>CM055312.2:48146201-50559326 GCA_029255685.2 Silene conica | reverse complement strand
CATTCAACCAGGTTCAGATAACTAAACATCCACTCTACTTCAGCAGCCCGAGTCACGTACTGCTGGTAGCAAATAAGGAACAGGAAAGGGACCTGACAGGCAGTATACGACATTATCAGGACTTCCAAAACGGGTATGCACTGTGTCCTTCGTGGGAGAGGCTGGCGTAATAATTGCAGTGTCATCAACTCCATGGCCAGATGCAAGTTCATCCCGCTCAATAAGATTATTGGAGAAAGTAGGCTCATCAAATATCTCAAACATCCGCCCCCTCATAGTCAAATAACTCTCTATCTCAAGGTTATATAACAATGCAGCCATTTCAGTCTCTGAAGATTGATAATTCACGTCAATAATTTCAAGGTTGTAAGCCGATGCCAAGTACATGACAGCCTTCTTAGCTAAACAGTTCCTAGCATCAGCAAGAGTTTCACGCCCCGATACAATAAATATTGGGTTATAGGTAGGACTGGCCGAGGACAAAATAGTAATCCAAGCGCTGTAGTTCCCAGCAAAATGCATAACAGACTCTAACGGAGTACACTGTATTAGTAGGGTCTTGATAATCTTTCTAAGTAAAGGCATATATTCCAAATAAATGTGATTAATACTGACACGCTGCCCACATGTAGTTCCACCTACTCCACAGTTCGAAGCATTCTTGTAGATACTCTGGAGTTCTCTGCGCTTCAAATGATACAATTCACTGCAATGCTTAAGAACATCACACCTCTCGAACGAGAAGTCCTCAACAACTAATGCCCATCGTCGAATAAGGTTGTGGACAGCTTTCTTAGCAGCAAGCTCACATGAGTCTTCAAGTGTATCTGCACGTTCGCACACATATGTGAACTTTTCAGGCTTATTAGTAGAACGATAACGATACCTTGTTTCCACTACGACGTAAACGCTATTTACAGACAAATCTAGAACATGATACGCAGGTTCAGGAAACTGCAGTTCAGCAGTGATCTGTTTAAGTAAAGGATGGTAAGGAACCACTATTTGTAACGGAGTAGCAAGCGCCATCTGCAATTTCAGCAAATATAAAAATCATTACGAAAGCAAAACGAATGCAGGGAAGTATATAACCAAGAATATGCAGGTAGAGTGACATCATGCCGAATAGCTATGAAATTGAGCTATAAGTTAGTACCTTCAAATCAAAGTTTGAAAGTACTTTGCAATGAAACAGAACGAGGTACTGAACAAAAACTCATTTTACATTTCACGGTCTACCAGAAGCCCGAGGAAAAAAGAACATACATGCTATATACATACGAATAGAAGTTTACCACAGTTCCTGATGTTAGGCCACCCCACCCTCCACCCAATTTAAATAACAAACAATTAAACAATAATAATCATCCACCTAAATAGAATCGTCAAAGCAAGCCTTCAGATATGAAAGACAATAGTTCAGAATATAATAGCACACTTATCAAGCTTATTAAAATTAGTAAAATCCATTTCAAAACACAACCAAGCAAATTAAAACCAACTATATACCAAACAATTTAAAACTGCATGATTAGAGTTCGATTCAAACAAACCTAAATTAGGATAATGAATTATAGATAATGAAACTACAGAATGCCAAGATATTAACTCTTTAGCCTATATAAAGACTGCAACAGAAAGGTATGGTTCTATAACAACTGTGTATCAGTTATTTAAAACATATAGATGGATAGTAACTAAACAAATCCCCTAGATATAGGAAAAGTACAACAATTACATTACCTAGTGTACAGAATTGAGTGTAAGAATGGTTTATCTATAAAATGGGGTCATAGAGGTAATGTAATCATTTAAGTCAGAAAAACAAACATAACATTAGTATCTAACGCAAAAGTTAGAAGACCACAGACCAATTACTTGCATCAGACCAAATAATAAAGTCTATTATGTGACAATGTGAATGTATCCCAGGTATAACTAACAGAACCTAATTCCGACATACAAAATAGAATTAGTGACAGCTCTTACACCCAAACTAATAACGACCTTTATGTGAAAATGCTAATGTATCCTACGTATGAATAACCAATCCCGACTATGGCACGCACAACAAGATTTGTAACAAATTTTATAGGTAAATGTACTTATTAAGTTAATATCTGGTCGTTTAAGTTGCAAAGACTGTGTCGGATTCAAATATTAACTTATTACAACATGATCAAGTAACTATCAATAACTACAATGTCGAATTGTTTATAAACATACATCGTTATTGCCCATGGCAATTCATAGACCCCATAACCAACATAACAGTGTCAAATAATTTAGGCTCCAAACAAAACGTCAGTTTTCCATGTTTATCAGTATTACCCCCCTTGAATCGAAAAATTTGTGTCAAGTTTATACACAAGTGACATATTTGTCATTACCTTTTTTGTACAAATGAGGCGACATAGGGTCTGCAAACGGGATGTATATGTAAAGTTTATACACCAGTGACATATTTGTCATGAACTTTTTGAACAAATGAGGCGACATAGGGACTGCAAACGGGATGCATAAGCTGAAATGTAAGTCGTACAAACATGCCTACAATTATAGAAGAACATAGGTCAAAATCCACTCACACGCTTCCTCAAGTAAAGATTATTAAACAGAAGCTCTTACAAACACATGGTATAAATTTAACACCAGTAGTGAATATTCACTCTATAATGGTACCCTCTGAGAAGATCAAATAGTGAGTTCATTCACCCAACAATGGTCTCTTTTGATGTTTAGCCACACCTTATAAAAAACAACATAACTATCAATGTAAGAGCTAAGTCTAATCAAGACTTATCAGCATTTTTTATGTCTCTTACCAATGGCGAATTACAAACATGTTGAAATGAGTCAGTCGAACTACCAGACATTTTTTTTGTTTAAATACAACTGGGATGGATAAAAATCTTATAAATAAGATCGCCGATTGTGTGTATTCAGAAGATGACATCAATAATATCCGCAATTATACACATCTAACAGACAACTCTCCAACATAGAACCATGTAACACATGAGTTCAACATACAACCTCCCGATAGCAATGGTCGCGCAACCCACAACAATCCTTCAACAGAGAAACTGGTCAAGGTATTTATATGAACAAATAAATAACAATGTACCAGAAATGTCTAGCTTCATCTATCATACTCGATAGTTAGATATACTTCCAGTTGCGTGTAACAAAGCAAGCCATCGTAATTGTTCAACAATACTCAGAATTAACCAAAAGCCATCTATCAACATAGGAAGATTGTATAGACATTGCTTAAAATTTTCATCATTAGCTATAATAATCAGCTTAGTAAATGGACGGACACAATCTCAGCTTATGCTTCCATAATAGTACATAAAAGTGTACAGTTGTAAAATCTCCATACTTTTTAAGTTGCTTGCAAACTTAGATAAATAATACTACTATAGTGGTTGTTAGTACTTAGAGTATGGGCAAAAGTAAGGTCTCCTGACGAGACAACACCCCTACTTACCTAGGCAAACACCCTACAATATCAAGATAAAAGATTTCAGTAATAAATGATAAGTTTCTGAATACACCATTATCATTACAGTTTGCGGATAAGACAATTATACATGTTAAATTAACTTAAACTTCTATTAAACATATGTTTAAAAATATAGCAGCAGATATTTTTGCTAGGTTGCAAAACAAATCACATCTCCATAGAGATTGAAACGCAACCTCCGCCCACAACTAATCACACAACAACTAAGATAATACATCTCAATTTCACCAGCGAGAGTCACTAAACCACTATAACCCCTAATCCGTAGCACAACCATCAGACGAGGAACAATTTGGCTTCCATAGCTCTTCTTCCAGATGACTATAATAGATTTCATATATATCAAGCTTGTTAAAGTTCGTTCCGAATACCTCACCTGTAGCCATGCATAGATGATATAGAGTCATATGAGGAAAAATAGTTTCACATCTCTTGAAGAACTCAACAACCTCAACCTCTAAGTTGCTTAATTCAACCCTTTTCATCGCAACCACTTCTGTGTAACACAATAACACGACTATGTCAGTTAACTTAAATAATGTCAATCACATAATATGTGAGCAGTGTCAATAACTAGGTTAACTATTTAAGTATTGACACCAAGCATAATCAATAATCAGGTAACTAAATCAATCTACACCAGAAAGCGACTATGCCGTACCCATTTAAAATCAGCAGACACAAATTATCTCCTCCAAACTTGATAAAATAAGAAAGTAGATAAAGAGGCCGAGCAGAGCAGAAACAAAAGTCAAAACAAAAGTCCCTAAATCACAGAATATGTAAGCACAATCAATAATCAGATAACCAATTCAATTTAAATCAGAAAGTGAGAACTCTCAAGTTGATAAAAGATGTGTAAAGATAAAAAAATAAATAGAATATGCAGTTGACAATACATAGAAGAGCAAGCATATAGATAAAGAAACTAAGGAGAACAGCACCAAGAAGTAAATGGGAACTCCTTAAATCACAGAATATGTAAGCACAACCAATAACCAGATAACTAATTCAATGGAAATCAGAAAACAATATTTCCCAGGACGACAAAAGTGGTGAAAAGATCAAGAAACGAAGATATTAAGCCGTTGAGAAGAAGTAGCAAAATAATCAAGTACATGAAGAGGATTTGCAGAACAGCCAGAGAAAGTTAATCAAAAGTCCTAAAAGCAAAGAAACTGAATCATAATTCTAATTAAAGCAAAGCGGATTAAACATACCCTTAGTTATATTCTCATCAGGAATAACAGGTCTTTGAACCTTCTACCGGCGAGTCATTGTCAATTCCAATGATGAAAGACCGAAACCCTCCCGCCTCATGAGATTCCAAATAACATCGTTGTTCAGAACAACCATCAAACGATGGAACAAAGGACGAAATCCATCAACAATACCATCAATCCGTTCTTGAAGATAATGCACCACATCAACGTTATTCATAGGCATACCGAATCACACTCTAACCACCTAAAACAGAGAAAACAAGGAACGATTAGTAATCATTAATACTTCAGAAAACAAGAAACGATTAGTAATTATTAATTCTACAGAAAACAACATAATTAAACTCAAGCAGATGATAAGAAATAATAAAGAGACAAAACGAAATTGAAAAACACCAGTCTAAGAAACAGACATTGGAAAGCCACCCAAAAACAGTGTAAACAGGGATCGATTAGGAAGTATTATTTGTCGGTAATTTCAGGTAATAATCTTAACAAAAGCAACACAATTAAACTTAAGCAAATGTAAAAAATTAATAAAGAAACCAAACGAAAGAAAAAAACACCAGACTAAAGGCAAACAGTCAATTACCTTTTAAACAAAGAACAGAGCATGAATGTTCCGGTATTTATAATGGCTGAGGGAAGAAGATGACAAAGGCGACGCTGTTCATCACATGCAAGGCACGAAAGTTATTGGCCTACTGTTCATAATTTACCAAGTTTGCACATTTATAGGGGTTGTAGATTGTTAATGATATTGTTTTTCAATGAAGGTTGAATTTATTATTTTTACAATTGTTGTCAAGTTCAATTATGTAATCTAGTGTGGCTTTGTTTTTGGGTTAATTTTTGGTAATGGTGGAAAGTAATCAAGTGATGTAATTTATGAGATCTCGCATCTCCGATTTGTATTTTATTTATTCTTTATTTTAGATCAAATGTAAATAGGATTTGCAATTTAATAGCTTAGAATAGAGAAGAAGAAGAAGAAGAAGAAGAAGAGTTTGATGCGCCAGGGTCTCTATTTCCAGTTTACATCACGAGATGAAGAACAATGATCCATGAAGCTTCTAGGGTCCATGTGATTGGATTCCAAGTTGTATTTACTGTTTTTCATAGAATAGGCCACACACTACAACAAATCCCTTGTGTTCTTGATGCTTTATGGCCGACGCTTGTAAAAGCGTCGAACCATTTTTTTCCCTTAATATTCATTTTAATGATATAATAATTATTATTTACTAAAAAAAACTGCTGGACCACGAAACACATTGATTTTCTCGCACTACTTTTCATTTTTCCCAAAAACTGTACCAACGCCGCATACTATTCATCTTCTTCCCAAACATTTTCCCCAATTTTTTCATTCATCAACCTGAATCCATCAACTCAATTCACCTTACCCCCAAAAATTCCCTAAGTAGACAGTATGCTTTCATACGACAGTCCGATGAAGAAACGCCACACCAGAGATACGACCTAATTTTCATCAATTCGATTCACCAGGTAGCTTTTCAATTTCTTCGTTGTTTTTCAATTAACTTTTCTCACGTTTTCCTCCCATGTTTTTGCGATTTATTATGCGGTATATAGCAATTGATTTCATGCAGGTTGCGATATATTTTAATTCCCACGTACAATTCTAATTCCGCGAACAATTTGGTGACCAGTTGATTTAGTTAATTAGGTCAATCATCTTAGTAATTTTTATTTGTTTTTATTGATCGAATTTCATGCTTTTGATCAGAAATCGTCGTTTTAGGGTTTGTATGAATTGTATCTACGATATGAACTTTAGGTTTACGTTATTTTGGAGATTCAGATTGATATGGTGCTAGCTTGTCAATCGTAATCTGTTCATTTTCAGGACTTATAGTCTGTTCATTTTTCTACAAACTCGATGCAATTTACTTCTTTGAATATTAACATATCAGTTATATGTCAGGTTGAGGTCGACAAACTCGTGCGCTGCATCTTACAGGTACGGTTTTGACTACTAAAAAAGATGAAGCTATGTTGAGATATTTATTATCTGGTCTCCGCCTTTTACATTTATCTTGTGAAATAGCTTCGACAGCCAAAGCTTAAATAGGTTAGCAATTTCATGATAAGTTGCCCTTTTCAAATAGGCAATTACTAATTTAATTTTGATCTTAATAAGAGTTTGTAATCGATAGAACATTTCGTTTGCAGTCCTTATTAACTGTGTATCCTTTGTAGTTGCTGGTTGAGTTAATGGTCGGCAGGGTATGTGAAGAATAAATGTTATGGCATGGTACCTGGCTTCACTTCCTCCAGTCTTGTTACACACTTTATATTACATACAAACACCAACTTCAAAAAAAATCCCGTTGTTATTATTAGTTTCTGATCTGAGCTCACAATATGAAAGTGTAATGGAGTAACACAATGAGTCACTTATCCCTTATTATTATTAGTTTCTGTTTTTGGTTTCTTTATCATAGTTGTAGTTTTTTGTGCTTAAATCCGACTGACCGACTGTTGCCTGGCAGACAATGGAGATACAGTTCAGACGAGACAAAAGATCAGATTGTGATCTTCTCACTAAAGATGAGGAAATTGAAAGCATCACAGGAAAAAAAGAAGCCAATGTAATAAAGAGACAGAGGATCAGAGCACATTCTTTCAATCATAGGGTAAATGTTATTCTTTTTGTTATAGAAATTAGTCAAATGGTGACATGATCTGCTGGTTTATTTTTGGGTATGTAACTCTTGTTCCTTTGAGTGTTTATATGGCCCTGCATTAGTTTTCAGCACCATCTGGCTTTTGTGCAGAAAAATTTTGCAAGGCACACTTTCCTTTTCTAAATTTTTCCCCCATCTCATTGTGATGGTTAGGTGAATAGAAAACTAAACAACTTGAATTTTGTGCAGAAAACTTTTGCAAGGTACACTGAAAGAACTGCCTTTGAGCGACCCCTTTTGCAAAATTTTGTGCAGAAAACTAAATAACTTGAATTTTGTGCAGAATCAATCCTTGATCGCACTTTTCTGCTACTTTTATTCTATTTAATGCTGCTGTTGTTCGTCTGATGTCAGCTGTCCGGCGTGTGTAGCTATTTTCTGCCTCTGCACTTCTTAATTTTGTATAGCTGCTGTCTGCGTGTGTAGCTATTGTCTGCTGTCTGCGTGTGTAGCTATTTTCTGCCTCTGATGGTCTGAGTGTACCAAGGTAGTTGGCCATAGCATAATCTCTGATGGTCTGGTTATACCAGACTGAGCCACTGCTAGTCTGAGTGTACCATGGTCTGTGCTTAGTGGGTATCATGGCAAGTGTGATGCTATGTAGACATATATAGAATATAATTGTTTATTTGGGGTAGTAGTATGGATTACCGGTGGAGGGAACTAGAGGGAACTGTAGGAAACTGTGTGATGCTATGTAGCCCAGACTTTGCTTTTTCATTAGGTTGAGGTACAAGAAAAGAAAAAAAGGCTAGTAAGCGGGCCTTGCAGCACCCACGGAACTAAAGGACGTCTTTCCAAGATGCCCTTAGTTAAGATAAGAACAACAACTGTTGCGTAACGAGACGTTTCGTACGCTATGTTATCTTAGCTCCTGAAGCCGCTTTGGCTCATGAAACAAACTGTAGCATGTGTCTTAGTTTATCAAGTAAGAATGTGTGCACAAATAGTATAATTGATGCATATGGAGGCAAGTCTTCCTGCATTTAATTCTTCAGTCATTACTTATTACAGGACCGCCTTGCCTTGCATTTTAAATCATAAATTAGAGAGCTCTGCGCTTTACTCAAAGCCAATTCGTTTCAATCAAATCTAAATTCTACTTAGTTGTTAAGCTATACTCTTATAGTCTATAATAATTTCATCTTTTCGTTACATTAGTAGCATAACCTCCTTCTTCATTCACTTGTTAATGATATTTAATTTTCTTGCATGCAGATATCGGACTCAACAAATGGTGGCAGAGAATCGAGTTGAAAGGATCAAATTCGGAATTCACTTTTAATTTGAGAGTACTTTAGTCATCGTACATTTTGGCTTGGATTTAATATTTGGGAAGCTTTTATTATTTTTGAGTGACAACGTCACTATTATTGTTGGAGTAAAATAATTACAATAGTTCTTTTAAAATTTGAAAGCTTGTAATTTAACTTGACGATGAAATTTTAATTTATGTTATAAAAGTTTGTTTTTGCGTATATTTAGTTAAATTGGATCTCTGTGGCATCATTATGCTAATGATCTTGTGAATCCATCGTCGAGGTACGTATACGGTACCTGAACAAAAACAACAGGTCTCCAATTTCGACTAAGACTGAAACGAAGCAGAGTAATCTGGTTTTAAAAAAAAGCAGGAAAAACAGGGATTGCTAGCAAAATGCGTCGAAAACAACTTACGACGCAAAAAAGCGTCGTTGGGCTAAACACAAAAGAGTGTAGCGGGTACTGACACAAAAAACCGTCGCTATTGGGGACACAATAAAGCGTCGCTGTTACTTACACAAAAAAGCGTCGAAAATTCCTGACACCCCAAAAGCCGACGCTTTATTGAAGCGTCGAGAATTAATTTACCGACACTTTTAAGCGTCGAAAACAGGCCAAAAAAGCGTCGGAAAATGGCGGGATTTGTAGTAGTGACACTAGGATTTTATTTTTATATTCTTTTCTTCATTGCTTGAATGTTGCATGTCATTATATTCCGCCTAAACCAAACCACCTATATGCATGTAAAATGACTCGTGTAGATTATTTTGCATTTTGACATATGATGTTTTATTTATGCCATCACTTATTCCTACTCATCTCAAAATAGTTCACTTAAATGAGTTTAAAATAGTGATGAGATCTCACTCTACATAAAATTGAGAAATTAGCCTTTTTAGATCAAACAACTATGAATCCCTTGTTCATCGGTGGACGTATAGGACCTGTTGTTATCTCCATATGGACCCCTTCTACCTCGGGTAAGTAGTGTGTTGTGACTTAGTTGAAATCAACACAATGATTCAATCAAGTTATTGAAGTCATTGTGGACTAATAGATAAATTTGAGAAATTTGTCGACTGAAAGTTCTAATGTAGAACCAGTTAAAGGGTTAACTCACCAAATCGGGATTTGGGTCTTGGGATACATTATATAATTCTTTGAGTGAGATCGATTATATTATGTCGTATATCTTTGTTTAAAAAGATTTTAAATTCAATGATTTACTCATGTTTATTTATTTTCTCATTTGTAGATCATTTAATATCTGCTATTAAAATGACTGATGCAAATGCAACTCCGGGTCCTAGCGCCACCCTCACCAGGGAGTCGTGGTTACGCTCCTTTATGGACCACGTCTCCTATAATCAGAACCCCCGCCTGAAGAATGATGGTAGTAACTTTACCGATTGAGAGGCAACATTACAGAATGCTGCCATTGCTGATGGTAAATTAAAGTATTTGGTTGAGCCATTGCCGGCTGAACCAACCACTAGGACTGGAGCCCAACGAGCTGCATATGATGAGGTCGTTCGTGAAACAGGTGCGATTAAGAACGTACTTATTTATGCAATGGAAAACAATTTGCAGCGCCGCTTCATTTCACAAGGTGCAAATAAGATTTTCACCACCCTTACCGATGAATTCTCGCAAGCTCCGAGAATCATGAGGTATAACGCAGCAGTCCGCTTCTTCGAAGCTAAACTGTCTAAGGGCCAAGTTGTTAGCCCACACATCCTCAAGATAATTGAGAATGTGGAAGATCTGGAGTCTCTTGGTTGCAAGATTGAGAAGTCAGTCATTGTAGACCGAATCTTACACTCTCTTCATGATGGGTTCACCCAATTTAGGGTGAACTATAACATGAAAGACATGAAGAAAAGTCTTCATGAGCTCCACTCTCAGCTCGTGCAAGCTGAAAAAGATCTCAATTTGAGTGGGAGTGCTAAGAAGGACGTCCTTGTCATACAAGCTAATTGGAAAGGGAAGGGAAAGGCAAAGGCTCCCTTAAATGTTAAGAAGTCTCAATTCAAAAAGAAGCAGCCGAAGCCCAAGAGTGGACCTGGTGAGACCAGTAATTCAAAGGCCAAAGCTAAGGGAAAAGAGAAAGAGGGAGAGTGCCACCATTACCACGAGTTTGGGCATTGGAAGAGGAAATGCCCTAAGTACCTCGATGATATCAAGGCTGGACGTGTGACAGCCACAAGTATATCTTCGTTTATTCATATGATTGAAATAAACCATGCAAGTTCAACAACATGGGTATTTGATACTGGTTGTGGGTCTCACTTGTATAATCACTTGCAGGGTTTAAGGGACGTCCGCAAACTTGAGAAGGGGGACATAGACCTTCGCGTTGGAAATGGAGCAAATGTTGCAGCTCTGTCTCCATAGGAACTTATATACTCAAACTACCTAGTGGTTTCGAGTTATTTTTAAATAATTGTTATTTTGTCCCTAGTTTGTCGAAAAACATTATTTCTATTTCTGTTTTTGATACGGAAGGATTTTGTTTTATTTTTTTTTGGTAAAGGGTAAGTATTATATATAAAAGAGAGAGTTACAAGGAAGATCTAGAACAAACTTTGCACGAAAGCCTGATCACGAGAGCTTAAATTACAATGCATTCTAGTTTTAAACAAACATACAAGCTCCTGCTTAATCCTTTTAACAACTATAGAAGGCCTAGCTAGTAGATTCTCACATCTACTCTTGTTCCGTTGATACCACACATGGTATATAATCGCATTTAGTGCCCCATTCCTGACTGCCCTTTGCAATTTAGTACCCCTAACTCTCAGTCTTTGCTGTAGAGGTATATTGTCACCAATCTTCATATGAAACCATGCTGAAATTTCTTGGAGAATCTGCCTACTATAAGCACACTGACAGAACAAATGGTCCAAATTTTCTGAATCATTAGCACAGATGCAACAATGATCTTTTGAAATGATATTCAACCTCTTCAATCTGAACTTGGTTTGCATAGCCTGCTGTTGATGCAACCAGGCCACAATACTATGTTTGGGGATAGACCACCTGGACCAAACGAGCTTATGCCATGGCACTGAATCTGCTCTACTTCTTAGCATCTGATACCCCTTACTGACACTATAGTCATTTGCCCCATCCCATGACCAGAGACCTGCATCCTTTCCCTGCTGTAACCATGGCCTCATAGCACAGATTTTTTTCCAAGACCAGTTTGTATCAAGAGGAGGACTATACTCCTGCCAGGATGTCCCTTTCAGATAAACACTGTGAACCCACTGCACCCAAAGCCTATTAGCATTAGAACTAATCCACACTGCAAGTTTACCAATGGCAGCTTTGTTCCAGACTTTTGCTTGCTTGAGGTTGAGGCCTCCTTCCTGAGTAGGCTTACACAACTTTTCCCAAGCAACCAGGGGCACTTTCATGTAGTCAGCTGCTCCTGCCCATAGAAAATTCCTGGGATTTTGTTTTAATATTAAGCACAACTGTTGTACTTTTTCATTAAACGATATGATTTATGGAAAGGTTTTTCCCGTAAACGGAATATATGTTTTAAACCAAACCACCGAGGTTTATCATGTGAATAATAAAAGGGTTAAAACAGGTGATAAAGAACAAACGTATTTATGGCATTGTCGAATGGGACACATCAATGAAAAACGCGTAGAGAAACTCATTAAGAATGGGTCAATACCACCATTTCATTACGAATTAATTGGTACGTGTGAATCATATCTCATCGAAAAGATGACTCGTATTTCCTTTAAAGGTATTAGAATGCGAGCTAGTGATCTTTTAGGACTCATACATACAGATGTGTGTGGTCCTATGACAATCACAGCAAGAGACGGCTATAGATATTTCACCACTTTTACGGATGATTTAAGTAGATACGGGTATGTCTATTTAATGAAACATAAGAGTGAATCCTTTGTCAAGTTCAAGGAATTCCAAAATAAGGTTGAGAAACAATTGGATAGGAAGATAAAATCACTTCGATCTGATCGTGGTGGGGAGTATCTTTCGACTGAGTTTGATCAACACTAGAAAGACTGTGGTACTGTATCGCAGTTAAACTCCACCTGGAACACCATAATTGAATGGTGTATCCGAACGGAGAAATCGAACTTTATTAGATATGGTTCGATCCATGATGAGTCACACGGTTGTGCCCGATTCATTATGGGGATTTGCTCTTCAATCGGCTGCTCTAATACTTAACCGAAGTACGACTAAAGCAGCGGACAAGACTCCATATGAGATGTTGAAAGGAAAAGTTCCTGACTTGTCTTTTATTCGGGTTTGGGGCTGTGAAGCTTATGTCAAGTGAAGACACGAAGACAAGCTAGGCCCACGATCGGTCAAGACTTAATTTATAGGTTATCCGAAAGGAATTTTTGGTCACTACTTTTATTCACCTACCGAACAAAAAGTGTTTGTTGCGGCTAGTGCGAAGTTTTTAGAGAAATATTTTCTCTCGAACAAACAGAGTAGTAGAGCTTTTGATCTGTCAGAGGTTCAAGAACTAGAAACCAACAATGTGATGGAAGAAAGTGTTCCTTCCACATCTGTTATGGTATCCATTCCAGAGGAACCGATACATTGGTATGGTTGAGGAAGGTGGTGTAGAAAACATTTTACTCCTTAAGAGTAACGAACCAGCTACCTACAAAGGAGCCATGACCTGTTCAGACTCCAAGCTATGGCTCGAAGCCATGCAGTCCGAAATAGATTCCATGCAAGAGAATCAAGTATGGGATTTGGTTGATTTGCCTGAAAAGGTAAGACCCCTTAAGTGCAAATGGCTTTATAAGATAAAGCGTGCATTAGATGGACAACCAGATGTTTATAAAGCACGATTGGTGGCAAAATGTTTCACTCAAGTACACGGGTTGCACTATGATGAGATATTTTCTCCAGTCGTAATGCTTAGATCTATTCGGATTATCTTAGCGATAGCCGCATTTCATGATTATGAGATTTGGCAAATGGATGTGAAAACCGCCTTCCTAAACGGGTTTTTGGAAGAAGAACTGTATATGATACAGCCTGAGGGTTTCATCGATCTTAAACATCCTAAGAAAGTGTGCAAGCTTAAGCGTTTCATCTATGGACTTAAGCAAGCATCTCGGAGTTGGAATCATCGTTTTGATGACATGATAAAACAGAACGGATTCATTCAAAGTGTCGAAGAACCAAATCTGTATATCAAGTCAAGTGGGAGCAAAATCGTATTCCTAGTATTGTATGTAGATGACATACTACTGATTGGAAACGACATTCCAATGCTCTCGTCGGTTAAGACATGGTTAAAGAACCATTTCAAAATGAAAGATTTGGGTGAGGCACAAAGGATTCTAGGCATCCGTATCTATAGAGATAGATCGAAAAGGATGTTGGCATTGAGTCAAGAAGATTATATAGATAAGATTCTTGATAGATTCAGTATGACAAACTCCAAGAGAGGTTACCTTCCTGTTGTTCATGGGGTGCATCTGAGTAAGAAACAATCACCTACAAAATCGGAAAAAACCGAACGCATGAGTCAGATACCTCATGCTTCGGCAGTAGGCTCGATCATGTATGTCATGATGTGCACACTTCCAGACGTGGCATATGCATTGAGTATGGCCAACCGTTACCAAAATAATCCAGGTGAAAGTCGCTGGATAGCCGTCAAGAACATCCTTAAGTACTTACGAAGGACTAAGGATTGGGCTTTGGTATATGGTGGAGACATGGAGCTATGTGCTAAGGGTTACACAGATGCTAGTTTCCAAACCGACCGTGATGATTCCAAATCTCAGCGGGGTTTTGTCTTTACTCTTAATGGTGGAGCAGTCAGTTGGAAGAGTTCCAAGTAGAGCGTCACAGCAGATTCTACAACAGAGTCTGAGTACTTGGCAGCTTCCGAAGCTGCAAAGGAAGCTATTTGGATGCGTTATTTCTTACAAGGACTAAAGGTAGTACCTAGTGTGAAAGATCCAATCACCCTTTATTGTGATAATAGTGGTGTCATCTTCTAGGCTAAGGAGCCTAAGTCTAACAACAAATCTAGACATGTACTCAGAAAAGGTCATCTGATAAGAGATTACATGGAGCAAAAGGAGATAGCGTTGTGCAAGATTGGAACAGATAACAACATTGCAGATCCTCTGACTAAGGCACTACCGCATAATAAACATGAAGGGTACATCTCATCCACGGGGATAAAACGTGTTCCAGAGTTGTAATAATCATTATTTGGTTGATATTTGATCATTTCAAATATTACTTAATAAAATCATTGAATTTCTTTATATTGTATTACATGTGGATTGTATGACAATTTTGAACACCACACAGTGAACTGTTTTACTTTATATGTCTGCATTGTCAGTAAACACCAATATGAGCTGATAACTCAGGTGATTATTTTGTTAGTTCAAGGATGGATGGTTTAATATTCCACAAGTCAAGCGTTTGACTGATCAATAACAAATATGGGTATCTGATACCGCATAGGACATAGTGACCACAACATAGAGTCCTAAATGTTAAGATACATTAGGTGCCTGGTCGTGGATGGGTTGTCTATTGTGATTCCTAAAGTCGGTTCTTTTGGCCATTGTTTATTTCATGCGATATAGACAGTTTTTGGGTGGTTTAGGTTTCTATCCTAGGTCGCACCGTAAAAGGAGGCCAATCGGACTTTTACTGTGCCATTTCAGGCTGTGCTTCCATCGGCAGGTTATAAGTTAAGGAAAATATCCAGCCTTTATCAGGTTATGTATATATTCTCGGGGCCACTCGAGGAGTAGTAACTTAAATGCATGGCCATGCTCGAATATGATTCGTATATCAGTTATGTTACTCTCTAGTCGAGGAAACCGCTCTTGATATGATTACTTGGGAGATACGACCTTGTAAGGCGAGACTTTGCAATTTGTCTTCCATTGAGTGGGAGAAATTTATGGATATGAGAATCGTAATCGCACACACACTTGTAGGACAAGTGGGAGATTGTTGGAGTAAATGTCCTCCACAGTGTGTGATTATTTGAATAAATCTTTTACAGGATCACACATGAATACTTAGTATATTAATCAGTTGGTTAACGTTTATCGGTAACGGTTGGCTTACTAGAAGTTTAACGTTACTGTCATATGATGGCGGTAATCAGCTGATCCCTAAAGGTCACACCTATAGGATGGTACTGAGAAATGTGATTATATATTTATATAATTACGTAAATGCCAAACTTAGCTAAATGTAGTTAATTAGATGATAAACATTTAATACAATTAAATGATAATTGGGAGAAATGAATTAAATGTTAATTCTAACAAATAAATATAAATGTTATATTTATTAATTATATATATTTTAATATATGATATTTATAATAATATAATTGGGTATTATAAGATAAAATATTATTGGGCCTAACTTGTCTTCGTGTCTCCATTTGACATAAGCTTCACAGCCCCAAACCCGAATAAAAGACAAGTCAAGAACTTTTCCTTTCCACCTCTCTTATGGAGTCTTGTCCGCTGCTTTAGTCGGACTTCGGTTAAGTATTAGAGGAGCCGATTGAAGAGCAAATCCCAATAATGAATCAGGCACAACCGTGTGACTCATCATGGATCGAACCATATCTAATAAAGTTCGGTTTCTCCGTTCGGATACACCATTTAATTGTGGTGTTCCAGGTGGAGTCAACTGTGATACAATACATGGTCGTTGTTGATCAAACTCTGTCGAAAGATATTCACCACCACGATCAGATTGAATTGCTTTAATCTTCCTATCCAATTGGTTCTCAACCTTGTTTTGGAATTCCTTGAACTTGTCGAAGGATTCACTTTTTTGTTTCATCAAGTAGACATACCCGTATCTACTCAAATCATCCGTAAAAGTGATAAATTATCTATAGCCGTCTCTTGCTGTGATTGTCATAGGACCACACACATCTGTATGTATGAGTCCTAAAAGATCACTAGCTCGCATCCTAATACCTTTAAAGGATATACGAGTCATCTTTCCGATGAGACATGATTCACACGTACCAATTGATTCGTAATGAAATGGTGGTATTGTCCCATTCTTAATAAGTTTCTCTACGCGTTTTTAATTGATGTGTCCCATTCGACAGTGCCATAAATACGTTTGTTCTTTATCACCTATTTTAACCTTTTTATTATTCACATGATAAACCTCGGTGGTTTGGTCTAAAACATATATTCCGTTTATGGAAATAGCTTTGCCATAAATCATATCGTTTAATGAAAAAGTACAACAGTTGTGCTTAATATTAAAACAAAATCCTTCCGTATCCAAAACAGAAATAGAAACAATGTTTTTCGACAAACTAAGAACAAAATAACAATTATTCAAAAATAACTCAAAATCACTAGGTAGTTTGAGTACATAAGTTCCTATGGAGACAGCTGCAACCTTTGCTCCATTTCCAACGCGAAGGTCTACGTCCCCCTTCTCAAGTTTGCGGACGTCCCTTAAACTCTACAAGTGATTACACAAGTGAGAACTACAACCAGTATCAAATACCCATGTTGCTGAACTTGCATGGTTTATTTCAATCATATGAATAAATGAAGATATATCTGTAGCTAACACACGTCCAGCCTTGATGTCTTCGAGGTACTTAGGGCAGTTCCTCTTGCAATGCCCAGACTCGTGGCAATGGTGTCACTCTCCCTCTTTCCCTTTGCCCTTAGCTTTGCCCTTTGAATTACTGGTCTCACCAGGTCCACTCTTGGGCTTAGGCTGTTGCTTCTTGTTGAACTGTGGCTTCTTAAAATTTAAGGGAGCCTTTGCCTGTCCTTTCCCCTTCCAATTAGATTATATGATGAGGACGTCCTTCTTAGCACTACCACTCAAATTGAGATCCTTCTCAGCTTGCACGAGCTGAGAGTGGATTTCATGAAGACTTTTCTTCATGTCATTCATGTTGTAGTTCACCCTGAATTGGGTGAACCCATCATGAAGGGAGTGCAAGAAAGGGTCTACAATGACAAACTCCTCAATCTTGCAACCAAGAGACTCCAGAACTTCGACATTCTCAATCATCTTGAGGATGTGTGGGCTAACAGCTTGGCCTTTGTCAGTTTTGCCTCGAAGAAGCGAACTGCTGCGTCATACCTCATAATTCTCGGAGCTTGCGAGAACTCATTGGTAAGGGTGGTGAAAATCTTATTTGCACCTTGTGAAATAAAGCGGCGCTGCAAATTGCTTTCCATTGCATATATAAGTACGTTCTTAATCGCACCTGCTTCACGAACGAACTCATCATATGCAGTTCGTTGGGCTCCAGTCCTTGTAGTTGGTTCAGCCGGAATCGGCTCAACCAAATACTTCAGCTTACCATCAACAATGGCAGCATTCCGTAATGCTGCCTCTCAATCGGTAAAGTTACTCCCATCATTCTTATGGCGGGAGTTCTGATTATAGGAGACGTGGTCCATGAAGGAGCGCAACCACGACTCCCTTGTGAGGGTGGCACTAGGGCCCGGAGTTGCATTTGGATCAGTCATTTTTTAAAAGCAGATATTAAATGATCTACAAATGAGAAAATAAATTAACATGAGTAATTGTCGAATTTAAAATCTTTTAATCAAAGATAAATAACATAATATAATCGATCTCACTCAAAGAATTATATAATGTATTCCAAGATCCAAATCCCGATTTGGTGAGTTAACCTTTTAACTGGTTCTACACTAGAACTCTCAGTTGACAAATTTCTCAAATTTATCTCTTAGTCCACAATGACTTCAATAACTTAATTGAATCATCGTGTTGAGTTCAACTAGGTCACAACACACTACCTACCCGAGGTAGAAGGGGTCCATATGGATATAACAACGGGTCCTATATGCCCACCGACGAACAAGAGATTCATAGTAGTTTTGACTTAGAAAGGCTAATTTCTCAATTTTATGTAGAGTGAGATCCCATCATCATTTTAAACTCATTTAAGTGAACTAGTTAAGGTGAGTAGGAATGACTGATGGCAAATATAAAACATCATATGTCAAAATGCAAAATAAATTACATGGGTCGTTTTACATGAATATAGGTGGTTTGGGATAGGCGGAATATAATGATATGCAAAAACAAGTAATGAAGAGAATAAAACATAAAACCCTAGTGTGGCCTATCCTATGAAAAACAGTAAATACAACTTGGGAATCCAATCACATGGACCCGAGAAACTTCATGGGATCACCGTTCTTCATCTTGTGAAGTAAAAAGGATATGGCACTTGAAATGAATGCTTCAATCTCCTCTCCTTCTTCTTTATTCTAAGCTATTACAATGCAAATCCTATTTACATTTAATCTAAAATAAAGAACAAATAAATTACAATGGGGAGATGCGAGATCTCATAAAATACATCACATGATTATTTTCCACCATTACCGAAAAGTAATCCAAAAACTAAGGCCACACTAGATTACATCGCTAAATATTACAAAAATTGCAAAAATAAATAAAACTTCATTGTAAAGCAATATCATTAACAACATAATAAAAAAACATTCATAATGCAATATTATCCAAACCACCATTAAACTAAGAATGTGAAAATTACATGTCATACATGTAAATCATAATCCAATTAAATTCTAAACGATTTTAGAATCTAGTGAGTATCATCAAATTAGATATAATAAACATTTTAAAGTAAATGAATGATTTAAAAGACCGAAAACTATCAAATAACTCTCGCCCCTTTTCTGGTTCCTCACGTCAATTTTTTTTATTTTGTTTATTTTTTCTTTTTAAATTTGTCATAATTATAAATCATTATTTATAAATTAGTTAATACAAATCTTGTCCTATAATATAAATAAAAACAATAACAAATCAATAAACCCTAAAATCATACAGTATTTCATAGTTTAAACACCCCTTTAATGTGGGGAATAAAACGCGTATTCACCCTAAATTTGCAGGATTATAATGAAATATGCAATTGTGAATATCGTCATAAGATTAAAAACATGAGAAAAGAAGTACAACCTTTAGTCCTCGCGCAAAAGGCCTAAGAACAGGAATTAATGCAAATTCCCTCCTATAACTTGCACCCAAGACTTAGTTTGAGACGTGGCCGCGTGTGCTAGAAATCCTCTCCAATTGCCTTGCAATATAGGGAGAGCCCTTGAGGTTTTAGATGTGAGATCTGAGGTTTTGGGAGAAGAGTGCTCTCAAAACCCTAATTTTCTTTTGAGAATAATTTAACAGTGTGCCAAGAGTAGTCGACATAAGGAGAAAAACTCTCCTTATGTAGCTCTTGATTTCGGCCGAAACAGGGTTTGGGTAGGAGTGGGCTTTCCACTCTTACCTTATCCCAATGCGTGATTCGACCCAATTAGCTATTATTTATTCGCGGGTTTAATTTATAAATCGTAACATGTTATCAGATATTAATACAGTCGATATATTAATAATGGTCTGATAAAATACGATATTGTATAATTACCTAAATTAATATAACTGTTTATATTAATACACGAATACAATATTTAATTAAATATAACCGTTTATATTTAATTTACGAATTAATCTTGTAATCCGTATTAGCTAAAATTATTTAATCCGTATTAAATAATAATTCTCAACATCTTATTGACTAATTTAATAGTTAATACCTCTGACTAACCGTTTAGTCATATCCGGCAAAATGTGACTGTATTTTCATACCTTCACATCTCTCAAACGTGTCCTATAGGTGTGACGTATAGGGACCAGTTGACCACCGCCATCCGTATGACAATAACGTCAAACTTATCTAGCAAGCCAACCGTTATTGATAAACGTGGATCAACTGGTAATAATACAGAAGTATGCCCTTGTGATCCTTAAAGAGATTTAATAAGTCATTGTACTTAATTGTCAAGGACACCAGCCCCAACAATCTCCCACTTGTCCGTACAAGGGTATGTTCAATGACGTTATCACACTACATGTGGAGGACACAATCTCCAACAAACTCCCACTTGTCCGTACAAGTGTAGGTGCGATAACCGAATCTCATATCCTTTTAAGATTTCTCCCACTCAATGTAAGACAATTTGCAAATCCGCATTCGCAAAGGTCGTATCTCACAAGCGATCTGTATCAAGAGTGGTTTCCCCGACTAGAGAGTAACTTAACTGATAAAACGAATCTGTATTCGAGCATGGCCATGCATTTCAGTTACTACTCCTCGAGTGGCCCTGAGAAATGATAAAATCCTGATAAGGGTTTGGATATTTCCCTCAACTCGAATCCTGCCGATATCGCCCAGCATGAAATAACCCAGAAAAAATCCTCTTAGCCCCTGTTACGGTGACCGTGGGAAAGAAACCAAAGTTACCCAAAATCTGTCTTAATCTCAAGAAACAGTTGAAAGTCAAAAGACTCGACTCTAAGGAACACTATGGAGGTCCTATCCACGACCTGGCACCCAATGTTATAAAACATTTAGGACTCCATAACGATGTCACGGGGTGTCCTACGAGATATCCGTATAACTCGCCTTTGTGATTGGTCAGTCATCCACGTGACTTATGGCTCGTTGAACCCACCATCAACCAACGTCACAAAATGATTACCTGAGTTATCAGCTCAAGTGGGTAATCAAGGACCAAAACGATGTAATGTTAATCAGTTCACTTTGTGGTGTTCAAAATTGGCGTACAATTCCACATGAAAAACAAAACATTTTATATCATAACAATAAGGTTGAATAGAGTACACGAGAAAATGAATTATTACATGAATTCATAAAAGAGTACTACAACTTGGGAACACATCCAATTCCCATGGAATGAATGTGCCCTTCATGCTTATCACGTGGTAATGCTTTTGTGAGAGGATCAGCTATGTTGTCATCCGTAGCGATCTTTTCAATAAAAATCTCCTTTTGCTCCACGTAATCTCTGATTAGATGAGCTTTCCGTTGTACATGCCTAGCCTTGCTGCTAGACTTATGCTCCTTAGCTTGGAAGATGGCACCGCTATTGTCACAATAGACGGTGATTGGGTCATTCGAACTAGGCACTACTGATAGTCCTTGTAAGAATTGACGCATCCATATTGCTTCCTTAGCTGCTTCCGAGGCGGCATAGTACTCGGACTCAGTCGTAGAATCTGCTGTAACACTCTGTTTAGAACTTTTCCAGCTGACAGCAGCGCCATTAAGAGTAAAGACAAATCCAGACTGAGATTTCGAGTCATCTCGATCTGTTTGGAAGCTAGCATCTGCGTAACCCGTGGCGCAGAGCGTCGAGTCGCCTCCAAAAGTCAATCCCCAATCTTTAGTCCTCCGTAGGTACTTAAGAATGTTTTTCACGGCCATCCAGTGTTGTTCACCTGGATGAGCTTGGAATCGACTTGTCATACTCAATGCATATGCAACGTCAGGACGTGTGCATATCATGGCATACATGATCGATCCTATTGCCGAAGCATAAGGAATCCGACTCATGCGCTCTTTCTCTTCCAATGACTTAGCTTCTTGAGACTTGCTCAAGTGAAGCCCGGGAGTCATAGGAAGGAACCCCTTCTTGGAGTTCGTCATGCTGAATCTCTCCAGAATCTTCTCTATATAAGATTCCTGACTGAGAGACAACATCCGTCGTGATCTATCCCTGTAGATACGGATGCCCAAAATTCTTTGTGCCTCTCCCAGATCTTTCATCTGGAAATGGTTTTTCAACCATGCTTTAACCGAAGATAAGAGAGGTATGTCATTCCCAATCAAGAGTATGTCATCGACATACAGTACTAGGAATACAATCTTACTCCCACTCGACTTGATATAGAGACATGGTTCCTCGACTGATCGAATGAACCCATTCTCTTTTATCACTTGGTCGAAGCGATGATTCCAACTCCGCGATGCTTGCTTAAGTCCATAGATGGAACGCTTAAGCTTGCAAACTTTCTTAGGATGTGCTGGATCGAGAAAACCCTCGGGTTGTACCATGTACAACTCTTCCTCCAAATAACCGTTTAAGAAGGCGGTTTTAACGTCCATTTGCCATATTTCATAGTCATGAAATGCGGCGATCGCTAAGATAATCCGAATGGAACGTAGCATGACTACGGGTGCAAAGATCTCATCATAGTGCAAGCCTGGCACTTGAGTGAAACCTTTAGCAACTAGTCTAGCCTTGTGGATATCTTGTTGTCCTTCCACGGCATGCTTTATCTTGTAAAGCCATTTGCATTGAAGGGGACGTACCTTTGCAGGTAGGTCCACAAGATCCCATACGTTGTTCTCATACATGGAGTCCATCTCGGATTGCATGGCTTCTAGCCATAGCTTTGAGTCAGAACTGGTCATGGCACCTTTATAGGTTTTGGGTTCATCACCCTCTAGGAGTAAGACGTCATCTGTATCATGTTCCTCGACCATACCAATGTATCTGTCCGGTGGAATAGAGACTCTTCCCGACCTCCTAGGTTCCTCAGGGATATCTACCGCAGCCTCAGGTGAAGGAACTGTTTCCTCCAATGGTTGCTCGGTAGTTGGTTCTTGAACCTCCGATAACTCGAAAGTTCTATTACTCGACTTGTTCTCGAGAAATTCTTTCTCTAAGAACGTCGCACTAGCCGCAACAAAAACACGTTGTTCGGTAGGCGAGTAGAAGTAATGACCAAAAGTTCCCTTTGGATAGCCTATAAAGTATGTCTTGACCGATCGCGGGCCGAGCTTATCCTCGTGTCTCCACTTGACATAAGCCTCGCAGCCCCAAACCCGAATAAAGGACAAGTTAGGGACCGTTCCCTTCCATAACTCGAATGGAGTCTTGTCAACAGCTTTAGACGGACTTCGGTTAAGTATTAGAGCGGCTGACAAAAGAGCATAGCCCCACAATGAATCAGGCACAACGGTGTGACTCATCATGGATCGAACCATATCAAGTAGAGTTCGATTTCTCCGTTCGGACACACCATTTAATTGTGGTGTTCCAGGTGGAGTCAACTGTAGTACGATCCCACAGTCTTTTAGGTGTTGATCAAACTCGTGTGAAAGATACTCACCACCACGATCCGAACGTAGTGCTTTAATCTTTCTACCCAGCTGGTTCTGTACTCGATTCTGGTATTCTTTGAACTTGTCAAAGGATTCACTTTTATGTTTCATCAAGTAGACATAGCCATATCTACTCAAATCATCCGTGAAAGTGATGAAATACCTATAGCCTTCTCGTGCGTTGATCGACATAGGGCCACATACGTCCGTATATATGAGTCCTAATAGGTCGGCAGCGCGCATTCCAACACCTTTGAAGGAAATACGAGTCATTTTGCCGATGAGACATGATTCACACGTGCCATATGATTCGAAATCAAAGGGCGAAATAGCTCCATTCTGTATGAGCTGTTTTACGCGTTTCTCATTTATGTGTCCCATACGACAATGCCATAGGTAAGTTTGATCTTTGTCACCTACCTTTATTCTTTTATTATTCACATGTAATATCTCGGTAGTTTGATCTAAAACATAAATTCCATTCATGGAAACTGCCTTGCCATAAATCATATTGTGCAAAGAGAAAATACAGCTATTATTCTCTATTACAAATGAAAATCCGAGTTTGTCAAGTGCAGAAACTGAAATAATGTTTTTGGATAAACTAGGAACATAATAACAGTTATACAAAAATAACTCGAATCCACTTGGAAGCTGGATTACGTATGTTCCCTTCGAGACTGCAGCCACACGTGCTCCATTCCCGACACGCAGGTCCACCTCACCCTTGATTAGGGGTTCTTGGTTTCGGAGGCCCTGCACATGATTACATAGATGAGAACCACAACCAGTATCAAGTACCCAAGTTCCGCAACTTGCGTGGTTAATCTCAATCATGTGAATAAAAGAAGAAGAAGACATACCAACAGGAGTAACACAGCCTGCTTTAATGTCCTCGCGATACACGGGGCAGGAGCGCCTCCAATGCCCAGTCTTGTGGCAATGGTGACATTCCATGCTTGTATCCTTGCTCTTTGTCTTGCCTTGTGAGTTACTCGACTCACCAGGCCCAGTCTTAGCAAATCCTGGTTTCTTGAACCTGGGCTTACCTACTGCTAGGTCGCCCTGAGCTTTAGCCTTCCCTTTACCTTTCCCCTTACTGGAGATCATGAGAACATCCTGCTTAAGACTCCCACTCAACTTAAGATCCTTCTCAGTCTGTACGAGAAGGGAGTGGAGCTCATGGGGAGTCTTCTTCATGTCGTTCATGTAGTAGTTGGCCCTAAAGAGGGCGAATCCATCATGAAGCGAATGAAGCATGCGATCAACGATGATGTTCTCACTGATCTTGCAGTTTAGGGACTCCAGTTTCTCGATATTCTCAATCATGTTTAGAATATGTGGGCTAACAGCTTGGCCCTTCTGGAGTTTCGCCTCAAAGAAGCGACATGTATGCTCATAAGAAACGATTCTCAGAGCCTTGGAGAATTCGTTAGTGAGCGTGGTGAAAATCTTGTTTGCACCATGGGTTATGAAGCGTCTTTGCAAATTGGATTCCATTGCATAGATGAGTACGTTCTTTATCGCACCCGCTTCCATAACGAAATCGCTATGAGCGCGAATTTCGTTGGCTCTAGCTCCAGTTCCTGGGTGTGGCGGAATGGGCTCAGTTAAGAACTTGAGCTTTCCGTCAGCAATGGCAGCATTCCGTAGTGCTGCCTCCCAGTCAGAGAAGTTTGACCCATCATTCCTCAGTCTAGTTGACTGATTCATGGAGTCCATGAAGGCTTTTAGCCAGGATTCACGTGCTAGCTTGGCACTTGGCATTGGGTCTTCACCAGCCATTTTAGTTTTACAGCAGTTTTAATGAACGTGTTCTACACTGAAAGAAGATAAAACAAAACCATATAAGCAACTTATTGTTGTGATTTAAGTCTATATTAAATTGAATTTAAACTCGTAGACTCATGCATTTATATAATTGATCTCCCTCAAGAATTATATAAACGATCCCAAGACTCAATTTCCGTATATTGATAAGCCCACAGTTTGGCTAATTCCAATCGTTGGAACTCTTGGTCGATAGATTTCCGTAAATCCTATCTATTAGTCCATCTTAGTCACTGGAATATTATCGAGTGACCATGATGTTGAGATAAAATAAATCATCTGTTCCCACTTACCCGACGTAGAAGGGGTCATATTATGCCTACCGACGAAGAAGGGATTCATGGGAGGCTGATTTATAAAGACTAATCTCAATTTTTGGTTATACGAGGAAAACCCCATCAACTTTTATTTATCCATATTTAAGTGAACTAAAAACTAGCATTTGCGTGAATGAATTAAATAAAGTGATGGCTTTTAAATGCCATGTGACATCTGTATTGTCACAGAAAACTAACGCGAGACCTCTACATGAGTCAGTTTTCAGGCATGATATAGGTGGTTTGGTTTTTAGGCGAAATATGATGCAAGCTATTATCGATGAAAGCGTAAAGATAAATGCAATAAACGTAAATAAAAGTCCTAGTGTGGCCTATCCTACCAAAATAAACATAAAACAACTTGGAATCCACCGTTGGACCCTAGAAGCTTGTCTTGATGTTCTATCTTGGTCCTTGCAGCGGGAGTGAGCATCCGGCCTCCGTCTTGTCTTTGGTCTTCACAAAATTACTAATTTAAATTACAAAAGTAGTCCTAGATACATTCTAATTTAAATACAAAAGTAATTACATGGCAAAAACCCAAAACGGAGATTCAAGATCTCAAAATTACAAGCAAGATCGTGTCCCTTCATTACGGTGACATAATCTTCTAAGGCCACACTAAGTTACAACCGTTTGCAAAAATTAAATACGTTATTGAAAGCATTCAAGGCATTCACAAGACGATAAATAAAATGCATCAACTAAAAACAATTTATACATGACATAATACCGTTATTATGATTAATAAATTTATACCAAACCACCTTTTAAGATTAAAATTAAGTGACTATACCGTTTTAATCACCAATTTTAATAAACATATAATCCATTGTTTTAAACTGTTTTAAAAACAATATGTATCAAACGAGGGTGAACCGTTTCACTAAATAATATACTATTTCCGTATACAGTATATTATTTTAAGCCATGTGAAAATAAGAAAACAAGTTATTTTCGAAAATAAACACCCCGAAACGAGAGCACTCGATCGAGTATCAGGGGCACTCGATCGAGTGTCAGGGTCACTCGATCGAGTGCAGCAGGGCTCGATCGAGTGGCTCGTAAAAACTGCAAATCGCTGCACTTTTAAATTAAAACGGGTTTATAACATGGATTTAAAACGTGTAAATCATAAATAAACAACAACAAAAGATTCACATATTGCTAAAAATATCGATTAATTAACAATATGCAAATTATAATCGAAAAACAAGATCGATTTCTCACAAAAATCACACGCACGGGCCTGGTACGAGGGCACTCGATCGAGTGCAACAGGGACTCGATCGAGTGCCTGCGACAGAATGTACGGTTTTCAAAAATTTAATTCTTATGAAAGACACAATTGTAAAATTTTCATGGCCTAAGGCTCTGATACCACTTGTGGGGAATAAAACGCGTATTCACCCTAAATTTGCAGGATTATAATGAAATATGCAATTGTGAATATCGTCATAAGATTAAAAACATGAGAAAAGAAGTACAACCTTTAGTCCTCGCGCAAAAGGCCTAAGAACAGGAATTAATGCAAATTCCCTCCTATAACTTGCACCCAAGACTTAGTTTGAGACGTGGCCGCGTGTGCTAGAAATCCTCTCCAATTGCCTTGCAATATAGGGAGAGCCCTTGAGGTTTTAGATGTGAGATCTGAGGTTTTGGGAGAAGAGTGCTCTCAAAACCCTAATTTTCTTTTGAGAATAATTTAACAGTGTGCCAAGAGTAGTCGACATAAGGAGAAAAACTCTCCTTATGTAGCTCTTGATTTCGGCCGAAACAGGGTTTGGGTAGGAGTGGGCTTTCCACTCTTACCTTATCCCAATGCGTGATTCGACCCAATTAGCTATTATTTATTCGCGGGTTTAATTTATAAATCGTAACATGTTATCAGATATTAATACAGTCGATATATTAATAATGGTCTGATAAAATACGATATTGTATAATTACCTAAATTAATATAACTGTTTATATTAATACACGAATACAATATTTAATTAAATATAACCGTTTATATTTAATTTACGAATTAATCTTGTAATCCGTATTAGCTAAAATTATTTAATCCGTATTAAATAATAATTCTCAACATCTTATTGACTAATTTAATAGTTAATACCTCTGACTAACCGTTTAGTCATATCCGGCAAAATGTGACTGTATTTTCATACCTTCACATCTCTCAAACGTGTCCTATAGGTGTGACGTATAGGGACCAGTTGACCACCGCCATCCGTATGACAATAACGTCAAACTTATCTAGCAAGCCAACCGTTATTGATAAACGTGGATCAACTGGTAATAATACAGAAGTATGCCCTTGTGATCCTTAAAGAGATTTAATAAGTCATTGTACTTAATTGTCAAGGACACCAGCCCCAACAATCTCCCACTTGTCCGTACAAGGGTATGTTCAATGACGTTATCACACTACATGTGGAGGACACAATCTCCAACATTTTATTATGAAGAGAATGAATGGACTGCAAAAACTACTGGATACACCATCAGTAGTGGTTATGAGTGGTTGAGACCTGCTCAACCAAAACTAGAGTGGACAAGCATTGTGTGGAATAACTGGAATGTACCTAAGCACTCTATTATCACTTGGCTACGTTATCAAGCTGGTATGAATGTTAAGAGTAAGCTTCACAGGCTGGGATGCTGCACTGATGATTTATGCACCATATGCCAAAGAGATTCAGAAACAATTGAGCACCTATTTGACCACTGCCAGTACACAAACATTGTTCAGACTAAATTACTCCAGTGGTTTGGAGGGCAGATTCCTAATGCTCAGAACCTCAGTATAGGAAACAGAAGAAGTAATAAGTGGAAGGTAAGAGTGGCACTGTTCAATGCCTGGCACTACTACATCTGGCAACAACGCAACAAAGCAAGATTAGAAGACACTCTGATCAGACCTGAGAAAATTGCAGAACAGATTGAAATGGAGATAAGAACTAGAGTGAAGAGTAGGTTGAAAGCAGAAAAAGATCAGCTCACTATGAGTTGGTTTAGTATCAGAACTCCTTAATTTCATAAGTTGCTTGTAAGAGGGCTCGAACCCTCAACCTCCTTATATTTATACCCTTTTGATATATATTATACTCACATTTCACCAAAAAAAAAATAATGTGTGTAAATCGACATCTTCATAAGAAATTATACTATTTTTTCTTAAATGGTATAATCAAGGTAAAATTGATTTTGGAAACTTTAATAATTCGCGAACTTTCTTAAAATTACTCATAGTAGCACGAAAATCATCCCATAATTTATGTGTTATAGTTGGTTTGAGATTGATGACTTGGAAAAATTGAGGTTTTGGTCAATGCCGGATTTGTGTGGTGAATGGTAAACTATAATTGAAGTGTTGGTTGAAAGTTATTTGGACTTGGAGAAATAGTAATAAATTTTTGAGAGGTTATGTATATTGTTTAATGATGGTGGAGTAATGTTTGGTATATGAGGACTAGAAGTTAGATAATTCATGAGATGAAAGAGAGTGCATTGAGGAGTACTACTTAATTGTGTTGAGTGTACTTGGTAAAAGTGAGACAACCTTTGATGTTATAGTATTTGAGATAAGATTTACTTTATGAGTGTAACCCACATGCTTAAAGGTGATGCATGTGTGAAAATATTGTGGTTTTAGGATGACTAGATCGTATTGAGATAAATGATTATTTTGGGTTGCGATATATAGTATGAGTTTATTATGTCTTTTGAGGTTGTAGAGTGTGTGAAAATGATAATAACATTGAGATGTGAGATATCTCTTTATGGTTGAGTGTTGGTAATGATCAGAGTGCGTAGCGGTTAGGATTTCGAGATCACTTTCGTTGATGATCACTTGTAATTCTTACCTTGTTTTGATCTTATGTTTGAAATTCAAGTTTCGAGGACGAAACTTCTTTTTGAGGGTTAGATTGTAACACCCCGTATTTAATATTTTATTATAAAAGTATTTTATTTAATTTATTATTCCGAAGTTTAATAATGTATTTTGGAAATATAACTTTCGTTTCTTGTTTCATTACTTCCCGATTTGATATACTTTTGGATGAGTTAAAATGTCCGTGCAATATTTAATTATTTTAATTTAATAATTACTTTTCTTATATAAGTTCTACAAGCGTTTTAATATGGTCCAATCCAATTTGTAATCAGATAATCCATTGTATGAGCTAATGGACTAAAAGCCCATTAGTTAATCTCCTTATAAATAGATTTGAACCTAGCAAGCAACTAGGTCAACTTTGTTTTGTGCGTGTGATGTTGTCGCGCCTCAATTCGCCTCTTTTCTCTCTTTTATTCTCTTTTCTCCTTTCGACTCCATTGTTGAATATCTTTTATTTTTTCAACCTCATACATAAATTATATTTTCACAATCTTTGCTCTTACCTCTACAATATATTATATTCAAAATATTTTATTGGGAATTATTTGTATGAACCTTTAGACCTACGTTTTGGGTCTCTTGTTTTGTGAGTAAAGAAGGAGATCTCTTTCCCTTTTGGCGTTTTCAGAAGAGTGACTGTTTGGTACAATTTCTATCACAAGGATTTGGATTTCCGCTTTCTTTAAAGTTGATTTTTGGGGTTATTGACACGTGTCGGAGACAAGACTTTGATGGTCGTATTCTTTATGAAGGTTTTCAACAATTGCCAAATAGGTAACTAGGTGTTTCTCTTTTAATTGTGTTTATGCCAATTGATGTGATTAATATGATTTAATGATTGTTTGTACGATTAGGACATGTTTGATTATTTATTGTCATGAATTAATTGTGCTTCATATATTTATGTATGTTATTATCGTAATTGTGGATTATAACGTGTTGATAAGTCGTTATGGGTGTCGTGTGCGCAACTAGGGTTCGCGAGGGAAATCCTAGATGGCGGCATGGCTAACGGCAAAGAGTGTTGCTCAAGGTTATAGTTGAAGTATGTGTAACCTTGAAAATATGATTCAAGGTTATAGCTGAAATTAGTACAACCTTGAGTACGACTCAAAGTTATAGCTGAAGTTAATATAACTTTGGGTTGGGAGTTAAAGTGATAGCTGAAGTTAATATATCTTTGGGTTGCGAGTTAAAGTTATAGCTGAAGTTAATATAACTTTGGTTGCGGGTTAAAGTTATAGCTGAAGTTAATATAACTTTGAACTGCGAGTTAAAGTTATAGCTGAGATTAACGTAAACCTGAGGTATGACTCAAGGTTATGGTTAGTGCTAGTATAACTTTAGGTTCGTGTCAAGGTTTGGATAAGGCTACTATAACCTTAAGCCATATATGAAAGTTATAGTTGAGGTTAGTATAACCTCGCATCCATTACTTATGTTATAGTTAAAGTTACTATAACTTTGGTTGTTATACTTGATTCACATGTTGAGTTATGTTCAGTGATTGTATAATATTGTGTTTGCATATGTCGTTGGATACTTCTATGCATTTGACATTAGGACGGTCTGTTATCACGTTCTACTGGTTTGAATTGTGATGTTATTCACGCATGTTAGTACAGTCAGTTATATTGTGCATCGTTGTTTGCTCGTTTGAATAGATGACGGTGGTATCAGTTATATACTATCGGAATGAACTAACGCCATCCATTGATGTGGGATTTATTTTGGTCTATGTTCGGGGGTGGCCAGATTCGTCAGTTATACGTTCTGGGTCTCGAGTGTCGTTCGATGTACAGTTATTGCATCGAGAGGTAGTGGTTATACGCTCCACACCGATGGAGGTAGTGGTTATACGCTCCGTCAGCTAGAGGCAGTGGTTATACGCTCTGGCAAGTTAGAGGCAGTGGTTATACGCTCTAACGGGCGTTCGCTCTATTCGCTATACTTTGATGATAGCTTTGTGCCTTCTATTGCAATGGATTGCGTGTCACCATATCCGTTATACTTTATTGCTAGCATTGTGCCTTACGTTACTACGAGTCGTGAGTTACTTGGGTTGTAAGTGTTCATGATATAGTGGTCGCATATGGTCTAGGTTCGTTGGCTTCATTTGTCTGGTGTCGAGAATATCATGGTATGGTAAGGTTGCTTTCATGTCATGTTGTGTTGTATCCTCACATGATTGTCGTAATATGTCTTCAAATGAAGGTAAGTTTGATTAGACTTTCATGAGTATAGATGATCACACATGTTTACTGGTTTTACATTTCAATTGTTATTGATTGTTGGTTACATTCACTTGTTGTAAACATGACTGGGAGAGGATCTAGTTACTCCAGACTAATTGTCGACCCCCTTCTCAGGTTGTTCGGGTTGTTGCTGTTTGGTTGATGCTTGCTTGGGGAATGTACGAACCAATCTAAATTAATTGTTTAGGACCTTTGCTTAAAGTTTTTAAGAACCTTTGAATAATGTATTAGTTTGGTTTTGGTTTTAGTATCGATCCGGATTTGGGTAAGGTGTTTCCGCCACCTTAACCCAGTTATCATTGAGTTACACTCTGATATTCAATTATATCATGTTTTTCCTTTGTTTTATAATCCGGGTTGTTACAATGCCCAAGCTCCTAATCCATCTGTCTCTGACCTGTAGAATCTGCTCCCCATTCCGGATCATCGTAGGTGTCACACGAATACACAGGGTTAACCACGAGGTTGAGTAGGAAGATAAATAAAACATGAAAGACAAAAGAATACAACACACTTTCATCTACATACCGTTCCAACAACCACTTCCCAATCAAACACCACTCCTCATTCACGAGTCCCTACTCCTCCAATGGCCATATTACATACCCCAATATCACATGCCCCAATTCTCCTCTCCACATCATATAGTAATAATCAAGATAAAAATAATAACGTCTCAACAACAATATTTAACATCATATACCGATCTCATAATAAACGAACAATCTCATTCATGGCATAAATATAATTCACGGTATATTCCCCTACCTCAAATTGCAGAATGACAATCGAACAGCTGCTAGAAATATTCTACCTCGAACTTAATTCCTATAAATATTACTTAATATCAATTTCTATCTGAAGAACCAAACATTACTAAAAATACTTGACCATGTTCATATCTATATACTCATAACATATTATAATTACTCATTTATAAACATGCTCATTTACATATCAATTATCGTTAACCAAATATAACCTTACTAATTTTAGACTTACTATTGTTGACTTAAAGACTAGTGGTAGACTGGTTGTGGTTGCTAATTATTAGGATAACAAGGTTTTCTCTTTTGAAGGATCATGAGAACTTCTGCCGTGGACAATACGATAATGCAAGCGCTCCTTCAGGTGCTTGAGAATCAGGGGGCTCAAGCTGCTCCTCCTCCTCCTCCGCCTCATGTGATGAAGCTAATAGACCCGGTGGTTTCTCTTGGATAGCCAATCAGATGTCTAGGAGTCATACCAAGACCTATGGTGGAGAGGTTGATCCAGTTGCACTGTCTGAGTGGTTTAGAGATATGGAGAGGGGCTTCTCTATGTACTCAGTTGTCAGGGAGGATAAGGTACGTTTAGCTGCTCACTTTCTGACGTATGAGGCAGACAGTTGGTGGACTCTCACTCGTCCTACCGCTCTCCTTGACCCGTTGTTCGATTGGGATGCTTTCAAGACCATGGTGGAGACTCGCTTCTACCCGAAAGAGCTTCGCTCCCAGAGGCTTAAGGAATCCATGGACCTGAAACAAAGAAAGATGACAGTTCAAGAGTTCACTAACAATTTCAACCAATACTACAAAAAAACACGGAGTACTGACCGAATTTCTAGCGGATTAGACAGCCCGTCAGAAATTTTACAGTATATTTCTAATCCTAGAGCTGCTCGAACAGACGTAAGTATTTCTAATCGAGCGATTTATTGTATATTTTTCATATAAAAACGATAATTTTACAATATATTTTATTTAATAATTTTTTGTTTTTTCAGGCTGCCTACAATGAACTCTTGGGTCAACCAACGCCAACCGGAGAGCCTCGGGACTAGATTCATACCTACCACGAAGCCGTTGGAGGATTTGACAAAAAAGGAGGCTTTTTGGGATCGGTTCATTGGGTGAAGATGTATGGTATGTGCAGCCTACGAACAAAGGAGGAAGTCGTCGATCCTGTTCTTATCAACCAAGCATGTTTTCTCAGATTCAAACTGAGAATATGCACCTCAAAGAACAAGTTCAAAGCACTCAAGAAACGTAAAAACAAATGCAAGAGGAAATGGCAGAAATGAAAAAAGCTTGGAGTGATTGGCAGACCCACTTTTCCACTCAGTCGTGCTCAGGTATGCCAAATCCTCAACGACGCGACGACTTCTCAGACGACCCTCATGGCTTTGGATGTAACATGTCAATTGATTCTCCTACCACTTAGGATAGTTTATCATGTGTAGTAATTTTAGATTATGACTTATTAACTTTCGAACATATTTTATGTTGGTGTATGAATTATGAAGACTCTTTTACGTAATTCGATTTCTTTCTCATGTTTTTTCTTTGTTGTTGGTTAATTGTTGTTGATTCCCGCTTAGCGGTCGACTTGGAAATAAATCTCCGTTTGGCGGATGATGAATGTTTTGCAGGATTTAGTGATTTTGAGATTGTAAATATGAACAATGCTATGGCATTGGGTTGGACAGCAAGCTGCTGTTTCCAGCCTATACTGGTTCAAATTCTAACGGAAAATCCGTCAGAAGAAGTCAAAATTTGACTCAATTTCTGACGGAAAATCGGTCAGAAAAGTCAACAAGTGACCATATTTCCGACGGATTTTCCGTCAGAAATTGAGTCAAATTTGACAATTTCTGACGGATTTTCCGTCACAAAAGGTCAAGTTTGACTCAATTTCTGACGGAAAATCGGTCAGAAAAAGTCAAAAATACATTGACTTCAAAAATTTTATTCCACCGGTAAACCGTCAGAAATCCGTCACAAAAAAATTCTGACGGAAAATCCGTCAAAAACTTGATTTTCGTTACGAAAATTTGGGACGAAATTTTCTGACGGATTTTCCGTCAGAAATGCGGTTTTTCTGACGGATTTGAGCTTTTCTGACGGATTTTTTCCGTCAGAACACCGTGTTTTTTTTGTAGTGCAATTAGCTCATTTTGCTTCTCGCTTCGTCAGAGATGAATTTGAGAGAGTTTACTACAGAGGCAAGTTGAGTCCTAGGATCGAGAGCATGGTGAGGCGGGACTCTACGTCTTTTGTGGAGGTTTACGATGATGCTATTTGGGCTGAAAGTTCGATTAAGGCCATAGATGATGAGGCTAGAGCTTCTTCTACTCCCAGTTCCCCTCAGACTCGTTCCCATGGGAAGAGACCCTTCGACCCTTCATCTGTTCCCCCGGTGGCTCAGCATGAGAAGTTTAGAAGATTTGATACCTCTACAGCCAGGGACCCTGTGCCTGCACTCGGCGTTTCTCTGAAGTGTTACAAGTGCCGCAAGGCCCTACATCCTGCAATTGACTGCCAAGGTGATGCTTACACATGCTACACTTGCAAGAAGCCTGGACATCGCTTTTTCGAATGCCCGGAGAAGAAGACTGCCATTGGGAAGACTGCCACTGCTGTTGGTGTCGTTCGAAGACAGAAGGCTAAGGGTGTTGTGTAAGTGATGAGCCGTGCTGCAGCCGAGACTTGCCCTCAGCTGATCACTGGTATGTCTTCATCGATGATTTTCCCCCTCTATCTTCAGAATTCCAAGGATGTATTCTTGTTTTCTTGTTCACCTTCGTTCTTGAATTCTCTCCCATCTTACCTCGGGAACTACTCACATAGCTTTCAGACTCCGCCCTATGATTGATACTTATCCTTCCCATGGCACCGTGTGAGGTAACCTACCTTGGATGGACTTGGAAGAATTTCTTACTAATAACCGTAAACCGTGTTTCGGAACATGTTGTTATTTGAGGAAAACCTGTGAGGTATTGTGAGACATGTTTTGGTGATCCTAGTGTCTATATGGTTATCCAATTGGAAGAGTGAGAGTGAGTGATGGAATAATTATGTTAAAGGAGAGTTTTACACATGACATTTGGTGGAACTTAGTTATGGGAACCCTACTGGAATCGTAAATATTTGTGGATTTGGAAGTACCATTTGAGGAGTTAAATGAGATACTTGGAGTCCGAGATGAATTTAGAGGAACATGCTTAAGATAATAATGTTGTCGAATAGATGACTGAGGTAAGTTAGTGTCACTTAATCTTGAGGATATGTTTGAATGGGAAAGGACCATATACTTGAGGAATGAGAGTTATTGGTAACGGTATGGGAATGTTGAAGAAATTTGCAATTTGACTTCGAGAGTTGACTGAGTGTTTGACTTAAGTTATTTAATGAATCTCAACGTTTACCTATTGAATAACCTGGCGAAATCGGAAGATGCACCACTGTTGGGTAGATAGTTTAGAGTAACTTGCTGGAAAATGGGAGTCTGGAGACTTAATAATAAATTGGGAAGTGATAGACATTTGTCATTTGAGGAATTGCGAAATTTGGACATCTAACCCTTATGGAATAGTGGAATTTGAATGACGGTAATTTTCGGACTTTGAGGAGTTATGGTGTAGTGTGACGCCGTGAGAGTATCATAATAAAGGAGTTGATGTACGAGTGCTACTTGAGGATTTGAAAGTTGTGACTTTTGTAAGGCCTTGTTGTGAATGTCCACCTTGTGGTAGTAAGTTTGAACTTGAGCATGTCAGATTGTCCCTGAGAATCGAGATTAGAGGTTCAGGACTCGTTTGCTAAAGGTTATGTGAGGACCGTTGTGATAAGGGCTCAGTTGTGGTTAGAGCGGTTATGAGTTGTTTGAGGAAATGTTCCATCAAAACGTAGTTGGCATGCTTGATTTAGGAAGAGAGAGATGAGAACCTTGTGAGAATTTTGGAAACCCGAGCCTGTGTAACCAATTGTTCGCAATCATAATCTCTCTCTTAAATCGTTTCTCTTCTCTGTGCTTCCCGTAAGTTCGCGAAGTTGCCTTTCTTTTGGTCGATAGTAAACTTGTGGGACTTTTACAACTTTACTTACTCGAGAATTTGAAATTTAACCGTTGATTTTGAGAAAATTTGGTTTTAAAGAGTTGAATGCTTTGCAATTTTATTGATTTCAGCGTCGATTTGGCATTTGAGCTCGTTATCGGAGACGTCTGATAACCGGTATTGTGCTTATCGACACCGGATCGGTCTACTTTTGAATTTTAAATTGACTTAATTTTGGGACTTGTCTCTGATTTGGAGTGTCGAGCTCTTGAATGCGTAACGAGAACCCCAACGTCCATTGACAAAGACTTGTGCCTTGGAATCTATTTTGAAACCTCTATGAAAAACCGAGTTTTGAATTACCAAAGCCTGTAGTTCGTTTTAGTAGCTAGCGTCGTCTTTTACTTATTTCCGTCTTCAAGATTCGAGGACGAAACTTTTTGAAAGATGGGGTGATTGTAACATCCCTTATTTTCGTAAACCTTATTTTAAATTAATTAAAGTATTTTTCAGAATTTAATAATATTTTATTTAAATTCGTAAACTTATATGTTAGGTTTATCGTGTAAATTCCGTCGTAAGATTTATTTAATCTTGGGATGAAAGATAATTCTTTTTTTTGGAAAATGTAAAAAATATATTAGAATCAAAGTAGAACCACTACATCAAAGAGTTCAGTCCATAATTAGCTTACATCAGACTATATCTCAAAACAACACAACTACTACTGCCTCTCTAGCTGCTCAATCCATTTGATATCCTTCGTGGTAAGTTCCCTTTAATTTTGTTAGCTATGCTTTGCTTTATGTCTTGCTTGATAAGGTTTACACATCTCACTGGAGTAATAAGTACTCCTTCCAGTCTGCTATGATTCCTTTGCTGCCACACATAATAGACAGTAGGATTTAGGATACTATCAATTATCCCTCCTTTGAGTCTGGAATACTTCTTAGTCATCCTCCATTCCACATAATCCTCAATAGGGAGTTTGAGTCTTGTCCATTCTGAGAGCTGAGTAATGATTTGTGATGTGTATGGACATCTGAAGAACAAATGTTGATCAGTTTCTGGTGCCTGCTCACAAATACATCAGTTGCTGTCAGTCACCAGTCCTCATTGCATCAGTTTGTCTCTAGTAAGCAGGCCCTTATGGTAATGTAACCATGTAATGAAAGCATGCTTTGGGCTGGTCCATTTGTTCCAGACATAAGCATGCCATTCTACTTGTTGTTCTGCAGGGATAAGCCAAGTATATCCTTTATGCATAGTATACTGTTTATTGATACGAGTTAGTTCATTTCTTACAGGTCGTACTTGCACGTGATCAAATCAATAATGGTTTTTCTCGATATGGAGTGTAACTGATAGACCGGAATTATCTATCATAGATATTCTCCGAGCGTGGCCACGCATTTCCAGTTCACTACTCCTCGAGTGGCCTTGAGATTTAAGATAACCCTGACAAGGGGTAGAACAATTCCTATCCAACTGTTCTCCTTGGCTAACATCGTCCATTGTGACCCAAAAGATGCCCATTTGACCCCTTTTACGGAAGATCGTAGAGCATAAATTAAAGTCACTTTGAATTATGTCACTTTAGAGCAACCAGTCTCTAGTCTAAGAATCGACTCATAAAAATATTCATAGAAGCTCTTGCCACGACCAGGCTCCATGGAATTCTAAAGAACTCTATAAGCGGTCACTGCCCGACACAAGTGTACCTTACAGTTTGTCTATATGACCGACTAGTCATCTCTTATGACTCTATGGTGTCAGAACTCACCATCAATCGCATAATAATCTAGTCACTTCGAGATGTCACCTCATATAAGTGACTAGGGGCATTACTAAGTTAATCCAGTTCACTTTGACAGGGTTCAGAAATTGTCATACAATCCTGCTTGGATTTAACAAAGTATGTAAAATAAAACAAGTTATATAAAACTTAAATGATGAACAAGATTATCTTATATGAACGCAAAAACAACATTTTTCATTTCATATCATATAATCGATTACATATTGGGTAAGCTCTTAAGACCCATAGAACGAGCATGAGAATCATGCTTAACTTGCGACAAGGGTTTGGTTAAGGGATCAGCCACATTATCGTCTGTCCCAACCTTACAAATCGCTATTTCCTTCCTATCAATGAAATCCCGAATTACATGATATTTTCTTGGTACATGTCTAGACTTATTACTAGACTTTGGATCCTTAGCCTGAAAGACAGCACCATTGTTATCACAGTACAGGGTGATAAGATCTTCAGCATTTGGCACTACCTTTAGTCCCTCGATAAATTGCCTTATCCATACTGCCTTCTTAACAGCTTCTGATGCGGTAATGTACTCAGCTTCCGTTGTAGAATCCGCAACGATTGGTTCTTTGAAGCTCTTCCAACTAATGGCACCACCATTCAAGATAAAGACAAATCCAGCCTGGGATTTAAAATCGTCTTTATCTGTTTGGAAGCTTGCATCTGTGTAACCCTTTACACACAAATCTTCTTCCCCTCCAAACACTAAATGTGAATCCTTAGTTCTTCTTAAGTACTTAAGGATATTCTTGACTGCAATCCAGTGACTTTCACCTGGATTTGCTTGATATCTACTGGTCATGCTCAAAGCATACGAGACATCTGGACGAGTGCATATCATGGCATACATGATAGATCCCACGGCGGAAGCATAAGGGATCATTTTCATGCGTTCAACATCTTTGGGCTCCATGGGAGATTGAGATTTTCTCAATATAATTCCACTTCCCATGGGGATAAACCCTCTCTTGGAATTTCCCATGTTGAACCGTCGTAGAATCTTATCGATATAGGATTCTTGACTCAGTGCCAATATCCTCTTGGATCTATCTCTATAGATCCGGATACCTAATATGCATTGTGCATTTCCTAGATCTTTCATCTGAAAATGGTTACCTAACCATCCTTTAACTGATGAAAGCATTGGAACATCATTTCCAATGAGTAGTATGTCATCCACATAGAAGATTAGGAATACAACATTGCTCCCACTGAATTTCATATATAGACAAGGTTCCTCGATGCTTCGAGTGAAACCATTCTCTTTTATGACTTCATTGAAGCGATGATTCCAACTCCTGGATGCTTGCTTAAGACCATAAATGTATCTCTTAAGTTTGCATACCTTGTTAGGATTTTTAGGATCTTCAAAACCTTCAGGTTGTATCATATACACATCCTCCTTTAAATTCCCATTTAAGAAGGCGGTTTTGACGTCCATTTGCCACACTTCATAGTCATGAAATGCGGCAATCGCTAACATTATCCTAATGGATCTTAGCATGGCTACCGGAGTAAAGGTTTCATCATAATGAAGACCCTGAACTTGGGAAAAACCTTTAGCTACTAGCCTAGCTTTATAGACATCATCATGTCCTTCTATGCCATTATTCACCTTGAAGATCCACTTGCATTGGAGAGGTCTCATCTCCTTAGTCAAGTCTACCAAGTCCAATACTTGGTTTTGATGCATAGAATCCATCTCGGATGCCATGGCCTCTTGCCATTTGGCGGAGTCGGGACTAGAGATTGCAGATTTGTAAGTAGTAGGCTCATCACTTTTCAAAAGTAATACGTCTAGGCTACCATCTTCCTCAATTAGTCCAACATACCTATCAGGTTGATGTGGAACCCTACTCGACCTCCTGGGTTGAATAGGTACCGAAGCGGAAGAAGAAGGAACATCTTCATCTGTCTCAGCTTCAGTTTGTGGCTCTTGAACTTCTCGAACTTCATTAAGTTCAAAATTTCTCCCACTCTGTCTCTTAGAAATAAACTCTTTTTCTAAGAAGACAGCCTCAGAAGACACAAACACTTTGTTTTCATGAGGTTTGTAAAAGTGGTAGCCACGTGAGGTGGTTGGATAACCAACAAATATGCATTTTTCGGATCGTGGAGCAAGTTTGTCATCGGTCTTCACCCTGACATAAGTCTCACAACCCCATATTTTCATATAGGATAAGTTAGGAACCTTTCCCTTCCACATCTCATATGGAGTCTTATCGGTCGCTTTCGTTGAACTATTGTTCAACGACTTGATGGCAGTGAGGATCGCAAATCCCCAAAATGAATCAGGTAAGTCAGTTTGGCTCATCATTGATTGGACCATATCCAATAAGGTTCGATTCCTCCTTTCTGCCACACCATTAAGTTGTGGCGTTCCTGGAGGTGAAAGTTGTGACACAATGCCACATTCTTATAGATGTGAATCAAATTCGTTACTAAGATATTCACCACCACGATCGAATCGTAGTGTCTTAATCTTTCTGTCGAGTTGGTTTTCTACTTCATTTTGAAATTCTTTAAATTTCTTGAAGACTTCACTCTTATACTTCATTAAGTAGATATACCCATATCTACTTAAATCATCGGTGAAGGTAATGAAATAGTCATAATAGCCTCTAGCGGTGATTGTTAGTGGTCCACATACATCCGTATGTATGAGCCGTAATAATTCACTAGCTCGTGTCCCTTTACCACTAAAAGGATTACGAGTCATCTTTCCTAGAAGACAAGCTTCGCATGTACCATTAGATTCATATTCGAATGGTTTAATTATATTGGTCTTTACCAATCTTTTAATGCGATTTTCATTTATGTGACCAAGTCGACAATGCCACACATACGATTCATTTGGGTCATTTGTCTTTATCCTTTTGTTATTAATGTTATAGACATCTTTAGACGAGTCTGAAGTTTCCAAAACATAGATTCCATTAATTGACGTAGCATGGCCAACAACCATGTCATTTTTAGAGATTACACAACAATTGTTTTTAATGGAAAAACTGTATCCTTCAATGTCTAACATTGCAACAGAAATAATGTTTTTGGAAAGAGACGGTACAAAATAACAATTATTTAAATGTAACTCGTATCCACTTGATAAGGCAAGAGTGCAAGTTCCTTTTGAAGTGACCGCTACCCGAGCTCCATTTCCTAGTCGGAGATCCATATCACCCTTGTCTATTTTCTCCACTTCTCTTAAACCCTGCAAACGATTACAAAGGTGAGAACCACAACCAGTATCCAATACCCATGTTGTGTTGGATGTAAAATTAATGTCAATAACAAAAATTTCGGATTTGGAATTACCTAACGGAATCACAAGACCTTCTTGGATGTGACGTAAGTACTTAGAGCAATTCCTCTTCCAATGGCCCATGACACTACAATAGTGGCATCGCCCCTTTTGTAACTTTCTTTTCTTCTTCTTTATCTTTGCAAGACACTTCTTGCTAGAGCTCCCACTAGCTTCATCATAAGCCCTTTCTTTCAAGTATAAGGCATCCAATTCTTCATTTAGCTCATCAATATAAGCCGTGTCAAGAAGTGGACCTTTGGGAGGTGGGAGAGAAGTGATAAAGTTAACATTGCCATCCGGACCCGTTCCAAACTGAACTTCTCTAGTAGTATCAATGTTGTTATGGTTGCAAACATCGTCAAAAACATTGTGACAAGAATCAATAGTGATAGGGTTGAATGAATCCATTGCGATTAAATAACTACAAAAACGGAAATGAAGGAAAATTAACGTTCATCATTTTAACACTTGTTAAACAAATTTAAACAAGCTTAGAATTTACTTAATGATCTCTTACACAATTAAGCAAATGATCCCGAGATCCAAATCCATATCAACTAGGGCACGGTATAGCTGATTCATCCCTTGCTAACATAACTCGGTGGATTGACACTTAATCGATTCTACATTAGAATTCCCGGTCGATAAAATTACATTAATTTCTATCTTTAGCCCGAACTTATTGCAACTACGGTTACGAATACATTCGATGAGATCAACCAAATACTACGATTATAATCTTATTACCTCACTTACCCAACGTAACAATTATAGCACCTCGGTGTAGCCGAGCCTACTCTCTCTTGTGAAGAAGGGATTCATGAGTTCTTTTCTTTGGTAAGGCTAAGTCTCATTATTTAATACGTAAGAGATCTTATCAAATATTCTCTATCTCCTTTTAAAGTGAACTAATTAGGTGAATTATCGATAATAAAATTATACGTTGAAGACTCGATACTCGATATGCATGACATGTTAATGGCGATTTGGCTATGCATGCAACATATTAAAACAAAATAAAGCGAAAATAAAGCTTCTAGTATGGCCTTTCCTAATAAAGAGATAAATAAAATTACAATTCGGAAACCAACTCCTTTGGTCCCTAGGGCTTCTCGGCAAACACTTGAGGAACACCGTCTTGGACTCCTCCCGGGAATGCAACGCCATGGGAACTCCGAATTACAAATATTACAATCTTAATTCTATCTACTTTATACAATATAAAATAGAAATAAATTACAATAGGGTGATACGAGATCACAAAATTACAACCAAATCAATAACCCCTTACATTACGGGAATTACCGATTAAACTAAGGCCATACTAGAAAATTACAAAATTCAAAATATTGCAATAAAATATGACATTCATACGAAAAACGCAGCAATATAAATGTTATGAATATGTTCATTTTAATGTCAAATCGCCCTAATAACTTATTAGGTCAACAATAAACCGGTTTTATGAGATTTTTGCAACTTTAACCCTTTAAAATGCATAAATTAAAACATAAATAAACTTATGTTCTAAATAATATCTTAACACATTTTAGGATTCAAAATTAGTCATAAATAATTTTGATTATAATTAACCCTTTAATTATTTTATATTGTTCAAACATGCCTTGATTTACATAACTTTAACGTAATAAAACCAAATAAATTACAATAATTTCGAAATTTGGATTTTATTTCCATGAACATTCTGAAATATATCTTTAATATTTGTAATGTCAAAAACATTGGTCAAAATTTTCAAAATTTAATTCGAAATATCATATATATGTGACCAAAATTGCCTCTAAATACGGTTTTTATCAAATAAAATCGTAAAACATGCTATAGAACTTCATTTTGTACCAAATTTTACATACATTAAGTAAAATAAGCATGTGAGGCCGTGTAGAAAATTCAAGGCTAGAAACGTTTTCTATCTATTTTAACCATTTTAATCGATTTTATCATAAAAATACATACAAATGATTAAAAATATACAATGAACAATATTTAAATCTCATAAATTATCTAAATAACCTAAAAACATTTTAGGACCAGATTTATTTATCATGCCAAAAATTCGAGTGATTTATCATATGAATCTCGAAATTAATAGTTTTATTTTAAGTCTCAAAGCTCGGAAAAACTAAAAACCGATTAAGCATGCAACAACCTTTACTCTAATACCAATTGTTAGGTTTATATATACCTATTATAGTCATACTAATGTGATTATCTTATAATGAGATGAACTTATGCATGCTTAACATAAGATAAACGAGAGGCTCTCATTTTTTAGCCCCAGACCCCCTCTCATTCTGATTAGTGTAGATTTTGCTCCAAGCCACTGGTGGGGATCTAATATATTCAGTGGTTCCATCCCACAAATATTTTCAGCACACTGCTTCTATTTTTTGAATAATTTCCTTAGGGAGTAGAAAAATTGATGCCTGAAAGATAATTCCCTTGGCATTTCCGTAGCAAGTATTCCCGATCATTTTTATTTAAACCCGTCTCGTTTCACTTGTACTTAAAAGAAAATAGAGAATTGAAGCTTCCTAGCCCTTTCCCTTACCATATCCTTTCTTGTTCTCCAAGTGGGAAAATGAGAAATCAGTAAACATAATTCTCATCTTAAATAAAATCCCCAATACACAAATCCTCTCATAAAATCTTCATTTCTTAACGGAATTTAGCGTTTCTTGCGCCTATAGACTCGTGAGATCGTCCCCGTCGTTTTAAGGTAATCAATTTCGTAATTTGATTCAACCGATTTCTGGGCTGTTCTGCTCTAGCTCGAATTTCGTGTCATTTATGGTGTTTTTGGTGATTTTAGGTGGTGCTTGTGATAACCCGGAAGAAGACTTGGTAATTGTTGAAGAAGAGCTTGAGGATTTCGCTAAGTAAAGGTGACAATAATGAGAAACTCGGCCTATGTCATATATTAGCATGCTATGTGATTTTATTGTGTTTGTATGAAATTAGTGAAGCCTGTGCACGGCGACTGAATGGCGACTCCAGCATCTATGGCTAGATCTCCATCTTCTCCGTCACCTGATCTGCAGAATGTGACACAGAGAAAGAATAAGAGGAAATCAAAGAGCAACAATGGAATGGTGGGCAATGGAATTGTGGCAACCCCTGGTACACAGAATTTCCAGAAGGAAAAGTCTATCCACGATATGTATGGGATGGCTGCGTATGACATTGAAACTGATCAATCTGAGGATGAAGAGGATAGACCATCTGAAGAGGGCATACACAATGATTCTGAAGGACAATGGTTCACGAATAAAGGTAAACCTATTGACTCTGTTATAGAAAGTGAGGAGCCTCTGTTTCGTGTGGTTCCAGAAGATGTTCAGACTGAAGTAAATTTCTGGGACACTGCCATCTATGGATTCGTGGTAGGAGCTAATCCACCATGGCCATACTTGGAAGGATATCTTAAACGGGTATGGGCAAAATACAAAATTGATAAGATATCTTTTATGAATAATGGAGTCTTTGTGGTAAGATTTGCCACAAAAGAGATGCAAAATGCAGTCCTACAAAGTGGATACTATATGTTTGACAATAAACCAATTGTTCTCAAACCATGGACTGCGGAAGTGAAACTAGAGAAAGTTGAGGTGAAACAGGTACCTGTTTGGATCAGAATGCATCATTTGCATCTCAAATTCTGGGGGGCTACCTTACCAAAATTAGCAGGCTTAGTAGGTAAGTATATCCAGTTGGATGAGGCAACCAAAGCTAAGACTAGGATTGGATATGCCAGGGTAATGGTAGAAATGACTGTAGGCCAAAAACTACCATCTACTATCCAGTTCCTGGATGAACATGGACTCAAAACGTCTGTGAATATCGAATATGAATGGAGACCAGTGGTATGTTCTCATTGCAAAAAAATGGGACATGATAAGGCTAATTGTAGGGGACTACAACCAAAGACTCAAACAAAACCAACAGCTGCCCCTGTGAAGAAGATTTGGCAAGCAAAAAAAGTAGCAACAACTTTGCCATCAATGCTGTTGGGAAACGTGTCCTCAACAATAGTGCGATCACGTAATCAAATCTCTATAAAAGAATATTCATGGGATGATTCTTTATCATAAGTCAACTGGTCAACATTAATCGGTAATGATTGACTTGTTAGACATTATTGTCGTAATGACAGTGGTGACCAGTTGATCCCATTAGGTCACACCTATAGGACAACTCTCTCAATGATAAATGAAATTACTGTATATTGATACGAGTTAGATCATTTCTAGTTTATAAATATTATAAGGGGAAGTTTATAATAAGATTATAAATTAAAACGTTTTAGTGATCGAAATGTCATCACTATTACTTGTATGTTTATGAAACATATTTAAATGAATAAATATTTTAACCTATACAATTGTTGTAACCGGAAATAAATTAATAGATGTTAGTAATTGTGAATTACTAAATTTATGATTAAATGTTTAAATGTTAAACTATGGGAATCATAAAATGTAAAATTGTCGAAGCAATGTTTACGTACTTATGCAATATGTAACGTGAGTCCATTACGGTTGATGGACCGTGTGACAATGTGATTGTACTAGACATTTTACATATGTAACACCTTATATTATAATATGGTGTTGAGACATCTAATTAATAACCTTGTCTTAGTGGGAGACATAGTGGGATTATTAAGGTGCCATTCATTGGGCACCCTAACCCACCATCCGGCCATCACTTTGAGGAGAACAAAAGAGGAGTTTGTTCCCTCAAGTGATTTATTCATGCTTTGCATTAGGTTTTGTTTTAGAGAGAAAAATCAAGTTCTTATTTTTCTCCACCAAAACCGTGTACCCAAATAATACTAGAGGCAATTTTGTATCAAGTTTTCTAGCAAAAATTACATACAAACATTGAGTGTAGTGTGTCTTGGTGTTCATCTTTTGGAGGCCATCTCTTTGAAGGTTCAAGGAGGATCATCCATGTGATAAGCTCAAGAACAAGTGAAGAAGGTGACTTCACTTGTGCCCTTTTTAGCCGAGACTAGCAATGTAAGGAAGCTTGTTCTTCCTCTTGAGACTCGAAAGCTCTTCCATTTTCGCATATATTAAGCATGCATAAGATCTATATAAAGAGAGAATTAAAACGTTAATTATAAGTTTATGTTAGTATGACTAAAATATTAGTTTATGAGTATCTAAAACCCTTCAATTGGTATCAGAGCAATAGGTTGTTTGCATGCTTTCCGTTTACGTTTTTACGGAGTTATAGTGATAACAAAATAAAATTTGAATTTTCGTTTAATATATGATATGCACGAAATAATTTAAGCATGATTACCTACTGTTTTCTAAAATGTTTTAGAATATTTGGAATATATTTTGCATGAATATTGATTAATGGTATATTAAATCTCGGATTTTATAGAGTTTTAATGGTTAAAATCGTTTATTTTGGGAAAAATAGCAAAAATCATCTTTTGGCCGAGATTTTTCAGTATGTTATCACATGTATTTTCTATGATATGAATATGATTTTTCGTAAATTATGGACTTATAAAACGTGTGATATGAATTTTAAGTGTTAAAATGCAATAAGATGAATAAAAATGGGTTAAAATAGTTATATTATGAATTTGACTATAAAATTTTATGATGATGTCACATGCAATATTTAAAATTTATGTTGAATTTTCCAGAAATTTATCTCAAATATTGCAATATTATAGATTTTTAATGTAAAATCGGGTAATTAGTGACATAATTTCGACTTTAATAGTTTAAGTTGGAATTTGGCCATAAAAATTTAACACGATGTCATATATATTATATACAGCATGTATAAAAATTTCGAGATTTTTATCTTATTTTATGCTTGAGAAATAATTTTAAAGGTTAAAATCGTACGATATATGACGTAAATCGTTAAAATTTGCAATAGTTGTTAAAATGGCCGAAAAATTTAACCCATATTAGTCATATAAGATATTTTCATCATGAAAATTTTCTTGGGAGCCAAAAGTTTCAGATTTTATTTAATTTTAATTGTTAAAGGTTGTATTTAAAATTGAATAAAAGGAGTCACGTAATTAAAATTTCGGCTATGGGGCAATGTGCCATTTAATTTTCTGTCCATTTTGTGTTCTTAAAGTATTTTGGAAAGTGTAAAAATATTATTAGTATTTTATTTGCATTTATGGTGTTAATTATTGAATTTTCCGACTTAAATTGCTCGTTTTACGTATTATTTTCGAAATAATGTTAAAACCGTTTAAATACTAATATTTTTAAAGTTCTGAAATTTTAAGAACATTCTGGAATTTTCAAAATTTGAATTTTGAAATTTTCGAAATTTTTATGACTCTTTTGGATTTTTATATTATTTTTCCCGAAAAACCGAGTAATACCGATCAATATTGAAATATATATTAAGTTAAGTCATGTTCAAAGTTTGAGTAAGACTAAATTTTGAAACCTATAAGAGTTAGGATGATTAACTTAAGGATGAAAACCGTTTCATATAATGCATAGGGTTGTTAAACGTTAAAACACGCGATTCCATAAACCGAGGTTTGCGATAACTAGGACGATTTGGCTTAGGGTTTGCATGTTAATTCATATTTACATAAGCATTTCATACTTTATTATGAATGTCATGATTTTATTTACGTAATTTTGGGAATTATGTAATTTACTTAGTATGGGCTTAGTTTTAAATCGGTATTTCCCGTAATGTAAGGGGTTACCGATTCGGTTGTAATTTTGTGATCTCGTATCACCCAATTGTAATTTATTTCTATTTTATAATGTGAAGAGTCTACTGATATAATATACTCAAGAAGGGGGGGGGGGGGGGTTGAATTGAGTATGTCTTCTTTTTAAATCTTCTTTGATGTGTGTATGGTTGTATGAAGATCTTCGAGTAGAGCAAATAATAAAGAGAGACACAATATTTTTGAAGTGGTTCAGTCTCACACTTGAGACCTACGTCCACTATTCTCGATTAATAAAATTAGTACCAACTCTGGATTACAATTTTATCAACCCTACTCGTGCGACTTTGATGTTAGTCACAACTCAATCTAGATACCGTTAAATATCTAGTTACGACAAATACCGTTAAATATTTGTCTTACAATGAGTACCGCTAAATACTCGTTCTATCTTACGTTAATAAGATAAAGTCTTCAATGTTTTCTTGGTGTCACAATCTTGAATGAATAAGATCAATGCTTGGGCACTTGAATCTTGAATCGGATATGACAATGAAAAGCTCGAATATTGAAGTATATGAACGGCGGTTTCTCTCTTGATTTGCGTGTATATGTGTGTATGTGTTTCGTATTGACTAATGTGTCATAGGTAGTCTATTTATATAGAATATGTATCTAGGTAATTTAAACCCTAGATGATTTAGGAATATTACTAAAACTAGAATACTAGTCTTTTAGTAATACTACCTTAAATCTAATCTTAATATATTTAGGAAAGATTTAATAATATACTATAGGTATTATATAAGGAATCAATTTCCTAATTCATATTTAGGAAAGATCTTTATATAATAAACAATTAGTATCCTTATCAAAATAATTTCCTAAACCATGTCAAAGATAATAAAAAAAAATATTATCACAATATAATCTTAGTTTATTTGGGAAGTTAAATAAATACACAATATTTATTTAAACTAATCCTACACGATTTATGGTAACGTGACATATTACACGTTTCCCAAAATCGTAACAAACTATATCTAGATTATATATATTTTTGACAATTAAGATTATATAAAAATCCTTAGTTTATTTTAGTAACAAATAATTATCTCATAAGACAATTATTTATTCCTTATTTAACTTAAAGATATTTTATATAATCCTATCAAGATTAACACTTCCATATTTAGAATAGAATACCAATTAAACACTAATTGTACACGACACTAATTTGGAAACAATCGTTTCAACAAAACACATATATTTCGACCATTTCTTCATAGATATAGAGTTATAGCGACGAGCTATAACTTGAATCGATCTTGTACTAAAGCTATAGTTGATAAGTATAACTTTAGTTCATTAGACGCGCTTGTGATCTTCTATCAATCTTCGACTTAGTCAATTCATTGACTAACATGCTTGAATCTTTTATACTTGATTGATTAGATCTTGTTACTAATATTCTGTACACTTAGCACACGATTATTCATACGAGTATATAATATATAAATAGCTAGACTTGTCATTATCAAAACATAAACATATACACTATATATATATTTGAATATATGGTTCAACAAATTCCCCCTTTTTGATGATGGCAAGTCTCTCGTAGATTTTGTGTCTAAGTGTATGTTCCCCCTCAATATAATAAAGGTCAATTATAGTAAAGATTCACTTAGGGTTTCTATCTTCTATCTATCCCATATCCTTTAAGGACCCTAAGAGACAATGAATTACGACAAGGAGCAAGCTTAGGCAAATTCTAATCTAAGTCGCATATTTCCCCCTCTTGACATCATCGAAAAGATGAGAACAAAGACATGAAACGACTAGAATAATATACGACGAAACATAAGCAAGCATATAAACGAGTCTAAAAATATGAACATAGAAAATATCACACAAACACATACGTAATGTCAAAATATACACAACCAATCCGAATATACTATGCCAATGGGCCGAATATGTAACAATAGAGTTTTAAAAAAAAATTGGGCCTGGCTAAGGTTAGGATAATATGGGCCAAGGGAAACAAAAGAAATTGGGCCGCATCAAAACAAGGCTAAGGTTTGGGCCGATTAGGGTTAGGAAATCCGAAGAAGCAAAATAAGGATTAGCTTCGGATTCCTAATGGGCCAGGTAAGTAAATTGGGCCACAATACGATAGTGTTTATAAGTCCACCCCAGACTTTGAACAAAACAACAACAACCCAACTATTAATTCGAAAGAAACAGAGACGGATATAGATGATCAAGAACGAGAACTTGAGCCCGGTGTCTTTGCATAAGGGTTCACATAATCGGGTCGGGTACGGAACTCGAGGGTCTCCAACCTATCTAAGCAGCTATTCACGTTTCTCCCTTGAGCATTGAGCGCAATCTCGAAGTTGAGCACTTTGAGCGAGAGTGCCTTGACGGCCTCAAGTGCTTTAGAAGCATCCTCTCGCAACAACCCGTGGTCTCTCACCATGGCTCCTCCTTGAGTCGTGATGAAGGAGAGACGATCACTCATACTTAGTAACTCCGAGCATACAACAGAAACTTCCGAGCCAATTTTCACCAATTGTTTATCCACTTTCTCCATCCATTCCTTCACATCAACCTCAAACTCACGACCCCTCTTCGCACGACTACCCCCTGCCTCATCCTTCTCCTTTTTAATTTCACACATACCAAGAATTTGGTCCATCTTGGCTTCAAGACCCGCGAAGGATGGCGAAGGATGCGGAGTGGGTTCATTCTTACCAAACGTAAGATCAACTCCGTCAAAGCAAATTCCCATTAATTTCAACAACCGATCACACATACGATCCTTTGGTTTAATCCCGAAACTGGAATCATCAACAACACCTTTCTTAAACATCAATTCGGATACCCACATTCCATACGGAATGTCGATGGTGGAGCAGAATTTTTCCTTAACAAGAACACTCGAAACTTGACAGATTTTATGGCAAATAAGAGACGCCAAATCGATTTTCTGTCCCTCCAACCAACTATACAACACCACAGCCTCAACACTAGCAAGCTTATCCCTACCACCCCGTCGAGGTAACACGGTATTCCATAAAAAATTCAAGAAAAACTTCAATTTTGGGTTAAAATTGACAGTAAGCAGAGGAGAAACTTCTGTAGCATCTTCATCGAAATATTTTTTAATCACCAATTTTCGATCTTTAGTAACTACACTCCATTCCTTTTTGGGGTCAAGAACTAACCCGTCTTGATCAAGTTTAAAGATATCACAAATATCCGACTTAGTTACAACAATATCTCGACCATTCACGACACCCCTTATCCCATCATCACAAGGTTTAACTGAAGCAAAGAATTGAACCAACTCGATAGGAAATAACAAACCCGAGAAATCGCTTATGTACTCCCACCCTTGAAATGTCAGAAAATCTTTAAAGAATCTCAAAGATTTTGACCCATTGACCCATGACTTTGGGTAAAACCGACCCGCATGAATGGCGTAAGGTAAAACTCGATCAATTAACGTACCTTCTTGTTTGGTCATGCGCACCTTCTCAAGACCCGCACGAGTAGCTTTGACAGAGTATTCAGGAAACATAGGGCGAGGGACTTGGGAGTCAAGTTCTTGCATGTCATCAGAATTAGAGGACGAAACACGATTGAGTTTGCGTCGTTTGCTCTGGTCGGGGGTGGGAGCGGCTGTAGCTATCGGGGTTGGAGAGGGCGGTGGTGATGGGGTTGGTGAAGGAGGTGTAGGCTTCTTTTGTTGAGAACGGGTGGTGCGAGATGGTGGCATTGTGGTGTTAAAAATGGTGGTTTTGAGTTGAGGTTGTAGCGGAGGTTTGGGTGAGTTTTAATGGTGGTTGGTAATTTTTATGGAGTTTAGAGGTTTTGAAGTTAATAATGGAGGTAGTGGGAGGTAATTTGAGAGAGTTGGGTTTGGGGACGGTAATAATGGTGGTTGAGTGAGGTAAGTTTGAGGGAGTTGGGGTAATAATTGAAGTTGGGTGGGAAGTCAAAGGCTAGGATTAGTAGGGGGCACGTGGCAGTTAGTTGTGGGGCTAGGTGGTTTAGGGACGTGGCAGGTGGGGTCATCACACACGGCTTGTGTGTGTTGTTTGAGGTAAGCGTTTATGGTTTGATTTTTCTTTTTCTTTGTTTTAGTAATATTTTTATATTATTATATTATATAATTTGTAATATGTATATTTGGGATAAATTATAATATGTGACGTAATATAATTTTAAGATCGGTTGTGCACACATTAATATGTAAATAATATAATATAACTATAATCACAAAATTTATCATCGAATATATACATACACATGCAGCGGAGTATATGGACACAGTCATATAATCTCATCTAAACCGTAGTCAATCATTGGGTTATTTTTGCTTTTAAGATTTGATTAGGTGCCACCGATTAAACCAATTTCCAATCGCAAAGTCTCAAAGCGTTCTCTAGCCAATGGTTTAGTGAAGATATCTGCCCATTGTTTTTCCGTACTACAAAATTCCAATTTTATATTTTTCTTTTCAACATGGTCTCTTAGAAAGTGGTGTCTAATTTCAATATGTTTGGTTCTCGAGTGCTGGGCTGGGTTTTTAGATATAATTATAGCACTCGTATTATCACATAAGATAGGCACACATCCAACATCAACACCATAATCATGTAACTGTTGCTTTAACCATAAAAGTTGAGAACATACCAGTGCGGCTGCAATATATTCTGCTTCAGCAGTTGAGAGAGCGACAGAATTTTGTTTCTTGGATCCCCAAGATATAATACAAGGACCTACAAAGGTAGCAAGTCCGGAGGTACTTTTTCTGTCTAAAGAACATCCTGCATAATCCGCATTTGAATATCCTACTAGGTTAAAGTTACAGTCCATAGGATACCATAGATATAATTTTCAGGTTCCGATTAGGTATCTTAATATTCTTTTAACTGCAATCATGTGTGATTCTTTTGGTGCAGATTGGAATCTCGCACAAACACAGACACTAAACATTATATCTGGACGACTTGCTGTAAGATAAAGAAGTGAGCCAATCATACCTCTGTAAGTTGTTTCATCTACAGACTTACCATCTTCGTCTTTGGTTAACTTCTTATCTGTGACCATTGGAGTAGGCATTGCATGAGAGGTTTCCATTCCGAATTTCTTTAGCAACTCCTTGACGTATTTTTGTTGATGAACTTTGATTCCTTCTTCAGTTTGTTGTATTTGAAGTCCAAGGAAGAATTTTAGTTCTCCCATTATACTCATCTCGAACTCAGAAGCCATCAACTCAGAGAAATACTTGCACAACCTTTTATTAGTTGAGCCAAAAATAATATCGTCAACGTAGATCTGAACGACTAGTAGATCTGAGTTTTCGCTTTTAAGAAATAAGGTTTTATCCACATACCCTCTCTTGAATCCACTCTCTAATAGGAACTTTGATAATCTGTCGTACCATGCCCTAGGTGCTTGTTTCAGACCATAGAGAGCTTTGTCCAATTTGAATACATGATCCTTGAGTTTGCTGTCAGGAAATCCAGGAGGTTGTTCAACAAATACTTCCTCTTGGAGATAGCCATTAAGAAAGGCAGTCTTAACGTCCATCTGAAAAAGCTTTATTCCCTTGTGTGCTGCAAATGCAATGAGTAGTCTTATTGCCTCAAGACGAGCAACAGGAGCAAAGGTTTCGTCATAGTTGATCCCTTCCTGTTGGTTGTATCCTTGAACCACTAGTCTGGCTTTATTTCGCACAATAACTCCAGTGTCATCCAGTTTATTTCTGAAAACCCATCTAGTTCCAATGACAGTTCTATCCTTAGGTCGAGGAACAAGATGCCACACTTTGTTTCTCTCAAATTGCTGGAGTTATTCTTGCATGGCAACTATCCAGTCTGGTTCTGCGAGAGCTTCCTTGATATTTGAAGGTTCAATAGTGGAGAGAAAAGAGTAGAATGAGCAAACGTTGTTTAAGCTCCTTCGAGTCTGAACTCCATCTGCCAGGCTTCCTATGACATTATCCAAAGGATGAGAGCCTTTGTATCTCCAGTTCCTTGATTGATTATCAGCATTACCTGAACTTGACTCGGGATCTTGACTTGTTCCCCCTGAATCCAAACCTGGGTTTATAGTAGGGTCAGGTATAACTCTGGCCTCTTCCCTTTGGTTTTGATTCAAAGTTACAGCTTCATTAGTTGTAACTCTGGGTTCCAAGTCATTGGTTTGAGAGTTATCTACAGTATCATCAACTGTAGTTTCATCTCTCGCACCATTTTCTCCCAAGTTGAGTTCATCAAGAGCTCCTTGAGGTTCTCCTTCTTCAATTTCCATTTCAGGAGGGTCTTCCCTTGATAACCTGAAATCAGGTTCGTCTAGGTTTTCCTCTATATCCTGTAATGGCTTATCGAAGACATTATTCTCATCAAAGATAACATGAATACTTTCCTCTATGCATAAAGTACGTTTGTTAAAAAACTTTGTAGGCTTTACTATGATCTGAATATCCTATAAAGATTGCTTCATCACTTCTAGGGTCGAATTTGCTTAATCTGTTTTTACCATTGTTGTGAACAAAGCATTTACTACCAAAGCATCTTAAATGAGATATGTTTGGTTTACGACCTCGAAGAAGTTCATAAGGTGTCTTTTTAAGAATAGGTCTAATCATAGCACGGTTATGAATATAACAAGCTGTACTAATAGCCTCAGCCCAAAAGTTTCTAGGTAGGCCACTACAAAGGAGCATTGTTCTAGCCATGTCTTCTAGGGTTCTGTTCATTCGTTCTACGACTCCATTTTGTTGTGGGGTTCTAGGGGCCGAGAAGTTATGTCCAACACCATTGGTTTTACAGAACTCAATAAAAGCATGATTGTCGAACTCAGTTCCATGGTTAGTACGAATTGTTACTAGGTTTGATTTATATTTGTTTTAGACAAGTTTCATGAGACTAACAAATTCATCGAATGTTTCATCTTTAGAATGGAGAAAGATTGGCCAAACAAATCTAGAGTAATCATCAACTAGAACGAAAACGTACCTGGAACCACCTCTGCTTCTTACCTTCATAGGGCCACATAGATCCATGTGTACTAGTTCAAGAGCTTGTTCTGTGCTTACCACTCTTTTAGGCTTAAAGGATGATCTGACGTGTTTACATCGTGCACATGTGTCACACATCTTTTCTTGGTCAAATTTGATCTTTGGAAGGCCTTCGACCAAGTCCCATCTTTTCAGCTTACTTAGAATAGGTGAGCTAATATGACCAAATCTCTTGTGCCATAGACATGGATCATCTAACGTAACTTTCATGCATGATAGAGAATCAGTAGGTACAACATTTAAATCAATCATATAAACATTTTTCATTCTGTGACCTTCAAGTATTACTTTACTGGTGCCCTCTAAGATTATACGACATATATCTGAATGAAAAACCACTTTGTTTCCTTTGTCACATAGTTGAGATATACTGATAAGATTGTGTTTGAGACCACTTACAAGGTATACATCATTTATAGTATGAGAAGATGAAATACCTATCTTACCAATTCCGATGATCTTTCCCTTTTTGTTATCACCAAATGTGACTTTACCTTCGTCAAAGGGTTTGAGGGTTTGAAATAGATTTACATCGCCTGTCATATGTCTTGAGCATCCACTGTCGAGATACCATAGGTTATTTTCCTTGGCGACAAACTGCACAAATAATTTCAAAGACAGGATTTAGGTACCCAAGCATACTTGGGATCCTTTGTTGTTAGTAATTACAAATACATCTTCCTTTTTAACCCAGACTTGTCTTACATAGGTTTTTCTATATTGGTAGTAGTTGGGTTTTGATGTTCTTGTGTAGGTCTTAGTTTGGACTCTAGGTGACCAATTTTTGTGTGTTGCTTGTTGAGGAGTTTGTTTGGTTCTATTTTTCTTTTCTTCGTAATCAAATGTCATGTCATAGAACCATCTGTGGTCAATGTTTCTTTCCTCAGTTTTGTCATCATCACTATCAGAGACAGAAATAGTGTCGCTTGGACTTCCTAAGGATTTAACAAATTTAACTCCGGTTTTAAAATCTTGTGCGTATTTTACACAGTTTTCTCGGAGGTGTCCAGTATGGCCACCATAAGTGCATATTAAATACTCAGGAAGGTCGGCATATTTTCTTCTTCTAAAGTCTCTGTCTGTTGGGTTTTGCTTACACTTTGAGTGATCCCTTCTTCCATAACACTCGTGTCCTAACCCCATCTTCATGTTGTTGTCGGATTGTTCAGTTAGGAAGTTTAGAACGTTAGTGCTTCCTTCCCATTTGTCGTGAACCTTCCGAGCATGAAGAAGGAGGTCTTTTAGGGAGTCTATCTCTTTCTTACATTCACTGTGGTCAGTGTTGTTAGACTCTTTTAGGTTTTGAATGTCTTTATGAAAGTCGGACACAATTTTGGCATGTTCCTTCTTGATTTTAGATAGATTGAATTCTAGATCCGTAATCTTGCTTTCGAGGATCTCAACTTCTTCTAGATGAGTCTCATCTTCGACCATAATCGAAGATTTGGACTTTAGAAGCTCATTAGCCTTTCTTAATTCTGAAGTTATAGCTTCATTAGCTATAACTTTTGATTGAAGCTCTTTAATGTTGAGTTTTAGTTTTGAGGTTATAGCTTCATTAGCTATAACTTTAGACTCAAGAACCTTTTTTTCTCAGACATAACTGTTTCCAACTTAGCATTTGCTTCAATGCTTATTTTGGATTTCAGTTTCTTAGCTTTGGCCTTTAGAAGTTGATTTTCCTCAGCAATATCGAGGATCTGTTCTTTCAAGTCATCTAACTCAAGACTTTGTTCATGACATTGGTGTTGGAGGAAGTGTCCTCGACAATAGTGTGTTGACGTAATTTAAACTCATTTGAATGAAACACAACTGGGAGTGTTACTCTTTTAAAGTCGACTGATCAACATTTATCGATAATGATTGGCTGTCTAGAGTTTGACATTATCGTCATATGATGGTGGTGATCAGTTGATCCCTTAAGGTCATATCTTTAGGGAATTCCGTCTCAATGGAATAATTGATTAATATTGTATTGGATACAAATTAATCAATAACTGGAAATTTTGGAAATAATTTTATATGACGAATATTTTTATAATTGGATTATAATACTAATAAAAGTCAAAGTAATAAAATCGTTTTATTACTCGGTTTTATTTATTCGTTTGGGAAACGATTAAATTGAGAATGAACACGGTTGATCATAAAATTACAAAGAGTTGTAATTAAATTATGACATTACATTTTTTATACAATAATAATTTCGAAATTATTAGTGAAATTATTTAAATGTAATAAATTTGTAAATTATGAATTTTAATAGTTAAAATTGCACAATTAACAAATTGGGTCATGTGTTATGCAACATATGTGACATGTTACAAATTAACACAATTGACAAAAATAAAATGGGTCCATTGAAGACCTCATTTCAGCCGTGTAGTATTGTGTGTATGGAGAGGTTGTGTGTACATGTTGATTGTGTGTGTAAGTAAGAAATAGGTGTGTAAGTGTGTAAGAAATGTGTAAGGCATATTCTTGCCTTTGTGTAAGAATTAGAAGGCCATGCATTGGCCTATTTGGGGAGCCTTGGCCGGCCAAGTGCATGAGCAAGGAAGCTCATTTTTTGCCCCATATATAGCACACAAACACACTACACATCATGAGTTGTTGGTTAATGAACACACATCTCCCATAAACACTACAACTCCATTCTCTCATTTTAAGTAAAATAGTTTTACTAAGAAAATACTTATTTCCTAAACTAATAATATTAAGAGTAATATTAGTTTGAGATCGGGTCCTTGATACGCATCTTTTGGAGACGATTTTTGTTAGATCGTTTAAGGGTATTTCGGTGGTTTGAAGACTCATATAATAGGTGATTATTGAGTATAAACCTTCTAAAACCAATGTAAGGACTATCACATCTTATGATATCATCATGCATGCATAAGATCCATTTAAGTTTTATGACCTAAACTTAAAGAAACAAAACTCATATTAGATTTGAGTATAAAATAAGGAACCTAATTTCCAACAATTGGTATCAGAGCATTACGGTTGTTGCATGCATGATCGGATTCATGATTTATGTTAAAATCGATTTAACATATATATTTCGAAAATTTCGAAATTATTGTGTTTATTATGATAAATCACAAAATAATTTTGCATGTTAAAGTTTCTGTTTCTAAAATGGTTTTAGGACATAAAAATAATTTTATGGATTTTTATTGTTCATTTTTATATTTATTTGTATATTTTGTAGTTTAAATCGGTTTTAAACAACAATTAATGGGAAAAATAGATAAAAATAGTTTATGGCCGAGATTTTTTGATATGTTCTCACATGCATATTTAATATATTGTATATGATTTTTCGTAAGAAATGGAGTTAATATGCATGGATTATGAATTTTATGAGATAAATAGTCATAATATGAGCAAAAATGGGTATATATGGTTATATTTCGAATTTAACCTTAAAAATTTTATGAGAAGTCACATACAATATATAAAGTGCCTGTATGAATTTTCGAAATTATTGGACTTATTTTGCATGAATAATGATTTTTATAGTAAAAATCGTATTAATAGTGACTTAAATTCGACTTTAATAGTTATAGTTGGAATTTTGCCATAAAAACTTTACACAATGTCACATGCAATATTTACAGTATGTATGTAAGTTTTGGGAATTTATTCTCAAGTGATGCATGATTTATGATTTTAATGGTTAAAATCGGATAAATAGTGACTTATTGTGTTAAAAATAGTTAATCTTAATATTATGGCATGAAATTTTACCCATAGATGTCTTATATGATAGGAACATCAGATCTAAAAGTTGGATATCAAAAAGTTTCTGTTTTTATGATTATTAATTTTTAATGAGTTAATTGGTTAATAATCGTAATTTATGAGTCGTAAAAATAAAATTTCGAGCATGGTCTGAATTTTTTGGTCATTTTCAGGTTCTAATATATATTTTAGCATGACTAAAATTTTTATGGCAAATTATTGCAAGTTTTTATAATTTAAATCGGATTTTAAACCATAAAAACGGCTTTTATACGATTTATTTAAGAAATAAACCATAAATATTTGCATAAGACCATTTTATTAATTTCTGAATTTTTAGAAAATTTCCAGAAAGTTTAAAATTTTGAATTTTAAATTTCGAATTTTATTGACTCATTTGGCCATATTTTGTTTATTTTTCCGAAAATACAAGTAATTTATGAACAATAATGCAAAATCAAGTTAGATCATGATCAAATATTAGTAGAGACTAAACATTGATTCCTAAAGTGAGTTAGGATGATTAACTTGGACATAGATGAGATTTATGTAATTTTGATGATTTTAATAGTTAAAATCACGCATATCCGTAAAAACCGTAAACAAATATGAGATATTTGCTCCCATAAGGCGATTTGGCATTAAAAATTGAGCATGTGCATACATATTTTATTATTGCAATTTATTTAATATGAATGTCATATTTTGAATGTTATTTATATAATTTGGAATTATGTAATTTTCTTAGTATGGCCTTAGTTTTAATCAATATTACCCGTAATGTAAGGGAATATTGATTCGGTTGTAATTTATGTGATCTCGTATCACGGGTTTGTAATTTAATTTAATTTTCAGTTTTACAATAGAGTAGTTGTATTATTTTATTGTAATTCCGAAGATCCAAAAGACGGTGCCATACGGAAAGGAGTTCCGACAAGACGGTGTTTTCTTGGATGGCGTGCCAATGAAGTTCAAGGGACCAAGGAGTTGGTTTCCGAATTTGTAATAGTTAATTAGTTTTTACTATTACTAGCAAGGCCATACTAGGATTTTATTGCTTTATTGCTTTTACTTTTGCATTTTAATATGTTTGCATGCATAGCCAAATCGCCATAAACATGCATACTAGTTTAGATCGTTAATAACGACCGTGTCAATTATAATTATCGAATTCACCAATTTAATTCACTTAAAGGAGATAGATAATAAATTGACAAGACCTCTATATTAAACTAAACAATTGAGAATTAGCCTTACCAAATAGTAGAACCCAAGAGCTTCTATTTCGTGGGGTGGTGCTAGTCCAGTGGGCAGTACGAACCCCATTACGTAGGATAAGTGGGGCGATGGGATGGATTCAGTCCAGTGGGCGGATCGCATCCCGATGCATTTGAAATTTGGTTTGTACTCAACGGAAGTGTAGAGGACCAGTGGTCAATGTGTTCCGGGCTAAGATGTATAAATTATGATTTGTCATCAACCAAGAGTTCTAGGGTAGAACCGGTTTATTTTAACCCACCAAACCATATTGTTGGGTCGGAGTTCCAGTGGTTCACGATTTCGATAGTATGGGTTTGGGTCTTGGAATCATTTATAAAATTGGATAGAGGTCATTTTATAGATGCATCAACTTAGTAAATATGTTTACAAGTTAAAAATGAAAATTAAAACGATTAGCATTTAATTTCTTCATATGTTTAAAAATTTTGTAGTCCTCGTATCAATATCAATCATGACTACTTCCACTACTACAAACACTTCATGGTTACAATCCTTCACGGATCATTGTAAGCTAAAAGAGAATGGGGCAAACTTTGCCGATTGGGATGCCCAACTGTTGTTGGCGGCACAAGGTGACGGTAAGACCGAATTCCTTATTGAAGCATCACCTCCCGAACCTGCTGAAAATGCCACCGCCGCGGCAAGACGACCTTATGATTCTTATCACAAGGAGTCTTGGGAATTGAAAAATGTTTTGATCCTCTCGATGGAGCCGGAACTCCAAAAGATTGCCCTAAAGATTGGCACAGCTTATGAGATCTATTGCAGGCTTCTGACAATGTTCTCAAAGGCTTCGAGAATTGTCCAATATGGGGCAGTATCGGCTTTCTTTGATCTCAACCTTAAGGAGGGGCAAAAGGTTAGCCCACATGTACTCAAGATGATTGAGCATGTAGAAACCCTAAGGATGAATCAAGTGGACATTCCTAAGGAACTTGTGATTGACAGAATCCTCCACTCCTTGTCTAAGGTGAAGACTTATGTACAATTCCGGATGAATTTCAACATAAGGAACCAAGACATCTCTCTCGATGAACTGCACAATATGATCGTGCAAGTAGAAAGGGATATGGACCTAAATGTTAGTTCCCCTAAGGATGAGCTCTATATAAATGTTAAGGGCAAAGGAAAGTTCGATAGGAAGGGTAGGGCCAAGGGGAGGCAACCTTCCAAAGGTTTAAAGAATGTGTCTTCGGAGGCAAGTACATCAGATCCCAACATGAGCGCTCCTCAAGGAGCCAGGTGCTTTTATTGTAATAATAAAGGACATAAGAAGAGGAATTGTTCCACATATCTCAGCGATCTAAAAGCTGGGAAGATTCTTCCAAGTTGGTATGATAACTGTCTCTATTTTGTGTTAATCTCAACTAACGTATTATGATACAAGTTGTGATGTGAATGCTCTTCTTACTTGAATTAGGGCATGGAAACAAAAATAAGGGAAAGAAAAATCAAGCATAATGGATCAATGGAACTAAGAGTAGCTCCACTCAGGATGATCAAGGAGCTTTGTTTTTCCTGCTTATTTTATTTCAAGTGTTGAAAGAACAATTTAAAATCCGTATTTTATTTCCTTGTTGGACGAGGAAATGTTAATCCTTTAAACAATTGGTTGTATTTTGGATAATGAGGTGACTTGGTTTTCAACCCAAGTCACTATTGGTTTTATATTTATGTTCTTAATTAGTTTTAACACTTGCAAATCTTAAACATAGAATAGAATTGATTGTCACATTTCAATGTATGACCATTGAAACCGAATAGGTATAGGATACCCAATTCAAATCAAATCAAAATCAAATTAAGTTAAGAACTTAATTAAAGAGGAAAAGTTATCATAAGGGTACTCAAACCAACTTCAAAGTTATCAACCATTCTAAACTATCTAAAGCTTTAAATTGAATATTTTCTGTAATAAACCATAAGGATACACAAACCAACATCAAAGTCATTGCTTGTGGCCTTAATAGCTATCTTTGGTGATAAAATGGGATTATTATTACAAAGATAGAGTGGGAGAAATTTTGGAAAAGCCACAAATAGCACATGATTTTATGATAAAATCGGTGTGCATGAAGTTGATGCATCTATAATTGGTTTATAGATGCATGGTGATTTTGATAAGCACAATGGATATGATCTATTAGTGAATAGTAGGATTTATTGTGTTTTGGTTATGTGAAAGATAAGAAGGAAAATTAAGTTGTGGATGGGATCTACGATTTAAGAAAATCTACACCTTATGGTTGTAAAAGGTAGATTAGGCTGTAGATAAGAGTCTACGCCTTATCATCCCAAAAGTTGTGGATAAGCCCAAAGGTTGTAGATAAGATCTACGGTTTGGTAAAAATCTACGCCTTATATCCCAAGAGCAATCTACACCTTATGGTTGTAAAAGGTAGATTAGGCTGTGGATAAGATTCTAAGCCTTATCATCCCAAAAGTTGTGGATAAACCCAAAGGTTGTGGATAAACCCAAAGGTTGTGGATAAGATCTACGGTTTGGTAAAAATCTACGCCTTATATACCAACGGCCCCGGCCCTGGAGGATACTTCAAAGATAAGTTCTTGAAGTTTGTAAGGAAAAATTCTATACATGGATAAGATCCATGATAGAGTCCTCGTACAGTACAAGATAAGATAAATGTGGGAAACTGAAAGTTCCTACACACAGAAATTGTATACCATAAGAAAAGACTCTTATAGAAACTACGGGAGGACACTCGAAGAAAAATTATTCAAAAGATTTTGCAAAGGCTCAAGAAAGGGTTCTTGGATTTAGATGGTGATCTAAATGTGTCAATGCAAATTCTAAAGACCATGAAATTTATAAGACATACATGCTAATAAATGAGATTTATTGGGAGAAGCATACGTTGACATGTGGATGCCAGCAGTCTACAAAGTTAAGGGTAACTTTGTTGAAAGTAGTAAGGTAATTCATTGAGAATGAATTCAGCAAACTCAATAACCATTTTTTCAAAAGGGTATTTGAAAAAGGATGTGACTATAAGCACATATGGTTGAAGTCCCAACCATTTCAATTCATTAAATGTTAAGGAACATTGAATTGAGTGGGAGGTTTATGATTTACGGTTAAATGTAAAGTTCAGTGGGAGTTCTCGCTCCAGGATTTGAAGCTATTGAGTCATGAGTATGACTTCGGGATCTTCAGAATCAGGCAAGAACAAGAGTTTAGTGGGAGTAAACGTTATCTAAAACAACTCATTGCTCGTTTGGAATGAAGCATTGATACTCATGAGAGGTACACGAGTTTTTGGTTCTAGATAACATATTGATATGAATTAAATCTAATTAAACATGGAATGTTTGGTTAAGATTATAAAAGACGTCTTGTTTATAAAGTATTAAGGTTGTTCATAGAGATGAAGATAGTATAACCATGATGGGATCATGGAAATTTATCGAACCTTAAGTACTATTGTTTACACGTTTAAATCACTAATGTTTCCGCCATTAGTATAATCGTGTAAAGTGGATGCGCACCGCTTGCAGGACAACCCCTTGGAGCAGGTGTTAAACCAATGATTAAACCTTGGTAAATTGTCAAAGTATTCTCCAATGAAGATGAAAGACAAAAAGATTTTGGAAGATAACTTAGTCGTATGGTAAAAGGTTTGCAACGACTCAAGTTCCAAGAAACCAAGCAAAGATTTGAGATAATCTTTGGCTTACATTCATTGACTATGCATCTCAATGACTTGTATTTTAACTACATGGTCATCACAAGATTCTACAAAATGTGTAAGTTCATAAATTATGTAAAGGCATTACTGTGGCTCGGAGTTACACAATGCACATAATCTTATTCGCTAGTCATGAGAATGACTTGTCTCTTTCAGAGGAAAGATCAATGTGTGGATATGATCCGCAAAGTGAACGATCGCACGAACCGTGGTAAACCTGGTTTACTCAAAATGGAGATAATTACAATTTTAAGGGATGTAAACGAGAGACCCTAAAGCTGATTGTAAATTAAATGGTGTTCAAAGGTTGACCACTTGGATGGTGTAATCCACTAATTGTTTGAGTTATTTATAACTCACGAAAGGTCAAGTAAAATTCAAATGGGATGATAAGACCATATTGAACTCCATTAAAGTGAATTGAATTATCATGACCTCGCCCCTAGTTGCTTAAGTGAGGTGACATCTCAATGCAACCGGATGTGTGATGCGATTGATGGCGAGTTCAATTGCCATAGAGTCATACGTGATGACTAATCGATCACCTAGGCATAGACATGTTAAGATACATTTGCCGGGCTAATGACCGCTGATAGAGCTCTGGCGTACTCTTATTGAAAGACTGCCTGGTCGTGGCGGGAGCATCTATCGTGTTTCACATGAGTCAGTTCTTGGACTAATGACTGTTCTCTGAGGTGGCATAGTTTTCAGATTAACTTTGATTTATGTCCTAACACCTTCGTAACTGGGGTTTATAAGGACATATTTTGGGTTATGATGGACTGTGGCTAGCCGGAAGGAATAAGTCGATTAGGAATTGTCCACCCCTTGTCAGGGTTGAGAAATATCTCTAGGCCACTCGAGGAGAATAATAACTAGAAATGCGTGGCCACGCTCGGAAAGTATCTATGGTAGATAATTCCGGTCAGTAGTTATAACTCCAGATAGAGATAAACCACTCTAGATTTTAATCAATTGCCGGCACGACCTGAGAGGACGCCATGCATTGAGTGGGAGATAGTAATAGGGCAAGAGAATTGGTGACACACACTTGTCTCGGACAAGTGGGAGATTGTTGGAGGAAGTGTCCTCGACAATAGTGTGTTGACGTAATTAAAACTCATTTAAATGAAACACAACTGGGAGTGTTACTCTTTTAAAGTCGACTGATCAACATTTATCGATAATGATTGGCTGTCTAGAGTTTGACATTATCGTCATATGATGGTGGTGATCAGTTGATCCCTTAAGGTCATATCTTTAGGGAATTCCGTCTCAATGGAATAATTGATTAATATTGTATTGGATACAAATTAATCAATAACTGGAAATTTTGAAAATAATTTTATATGACGAATATTTTTATAATTGGATTATAATAATAATAAAAGTCAAAGTAATAAAATCGTTTTATTACTCGGTTTTATTTATTCGTTTGGGAAACGATTAAATTGAGAATGAACACGGTTGATCATAAAATTACAAAGAGTTGTAATTAAATTATGACATTACATTTTTTATACAATAATAATTTCGAAATTATTAGTGAAATTATTTAAATGTAATAATTTGTAAATTATGAATTTTAATAGTTAAAATTGCACAATTAACAAATTGGGTCATGTGTTATGCAACATATGTGACATGTTACAAATTAACACAATTGACAAAAATAAAATGGGTCCATTTAAGACCTCATTTCAGCCGTGTAGTATTGTGTGTATGGAGAGGTTGTGTGTACATGTTGATTGTGTGTGTAAGTAAAAAATAGGTGTGTAAGTGTGTAAGAAATGTGTAAGGCATATTCTTGCCTTTGTGTAAGAATTAGAAGGCCATGCATTTGCCTATTTGGGGAGCCTTGGCCGGCCAAGTGCATGAGCAAGGAAGCTCATTTTTTGCCCCATATATAGCACACAAACACACTACACATCATGAGTTGTTGGTTAATGAACACACATCTCCCATAAACACTACAACTCCATTCTCTCATTTTAAGTAAAATAGTTTTACTAAGAAAATACTTATTTCCTAAACTAATAATATTAAGAGTAATATTATTATTATTTCTAGTATACTTATACTAATTTTCTACTAACAAAATTAGTATTAGTTTGAGATCGGGTCCTTGATACGCATCTTTTGGAGACGATTTTTCTTAGATCGTTTAAGGGTATTTCGGTGGTTTGAAGACTCATATAATAGGTGATTATTGAGTATAAACCTTCTAAAACCAATGTAAGGACTATCACACTTATGATATCATCATGCATGCATAAGATCCATTTAAGTTTTATGACCTAAACTTAAAGAAACAAAACTCATATTAGATTTGAGTATAAAATAAGGAACCTAGTTTCCAACAATTGGTCTAGGGTTTTCTCAAAATATTTAACCAACATAGCTTTAGATAAATTTTTAACTTGACTTTTGAGTTGAAGAAAATTTACCTCTTCATCGTCGTCGTCGTCGTCTGAGTCGGATTCTCCAAGGAGACACATATGGGATGTGTCGTCTTTGTTGTCGTTTGAGATTAGATCTAGGCTGACGTTGCTTAGGCACAGGTTTGCTACCTCATCTTCTTCTGAGTCCTCGTCATCCTCGGATTCTAATTCTCCCCAACACGACGCAAGCATTACTTTCTTGAACTCTGTCTTGGTCTTTTCTCTTTTTGATTTGTCTTTGATTTTGTCCCAGCTTGGACAGTCTTTGATCATATGATCCTGTTGACCACATTTAAAACATCCTCTTTTGAAGAATGTTTGTTTGGAGTCAGTTTTCTTTTTGTCGAACGTTTTGTTGTTAGGGTTTTTGTATCTACCCTTGAAGACTGCTTTCTTAAATCGTCTTGCGAATAGAACTGTTTCGTCCTCAAGTTCTTCTTCGCATACTTCGCTTGTGGAGGGTTGTAGGGCGACTCCTTTCCCTTTAGAATCATCATCGTCTTTATTTAGTATGATCTCGTGTGCCATTAAGGATCCAATCAACTCTTGGTAAGTGATTTTAGATAGATCACGTGCTTCCTCTATGGCTGTGACCTTAGGTTGCCATTTTTTGGTGAGACTCCTAAGAATTTTTCGAATGATATCTTCAGAATCGATCTTTCTGCCAAGGTTCCGCAGTTCATTAATAATACAAGAAAATCGTGCAGACATGCTATCAATAGATTCATTCTTTTCCATATTGAAAAGTTCATATCTTTGAACGAGCAAGTTTATACGATGTTTCCTGACTGCGGATGTTCCTTCATAAGCAAGTTCGAGACTATCCCATATTTCCTTAGCGGAACTACAAGATGAGAATCTATCAAATTCTGAGGTTATCATACCGTTCTGTAGGAGGCTCATGGCTTTAGAGTTTTTCTCTGCAATTTTGTAGTCACTTTCCACATAATCGCTTTCCATCTTTTCATAGGTTGTTCCATTGGCGGCGGCGACCAAGATCTTCTTTGGTCCAGTTTGGATGATCTTCCAACATTCCCAATCACAACCCTTGATGTAATGAGTCATCATATTTTTCCATAAACTATAGTTCTTGCCATCGAAGATAGGGCATTTGAGATGCTTGGAATCCATTGTTGAGGGAGTATATAATATAGAATCAATAGAAGGATCAAAACTCACGCGGCTAGGCGATCAAGAGCACGAGGCTCTAATACCAATTGAAGAGTTTATTGATATAATATACTCAAGAAGGGGGGGGTTGAATTGAGTATGTCTTCTTTTTAAATCTTCTTTGATGTGTGTATGGTTATATGAAGATCTTCGAGTAGAGCAAATAATAAAGAGAGACACAATATTTTTGAAGTGGTTCAGTCTCACACTTGAGACCTACGTCCACTATTCTCGATTAATAAAATTAGTACCAACTCTGGATTACAATTTTATCAACCCTACTCGTGCGACTTTGATGTTAGTCACAACTCAATCTAGATACCGTTAAATATCTAGTTACGACAAATACCGTTAAATATTTGTCTTACAATGAGTACCGCTAAATACTCGTTCTATCTTACGTTAATAAGATAAAGTCTTCAATGTTTTCTTGGTGTCACAATCTTGAATGAATAAGATCAATGCTTGGGCACTTGAATCTTGAATCGGATATGACAATGAAAAGCTCGAATATTGAAGTATATGAACGGCGGTTTCTCTCTTGATTTGCGTGTATATGTGTGTATGTGTTTCGTATTGACTAATGTGTCATAGGTAGTCTATTTATATAGAATATGTATCTAGGTAATTTAAACCCTAGATGATTTAGGAATATTACTAAAACTAGAATACTAGTCTTTTAGTAATACTACCTTAAATCTAATCTTAATATATTTAGGAAAGATTTAATAATATACTATAGGTATTATATATGGAATCAATTTCCTAATTCATATTTAGGAAAGATCTTTATATAATAAACAATTAGTATCCTTATCAAAATAATTTCCTAAACCATGTCAAAGATAATAAAAAAAAAATATTATCACAATATAATCTTAGTTTATTTGGGAAGTTAAATAAATACACAATATTTATTTAAACTAATCCTACACGATTTATGGTAACGTGACATATTACACGTTTCCCAAAATCGTAACAAACTATATCTAGATTATATATATTTTTGACAATTAAGATTATATAAAAATCCTTAGTTTATTTTAGTAACAAATAATTATCTCATAAGACAATTATTTATTCCGTATTTAACTTAAAGATATTTTATATAATCCTATCAAGATTAACACTTTCATATTTAGAATAGAATACCAATTAAACACTAATTGTACACGACACTAATTTGGAAACAATCGTTTCAACAAAGCACATATATTTCGACCATTTCTTCATAGTTATAGAGTTATAGCGACGAGCTATAACTTGAATCGATCTTGTACTAAAGCTATAGTTGATAAGTATAACTTTAGTTCATTAGACGCGCTTGTGATCTTCTATCAATCTTCGACTTAGTCAATTAATTGACTAACATGCTTGAATCTTTTATAATTGATTGATTGGATCTTGTTACTAATATTCTGTACACTTAGCACACGATTATTCATACGAGTATATAATATATAAATAGCTAGACTTGTCATTATCAAAACATAAACATATATACTATATATATATATATATTTAAATATATGGTTCAACATAATGTATAAAGTAGACTAGAAAAGTTGTAATATTTGTAAATTCCGGAGTTCCTTGAAGACGGTGCCATTCGGAAAGGAGTTCCAAACAAGACGGTGTTTACCTCGAAGTGTGTGCCTCGTGAAGTTCAAGGGACCAAAGGAGTTGGTTTCCGAATTTGTACTTTTATTATTTCTTTTCTAGGAAAGGCCATACTAGGGTTTATTTTATGCTTTTATTTGCTTTTATTTGTTTGCATGCATAGCCAAATCGTCATACATCGTATCATGCATGTTTCGACCTAGTCGACCTAGTCTTTTATTTTATCGATAATTCACCGACTTAGTTCAATTAAACGGAGATAGATAATAATTTGACTAGATCTCTTACACATAAATATTGAGACTTAGCCTTACCAAAAAGTACGGACCCATGAATCCCTTCTTCACAAGAACGTAGGCTCGGCTACACCGGGGTAATAAAATTGTCACGTTGGGTAAGTGGGGTAATAAGATTACACCTTGAAATTTGGTTGATCTCAACGAAAGTATTCGTAACCGTAGTTGCAATAAGTTCGGGCTAAAGATAATTTTAAGAAAATTGGCGACCGAGAGTTCTAAGAGTAGAACCGATTAAAGGGTTAATCCACCAAATTATACCAATACGGGTTGAATCGGCTACACCATGCCCGGATTAGTATGGGTTTGGGTCTCGGGATTGTTTACTTAATTGGGTAAGAGATCATTAAGTAAATATATATAACTAAACTTGTTAAAGTTTCTAGTTTAAATTATGAATTTTAAAAATGATGTTGTTTTTCCTTTTATTATTGTAGTTTAATTTTCAACAACATCAATGGCAACCAACGCTCCACCTCTCACTAACGTATCATGGCTTCGATCCTTTATGGATCGTTGCAAACTCGATAAGCATGGTTCAAACTTTAAGGATTGGGATGCGCAATTACTTTTGGCCGCTCAAGGTGACGATAAGAGTCGTTACCTATCCGAAGCCGCTCCGACCGCTCGTTCATCGGTCCAAACTCGTGAGGCCTATGAAGCCTACATGAAAGAGTCCTCCGCTCTTAAAAATGTGCTCATCTTCTCCATGGAGCCGGATCTCCAAAGGAGTATGATTAAGTTGACCACATCGTATGAAATTTACACCAAGCTTGCGACCATGTTTTCGCAAACTCCAAGGGTGATTCAATATGAGGCGGCTTCCGCCTTCTTTGACATTACATTCAAGGAAGGGCAAAAGATAAGCCCTCATGTGCTCAAACTCGTTGAGCTCGCGGAGACTCTAAAAGCGCAAAATGTTGATGTACCCGACTCTCTCATTATTGACCGAGTTCTTCACTTGCTCAATAAGGTTAAAGCGTATGCTCAATTCCGGGTGAATTTTAATATGCGAAACCAAGAGACCACGTTGGATGAGTTGCATAAGATGCTCGTCCAAGCCGAAAGGGACATGGGACTTCATGAAAGTTCCACCAAAGATGTTTTGAACATCGAAAAGAAAGGGAAAACGAGCTTCAAAAGGAATGCCTCGAAAGGCAAGGGCAAGAAAACGTTCAAGCCCAAGGCTACCAAAGAAAAGACCTTTTCGAAAGGCGCTTCCACCTCGTCTTCGAAATCCGAAGACAAGTGCCACTATTGCACGAGGATCGGTCATTGGAAGCGTAATTGCCCCAAATACTTAAGCGATCTCAAAAATGGGAAAGCAACCGCAGTAGGTAATAATTCTCGTTTACTTTCATGTTCTTTTGTTAACTTTTGTATGGCGATACAAGTTGTTAACTATCACCCCTTTTAAATTGTTTTAAAAGGGCATCTTATAATGATAAGGGCAAGGAGAAGGAAGCTTGAAGTTCCTTACTTGGGTGGCTATGGTAGCATCCAAATTGATCGAAGACTTGAAGAGCTAGCCTCTAATTTTCATATCGTCTTCTTTCATATTTTGCATTTTATTTTGGAACAATTTACTTTCTTGTAAGACAAGGATTAAAATCCTAAAACAATGGTTGTAATTTTGGATATTAGTGACTTGGTTTTCAACCCGAGTCACTACTTTTGTTCTTAATCAATGTTTTGATTTATCAAATAAATTGCATACCTTGTTAAAACATGAATAATGGTGAGTTTTATCACGAAATAAACATTGATACGATCAAAATAATATAATCAAAGTGTTGATTAAAACGGAGAACTACACCCCATGAGATACTTTCATTCAAAATGAGACAATATTAGTTCATTATAAGATTTTCATTTTAAGTGAAAATGAGAATGTATTCATCATACCATAAACTTATATACATTGGTTCGATCGAAATAAGCTATCCTTGTACAAATAAGGGTTATTTTAATGGATAGAGTGGGAGAAAATTTTCGACCTACAAACCAATGATATAACTATAGGATCTTAGAGAAGATTCTTGAAAGGGTTCTTAAGAATAAACCTAAATAAGATAACAAAAGAAACTACGGGAGGACACTCGAAGAAAGGTACACTGAAGAAACTACGGGAGGACACTCGAAGAAAGGTTCTTTGTGTTCATTGTTTCAGTGGGAAACCCCGTATGAATTCGGAAGGAAGATCGGCTCCATGAGATAGTGATTTTTCAAAGATTATAAGATAATAGAGGATAAATCATCTATCTATTCAGAGGCAAGACCGATTCCTTGAAATAATGATTTTCCGTGATTATAAGATAATAGAGGAGAAATCATCTCAGTCCCCTCGACAGTAGTTTATGTTGTGTCAGAAGGTATGATCTGAAAAGATGGATCACTATAGAGATAGTGATAATAATTAGAGTAATAGTTTAACATGCGAGAAATGAAAGGTTCATTTAAGATATCGAGAGATATTGATTTTAGTGGGAGCAATGTTCATTAAAAGAATTAAGCCTACCATTTAGAGAGGATGGGTGATTCTTTAAAGTGTAAAGAATAAGAGGTTTGAAATTCTAGATGATCAAATACCTTATATCATACGATGATGGAGCTTTACGGGAAGTTTTATTATATTGATAATAAAAGGTCGCCCATTAGAAATCAAAATGGTTAGATATGAATAACCTTGATGAAAAAAGCCAAGATGTTTGAAAATAGTAAGAGTGATGAAATCACTAATAACTACAATATAGATTTCAGCACATAAGTGACTGGATAATTCCGAGTGATTCTTTAATCCCTCTAGTACATCAATACGACACGAGTTATAAGATAACAGTGGGAGCTTCCCCCAGGAAAGGAACCTCAAGATCTAGAATGGGTTCTAGATATGTGCTCAAATAAGACCATATTATGTGGGATAATATGAATCGGAAGGAGACCAAAAATTTGTAAGTTTTGCAATCATGAATAAAAGGGTTTATTCGCAAAACATCAATACAAATAGATGATCGTGCATCAAATGCAATGAAATAGTATTGACTATTTTTGCATGACAATGTCATTTGAGTTATGATTAACTCAAGATGAAAGATACTTTGTCGAAATCCAAATGGGTTGTGAGAGACAATATTGAACCCCATAAGTGAACTGGATTGACTTAGTATAGCCCCTAGCCGCTTACATGAGGTGACATCTCAAAGCGACTAGAATGTGAGGCGATTGATGGCAAGTTCAAGTGCCATAGAGTCATATGTGGTGACTAGTCGATCACATAGGCAGACAGTAAGAGACACTCTGTCGGGCATAGTGACCGCTTATAGAGTTCTGGAAATTTTATAATAGCCGGGTCGTGGCGAGAGCTGCTATAGTATTCTTGTGAGTCAATTCTTAGACTAAAGACTACTCTCCCAAGATGGTACAGTTTAGGCATATCCTTGATCCATTCTCTACGACTTTTCGTAACTGGAGTCAAATGGGATTGCTTTGGGTTGTGACTGACTGTGACTAGTTGAAGGAAGTAGTGCGATAGAAATTGTCCACCCCTTGTCAGGGTTGTTCAAATCTCAGGGCCACTCGAGGAGAAGTTAACTGGAAATGCGTGGCCACGCTCGGAAGGTATCTATGGTAGATAATTCCGGTCAAACAGTTATTCTCCAGATCGAGGAAACCACTCATGATATGATCAAATGCAAGTACGACCTCAGAGAGACACCTTGCATTGAGTGGGAGATTGTAATAGGACAAGAGAATTGGTGACGCACACTTGTCGAGGACAAGTGGGAGATTGTTGGGAAACGTGTCCTCAACAATAGTGCGATCACGTAATCAAATCTCTATAAAAGAATATTCATGGGATGATTCTTTATCATAAGTCAACTGGTCAACATTAATCGGTAATAATTGGCTTGCTAGAGTTTGACATTATTGTCGTAATGACGGTGGTGACCAGTTGATCCCATTAGGTCACACCTATAGGACAACTCTCTCAATGATAAATGAAATAACTGTATACTGATACGAGTTAGATCATTTCTAGTTTATAAATATTATAAGGGGAAGTTTATAATAAGATTATAAATTAAAACGTTTTAGTGATCGAAATGTCATCACTATTACTTGTATGTTTATGAAACATATTTAAATGAATAAATATTTTAACCTATACAATTGTTGTAACCGGAAATAAATTAATAGATGTTAGTAATTGTGAATTACTAAATTTATGATTAAATGTTTAAATGTTAAACTATGGGAATCATAAAATGTAAAATTGTCGAAGCAATGTTTACGTACTTATGCAATATGTAACGTAAGTCCATTACGGTTGATGGACCGTGTGACAATGTGATTGTACTAGACATTTTACATATGTAACACCTTATATTATAATATGGTGTTGAGACATCTAATTAATAACCTTGTCTTAGTGGGAGACATAGTGGGATTATTAAGGTGCCATTCATTGGGCACCCTAACCCACCATCCGGCCATCACCTTGAGGAGAACAAAAGAGGAGTTTGTTCCCTCAAGTGATTTATTCATGCTTTGCATTAGGTTTTGTTTTAGAGAGAAAAATCAAGTTCTTATTTTTCTCCACCAAAACCGTGTACCCAAATATTACTAGAGGCAATTTTGTATCAAGTTTTCTAGCAAAAATTACATACAAACATTGAGTGTAGTGTGTCTTGGTGTTCATCTTTTGGAGGCCATCTCTTTGAAGGTTCAAGGAGGATTATCCATGTGATAAGCTCAAGAACAAGTGAAGAAGGTGACTTCACTTGTGCCCTTTTTAGCCGAGACTAGCAATGTAAGGAAGCTTGTTCTTCCTCTTGAGACTCGAAATCTCTTCCATTTCCGCATATATTAAGCATGCATAAGATCTATATAAAGAGATAATTAAAACGTTAATTATAAGTTTATGTTAGTATGACTAAAATATTAGTTTATGAGTATCTAAAACCCTTCAAATGCTACCAGGTCAGATGGTCAATACTGACAAAGTACAGGGGCCTGAAGATGATGTTCCACAGCATAGGGCACCAGAGGAACCAATCCAGGTAACTGGCAGCCCCACCTATGTCAACATGCCAGAGGTGACACTGACAGGCAAGGCTGCAGCAGAAAGAGTAGACATCCCAACAACCAGTTCCCAATGATGCAAATGGGATTCTGGAATGTTAGGGGGATGAACAATGTAGATAAACAGAAAGAAATAAATCAGTTTATGCTGAATAATAAGGTAGGCCTCTTTCGCTTGCTGGAAACAAAGATAAAAGCTAATAAGTATGGTAGAGTATGTAGTACTATTTTTAATAACTGGAGTGTGACTTCCAACACTCACAAGCACCATGGAGGAAGAATATGGTTGATATGGGATCATTCTCAATGTACTGTACAACCTATCCTTTATTCTTCCCAACTGATTCATGCTCATGTTACTGATCTCAATCTAAGATGCTCCTTTTATATCACTATTGTTTATGCCTTCAACCACATTGGGGAAAGGGAACCCTTGTGGCAGGATCTACAACAGATTGCTGGAAATATGAAGGATGCCTGGTTAGTGGGGGTGATTTTAACTGCGTATTAGCTCCACATGAAAGATTAGGGGGAGGCTTTGATCCTGCTGAAGCAGCTCCTTTCCAGGAATGTCTAACAGAATGTGGGCTAATAGATAGTCCTGCTCTTGGGGCTTTTTATACTTGGACGAATAAACAGAAACCAGAAGACAGGACCTACAGTAGGCTGGACAGATGCCTTCTCAATGATCACTGGCTGCATCTTTTCCCTAGGAACCAAGCCAACTTTATGCCAGAAAGTCTCTTTGACCACTCACCATGTCTGATATCTCAGGGGCCTCAAGTGGAGAAAGTAAAGAAGAGTTTCAAGTACTTTAACATGTGGAGCAAAAGTGCTGATTTTGACCCAATAGTACAACAACAGTGGAATGTGGCCATCCCAGGCACCAAGATGTTTCAAGTGGTTAAAAAACTGCAAGGACTCAAGCAAGGGTTGAGGAAACTTAATAACACCCAGTATACTGATATTGAAAACAAAACCCATATTGCTCATCTGAAACTCCTTCAAATCCAACGAGAGCTAGCAGCCAGTCCATCTAATGCTGTTCTCATAGAGCAGGAATATGAGGCATAAGGAAACTATAAAAATCTGAATTAAGCTTGCTTAGAGTTTCTGCAACAGAAATCCAAAGCAATGTGGATAAACCAGGGGGATAACAACACAGCCTACTTCCATGGCAGTCTCAAACAAAAAAGAGCAAGGAATACTGTGTATCAGATTGAGGACAAACTTGGTCATATACACACTGAAAAACAAGGGATCCAGGATGCTTTTCTTGCCTATTATCAAGACCTGCTGGGTACGAACAATCTCACCATGAAAGTTAAAAAGATTATCATGCAATATGGAGCTCAATGTACCACTGATCATGCCTAGATTCTCTTACAACCAGTTACCCAGGAAGAAATTAAAGATATTGTTTTTGATATCCCAAATGACAAGGCTCCGGGGCCTGATGGTTATTCAAGTAAGTTCTTCAAAGATGCCTGGCCAACAGTTGGAAATGAAATTAGTGAGGCTATTCAGGATTTCTTCCAGACAGGTGCTCTATTAAAACAGCTAAACACAACTGCAGTCACTTTGATCCCTAAGGTAGATAGATCAGCCACAGTCATGCAATTCCGACCTATAGCATGCTGCAATGTTATCTACAAGGTTATTTCTTAACTGCTTTGCAAAAGACTAGGACAAGTCTTGCCAGATATTGTTTCACCAGTTCAGGGAGGGTTTATAAAAGGAAGAAGCATCATTGAAAACATTCTGATCTTTCAAGACCTTGTCAGGCTGTATAACAGGAAGTCTTGTTCCCCAAGATGTATATTTAAGTTGGATCTACAGAAAGCCTACGACACTATTGAATGGGAGTTCTTACAACAAATGATGCAACATCTCAAGTTCCCCGAGCATTTCCAACTCCTCATAATGCAATGTGTGACAACTGCCACCTATACCCTTAATCTCAATGGGGATGGGTTTGGATTCTTTCCAGGGAAAAGGGGCCTTAGACAAGGGGACCCCTTATCACCCTTGCTCTTTACTGTTTGTATGGAATATTTGCATAGGCTCTTGCAGTATACAACTTCCACAATGGACTTCATATTTCACCCCCTATGCAAGCAAATAAATCTCTCTTGCCTTATGTTTGCTGATGATCTTTTACTCTTTAGTAAAGGAGATCTTAAATCTATGATGGTTCTGTTAAGAACCTTTGCTACTTTCTCCAAAACGTCGGGTCTTCAAATGAGCAAGGGCAAATCTAGTGTCTATTTCAATGGAGTAACTCAACAGATCAAGGATGATATACTGCAGGTCTCTGGATGTAGGGAGGGAAAGCTCCCTTTTCATTACCTGGGAGTGCCTATCAAGCCTTCCAAGCTCACCATTAGGGACTGTCAACCTCTTGTTGAGAAGATTGTGGAAAGAATTAGGAGACTGGGGGCTAGAAAGCTCTCCTATGCTGGGAGATTGGTGTTAATAAGGGATGTTTTGGCTACGTTACACAGCTATTGGGCCTCCATCTTCATTCTTCCCAAAGCAGTGATGAAACAGGTCGATGCCATTTGTAGAAACTTTCTATGGGCAGGCACTGCAGCTTATACCAGAGTTCCTCTAGTGGCATGGGCAAAGATTTGTAGTCCATACACAGAAGGAGGACTTAATTTGAAACAGTCTGCTGCTTGGAACCAAGCATCCATTGGGAAACTAGCATGGTGGATAGAGGCTAGTGCTAATAGGCTATGGGTGAAATGGATACATCATGTCTATTTAAAGGACCAAACTTGGGCAGCCTATCAGCCACCAGCTGATACAAATTGGTGTTGGAGGAAACTTTGCAAAATGAAAGAACAGATTCAGCAGGCTCAAACAGAAGGGGCTTGGTCAACTCAGGGGCCTAATAGCTACACTGTGGCAAAGGGATATACATGGTACAGAGTTAAGCAAGCACTGGTTAACTGGCAGAAACTAGTCTGGACACGATGGGGTCTGCCTAAACACAGCTATATAGCTTGGATGCACCAACATCAAGCTATGAATACTAGAGCCAAACTTAAGCAGATACAGCTATCGGAGACTGACCTTTGTTGTATTTGTGAGGAGGGAACAGAAACACTGGAGCATCTGTTTTGTAACTGCAGGTACAACCGCATGATCCTGCAGGGAATAACAACCTGGGGCAAGTTCAGATCCTATCCAACTATTGATAATCAATGGCGTCTGAGATTAAAAGGGACAAAACTTCAGAGGGCTCTAAGGAATGGATTGATTAATGCCGTGATCTACCATATTTGGAGGCAAAGAAATTTAAGTAGAATGGAGAAAATAGTGCTTAAACCAAATGTTGTAATAGGAACTATTAAGAATGAGATCAGTACTATGATAAAAGCTAGACTGGGAACAAATTTGAGTGCCAAAGACAATGCTTATCTGTTAAGCCTTGTCTAATCACTCTTGTACATCCTTTTTGATACGTTTTTTATAATATACTTACCTTACACCAAAAAAAAAAATAGTTGTGATGAACTATAAGGGTGTTAGTAATCTGATTATTATGTTGATTTCATGCTTAATTTCACATGTTGGATGTTTATTTTGTATAAACATAAGATGGGTAGAAATATGATAAGATTGGGTTAATGATTATGAAAGTGGAGTTTAGATTGATTAAGTTATGTTTCATATGATGGGAATGAGTGATACATGCTGGGTATGTTGTATTTTGGTTGGGATTCATAGTTTGGAAATGTTCTCATGAAGTTTGTTGGATTAGCAATGTGTCGAAGTTCTTTCTCGCGGAACAAGGGCTCTGAGCCGGTCAGCCGACCGGCGGCCGACCAGCCGGCTCAGGACCCCGTTGACTGAAAAAGTGGAAGTTGCTGAGGAAGGGTCCCCAGCCGGTGGACCGGTAGACGGTCGGTCGGCTAAGAGTCATTCTCAGTTGCTTGTTTGATATGTGCGTATGAGTGAGGCAAGGACCCTCAGCTGGCCGACCGGCTGCCTATGGTCTGACCGGCTGAGAGTCCTAGTCAGCTGAATTGTCTTGTAACTTTTCATTCGTTTGTCGGATTTCATTGATTCCTTTCCCGTATGGTTTGTATGCGTGGTTGTAGTCCAAGAGCCTTGGACGACACCTATGTTGGGTTCGGAAATTGATTCGAGGAGAAAGACCCCCCCCCCACCCGACAGGGCAACCGGAAGGGAAACCGGCTCTCGCCTCGAAATAGTTTCCGAAGTTGGCTAGGTGTTGATCGGATGTGTAGAATTGATATGTATATAGTTTTATCATATCTTTGAGAATGATGTTGTATGATATATGGAGCCTATACTATGAGCTGTTATATGACTCTTGTTCTCACCAGACTGCGTCACGTCTGGTATGACCGACCGTTGATAGGTGTTCCGATCAGGTTTCAGATTGTCCGCCCTGAGTCTTGGAGGTATCCTGAGTCGGGGATACTTGTCGAATCGGGGAAGGATTATACCTCGAGAGTCTGGCTAGATTTAGACTAGGACCGTATATCGGATTGTCGTCCTACTAGGGGTTTGTATTCGCTGAGATTAAGTAGACTTGTTGTCGTATAATGGAGTCGTCATATGAATTCTCCCATGTTATGTTGGTTTTGTGTCTAGCTTTCTTGAGTCGGGGTACAGTGCTAGATATTGCTGAATGATTTGTGTTTAGCTTGCCTAAGTCGGGGTATAGTGATAAATACTGTTGAATGACTTGTATGTAACTCGCCTGAGTTGGGGTACATTGTTATATACTGTTGATACATGTTTTAGATATGTCTGAGTCGTGGTATTTGATCTAATTACATGAGTATGTTAAGATAAGGATTGATGAATGATTACTTCACATGATTATGTTTATGTTGGAGTATGATAATTGTTTATATGTGGTGATATGCTTTTTTTGGTGAAATGTGAGTATATATTATATCATAGACAAAGTTACAAGAGAGGTAAGGGTTCGAGCCCCCTTACTGGCAATACATCAAGGATAATATTTTCGAAACCACTCAATACAATCCTGATCACTAGACTCCTCTATTTTCTTTTGCAGTCTACTCTTCATCTCCCTAGCAATACTGTCAACCATATGATCCGGTCTTTGCATAAATGCATGAATCCGAGTTTCATTTCTTTGTCTCCAAATATGATACTGGAAAGCATTATAAACAGCCATTCGTACTTTCCACACCTTTGATGTTCTGCTTCCTGTTCCCATATCTGCCAAAGTAAGTTGCATCCCAAATCTGTTCTGTAAACTCTGCTTCACCAGTGTAGTAAACTGACAATCCTCAAATAAATGATCAATGGTTTCAGGGTATGTTTGGCACAGGAAACATAAATCATCAGGGCAACATCCAAATCTGAACAATTTGCTTTTGGTGTTCATGCCCTCCTGTAATCTAAGCCAGGTAATTAGTGAGTGTTTGGGTACATTCTAGTTGTTCCACACTGCTTCTGCCCATGGTTTTTCAGTCCCAATTGGGCTCAGCCATTTATATCCCTCTTTGACAGTATAACCCTTAGGATTACTGGTCCAAACATTATTACTGAAGCCTGGTTTGAGTGCTTCCTTCGTTTTGCAGATTGTCTTCCAAACCCATGGAGCATCCAGAGGAGGTGTATATTCATGCCATGATCTGTCTTTCAGGTACACATCACTTACCCATTTTGTAACATCCCGTATTTTCGTAAATTATATTTTAAAGATTTTAATTTATTTTACGGAATAAAATAATATTTCAAGATAAATTTGTTAAGTTATTTTTAAATCTTCCGTTAAGATCCGTCTTAAGAAACCTTAAGTTCTTAGGATGTTAATAACTTGGCTAAAGCAAACCCGACTCAAAACCCGTTCACAACTAGTGACCCGTCTCAAAATAAGAAAAAGGACTACTTAAACCCCACCACAAAACCCTTATGTCGACATCTCCTTCATCCTCACAACTCATTTATTCTATGCTTTCTCATTTCTCCATTTTTCCTTCCTCCTTCAATCTTAAAATGCTCATAGAATCTTCGTTTCTTATCCGATTGAGACGATTTTCGCGGCCACGGATTCCTCTTCTCGCCCTCCTTCTTTCTAGGTAAGTTTTATCTCCTAATCTTTCCGTCAAAATTTCGGCCTGCTCTTGTAGTTTTGAAATTCGTGATTAGTTTTGATGTTTTGTTGTTTTAGCCGGTGTTTGTGTTAGCCGGAAGAGGACTTGGTGATTATTGAACAAGATCTCGAAGGTTTCGCTAAGTAAAGGTGACGATAATGAGAAACTCGGCCTTCATTGTGATAGTAGCATATTTCTTGACTTTGATGATGTTAGTTTCTGATTTTGTTCATAGTGAATGTTGTTAAGACTTAGAATCATGTTAGGAATACATGAGAATGACTTTCACATGCTTTGATTGTGTTTTACATGCTTAGATGATGAAATTTCAGAAATTCTATGCTTAAGACGAATACAAAGTATGAACTTGTTGAGGCTTTATTGTGGAAATTGATACTTGGTTTTGATGCATATGAGTCTTATAGATGCTGGGTAATGTATAATTGTTGTAATTTTGGAAGTTTGGAATCCATTTGTGAAGATTTGAATCTTATAGGAAAAGTTGCAATTTTCGTGCAGGGACTCTGAGCCGGAAGGCTGACCGGCAGCCGTTCGGCCGGCTCAGAGTCAAAGTTGAGATTTTCGAATGCTTGAGTCTGGGGAAGGAATTCTGAGCCGGCGGGTCGGCCGCCGATCGACCGGCTCAGAATCCCTTCTTGGTTTTGGGAAAATTTTGAGAAAGGCATTGGGAGGGACTCCCAGCCGGCAGACCGGCAGACGGTCCATCGGCTGAGAGCCTCTTCCCTTCATTTTGTGACTTTTGAAGAAGGCTTATGGGAAGGGACTCCCAGCCGGCAGACCGGCAGACGGTCCGCCGGCTGAGAGCCTCTTTCCTCGTTTTTCAGATTTGAAGTTTGGCATGGGAAGGGACTCCCAGCCGGCTGACTGGCAGACGGTCCCAGACCGGCTGAGAGCCCCTGTTCTCATTAAAATAGTTTATAACTTTTAAACGGTTAATCGGTTTTGTTTGAGATTCGTTCCGTGTACCTTTCATGTGTGTCTGAGGTCCCCGGAGGATGGGCGACACTATATTGGGTTCGGGAATGGAGAGAGGATAGAGACCCCCCGGTCGGGTAACCGAAAGGGAAACCGGCTCTCCCTCAACTTAGTTCCCAGGGTCAATTAAGTGTTGTTTAGAAATATAAGTGATATGAACTAAAGAGTTAGTTATTGAACTGAATGCTATTGTAGTGTTGCGTATTAAGTTATGTGTTAAGACGTCGCCTCTGAACTTAATACGTAGGTTGTTTGTGATATATAGGGGTATGCGTTGAGATGTCGCCTCTGAGCCCTATATGTGTTTGTTTGTCATGTATGGAGGTATGCGTTGAGATGTCGCCTCTGAACTTCATACGTGTTTGGTTGTCGTGTCTGGGGTATGCGTTGAGATGTCGCCTCTGAGCCCAGACATGTTTGAGTGATCGCGTCAGGACATGCCTTAAGCTGGCCTCTGAGTCTGACGAATAGAGCAATTGCACAACGGGGCAGTCAGGTTGTCATACCTTACCCGGAGTGCAGGTGTTGATGCTAGGCCATGCGTTGAGTTATCGCCTCTGAGTCTAGTGTCTTTTGATGTAGTAGGGGAACATGCGTTGAGTTTTCGCCTCTGAGTTCCTTACTTATGATGTGAATTTGGGTGCTAGTCCATGCGTTGAGTTATCGCCTCTGAGTCTAGTGTCTTGTTGTTAGCAGGTCCATGCGTTGAGTTGTCGCCTCTGAGTCCTTGCTTGAGATTGTGAACTTGGTATCTAGGTTATGCGTTAAGATGTCGCCTCTGAACCTTTATACTTGCTGATTGATTTGGTATCTAGGTTATGCGTTAAGATGTCGCCTCTGAACCTTTATACTTGCTGATTGATTTAGTATCTAGGTTATGCGTTAAGATGTCGCCTCTGAACCTTTATACTTGCTGTTTTATATTTGCTTGCCTAGAGTTAGTACAGTGTCAGATATGTATGTTGATATTGATGAGTACAGTTGTAACAACCCGACCCGCCATCGTCGTAACACACCCCAATAAGATGGGAGGTATGCTTTTGGGCCCATTATTTGTCCTCACTTAAGCCCAAAAGCACAAGGCCTTGTTACTAAGTGGTGGGTGGAAGTTATTATAAACATATCACAATCCTCACATTCTACCGATGTGGGACAACTTTCCTCTCATACTCTTGGGGTGTTACAAATTCCCCCACTTAAAGAACACAACGTCCTCATTGTGCCTCAAACTTGACCACAATCAAGGCCAGAATCCTCCCCCGTTAGGTGTGTGACCCGGGTACTCCGGACCACAGGCTCACCACACGGTCGCAGGGTCGCTCTGATACCATTTGTAACACCCCCATTTATTTAAGGGCCTGTACTAGGAACTGGCCGTGTGGTGAGCCTGTGGTCCGGAGTACCCGGGTCACACACCTAACGGGGGAGGATTCTGGCCCTGATTGTGGTCAAGTTTGAGGCACAACGAGGACGTTATGTTCTTTAAGTGGGGGAGTTTGTAACACCCCAAGAGTATGAGAGGAAAGTTGTCCCACATCGGTAGAATGTGAGGATTGTGATATGTTTATAATAACTTCCACCCACCACTTAGTAACAAGGCCTTGTGCTTTTGGGCTTAAGTGAGGACAAATAATGGGCCCAAAAGCATACCTCCCATCTTATTGGGGTGTGTTACGACGGTGGCGGGTCGGGTTGTTACAAATGGTATCAGAGCGAACGATCCTCAGGCCTAACCTAATGAACCCAATGAATTTAGGAGAGTCTAAATAAAATGAACCCCGGGATAGGACTGTTAGGAGCACACTAAAGGAAAAGTATGAGTCTGGGGCCCCCTCACACCGAACCATTGGCCCTATCAGTTTTACCCGGGAACCCAGAGTGATTATACGAGAGAAAAAGGGGTAGGTTAAGGAAAATATGGAAGTAATGGTATACTGTGATCAGTATTTTATGAGAATTCTGAGTATAAGTGACTGTTTGGAAAAGCCGGAAGGGGCATGAGCATGAAAGAATCTGTAATTTTTTTTTTTTTTGGTGAAATGTGAGTAGTAATATATATCATGAACAAAGAATTACAAGGAGGTAAGGGGTTCAAGCCCCCTTACAGGCATTACATTTTAGAAAGACAACTTTGAAACCATTCAATACATTGTTGATCATCTAGCTTATCCAATTTCTTAACTATTCTTCCTCTAACCTCACGCTTGATATTAGATATCATTACTTCAGGTCTTAGGATGCATTCAAGGACCCGAGCTCCATTCCTTTGTTGCCAAACATGATATTGGAGAGCATTATAAACTGTCATGCGTACTTTCCAAAACGGAGATGATCTGTTGCGGGAAATGAGTTCACCAATTGTAGGTATCTTCCTGCCAAACCAGTGTATCAGGTACTCCTTCACCTTTGTTGTATAAGCACACTCTTCAAATAAGTGTTCAATGGTTTCTGGTTTGTCCTGGCATAACAAACACAGCTCATCTGAGCAAATGCCCAGACCAAACAGTTTACTTCTTGTATTCATGCCTCCCTGTAATCTCAGCCAAGACACAATGGAGTGTTTAGGAACATTCCAAGAGTTCCAGACAGCAGCAGCCCAGGTCTGATGAGGACCCTGAGGATTGAGCCAATTGTATCCATTTTTGACAGAGTAACCATTAGGATGTGCAGTCCACACATTATCAGAAAACCCTTGTTTCAGGTCCTCCTTCACCTTACAAATGCTTTTCCACACCCATGGAGAGTTAGGGGGAGGAGAGTAGTCATGCCAGTGTTGTTCTTTGAGATAGATAGCCTGCACCCATCTAATCCACAATCTATCAGCATTGGTATAAAGCCAGTTAACCAGTTTACCAACAGATGCTTTGTTCCAAAAGAATCTGTAATTGTTTGAATAAAAAAAAAGTATCTTAATATGGATATGTGAAGTAATTTGAAATATGTTAATAATTCTTCTCTCATCATGTCTAGTGATATGCGGTTATGTGATCCCTGAGCCATGTTATAGAACAGAACTACTCTATATGATAAGTGTTTATAGACTTTAATGCTTAGGGAACTTAGCCCTAATCCGAATGGGTACCCACATGAGTCGGGACTCATTTATTTTCTGTTGTATTATAGTATGCCTCCACGAAGAAACAATGTCGCTAACATCACGCAAGAGGAGTTGGATCGTTTAATAGTTGAGAACGAGGCCCTGAAGGCCAAACGCACGGACTCTGCAAAAATGAGCACAATCATCGCGAGGCATCACCCTACCCAATTCACTGGGGAGGGGGAACCTCATCTGCTGGGAGCTTGGTGTCGGGAATTCAGTAACCTATTCGAGTTGGTGGATTGCCCTGAGGAATTAAGGGTTGACCAAGCAGCCCACTATCTGAGGGGTATGGCCGGAGACTGGTGGACCGGGAACAAGGGAGAGATTCGGGAAGCAGCTAGAGAAGATGGGACCGAGTATGTTGCTTGGATCGCATTCAAGAGGATTTTATATGAGGTGTTCCTACCGGAGTTCCAGAAAAGTAAGCTGAGGGAGGAGTTTGACACTTTCCGGATGACGGAGGACATGACGGTGGAGGCCTACTATAGGAAATTTATCCAGTTGGTGAGTTATGTGGGGGACATGGGGTTTGATGATGCCATGCTGGCAATGAAATTCGAGAGAGGGTTATCTATCGCCATCAAGAAGAGACTGATTGCGGCTCCGCCTACCACAGTCCGGGACATCTATTTACGGGCTGGGGCGGCGGAGAGGCTCTCAGATATGATCAAGGAAGAAAAGAAGTCGAAATCAGAGAAGAGGAAGGCTGAGGCCGTGACCGAAAGTTCTGGGTCAAAGAAACCAAGCACCAACAAGTATAGTGGTTACTGCAGTAACAACACTTCCGGGGGTGCGAGAAATCAGAGTGGGGGCAATCACATGAGTGGAGTTTCTGGCGGTGGTTCAGCAGGAATAGTTTGTTTTGGCTGTGGGAAGAGAGGACACAAGCAGGCAGTGTGTCGTTCATCTGGAGGGAATCAGTCCGGGGGTTATCGCACGCCTACATCCGGATACCAGGGATCTCGCACCCAGTCTTATGGTAACAGTGGCTATCGCACACCCATGCCCAACTATGGTGGGGGTGCGAAGTCTGGAGGGAGCAGTAATTACCAGAGGAGCTACAACAACTATCAGAACCGCTCGTACCAGAATCAATACCAAGGGAATGGAAGCAGTCAGAAGGCGGGAGTAGAAGGGAACCAGCAGGCTGGTACATCTGGTGCCAGTCAGAGTGGGGTCAAGTCCAGTGGCAAGCTTTTTGCCATGGGAAAACAGGCAGCCAAGGATGATGCTCATGTGGTAACCGATACTTTTCTTGTAAATTCTAAACCTACTTTCGTATTTTTCGATTCCGGTGTCACCCATTCGTTTGTGTCTAGAGATCATGTTAAGGCTTTGGAACTTGACAGATTTGATTGGGTCGCGGACTCAGTGACCATACCTTCAGGAGAGTCAATAGCTTGTAATAGGGTTTATGGGAGTGTACCCATCAAAATCGGGGAAGCAATTTTCTACTGTGACCTCATAGAATTTCCATTGGGGGGTTTTGAGGTGATCCTAGGGATGGACTGGCTGGGGAAGTATCGAGCTTTCATCGACTGTCACCAAAAGAAAATTTCCTTGAGGGGACCTAAAGGGATGAGAGTGTCTTACAAGGGGTATCGAGTCAAGCCTAAAATCAAATTCATTTCAGTCAATACCCTTAAGTCTGGCTTGAGGAAGGGAGAGAGTCTGATCTTATGCCAAATGTGGGATTGTGATGCCGAAATTCCCAAGACTAGTGAGATACCTGTGGTACGGGAGTTTGAGGGAGTATTCCGAAACGACGTTCCAGGGTTACCGCCGAGGAGGGAAGTGGAATTCTCCATTGACCTAAAACCAGGGGCGGGACCAATATCTAAATCACCGTACCGTATGGGACCGAAGGAGATGGAGGAGTTGAAGAAGCAGTTGGATGAACTAGCTGATAAAAGGTTCATTCGACCCAGTGTGTCGCCCTGGGGAGCACCCGTTTTGTTTGTGAAGAAGAAGGAGGGTAGTTTGAGACTTTGTGTTGACTACCGAGAGCTGAACAATGTGACCATCAAGAACCGTTATCCTTTGCCGAGAATTGACGACTTGTTCGATCAGTTAAGTGGAGCTGGGGTGTTCTCCAAGATTGATTTGAGATCCGGGTATCATCAGTTGAGAATAAAGGATGAAGATATTCCCAAGACCGCTTTCCGAACGAGGTATGGCCACTATGAATTTGTGGTTATGCCATTTGGACTGACCAATGCTCCAGCTGTGTTCATGGACTTGATGAATCGAGTCTTCAGCCCATATTTGGATAAGTTTGTGGTGGTATTCATCGACGATATCCTAGTGTATTCCAAGAATGCGGAAGAGCACGAGGATCATTTGAGGAGAGTACTCCAGACCCTGGAAGAACATAAACTCAATGCTAAGTTGAGTAAGTGTGAGTTCTGGTTGGAGAGAGTGGCATTTTTGGGGCATGTAATTTCAAAACAAGGGGTGTCTGTTGACCCTAGTAAGATCGAGGCTGTGACTAAGTGGCAGAGTCCGAAGAATGTGAGTGAAATCTGAAGCTTCCTGGGATTGGCTGGATATTATCGGAGATTTGTCAAAGATTTTTTAAAGATAGCAAAGCCGTTGACGTCGTTAATGAGGAAAGAGAACTGTTTTGTCTGGGATGAGAGTTGTGAGAAGGCATTCCTAACCCTTAAGTAACACCTGACAACAGCTCCTATCCTTGCTTTGCCGGTTGGGAGTGATAACTTCGAAGTTTATACTGACGCTTCGAAGCATGGATTGGGTTGTGTGCTAATGCAGAATGGGAGAGTGATTGCGTATACTTCTCGCCAGTTGAAGACCTACGAAGAAAATTACCCGACTCAAGATTTGGAACTGGGAGCAGTTGTATTTGCACTGAAATTGTGGCGCCGTTATCTTTATGGAGCCACTTTTAAAGTGTTTTCTGATCATAAGAGCCTGAAGTATATCTACACCCAGAAGGAGTTGAACATAGGCAGAGGAGATGGATAGAGTTAATCGGAGACTATGATATGCAGATTGTCTACCACGAGGGCAAGGCGAATGTGGTAGCTGATGCCCTAAGTAGGAAGTCAGTTCATGCTTTGAGTTGTGCCAGATCGAGAGTGAGGTTGCATGGTGAATTAAGGGAGATGGGAATTTTTATGATCCGGAAAGGGGATGCTCTTGGTGATTTGACAGTGGAGCCCGAGTTGTATGGGGAGATTCTGTGGGGAATAAAGCATGTATTCGCCCTAAACTTGCAGGATTATAATGAAAATTACAGTTGTGATTATTGTCATAAGATAAATAAAAACATGAAAAAGAATACAACCTTGGGTCCTTGTTTGAATAGGCCTAAGAACAGGAATTAAAGTAAATTCCCTCCTATAACTTGCACCCAAGACTTGATTGAGATGATGCCGCGTGTGCTAGAAAATACTCTCCAATTGCCTTGCAATATAGGGAGAGCTTTTGAGGTTTTAGATGTGAGATCTGAGTTTTGGGAGAAGAATCCTCTCAAAAACCCTAATTGTGGGAATTATGAATTACCAGTTCAAAAACCAAGAGTCCCTGACATAAGGAGAAGGACTCTCCTTATGTAGCCCTGGTCGGCCGAATTGGATATTGGGTAGGAGTGGGCTTTCCACTCTTACCTTATTCCAATGCGTGATTCGACCCAATTGCTAAAATATAATTCGCGGGTATTTATTATAAATCGTATACATGTTATCAGATATTAATGCAGTCATGTATTAATAATGGTCTGATAAAATTACGATATTGTATAATTACCCAAATTAATATAACCGTTTATATTAATACGCGAATACAATATTTAATTAAATATAACCGTTTATATTTAATTTACGAATTAATCATGTAATCCGTGTTAGCTAAAATTATTTAATCCGTATTAAATAATAATCTCAACATCTTATTGACTAATTTAATAGTCAATACCTCTGACTAACTGTTTAGTCATATCCGGCATAAATGTGACTGTATTTTCATACCTTCACATCTCTCAAACGTGTCCTATAGCTGTGACGTATAGGGACCAGTTGATCACCACCATCCGTATGACAATAACGTCAAACTTATCTAGCAAGCCAACCGTTATTGATAAACGTGGATCAACTGATAATAATACTGAAGTATGCCCTTGTGATCCTTAAAGAGATTTAATAAGTCATTGTACTTAATTGTCAAGGACACCAGCCCCAACAATCTCCCACTTGTCCGTACAAGGGTATGTGCAATGACGTTATCACACTACATGTGGAGGACACAAGCTCCAACAGATTCGGGAGTTACAAAAGAATGATGCGAGAATCCAGAAATGGCGCAAGATGGTGGAAAGTGAGGGTGGAGAGTCGACGACCAAGTTCAGTATCCATGTCGATGGTAGTTTGAGGTTCAGTGGGCGATGGTGTGTACCGGATGTTGAGGAGCTAAAGAAGAAGATCCTGACTGTGGCTCATGCTACTCCTTATTCCGTTCACCCAGGGGGTGATAAATTGTATAAGGATCTTAAGAAGACGTTTTGGTGGCCGAATATGAAGAAGGAGGTCGCAGAGTTTGTCTCGAGGTGTTTGACGTGTCAGAGAGTGAAAGGGGAGCATAAGAGACCTCAGGGGAAAGTTCAGCCGTTGGATGTGCCAGAGTGGAAGTGGGAGAACATTTCGATGGATTTTATCGTGGGGTTGCCTCGGACTCAGAGGGGCAACAACATGATTTGGGTGATTGTGGATCGTTTGACTAAGTCAGATCACTTTATTCCAATGAAAGATACCTGGAGTAAATCCGAGTTGGCTAAGTCAATGTTCAGAATGTGGTCAAACTGCATGGCGTACCCAAGGACATTGTTTCAGATCGAGACTCGAGGTTTATATCCAGATTTTGGCAGGAGTTGCAGGCAGCTTTGGGTACCCAGTTGAAGATGAGTACAGCATTCCACCCAGCTACAGACGGGCAGACTGAGAGGACGATTCAGACCCTTGAGGATATGTTGCGGGCTTGCGTACTTGAGTTCGGAGGATCTTGGGAGGATCGACTCGGATTGATAGAGTACAGTTTTCGTATAATAACAGTTATCATGCAAGCATAGGGATGGCCCCTTTCGAGGCTCTATACGGGAGGAAGTGTCGGAGCCCTGTGTGTTGGGATGATCGAGCTGATGTTGTGACCTTAGGGCCCGATATGATCCAGGAGATGGTGGAGCAGGTTCAGATTATTCGACAGCGGATGAGGGCCGCTCAAGATAGACAGAAGAGTTATGCGGATCTGAAGAGGAGTGAGATTTCATTCCAGGCGGGAGAGAAGGTACTGCTGAAAGTATCTCCAATGAAGGGTGTAATGAGATTCGGCAAGCGTGGCAAATTGAGTCAGAAATTTATTGGACCGTTTGAGATCTTGGACAGGGTTGGGGAGGTGGCGTACCGATTAGCTTTACCTCCAGCTCTATCCAAGGTCCATAATGTGTTCCATGTGTCTCAGTTGAGGAAATACGTGAGTGATCCCTCACATGTGCTTCAGCACGAGGTGATTGAGGTAGATGAGCAGTTGGCCTACGTGGAGACTCCGAAAGAGATTCTGGACATGAAGGTACGAAAAACTCGTAATGGAGAGACGTCATTGGTGAAATTTCTGTGGACCAATCACAATCAGGAGGAGGCAACATGGGAGCCCGAGATATCCATGAGGGAGCGTTACCCACATTTGTTCGATTGAGGTAAGTTACACGGACGTAACTTTTCTTTAAGGGGGATGGAATGTAACATTCTGTGATTTAAGTAAAGTTTTGCGATGTTTTGTGTTCCAAGTTCGTTTGAGTAGATTTGTTTGTCACCCGAGTATGCCTGAACTTCGGGACAAAGTTCATTTTTAAGGAGGGAAGACTATAATACTTCGAAATTTCCGGCTTCGATGTTTAAACTTCCCTTTATAAGTATTATCGCATGTTAAGTCGTTAATTAAGTAAGTGTAGTTTATGTCGTTATGGGGGTTTGATCTTGAGACCTCTAGCACGTGACTTGTTAGAATAATGCTGCTAGTAGGGGTCGAACCTATGACCTCTTGAGTGATAGCTAGGCCTCGAATTGTGTGAAGCAATTAAGCCCACACGGAAATATAACCACGCTGAAACCTAGAGTGGCTGCCTCCTTATAGCCTCTATTACCTTACACTAAACCCTACCCTACTCCATACAATTCACACAAAACCCTAGCAGCCACATCAAAGGAAGAGAAGAGGCTGTACACGGTGGTCATAGGTGGGCGTAAGACGGTTCGTTTTGACTGGAAACTTGGTATGTCACCATTCGTTGTTAATTCCAGCGCTAGTTGTGGTTTTCATCGTTAAATTAATGAGTTATAACACGACCTACTGTCATTGTTTTTGCATAAATTCGTAGTATACCATGTAATGAATATATGTAATCAACTAAGTGGTGGTCGTTGGTTGTTAAAGATCGTCGTGACAGGGTTTTTAATACGGTGTCAGAAGGGTTGTGTCCTCGTTCTGTATGTACGCGGGTTTTGTTGGTATGTTCCTGGGTGTTTATGTTAATGTTTGTGTTTGTTTTGATAAGGGTCGTGGTTTAGGGAGTCTGTGGAAGTTTGGGTGATGCAGGTGAGGGTAGTACGGTGGTCGATGGTGGCAGAGTGTGACAGTTCACGGGAGTTCGACAGGGGGGTCTGTGTGTTTCGTTAGTGTCTGTTTGTCTCTGTTCAGGTGTCTACTCGAGTACAGGGGTTTTGGGAGGGGTAACACCGTCGACTCGGGAGAGGTCAATGCGGTGTTACCCCGTGTCTGCGCATTCCAAGTGTCAGGGGTGTTGTTGGGGTGGTTGTGTCGGTGGTGTTAGTCGAAGGGCTAGTGGTGGTTGTGGTGGTGAGTGGTGCTGCTGGGTACGCGATGTGGTGTTTGCGGCCGGCTGCGGCAGTGGTACGGTGGTGAGGAGGTGGTAGTTGTAGTGAGTCGGGTTTTGGGGTTAAAGGAGTTGGGGTTCGTTTTATTACCATTATTATTTATTATTATTAGTATGATTTATATTGTAATTAGTAAATTTGTATTTTTCTTATGAATTCGGGTCACGTTATTTATATATACGAGTCGGGAATTATTTAAGTCATGGGACGTCTATATTTGGAAAGTTACTATATTGGGAAAGTTTCTATTTATGGAAACTTTCCATTTATGGAAGGTCGCTATTTATAGTAAGTATGATCGTTAAGGGGTTCGGGAAGATTGTTAATTCGTTGCGTATATCTGTTTAGGTAGCGAGTTTCGCGTGGAACATTTTTAACAAGCCTCGGATTTGTCTGCTTTCCTGCTAATTCAGGTAGGGGAAAATACTGGTATATGATGATGTGTAAACTGTTCTTATTCGGTATTAACCATGGTTGTTATATGTTATCATGTGATCATTATATTGTGTTATTTATGCCATTCTGTGATACAATTCGATGTGAAAATATTGGGTCTTGTGATCGGTGCGGAGTTTATATGGTGTTGGATCGGTGCGGAGTTTATATGGCGTTGGATCGGTGCGGAGTTTATATGGTGTTGGATCGGTGCGGAGTATATATGGCGTTGAATCGGTGCGGAGTTTATTTGGCGTTGGATCGGTGCGGAGTATATTATATTGTTGTTTATTTATTTTACCTCTACTCAACCTCGTGGTTGACCCCGTGTATTCGTGATCACCTGTGATGAACCAAATTATTGGGGAGCAGATTGACAGGTGGCTGAGACTAATGGGAGCTATGGGAGAGAGAGCTTGGATCCGGACCAGACCAAAGTCTAGATCACCTTAGTCAGTTTAGCATGAGTTGTACTTTCTCTTTTTGTTAAGACTTTTGGATACAGTTGTAAGAACATGTTACGAGTTAAATTTTAATTAAAGTACTGATTGTTTTTCCTTTGTATCTACTGCCTCGGGAAACCGAGATGGTAACACTCTTATTTACTTGAGGAGTACTAGTACAGGCCCTTAAATAAATGGGGGTGTTACAACAGTACTTTGATTATGGAATTGTTCATCCAAGGCATTGGATGACTCTTTAGTCAGTTTCGTAAATAGTTTGGACTGAAAGACCCCCCGACCGGGCAACCGGTAGGGAAACCGACTCTCCTTCCAAATGGTTTCCGAAGTTGGTTGAGAGCCGTGCATTAGTGATTGCATGATAGTATGAGATTCAGATGATGAGATTTTATACTTCACATGTTTATATATGCTGGAGTATTCTGTTTGTATTTATGTGTTACGTGTCGTTACAAAAGGTGGCTAGGAGAACTCTAGTCACTCCCCCACTGATTGTGGCGTATATGTTTACATGTATGTAGGTACATGCAGGAGGTTGGCAGGGGTTGCTGAGAGCTAGCGAGCGATGATCCGCTTATCATCGATATGACTTACACATTACGTTGCTAGACTCTAGACTTTTGATACAGTTGATGTTTTGAGTGCCTGTAGGGATGTACCATCCCAGGCTGTTGTATATATTTTGCTTCAGTACTTAGACAGTTATACTTATCTATTTCTGTTTATATCAGTTTCAGTTTTCAGTTTTAATTCACCTCGCATGTTAGTTATGCTAAAAAGTTTTAATTCCGCTGCATTTTTAGTATTTTGTATGTTTATTATTTCCGCTTTAGCGAGGGGTTTTACACATTTAATCCAAAGTCTATCAGCATTTGTGTAAATCCAATTGACCAACTTACCTACAGTAGCTTTGTTCCAAAGAGCTGCATTTTTTATCCCCAAACCTCCCATTTTCTTAGAGCATCTCTAATCACTCCCCACTGACTGTGGCGCACATGTTGTATGTGTGTAGGTTGGTGATTTGTTTAGCAGGGGTGGTTTTGCATGAGGCTAGCGAGCGATGATCCTTCATCGATGACATTTACCCTATCTGTTAGCTAGACCTTAGTTTTGTTTAAACAGTTCTGTGCCTGTAGGGATATCCTATCTCGGGCTGTGATTTTGTACTTACTGTTACACCCCCATTTATTTAAGAGCCTTTAGCAAGACATTCTCACATAAATAGAGTTGTTACCATCTCGGAATGTCCGATGTAGTAAATAACAAAGTAAACAAACCAAAGTACTTTATATAAAAACTGATTAAATTTAAACTTTGGATATTACAACTATTACGCAAAGAATAAAAGTACAACTGATAACATCTAAGTATGTGATCTAATTCTAAGTAGGTCCAAGCCATGTCTCTCTCCGTGCCCAAGCTCCTAGTCCATTTGTCTCTGACTTGTAGAATCTACTCCCCATTCCGGATCATCGTAGGTGTACACGAATACACTGTCAACCTCGCGGTTGAGTAGGATAACACAATAATAAATAATGCAACAATTATGATATGCAAATGCCATGATATGCTCGAGCTCAATCACAATCTCAAACTCAAATCCGTAACACCCAGCCATACCGAACCTCCCGGCAGACTATAATCGGTCGTCGCCGAACAACAGCTCAATAGCTGATAAGACACCAGGCCTGGTCTGCAGAACCACCCTGGGCTTTATATCAGAACAATATCTGATCCATATCTTTCTCAGTAACCAATGCATATGCCATGCTCATGAATGCAACACTAAAATAAATAACCATTAAATACCATGCTCATATAACTCATACTTGCATCCATAATATACAAGGCTACATCCATTCATAACACATCACAGAGTAACATCCATTCATAACACTTCAAAGAGTATAGTGTCATTGTATCCTACCTGGATAGCAATATAATCCAATAGCAAGCCAGCAAGTAAACAAAGTTATGCCACTTCAATACCGTCACCTAACAATTAGCAGAAGTATACAATCACTAATCATTCCAAAACTAATTGTACTCTCGTCTACTTAACTTATTCATGAGCTTAATTAAATAAAACAATCACGACACAACGATTATAAAATACATAATTACTAACTAATATAATGATATAAACAAATATAATATATCAATTAATCAAATTAACTAATTAAATAATATATTACACATAACGAGACCGTATTAAACACGACCACTTCAATTAGCTTGATTAACCCGTCTTTATTACTTTTATAAATAAACTTCGATTAAATAATCGAACATAGAAAATATAATCAAACAATTGATAACCGTCACATTCATGTGTAAAGATCTTACTTAACAACTTAATAATTGAAAGTATGGACATCCTTACTAAAATAGTAAACATACTATTAATGACATTGTTACTACAATACTAAGAATAATAATCATAATAATAAAAACCCTAATAGGCGATTCTGAGGCGGCAGGAAGAGATCTTGGTGCTGAATTCTGTGCAATCATGGCTAGGAATTCAGCGTCAAAAACTGCTCAACTTAGCAACATCAATCGCAGGAAGGGGTCTAAAGTCAATCTGAATGCTAGTAGTTCCAATAGTACACAAAACAATGACAAACAAAACCATCCCAATGAAGAAGATGCAACCAAACATGGAAGTATGCAACAAATTGTGGGAGTAGCACCCTTTGATCTGGATGATGAAGACACTGATACAATGGAAAAGATAACATCTCTAATGCAGGGTCCTTCTCAGACGAGGAGGAAGGAGAATGGTTCAGAATACATGGGAAAAAGATAGAGAAAATACTGGAGGATGAACCAGAGGTGCTTATCAGACTAGAGCCAGAGGACGTCCAGGAGGATCTGGAATACTGGAAGCATGCTGTCTATGGTTACATAATAGGGGTTAATCCTCCCTTTCCTGTGGTTGAAGGATACTTACGTCGCATATGGAAGCACCATACCATCAACAGCATCTCATTCATGCCAAATGGGGTGTTCCTGGTGAGATTTCAAACCCTAGAGATGCAGCAAAGAGTGTTGAATGCTGGACATTACATGTTTGATAGCAAACCTGTTATCATAAAACCATGGCATGAGGATGTAGACTTGGAGAAAGAGGATGTTAAGAGCGTACCAGCATGGGTTAGGCTTCATAAACTACCTATCCAGTATTGGGGAAATAGCCTCCCAAAAATAGCAAGCATCATAGGTCCATTCCTCAAAAAAGATGATGCAACAACAAACAAGTCACGGCTGGGGTATGCACGAGTGTTAGTTGAGATGCAAGTAGACCAGGTTCTACCAGAAAAGATAAAGTTTCAAGATGAAAAGGCTAATATCAGAGAGATTGAAATAGAATATGAATGGCGACCAATTTTGTGTATGACTTGCAAACAATTAGGTCATAAACAAGGGGAATGCAGGAAGAAACCTTATGTAGAAATGCCAGTAAAACAGATATGGAGAAGAGTAGACAAACAACCAGAGGACAATACCAGAGTTCCAAGGGTTACAGCAGTACCAGGCATTGACACTAACAATCCTTGGATCACAACAAGAGTGCATGGGGAAGGAGTGCATATCTCAGAACCAGTGCTTGAGCAACTGGTAGACTTTCCTGCACTTGGGCAGGCAAACCAGACATATGCAGAAAAGATCCTAAATACCAATAGCAAAGCCATCTCTTCTTCAGGTATGGCAGAAAAGATCACTACCCCAGTCCAACCTGATCAATGAAGTACGGTTTCTGGAACGTTAGGGGTTTGAATGATAGGAATAAACAAGTTTTTGTGAATAATTTTCTTTTACAGAATAATTTTGATTTTTATGCTCTGCTGGAAACCAAAATAAAGCCAAAAAATCAACATAGAATAAATAGTTTGTTTAATAATTGGAGTCGTACAACCAACAGTAATCAATACCCTGGAGGACGTATCTGGGTTCTCTGGAATCATCAAGTGGTGGATATGCAAGTTCTCGAGTATGATGCACAATACATCCATCTGCAGGCTACTAATATACATATGAAGCAACTGATATATGTGACGTTTGTGTATGCTTTCAATGAGGATACAGATAGAATACCTCTGTGGCAGAATCTGGCCAGACTAGCTAGGCTCCTCAATGACAGCTGGTTCATTGGAGGAGATTTCAATTGTGTTACATCTGCAAATGAGAGAGTAGGAGGCAGCTTTAATCAAGTGGCAGCAGATCACTTCCTACAATGTGTGTCTGATTGTGAGGTCATTGAATGCCAATCCACAGGAGCCTTTTATACCTGGAACAACAAACAATGCCCTGAGGATCGTATTTATAGCAGGCTGGACAGATGGTGCACTGAAATGGAGAGGCTTGAACAGTCTGTTTGAGTGTTTTTTCGAGCCTTAATTTCAACACCATTTTTATGCAAAAAAAAAATGAATTTTACAAGTTGAAAGTTTTGAACCGAAAATTTCAATCTATTTTGAACCGGAAAATCTGAGCAATAATATAAATGTTTTGGTCTTATTTTTTGGTAAGAAATAGGTTGAAAGATTCTATGGGAGATAAACTAAGGTGGTCCTAATTGTTGTCTTCTAAAGATGACAAAACAAGGAGAAAAAGTAAGGCAAATGCCAAGCAATGTCACGGCTAAAGAGGGCTGATTTTTGAAGTGTTTTTATCTTCATTTGACTTCTACACAATGTTGTCCATTTCATTCAATGTTGCTTGGTGACTCCACAAGATGACAAGAAGATAAAGTTGGCAAAGGACAACATTTTGGATGGAGCAATTGTGAGCAACAAAAGCAAACTCATGGCTGAACATTTCAGCGTGAGAAATGCCTACAAATGGTCCCCATTGTCCTTTTATTAGTGTCACATGTACTCCTTATTTCACTTGTATTTTTGTTTTAGTTTCTCCTTTTATTTGTAGCCTTTAGATTAGGTTTTAGATGAATGGTTAGGATGAAAGATGAGCCTCTATATAAAGAGCTCACTTTCCTTTGTAAAAAATCAGATTTGGATGAATGAAAAAAAAGATGAAAACTTTAAGTTTTTCAACCTAAATTCTTTGCTTAGTGCTGGAATTATCTCCTTTGCTATGTGCTTGGGGATTGAGTAACCTCTTTGCTTAGTGCTTGAGTGAACTCTTAGTCTTAAACTAGTGGCTGTGTGCTTGGTTTAAGTCATATCCTAGGCTTAATCAAGAGTGATCTTGTTAAGTCATATCCATTATTTATGTCTTTTATTTTCGTCCAAAAATAACAACCTCAAACAACCCATAATATCGTTCTTGACAGACCCAGGAACTGTTCAAAAACAGTCCTGGAATGCAAATACAAAACAGCCCCATTTTGAAGTATTTTGGGTCCATTTTCTGTTCAATTGGTATCAGAGCTTCGGCTCTTGTGTTTTCTTAAACCAAGACGGTCTTGGGAACGGGTGGGACTTGGTGTTCTAGGGTGTGAACTCTCAATCTGTGCGTGGCTTGATTGCGAGTGTTGGCTTTGGTTCGAGCATTTGTATGATGCTTGAATCGAGTTGGCTAAACAAGGGGATTCTAAGTATTTGCTGTGTGCTTTCTTAGGATGTGCATCTTGTTGTCTCCCTCTTTAACATCTACCACTCCCTTTGGCTTAATTTGTTTTGTTTTCGAAATCCTTTTTGTTTTGCCAATTTTTAAACCCAAAAGTTTGAGGACAAACTTTTTTCAACAAAGGGAGTTTGCACTGAAATGGAGAGGCTTGAACAGTCTGTTTGAGTGTTTTTTCGAGCCTTAATTTCAACACCATTTTTATGCAAAAAAAAAATGAATTTTACAAGTTGAAAGTTTTGAACCGAAAATTTCAATCTATTTTGAACCGGAAAATCTGAGCAATAATATAAATGTTTTGGTCTTATTTTTTGGTAAGAAATAGGTTGAAAGATTCTATGGGAGATAAACTAAGGTGGTCCTAATTGTTGTCTTCTAAAGATGACAAAACAAGGAGAAAAAGTAAGGCAAATGCCAAGCAATGTCACGGCTAAAGAGGGCTGATTTTTGAAGTGTTTTTATCTTCATTTGACTTCTACACAATGTTGTCCATTTCATTCAATGTTGCTTGGTGACTCCACAAGATGACAAGAAGATAAAGTTGGCAAAGGACAACATTTTGGATGGAGCAATTGTGAGCAACAAAAGCAAACTCATGGCTGAACATTTCAGCGTGAGAAATGCCTACAAATGGTCCCCATTGTCCTTTTATTAGTGTCACATGTACTCCTTATTTCACTTGTATTTTTGTTTTAGTTTCTCCTTTTATTTGTAGCCTTTAGATTAGGTTTTAGATGAATGGTTAGGATGAAAGATGAGCCTCTATATAAAGAGCTCACTTTCCTTTGTAAAAAATCAGATTTGGATGAATGAAAAAAAAGATGAAAACTTTAAGTTTTTCAACCTAAATTCTTTGCTTAGTGCTGGAATTATCTCCTTTGCTATGTGCTTGGGGATTGAGTAACCTCTTTGCTTAGTGCTTGAGTGAACTCTTAGTCTTAAACTAGTGGCTGTGTGCTTGGTTTAAGTCATATCCTAGGCTTAATCAAGAGTGATCTTGTTAAGTCATATCCATTATTTATGTCTTTTATTTTCGTCCAAAAATAACAACCTCAAACAACCCATAATATCGTTCTTGACAGACCCAGGAACTGTTCAAAAACAGTCCTGGAATGCAAATACAAAACAGCCCCATTTTGAAGTATTTTGGGTCCATTTTCTGTTCAGATGGCTGGTAAACCAAGAGTGGATGGAACAAAATGAAGCTTATGTAGCTCACTTCTTACCTGAAGGGGACTTTAATCATACCCCATGTATCATCCAGAATCAGAACCAACAGCAAACAAGCAATAGGCCATTCAAATATTATAATTTGTGGAGTCAGGCAACTACTTTCTTTGAAGTTGTTGAAGCTAACTGGGAGACTGGCATCAGGGGTACCTGGATGTACAAATTGGTACAGGCACTCAAATCTCTGAAACCTGCACTAAAATGTTTGAATAAGGAGTTATTCTCTGATATTGAGAGGAGAACTGGAGTGGCTCAAGTTAAGCTTCTGGATATTCAACGAGAGCTAGGGTGTAACCCTAGTAATGTTCAATTGGTGCAACAGGAATGTGACATGAGGAAGCAATACAGGCAGTTACATGCAGCACAAATGGAGTATTTAAAACAAAAAGTGAAAGGTCAGTGGGCTAATGAAGGTGATGCCAACACTAGATACTTCCATGGGTTGCTCAAGTCCAGAAGGAGGGGGAATACTGTTCTTCAGATAGAAGATGCAGTAGGAGGGGTCCAAGATACTCAACAGGGAATTCAGGATTGCTTTCTAGCATTCTATAAAAAACTGCTAGGGACATGCAATACTACCAGTTCTATAAACTTGAGCATTATGCAGCAAGGGCGAGTCTGTGACAGTAACCATATCCAAATGCTACTGAAACCTGTCACTGATGAGGAAATCAAAACAACAGTGTTTAGCATCCCTAATAAAAAAGCTCCTGGACCAGATGGGTATTCCAGTAAGTTTTTCAAAGACTGCTGGGATATAGTGGGAACAGATGTCATTCAAGCCATTAAGGAGTTCTTTACTAATGGTAAATCGCTGAAACAGATCAATACTACTCATGTTACTCTAATTCCCAAGGTAGACAATCCTACTACTGTGGCTCAGTTCAGACAAATAGCCTGCTGCAATGTGGTCTATAAGTGTATCTCAAAAATGTTATGTGCAAGACTGGCTCCAGTGCTTACTAATATTATTGCTCCCACTCAAGGAGGATTCATACAAGGCAGGCACATCCAGGAGAATATACTGATATGCCAGGATCTGGTTAAACTGTATAACAGGAAAGCAGTATCCTCAAGGTGCCTATTCAAAGTTGATCTACAGAAGGCCTATGATTCAGTTGAATGGGGATTCCTATTCCAAATGCTACATACCCTGAAATTCCCATCTCATTTCATTCAGATGCTGGAGGAGTGTGTGACTACCCCAACATACACTCTCAATCTTAATGGTAATAGTTTTGGGTTCTTCAAAGGTAAAAGAGGGTTGAGACAAGGGGACCCTCTATCCTCCTTGCTCTTCACTATTTGTATGGAGTACCTATCCAGATTGCTTAATCATACAACATCCACTATGGGATTCAAATACCATCCTTTATGCAAATCACTGAAATTGCACCATCTTATGTTTGTTGATGACCTTTTGCTCTTTTCAAAAGGAGAGTTGCCATCCATTATGATCCTTCTAAGGACATTTGCCACCTTCTCTCAAGCTTCTGGATTGAAGATGAGCCCCAGCAAGACCAATGTCTATTTTAATGGAGTCCCTCAGGGTGTGAAACAGGATATAATGCAGGTCTCAGGCTGTGAGGAAGGTAAGATGTCATTCAAATACTTGGGAGTCCCCATCAAGTCTGCTAATTTAACCTTGAAAGACTGACAGCCTATAGTTGATAAGCTGCTCACCAGGATAAGGGGCCTAGGCACTAGAAAGCTGTCCTATGCTGGGAGGTTAGTTCTAGTTACCTCAGTCCTCAAGACTTTACATTCATATTGGGCTATTATATTTGTGCTACCCAAAGCCATTATCAAGAAAATTGAGACAGTTTGCAGGAATTATTTGTGGGATGGTACAGCTGACTATCTTAAATCACCACCCATAGCTTGGAGCAAAGTTTGTACCACTAAGCAGGAAGGGGGATTGGGACTCAAGAATGATCTGTTGCTTAACAAAGCTGCAATAGGAAAGTTAGTGTGGTGAATCCATTGTCAACCTACTAAATTATGGGTGCAATGGATACACACTAACTATCTGAAAGGAGTGGCCTGGATGGAGTATCAGCCCCCAAAGGATATCAGTTGGACTTGGGCCAAAATATGCAAAATCAGAGATGAGCTGCAACCAGCTTACACACAAGAAGGATGGCAGAACATACCTGGGAAACAATACACCATGGGCAAAGGATATGATTGGCTCAGAACTGCTCCGATTCAGGTAGAATGGCATAAGTATGTGTGGAACAAATGGGTAACCCCCAAGCACGCTTTCATTGCCTGGATGCACTATCACCATGGACTCTTAACCAGAGACAAATTGGCTAATTGGAACATAGTGGCTGATCCCAATTGCTGCATCTGTGGCCAAACACCTGAAACAGATGAACATCTCTTCTTCAGGTGCCAGTATACGACACTGATTACTGAATATATTTCAGACTGGATAGGGGTTAAGCTACCTATTGAGAACTATGGTACTTGGAAGAGTACCAAAAGATATAGCAGGCTTAAAGGCGGAATCATTGATAGCATTGTCAGTTCCATCATCTACAACGTGTGGCAACAAAGAAATAAAAGCAGACTAGAGGAGGTTTTGCTTACCCCAAATAGATGTGCAGAGATGATTAAGATGGAGGCTCTGAATCGTATAGATCACAAGATCAGAGGCAAGATCAAAGAGCATGATCTCAGGTGGCTGGACAGATTAAGAAGGGGAGGACAGTCTTGAGGATTGGTTATGTGTGTGTTCGTATGAAAGCAATAGTATGAGATTTTGATGTTGATTGTAATAGACACTTTTTGATTCTAATATATTTTACATTTCCCAAAAAAAAAAAAAAAAAAAAAAAAAAATCATAATAATACCAACAACAATGCCAACAAGGATGCAAGGAAGGTACTCTTCCCTTCAAATATCTAGGGGTCCCTATTAAGGCCACTAGACTGACTGCTTTGGACTGTCAACCACTGTTGAATAATCTGACCACAAGAATCAGGAGACTGGGATCCAGGAAGTTGTCTTATGCAGGAAGGCTGATCTTGGTGAAATCCGTATACAGCACCTTGCATAACTATTGGAGCAATATATTTATTTTGCCAGCAGGGTTCATCAGATCACTGGAGACAGTCTGCAGGAACTTCTTATGGGAAGGAGGGGAGGACTATAAGAGAGTACCTCTTGTCTCATGGGATAGGATTTGCAAACCCTACGCTGAAGGGGGTCTGAACTTGGTTCAAGGGAAAGCATGGAACAAAGCAGCTGTTAACAAAATTGCCTGGTGGGTGTTTACTCAACCAACCAAACTTTGGGTTCAATGGGTTAACCACATTTATCTAAAACAGCAGGGGTGGCTAGACTACAGTCCAATGCCTGATGTAAGTTGGAGCTGGAGGAAGGTATGCAGAGTGAAGGATGATTTCAGGGATGCTTATTCTCAACAGGAATGGGACTTTAATGATCCTGCTGATTATACTGTGGCCAAGGGCTATGAATGGATCAGAGATAAAGGAGTACCAGTAGACTGGTGCAATATTGTGTGGAACAAGTGGACTATACCTAAACACAGAATCGTATCATGGTTTCATCAACATGATGCAATGAACCTAAAACATAAATTGCAGCAATGGGGGGTTGCTGGTGATAGTAATTGTTGTATCTGTGCTGCAGCTGTGGAAACCAAAGCTCATCTTTTTTGCCAATGTGAATATAGCTTCAGGATTTTGCAGCTCATGGAGACTTGGGTGGGTCATAGGTTGATGGTAGACTTGAGTAATCACTGGAGGACACATGTCAGAGGCACCAAGCTGAAACGAGCAGTCATCAATGGGATCATCAATGCTGTTATATACTACGTGTGGAGACAACGCAATCAAGCCAGAATGGAAGGAAGGATTGATAGACCAGAGCGTATTAGCAATATAATTAGGCAGGAGCTAATTATGTATTTCAGTGGCTTATGCAAGGCTCAGATTAGTGGCAAAGATGCCAGGTTCTTAGCTAAAATTACTTGACAGCCTTTTAGGTTGTCTAGAGTCTTGTAAATGAACTTTTTCCCTATTTGATAATATACTTACCTTTTATCAAAAAAAACAATGCCAACAATAATAAAAATACTAATAATATTATTATCATGTAATAACAATAATAAATAATAATAATAACAAAAAAATATAACTAACTAATTAACTATTAAGAACATTAACAAGACTAACTACTATCCATAACGAAACCAACGCCAAAACATAAAGAAACACAGTCCCCCACTTCTTCCTTTCACTCGCCCGTGCACCCAACTTCAAGGCCACACCACCACCAACTAGGCCACCCCTAGCCACCAATCTCGACCCCATTCTCTAGCTTGCACCATCAACTACAACCACCACATTCTCACTACCCCCTGCACCCACCATACACGTCCTAACGCACTGCCCAAACCCGCCTACACACACTCTGTTACTCTGTTTTCAGCAACCATCCCCCAACTCTCTCTTGTTTTCACCCCCGTCTTTCTCTCTACCGACCCCAACAACTCCACTGGCCACCACCATGATCACCACTGGCCCACAGTGGTCCCATAGAAGCTCCTGGAGACTCGTCTTTCCTTTTGTAGTTCCCTCGACAACCATCATAAAACCGCAACTCAAAGCCCCATTTGTACTCTGTTTTGACACGGTTTACACACCCATTATAAAGCCCACCATAAAACCGTCATGAAGTACCACGAACCACCTAATCAGGTATCCCAACACCCATATAAAACGTAAACACGACGTCACTTAAATCGACACACAACCAGTACACATACACAGATTTTCGGTTCCGAACAAACGACACAACCACCGCAATCTGGTGGTCCTAAGCGGTCAACGGTGGCTTGACCAGGGTCTATAGACAACTATTACATATCCTAGACTAATAACAAACAATAATCCAAAATTATAAATGGGTATATACAATTGAACAGGCGAAAAAGAATAAAAGAAAAGAACAGCGAAACACGAAGGGAGTGATGACCGTACCTCCTTCCCAGTGAAATCGACCAAGCCTAGGCCACCCTAGACCACCGTGTGAACCTCCCTATTCACCCTTGGATGTGGCGACTGTATCGTGAGTTAAGTTTTTGGGTGTCGATTAGGTCAAGAGTAAGGTTTAGGTCTTAGTTCATATTAGGTCGTGTAAGGGGGTGTAGTGTTTTACCTGATCAGCGTGAATTGATATGGCCCATCGAGGCTGTTATTGCACGCATACCGAGGCCCAATTGACACTAATTCACGTATTTGATAAATACGACCCATTCTCGACCCTTCACTTAATTATTATAGGGTATAAAAGCATTCTTTGATAATTGAATTATCGAATATAAATTATCGAATAACTATACAAAACATCGATATAAAAGAATAAAATTAAAATAAAATACGGAGTATTACACTTACGATTTAATACTTATTTATGTTTCTTTTATTTCCGCATTTCAGTTTTGTAACAATTTCACCTCGCATGTTAGATATGTTATCTTAAAAAGTTTAAATTCCGCTGCATTTTTAGTATATTGTGTGTTTATTTTTCGCATCGCGAGGTGGGATTTTACATACTTTACTACACTTCCTAAACGTTTCCAACAACAATAATTTTTAGGAGAAGGCGCGGCTAAGGGTTATTCTCGAACAAGTTCCTCAAAATTCAACTAAGGTAGGCTACTGTTGAACCATATATTCAAATATATATATAGTATATATGTTTATGTTTTGATAATGACAAGTCTAGCTATTTATATATTATATACTCGTATGAATAATCGTGTGCTAAGTGTACAGAATATTAGTAACAAGATCTAATCAATCAAGTATAAAAGATTCAAGCATGTTAGTCAATGAATTGACTAAGTCGAAGATTGATAGAAGATCACAAGCGCGTCTAATGAACTAAAGTTATACTTATCAACTATAGCTTTAGTACAAGATCGATTCAAGTTATAGCTCGTCGCTATAACTCTATATCTATGAAGAATGGTCGAAATATATGTGTTTTGTTGAAACGATTGTTTCCAAATTAGTGTCGTGTACAATTAGTGTTTAATTGGTATTCTATTCTAAATATGGAAGTGTTAATCTTGATAGGATTATATAAAATATCTTTAAGTTAAATAAGGAATAAATAATTGTCTTATGAGATAATTATTTGTTACTAAAATAAACTAAGGATTTTTATATAATCTTAATTGTCAAAAATATATATAATCTAGATATAGTTTGTTACGATTTTGGGAAACGTGTAATATGTCACGTTACCATAAATCGTGTAGGCTTAGTTTAAATAAATATTGTGTATTTATTTAACTTCCCAAATAAACTAAGATTATATTGTGATAATATTTTTTTGGGTTTTTCCCATTGATACCCCTGTGGTTTTCACTTTTCCCACTTGTACCCCTGCGTATAGCACTTTACTAGCCGTACCCCTAAATTTAATTAGTTAATCCCATCTGTAGCCAAACATGTTTATGCCGTCTGTTTTAGACGTTAAGTGCCATGTTGGCACTCTATTTGCCAAATAAGCATCTGACTTGGCAAATGGTTTTTCCCATTGATGCCCCTGTGTTTTTTTCTTTTCCCACTTGTATCCCTGCATTTTTGCATTTTCGGTTTCGATGTTGAGTCTGATATCTTTAAAACCGCATTGCTTACTATACCCTTTTAAATTAATAAAAAGTTGTAATATATCGTTTATTATATCTCTTTTTATATCGCATGAGATAATACCATTATATATTACCTTTTATTTTATTCAAAAATAAATATTATCTAACATTCACAACTTATTTTATATTAAGTGGACCAAGTCGACAAATAAGACGAGTGTCATAACTACAAGGGCATCAATGGGAAAATCATTTGCCAAGTCAAGTGCTTATTTGGCAAATAGAGAGCCAACATGGCACTTAACGTCTAAAACAGACGGCAAAAACATGTTTGGCTACGGATGGGATTAACTAATTAAGTTTAGGGGTACGGCTAGTAAAGTGCTATACGCAGGGGTACAAGTGGGAAAAGTGAAAACCACAGGGGTATCAATGGGAAAAACCCTATTTTTTTTATTATCTTTGACATGGTTTAGGAAATTATTTTGATAAGGATACTAATTGTTTATTATATAAAGATCTTTCCTAAATATGAATTAGGAAATTGATTCCTTATATAATACCTATAGTATATTATTAAATCTTTCCTAAATATATTAATATTAGATTTAAGGTAGTATTACTAAAAGACTAGTATTCTAGTTTTAGTAATATTCCTAAATCATCTAGGGTTTAAATTACCTAGATACATATTCTATATAAATAGACTACCTATGACACATTAGTCAATACGAAACACATACACACATATACACGCAAATCAAGAGAGAAACCGTCGTTCATATACTTCAATATTCGAGCTTTTCATTGTCATATCCGATTCAAGATTCAAGTGCCCAAGCATTGATCTTATTCATTCAAGATTGTGACACCAAGAAAACATTGAAGACTTTATCTTATTAACGTAAGATAGAACGAGTATTTAGCGGTACTCATTGTAAGACAAATATTTAACGGTATTTGTCGTAACTAGATATTTAACGGTATCTAGATTGAGTTGTGACTAACATCAAAGTCGCACGAGTAGGGTTGATAAAATTGTAATCCAGAGTTGGTACTAATTTTATTAATCGAGAATAGTGGACGTAGGTCTCAAGTGTGAGACTGAACAACTTCAAAAATATTATGTCTCTCTTTATTATTTGCTCTACTCGAAGATCTTCATACAACCATACACACATCAAAGAAGATTTAAAAAGAAGACATACTCAATTCAACCCCCCCCCCCCCCCCTTCTTGAGTATATTATATCAATAGACTCTTCAATTGGTATCAGAGCCTCGTGCTCTTGATCGCCTAGCCGCGTGAGTTTTGATCCTTCTATTGATTCTATATTATATACTCCCTCAACAATGGATTCCAAGCATCTCAAATGCCCTATCTTCGATGGCAAAAACTATAGTTTATGGAAAAATATGATGACTCATTACATCAAGGGTTGTGATTGGGAATGTTGGAAGATCATCCAAACTGGACCAAAGAAGATCTTGGTCGTCGCCGCCAATGGAACAACCTATGAAAAGATGGAAAGCGATTATGTGGAAAGTGACTACAAAATTGCAGAGAAAAACTCTAAAGCCATGAGCCTCCTACAGAACGGTATGATAACCTCATAATTTGATAGATTCTCATCTTGTAGTTCCGCTAAGGAAATATGGGATAGTCTCGAACTTGCTTATGAAGGAACATCCGCAGTCAGGAAACATCGTATAGACTTGCTCGTTCAAAGATATGAACTTTTCAATATGGAAAAGAATGAATCTATTGATAGCATGTCTGCACGATTTTCTTGTATTATTAATGAACTGCGGAACCTTGGCAGAAAGATCGATTCTGAAGATATCATTCGAAAAATTCTTAGGAGTCTCACCAAAAAATGGCAACCTAAGGTCACAGCCATAGAGGAAGCACGTGATCTATCTAAAATCACTTACCAAGAGTTGATTGGATCCTTAATGGCACACGAGATCATACTAAATAAAGACGATGATGAATCTAAAGGGAAAGGAGTCGCCCTACAAGCCTCCACAAGCGAAGTATGCGAAGAAGAACTTGAGGACGAAACAGTTCTATTCGCAAGACGATTTAAGAAAGCAGTCTTCAAGGGTAGATACAAAAACCCTAACAACAAAACGTTCGACAAAAAGAAAACTGACTCCAAACAAACATTCTTCAAAAGAGGATGTTTTAAATGTGGTCAACAGGATCATATGATCAAAGACTGTCCAAGCTGGGACAAAATCAAAGACAAATCAAAAAGAGAAAAGACCAAGACAGAGTTCAAGAAAGTAATGCTTGCGTCGTGTTGGGGAGAATTAGAATCCGAGGATGACGAGGACTCAGAAGAAGATGAGGTAGCAAACCTGTGCCTAAGCAACGTCAGCCTAGATCTAATCTCAAACGACAACAAAGACGACGCATCCCATATGTGTCTCCTTGGAGAATCCGACTCAGACGACGACGACGACGATGAAGAGGTAAATTTTCTTCAACTCAAAAGTCAAGTTAAAAATTTATCTAAAGCTATGTTGGTTAAATATTTTGAGAAAACCCTAGACCAATGTCATGAACAAAGTCTTGAGTTAGATGACTTGAAAGAACAAATCCTCGATATTGTTGAGGAAAATCAACTTCTAAAGGCCAAAGCTAAGAAACTGAAATCCAAAATAAGCATTGAAGCAAATGCTAAGTTGGAAACAGTTATGTATGAGAAAAAGGTTCTTGAGTCTAAAGTTATAGCTAATGAAGCTATAACCTCAAAACTAAAACTCAACATTAAAGAGCTTCAATCTAAAGTTATAGCTAATGAAGCTATAACTTCAGAATTAAGAAAGGCTAATGAGCTTCTAAAGTCCAAATCTTCGATTATGGTCGAAGATAAGACTCATCTAGAAGAAGTTGAGATCCTCGAAAGCAAGATTACGGATCTAGAATTCAATCTATCTAAAATCAAGAAGGAACATGCCAAAATTGTGTCCGACTTTCATAAAGACATTCAAAACCTAAAAGAGTCTAACAACACTGACCACAGTGAATGGAAGAAAGAGATAGACTCCCTAAAAGACCTCCTTCTTCATGCTCGGAAGGTTCACGACAAATGGGAAGGAAGCACTAACGTTCTAAACTTCCTAACTGAACAATCCGACAACAACATGAAGATGGGGTTAGGACACGAGTGTTATGGAAGAAGGGATCACTCAAAGTGTAAGCAAAACCCAACAGACAGAGACTTTAGAAGAAGAAAATATGCCGACCTTCCTGAGTATTTAATATGCACTTATTGTGGCCATACTGGACACCTCCGAGAAAACTGTATAAAATACGCACAAGATTTTAAAACCGGAGTTAAATTTGTTAAATCCTTAGGAATTCCAAGCGACATTATTTCTGTCTCTGATAGTGATGATGACAAAACTGAGGAAAGAAACATTGACCACAGATGGTTCTATGACATGACATTTGATTACGAAGAAAAGAAAAATAGAACCAAACAAACTCCTCAACAAGCAACACACAAAAATTGGTCACCTAGAGTCCAAACTAAGACCTACACAAGAACATCAAAACCCAACTACTACCAATATAGAAAAACCTATGTAAGACAAGTCTGGGTTAAAAAGGAAGATGTATTTGTAATTACTAACAACAAAGGACCCAAGTATGCTTGGGTACCTAAATCCTGTCTTTGAAATTATTTGTGCAGTTTGTCGCCAAGGAAAATAACCTATGGTATCTCGACAGTGGATGCTCAAGACATATGACAGGCGATGTAAATCTATTTCAAACCCTCAAACCCTTTGACGGAGGTAAAGTCACATTTGGTGATAACAAAAAGGGAAAGATCATCGGAATTGGTAAGATAGGTATTTCATCTTCTCATACTATAAATGATGTATACCTTGTAAGTGGTTTCAAACACAATCTTATCAGTATATCTCAACTATGTGACAAAGGAAACAAAGTGGTTTTTCATTCAGATATATGTCGTATAATCTTAGAGGGCACCAGTAAAGTAATACTTGAAGGTCACAGAATGAAAAATGTTTATATGATTGATTTAAATGTTGTACCTACTGATTCTCTATCATGCATGAAAGTTACGTTAGATGATCCATGTCTATGGCACAAGAGATTTGGTCATATTAGCTCACCTATTCTAAGTAAGCTGAAAAGATGGGACTTGGTCGAAGGCCTTCCAAAGATCAAATTTGACCAAGAAAAGATGTGTGACACATGTGCACGATGTAAACACGTCAGATCATCCTTTAAGCCTAAAAGAGTGGTAAGCACAGAACAAGCTCTTGAACTAGTACACATGGATCTATGTGGCCCTATGAAGGTAAGAAGCAGAGGTGGTTCCAGGTACGTTTTCGTTCTAGTTGATGATTACTCTAGATTTGTTTGGCCAATCTTTCTCCATTCTAAAGATGAAACATTCGATGAATTCGTTAGTCTCATGAAACTTGTCCAAAACAAATATAAATCAAACCTAGTAACAATTCGTACTGACCATAGAACTGAGTTCGACAATCATGCTTTTATTGAGTTCTGTAAAACCAATGGTGTTGGACATAACTTCTCGGCCCCTAGAACCCCACAACAAAATGGAGTCGTAGAACGAATGAACAGAACCCTAGAAGACATGGCTAGAACAATGCTCCTTTGTAGTGGCCTACCTAGAAACTTTTGGGCTGAGGCTATTAGTACAGCTTGTTATATTCATAACCGTGCTATGATTAGACCTATTCTTAAAAAGACACCTTATGAACTTCTTCGAGGTCGTAAACCAAACATATCTCATTTAAGATGCTTTGGTAGTAAATGCTTTGTTCACAACAATGGTAAAAACAGATTAAGCAAATTCGACCCTAGAAGTGATGAAGCAATCTTTATAGGATATTCAGATCATAGTAAAGCTTACAAAGTTTTTAACAAACGTACTTTATGCATAGAGGAAAGTATTCATGTTATCTTTGATGAGAATAATGTCTTTGATAAGCCATTACAGGATATAGAGGAAAACCTAGACGAACCTGATTTCAGGTTATCAAGGGAAGACCCTCCTGAAATGGAAATTGAAGAAGGAGAACCTCAAGGAGCTCTTGATGAACTCAACTTGGGAGAAAATGGTGCGAGAGATGAAATTACAGTTGATGATACTGTAGATAACTCTCAAACCAATGACTTGGAACCCAGAGTTACAGCTAATGAAGCTGTAACTTTGAATCAAAACCAAAGGGAAGAGGCCAGAGTTATACCTGACCCTACTATAAACCCAGGTTTGGATTCAGGGGGAACAAGTCAAGATCCCGAGTCAAGTTCATGTAATACTGATAATCAATCAAGGAACTGGAGATACAAAGGCTCTCATCCTTTGGATAATGTCATAGGAAGCCTGACAGATGGAGTTCAGACTCGAAGGAGCTTAAACAACTTTTGCTCATTCTACTCTTTTCTCTCCACTATTGAACCTTCAAATATCAAGGAAGCTCTCGCAGAACCAGACTGGATAGTTGTCATGCAAGAAGAACTCCAGCAATTTGAGAGAAACAAAGTGTGGCATCTTGTTCCTCGACCTAAGGATAGAACTGTCATTGGAACTAGATGGGTTTTCAGAAATAAACTGGATGATACTGGAGTTATTGTGCGAAATAAAGCCAGACTAGTGGTTCAAGGATACAACCAACAGGAAGGGATCGACTATGACGAAACCTTTGCTCCTGTTGCTCGTCTTGAGGCAATAAGACTACTCATTGCATTTGCAGCACACAAGGGAATAAAGCTTTTTCAGATGGACGTTAAGACTGCCTTTCTTAATGGCTATCTCCATGAGGAAGTATTTGTTGAACAACCTCCTGGATTTCCTGACAGCAAACTCAAGGATCATGTATTCAAATTGGACAAAGCTCTCTATGGTCTGAAACAAGCACCTAGGGCATGGTACGACAGATTATCAAAGTTCCTATTAGATAGTGGATTCAAGAGAGGGTCTGTGGATAAAACCTTATTTCTTAAAAGCGAAAACTCAGATCTACTAGTCGTTCAGATCTACGTTGACGATATTATTTTTGGCTCAACTAATAAAAGGTTGTGCAAGTATTTCTCTGAGTTTATGGCTTCTGAGTTCGAGATGAGTATGATGGGAGAACTAAAATTCTTCCTTGGACTTCAAATACAACAAACTGAAGAAGGAATCAAAGTTCATCAACAAAAATACGTCAAGGAGTTGCTAAAGAAATTTGGAATGGAAACCTCTCATGCAATGCCTACTCCAATGGTCACATATAAGAAGTTAACCAAAGACGAAGATGGTAAGTCTATAGATGAAACAACTTACAGAGGTATGATTGGCTCACTTCTTTATCTTACAGCAAGTCGTCTAGATATAATGTTTAGTGTCTGTGTTTGTGCGAGATTCCAATCTGCACCAAAAGAATCACACATGATTGCAGTTAAAAGAATATTAAGATACCTAATCGGAACCTCAAAATTATATCTATGGTATCCTATGGACTGTAACTTTAACCTAGTAGGATATTCAGATGCGGATTATGCAGGATGTTCTTTAGACAGAAAAAGTACCTCCGGACTTGCTACCTTTGTAGGTCCTTGTATTATATCTTGGGGATCCAAGAAACAAAATTTTGTCGCTCTCTCAACTGCTGAAGCAGAATATATTGCAGCCGCACTGGTATGTTCTCAACTTTTATGGTTAAAGCAACAGTTACATGATTATGGTGTTGATGTTGGATGTGTGCCTATCTTATGTGATAATACGAGTGCTATAATTATATCTAAAAACCCAGCCCAGCACTCGAGAACCAAACATATTGAAATTAGACACCACTTTCTAAGAGACCATGTTGAAAAGAAAAATATTAAATTGGAATTTTGTAGTACGGAAAAACAATGGGCAGATATCTTCACTAAACCATTGGCTAGAGAACGCTTTGAGACTTTGCGATTGGAAATTGGTTTAATCGGTGGCACCTAATCAAATCTTAAAAGCAAAAATAACCCAATGATTGACTACGGTTTAGATGAGATTATATGACTGTGTCCGTATACTCCGCTGCATGTGTATGTATATATTCGATGATAAATTTTGTGATTATAGTTATATTATATTATTTACATATGAATGTGTGCACAACCGATCTCAAAATTATATTACGTCACATATTATAATTTATCCCAAATATACATATTACAAATTATATAATATAATAATATACAAATATTACTAAAAGAAAGAAAAAGAAAAATCAAACCATAAACGCTTACCTCAAACAACACACACAAGCCGTGTGTGATGACCCCACCTGCCACGTCCCTAAACCACCTAGCCCCACAACTAACTGCCACGTGCCCCCTACTAATCCTAGCCTTTGACTTCCCACCCAACTTCAATTATTACCCCAACTCCCTCAAACTTACCTCACTCAACCCCCATTATTACCGTCCCCAAACCCAACTCCCTCAAATTACCTCCCACTACCTCCATTATTAACTTCAAAACCTCTAACCTCCATAAAAATTACCAACCACCATTAAAACTCACCCAAACCTCCGCTACAACCTCAACTCAAAACCACCATTTTTAACACCACAATGCCACCATCTCGCACCACCCGTTCTCAACAAAAGAAGCCCACACCTCCTTCACCAACCCCATCACCACTGCCCTCTCTAACCCCGATAGCTACAGCCGCTCCCACCCCCGACCAGAGCAAACGACGCAAACTCAATCGTGTTTCGTCCTCTAATTCTGATGACATGCAAGAACTTGACTCCCAAGTCCCTCGCCCTATGTTTCCCGAATACTCTGTCGAAGCTACTCGTGCGGGTCTTGAGAAGGTGCGCATGACCAAACAAGAAGGTACGTTAATTGATCGAGTTTTATCTTACGCCATTCATGCGGGTCGGTTTTACCCTAAGTCGTGGGTCAATGGGTCAAAATCTTTGAGATTCTTTAAAGATTTTCTGACATTTCAAGGGTGGGAGTACATAAGCGATTTCTCGGGTTTGTTATTTCCTATCTAGTTGGTTCAATTCTTTGCTTCAGTTAAACCTTGTGATGATGGGATAAGGGGTGTCGTGAATGGTCGAGATATTGTTGTAACTAAGTCGGATATTTGTGATATCTTTAAACTTGATCAAGACGGGTTAGTTCTTGACCCCAAAAAGGAATGGAGTGTAGTTACTAAAGATCAAAAATTGGTGATTAAAAAATATTTCGATGAAGATGCTACTGAAGTTTCTCCTCTGCTTACTGTCAATTTTAACCCAAAATTGAAGTTTTTCTTGAATTTTTTATGGAATACCGTGTTACCTCGACGGGGTGGTAGGGATAAGCTTGCTAGTGTTGAGGCTGTGGTGTTGTATAGTTGGTTGGAGGGACAGAAAATCGATTTGGCGTCTCTTATTTGCCATAAAATCTGTCAAGTTTCGAGTGTTCTTGTTAAGGAAAAGTTCTGCTCCACCATCGACATTCCATATGGAATGTGGGTATCCGAATTGATGTTTAAGAAAGGTGTTGTTGATGATTCCAGTTTCGGGATTAAATCAAAGGATCGTATGTGTGATCGGTTGTTGAAATTAATGGGAATTTGCTTTGACGGAGTTGATCTTACGTTTGGTAAGAATGAACCCACTCCGCATCCTTCGCCATCCTTCGCGGGTCTTGAAGCCAAGATGGACCAAATTCTTGGTATGTGTGAAATTAAAAAGGAGAAGGATGAGGCAGGGGGTAGTCGTGCAAAGAGGGGTCGTGAGTTTGAGGTTGATGTGAAGGAATGGATGGAGAAAGTGGATAAACAATTGGTGAAAATTGGCTCGGAAGTTCTTGTTGTATGCTCGGAGTTACTAAGTATGAGTGATCGTCTCTCCTTCATCACGACTCAAGGAGGAGCCATGGTGAGAGACCACGGGTTGTTGCGAGAGGATGCTTCTAAAGCACTTGAGGCCGTCAAGGCACTCTCGCTCAAAGTGCTCAACTTCGAGATTGCGCTCAATGCTCAAGGGAGGAACGTGAATAGCTGCTTAGATAGGTTGGAGACCCTCGAGTTCCGTACCCGACCCGATTATGTGAACCCTTATGCAAAGACACCGGGCTCAAGTTCTCGTTCTTGATCATCTATATCCGTCTCTGTTTCTTTCGAATTAATAGTTGGGTTGTTGTTGTTTTGTTCAAAGTCTGGGGTGGACTTATAAACACTATCGTATTGTGGCCCAATTTACTTACCTGGCCCATTAGGAATCCGAAGCTAATCCTTATTTTGCTTCTTCGGATTTCCTAACCCTAATCGGCCCAAACCTTAGCCTTGTTTTGATGCGGCCCAATTTCTTTTGTTTCCCTTGGCCCATATTATCCTAACCTTAGCCAGGCCCAATTTTTTTTTAAAACTCTATTGTTACATATTCGGCCCATTGGCATAGTATATTCGGATTGGTTGTGTATATTTTGACATTACGTATGTGTTTGTGTGATATTTTCTATGTTCATATTTTTAGACTCGTTTATATGCTTGCTTATGTTTCGTCGTATATTATTCTAGTCGTTTCATGTCTTTGTTCTCATCTTTTCGATGATGTCAAGAGGGGGAAATATGCGACTTAGATTAGAATTTGCCTAAGCTTGCTCCTTGTCGTAATTCATTGTCTCTTAGGGTCCTTAAAGGATATGGGATAGATAGAAGATAGAAACCCTAAGTGAATCTTTACTATAATTGACCTTTATTATATTGAGGGGGAACATACACTTAGACACAAAATCTAAGAGAGACTTGCCATCATCAAAAAGGGGGAATTTGTTGAACCATATATTCAAATATATATATAGTATATATGTTTATGTTTTGATAATGACAAGTCTAGCTATTTATATATTATATACTCGTATGAATAATCGTGTGCTAAGTGTACAGAATATTAGTAACAAGATCTAATCAATCAAGTATAAAAGATTCAAGCATGTTAGTCAATGAATTGACTAAGTCGAAGATTGATAGAAGATCACAAGCGCGTCTAATGAACTAAAGTTATACTTATCAACTATAGCTTTAGTACAAGATCGATTCAAGTTATAGCTCGTCGCTATAACTCTATATCTATGAAGAAATGGTCGAAATATATGTGTTTTGTTGAAACGATTGTTTCCAAATTAGTGTCGTGTACAATTAGTGTTTAATTGGTATTCTATTCTAAATATGCAAGTGTTAATCTTGATAGGATTATATAAAATATCTTTAAGTTAAATAAGGAATAAATAATTGTCTTATGAGATAATTATTTGTTACTAAAATAAACTAAGGATTTTTATATAATCTTAATTGTCAAAAATATATATAATCTAGATATAGTTTGTTACGATTTTGGGAAACGTGTAATATGTCACGTTACCATAAATCGTGTAGGATTAGTTTAAATAAATATTGTGCATTTATTTAACTTCCCAAATAAACTAAGATTATATTGTGATAATATTTTTTTTTATTATCTTTGACATGGTTTAGGAAATTATTTTGATAAGGATACTAATTGTTTATTATATAAAGATCTTTCCTAAATATGAATTAGGAAATTGATTCCTTATATAATACCTATAGTATATTATTAAATCTTTCCTAAATATATTAAGATTAGATTTAAGGTAGTATTACTAAAAGACTAGTATTCTAGTTTTAGTAATATTCCTAAATCATCTAGGGTTTAAATTACCTAGATACATATTCTATATAAATAGACTACCTATGACACATTAGTCAATACGAAACACATACACACATATACACGCAAATCAAGAGAGAAACCGCCGTTCATATACTTCAATATTCGAGCTTTTCATTGTCATATCCGATTCAAGATTCAAGTGTCCAAGCATTGATCTTATTCATTCAAGATTGTGACACCAAGAAAACATTGAAGACTTTATCTTATTAACGTAAGATAGAACGAGTATTTAGCGGTACTCATTGTAAGACAAATATTTAACGGTATTTGTCGTAACTAGATATTTAACGGTATCTAGATTGAGTTGTGACTAACATCAAAGTCGCACGAGTAGGGTTGATAAAATTGTAATCCAGAGTTGGTACTAATTTTATTAATCGAGAATAGTGGACGTAGGTCTCAAGTGTGAGACTGAACCACTTCAAAAATATTTTGTCTCTCTTTATTATTTGCTCTACTCGAAGATCTTCATACAACCATACACACATCAAAGAAGATTTAAAAAGAAGACATACTCAATTCAACCCCCCCTTCTTGAGTATATTATATCAATAGACTCTTCAGCTACCTACAAAGCGCCAAAGAAGAGGCAAGTAACAAGGATAAGATTAAGTCGAAAAGTTACAAAAGTAGCTTCCAAGGCAAGATAGAAGAGAGTTCAAGAAGAGAGGATATGCATCAAGAGACAAATAATAAGAAAGTGATGCATGAAAACAAGGGGTATATTAGGGGACAGAGTAGCGTTCACCAAGGATAGCACGAATCTTCAATCTTCGATAGTAGGCATCAGTCTTGATTGCCATAAGGGTATGCTCAAAATTCACCTATTATAAAGCACAACAATAAAATAAAGGACAATTAACAAACTGGTTAGACCTAACAAGGAGAAAACACAATACAGACTACTACTTGGTCCTTAAGTCTACACATCGCTCATTCATTATTTCAGGTTAAGTTCATATTTAAGTTTGGGTACACGTGCGTGCGTCGAGAGCATCAATGCTCTAATACCAACTATGACACCCCACGATATAGCATAAAGATAAACAAGTATTACGCAGCGGAAAAACGATGCTTTTAAAAAAAAATTGACATTTTATAAAAAATAAATCACAGAATATCAAAACATGCAGAAGGCTAAAACTACTAAGAAAGTATAACTTATACAAGATAAATTAAATAAACGAGGGATAAGGAATCCCATGATAGCAATATAGTTTAAATCTAAACTAATCGTAAAGGGGTAACTGTCGAATAATCAGCAATGCTCGCTAGCCACACGTCTTCCCCAAACAGCACTAACTATATACCTGTCATACATGAAACATGTATGCCACAGTCAGTGGGGAGTAACTCGAGGTTCTCCCGGCCACTTTTTGTCAGAAAACATGTAAACGGTAATACCAAACATCTTATACATATGAACATGTATATAACATTATAACTTGAGAAACAATAATAAATATTACCAAACATGAATGATATGATCAATGCATGGGCGATAAATCAAAACATGTGAGAACAACATGAATCAACATGTAAAGCATAATAAAAGTCAACATGTAAGGTGATATCAAAATGAAGTAAACATCCAAGTAATCGGCTTAGAGGCCAACAACTAGGTGGCATGTCCAATCACATAAACAAACATAACACCAAGCTATTAAACAACAATCAGAGCGCATTAGCACGACCTCCAACTACAGGAGCGCATGAGCACGACCTCTAACCAAGGATACACCATCCAAAACAATCATAACATACAAGCTACTAAACAAACAAGAATAGAATGAACACCATCAGAGCACATACGCACGACCTCTGACTAATGGAGCGCATAGGCACGACCTCCAATGACGGGAGCGCCTCCGCACGACCTCCAACTAATGGAGCGCATAGGCACAACCTCCAACAACGAGAATGCATGAGCACGACCTCCAACTACCGGAGTACATTAGCAGTTAGCACGACCTCCAACTACGGGAGTGCATGAGCACGACCTCCGAACTATGTATAGCGTGACCGCTGACTATATGCCTAAGACATGGCCAGACCTCTCGATGTAGTTACCTACACCAAACGACACTCGGGGACCGTAGCGTTGGACGCACGACCTTTAACCAATCCCGAACATAGCTAAATCCCTTACTTGGGTGGCATAAGTTCATTACAGTGATACACAAATCGTATCACCGCTATCCATTCAAAACAAGTTAAACACAACAGAAAGCTATATAACTCAGTTAACAAAATTGTTAATCAACTCATTTAATATACATGAGCCACAACCCAAACCAGAGAACGCTTAAGCTAATTTCTAGAAGTTATTTTGAAGCGGGAGTCGGTCTCCCTTCCGATTGCCCGGCTGGGGGGCCTTCCTCGTCAACTTAGCTTCTAAAGGTAGCTTAGGCATTTGTAACTGTAACAACCCGACCCACCACGGTCGTAACACATCCCCAATAAGATGAGAGGTATGCCTTTGGGCCCATTATTTGTCCTCACTTAAGCCCAAAAGCACAAAGCCTTCTTACTAAGTGGTGGGTGGGGGTTATTATAAACATATCACAAGCCTCACATTCTACCGATGTGGGACAACTTTCCTCTCATACTCTTGGGGTGTTACAGTAACACCTGCATAATCCAAGGCCTTACTTGATGACACGATACTAGGCTAGATGATCGGCACTCTAAACTCTTGTTAAGGATCTCTTAGAAGCTTTGGGGGAGAAAGTATGAGAGTATTAGGTTTTACGACGTTTTGTTTTTAGGTAAAAGTGATTTTAACTTACGGTTTATATTTTATAAGAAACCCAGCGCTGAACACGAAACCGCTAACTTGGCCGAGTCGGACCAACTCGATCGAGTAGTCTCAACTCGGTTGTGTAGGCTCAACTCGATCGAGTAGGCTCAACTCGGCCAAGTAGCCTCAACTCGGCCGAGTTATCTCGCAAGTCTCAACACTGACCAGGTTTTGTAAAACAACCATATCTTCCTCAATTCTTGGTCTTTTTAGGTGCGTGACTTATCGTTAGAATCGTAAGAGGACAAGCTACCACCTCCAATTGGAATCACATTAATATCGTATCTAGATCTAAAGTTATAGCAGTTTTAAGACAGCCTATCTATAAGCGTCAACATAATTATACCATTTTGTTTCTCAAACGAATTATACATCAATAAAGCGGCCGAGTGCATCCAACTCGAACGAGTAACTCATACGACAAAAAGAGGGGCGTTATAACATTGCTCAAACAACAACAACAGAATCACACAAGCATACGACTCACTTGAGCAATAAATACGAGAATTCAATTAACAAATCACATTTTATAAGTTTACATTTCATACGGAAATAAAATAAACAAGCATTTAATGACAAGTCTTATGTCGTAAGCATGTGATTTAAACGATTAAAGATGAATGGAATTCAATTCACAAATCATACATGTTATATATAAACTTCATAATACAAGTCTTTATGTCGTTTAACATACTCAAGCAATGTCCGAACAAGCGATAAAACAATGAGCAAAACAGCCCCTAAAACAGCCCAAACTACTCGCTTGAAGCAGCTGCCATACAACGAGCAACATATACTTCAATACTTATGCAACGATTTTAAGAGGGGTTTATACATGGTTCAAGCGATAATAACAACTCGTGATCCCAACAATTCATGGATATATCGATACTCAAATGTAAACAAATGATAAGAAGCATGATTATCGAACTTTAATTTTTTTTTTTTGTAAAGGTAAAAAATATTATTAAGGTAACCAAACTTCGAAGGTAAAAACCTTCCTTACACTTAGTAGATTACATCATCAAGCTATCTAGCCAAACTTTGTCCCTACAAGGGGTTTGGCCATTACATCTGTTTGTTATTTTACTCATCATCTCATTCTTTATGATATTGAACAACACATTTGGTATAAGAAGCTTGAATTCCACCCTCGCTTTATTCCTTTGAATCCATATGTGGTACACCAAAGCATTCAGGATGTTGAGTACCCCTCTCTTCAATTTAGATCCTCTTCTTCTTAGTCTCCATTCTGTCACATTATTATTTGGAATTTTCATCCGTAGCCATTGTTGTATCTGTTCCAACACCATATTACTATAAGAGCACTGGAAGAACATATGGGAGCTATGTTCTGGTGCATCCCCACACAAGCAGCAGACTTCATCTTCTGCTATCCCTTTCAGGTAAGTATGACTAATCCACTGGACCCATAGTTTGTCTGGTTTAGCATGTATCCACCAAGCAAGTTTTCCCACTGCAACTTTATTCCAAGTTCTGGCATTATCGAACTTTAACATGAATTAAATCAATCGGAAACCACAATACTGCTATGAACGAAATGAGCATGTGAAGGATACTAATTTACCCATTAACCACAACCAAAATCCTCATTCATTACTACCAATCAACATAAAATTCATCACAATCAATTGAATAACGAACTAAACCACACAAAACTTCATATTTTCAGAAATTAAACAACAATAAACCACACAAAATCGATTTTTGACTTAAAGTCGAGTAACCTCTCAAAGTTACCTTTAGAGGTCTTCAAATCTTCAAGGAAACTCGTCCACCATGTCCAGGCATCCAATCTTACTCAAGATCTTCGAGAAAACGAACCAAAAGCGAAACCATAGAAAGATGGATTTTCATAAAACTCAACCATACAAGATTTTGTTTATATGAAAAGAACGAGGAGAAGGAGAGGAGAACTTACATGTAAAGAACACGAAAGCTGACCAAGAAACGAAGGAGTTGTAACCGGATTTGCGTTCTTGAGAAATCACCAACAATGGTGAATGAGGTTTTGTTTGTTTGAAGAGGATGAAGGAGTGAGTTATGTTTTATGAGGAAAACACTAATATAAGGAGTAAGGCAGGTTTGAGTCAGAAATGATTCGAAATTCATTTAATGAGTTGAGATGACTCGGATTTGGCTAATTAAGACGGAAATGATATCTTAAGACTATTATCAAGATAGAATAAATTATACAAACTAACCACAATTTATGAAATTATCCGACATACATGTCATTTTCGAAAACCAAAGCCAAACTTAAAAATTATAAAACTTGAAATATCGTTTAAAATTAATATGCTTCAAAATGAAATATTCATATCATTAAAAATATATTTACGAAATTTCATGAAATATAACTTATTCTCGAAATTAAATTAAAATCTTTAAAATTTATAAGACGAGAAATATCAGAGTGTTACATAAGACGCATACGCCCTTCTTTAATAAGAATTTGTGGTTATTAAAAAAAATTGCTATTGTAGTGTATTGTCTCAATTGTGTAGTTCTTTAAAACCAATATCTTCCCTCAAAGTTGATGGATGTTGCGGAAAAAAAGAGGCACCATAAACTTGGAAAAGGGAGAATATGCACTAGAAAGATACTTTAAACGTTTCAAAAGTCTATCACCATTCACTAGGGGTGTGCACCCAGTGGCGGACCTAGAAATTAGAGTCCAGGGGGCACTACTTTTTTTTAACGCGCATTTTTATGCGTGTTTAAGATTATTTTTACATTTTCCCCTAAATTAGTTATTATTATACACATAAAAGAATAAAAATAATAATTAGCGTTAAAGATATTTTTTTCAAAAAATAATGTCTTCTCTAAAATACTTTAAATTCTAAATATATGTAAAAATAATATTTGTTTTGAGCAATTGTAGCAATTTTTACAAATATATTTGAGCAAAGTGGGCTTGCGGCCCAAAAAAATATAAACTTGTGGATGTTGCTGCCAAGGATCGAACTCAGGACCCCCTAAAAAGAATTCTCTATCTCTACCAACTATGTCATGATAACTTCACATATATATAAAATACTTATAAAAAATTTATTCTAAAAATGTTACGGGGGCATGTGCCGGAGCTGGCAAAAATGATGGACCGGGACCAGATCGGAATATAAAAATTCCGGACCGCAATCGGACCGGAAAAATTCCGGTCCAAGATAGGACCGGACAGGAATTTAAATAATATAGACCGACAAAATTATAAATTGGTAAAATTATGGACCGAAATTTGAATATTATGGACCGGTTGGACCGGTTTGGACCGGATTTTAATATATTTTCGAGGAAAAAAATTAAAAAAACATAAAATTCGGTCCATACCGGTCCGGACCGGAACCCGGAATCTTAAAAAGTGGTAGACCGGAGACCGGACCAGATTTTTCAATTCCGGTTCCAGTCCGGTCCATTTTTCCGGTCCGGACTGGATTTTGCACACCCTTACCACTCACTCACTAGGCAATCAATCCAATTATGGTACCAACTTCAATTTCCTAAGGCATAACTATTTTTGATCTATAAATTGTACATTAAGACGGGTATATTAACGTTAAGTTTGATGAATCAAGTATGATATATAAGATTAAACATATTGAATTGAGAATAATAAAATGCATAATGAAAGTGATATATTATTTGATTCATTTTATTTGTAATGAATATTTGTAATGAAGGAGGGCTTGAGATTGGTGAATATGGGGATGACATTGTCACCCTAACCATGTGATTATCTATCATCCGAAATTAGATGGATGAGATATGGATGATATACTAATTATTGATAAGATAATCGTAAATTTTAATTTTTATCCGAAACTATTCATTGTTTTTAGGGAATCTCATTCACATCTCAATTTTTGTGAACATTTTTTTTTGATTTAAAATTGGTACAGTTGTACTCTAATATTTAAGATGCTTGATTCGATAAGCCTTTTAATTTAACCGTCTAATTTATTTATTTTGACGAAATGTTGCCTTTAAATTTTAAAGACGTGAAAATATCCAACGGGGACCCGCTCCAACCGGTGAATATGGATATGAACGAATGAAAAAATAATAAATGGACGAGTGTGGAATATATATATATATTTTTTTTTTACAGCAGTGAGAAAAAAACTCAACCTACAGACAATGCATCTTTAGCCAGGTAATGAGCCACCTGGTTCAAATGCCTACCAATAAAACTAAACCTTAAACAATGAAAACTAAGAGACAGAGCTTCAATATCTTCAATAAGCCCCTTGATCGAGTGGAAGGGTCTAGCAACTCCGAAAATCTGAACGAGACTCTGAAGACAGTCAAATAGAACATCAATATGTTTAATGCCACGAGAAATAGCCCACTTCAGCACACTTCTGATGGCCCAAGTTTCAGCTTGTATAGCGGATTCAACTAGAAAAGATTCCCCAAAATTGGCCACCACCCCCCCTCCTGGATCATAAACCACCCAACCAGCAGAAGCAGAAAGATTTTCATTCCACGCAGCATCCACTTTAATCCTGAAGGTTCTACACGAAACATTACTGCCAATAAGGGAACATGGCCTATAACTCTTCAGATCATCCAAAATAGAATTAAAGTTATCATGCGGACTAACATCCTTGGATTCCTTCTTAGAATCTTCGGCTGCCAGAGCATTCCCTGCCAATTCATTGATAAACAAAAAAATACCCTTGCCCACAAAAGACTTACCTTTGAAGAGGATATCGTTCCTACTACGCCATATAGACCAAAGAGTAGCAAGGAAAAGAAGAACTTTCTCATCGGCATCAGGCTCCTTATTAAAAAAGGTAAACCAGTTCAAAATCCAACCAGAGATAGAAATATGACTAGAATGCTTCGTTCTAATACCCAATGGCGAAGAGGCCCAAATTCTCTTGGATAAAGCACAATCTCTAAATAAATGTTCCAAAGTTTCCAACTCCGTTGGGTTCGAACACAAGGAACAAACATGTTCAACATTAATATTACGTTTAGCAAATTCGCTACCCACTGGCAGAGCGCCCGCCAGAATCCGCCATAAGAACGTCTTCCACTTGTTAAGCCCCGGAAGATGCCACAACATCTTCTTACAGAACAGTTTAGAAGCCAGAGCCATACGCGAATTATCCTTCTCAGTCGAATTCTTCTCAAAAAAATCATGAAAACAAATCCCATATCCAGATTTTACCTGTGGAATATGAATACTGAATAAGTGTAAATGAAACGGATATGGATCCATAACTTAGACCATCCCAAAGCAAGGTCAATAGGTAGGTCATGACCTTGCTTGGTCATGGTTAATTATGTCATTAGTGTAATTAATTGGTGACCTTGGTTGGTTAATTTGTGACCAAAACCAACAAAAGGTCAATTTGTGACCTTTATGTTGAGAAATTGAATTGACCTTCCGATTGACCTAGTATGTGTCAATTTCTTATTGGCTGAACAATTAAATTCAGTTTAAAAATTACATAATTCCATTTTCTTGACTTCTTCACTGTTTCTCCACTTTCTTCATTTTTCACTTCTCATTTTTTGCAATTTGAGTTAAACTGATGTTCATCATCAAATATGATGTTTCATTAATTCTGATGACCATCATTAAATCTGTTGTTCATCATTAAATATGATAAACACACATTAAAGACCATCAGATCAGAAATCAGAACAGGAATGGCGAGATGAATAATTGATGATGATGTAACGCAAACTTCAATCACAAACTGCAAGATGATAATGTAACGAGTGATGATGATGATTAGAAATGAAAAATGGGAGATGTGACGATTTGATGATGTAAAGGATAAGAGGATGAAGAAAAGAAAATTGATGAAGAAGGTTAGTGGAGGATGCGACGATTTAAGGTTCATAATTGGGGATTTAGGGTTTATTTGGGGATTTTGGGATTTTGGGTTGATATTAATGAACTGGGAAAGGGTTAAAGTTGGATGGGCTTTGGCCTTTTAGGCGTGATAATATAGACATTTATTTTGGTATTTTTTTTTAAATATTTAAATTACTCCGTAATGTGAAGTTATCATGGCATAGTTGGTAGAGATAATAAAATTCTTTTTAGGGGGTCCTGAGTTCGATCCTTGGCAGCAATATCCACAAGTTTATATTGCTTTCCCCAATTCAACCACAACAGAACTGGTCCACTATCATCTGGAATCAGTTCAACATTCCCAAGCATGCCATGATTACCTGGTTAAGACTACAAGGAGGAATGAACACAAAACATAAATTATTCAGGATTGAAATTATTCAGGATTGGATGTTGTACTCATGATTTGTGTTTGCTATGCCAAACTTATACAGAAACAATTGATCACCTGTTTGAAGAATGCCCATACACACTCAGAATTCAGTCCTTGCTTCAGCAATCGTATGGAATCAGGTTCCCCAGAGTAGCCACCTACAGCTATGGCTCCAGGAAATCCTTCAAGTGGAAAGTAATCACTGCCATGTTCAATGCCTTTCATTACCATGTTTGGATCCAGAGAAATGAAGCTCGATTAATTAATAGTAACAAGAGACCAGAACTCGTGGCCAAGAGGATTATGTTTGAGATGCAGAATCGTATGAAGAGTAAGCTTGAGAGTGAAAATGATGATAATAGAGACTGGTTTAATAATTGCAATCAGATGATGTAATGCTTGATTGAGATCTTGAACCCGGGTCCTCCATGTAATTATTATAATTTCTAATATATTATACTCACATTTCACCAAAAAAATAAATAAATTACTCCGTATTATAATATCCGATAAATAACTCGTTAGATATTTGGACTAACATTAAAATCTATAAAAGGTTGAATCACTTTTTTTGTATTTATTTTTGTGGGTTTTTTTTTTATCTTATGTACTGTATGTGATATTTTTAAATGTCGAATCACTCATATCGCTCTGAAAAATGATCTTATTGAGCATATTTGGCAAAACTTCCGTAACCAATTTTAAATGCATTTTTTTCTTAGAATTTATTTTTTTATTTTTATTTTTATGTAAGCACATCAGTTTATGTTGAATCATGTTTTTAGTAATTTTCATTTTTTTTTCAATAAAATCGTGGTTTTACCTTTTCAAATAATAAAGGGGTTATTTATTATTTTTTCCCGGACGTTACGGCATAAGAGTAATATAACCGTAAAATATTTGAGTATTTTTATTTTATTTTATTAAGATATTTAACATAATAGAAAAAAAGTAAATTTTATAAAATGTTAGGAAAATAATTGTAAAAGTGAGAGAGAAAAGTGGGGTAGAGAAGGTAATAAATGATTGAGAATGATGTAAAGTGGAAAATAATTGGGTCGATGATCTAGGCTATGACCTTTTTGCTTGAGAGATCGAAAGTAGGTCAACATAACTAAGATGTGATTAACAGTAAAATCGGTCGTGACCTAGTTGGGCTTACCCATTGCCCTACCCTATAGGGTGATAACTGATAACGCAACAATGAGTCATCACACATCAGAGGCTGTCAGGCTGACTGAGCTCACGCTCAGTCACAGCATATATCGAGTTGGAGAGAGACGTTGCGAATATAGTGTGAATAGAGAGAGAAAGTGGAATAGTGATGAGGTGTCCTCCCTTATAAATATCCAAACTCCTCCATCTCTTTTTCCTCCAATAGGGTTTTAGAGAGAGAAACCTCAACCCTTAACAATCCAATCAGAAATGGACAATTATTCACTGCACTTAGCCATGGCCGCGCTAGTTGGCGCCTCCTTTGTCGCCGTCTCTGCGTACTACATGCACCGCAAAACCCTTTCGCAGCTCCTTGACTTCGCTAAGTCCCTCGAGAATGAACGCCGCCGTGAAGAAGACGCTGCCGCAGCGGATGACCATGATCTTGCGCCTCGTCATTTCCGCCGCCGCAGGAGGATAAGTGCCGGACCTTATCGCCGTGGTTCGGCTTCTATGTCGGATGTCACCACAGTTGGAGGTGGTGGCGAGGTTGACGGTGATGATAAACGAAATGCTGTTCTTCCTGTTGATGGTATTCCGGTTGGATTGCCCAGGCTTCGCACCTTATCTGAAGGTATCATTCTACTTTCTACTGCTCAATTGTATGGTTTACTGAATGCCCAACTATACAGGTGAATCGCCATTTTTTAGTGCATACGCCCTCTGTCTCCCAATTTGCAAATGTTTACATATCACTCCTGTCTTCTACCAAGTAATAGCTTTAACCTTAGTACAGGGACTAGTTCATTAGAAAAACCCTGCATTTTCGTTATAATATCGTACTATAAGTTAAGTAGTGCACATAGTTGAAGCTATTATTACAAAACTTGGAGAACGGAAACTAAATTTAGTTGAAGAGAGATAAATGAAGGAGGAGTGTGCATTTGTGAGAGTTAAGGCTGCCAGTTTATTTTTTGATAGAGGTGCTTATGAACAAACTGTAAGGGCTTGTTTCGATTGGGGCATATGGAGGGAAAACGGAAGGGGAGGGTAAGTAATGGGTGGAGGGAAATGGAGGTTCCATTATCCCTCTTCCAAACCTATAATCAATATCCCTCTATCAAAGGAAAGATTTAAATTGAAATTATATCCAAACACTCATACTATATTCCCTTCTCCTTCTCTTCCCTCCGTTACACCATTTTTGAATTCTTTAATCCTTTGTTTGAATACAAAAAAAATTAAAAAATGGAGGGAATGGGAAGGGAGAGGAAGAGGGAAGGGAAAGGGAGTAAACAGAAGAGGAGAGGGAGTGAAGGGGAGGGAGTTTTCCCTCCAAATATTTCCTTTCTAGGAGAGAAAATTACCTCTAACTAGAATTTCACGTTACCCGTTTTTTGTGATGTTTCCTCCATTTTGTTTTCGCTTCCAATTTCATTGTCTTTTACTCCCCCTTTCCACTCATTTGTAATTGCACAACATTCAAGGAAAATTATTACGAGTATTATATCCAATTTACCAAGTTTACTCCAAAATACCCTTAATTCTTAACACCAAACCCCACCCTTACCCCTCTCCCCACAAACCATCCGGCCAACTAACGCCATTGCTATTCTCCGACGTCTACGTGACCCTCACGGGACCCATCACCTTAGTTGGCAGTCACCATTGGCACCCGCCTCCGCCCACTGCACCTCACAGGCCACCACCCAGGAGAGGGAGAGGGAAGGGAGAGGAAGTAAACAGAAGAGGAGAGGGGGTGAAGGGGAGGGAGTTTTCCCTCCAAATATTTCCTTTCTAGGAGAGGAAATTACGTCCGATTAGAATTTCACGTTATCCGTTTTTTGTGATGTTTCCTCCATTTTGTTTTCGCTTCCAATTTCATTGTCTTTTACTCCCCCTTTTCACTCATTTGTAATTGCACAGCATCCAAGGAAAATTATTAGTATTATATTCAATTTACCAAATTTACCCCAAAATACCCTTAATTCTTAACACCAAACCCCACCCTTACCCCTCTCCCCACAAACCACCCGGCCAACTAACGCCATTGCTATTCCTTTGACGTCTACGTGACCCTCACCGGGACCTATCACTGTATCACCTTAGTTGGCAGTCACCATTGGCACCTGCCTCCCCCCCCCCCCCCCCCACACACACACTGCACCTCACAGGCCACCACCATTCTTCCCCAGCCCCCATCCACTTCCTTTCCCATGCACTTTACCTCCGTCAGTTGCTTTCTTTCCCCACCCACGGGCGAGTAACCCCATGCCTACTACTGCAGCACGATCCTTGATTTGATGCTCAATGGTGGGGTTCATGGGTGCTGATGTGCGATGGGTCCTGGGTCCTATGGGGTCGTGGTTTGTGGTCATCCCTCCTCCCACCACTCCACCAGCGATGTATAGGCGGGTTAGCTGCTGGTGGTGGTAGGTGGTCTAGTTAGCGGTGATTGGTTGTAGGTGTTCTAGTGCGTAGTGGTTGTTGTAGTCAGATTGGCTGAGTGGTGGTGGTGGTGGTAGGTGGTCTAGTTAGTGGTGATTGGTTGTAGGTGTTCTAGTGCGTAGTGGTTGTTGTAGTCAGATTGGCTTGGGTGAGTGGTGGTGGTTGTGTTGTCAGCGGTTCAGGTTCATAGTGGTGATATGATGGTGGGAAATCTTATATTTTGTTACTTTATCAATATCATTAACCTCATTTTAAGCCCAGTTTGATCATTCGCTATATTTTTAACCCCTGGTTTACAAAGAAGAGAAACAAAATTGGAGAATGAAACCAATGTAGAGAAACAAAGAAAGAAAAAGCAAATCAGGAAAAATTGAGTATTTAGAGGATAACTGAATAAAAATAAAGTTGTAAAATTATCGTGTTAATGTTCAGCAAGAAAACCCCAAAATTAGGATTCCGGCAGGTTAGTCTTTTACTTACTTTGTTGGAACAATGATTTTGGTGGTGGTTGACAAAAAGAGGTCAAAATTTTATGGTGTGTTGGAACAATTTTGGGTAGTAGTTCACACAATTAAGTAAAACTTCGATATTGTATGATAAATAAACCCCCCAAAAAGATTCAAGAATTAAAATTGTAGGCTAATTATTTTCTCTGCCCAGCCCCGAATCTGATGCTGACCAGTCGTTAGGATAGAAAGTAATGTCGACCTTCATTGATATAATTTTAATCACGTATAAGAGAAATATATATCAGTGTTTCTTCTGCAACTTGTATGATTTTGATTGTTGTGACATCAATTTGATACTTGCTTAAGCTAATCGCCTTAAAAATAAAGAAGCCATCAGAAGGAAAAACAACACTGGACCACTTTTGTTTTTTTGTATGATCAACTGTCTAAACACTGCTTGAGTGTAATGTGTACCTGAGTTTACAACCCATGTTTTTATATGGCACTATTCAGTTGAAGGATCATGAAGTCATTTACTCCTTTGAAACCTGCATTTTCTAATTTATGTTTTCATTGCTTTGATTACTCTGGTCTAGGGAAAGCTACAAGCCTGGCTAGTTCAGCTAGTAGATCTACTCACCTAATTAGGCCTACATCTCCAAAATCCCCTGGTGCAAGTGCATTTGAAAGTGTTGAAGGGTCGGATGATGATGATACTTTCACGGATAACTCTAAATTGGATCCCGCGTATCTCCATTCTAACGGAAATACTGTAAGTCTGAGGTGTATTCATTGAAAACTGTAGTTACTTATTTAGTTATTTGTCAAAGAAAAGGTAACGCAGTTCTTTTCTCATACTCTTAAGCCTGGTGAATCTCATAGCTCTTGTTATTTATCCCCCCCTCTTTTGTGCTGTGCTTTTGATTGGGTGGAAAAAGCTGTATAAGTTACTTTGTTATATTCTTCACCTTTAAGGCCACATTTGGAAACAAAGGCAAAAGAAAGGGATGAATGAGTTTAATTGAGGTGGTTATTTTATTGACTTGGAATTTTATTGCGCAGGGATCTGAAACAAAAAGCCAATATCCGGATTTACCTGGGGATAGCAACAATGGAGATCAAATTCCTATAGCTACTACAAGCATGATTCGCTCTCACAGTGTATCTGGTGATCTGCATGGTGTTCAGCCTGATCCTATAGCTGCTGACATACTGAGAAAGGAGCCAGAACAGGAAACATTTGTCCGATTAAAAATTTCACCAAGTGGTACCTACTTTTGTCTCTTAATATTCACTGGAGCCTGTATTTGTCTGCTTATTGTTCTATCACACATTTTTGTAGCTGGGTTGTGGTTTTGCCGTTTTGATTTTTTCCTGAATGTTTGGATTTTTGTTGGAGGTGTTTTTCAGACCTTTTTTTGATATAAATAATGCTCAAAATTATAATATTAGCATAATGGGACTTCTAAACTCTAAATCCATAGAGGATTAGTATTTCTATAGTTTAGTCAGGAATAAAGTTGCCGCTTGCATGGCAGTTTTGTTTAGAGACCTATTGTGGTTGAGTTTTCTGTAGCTTTATCTTATGAGTGAGTTAGATTTTCTATAATATATTAGAAGGCCGCACTGTATATGTTGCATAGTTTTGTCGGACTACACTGCACAAAACATACCACATTAGATGATGGTTCACTAATATACCCGCCACACGAAGTGGCAGTTCTTCGCCTTGCTCAGTTCAAGAAACTGAGTTGAATGCTTTTCGTTACTGAAGTAAATTTCATTTTGTGTGTGTTTTTCTTGGGCTATACTATCAACTAAGAGAGGATGAATAAAAATAGGTTGATGAAAGGCAAGATAAGCGTAAAAAAACATAAATTGGGGTTTGAAGTGTGTTGTGTGACTTGTAAGAACTATAATATATTATGTCAGATCTTGGGCCAACAGAGCTACTTATAAACATGGCTCAAGCAATGTGCCATGGTTACCTTATGCAGTGATTCATCGTCACTATATCTATAGAGTATTTACTGTATTCTTGCGAGGAAATAATTTTTTTGAGCTTTATGATCTATTTTTGGTCATTTCTTTTCATTTGTTTTTCCTGCTTTTGTATCTCTCTCCCAGAGACCCCTGCACCTGATGAAGTTGAATCTTACTTGGTTCTCCAAGAATGCCTTGAATTGAGAGAGAGTTATGTGTTCAGAGAAGGAATCGCTCCATGGGAAAGAGAAATTATATCTGATCCCAGTACGCCTAAACCTAACCTAAACCCCTTCCAGTATACTCCCGAGAAGAAGACTGATGTAAGTATTCATTTTTTCCTTCACTGTTTGTTTTGATATACAGCGGAGAAGTACAGATCTAACTTTGTGATTGTTTTGGCTGATCTTATTATACCCTGTTTTATTTTTGCAGCACATTTTTCGAATGGAGGACGGAGTTGTTCAAGTTTATGATAGTAAAAGCTGTAAGTATTCTTAACATGCTTTGGTCAACGTTGTTGGTCCATCTTTATTTATAGTTTATAAAACCCTTCCTCACTATGGGCCGATTCTTTGTATTCTTATTTCTGCTTTGCTTTTCTTGTGCGTGTTTTTTTCCATGTCTAGCTAAAGAAAAGCTGTTCCCTGTTGCTGATGCAACAACCTTTTTCACTGATTTGCATCACATTCTTCGGGTTATTGCTGCTGGAAACATTCGGACCTTATGCCACCATCGGCTAAATTTACTGGAACAAGTAACGGCTTTCTCATTGCTAACACTTGACAGCTAACATATATTTATACATACATTACTAGCATAATGAGAACCATCACCAAATCTCCATCAAATCTTGTTTCGAAAGTTTTGTTGGATAATTTCCCACTAGTTTAGTTTATTTAAACACATTCTTTAATAAAAGTAAACAAAATTTATTGATTTATTAACAAAATATGAACTTAATGTACGAAATACAATTAGTTATAATAAAACGGCGATTGATGCACTAAAACGAATACTAGGTGCATGAAGATTGTTACATGCATGCTAATGATTACTAGGTGCGTGAAAATAATGGGCTCTCGATGCATGAAAACGAGTTATAGGTGCATTAAAATTGTTAGATATATGAAAATGAGCATTAGGTGCATGAAAATTAACAAAATGCATTTCCCCCGATTTCCGTCAATAGTTTATACTTTTTGGACCAAGAAATATGTTATCTAACCATAAAACCGTATGACGAATCCGAATATGTCGTTATTTTGTTTTAAAAAAATGCGTAAGGTGGAGTTCTCACGGTTCTCATTATGTTGGTGGTTCTCACCGGATCCCAATTCTATATATATATATATATATGTTCTACATAAATTGTCCTTGATATTCTTTATTGGACATTTACCCAGAAATTCAATCTTCATTTGATGCTTAATGCGGATAGGGAGTTCCTTGCGCAAAAGAGCGCACCTCATCGTGACTTTTACAATGTCAGAAAAGTTGATACCCATGTTCACCATTCAGCATGCATGAACCAGAAGCATCTTTTGAGGTTTATTAAGTCAAAGCTGAGGAAGGAGCCTGATGAGGTGAAATTTATTTTATCTTATGCTATTTTTGCTATAGCTCATATTTCCCCATAAGGAATTGTCTTATGTCAATACGGTTCATGTTGTATGTGCTTCTCTTAGCAGCAAGCTTGGAGAACTTGCTCACTAGACATGTCTTCTTTATTCTATCTGTAAACCTATTCTCTGATCTATATATGTTATCAATAACGCCGTACCTGTTTCAGGTTGTTATATTTCGTGATGGGACCTATTTAACTTTAAAAGAAGTTTTTGAGAGCCTGGATCTCACTGGGTAAGGAAGATTTTTTATGGCATTCCCTTAAGCCTACACTAATGGGATGTGCTCTGTTTGCTTGTCTAGTATACTTCTATGTGAACTTTTCAGGGACTTGAGATATATGGCTAATCCTTCTTTTCATCTGGTCGCACAGATATGATCTAAACGTTGATCTATTAGATGTTCATGCTGACAAGAGCACTTTCCATCGTTTTGATAAATTTAACCTCAAGTACAATCCGTGTGGTCAAAGTAGGCTCCGGGAAATTTTCCTCAAACAGGATAATCTCATCCAAGGTTTGTACAAATGCACATGTGTAACATAATTTAAATTCGGTGATCAATCAATTCTGATAACTGGTTTTGAATTGGACTGTTTAATGATAGAATGCACGAAATGTTGCTGAATTATTAGCGTGTGATATAATATGAGCGTGTTAGATATGAATATGTGAGTATTGAATATTATGCTGATGATTAAGTGCAGGACAAACATGTTGCAACTTGTATTCTTCGTAGCCGTAGGTTTAGTATCTTCTCCGGCAATTTCATATATTCTTTAACAAGTTCTGTTATTTTTAATTGTATATTCTTACGTGTAGACTCACTCTGATGAATGCCTACACGGGTTGTTGATTTGAGGCCCCAATTTGCTATTCGTTAACCTAATGCAAGGATGGCATTTTCTAATTTTCTATATTAAGTGGATATTACTTATCACTGAATAACGACCCCCTTACTATGGTGCTTTATATCCATTCTCAACATAATCTTCTGCGAATTTTCTTATGATCTCACGAGATAGCTTGTAACTTATTTTTGGGTTTTACTTGGCAAAGATACCCCCTTTATTGGTTTCTATGTTGCGTGATTGAGATTCTATCTTTCAAGTATTTTTGGCTTAATGTTGAGGAATTACGGTTTCCATGATAAAGATTATTTCTCTTTTGCTGTTATTCTTTAGCTTCTACGATTCGATATCTGTGCTTTTTGCTATTTTGGGTATGAATTAAGTTTAGCTCATGTTGTGGTTTTTCCTATTCCCTGTTAGGACGATTTCTTGGAGAACTGACAAAGCAAGTTTTCTCTGACCTCGAGGCGAGCAAATATCAGGTTATTATATTGCCTACAGAACATTGATTAATGTTGGCCCTTTCTGTTTTTGGCATTCATTGAGCGCCTTTTGGCAGTGCCAGCTCCCCTTGGGGGTGAAGATCTCCTGCTACCCCCTTGCAAATGTGAAATTTCCTGCTGCTACTCCGTTCATATCCAAGTGCCCCCTTAACTCAAAATCTCTTGCACTAAAAATTGTGACCAGGGCAGTTGGAATCATAGTGTAAGGGAGTATTGGCTAGCTGATAGCCTGGTGAAATCTCCTGCTACCCCTTGCAGTATGAATGTGAAATTTCCTGTTGCTACTCTGTTCATATCCAAGTGCCCCCTTAACTCAAAAATCAAAATCTCTTGCACAAAAAATTGTGACCAGGGCAGTCGGAATCATAGTAAGGGAGTATTAGCTAGCTGATAGCCTGATAGGCAAAACTTATCCTGACAGGCATCATTCTTTTGCATGTGGACAATAGATGTCTTGTATGGGTTGGGTGCGATAGGTGATGTGTCAATCGGGTAATTTAGGTCAAGTTCTAGTTGGGTCTTTGCGGGTCCGGCTCATCAAGGCTTCATGGGTGCACTTCTCTCAGGTCAAACATGGTTCATGTCATCTTTGGCTCAGCTATTATGGTTCAGGTGAATCGTGCCATTTTTTGGTGGCCTTCATAGTTTTATTTAAAACTAGTCATTTTTTATCCGGGTTGTTTTGGATCACATACTTCTAGGTTTGGGTCTACCTCGAGTTGTTCTCACCGCGTCAGGTCAGGTTTATTAGGTCTAGTTATAAGTGCCATTTAATTATAAGTTTTAGAGTCCAGATGAGATGACTACGATATTTGGATATTGCCTTTTTTTTATGTCACCAAGAAAGCATTAATTAAATATATTCTGGTAGAAGGTTGTCACCTTAAACATACATGTTATGTTTGTTTTCCATACTCCCTTGTTACTTCTTTTGTTGTCTGAACTTTGCTCTGGATTTGGAACTGCTTGGCTAGCCCTCTAGTGTCCATTCTTCTTTCTGAAGGTTTCTGATTCTTGTTGTACCTGTGACTCGTGAGATGCGTAATCTATTAGCAATCCATTCTTTGTCGCAGTTGGATATCCGTTACATTGACTTTAGAGATATTCTAGTTTTAACCTGAAAAGGATTAAATTGTTCAAAACATGCTGTTGAGTCTTCCAATCATTAACTTTCTAGGTGCATCCGCCAACCAGTAACCCTCATTGAGTGTCCACACAATCATTCCTAACATTTCCTCTGTTTGAGTCATTGTGTTTTTGTGAAATGAACATGTACTTCTTAATGTCATTTGAATCATATCCTATCTCGTTGAATTCCATTTGACTTCATTAGTGCATGATTTCGCTCTTTTATACAGATGGCCGAGTACAGAATATCTATATATGGTAGAAAGCAAAGTGAGTGGGATCAACTGGCCAGTTGGATTGTTAACAATGATTTGTACAGTGAGAATGTTGTTTGGTTGATTCAGGTATGTGAAAGGCGTTTCTGTACCATGCTGTGTAATTTCCATTCTAATGAAGCTAAGTTGGTCAATGTGACGTGGAATTTTTATCATATATTATCCAGAAACATCTGTGTTAAAGTTGCACACATCTGTCTCCCTTATCTCACTATAGGTAGGGCCGTAGGAGCCTTTGAGATAATGGGGCAGCAATGTGTTGTTGTTCAAGCTTTTTAGAGTTTCATTGTCTATTGCCTGTCTAGAGTCAAGTTTATAGTTTGAAAAAGATCTAATGTGCTTGTTAGAATGTAGTCTTCTCAAACTTATTCTTTTCCAGATTCCAAGACTATATAATATATACAAGGAAATGGGGATAGTCACATCATTTCAAAACTTGCTTGACAACATATTCCTTCCTTTGTTCGAAGTTACTGTCGATCCAGATTCACATCCTCATTTGCACCTATTCCTGAAGCAGGTATTCATATTCATTCACACCCTTGTAATGCAGAACTGTACCCCAGATAAAAATATCTGGGCAAACCTTGTTCAGTTGTTGACCAGTGAACTTCAAATTTCTGTTTTATTGTAGTGGTCTCAGTTTACAATTAACATGTTGATGTGGCGCATTGTCATTTCCCTAGATCAGCTACTTGATTCCTTGCAAAATTTCCTTAGAATACAATGCTTGGTTAAAACATAGTTGGTATTTAGTCATCAGAGGGTGTTGTAAGACTTGTAACAATTTAGCGGGGTGGTGGAAGTTCGCGTGGCTAAGGTGTTGCCTCATGACACCGTGATTTGATGCGTATGTCTTCAGATCCTCTAGAGTTTATATTTTGTAGTTAACAGAGTTTGCTATAAATGGTAAAAAAACTTTTAGCTCCATTTATAAGCAAGTACACATAAAAAAGACAATATTTTCTTTACTATTTCGGGTAAACTCTCCCATATAGGTTAAGTTTACAACTCTTACGGGATCCAAACCCGATGCATATTTTCCACATGTCCATTTCCTTGGGTGCACGTTGGTCTCACTTGCGCACAACATGACTTAGGAAGTCAGCTATCATATCATCATATACTATAATAAAGCTAAAGCCGGAAGGCCACGTGTCATCGACATATGCTTTTGCCACATGTCAATTGCAAATTTATTCTGAGAAAAAGATCATATATTATATTAAAGCTGTAGCCAACTACCCCATTGAATGACACGTGTCATAGCCAGGTGAAAGACTATATATTAAAATATTGTATTATTATTAAGGTTGCCAAAATATATTTACAAGTACCCGAAAATCTCCACCAAATCTGGACTAGTATGATCTTCTCTAATTAAGGTTGACTAAATATCTTTCTCCGTTCTTAAAAAATAAAAAAGCTTAATTTAAGCTTTTTATTAGATCACTCTAACTATTAAATTAAGCTAATAATGATTCTATTAGAGAACGTGTTTCCGACAACATATATGAGTGGTTCAATCACTCTTAACTATTAAATTAAGCTTTTTTTTATTAAATAAAGAGTTTAGAAGATTTCTTTTAAAATTTTTGAATTTTGATATAAAGTTTTGAGCACCTTCACATAAATGTAATGAGGTCAAGAAAGTATCAATGTAACTAAGAAATTATACATATGCAAGTTATTATATTTTCACAAAACTATCTTCGAGGTGATAGCAAATTGTGACGGTCAACTCTATATTACTATCATTGCGACTTGAGTTGTTTCGAGCTATGGGTTGCGTATCAAGTTCTATGGGTTCAAACCTTGATAAAACGTGGTTGGTTGGGCAACGTAATGTTTTAATCAATCTACTTAAAAGTACTACTTCCTCCATTCCAATCAATTCTATACATTTCACTTTATGGATACTATTCATAAGTCGAGTGAATCTTCGACACAACTTCTAATATATAACATAAAAGATAGTCATGTGAGATCTTGTTTAAATTGTCTTACCGAGTACATTATGAATATCAAATTTTTATAATTTTTATCGATATGTAACTAAAGATATTAACAAAAGAATACGAGTATTGGCAAACGTGAATAAAGCAAATGTATAGAATTGATTGGAATGGAGGAAGTATATAATTATGTCATAATTGTTCATAACTACTTTGATATTACTTTTAGTGCAATTTTCAAGATTGCCCGTGCAGCGGTGCGGGCACGGATTCAAAAGCTAGTTCTAAGACTATTGTCCTACACTAATCGAAAAGGTCATATCTATCAGAAGTCATTGTATTGGAAAGGGTTGTACTGATCTTTTAAGCACTCCATTTGTGCTCCTCAGTAACACAACTAGTTGTTTCAATTTCTAGTGGATGTCATTCTTCCTATCACTCTAATGTTATAATTGCGTGTAATAATTTGGTTATGACTCTCAAGGTGGTTGGACTAGATCTGGTGGATGATGAAAGCAAACCCGAAAGACGCCCCACAAAGCATATGCCTACTCCAGACCAGTGGACCAATATCTTCAATCCAGCTTATTCGTACTATGTGTACTACTGTTATGCAAATCTCTATACACTAAATAAGGTATTTTGTGGAGCTCTTTTCTCTAGTTCTCCTTTTGTATATTTATTATGGCAGCATAAAAAATCAGTCTTGCTGTCTAACAACTACGTGAAATATTATGTACACATAATTATTTTGTGATGTGTAACATGAAATTCTTGACCAATCGTCAGTCATTTATACAATGTCAGTTAATGTTTTATGTGACAATTTTATTTTCTGGCGTCGTGAACAACTTGTTTCTGTTAACACAAGGGTAAAACTGCATACATCCAACCTCCTTTACCCTGTCTTGTACGTTTACATTGTCGTTGTCGGCGGCAGGATTGATACGGTCTCCTGCTGTGGACAGTTCTTATGACCTTGTTGGTTGTGAACATTTACTCTTTGTTGCGACATGACAAATTTTTGGCTATTTTATCTGGCAGCTGCGTGAGTCCAAGGGTATGACAACGATAAAATTCAGACCGCATTGTGGAGAGGTACGTAACGAAACTACCATTCCTGTATATTTGATTTTATGCATCAAGAATATGTCTATTTTAAACGATAAAACTTAGGATATATCCCCTTTCACTGGCCTCGTTAGTTACTAAGGTCTCTGTTTGAGTTGGCCAGACGATAAGGAAGTGTTTATTATTGTAATAGACGGCTGCCATTCCTGTATATTTGATTTTATGCATCAAGAATGTCTATTTTAGACGATAAAACTTAGGATATATCCCCTTTCACTGGGCCTCGTTAGTTACTAAGGTCTCTGTTTGAGTTGGCCAGACGATAAGGAAGTGTTTATTATTGTAATAGACGGCTAATTTTCAAAGGAGAGACCGAGAGGGTTTTATATTCCGAATCTGTTTAGTTTTTTGCTTGTCGATTATTAAAACTACCTCACACCTTTATGTAGATTAACATTCAATGTTTCTGAGTTCAAATATGCATGTACAATACACATGACATGAATGCAAATACGCTTCTAGAACTCTCATCCTATGGTGCAGGACATTATCAGATGAGTAGATGTTTCATGGATGAACAAAAGGGAAATATTGTAACAAGAATACTTTGTTATTTCAAATCCAAAAGCTTACCCTCGTTTATGAGCTCACCAAAAGCCTAGCAGTGGCCGATCATTGTTTGGGCTGTCTTATTGAAGTCTTATTGTTTGAAATAGGTATTAATCTTTTCTATTGAATTTTCAGGCTGGCGACGTTGATCATCTTGCAGCAGCTTTCCTCACATGTCATAATATTGCTCATGGAATTAATTTGAGGAAATCTCCTGTACTTCAGTATCTCTATTATTTAGCGCAGGTATTCCTGAAGGAATCTCTATTTCGACGGTTGTGTACTTGATTTATCTTAACATCATGACTGGACAAGTACTCAACATAGTCTTCTTTTCACTATACAGATTGGGCTGGCAATGTCTCCTCTTAGCAACAACTCTTTATTTTTGGACTACCATCGCAACCCTTTTCCTGTCTTCTTTTTGCGTGGCCTAAATGTATCCCTATCTACAGATGACCCATTACAGATTCATTTAACCAAGGAGCCGTTAGTGGAAGAATACAGCATAGCTGCCTCCGTGAGTGTCTCCCTGTTTGGTATACTTGATGAGAATGTTGTCGTGAATTCGTGATCTAAAATGTTTTTCTTTGGTAGGTGTGGAAGCTAAGTTCATGTGATTTGTGTGAGATTGCCCGTAACTCTGTCCTTCAATCTGGATTTTCTCATGCTTTGAAGGTATTTCTCGTATGACGTTAGTTGTGTATGTGGAGAGTTCCTGATCATGGGTCGGGTCTTGCATCTCTTGCCCACATTAGTTATTTGTCTCCGGATGAGTAGGGGGGATTTGGTCGCCGCTTGAAAACACAGAAATTGGAAAATTTTATGTTTCCAAAAAAGTGGGCTGTTTGATTGCCATATTTTTTGGAAAATGTTGGAACTGAAACTTCCTAGGAATTTCCAATGCCTACATCAGGTAGAAAGTGGCTTACCTACTCCCGTCATTGGAAATTCCTGTGGAATTTACTTCCTACATTGGTGACCCAACAGTTCTGCCAAATTCATCGGATCAATTCCTATGAATTGGAACTTGCTAGGAAATTTAAGCACACAATTCCTTGTCACGTGTCTTAGCTTTAGAACATGAATTCCAGTACACATTTATTACGTGAAATGCATTAAATCGAAACTAGTATAAATAATGGGTAGGAATTAACCTTTGCATTTGAGCCACGCCGCTTTTGTTCGACAATGTTAGGGTAATAATTGTGAGATGTGATACATGTTGGACCAACTTATTAACCCTATAACTAAATGAGTAGTACCTAGGAATTTGGATTGGTTTCACGTGATTCAACCATTACATATAAGCGACGCCCATTTTAAGGGTGCTCTTGATACTGATTTCTTTTTGTAACTTGGTGCGACATTCTTTTTTGTCAATAGACTCATTGGATCGGACAACAGTACTACATAAGAGGACCAGAAGGGAACGACATTCACAAGACAAATGTACCTCACATACGAGTAGAGTTCCGTCAAATGGTATGTTATTGGTTCACAGATGCTCAATAAGGACCTCCCCCATCCCAAGAGAATGGGTATGTACCTAAATTTACTCTCCTGTTTTTTTTTCCTTTGCAGATATGGAGGGAGGAGATGCAGCAAGTGTATCTGGGAAAGGCTAATATCCCTGAAGAAGTTGACAAGTGATGCCTCAAGTAAACAGATATTTCTTGATTCACTAAATACTTGAGCTGCTTAATTGGGTACGGCTATCTTGATAGGATTTCTAGACTGTTTGTTTGATGTCCTAGAATTGTTTAGCTACTGATGTGGATTCTCACAGATGATAGAACTTTCCTACCTCGCCCGTTTTCAAGCGCCACAGCAATTGTGTACACGTGATTGGCTCCAAAACCTCATCGGAGGGTTTAGCATAAATGAAATTATGTCTTGCAATGTTATAGCATACAGCAATATGCCCAATAAAATCAGGATTAGAGTTGTAATAATGTCTACAATGTGAGAACAGCTTGTATTATTTTCTATTATTTGGAGGAAGCAAGGAGATTGTTCTTCCTCAATTTTTGACCCTGTTTTATAACAGCTGGTCTCGAATGTGAGGCTCCTAAATTACCAATTACTAATTTTTAACTTATGGACTTTATTTTTTCACACTTTCATTAATGTTCCATATTATACCCTTTTTTGTAAGTTTAACAAATGGACTCTTAGCTTACCTTTTTCCTTGAAATCGAATTAATTACTCGAAATAAAATAATTTTTCTAATAAGTGAAGTAATTCGTTGTTTGAGTTATTTTAGGATTGAAATTGAAACCATGCGTAATAATCAATGTCTGGATTCAAACTATTGTATTACTCTGGCGATAAAGAGTACGCGAAATGCGTTTGAATCAAGTTTTGGGCACTGCGGCTGTGTGCAATTCCAATCAATGCCATGCTCAATCAAGTTTTGGTTGGATAGGGGGAGCAGGCTGGGGTAGGCAGAGTGTGGGGGAAGGAACATGCAGCAAAAGGGAGGCCGGGACAAGGGTAGTCAGAGAAAGGGGAAGCCAAAGTCTGCTGGAACACTGGTCAACCGAGTAAGGTCGAATGAAGTGGGTTGCTGGTGGGAGGTGAAGGGAAGGGAGGACGGAGATGAAAAAAGTTCATGTGGAGGAAGACGTATATGATGTAAAAAAAGTAGAATCCTTTTCTATTGTTAATCTGGTAAACGTGTATGAAAAATGTGTCAATTCTGTGTAAATCTCCAAATATGTTTTGAAATGAGGCATCGTTATTAGAAATGGTTACAAGGTTGGGTTAGTAATAAATAATGCACTGAGCACTAGAAGCGCCTCAGTCCAAGGACAATAACAATGACCATCGGCTATATCATTTATCTATCTCTAGCCCAAATGGTGAAGGAAGTCCGAGATATAGTGAGAGTTCCACAAATCTTTCCGTTTAAAGATATCGCGGTTGTCTAGCATCGACAAATTGCGCTGAATTCAGTGGGAGAAGAGTAACATCCATCTTTAGAATTGTGAGGTACATGAATTGTGGACCAAAAGACGATGCATCCAGTAAAGGTAACACAAGGAGTGAAAGCTTCTGCAGTCACGAGTAACATATTTGAGCATGGGATTATTTCTAAATGAAAATTTATGCCGATGAAACCTACAAAAATCATCTCCAAAGTTGAATTTGATTTATCATACTCAGAATCATGTCATACAATACTAAAAAATGTACTCCCTCAAAACCAGAACAAAGTTGTATTCCAAATTAACAAATGCCGCAAAGTTTCGAAATAACCTACTTCTTGTACTGCTTCACTTCTTTGATTATACCATCGGTAAGCTCATCGATATTATTATTTTTTCCATAGAACTTAACAAAATCCATTTCAGGACTCATCAAGTACCTGCACAATATAAGATGAAGATTAGCCACTCGATTGTATTTCCAAGTGCGCCGCACAATTCACCACAAACAACAAGACAAGACAATCTTAGATTCAAACTCAAAATGCAATACACCCAACTGGAAGTAATTAATTCAATCACAGATTTTTCAGTTTGTGATAATACTTACATAACAATAGAGTGGTCAACCAGATAATCAGAGCCTTCCTCTATTGTCTTCATATAATACACTCTGTACGCGCGAGCAACTTTTCGGATCTCCTCTGGATCACCAGTTAATCCAATCAGCTTCGGATGGAACTCTGTAATGTATCCGAAAGTGTTAGGAATCCAAGAAGTGGAAATGAGCTACAACCATGCATCGCTGATTGTATATGATGTCTAGTTTCGGTGTTGGCTTTGACAAGGTAATATGTATAGGACAAGGCCATCAAGGAGAATAACTCGTGTTTAACCAAGGAACACTAATCAAAATGAATGAACCTACATGACTTGCTACTCAAAACAATAGCCACCCAAGTGATAATAATTTGCCTTTAAAACAGATCATCTCAAAATTATGTGCATTTCAAATTTCTTATTATGGCAGCTCCATTTTCCCAATCATCCCATTCTAAACAGGTCTCAGTAAGTTGTGATTCAGAGGAAAGACGAAGTTTTTTAGTTGGTACCTTTGACATACTCACTAACTTGCTCAACGGTATCTCTTTCAGGATCCACCGATATAAAAACTGGTACGATTTCAATTCCTGATTTTTCTTCTGCAAACAATAATTTATCAGCACATTAAAATATGACCCCATAAAAAAATACGATACAGCAATTTATTTCTGGCTAACGTGTCCAGCAACACTCAAGATTCAGATGAATGGATATTATAACTGAAAGCCATCAGTAATTTGCTTGATAAAACCCCAAGAGAGTTGAGGAGTCAATCATTCCGTACCCACACCCAAAATAAAAATAGAGAACAGAAACAAAAGATTAGCTAAAAATTATCAAGAAAAGAAACCTATACTGTTAAAAGTTAAAACTTCAGTGAAATATTGATGCCATCCCATTTACAACTGTGCCCTCTCTTTTTGTTTTTGAAAGGATACAACTGTGCCCTCTCATTAGTTCTTAATGTTGCTAATAGGATGTGTATATGTAGGCACAAAACAGAGAATTGAGGAGTCAATCATTCTATTTCCCAACATTTTGCGGATACACCTCACAGGACCTGAGGTCCTCAGGGGTATCGGTAATGTCTAAAGATTGTCAGATACTAGTTAAACCAATATTATACAAAGCAAAAGGTACTTACTTATTTTATCAACTGCAGCAGCAAGTTTCAGGAGTTCATCAGGGCAGATATCAGGACAATGAGTAAAGCCAAAATACATCACAGTCCATTTACCCAAAAAGTTTTTATCGGTAACAGTTTTCCCTTCATGATTAATGAGCTTGAATGGCCCTCCAATAGCTGCTTGTCCAACAGAGGGTCCCTGTCGTACCATATTTGCGGAAGTGCCTATTTCTGCAAGGAGATCAAAATATTAGAAATTCACACAGGCTCAAGAGCTTGAATATGCGAGACCATGTACCCAAGATAACCACAGACCCACAGTAAAGGGATACACCCAGCCATAGAGATGGCTTGTACAACTCAATGCTTTAATCCCTTTTGGATGGGAAGAGAGAACACTAAAAAGGAAGGTTGCTAGTAAATATGTATTGGAATAACTACAAAATATGCATTTCGTATTGAATAATGTAAGAGACAGCAACTCAGTTACAAAAAAGTAAACAATAATTTAGCTGCCAAAATCAATACAGGTCACCTTTTAATTTTACCCATAGATTCAATGTCACTTTTATGACGAAAATCTCTAGAACTATAACAGGAAACTATACAAGCACAAGGTGTGAAAATGAGTATTATATCAATCTATTGCACTGAAGTACCGAACGCAAGTAATTTCCAAAGACAACAACCATTCTAGACTGGAAAGGTTATTTTGGGAAGTCTAAGAAGTTCTACGCTACTTGCTAAAGATAAGTAGGTTGATACAATATTCATTTTCATGGACATAATTTATAAGAGAAAATACCGTTCCACCTCTACATTTTTATTTTCAATATAAATCTACAGTTACAGAACTACAACAGGGAAATCACTGAATTACAAATTTATTGCATATATGTTGTATAAAGCTTCGAATGAGCATAATTGATAGACCACAACCTAGTCTAGAGAAAATACCATTCCACCACTAAAATAACAGCAACAACACCACATGACATAAAATTTCTGTACCAGTATCTAAGAGACATTACGATATTGATATATTTAAGACAATTAATTCTTACTAGAAGCCAGCTATTCATTGCCTATAGTTTCCACTTTCAGTCCACACAACTCCCAAATCTGAACTTAGTATGTTAGCATCTCAAGTTCACCTAATCACTAATTAACAAGACCAAAAAAACCACTAACTCACCATAGTAATCTACCTTCAATATGGCGCTTCTTTTCTCGGTCGTAGTAGAAGACCACCCCTGCTCCAGTAACAAGTAACAAAAGGAGGCTCACCCACGAAACAGGCTGCCACATACCAACAAAACAACCATGTCACTAATCAGAGACCACCTAAATTGAAATCAATTAACTATTATCTTCATTCAAAGTTAAAGACAAAGATCACAACTCAAGAAACAAAGCATGTTGTAAGTGTCCATTAGACCAGCTCTAATGCACCGTAATATATCTTTTGATATTTCTAAATTCATCAAATATCTAAGAATCATTGGACATAATTTGTCCCGCAATATCAATAAAGAACACAATAAAAAATTTCAGGGATTCTTTGGCAAAGGTCTCAACTTTGACATTGAGCATACAAACATGAAGCAATTGGACGAAACAACCTAAAGCCCTCAACAAAGTAAACTCAATACCAAGCTCAGAAACAGATTCAATCATCAAGCACCTCGAAATTTAGGGGGATACTTTATTACTCATCCCTTCAATCCAATGAAGGGCACACGTAGTCTATGTTGTGCAATTCGATTTATTAGTACACATTTCCCTCTTAATAAGTTTTCATTGCAGAAGTGACAATTTTACCCCCACTATCTGCTCACCCAATCTTCAGTCCCCACCATCCTCTCTCCCTAAATGTATACAAGTCAATGGATTAGAGGGACTATATTTTAAGGGTGATGCTCATTCATGTACATGATTTACTTAATCATGTACATGAATTACCATTGTACCCCTTCTCATTTTAAAGTTTTTCATTTTTCTACAATTTAATTATCGGAATTACTTTTTCACATACGAACTTTACTCTTTCACATACATTTTTTCATAAAATTTCCACATACTACCCTTTCTTCAAAACAAACCCTTTTTCCTAAACATATAGACAAAACAACTTTATATATGCATCTTTGCCCTAAAATTAAATCAATTGCCCTAAAATGGAATCAATTGCTCTAAAAACTTAAAGAATTGATTACAATTGTCCAATTATTGAAGTAATATTGTTTATTTAACGATTATTAGTAAGTTATATTGAAATTATTAAATTTGTATTTTACTGAAATTATATATAGCGGTTAACTGTCATGGTCGATGTCGTTGTCGACATCCATCGGATTGTCGCGCGTCTGTCAGCCTTTAGTGTGATTTGTTTATTGTATTGCGGGGATCGGCGTACTGTTGCTGTATTGCAATTGTGTTGCTGCCGTCAACTGCATTTCCTTTCTTTATTTTTTCTTTCTCTTTAAATTTCACGTATTTTCTTTCTAATTTGTTTTCTAATTTTTGTTTCTTTTTTGATTTTAGTTTTAGTTCTCTGTTTTTTTTAGTTTTCGTTTTTCGATTTTTGTTTTTTAGTTTTTGTGAGGTAGGGGAACGTTGGTGACAGAGGGGCGGTGAACGGAGATGGTGACGGAGGGGCGGTAAACAGAGTAGTTGGTTTAAGGAGATGAAAGAAGAGAGAGAAAATTGACCGTGTGGACGATAAAAGAAATGGCAAGGGTATTGTGGTAAAATCTGTATGTAAAAGAGTAACATTCGTATGTGAAAAAGCACGTCCCTTTAATTATTTATCTCTTTCTGTTAGCTCCCTCCAATTACCACCAGCCAGCCAACCACCACCACCCAACATCCACACCTTGAACCACCCTCACCGCTGACCATGCTTCCTTTACACAACCGGACTACCCTACCACCTAGCCTGATGGTCGTCAGCGTTCGAACCTGCCAAATCCAATACCCAGAACCGCCACCCACCCCTTGCCACCACTCGGCGGCATTCGTTCTCCTCAAAGCCGCCCCTCCCAAAACCCAAATCCACCACCCCCATCCTTAACACCACCGAAGCCCCCTGCCGTCGCCCCGTTTGGTGGTCTGTTCTTTTGTTCAGACTGCCGTCATAGCCACCACCAACCCAAGCCCCATACTTCCGTCAACTGCAGCCATAACCACCACCACCCAGGTTGTCGTCGAGTTTTATGGTACCCATAACCACCACCAGTCGGCCTTCGCATACACCGCACAAACCGCCCCCTCTTCATTATCGATAATTTTCGTTGAGAATTAATTCATCTAAACCCTAATTTCGTTCTTCTAATTTAATTTAATCACCCCAATTACGTATAATTATTGATGAAGTTTGCAATATATGATTAATTTTGAAATGATGAGAATTAATATAAGAAAATGAAGAAGTACGGAGTACAATGCCAAAAAGAATTAGGTTTATGAGAGAGAGGTTTGTTTTTGGGAGAAGGGTGAAGAATGGACAACAAATGAAAAAATGTCCATGAAAGAGTAGACTACGTTCATGATTGAGCAATTACGTATTTTAAATGGATAGCTGAAATTCAAGAAATCGTCAATTTTAATACTTGATAAACTACACACATGACGATTACAATCGTTTCAACAAGAGTAAGGTAGGAACATGTGGCAAATAAAAATGCGAAGGAGAAAATGGAAATTACCGATCCACGAATGGATTTTCCGGCGTCGCCACCAGATTGTTGTGATCCCTGAGAGTTTTCGCCATCGCCGGAAGAAGTAGTTGGTGCAGAAGTGGAAAGGTACCTGTGGCATAATCTAAAGGAATTGAGTTCCCTATAGTTGTTGATAGGAGAGAGAGAAGAGAAGTTCGAGAGGTGTGGCAATGGCGATGATGGAGAAGTAAAGTAGGAACGGTGGTGTAAGAGGTTGAGATGGCGGAGATAACGGCGGAGTTGGGCGCTTCTGGTTATGGCGCTGCAGCCTGACATTGTTGTTTTGCTTTTGACCGCAAACCCCCTCTTGTTTAACAAAGGGTTTAACAATTTGTGGAATAGGAATTATTTTGGGTGGTTTCGATAGCTGTGTTTGTTTTAATTGTAACGGATATAAGTTTGAGATTAAGTTAGAACTAAAATATGAAAAATAAAATACTTTAAATAATAATTTTAATATATAAAATTATGAAAGTAAAGATTTTATCAATTAATTATATAAAATGTTTTATTTACCAAGCCATAATATTTATTTTTCACATTTTTGTCTATTGCAGTTTGATATGCATGGGTATTAGTCTCATACCCACCCCTTTTTGGATAATCCCAAAAGTGCAAACGCATTAACAAGGGCAAATTAATTTTAATATGTACTATATAACGTGCAATTAAACTCGATCGGAGATATTAATTTCTCATTGGAAAAACATGACTTGACATTGTTTAAGATTATTGATTATTGATGTATGTTTTTTTATATGCATTTATTTCATCTTTTTGCACGTATTTCTATGCTAATTCATTTGGTAAACTCCGATCTAGATTGAGACAATGGAGAGAGTTAAACTTGCTACGAACATTAGAACCTATCTTATATTAATAAATGAAACGTTTTTTGAGTTATTACAAAGAGTCCAACTTTTTAGTGCTACCTAAAATAATTTTAAATGAATCTATATTATGATCAAACGCTAACACGACAAAAATTCTACCACGAGTAAAACATTAAGGGGGCGTTTTGTAAAACCACACCTCACAACAGCGGAAAATAAACACACAATATACTAAAAATGCAGCGGAATTAAAACTTTTTATGTAAACGTAACTAAACATGCGAGGTGTAAAGTCTTAAAACTGAAATGCGGAAATGAAGGAACATAAATAAGTATATGAAACATAAGTACAACTGCAGCCCGGGATAACATATCCCTACAGGCACAAAAACTGTTTAAACCGGAACTAAGGTCTAGCTAACGAAATAAGGTAAGTTATCGATGAAGGATCATCGCTCGCTAGCCTCTGTGAAATCCCCTTGTACAAAAATCTTCACCAACCTACACACATACAACATGTGCGCCACAGTCAGTGGGGAGTGACTACAGTTCTCATAGCCACCTATTGTCAATAACACATAACATGCAATCACTTATAAACAACCATCATACTCCAACATAAATACAGTCATGTGAAGTAATCAATCATAAGTCCTTTCTTAACAGAATCATGTAAATAGATAAAATACCGCAACTCAGGCATATCTAAAACATGTATCAACAGTATATAACACCATACCCCGACTCAGGCAAGTATATACAAATCATTCAGCAATGTCTAGCACTATACCCCGACTCAGGCAAGCTAAACACAAATCAATCTGCAGTATCTAGCACTGTACCCCGACTCAGGCAAGCTAGACACAAACATCAGCAATCAGGGCGGACAATCTGAAACCTGACTGATAGCCTAAGCATAACAGTCATACAGTCATACCAAGACGCGACTCAGTCTTGGTGAGAACAAGGGTCATATAACAAATCATAGTGTAGGCTCCACATATCACACAACATCATTCTCAATTATATGATAACCTATAAATATATATATCAGTTATAAACATTCGTTTAACACCTAGCCAACTTCGGAAACTATTTCGAAGCGAGAGCCGGTCTCCCTTCCGGTTGCCCGGCCGGGGGGGGGGGGGGTCTTTCTCCTCGAATCAATTTCCAAACCCGACTTAAGTGTCGTCCAAGGCTCTTGGACTACAAACACGCATATAAACCATACCGAAAAGGAATCAATGCAATCCGACTTGAGAAAACCAAGTTACGAAGCAATTAAAACTGACCAGGGCTCTCAGCCGGTCGGCCACAGGCGGCCGGTCGGCCGGCCGAGAGTCCTTAACTCTCATGCTCAACTCAACAATCAAGTAAAGTAAGAGGGGGCTCCCAGCCGGCCGGCCGGCTGCTGGTCCACCGGCTGAGGGTCCTTGCCTCACTCACAACACACATTAAGCAAAGTGAGAGGGAGTTCCCAGTCGGTCGGTCGGCTGCCGGTCCATCGGCTGGGGACCCTTTCTCACGCCCTTTTCACAAATTTCACACAAAGAAGGGCTCTGAGCCGGCTGGTCGGCCGCCGGTCGGCCGCCCGGCTTAGAGTCCCTGTTCTGCGATTGAGCATTTTTTGACATTTACAATCATTCCAATCCTTTACCAATTCTTCCTATACATGTTTCTACTCAACATCTCAACAGTCCCAACATGTTTATGACATCAAATAAGCATAAGAACATATAAACAAACATCCATTGCATGAATTCACAACTAATCCCCAAATTAAACCGGTCTTACATGTATACTCCATATTCAACTCCCATATCAAATTCATCATCAATTTTTCATAAGAAACAGTTTATATAACATATTAAGGATGTTAAGAATCATAATTCATGCTAACTTTCATAAAAACATATCAATATCACATAATATGCTAATTTAGACAAAAAGTCGAGTTACTCATTATCGTCATCTTTACTTAGCAAGTCCTTCGATCTCTTCTTCAACAATCACTAACCCTTCCTCCGGGTTATCACAAGTACCACCTAAAAGCACCAAAACATGGATTAAGAGACCAATTTCGAGATTAGGGTAAAGCAGTCCGGAAATCAAGTTTAACGAATTGAGAAATAAAAGTGATAGAAAGAACGGGAATCGCGAGATGAAAGCGTAGGTGAAATCCTTACTTTGATCCGAGTTGAGACGGGTTCTAGGATGATATTTTAAGAGCTTGAAATGTGATGAAAATGGTGAACCAAGTTCACTGTTTCTTTTTCTTTCTTTTGTTTTCTAAGTAAAGAAGGAGAGTTGTGAAGGAGAAATAGGAAATGAGCTTATTTATGATACTAATGAGTCGGGTTTCCACTTTAATGAAACGGAACCTTAAGGACGGAATGCCAAGTGAAAATAAGACAGCTTAAGATTATTGATACCCGTCGTTGTGGGTGTCAAAGATAAGATTTATAAACCAAACTAAAACTATAGATAGTGATAGTAAGGGTCGAACCACAGAGAGACAAGGTTAATTCTGTTTGCTAATTTTCAATCTATTAAGTGACAATAAAGAGGGGGTTTTGAGTTATTTTGGTTTGAACTAAGTCTAACAATTAAAGTAAAGAATAAAACTAAAAAGAAGACGTAAAAACGGTGATAAAAGATATGCTAGGATGTTCGGGTCACTATAGCTATGATGGCAGACGGTCTAAGTAAACATGCATTACAGTCGCATAAGATGGGTATAACGAGTCCTTTCGGTCCAGGTTAACTAATAGCTCCTTTCGGCCTATGCTACTAGTCCCTAGGTCTCACTAATACTAGGTGTCAACACGATTAGTGATTCCTAAAGCCTAAGTCACAAATCTTTCGATCGTAAGTAACTTAAACGTTTAAACCATTAACTAATGCCCTTCCCTGTCTTTCGATCTATGAGTTGGTCATTACTAAGCATCTAACAAGTCTCCTTTTGGTCTCATTGAAAGATATTGCTTTTAACGGGATAAAACAAAACTGATCAGACGCGTAATCAGTCGACCGACCAGGTTCACCGGTCGATCGACCAATCAACTCAGTCGACCGACTAGAGAAGCCAGTCGGTCGACCAAGTACTGCTACGGGTTTCCCTAAACTACGTCATCTACGCTATAGGTTGCCTACATCCTAAAATATGAGGGTCTAGCTACTCATGGTATTGATGAAAACAATAACGATAACGATAATAACGATAATAGAAAACATGATTGATGAGATTAACGAAATAACAATTAACAACAATAAAGGTTTAGGGATTCTAACTAACCGGATACTAATAAAATTATGAATAAACCGAAATAGAGCAAGGATTACCGTATAAAAGAAATAGGTCAGAAAGATTAACTTTATTGAATTGAATGGAACGGAATGTTATGCTTGGAGTAAACTGAGAACAACGATTGCAAACTAAAGAGAATTCTAATTCTAATTCTAAAACTGAAATAACTAAAAAGTATTGGAGAATTTTAGAGATTGGAGAACTTGATGATTAGCCTAATGACGGGATTAGGCTTTTATAAGAGTTTCTCAAAGCTTTCTCTCTTGACCTAATCACGTCGTGGGCTTTTGAGAATTTCTGAAGTCTGTGCCTTGGTCGACCGACCTATGATGCTGGTCGGTCGACCAACTATCGGGTTTCTGAAATCTCGCGCATCAGGTACCTTGGTCGACCGACCATAGTAGGTGGTCGATCGACCAAACTGCAGTACAGTAATGCATTCTGACGAATTCTGCAGCGCGCGTCGATTTTAAAACAGCTGCCATTTCTTCGTTGCTTATCGTAATCAAGCGATTCTTGCGGCGTTGGAAAGCTAAGAGAATAAGCTTTCACCTCCAGTTGAAATCACTCCATTATCAGCTCTAGAACTCGAGATATAGCCAATTGCAACAGGCTGCAATATCGCGAAACGATTCTTTACTTGTTAAAGCTTGTAAACTGTGTGCACCCTTGCTTATGCCATCTTCAGGCTTTGAAGCGCGCGCCAAGTTCGTTCCTTAAGCACCCTCTTCATGTCAAAAGCTATGCTAAGCACTCGGGGACGGATTTAGCTCAATATCTACTCATTTCCGCATTAAACTGCAATAATGCACCAAAACACGAAAGTAGACGAAATAGGGGAAATAGTAGCCTGAACTACACAAATGAGCTCTGAAATGCGTGTCAAATGAGGTTTAAAACATCATATAAAAGACACGCATCAATTATACATAAATGTTGGAGCTAGTGTCCTCAACAGTTAGTGTCACAACACGTATAAATCTCTTAAAGGAACACAGGGTATATTTTGTATTTTAGCCAGTTGATTCACGTTTATCAATAACAACTGGCTTACTAGAAAGTTTGACGTTATTGTCATACAGATGGCGGTAATCAACTGGTCCTTAAGAGTCACACCTAAAGGATGGAATCTGAGAGATATGATTAGATGAAAATGTAATCATATTGATACCCTATATGACTAAACGGTTAGTCAATGTAATGATGACATAATTATTTAATACTGATTAAATAATATTAGCTAAGACGAATAAAAATGTTAATTCGTAATTAAATATAAAATGTTATATTTAATTATGTGTAATGAAATTATTTAATAAAGATTAAATGATTTAGTTAAATTTAAAAGGTTATATTTAATTAGTGGATTATAAATATAAGATATTTATAAGATAAAACATTACACAAGAGAGAGATATAACTGATTCTATAAAGATAGAATTTCGGTCTGAGCAATTATTAAGTTGTTCAGTTGTTATGAAGTGCTGTAGGTAGAACCAAATACTGATTTGGAGAATCCTAGTTGATGTCTAATAGCAAGGTTGTTTGCAGCTATAAATAAGACATTCACTCTGCACTTAAAGCACACGAATTACACGACCACTTCCCTCCTCTCTCTCTAGCTTTCATCTTACACAAATTAAAGGTAATTTTGCAATTTCTAGCTCAGGAAAGGGTATTTCTCAGGACATCTTTTGTGCAACGATTAGGAGGATATCTGTTTTGATATCTGATCTTAGGCCTTTGCAAGGAAAGAAGTTTAATTCTTGATCCCAATCTTTGTATCTTGTTCTTCGTTTATGACTATAAATCATACATTATAAATTTGTTATAATCCTGCATATAAAGAATTGAGAATATATACATATATTTTCCCACAAGTGGTATCAGAGCATAAGGCTTACGAATTTTATTTTTGTTTGATTTTCATAAACGTTTTGAGAAAAAAAAGCCGTCGCAATTTTCTTAGCCGAGACATATTTTTGTGTGTTTTTCGTTTCCCTTTTTGATTTATTATTGTTGTTGTATTAATCAGTTAAGATGACAAAATAATAAATTTGTAGATGTTTTAATTTAATAAGGATTGAGTTAAAACGTAAAAGAGAATCGTCTTGAATGTTCTCAACGAAATAATTTGTTAAATAATCGATTCATGATAATCTTGATATTCGTCTTAAGAGGTTAATTTGAATTATTAAGATTATATCAATGTCTAATAAGGATTATATTTTGAATGTTATCGATCTTGTATTTTAGCAACCCGACATTGTAACATCCCATATTTTCGTGATTTATATTTTAAAGGCTTTTATTTATTTTAAGTAATATATTTTTATAGTTTATTGAGAAGTATTTTAATAAGTAGTAAGATCCGTCTTAAGAAACTTAAATCCTTAAGACGAATACAAACTTGGCAACTTAAGTTTCTATCCTAAAACCCGTTCACTTTCAAAGGTCCGTTTCATTTAAATGGAAAGGACAAATATAAACCCCTAAAACCTTGTATATGTCGACATTTCAACATTTCCTCAAAAACAAACACTGTAAACTCTTTTCTCCATTTCTCTCCTAAAACTTCATCTTCTTTCTCAAATTCCGTCATCATCCGTTCGCCGAATCGAGGTAATAATTACATTTTCGGAATCCTCGTCGAATTTGCAAGTCATTCGTCACTTCCGTTTCTCGTTTTCTTCAACTCGAAATTTGGGCTGTTTTGGGTATAATTCGAGTTTAGCCTCTAAATCCGTTTTTCATGTTGTAGGGAGAGGCGTAGAGGATCCCAAGGAGGTTTGTGGCGAGATTGAAGATAAGATAGGAGCGTAATCGCGTAAAAGGTGACGATAATGAGAAACTCGGCCTTTATTGTAAAATTAGCACTTTGCTTGGTTTTGAATGCTTAAGTTTCTGATTTTGGTTGTTGTGGTTGTTGATGGAACTTAATATCATGCTAGGAACCCTCAAGAAAGACTTCATATGCTTGGTATATGTTATTCATGTTTATTGTTAAAATTTCAGAAATTGTATACTTGCGAAGGATACAAATAATATTCGTATTGAGGATTGTGTGTGGGTTTAAGTGCTGATAGATAGTGTTTTGATGATTGGTTATACTGGGTAAACCTTGTATGTTGCGATTATAGAAGATTAGTATCGATTTGGTCGAATTTGTAAATCACTGTAAGTTGCGTTTCTCGTGCTCAGGAACTCTCCGATCGACCCGCTGGGAGTGCATCATAGGATTTTTGCGAAATTCGTAAATGTAGGGTGTTGGGTGCCCAGCCGGTAGGCCGGCTGCCTGCCGACCGGCTGGGAGCCTCTCCTTGTAGATTGCGCGTAATAATTGTAGGGGATTTGGTTCCCCAGCCGGTAGGCCGGCTGCCTGCCGACCGGCTGGGAACCCCTTTTTGCCTATTTTCGTGTTGTCAAGGAAGAGGAAGGAAATAATGGGTGTCCAGCCGGTAGGCCGGCTTGGGACCCCTGATGCTTGTTTTTATTTTGAATTCGTAATTAGTCCGTAACTTTTAAACGGTTGATCGGTTTTAATTGAAATTCGTTCTATGTACCTTTGATGTGTGTTTGAGGTCCCCGGAGGATGGGCGACACTATATTGGGTTCGGGAATAGAGAGAGGATAGAGACCCCCCGGTCGGGTAACCGAAAGGGAAACCGGCTCTCCCTCAACTTAGTTCCCTGGATCAATTAAGTGTCAATTAGAATTATAAGAAAGTAGATCTATAGACTAGTTTCTATACTTGAATGATATTGTATTGATGCGTATTAAGGTATGCCTTAAGCTGGCCTCTGAGCTTAATACGTGGGCTTGTTGTCATATATGGGGATATGTCTTAAGCTGGCCTTTGAGCCCTATATGTGTATGGTTGTCGTGTCTGGGATATGCCTTAAGCTGGCCTCTGAGCCCAGACATGTTTGTGTGATCGCGTCGGAACATGCCTTAAGTTGGCCTCTGAGTCTGACGAGTAGAGCAGCTGCACGACGGGGCATTTAGGTCGTAACACCTCACCCAGAGTGCAGATGTTTGATGCTAGAACATGCCTTAAGCTGGCCTCTGAGTTTAGTATCTTGTGATGTGGTGAAGGGACATGCCTTAAGCTGGCCTCTGAGTCCTTTACTTTTGGAAGCTAGTCTATGCCTTAAGTTGGACTCTGAGTCCTTTACTTTTGGAAGCTAATCTATGCCTTAAGTTGGCCTCTGAGTCTAGTGTCTTGCTGATTGGCGGGTCTATGCCTTAAGTTGGCCTCTGAGTCCTTGCTTGCTGAATGTCTTGGTATTTAGGTTATGTCTTAAGTTGACCGCTGAACCTTTATACTTGCTGAATGATTGGTATTTAGGTTATGTCTTAAGTTGACCGCTGAACCTTTATACTTGCTGAATGATTGGTATTTAGGTTATGTCTTAAGTTGACCGCTGAACCTTATACTTGTTGAATTTATCTGCTTGCCTAGAGTTGGTACGGTGTCAGATATGAATGATGATAGTGATGTTTATAGTACCTTGACTTTGTTATTGTTCATCCAAGGCATTGGATGACTCTTTAGTCAGTTTCGTAAATGGTTTGGATTGAAAGACCCCCGACCGGGTAACCGGTAGGGAAACCGACTCTCCTTCCAAATAGTTTCCGAAGTTGGTTGAGAGCCATGCATTAGTGATTGCTTGATAGTTGATGATCAGTTGTTGCGATATTGATATGCTTCACATGTTTATATATGTTGGAGTGTTCTGTATGCTTGCTTGTTACGTGTCGTTACAAAAGGTGGCTAGGAGAACTCTAGTCACTCCCCACTGATTGTGGCGTACATGTTTTCATGTATGTAGGTACATGCAGGTTGGACGGGGTTCACTTGAGAGCTAGCGAGTGATGATCCTTTCATCATATGACTTACACTTCACCGTTTAGCTAGACTCTAGTTTGATACTGTTTATCTTTTGGTGCCTTTAGGGATGTTCCATCCCAGGCTTTGTATATATTTGGTTTCCGTACTTAGAACTGTTATACTTATCTTTTTCAGTTTATGTCAGTTTCAGTTTTCAGTTTTATTTCATCTCGCATGTTGTTTATGTTAAAAAGTTTAAATTCCGCTGCATATTTAGTACTTTGTATGTTTTATATTTCCGTTTTCGCGAGGGGTTTTACAGTTGGTATCAGAGCGCATTATTGCTCCTGACGCACTCATGTGACCCCCAACCTTAACTTGACCAAATAAACAAATAATGAATGAGAGATGGGGTAGATTTAAGGACTTATATTGTAGTCTGTTTGTGCCTTGTTAGGAACACGTCTAACGGTTTACTCTCTTATGATTGAAGAATGACAGAACCAACCAATGATGAGAATGCTGAGACGCAAGCCCTCATTCAAACTCTTCAGGATTGCATAGCTAGGTCATCTAACCAACCTGGAGGATTGGCTTGGATTATCACCCAGATGTGGAGGAATGCAGCTAAGACATTCGACGGAGAGACCAGTGCTGCGACCCTCACCGCTTGGTTCTTTGACATGGAAAGGAACTTCATGATTTATGGTGTACGTTCTGAGGATCAGACCCGAGTAGCATCTCAGTTCTTAGTTCGTGAGGCTAGGAGTTGGTGGTTGACGATCAGTGCTCCTGCTACTCGTGACCCTACTTTCACTTGGAGTCGTTTCAAGACTCTTCTTGGCATGGGGTTTTACCACAGGGACATCCGTCAAGATAAGATGACCGAGTTCATGAACCTTTGCCAAGGAACCCTTTCTGTTCAAGCCTTCACCAATCGATTTGAGGAGCTAATCCACTTTGTCCCACAGCTAGTTGAGAGAGAGGAAGACAAAGCTTATCTGTTTCGGAGCAAGCTTAATGCTGAGACTAGGAGTGTAGCCAGTGGTGACCCGACTTCTTACTTCTAGAGTTACTACAGTATCTTACGGGCGGAGGACCCTTACCAGATCTACTGTGAAGGGGCTGGAGCCTTCTCTCCTCCTCGACCACCTTTACATAGTTGTCGAAGCAAGAGACCTCTTAGTCCTCCTTCCTCCTCCTTTCCTCCTGGAAGAGGAAAGCGCCCACAATTCCTCGTGCAACCTACTACTGTTAGGCCAGGCAATAACCGTCATGGTAAACCACGCATTTGCTACCGTTGCAGAGAGCGAGGACACCTCTTTGGTCAGTGCCCCCAAGGAAAGGGAGAACCCAACGGAGCTGAGGCTTCCCAGGATCGAGACATGGAACCCCCGACAGAAGCTCCCCTAAAGTGCTTCAAGTGCCGCAAGGATCTTCACCTTGGACTCGACTGTCATGGCAACGCTCATCAGTGCTTCACCTGCGAGGGATTTGGACATCGCTCTTTCGAGTGCCACGTAGGGAATATCACCATCAACAGAGCTATCACTACTGACCCAGAGGCTGAGACCAGTGGAGCTAGAGCTGTTCAGCTTCAGGCTGAGACTGGAGTTCACCCTGACCCACCTACTGGTATGTTCATACCTACCATCTTATTTATGGTTGATGTACTCGTAGCCGTTAATATCTTAATCTCTTCCCTTAGATTCCTGTTAATCTTCTTTGGAATCTCTCTTCATTCCCTTTTTACTCAATCTGATAACTTGCTTCCCTGAAACACCTTGTGCGGTAACCTACCATAGATAAACTTGGGAATTTCTTGAAGTTAGCTGTAGACCGTTATTTGGAGAGTGTTGCTATTTGAGGAGAGACCTAAGGAGCTGAGGGAATGTGTTGTGGATCTTAGTGCCTATATGTACTGATTTGAAGAGTAAGTGAACGACGGGATGATTATGCTAGGTAGAGTGTTATACGCGACCTTTAACAGAACTTAAGTGTGAGAATCCTGCTGAGTCATGGATAATTGTGAGTTTGGAACATCCATTAGAGAATTTAGAGGAACTTGGGGTAAGGAGTGATTTCGAGGAATATGCTTAGAGTACTGATGTTGTCTGATAAGTGAAGGAGGTAAGTTAATGCTATTTGAACTTGAGGAACGAGAGTTGTTAGTAACGGTGTGAGAACAGTGGAACATTTACAAGAACTTGTGGAATTGACTGAGTGGTTGATCTCAAGTTACTTAATGTATCTTAGCATTTATCTAATGAAGGACTTAAAGGAAAATTTAGGATGTATCATCAGTTTGAGAATGAATGATTCGTTGAGAGATGTAAGCCCAGAAACGCGTTGAATTGAGTAAGGTTATTTGGTGGACTATAATGCGAGTATGGTAGATACATCATACGAGTTTAATAACCTGATAGTTGATTTCATTGTCAATTGAGGAAATACCTGAGATGGGTTATCTAGACTTTTGAGGAATAAGTCATTGAAAGGATAATGTTGCTTTAGACTTCGAGGAACTTTGAGATCGGAATCGTTTTGAGGAACTAGTCATGAGGACCAGTCATAGACGTGCTTGACTTGGAAGTTGTTACCTTAGTGAGACCTTGCCTTGGAATGTTCGTTTTATGGTGATAGATGACCTTGGAGAACTTAGGATATCGAAGTACCCTCACAGAATGAATTTGGTGGAATTGAACTACGTAGGACGAAAGGATATAGGTAATTTTGGTTGTGGCCTATCCGATTGAGAAAAGCCATAATGTAGAAAGTTGGGTATCATAATTTCTGAATTCGATGTTTTAGTGATAAAATTCAGATTTAGATTTAGAAAGTGCGTAAACCTTGGTCCGAGGTAGGTGTATTAAGTTTCCGCCTTGAGTGAGAGATCCCTAACCAAATAGAACAGATTTTTGTAAACTGGGTGAGAGTTTGGGAAACCTTCTTGCAGGGGAATACCATGTTTTGTGGATGAGATAGGGGTAAGAGGGACCGTGAAACCCTTGTGAGCATCGAGGTCACTGGAAACGTCTCCTTAGGATATACTAGAAATCGTTGTAACGATGTTTTAATTATGGATTGAGCGGTTAGTGTACCCGTGTTTGGCAAAGGTTACCGTCTTCTTTAACCGTCAACTTGATTGTTCCGTTCCTTCAACTCTCCTTTTTGTGTCCTGACAGCCGCGAAGCTTGAAACCCCTAATCCTTCGTGTTGAAAATAAGCTCTGCGACTGTTTCCACGCTCTCAAACGTCTGTTTTGAAACTTATTTCCCAATTGTTAACTTTAAATTCACTGTTTTAGGAAAAAGCTTAGTTTTTTTGAAAATTTGAAACTACCTTTCTCTCCCGTTAGAAGTGCCTTTTAGTCATTGATACAATTTTACTTTTTCAAGAATTTGGGAGTAGTGGTCGATTTGAAGAAAACTTGGTTTTAAAGAGCGTAACGTCTTACGATTTTGTCAGATTTCAGCGTTGACTGCCACTAGAACTTGTTATTGAAGACGTCTGATAACCTGTGATGTGCTTGTCAACACCGAATCAATCTTGTTTTGAACTGTATTTGAACAAAATTTTGGGACTTGTCTCAGATTTGGAATGATGGACTCTTGAATACGTAACGAGAATCCCAATATCCATTGACAAGATTTGTGCCTTGAAACGTTTTCGAAAGATAAAGTTTTGGGTTATCTTAACCCGTGCGATACACTTTGAAAGTTAGAGTTGTTTTCGTACTTAGTTCTGCCTTCGAGTTTCGAGGACGAAACTTTTTGAAGATTGGGTGATTGTAACATCCCATATTTTCGTGATTTATATTTTAAAGGCTTTTAATGATTTTAAGTAATAAAATATATTTTTATAGTTTATTGAGAAGTATTTTAATAAGTAGTAAGATCCGTCTTAAGAACCTTAAGTCCTTAAGACGAATACAAACTTGGCAACTTAAGTTTCTATCCTAAAACCCGTTCACTTTCAAAGGTCCGTTTCATTTAAACGGAAAGGACAAATATAAACCCCTAAAACCTTGTATATGTCGACATTTCAACATTTCCTAAAAAACAAACACTGTAAACTCTTTTCTCCATTTCTCTCCTAAAACTTCATCTTCTTTCTCAAATTCCGTCATCATCCGTTCGCCGAATCGAGGTAATAATTACATTTTCGGAATCCTCGTCGAATTTGCAAGTCATCCGTCACTTTCGTTTCTCGTTTTCTTTAACTCGAAATTTGGGCTGTTTTGGGTATAATTCGAGTTTAGCCTCTAAATCCGTTTTTCATGTTGTAGGGAGAGGCGTAGAGGATCCCAAGGAGGTTTGTGGCGAAATTAAAGAGAAGATAAGAGCTTAATCGCGTAAAAGGTGACGATAATGAGAAACTCGGCCTTTATTGTAAAATTAGCACTTTGCTTGGTTTTGAATGCTTAAGTTTCTGATTTTGGTTGTTGTGGTTGTTGATGGAACTTAATATCATGCTAGGAACCCTCAAGAAAGACTTCATATGCTTGGTATATGTTATTCATGTTTATTGTTAAAATTTCAGAAATTGTATACTTGCGACGGATACAAATAATATTCGTATTGAGGATTGTGTGTGGGTTTAAGTGCTGATAGATAGTGTTTTGATGATTGGTTATACTGGGTAAACCTTGTATGTTGCGATTATAGAAGATTAGTATCGATTTGGTCGAATTTGTAAATCACTGTAAGTTGCGTTTCTCGTGCTCAGGAACTCTGAGCCGATCGACCGGCTGGGAGTGCATCATAGGATTTTTGCGAAATTCGTAAATGTAGGGTGTTGGGTGCCCAGCCGGTAGGCCGGCTGCCTGTCGACCGGCTGGGAGCCTCTCCTTGTAGATTGCGCGTAATAATTGTAGGGGATTTGGTTCCCCAACCGGTAGGGCGGCTGCCTGCCGACCGGTTGGGAACCCCTTTTTGCCTATTTTCGTGTTGTCAAGGAAGAGGAAGGAAAGAATGGGTGTCCAGCCATTAGGCCGGCTGCCTGCCGACCGGCTGGGGTGTGGGGAATAAAACGCGTATTCACCCTAAATTTGCAGGATTATAATGAAATATGCAATTGTGAATATCGTCATAAGATTAAAAACATGAGAAAAGAAGTACAACCTTTAGTCCTCGCGCAAAAGGCCTAAGAACAGGAATTAATGCAAATTCCCTCCTATAACTTGCACCCAAGACTTAGTTTGAGAGGTGGCCGCGTGTGCTAGAAATCCTCTCCAACTGCCTTGCAATATTGGGAGAGCTATGGAGTTTTAGATGTGAGATCTGAGGTTTTGGGAAAAGAATGTCTCAAAACCCTAATTTTTACCTTGAGATAATTTAACAGTGCACCAAGAGTAGTTGATATAAGGAGAAGGACTCTCCTTATATACTACATATGGCCGGCCGAAATTGGACATAGGGTAGGAGTGGGCTTTCCACTCTTACCTTATTCCAATGCGTGATTCGACCCAATTAGCTTTAAGTTGTTCGCGGGTTTTATTTATAAATCGTAACATGTTATCAGATATTAATACAGTCGATATATTAATAATGGTCTGACAAAATACGATATTGTATAATTACCCAAATTAATATAACTGTTTATATTAATACGCGAATACAACATTTAATTAAATATAACCGTTTGTATTTAATTTACGAATTAATCATGTAATCCGTATTAGCTAAAATTATTTAATCCGTATTAAATAATAATCTCAACATCTTATTGACTAATTTAATAGTCAATACCTCTGACTAACCGTTTAGTCATATCCGGCAAAATGTGACTGTATTTTCATACCTTCACATCTCTCAAACGTGTCCTATAGGTGTGACGTATAGGGACCAGTTGACCACCGCCATCCGTATGACAATAACGTCAAACTTATCTAGCAAGCCAACCGTTATTGATAAACGTGGATCAACTGGTAATAATACAGAAGTATGCCCTTGTGATCCTTAAAGAGATTTAATAAGTCATTGTACTTAATTGTCAAGGACACCAGCCCCAACAATCTCCCACTTGTCCGTACAAGGGTATGTTCAATGACGTTATCACACTACATGTGGAGGACACAATCTCCAACAAACTCCCACTTGTCCGTACAAGTGTAGGTGCGATAACCGAATCTCATATCCTTTTAAAATTTCTCCCACTCAATGTAAGACAATTTGCAAATCCGCATTCGCAAAGGTCGTATCTCACAAGCGATCTGTATCAAGAGTGGTTTCCCCGACTAGAGAGTAACTTAACTGATAAAACGAATCTGTATTCGAGCATGGCCATGCATTTCAGTTACTACTCCTCGAGTGGCCCTGAGAAATGATAAAATCCTGATAAGGGTTTGGATATTTCCCTCAACTCGAATCCTGCCGATATCGCCCAGCATGAAATAACCCAGAAAAAATCCTCTTGGCCCCTGTTACGGTGACCGTGGGAAAGAAACCAAAGTTACCCAAAAATCTGTCTTAATCTCAAGAAACAGTTGAAAGTCAAAAGACTCGACTCTAAGGAACACTATGGAGGTCCTATCCACGACCTGGCACCCAATGTTATAAAACATTTAGGACTCCATAACGATGTCACGGGGTGTCCTACGAGATATCCGTATAACTCGCCTTTGTGATTGGTCAGTCATCCACGTGACTTATGGCTCGTTGAACCCACCATCAACCAACGTCACAAAATGATTACCTGAGTTATCAGCTCAAGTGGGTAATCAAGGACCAAAACGATGTAATGTTAATCAGTTCACTTTGTGGTGTTCAAAATTGGCGTACAATTCCACATGAGAAACAAAACATTTTATATCATAACAATAAGGTTGAATAGAGTACACGAGAAAATGAATTATTACATGAATTCATAAAAGAGTACTACAACTTAGGAACACATCCAATTCCCATGGAATGAATGTGCCCTTCATGCTTATCACGTGGTAATGCTTTTGTGAGAGGATCAGCTATGTTGTCATCCGTAGCGATCTTTTCAATAAGAATCTCCTTTTGCTCCACGTAATCTCTGATTAGATGAGCTTTCCGTTGTACATGCCTAGCCTTGCTGCTAGACTTATGCTCCTTAGCTTGGAAGATGGCACCGTTATTGTCACAATAGACGGTGATTGGGTCATTCGAACTAGGCACTACTGATAGTCCTTGTAAGAATTGACGCATCCATATTGCTTCCTTAGCTGCTTCTGAGGCGGCATAGTACTCGGACTCAGTCGTAGAATCTGCTGTAACACTCTGTTTAGAACTTTTCCAGCTGACAGCAGCGCCATTAAGAGTAAAGACAAATCCAGACTGAGATTTCGAGTCATCTCGATCTGTTTGGAAGCTAGCATCTGCGTAACCCGTGGCGCAGAGCGTTGAGTCGCCTCCATAAGTCAATCCCCAATCTTTAGTCCTCCGTAGGTACTTAAGAATGTTTTTCACGGCCATCCAGTGTGGTTCACCTGGATGAGCTTGGAATCGACTAGTCATACTCAATGCATATGCAACGTCTGGACGTGTGCATATCATGGCATACATGATCGATCCTATTGCCGAGGCATAAGGAATCCGACTCATGCGCTCTTTCTCTTCCACTGACTTAGCTTCTTGAGTCTTGCTCAAGTGAAGCCCAGGAGTCATGGGAAGGAACCCCTTCTTGGAGTTCGTCATACTGAATCTCTCCAGAATCTTCTCTATATAAGACTCCTGACTGAGAGACAACATCCGTCGTGATCTATCCCTGTAGATACGGATGCCCAAAATTCTTTGTGCCTCTCCCAGATCTTTCATCTGGAAATGGTTTTTCAACCATGCTTTAACCGAAGATAAGAGAGGTATGTCATTCCCAATCAAGAGTATGTCATCGACATACAGTACTAGGAATACAATCTTGCTCCCACTCGACTTGATATAGAGACATGGTTCCTCGACTGATCGAATGAACCCATTCTCTTTTATCACTTGGTCGAAGCGATGATTCCAACTCCGCGATGCTTGCTTAAGTCCATAGATGGAACGCTTAAGCTTGCAAACTTTCTTAGGATGTGCTGGATCGATAAAACCCTCGGGTTGTACCATGTACAACTCTTCCTCCAAATAACCGTTTAAGAAGGCGGTTTTAACGTCCATTTGCCATATTTCATAGTCATGAAATGCGGCGATCGCTAAGATAATCCGAATGGAACGTAGCATGACTACGGGTGCAAAGATCTCATCGTAGTGCAAGCCTGGCACTTGGGTGAAACCTTTAGCAACTAGTCTAGCCTTATGGATATCTTGTTGTCCTTCCACGACACGCTTTATCTTGTAAAGCCATTTGCATTGAAGGGGACGTACCTTTGCAGGTAGGTCCACAAGATCCCACACGTTGTTCTCATACATGGAGTCCATTTCGGATTGCATGGCTTCTAGCCATAGCTTTGAGTCAGAACTGGTCATGGCACCTTTATAGGTTGTGGGTTCATTGCCCTCTAGGAGTAAGACGTCATCTGTATCGTGTTCCTCGACCATACCAATGTATCTGTCCGGTGGAATAGAGACTCTTCCCGACCTCCTAGGTTCCTCAGGGATATCTACCGCAGCCTCGGTTGAAGGTACTGTTTCCTCCAATGGTTGCTCGGTAGTTGGTTCTTGAACCTCCGATAACTCGAAGGTTCTATTACTCGACTTGTTCTCGAGAAATTCTTTCTCCAAGAACGTCGCACTAGCCGCAACAAAAACACGTTGTTCGTTAGGCGAGTAGAAGTAATGACCAAACGTTCCCTTTGGATAGCCTATAAAGTATGTCTTGACCGATCGCGGGCCGAGCTTATCCTCGTGTCTCCACTTGACATAAGCCTCGCAGCCCCAAACCCGAATAAAGGACAAGTTAGGGACCGTTCCCTTCCATAACTCGAATGGAGTCTTGTCAACAGCTTTAGACGGACTTCGGTTAAGTATTAGAGCGGCCGATAAAAGAGCATAGCCCCACAATGAATCAGGCACAACGGTGTGACTCATCATGGATCGAACCATATCAAGTAAAGTTCGATTTCTCCGTTCGGACACACCATTTAATTGTGGTGTTCCAGGTGGAGTCAACTGTAGCACGATCCCACAGTCTTTTAGGTGTTGATCAAACTCGCGTGAAAGATACTCACCACCACGATCCGAGCGTAGTGCTTTAATCTTTCTACCCAGTTGGTTCTGTACCCGATTCTGGTATTCTTTGAACTTGTCAAAGGATTCACTTTTATGTTTCATCAAGTAGACATAGCCATATCTACTCAAATCATCCGTGAAAGTGATGAAATACCTATAGCCATCTCGTGCGTTGATCGACATAGGGCCACATACGTCCGTATGTATGAGTCCTAATAGGTCGGCAGCGCGCATTCCAACACCTTTGAAGGAAATACGAGTCATTTTGCCGATGAGACATGATTCACACGTGCCATATGATTCGAAATCAAAGGGCGAAATAGCTCCATTCTGTATGAGCTGTTTTACGCGTTTCTCATTTATGTGTCCCATACGACAATGCCATAGGTAAGTTTGATCTTTGTCACCTACCTTTATTCTTTTATTATTCACATGTAATATCTCGGTGGTTTGATCTAAAACATAAATTCCATTCATGGAAACTGCCTTGCCATAAATCATATTGTGTAAGGAGAAAATACAGCTATTATTCTCTATTACAAATGAAAATCCGAGTTTGTCAAGTGCAGAAACTGAAATAATGTTTTTGGACAAACTAGGAACATAATAACAGTTATATAAAAATAACTCGAATCCACTTGGAAGCTGGATTACGTATGTTCCCTTCGAGACTGCAGCCACACGTGCTCCATTCCCGACACGCAGGTCCACCTCACCCTTGATTAGGGGTTCTTGGTTTCGGAGGCCCTGCACATGATTACATAGATGAGAACCACAACCAGTATCAAGTACCCAAGTTCCGCAACTTGCATGGTTAATCTCAATCATGTGAATAAAAGAAGATGAAGACATACCAACAGGAGTAACACGGCCTGCTTTAATGTCCTCGCGATACACGGGGCAGGAGCGCCTCCAATGCCCAGTCTTGTGGCAATGGTGACATTCCATGCTTGTATCCTTGCTCTTTGTCTTGCCTTGTGAGTTGCTCGACTCACCTGGCCCACTCTTAGCAAATCCTGGTTTCTTGAACCTGGGCCTACCTACCGCTAGGTCGCCCTGAGCTTTAGCCTTCCCTTTACCTTTTCCCTTACTTGAGATCATGAGAACATCCTGCTTTAGACTCCCACTCAACTTAAGATCCTTCTCAGTCTGTACGAGAAGGGAGTGGAGCTCATGAGGAGTCTTCTTCATGTCGTTCATGTAGTAGTTGGCCCTAAAGAGGGCGAACCCATCATGAAGCGAATGAAGCATGCGATCAACGATGATGTTCTCACTAATCTTGCAGTTTAGGGACTCCAGTTTCTCGATATTCTCAATCATGTTGAGAATATGTGGGCTAACAGCTTGGCCCTTCTGGAGTTTCGCCTCAAAGAAGCGACAGGTATGCTCATAAGAAACGATTCTCGGAGCCTTGGAGAATTCGTTAGTGAGCGTGGTGAAAATCTTGTTTGCACCATGGGTTATGAAGCGTCTTTGCAAATTGGATTCCATTGCATAGATGAGTACGTTCTTTATCGCACCCGTTTCCATAACGAAATCGCTATGAGCGCGAATTTCGTTGGCTCTAGCTCCAGTTCCTGGGTGTGGCGGAATGGGCTCAGTTAAGAACTTGAGCTTTCCGTCAGCAATGGCAGCATTCCGTAGTGCTGCCTCCCAGTCAGAGAAGTTTGACCCATCATTCCTCAGTCTAGTTGACTGATTCATGGAGTCCATGAAGGCTTTTAGCCAGGATTCACGTGCTAGCTTGGCACTTGGCATTGGGTCTTCACCAGCCATTTTAGTTTTACAGCAGTTTTAAAGAACGTGTTCTACACTGAAAGAAGATAAAACAAAACCATATAAGCAACTTATTGTTGTGATTTAAGTCTATATTAAATTGAATTTAAACTCGTAGACTCATGCATTTATATAATTGATCTCCCTCAAGAATTATATAAACGATCCCAAGACTCAATTTCCGTATATTGATAAGCCCACAGTTTGGCTAATTCCAATCGTTGGAACTCTTGGTCGATAGATTTCCGTAAATCCTATCTATTAGTCCATCTCAGTCACTGGAATATTATCGAGTGACCATGATGTTGAGATAAAATAAATCATCTGTTCCCACTTACCCGACGTAGAAGGGGTCATATTATGCCTACCGACGAAGAAGGGATTCATGGGAGGCTGATTTATAAAGACTAATCTCAATTTTTGGTTATACGAGGAAGACCCCATCAACTCTTATTTATCCATATTTAAGTGAACTAAAAACTAGCATTTGCGTGAATGAATTAAAGAAAGTGATGACTTTTAAATTGACATGTGACATCTGTATTGTCACAGAAAACTAACGCGTGACCTCTACATGAGTCAGTTTTCAGGCATGATATAGGTGGTTTGGTTTTTAGGCGGAATATGATGCAAGCTATTATCGATGAAACCGTAAAGATAAATGCAATTAACGTAAATAAAAGTCCTAGTGTGGCCTATCCTACCAAAATAAACATAAAACAACTTGGAATCCACCGTTGGACCCTAGAAGCTTGTCTTGATGTTCTATCTTGGTCCTTGCAGCGGGAGTGAGCATCCGGTCTCCGTCTTGTCTTTGGTCTTCACAAAATTACTAATTTAAATTACAAAAGTAATCCTAGATACATTCTAATTTAAATACAAAAGTAATTACATGGCAAAAACCCAGAACGGAGATTCAAGATCTCAAAATTACAAGCAAGATCGTGTCCCATCATTACGGTAACACAATCTTCTAAGGCCACACTAAGTTACAACCGTTTGCAAAAATTAAATACGTTATTGAAAGCATTCAAGGCATTCACAAGACGATAAATAAAATGCATCAACTAAAAACAATTTATACATGACATAATACCGTTATTATGATTAATAAATTTATACCAAACCACCTTTTAAGATTAAAATTAAGTGACTATACCGTTTTAATCACCAATTTTAATAAACATATAATCCATTGTTTTAAACTGTTTTAAAAACAATATGTATCAAACGAGGGTGAACCGTTTCACTAAATAATATACTATTTCCGTATACAGTATATTATTTTAAGCCATGTGAAAATAAGAAAACAAGTTATTTTCGAAAAGGGAGCCCGGACCATGAGCACTCGACCGAGCAGCAGAGGCACTCGATCGAGTGCCAGTGTCACTCGATCGAGTGCAGCAGGGGCTCGATCGAGTGACTCTTTAAAACGCAATCGCTGCACTTTTAAATCAAAACGGGTTTATAACATGGATTTAAAACGTGTAAATCATAAATAAACAACAACAAAAGATTCACATATTGCTAAAAATATCGATTAATTAACAATATGCAAATAAAAATCGAAAAACAAGATCGATTTCTCACAAAAATCACACGCACGGGCCTGGTACGAGGGCACTCGATCGAGTGCAACAGGGACTCGATCGAGTGCCTGCGACAGAATGTACGGTTTTCAAAAATTTAATTCTTATGAAAGACACAATTGTAAAATTTTCATGGCCTAAGGCTCTGATACCACTTGTGGGGAATAAAACGCGTATTCACCCTAAATTTGCAGGATTATAATGAAATATGCAATTGTGAATATCGTCATAAGATTAAAAACATGAGAAAAGAAGTACAACCTTTAGTCCTCGCGCAAAAGGCCTAAGAACAGGAATTAATGCAAATTCCCTCCTATAACTTGCACCCAAGACTTAGTTTGAGACGTGGCCGCGTGTGCTAGAAATCCTCTCCAACTGCCTTGCAATATTGGGAGAGCTATGGAGTTTTAGATGTGAGATCTGAGGTTTTGGGAAAAGAATGTCTCAAAACCCTAATTTTTACCTTGAGATAATTTAACAGTGCACCAAGAGTAGTTGATATAAGGAGAAGGACTCTCCTTATATACTACATATGGCCGGCCGAAATTGGACATAGGGTAGGAGTGGGCTTTCCACTCTTACCTTATTCCAATGCGTGATTCGACCCAATTAGCTTTAAGTTGTTCGCGGGTTTTATTTATAAATCGTAACATGTTATCAGATATTAATACAGTCGATATATTAATAATGGTCTGACAAAATACGATATTGTATAATTACCCAAATTAATATAACTGTTTATATTAATACGCGAATACAACATTTAATTAAATATAACCGTTTGTATTTAATTTACGAATTAATCATGTAATCAGTATTAGCTAAAATTATTTAATCCGTATTAAATAATAATCTCAACATCTTATTGACTAATTTAATAGTCAATACCTCTGACTAACCGTTTAGTCATATCCGGCAAAATGTGACTGTATTTTCATACCTTCACATCTCTCAAACGTGTCCTATAGGTGTGACGTATAGGGACCAGTTGACCACCGCCATCCGTATGACAATAACGTCAAACTTATCTAGCAAGCCAACCGTTATTGATAAACGTGGATCAACTGGTAATAATACAGAAGTATGCCCTTGTGATCCTTAAAGAGATTTAATAAGTCATTGTACTTAATTGTCAAGGACACCAGCCCCAACATGGGGACCCCTGATGCTTGTTTTTATTTTGAATTCGTAATTAGCCCGTAACTTTTAAACGGGTGATCGGTTTTAATTGAAATTCGTTCTATGTACCTTTGATGTGTGTTTGAGGTCCCCGGAGGATGGGCGACACTATATTGGGTTCGGGAATAGAGAGAGGATAGAGACCCCCCGGTCGGGTAACCGAAAGAGAAACCGGCTCTCCCTCAACTTAGTTCCCGGGATCAATTAAGTGTCGATTAGAATTATAAGAAAGAAGATCTATAGACTAGTTTCTATACTTGAATGATATTGTATTGATGCGTATTAAGGCATGCCTTAAGCTGGCCTCTGAGCTTAATACGTGGGCTTGTTGTCATATATGGGGATATGCCTTAAGCTGGCCTCTGAGCCCTATATGTGTATGGTTGTCGTGTCTAGGATATGCCTTAAGCTGGCCTCTGAGCCCAGACATGTTTGTGTGATCGCGTCGGAACATGCCTTAAGTTGGCCTCTGAGTCTGACGAGTAGAGCAGCTGCACGACGGGGCATTTAGGTCATAACACCTCACCCGGAGTGCAGATGTTTGATGCTAGAACATGCCTTAAGCTGGCCTCTGAGTTTAGTATCTTGTGATGTGGTGAAGGGACATGCCTTAAGCTGGCCTCTGAGTCCTTTACTTTTGGAAGCTAGTCTATGCCTTAAGTTGGACTCTGAGTCCTTTACTTTTGGAAGCTAATCTATGCCTTAAGTTGGCCTATGAGTCTAGTGTCTTGCTGATTGGCGGGTCTATGCCTTAAGTTGGCCTCTGAGTCCTTGCTTGCTGAATGTCTTGGTATTTAGGTTATGTCTTAAGTTGACCGCTGAACCTTTATACTTGCTGAATGATTGGTATTTAGGTTATGTCTTAAGTTGACCGCTGAACCTTTATACTTGCTGAATGATTGGTATTTAGGTTATGTCTTAAGTTGACCGCTGAACCTTATACTTGTTGAATTTATCTGCTTGCCTAGAGTTGGTACGGTGTCAGATATGAATGATGATAGTGATCTTTATAGTACCTTGACTTTGTTATTGTTCATCCAAGGCATTGGATGACTCTATAGTCAGTTTCGTAAATGGTTTGGATTGAAAGACCCCCGACCGGGTAACCGGTAGGGAAACCGACTCTCCTTCCAAATAGTTTCCGAAGTTGGTTGAGAGCCATGCATTAGTGATTGCTTGATAGTTGATGATCAGTTGTTGCGATATTGATATGCTTCACATGTTTATATATGTTGGAGTGTTCTGTATGCTTGCTTGTTACGTGTCGTTACAAAAGGTGGCTAGGAGAACTCTAGTCACTCCCCACTGATTGTGGCGTACATGTTTTCATGTATGTAGGTACATGCAGGTTGGACGGGGTTCACTTGAGAGCTAGCGAGTGATGATCCTTTCATCATATGACTTATACTTCACCGTTTAGCTAGACTCTAGTTTGATACTGTTTATCTTTTGGTGCCTTTAGGGATGTTCCATCCCAGGCTTTGTATATATTTGGTTTCCGTACTTAGAACTGTTATACTTATCTTTTTCAGTTTATGTCAGTTTCAGTTTTCAGTTTTATTTCACCTCGCATGTTGTTTATGTTAAAAAGTTTAAATTCCGCTGCATATTTAGTACTTTGTATGTTTTATATTTCCGTTTTCGCGAGGGGTTTTACAGTTGGTATCAGAGCGCATTATTGCTCCTGACGCACTCATGTGACCCCCAACCTTAACTTGACCAAATAAACAAATAATGAATGAGAGATGGGGTAGATTTAAGGACTTATATTGTAGTATGTTTGTGCCTTGTTAGGAACACGTCTAACGGTTTACTCTCTTATGATTGAAGAATGACAGAACCAACCAATGATGAGAATGCTGAGACGCAAGCCCTCATTCAAACTCTTCAGGATTGCATAGCTAGGTCATCTAACCAACCTGGAGGATTGGCTTGGATTATCACCCAGATGTGGAGGAATGCAGCTAAGACATTCGACGGAGAGACCAGTGCTGCGACCCTCACCGCTTGGTTCTTTGACATGGAAAGGAACTTCATGATTTATGGTGTACGTTCTGAGGATCAGACCCGAGTAGCATCTCAGTTCTTAGTTCGTGAGGCTAGGAGTTGGTGGTTGACGATCAGTGTTCCTGCTACTCGTGACCCTACTTTCACTTGGAGTCGTTTCAAGACTCTTCTTGGCATGGGGTTTTACCACAGGGACATCCGTCAAGATAAGATGACCGAGTTCATGAACCTTTGCCAAGGAACCCTTTCTGTTCAAGCCTTCACCAATCGATTTGAGGAGCTAATCCACTTTGTCCCACAGCTAGTTGAGAGAGAGGAAGACAAAGCTTATCTGTTTCGGAGCAAGCTTAATGCTGAGACTAGGAGTGTAGCCAGTGGTGACCCGACTTCTTACTTCTAGAGTTACTACAGTATCTTACGGGCGGAGGACCCTTACCAGATCTACTGTGAAGGGGCTGGAGCCTTCTCTCCTCCTCGACCACCTTTACATAGTTGTCGAAGCAAGAGACCTCTTAGTCCTCCTTCCTCCTCCTTTCCTCCTGGAAGGGGAAAGCGCCCACAATTCCTCGTGCAACCTACTACTGTTAGGCCAGGCAATAACCGTCATGGTAAACCACGCATTTGCTACCGTTGCAGAGAGCGAGGACACCTCTTTGGTCAGTGCCCCCAAGGAAAGGGAGAACCCAACGGAGCTGAGGCTTCCCAGGATCGAGACATGGAACCCCCGACAGAAGCTCCCCTAAAGTGCTTCAAGTGCCGCAAGGATCTTCACCTTGGACTCGACTGTCATGGCAACGCTCATCAGTGCTTCACCTGCGAGGGATTTGGACATCGCTCTTTCGAGTGCCACGTAGGGAATATCACCATCAACAGAGCTATCACTACTGACCCAGAGGCTGAGACCAGTGGAGCTAGAGCTGTTCAGCTTCAGGCTGAGACTGGAGTTCACCCTGACCCACCTACTGGTATGTTCATACCTACCATCTTATTTATGGTTGATGTACTCGTAGCCGTTAAGATCTTAATCTCTTCCCTTAGATTCCTGTTAATCTTCTTTGGAATCTCTCTTCATTCCCTTTTTACTCAATCTGATAACTTGCTTCCCTGAAACACCTTGTGCGGTAACCTACCATAGATAAACTTGGGAATTTCTTGAAGTTAGCTGTAGACCGTTATTTGGAGAGTGTTGCTATTTGAGGAGAGACCTAAGGAGCTGAGGGAATGTGTTGTGGATCTTAGTGCCTATATGTACTGATTTGAAGAGTAAGTGAACGACGGGATGATTATGCTAGGTAGAGTGTTATACGCGACCTTTAACAGAACTTAAGTGTGAGAATCCTGCTGAGTCATGGATAATTGTGAGTTTGGAACATCCATTAGAGAATTTAGAGGAACTTGGGGTAAGGAGTGATTTCGAGGAATATGCTTAGAGTACTGATGTTGTCTGATAAGTGAAGGAGGTAAGTTAATGCTATTTGAACTTGAGGAACGAGAGTTGTTAGTAACGGTGTGAGAACAGTGGAACATTTACAAGAACTTGTGGAATTGACTGAGTGGTTGATCTCAAGTTACTTAATGTATCTTAGCATTTATCTAATGAAGGACTTAAAGGAAAATTTAGGATGTATCATCAGTTTGAGAATGAATGATTCGTTGAGAGATGTAAGCCCAGAAACGCGTTGAATTGAGTAAGGTTATTTGGTGGACTATAATGCGAGTATGGTAGATACATCATACGAGTTTAATAACCTGATAGTTGATTTCATTGTCAATTGAGGAAATACCTGAGATGGGTTATCTAGACTTTTGAGGAATAAGTCATTGAAAGGATAATGTTGCTTTAGACTTCGAGGAACTTTGAGATCGGAATCGTTTTGAGGAACTAGTCATGAGGACCAGTCATAGACGTGCTTGACTTGGAAGTTGTTACCTTAGTGAGACCTTGCCTTGGAATGTTCGTTTTATGGTGATAGATGACCTTGGAGAACTTAGGATATCGAAGTACCCTCACAGAATGAATTTGGTGGAATTGAACTACGTAGGACGAAAGGATATAGGTAATTTTGGTTGTGGCCTATCCGATTGAGAAAAGCCATAATGTAGAAAGTTGGGTATCCTAATTTCTGAATTCGATGTTTTAGTGATAAAATTCAGATTTAGATTTAGAAAGTGCGTAAACCTTGGTCCGAGGTAGGTGTATTAAGTTTCCGCCTTGAGTGAGAGATCCCTAACCAAATAGAACAGATTTTTGTAAACTGGGTGAGAGTTTGGGAAACCTTCTTGCAGGGGAATACCATGTTTTGTGGATGAGATAGGGGTAAGAGGGACCGTGAAACCCTTGTGAGCATCGAGGTCACTGGAAACGTCTCCTTAGGATATACTAGAAATCGTTGTAACGATGTTTTAATTATGGATTGAGCGGTTAGTGTACCCGTGTTTGGCAAAGGTTACCGTCTTCTTTAACCGTCAACTTGATTGTTCCGTTCCTTCAACTCTCCTTTTTGTGTCCTGACAACCGCGAAGCTTGAAACCCTTAATCCTTCGTGTTGAAAATAAGCTGGACATAGTTTAGTATCTTGTGATGTGGTGAAGGGACATGCCTTAAGCTGGCCTCTGAGTCCTTTACTTTTGGAAGCTAGTCTATGCCTTAAGTTGGACTCTGAGTCCTTTACTTTTGGAAGCTAATCTATGCCTTAAGTTGGCCTCTGAGTCTAGTGTCTTGCTGATTGGCGGGTCTATGCCTTAAGTTGGCCTCTGAGTCCTTGCTTGCTGAATGTCTTGGTATTTAGGTTATGTCTTAAGTTGACCGCTGAACCTTTATACTTGCTGAATGATTGGTATTTAGGTTATGTCTTAAGTTGACCGCTGAACCTTTATACTTGCTGAATGATTGGTATTTAGGTTATGTCTTAAGTTGACCGCTGAACCTTATACTTGTTGAATTTATCTGCTTGCCTAGAGTTGGTACGGTGTCAGATATGAATGATGATAGTGATGTTTATAGTACCTTGACTTTGTTATTGTTCATCCAAGGCATTGGATGACTCTTTAGTCAGTTTCGTAAATGGTTTGGATTGAAAGACCCCCGACCGGGTAACCGGTAGGGAAACCGACTCTCCTTCCAAATAGTTTCCGAAGTTGGGTGAGAGCCGTGCATTAGTGATTGCTTGATAGTTGATGATCAGTTGTTGCGATATTGATATGCTTCACATGTTTATATATGTTGGAGTGTTCTGTATGCTTGCTTGTTACGTGTCGTTACAAAAGGTGGCTAGGAGAACTCTAGTCACTCCCCACTGATTGTGGCGTACATGTTTTCTTGTATGTAGGTACATGCAGGTTGGACGGGGTTCACTTGAGAGCTAGCGAGTGATGATCCTTTCATCATATGACTTACACTTCACCGTTTAGCTAGACTCTAGTTTGATACTGTTTATCTTTTGGTGCCTCTAGGGATGTTCCATCCAAGGCTTTGTATATATTTGGTTTCCGTACTTAGAACTGTTATACTTATTTATTTCAGTTTATGTCAGTTTCAGTTTTTAGTTTTATTTCACCTCGCATGTTGTTTATGTTAAAAAGTTTAAATTCCGCTGCATATTTAGTACTTTGTATGTTTTATATTTCCGCTTTCGCGAGGGGTTTTACAGTTGGTATCAGAGCGCATTATTGTTCCTGACGCACTCATGTGACCCCCAACCTTAACTTGAGCAAATAAACAAATAATGAATGAGAGATGAGGTAGATTTAAGGACTTATATTGTAGTCTGTTTGTGCCTTGTTAGGAACACGTCTAACGGTTTACTCTCTTATGATTGAAGAATGACAGAACCAACCAATGATGAGAATGCTGAGACGCAAGCCCTCATTCAAACTCTTCAGGATTGCATAGCTAGGTTATCTATGTGACACCCCGCGATATTACATAAAAATAAACAAGCAACTTGCAGCGGAAATACGGTATTTTAAAAACTTTCGACATAAATAAATAAACTTAATCGCGGAATATCAAAAACAACATGCTGAAGATTTAAAACTAAAGAAAAGTATAACTTATACAAGATAAATGAAAGGTTACAAGGGATAAGGTTTCCCTCGATAGCAACATAATTAAATCTAAGCTAAACGTAAATAGGTAATTGTCGACTAATCAACAATGCTCGCTAGCCACACGTCTTCCCCAAACAGCACCAACCTACATACATGAAACATGTACGCCACAGTCAGTGGGGAGTAACTCGAGGTTCTCCCAGCCACTTTTTGTCAGAAAACACGTAAACGGTAATACAACACAACATATACATATGAACATGCATATAATAAATAATCAAATATGACATAATCGAATATGACATGATCAAATATGACAAACATGATCAAGCATGAACCAACGTGTGATTTACAACCAAGGTCATCATGTGAACTATATCAAACGGATAATCAACCCAAGTGAATGACTCAGCGGCCAACACTTGATGGCATGTTCATTCACACAAACAACAAGCAAGTAATTGACTCAGAGGCCAACACTAGATGGCATGGCCAATCACAGAACATACAAGAATAGAATGAACGCCTTCAGGGAACATAACCGTTACCACTGACCGCTAGGTCGCATAACCACGACGCTAGCTATCGGGACGCATAACCACGACACCGACTCTATGTATAGTGCATAACCGACAACTATATGCCTAAGACCTGGCCAGACCTCTCGATGTAATAACCTACACCGAACGACACACGGGGACCGGGCCGCATAACCACGGACACCGACCAATCCCGAACATAGATAAAACCCATAACCGGGGTGGCATTAGTTCATTACAATGATACACCAATCGTACCACCGCTATCCATTCACAAACAAGGTGACATAACCGTCACTCACATACACAGGATGACATAACCGTCACCCAACACAAGCTAGGCAACATAACCGTTACTCGACTCAACTTAAGATAACATAACCGTTATCAAATTACAAGTAAAGCAACATAACCGTTACTCGACTCAATTCAAGACAACATAACCGTTGTCAATTTAACTCGAGCTAACATAACCGTTAACTAACTCATTTAAAACATGTGAGCTTTAAATCAATCAAGACAACACTTAAGATAGTTTTGACAAGCTAACTTGAAGCGGGAGCCGGTTTCCCTTCCGGTTGCCCGGCCGGGGGGTCTTCCTCCTCAACTTAGCTAATAAAACGGCTTAAGCATTCAACTGTACAATTACAACGGAATCACCCAAACATTTAACTCACATGAGCAATAAAACAATAGGAATTCATTTGACAAGTCTCATTCTACAAGATTACTTTTCATTCGGAAGTAAAACAAATTTAGAATAGAGAGACAAGTTAATGATCGTAAACATATGAATTAAACAATAGACGACGGACGAAATTCAATTCCCGAATCATACATGATATATATATATATATATATATATGCTTCCTAACATAAGTTTTATAAAGATTTAACATGCTTAAACAAGGTCCGAACAAGCGACGAATCGATGAGTAGCTTTTTATTACTAAGCATATGGTCGATTAACATGAGGCTAACGGAAGTATAATTTACGAAACTCATATAATATATTCATATATCAAGGAGGAGAAGGAGAGGCAAAGCTTAACCAAGGGAATAAGTGCAAAGTGAAGAGAAGCAAGCAAAAAGGAAGAATTGAAGCCTTGGCATACACAAACAAGAGCCAAAATGAAGAATTGAAAACTCGGTTTCACAAGGGTCAACTTCAAACGACTATATCTCGAGTTCTAGAGCTCCTATTGATGCAAGGCCAAGTGGAGGTGAAAGCTTGTGATCTTAGCTTTCCAACGATAGGTCACACGCCTCATTTGGATAAGAAACAAAAGAGATATGACCTTTCGAAGATGCTGCTGTCAGACTAAACCGCAGCTTGCGCTAAATACCGCAGCCTGCGCTAAATACCGCAGCCTGCGCATGGCCAGGCCGCAGGCCTGCGTGTGTGGCCGCAGCCTGCGGTTCCCACGGGCTGCTGCCCAGCCGTGCTCAGTCCGTGAGCTCGCTCCTTGGTTCCTTATTCGACAATGCAAGATAGTTACTACGCAATATACCCAACACGTAACGCTATTCATTCTCGTATATATGACAACATGTACTCGTAACTAAACGATAACAAGCAACATTTATCAACCCAAACACGGATTAAATCAATTGGAAATCATTATATTGATGAGACGAACTAAGCATGTGACGGATACTAACTTACCCATTAACTACAAGCGGCATTTATCATTCAATACCACCAAATCAACCATGAATCTCATTTCAATCGATTAGAAGATAACTAAACAACTCAATACTTCCCAATTTCAGAAATCAATCAACACAGTGCTCATAATTTCAGAAATTAAACAACCACAACCATACACAATCCATTTTTGACTTAAAGTCGAGTAACCTCTCAAAGTTACCTTTAAAGCTCTTCAAATCTTCAAAGAATCCTTCATTGAAGTCCATACATCCATTCTCGCTCAAGAACAAAAGGAAAAACGGGTCACAATCTAACCCTAGAAAAAAAAGGGGTTTTCCGAAAGCACAACAATACTAACTTTTAAAGACATGAGAAGAAGGAGAAGAAGAAGAGGAGAACATACCTACCAAGAACTCGGAATTTGAGCAAGGAACGAAGGCGGTAGAGGCGGATTTGTGTTCTTGAGGAACACCAACAATGGTGAAGGGTTTTGGTGTTTGTTGAAGAGGCTGAAGGGAGTAAATGAGTTGTGTGGAATGAATGAAACATAACACTAGGAGTATATGGGAGTTTTGAGTCGGGAATGACTCGGAATTCATTTAATGAGTCGGGATGGACTCGGATTTGACTAATTAAGACGGAAACAACCTCTCAAGTCTATTATTACTCAAGATGGGACAAAAATATGCAAGTAAACCACATTTCATGAAATTATCCGTCATACATGTCATTTCTCGAAAATAAAAACCGAAACTTAGATTTATAAAACTCGAAACATAAATTGAAACTAAAAAGCTTTAAAACGAAATATTCTTATTACAAAAAGATATTTACGAAATTTAATAAAATATAAATTATTCTTGAAATTCAATTAAATCTTTAAATTTACAATACGGAAAATATCGGGGTGTTACAATCACCCCACCTTTTAAAAAGTTTCGTCCTCGAAACTTGAAGGTAGAAAAGGTGTCCATCAAAAGTTGACATTCTAAAAACATAACTTTCTTTCAAATATTTTCGAATGGAAAAATTCTAGGGGCACAAGTCCTCATTAACGGAGCGTTAGGGTTCTCGTTACGTACTCAAGAGCCCGTCGTCCCGAAACAAGGACAAGTTCAAAAGTCAAAAACGGATTATGCGCTGACAAGCGTAATACAAGTCATTAGACGTCTCCAATAACAAGTCTCACATCAAATCAAACGCCAAAATCATTCAATATTTTATAAGTCAACCAAGCTTTTCAAAACATGTCATTTTCGAAAGAGAGTTTTCATTTTGAAATCTAAAATCAAAATAAGATTGTAACCGGAATGAAAACCTCCAACAACATAGGTAAGGTGACTCAAATCAATTATGAAGTACATAAATGGAAAATAAATTGAACATCGTTCAAACAACACACAAGCATGAAAGTCACACATAAACAACCAAAGAGAAACAGATTAGAACGTCAAGAAACTCCTAACACAACAAGGTTGACAAGGAAGCTAACTAAGACAAGGCATCGAACCATACTTCCCAAAGTCAAGGACGGTTCTCAACAAGAGAGGAAAGAGGGAAAACAAGAGCTTCAGGTTAAGGGAGGCTAGGTACTCTCCCAGGATACGGGGCCATTAACCACTCGATCCACAAAAGAAACGGCGTCGTCACGATTCCTTGCACACTTCAGAAAACAGCTCTTTCAATCCACAAAACTCTCAAGGTCCCCTCACTCATTATGGTCACTCATTTCCAGGTTATCCACGGTATAAGGTACCTCATCACCAAAGGGTTTCAACCACTCGCGATCATTACCCAACATTCAACAACCTCCATGAGACTAAACCCAAAACCTACTGATAAGGTCAAACTCACATCCAACCAACCCAACCAAATCCAATATACTCATACCGATATCCAAAATATGAAAGTTGCATTCTCTGAATTCCACATATTCTCACGTATATAACCATGAGACACTTATCCACCACGTCAAATTCCAAAAGTTTAACACGATATTCCTCAATTCGAATACACCCAACATCGGACTGCGGTCCAACATCCAAGCATCTAGTTCCATCTACTCAAGGTCTCTCAAACCCAAACATTCTTTAAATATCTTAGGCTCTAAAAATTACAAGTCTACAAGTTGTAGTTCACTACACCATCCAGACATCCCAAAATATGATCTTTAAGTAACTCCACAAATAGCATAACACTAATTCCGTTCAAGCAACTAAGACCATAAATCCCAAGCATACTTCCCGAATTCATATTTATGAGTCCTAACACTTCCTTTGTACTCTGGAACCAACACATTTCAATCCCAAGGCTCTCAATCGCAAACATGATTCCAAAGGTTAAGTTTTACTAGATGTCACACCTATTATTCACTTTCTAGGCCAAGAATTCTACCAACCGATTCCACTCACTACGGGGCAAACGACTAAGCATCAAGTTCACCAAGACACAGCTTACTACACAACCTAACCTATTCCAAGAACATCAATTTTCCGAAAGAAGGCTAAGGGTTATCCTCAAATAAGCTCTTCAAAATTCAACAACCAAGGTAGGCTATCTATAAAACGCCAAGAGAAGAGGCAAGTAACAAGAACGAGGTTAAGTCGGAAGGTAACAAAGGTAGCTTCCGAGGCAAGATAGAAGATGGTTCAAGAAAAGGAAATGCATCCAGAGACAAGAGAAGGAAAGAGATGCATGAGAGTAAGAGGTAAATTAGGGGACAAGGAAACATTTACCAAGGAATATAAGAATCTTCCAACTTCGGTAGTAGGCACCACTCTTTATCTTCATTCAGATAAGCTCGCTGTTCACCTGTTCTAAAGCATAACAATAAACTCATGGACAATTAACAAACCGGTTAGACCTAACATAGAGAAACCACAATACAGACTACCACTTGGTCCTTAAGTCTACCCATCTCTCATTCATTATTTCAGGTCAAGTTCATATTTAAGTTGGGGTACACGTGCGTGCGTCGGGAGCATTACTGCTCTGATACCAACTGTGACACCCCGCGATATTAGATAAAAATAAACAAGCAACTTGCAGCGGAAATACGGTATTTTAAAAACTTTCGACATAAATAAATAAACTTAATCGCGGAATATCAAAAACAACATGCGGAAGATTTAAAACTAAAGAAAAGTATAACTTATACAAGATAAATAAAAGGTTACAAGGGATAAGGTATCCCTCGATAGCAACATAATTAAATCTAAGCTAAACGTAAATAGGTAATTGTCGACTAATCAACAATGCTCGCTAGCCACACGTCTTCCCCAAACAGCACCAACCTACATACATGAAACATGTACGCCACAGTCAGTGGGGAGTAACTCGAGGTTCTCCCAGCCACTTTTTGTCAGAAAACACGTAAACGGTAATACAACACAACATATACATATGAACATGCATATACAATGATAAATAATCAAATATGACATAATCGAATATGACATGATCAAATATGACAAACATGATCAAGCATGAACCAACATGTGATTTACAACCAAGGTCATCATGTGAACTATATCAAACGGATAATCAACCCAAGTGAATGACTCATCGGCCAACACTTGATGGCATGTTCATTCACACAAACAACAAGCAAGTAATTGACTCAGAGGCCAACACTAGATGGCATGGCCAATCACAGAACATACAAGAATAGAATGAACGCCGTCAGGGAACATAACCGTTACCACTGACCGCTAGGTCGCATAACCACGACGCTAGCTATCGGGACGCATAACCACGACACCGACTCTATGTATAGTGCATAACCGACAACTATATGCCTAAGACCTGGCCAGACCTCTCGATGTAATAACCTACACCGAACGACACACGGGGACCGGGCCGCATAACCACGGACACCGACCAATCCCGAACATAGATAAAACCCATAACCGGGGTGGCATTAGTTCATTACAATGATACACCAATCGTACCACCGCTATCCATTCACAAACAAGGTGACATAACCGTCACTCACATACACAGGATGACATAACCGTCACCCAACACAAGCTAGGCAACATAACCGTTACTCGACTCAACTTAAGATAACATAACCGTTATCAAATTACAAGTAAAGCAACATAACCGTTACTCGACTCAATTCAAGACAACATAACCGTTGTCAATTTAACTCGAGCTAACATAACCGTTAACTAACTCATTTAAAACATGTGAGCTTTAAATCAATCAAGACAACACTTAAGATAGTTTTGACAAGCTAACTTGAAGCGGGAGCCGGTTTCCCTTCCGGTTGCCCGGCCGGGGGGTCTTCCTCCTCAACTTAGCTAATAAAAGGCTTAAGCATTCAACTGTACAATTACAACGGAATCACCCAAACATTTAACTCACATGAGCAATAAAACAATAAGAATTCATTTGACAAGTCTCATTCTACAAGCTTACTTTTCATTCGGAAGTAAAACAAATTTAGAATAGAAAGACAAGTTAATGATCGTAAACATATGAATTAAACAATAGACGACGGACGAAATTCAATTCCCGAATCATACATGATATATATATATATATATATATATATATATATATATATATATATATATATATATATATATATATATATATATATATATATGCTTCCTAACATAAGTTTTATAAAGATTTAACATGCTTAAACAAGGTCCGAACAAGCGACGAATCGATGAGTAGCTTTTTATTACTAAGCATATGGTCGATTAACATGAGGCTAACGGAAGTATAATTTACGAAACTCATATAATATATTCATATATCAAGGAGGAGAAGGAGAGGCAAAGCTTAACCAAGGGAATAAGTGCAAAGTGAAGAGAAGCAAGCAAAAAGGAAGAATTGAAGCCTTGGCATACACAAACAAGAGCCAAAATGAAGAATTGAAAACTCGGTTTCACAAGGGTCAACTTCAAACGACTATATCTCGAGTTCTAGAGCTTCTATTGATGCAAGGCCAAGTGGAGGTGAAAGCTTGTGATCTTAGCTTTCCAAAGATAGGTCACACGCCTCATTTGGATAAGAAACAAAAGAGATATGACCTTTCGAAGATGCTGCTGTCAGACTAAACCGCAGCTTGCGCTAAATACCGCAGCCTGCGCTAAATACCGCAGCCTGCGCATGGCCAGGCCGCAGGCCTGCGTGTGTGGCCGCAGCCTGCGGTTCCCACGGGATGCTGCCCAGCCGTGCTCGGTCCGTGAGCTCGCTCCTTGGTTCCTTATTCGACAATGCAAGATAGTTACTACGCAATATACCCAACACGTAACGCTATTCATTCTCGTATATATGACAACATGTACTCGTAACTAAACGATAACAAGCAACATTTATCAACCCAAACACGGATTAAATCAATTGGAAATCATTATATTGATGAGACGAACTAAGCATGTGACGGATACTAACTTACCAATTAACTACAAGCGGCATTTATCATTCAATACCACCAAATCAACCATGAATCTCATTTCAATCGATTAGAAGATAACTAAACAACTCAATACTTCCCAATTTCAGAAATCAATCAACACAGTGCTCATAATTTCAGAAATTAAACAACCACAACCATACACAATCCATTTTTGACTTAAAGTCGAGTAACCTCTCAAAGTTACCTTTAAAGCTCTTCAAATCTTCAAAGAATCCTTCATTGAAGTCCATACATCCATTCTCGCTCAAGAACAAAAGGAAAAACGGGTCACAATCTAACCCTAGAAAAAAAAGGGGTTTTCCGAAAGCACAACAATACTAACTTTTAAAGACATGAGAAGAAGGAGAAGAAGAAGAGGAGAACATACCTACCAAGAACTCGGAATTTGAGCAAGGAACGAAGGCGGTAGAGGCGGATTTGTGTTCTTGAGGAACACCAACAATGGTGAAGGGTTTTGGTGTTTGTTGAAGAGGATGAAGGGAGTAAATGAGTTGTGTGGAATGAATGAAACATAACACTAGGAGTATATGGGAGTTTTGAGTCGGGAATGACTCGGAATTCATTTAATGAGTCGGGATGGACTCGGATTTGACTAATTAAGACGGAAACAACCTCTCAAGTCTATTGTTACTCAAGATGGGACAAAAATATGCAAGTAAACCACATTTCATGAAATTATCCGTCATACATGTCATTTCTCGAAAATAAAAACCGAAACTTAGATTTATAAAACTCGAAACATAAATTGAAACTAAAAAGCTTTAAAACGAAATATTCTTATTACAAAAAGATATTTACGAAATTTAATAAAATATAAATTATTCTTGAAATTCAATTAAATCTTTAAATTTACAATACGGAAAATATCGGGGTGTTACAATCTATGCCTTCTTCTTCATTTCAAACCTCGGGAAGTAACCAACCTGGAGGATTGGCTTGGATTATCACCCATATGTGGAGGAATGCAGCTAAGACATTCGACGGAGAGACCAGTGCTGCGACCCTCACCGCTTGGTTCTTTGACATGGAAAGGAACTTCATGATTTATGGTGTTCGTTCTGAGGATCAGACCCGAGTAGCATCTCAGTTCTTAGTTCGTGAGGCTAGGAATTGGTGGTTGACGATCAGTGCTCCTGCTCATCGTGACCCTACTTTCACTTGGAGTCGTTTCAAGACTCTTCTTGGCATGAGGTTTTACCACAGGGACATCCGTCAAGATAAGATGACCGAGTTCATGAACCTTCGCCAAGGAACCCTTTCTGTTCAAGCCTTCACCAATCGATTTGAGGAGCTAATCCACTTTGTCCCACAGCTAGTTGAGAGAGAGGAAGACAAAGCTTATCTGTTTCGGAGCAAGCTTAATGCTGAGACTAGGAGTGTAGCCAGTGGTGACCCGACTTCTTACTTCCAGAGTTACTACAGTATCTTACGGGCGAAGGACCCTTACCAGATCTACTGTGAAGGGGCTGGAGCCTTCTCTCCTCCTCGACCACCTTTACATAGTTGTCGAAGCAAGAGACCTCTTAGTCCTCCTTCCTCTTCCTTTCCTCCTGGAAGGGGAAAGCGCCCACAGTTCCTCGTGCAACCTACTACTGTTAGGCCAGGCAATAACCGCCGTGGTAGACCACGCATTTGCTACCGTTGCAGAGAGCGAGGACACCTCTTTGATCAGTGCCCCCAAGGAAAGGGAGAACCCAACGGAGCTGAGGCTTCCCAGGATCGAGACATGGAACCCCCGACAGAAGCTCCCCTAAAGTGCTTCAAGTGCCGCAAGGATCTTCACCTTGGACTCGACTGTCATGACAACCCTCACCAGTGCTCACCTGCGAGGGATTTGGACATCGCTCTTTCGAGTGACACGTAGGGAATATCACCATCAACAAAGCTATCACTACTGACCCAGAGGCTGAGACCAGTGGAGCTAGAGCTGTTCAGCTTCAGGCTGAGACTGGAGTTCACCCTGACCCACCTACTGGTATGTTCATACCTACCATCTTATTTATGGTTGATGTACTCGTAGCCGTTGAGATCTTAATCTCTTCCCTTAGATTCCTGTTAATCTTCTTTGGAATCTCTCTTCATTCCCGTTTTACTCAATCTGATAACTTGCTTCCCTGAAACACCTTGTGCGGTAACCTACCATAGATAAACTTGGGAATTTCTTGAAGTTAGCTGTAGACCGTTATTTGGAGAGTGTTGCTATTTGAGGAGAGACCTAAGGAGCTGAGGGAATGTGTTGTGGATCTTAGTGCCTGTAATACTCCGTATTTTATTATATTATATTTTAATGTTTAATAATTATGTGGACGTGTTGATAGTTATTTTGAACGTTTGTATTTGATAATGTAATTATCGAATAAGTGTTTTATGATTTATATGTTTTGTTAATGGGTCGGGTCTACAAACTTATATTAGAACCGTGTTTAAGCTGTGTAATTTGGGCCTTGGAATGCGGGCAAGACTTATGGCCCATACTCTATACTTGACACAAATCACAACCACGTACATAACCTCTTTTCTGCGCCTGATCTACCACCACCTAAACCCTAATCTGGACATATCGACAACCAACCTCTGACAAAATATCACAGCCGACCCATCAAGGTTCAAGGAGGAAGGGTTTCACGGTGGTCAAGGGTGGTCCACGGTGGTTTATTACCACTAGAAATAGATACACTCAGCACAGTTTTGCTTTCCTTTTGTTCCGTTGGTTTTGATTCGTAGTTATAATCATGTAATCCATGTTATAGGTTCTCATCTCTGCATAAAACTAATCCTTGGCGTGTAATAATCATGTTTCAACCATTATAATGACATATTTAACAACCTAAGGCCGTCATATAGGGTGTTTCGTCACTGGTGTCAGACCACTGCTTTTCGTTTTTTTTTAGAACAGAGTCTTTAAACGAGTATGTTCAATGGTAATTCGACTGAGTTCCTGTTTGCGATTGTTCTGGGTGTTTGTGTTTTGAGATAGTAATATGTTAGGGTAAGTTATGTTGGTGGTTGGAGGGTGGTTTGTGGTGGTTGGGAGACCTTAGTTGATGCAGAAAGTGGAGTACGTTATAACAGTACAGGAACAGGGGGTACAAACGCGAGGGTTATGTGCCTGTTTGGAGCGGTGGTTTTGGTGTTTTGGGGGTGTCGAAGGCTAGTGTTTTCCACCATGGGTTTAAGGGTGATGTGAGGTGTCTAGGGTAGTACTGGTGGTGTTGAAGGTGGTGGTAGAAAGCGGTTAAATGGGTGTTTGTAAGAGGTGGAACACGGGTACAAAAACGGAAAAAGGGTGTCGTGGGCAGGCTACTTGATAGAGCTTTCTTAGCGTATCAGAGGAGAACATGGGCTTGAGTAGACCACCCCTGGAACCACCGTGGGTCAGTGGTGACTACGGTGGTGGCCAGAGGTGGTGATGGGCATGGAGGAGAGAGAGTAGCGTCGAAAGAGAGAGAGTTGGAAGGGGAGTGCTGGAAAACAGAGTACGTCGGATGTTGCTGGCGTTTTGGGCTACGTTCTATGGTGGCTGTGAGGGCGGTAACAAGTGTGGGGAATAAAACGCGTATTCACCCTAAATTTGCAGGATTATAATGAAATATGCAATTGTGAATATCGTCATAAGATTAAAAACATGAGAAAAGAAGTACAACCTTTAGTCCTTGCGCAAAAGGCCTAAGAACAGGAATTAATGCAAATTCCTCCTATAACTTGCACCCAAGACTTAGTTTGAGACGTGGCCGCGTGTGCTAGAAATCCTCTCCAATTGCCTTGCAATATAGGGAGAGCCCTTGAGGTTTTAGATGTGAGATCTGAGGTTTTGGGAGAAGAATGCTCTCAAACCCTAATTTTACCCTGAGATTATTTTACAGTGCAACAAGTGTGTCTGACATAAGGAGACTCCTCCTCCTTATGTAGTTGTTTCGGCCGAATTGGGGTTTGGGTAGGAGTGGGCTTTCCACTCTTACCTTATTCCAATGCGTGATTCGACCCAATTGCTTAAATATAATTCGCGGGTTTATAATTATAAATCGTAACATGTTATCAGATATTAATACAGTCGATATATTAATAACGGTCTGATAAAATACGATATTGTATAATTGCCCAAATTAATATAACTGTTTATATTAATACGCGAATACAATATTTAATTAAATATAACCGTTTATATTTAATTTACGAATTAATCATGTAATCCGTATTAGCTAAAATTATTTAATCCGTATTAAATAATAATCTCAACATCTTATTGACTAATTTAATAGTCAATACCTCTGACTAACCGTTTAGTCATATCCGGCAAAATGTGACTGTATTTTCATACCTTCACATCTCTCAAACGTGTCCTATAGGTGTGACGTATAGGGACCAGTTGACCACCGCCATCCGTATGACAATAACGTCAAACTTATCTAGCAAGCCAACCGTTATTGATAAACGTGGATCAACTGGTAATAATACAGAAGTATGCCCTTGTGATCCTTAAAGAGATTTAATAAGTCATTGTACTTAATTGTCAAGGACACCAGCCCCAACAACAAGTGACTATTAGAGTTATGACGTGGGCAGTAGTGTGGGTAAGAGGATAGAACCTTCGTTGGTGGCTGTGGGTGGCTAGAAACGTGGTGGTGGTGTCGTGAAGTTGGGTGCGCGAGTAGTATATACGGAATTGGTGGCGCTGCTGTTTTCGCGTGTTCCTGCTTTTGTTGCGTCGTGGGTATAAGTTAGTAAGGGGTTCTTAATTATTGTGTTTGCTAGTGTTTACTGTTGTTGTTGTGTGTTGTTTTAATTATTATGATTATTATAATTCTAAGATATTATTATTATTATTATTATTATTATTACCATTATTATTTATATCTTAATTATTATTGTTTATGTTATTGTTGTTGTAATTATTAATATTAATATTGATACTAATGTTCGAGTATTCTATTTTATCAAAAGTAGTAATAATTGATTATTAGAATGGTATACTATGATTAGTATGTTTTCAATTCTATTTTCTGGTCTACCTGATGAAGATCCAATAAAGCACGTTACAACCTTCACAGATTATTGTTGTTTCATACCCCTACCTGAAGGGGTAACTAGAGATGAGGTGCTGGCAACTATGTTCTTATTCTCCTTAAAAGGAGACGCGCAAGAATGGTACCGGGACCTTAAAAAGACAAGTGAAGGGATTACAGATTGGACCGCCTTGGCCTTGGCTTTTTACAAGAAATACTTCCCTCTTGCAAAAGCTGAGGACTTGAGAAACCAAATCCATAACTTTCAGCAGGGACCTGATGAAGGATTTTGTGAAGCATGGGATCGATTCAAGAAATTGGTCCGTTCCATCCCTCACCATAACCTTCCACAATGGGACCTGTGTAACCGCTTTTACAACTCTCTTTACGATGACTATAAGATGATCCTTGATGTGGCCGCCAATGGAAGATTCCAGAACAACACCGATCATATGAAGGGTTGGCAAACCATTGAAGACATGGCGGTGCATAAGGCTACTTTTAAGGGTTCACGTGGGAATTCAAGAAGGCTGAATGTAGAGATGAATAGAGTGATGGCTCTTGAGACAACAGTTGAAGCCCGTTTTGAAAAGCTTGAGGCAACCCAGCTAAAGCTTGAAAGTGCGAACCTAGTTACTACGGTCGACAACACGGGAGAAATTGAGAGATTAAGAGCTCTTGTTGATGCCTTAACCACGGCAGTTTTTAAGATGAATGAGGCTCACTGCACTTCCACGAAGATTCTTGAGGAACACTTGATAAACATAGCCAACCAAAGAAAAAGCTCTCCACCTAGTTCTGAGGGACCCATGGAGACGCTGAATGCCATAAATCTAAGGAGTGGCCGTGTTTGTGAAGATTCAACTCAAGAGGATGATCCAGCCGAAATTCCAAGTCAAGAATCCGATCCCGTCAAAAGAACAGGAGGTCGACCGACCACTTCTGTAAGTCGATCGACCACTGTTCCTGACGTGAGATCAGATTCTGAAAAAGAAAAAAAATCGGATTTTGCAGACTCTGGTCGACCGACCACTAATACTGGTCGACCGACCGACGCTCCTGAGCAGAGTGCCGTTTTGACTCCGGAATCGCTGGACCCTTCCTTCATTCAAAGCCTTACTGAAATTTTACAGCTGAAAAAGCCAAAGGTTGCTGATCCTATGGCTAAAGTCACCATTCCTTATCCTGAAAGACTGAAAAATTCAAAGGAGGATAAGAAATTTGGTAAGTTCTTAGAAATGGTGAAGAATCTTGAGGTAACCATCCCTTTCACTGACTTAATTACCCAGGTACCTTCTTATGCTAAATTCATGAAAGATATTTTAAGTCGTAAGAGGAATTTTCAGGACGACGGTGCTGTTGCTTTTGTGGAAGAATGTTATGTTCTTTCACAAGATAATATAGCACCCAAGTTAAAAGACCCAGGTAGTTTTTCCATCCCTTGTACCATAGGTAATCATTTAATAGGGAAAGCCCTTTGTGATCTAGGGGCTAGTGTCAGTGTCATACCTTATTCTGTATGTGAAAGACTTGGTTTAGGTAGACTTAAGTCACCAATATTACTGTACAGATGGCTGATAGATCAACCCAAAGACCACTAGGGGTCTTGGAGGATGTCCCAGTAAAAGTGGGAAAGTTCTTTATTCCTGTGGATTTCGTTGTTTTAGACATTGCTGAGGATAGTCGAATACCTATTATTTTAGGTAGACCTTTTTTACACACAGCTGGAGCTGTGATAGATGTCAAACGCGGGACCATTACTTTAGAAGTTGGGGATGACACTATCGAGTTTAGTCTTGCCCATAAGGCAACTATTCCTACTGATGATACTTGTTGTTCCATTGATATTGTAGACAGGAATGTTATCCTTAATTGGAGGGAATCCTTGACCAAGGATCCCTTAGATGATCTGACAGTTTTGGATAAGTGTGCAGGTAATCCAGCTGAAGATGCTGAAGAGCTGGATTTGATAGAAGAAGAGGAAGAGGAATATGAGCTCACTGAAGAAGATGGTGAGAAGCTCATAAGCCTAGCCAATACAAGTCTGGTAAACATATGTTATTCTATAGATGCTAATTCTGTTCAGGCAGTTGAGGTAAAAGCACCAGAGCGTAAGCCACTTCCTCCTAATCTTAAGTATGTTTTTCTAGATGATACTGAGCAATACCCTGCAATTGTTAGCTCTAAACTTAGTCCTGACCAACTTTCTGCCTTAATGACTGTTCTTAAAAAGAATAGAAAAGCTCTAGGTTATTCTTTGGATGATATTAAGGGCATAAGCCCTGATGTTTGTATGCACAGAATAGATTTAGAGGAAGGGCATAAGCCCTATAGACAGGGACAGCGTAAATTGAACCCTAAGATGCAGGATGTAGTTATGGCTGAGGTTATGAAGCTTCTTGATGCAGGTATTATCTATCCAGTTGGCAACTCTAAGTGGGTTAGCCCAGTTCAGGTGGTTCCTAAGAAAGGAGGGACCACAGTGGTTAAGAATGATAAAAATGAGTTAATACCAACTAGAGTTGTGACTGGGTGGCGGATGTGCATTGATTATAGACAGTTAAATGCCGCCACCAAGAAAGACCATTTCCCCCTTTCTTTTGTTGACCAAATGACTGAAAGATTGGCTTCTAATAAATTCTTCTGTTTTCTAGACGGTTATTCAGGTTTCTTCCAGATTCCCATCCATCCTGATGATCAGAGTAAGACTACTTTTACATGTCCACGGGGTGTTTTTGCCTATCGCAGGATGCCTTTTGGGTTATGCAATGCTCCTGCTACTTTTCAAAGGTGTATGATGGGTATTTTTTCAGACTTTATAGAAAACATTATGGAAGTATTTATGGATGATTTCTCTGTTTATGGTAATGCTTTTGATCAATGCTTAGCTAATCTTGATAAAGTCTTGCAGCGATGTATTGATGTAAACCTTGTCTTAAATTGGGAGAAGTGTCATTTTATGGTTACTGAAGGGGTAGTTTTAGGGCATCTAATTTCAGATAAAGGTATACACGTTGATAAAGCAAAGGTGCAGGTGATTGAGCAATTACCCCCTCCTGTTAATGTCAAAGGGGTGAGAAGCTTCTTAGGACACGCAGGTTTTTACAGGCGTTTCATTAAGGACTTCTCTAAAATTGCTAAACCACTTACACAATTGCTTCTTAAAGATGCCATCTTTGAGTTTTCTGATGAATGCCTTTCAGCTTTTAACAGGTTGAAGGAAGCTTTGATCTCAGCACCAATCATTCAGCCACCAGATTGGGATCTCCCTTTTGAGATCATGTGCGATGCTAGTGATTATGCTGTAGGTGCTGTGCTCGGTCAAAGGAAGAACAAGGCTCTTAATGCTATTTACTATGCGAGCCGCACCCTGGATGAGACTCAAGTCAACTATTTCACCACAGAGAAAGAGATGCTAGCTGTCATATTTGCCTTAGAAAAATTTAGATCATATTTAGTAGGTAATAAGGTAATTGTTTATACTGACCATGCAGCTTTAAAAGGTCTTTTTCAAAAGAAGGATTCAAAGCCAAGACTTTTAAGGTGGATCCTCCTTCTCCAAGAGTTCGACATTGAGATCAGGGATAAGAAAGGCGCGGAAAACGTGGTAGCTGACCATTTATCTCGCCTGCAGCTGACTGATGGGGAAGATTCTTTACCTATTGATGATTCGTTTCCTGATGAGAGTTTATTTATCATTAATAGTTCAGGTTCTTACCCCCCCCCCCCCCCCCTTGGTATGCTGATTTTGCTAATTTTGCTGTTACAGGTAAAATCCCTCCTGAGTTGTCTTGGCAACAAAAGAAGAGATTTATGTTTGATGCAAGACAGTATTTTTGGGATGACCCTTACGTTTTTAAAGAGTGCGGAGATGGACTTATCCGGAGATGCGTCCCCCAATGGGAGGTGAAGGACATTCTGGAAGCATGTCACTCTTCTGCATATGGTGGTCACCACGGTCCATCTAGGACCGTGGCCAAGGTATTACAGTCTGGTTTTTATTGGCCTACTTTACATGCTGATTGTAGAAATTTTGTAGGTAACTCTGATGCCTGTCAAAGGACTGGGAATGTCTCAAAAAGACATGAGATGCCACAAGTAGGTATTTTAGAGGTAGAGATTTTTGATGTTTGGGGCATTGATTATCAAGGACCTTTTCCCAGTAGTCAAGGTAACAGGTATATTCTTGTAGCTGTTGATTATGTGTCTAAGTGGGTAGAAGCTATTGCTACTCCCCATTGTGATGCAAAAGCTGTTATTAAGATGTTTAAAAAAAATCATATTTCCTCGTTTTGGTGTCCCTAGGGTTGTCATAAGTGATGGAGGTATGCATTTTAAGGAGAAACGCTTAGGTGACTTGTTAAATAAATTCGGTGTCCAACATCGTAGGGGTTTAGCTTATCACCCTCAGACTAGTGGTCAAGTTGAGATCTCTAATAGAGAACTCAAGGAGACCCTAGCCAAGGTAGTTTCTAAGTCTAGGAAAGATTGGAGCCTAAAACTTGATGATGTTTTATGGGCCTATAGAACCGCGTTCAAAACTCCAATAGGAATGTCACCATTCAGATTGATTTATGGTAAAACTTGTCATTTACCAGTTGAGTTAGAACGTAAGTCTTGGTGGGCTATATGTGATCTTAATTTAGACCCTAATCTTTCCCGTGAGAAACGTTTATTGCAGCTAAATGAGTTAGAAGAATTCAGGTTGTTATCCTATGACAATGCCAGGATCTACAAAGAGAAAACAAAGCGCTGGCATGACAAGAGAATCATTAGACGTGATTTTCAGGTAGGTGATAGGGTACTGCTTTTTAATGCTCGTATTCGTCTTTTTCCTGGTAAACTGAAATCCAGGTGGAGCGGACCCTACACCGTCACAGCTGTCTCAAAATTCGGGTCAATCGAATTAGAAACCTCATCTGGTGAGAGGTTCAAAGTCAATGGCCAATATGTGAAGCACTTCCGAGGAGAAAATGAGTATGTCGGAAAAGTCGAAGTTTCTTACTTTGACCCTTTTTAGGATGCTCCTTAGAAGGTAAAAGGTCGTGCGGGACCTCTTAAACCAGCGCTACACGGGAGGCAACCCGTGCTTTAGTTTTAAATTTACGTTTTTCCTTCTTATTTTTTCGTTTTATCCTCAGGTGGAAATTGAAATCACTACAGAAAAAGAAAAAAAAAAAAATCGGTATTAGTCAGTACAGTGGTCGACCGACCGACTTTTCTGGTCGACCGACCAGACTGACAGCTTTTTGAATTTTTTCCGACATAGTAAGTAAAATCGCAGAGCAGGTAAAAGTACAGTGGTCGACCGACCAGCTTTTCTGGTCGACCGACCACGATTTTTTTTACGGTTTTATTTTTTCAGAATCAATGTCACGGGTTTTTTGTGTTTTGAACATAAAATTATTGCTTTGACCTATTCATTCTACCAGCACTCCCTCTCTCTCATAAAACCCTAAAAACTATTCACCCATCTTCCTCCTTCACCATTTTACTTACTCTCTTTCATTTTCCATCCTCAAGGTATGTTTTTTCCTCCATTTTCTTTCTCTCTTTTTAGTTTTTACCTTCTTATTTTCGTTTTAGGTAGTATGAGTTTATCTTTTTGAGTTCAATTTTGCTCTTAATTCCGTTTTCATGCTTGTTTATGTGTTTTTATGTTAGTTTTCTCCTTCTTCTTGAGTTTATATGCTTAGATCTGAAAATTTTGGGTGATTTTGTGCTAATTAGGATAGTTTAATTCTTCCTTACAATTTTTATGCCTTTTTTTTTCGCGCGAAATTCAAACCGCGAAACCCGACGCCATCACTGTTACGGTCGGTCGACCGGAAACGGAGGTCGGCCGACTGAAATTTGAATTTCTGGGTTTTAAATTTACAGATCTGGGTTTCTTTTCTGACAAAGGTCGGTCGACCGACCGGAAATTGAGGTCGGCCGACCAAAGTCGCGTTTTCCTGAGTTTAATTGTTGTACAGTTTCTGATTTTTTCTCGTAATTTGGTCGACCGACCTGTTATTACGGTCGACCGACCATACCTGCATTTTTCATGATTTTTTCAGTTTCTGATTTCTCATTGCAGCAGAAAAAATACAGACCATCTTGAGAAATCTGGTCGACCGACTGGCTCCTGTAGTCGGCCGACCAGAGCTGTGACAAAATTTCTGTTTTTACAATTTTTCGTGCCTAATTTTGTTAAAGCAATGTTTTCTTATGCTCATAAGACTTATATTTTTAATTGAACTTTGCAGCTTTACGATGTCTAGCCGTGATCAAGGTGGGAAACGCGCACGCACTTCGGGTGCAAGCACTTCTAGAGGACGTGTCTCTAGGTCTAGAGGTCTAGCAGTTCAGGACACGGATAGTCTACCGGACTATCCGCAGATCACTTTCATCTCTCCGGCCCAGAAGGCCCGATTCCTCCATCTGAGCGCTCAGTGCGCGGTAGTGGCGACCCGTTTCCTTTGTGTTTCAGCTTTGCATGCCTTGGGATGCCATGATGAGGTGGTTGCTATGCTCATTGGGACCGGGTTTGCAGGCCTTGTCACTATGGACGAGATCACCTACCGCCTTCTTACTCTTGAGTTCTTTTCTTCCTTTACCTTTGATTTAGGGGCACTTCACCCCGGCTATGATAGTTTTTGTATCTCTTTTCGCATGTTCAATGAAACTTATGCTCTAACTTTAACCCAATTTGCTCAAATTTTGGGTCTGTCTTCTGAGGGTCTTACTGATGACCCCACGGGGTCGTATTCTGATATGTGGTCCTGTATTTCTGATTCCAACGATGTGAAGAAGAAAAACAGTACCATCCACCTTCCCACCCCCCGTTATTTTTTGCGTCTGTTGGCCAACACTGTTTTCGGCCGCAAAGAGTCTCAAAATGTTAACAACGTTGAGCTCTCTATTTTGTCCGGTTATCTTAACATCGGACGTACGGGTCAGCAGTCTTATAACACTGCTCATTTGGTCGCTTCTCATTTTGTGTCAGTAGGTGAGGGAACTTCTTTGACCACTATTGTCTGTGGTGGGCTAGTCACCCGATTAGCCCGCTATTTTGTACCCCAGTTCCCTCGCTATGAGGATGCGGTCACTCCTCTCTCCCGATACATGGACATGGATTATGTCAGGTCTGTGCGTTGGGTGAACAGTAGAGGTGTTTGGAAAATAGACACCTATCTCAGTGACCGCATCCCCATCACCACGGCTCCCCCTATGTACCCCCTTTCTATTGTTATAGGGGAGCCCCGACCACTACTCCCGTCTTACCGCCTCCCGCTTAGGGGAGGCGCTTCTAAAGGTTTCAGGGCCCCTGCTCCCGGTGGCCACCATGCCACACCTGGGACAGGGTACCCACCAGATTTTACTGCTCCTCCTAATGTTTATGTTCCTCCTTTTGTTGATGACAGATCTATGCCACAAATGCTGGCGAGTCTTTGCACGCAGTTCAGCCAAAAACGGTTGGACGATAGTCTCTTCCAATACCCGGTTTACAGGGAGTATGCCACACAAGGTAGGCTCCCAACCGGCCCGTGGACTCACCCCACCTGGTACACACCTCTCGCAGGCGGTCGTCACCATGGTGAAGCTTCAGGCTCTGCCTCAGGAACAGGAGTAGGGTCTGAGGAGGATGGCGATGAGGGAGAAGGTGAGGAGAACGCTGAGCCGTTCTACGACTCAGCGGGATAGGGACGTGCTTAACCTTACCCTCTTTGGGGTTCGGTTTGGGGAGGCCCCTATTGATTGGTTCGGTTTGGAGAGGTCCACATTTACTTTGTAAGTGTTTTCCCTCTTTAGATTTCCAATTTTCCCCCTTAGATTTCCAGTTTTTCCCTCCTTCCTCCATAGACTCTGTTTGTAGTTTTTAGTCTTTTTCCTTTTCTTTTCTTTGTTTGCTTCTTTTCCGCCTACCCCCATCCCTTTGCTGTGGTTGTATGCTGATGAGCACAATGAGGGCATTGTGCGTTTTGGTTTGGGGAGGGTGTTTGCATACTCCTTTGTGAGTATGCAATTGTTTTTGTGTCTTTTGTTTTTCCTTCCTTTAGGTGTTTTTCTTGTTTTCATCCTCTCTTGCCGCGTGTCCTTCCCTGTCGGGCATTCTTCTCTGTCTTAAGTTCTTAGGTCGAGTCGGAACGGATAAATACAATTCATGTCTCACATGTCACTTATTGCTTTGCCTTTGCATTTTTCAAAAAATTTTCAAGCTAGTCTTTTGCATTATCTACGAGTTTTTGTTGATTTCATGCTAAATTATTAGACTTGACTCTCTTCTTGGCAAGCTACTACATATCCTAAGGATTAGAGCTTAATAAATCGGTGACATCCATGACCGATTTCATATAGGGTGTGAGTAGTTTCTCCTCTTGAGGCATGTTACATCAATATGCATAAACATGAATTTTGTCTTCTTAATACCTGTATGCATTCGGTTTTGTGGTTTGTTGACACATGTGGTAGAGGTCCCCCTTTCTCATTATTCCCATTATCCTCACATAGCCAAATTGAACTCTTTTACCCATTTGCTACATTCTAAAACTTGCTTACCCTAGCCGAGCTAGTAATTTAGTAATGGGACTGTTTTCCTTGCCATCCTTTGGTTTATGCTTCATCGGTGAATTTTGATTTTGGGAGAATGATAGAAAAAAAAAAGGAGAAAAAGAAAGACACAGAAAACGAAAAAAAAAAAGGGGGAATGATAAAAAAAAAACGGAGCAGCCTGTTTTCAAGGCTGGTCGATCGACCAGTTTCCCTGGTCGGTTGACCAGGACCATTGAATGGGCCGATTGTTAAAAAAAAAAAAAAAAAAAAAAAAAAAAAAAATATAATAAAAAGAAAAAAAAAAATTTGGAAGAATTGTGGAACATTGGCATATATGAAAGAAAAAAAAAAGCAAACAATAAGAAGTGATCTTATAGTGTGGATAGACGGATGTTAGCTCGGTTTAACCCCTCTTCCCATAACTTATTTTAAACCCCTTCTTACCTTTAGCCTCACAATCCCAAATTTGCCTCGGCATGTGTCATGGTTATTTAGTGTGGGAAATGCATATGTACGGTTGTAGAGATTTTATTCATGTTAGATTGCAGGCATGTTCTTACGGGTCGTAGATAGGTGAGAGTCCTTACTTTTATTTATCTTCTTATCTTTCACATATACATTTGACCCTTTGCTTTCATGAGTGTCTCGAGGGTACCGCGAGAGTCCAATTAGAATGGGTCTTGCAAGGTCGAAATTTTAGCATGCCTTTCCAACATGTTTAATTCGTTTTGCTCTTGACATTGTGTTTGATTATAGTTGAAGGATGCATTAAATTGGTTAAGCATAGTGTTGTGTTTGGTTGTGAAAAGTATGAAGTCCGTTCCATTAGGAGTTTTATTTTCTTTTGAGTCTTAGTGCTTGCTTGAGGACAAGCAAGGTTTGGTTTGGGGAGTTTGATACGTGCCTATTTTATGCATTTTATTTACTCTTTTGGCACGTATTTTCTTACACATTCGTGACTTTTTAGTTGCTTTTTCTCCCATATTGTCTACTTTGGTATTTCTATGTTTTGTATGTAGGAATACGCGGAAGTAAGCAAAACCAAGCCTTATTTGCCTTTAGGAAGCTGTTTTTGGAGCAGTAATTCGGATGGTGCATTCAAGTATAATTATCGGGCCGGATCAAAGCTAGAAATAAAGAGAAGCGGTCGACCGACCATCGAAAGTGGTCGACCGACCGGTGTCAACGTAAACAGGCCCAGTTCTCCACGGAAGCCCAAATTCGCAGAAAATAAGTCCGCATTGGCAGAATCGGTCGACCGACCGAGGAAACAGGTCGACCGACCAGACCCTGTTTCGAGACTTCCGTTTTGTTTTCTGATTTCCTAATCTTGTAATATTTCTTATTTAAGGAGATCAAAACTCTTCTATTAGGTTAAGTAGTTTTTCAGCAATTTTCTACCTAAGTAATTTTCATCCAAGTACTTTATGTTGAAGACTCCATTGTTAGACTTTTTGGTATCAAGCTTTCATCTTTCTTCTTAGGATTTCCATTCAAGTTGTAAGTTTGTGATAATTAATCTTTCCTTTTAATTCAATCTTGTTATTCATCTTGTTGTTATTTCTTATTTCATGTTTTTCCTTTTATTGTCTTCTTTAATTATGTTTATCTCTTTAATATTCTTAGTAATTGTTAGTTTCATAATTAGAAGTATGCATAGTTAATTCTTGTGATTAGGAATTAGGGGAACCATGTAAAGACTTGCCTTTGATTAGTTTGATGATTAAATTACCAATCCCCCATTGTTGTTGGTGAACTAATCCTTAGGATTGAAAGATTATTAGGATTAGTTTAACAACAACTTTGGGATAGCCCTTGAACGAAAGTTTAGTGCTTTTCTAGGAACCCTAAGACCGTAAGGATTGGGTAGAATATTGACCTAAAGGTTTATTCTTTGTTCCTTGGGATTGTGTTATTTGATTATTTTACCCTTCATTGATTAGTTTTGACCATGGGGAACCAAAGTTCCTAATCTCCTTTTTATCTTATCTTAATTTTCTTGTTAGTTCGCTACCTTAGTTGTTAGTTAAAATCCCAATTCAAACCCCCCTTTTTGTTACCTTCAATAGACTTTAAATTCACAAACATAATTAACCTTGTCTCTCTGTGGTTCGACCCTTGACTTATCCTATCTAAAGTTTAAGCTGAGGTTTTATAAATCTTATCTTTGGCACCCCTCAACGACGGGTGTCAATTAGTTTGCATAATTGTATTAGTTAGTAATTACGTATATTATAATTGTTAGGTGACGATGTTGACAAGGCATAATTCGGTTTACTTGCTGGCTTGTTGTTGGATTACGTTGCTATCCAGGTAGGATACACTGACTCTATACTTTATGAACTGATATGAATGAGTGTTTACTATGTGATGTGTTATGAAAGGATGTTGCCTTATATGTGATGGATGCAAGCATGAATTATATAAGAATGATATTGGTTGGATTGACTGTGGATTATTTGCAATGGCATGAGTATTTCAGTATTTGATAGCATGATTAAATATTTATATTGTGGCATTCATGAGCATGCATATGCATTGGTTACTGAGATATTGTGGATCAGATATTGTTCTGATATAAAGCCCAGGGTGGTTCTGCAGACCAGGCCTGGTGTCTTATCAGCTATTGAGCTGGTGTTCGGTGACGACCGATTATAGTCTGCCGGGAGGTTCGGTATGGCTTGGTGCACGGGTATGAGTTTGAGATTGAGAATGAGATTGAGCTCGAGCATATCATGACACTTGCATATCATCTTTGTTTCATTATTTATTATTGTGTTACCCTACTCAACCGCGAGGTTGACAGTGTATTCGTGTACACCTACGATGATCCGGAATGGGGAGTAGATTCTACAGGTCAGAGACAGATGGACTAGGAGCTTGGGCAAGGAATGAGACATGGCTTGGACCTACTTAGAATTAGATCACATACTTAGATGTTATCATCAGTTGTACTTTTATTCTTGCGTAATAGTTGTAATATCTAAAGTTTAAATTTTATCGTATTTTATATAAAGTACTTTGGTTTGTTTTTACTTTGTTATTCACTACCTCGGACATTCCGAGATGGTAACAGTCCTATTTATTTGAGAAGGTCTTGCTAAAGGCTCTTAAATAAATGGGGGTGTTACAAAGTGGTATCAGAGCGAACGATCCTCAGGCCTAAACCAAATTAATAATAATGAACGTAGGAAGAGTCTAATAAAATGAACTCCAGGCTAGTAACTGTTAGGAGCCCCGGATTGGGTTGAGTTAGGGGCCCCCTCAAACCAAGCCATTGGCCCTTTCAGTCTGACCTGGTCACCCTTGAGAGATGTAGAGCGTGGGTAGTATAGAATAAAGGACAGGACCCAATATATATATATATATATTGTACTAACGTTTCCGCAGAAAAGGAAGAGGTAAGTATGATATGAAATATGGTTGGATGATCTGTGTTGTTCGAGATTTATATTTAATGTTGGTTGAGATATATGAACTTCAAGTATTGAGAACATGAAAAGTGGAAAATGAGTTTGAAATATAAGCTTGACTTGTATGATGATGTGCATTAGAAGAATACGACTGATCTTGAAATGATGGTTGATCTGAATGATTGAATTGAAGGTTGCAGGGAATGGGTGTGTATTTATTGAACAATAATTTGAAGTGATATGATCATATGATTTTGATGTTCAAAATGTCTATATGATATCTGGTTATTAAATACTATCGCAATTATGTAATAGGTTGTTTGGTGTTTGAATAAGAAGGATCGGATTTGTATGTTATATTAATCTATGTCTGGTGATATGCATGCCGCTATATGATCCCTGAACCCGTAGGTAGAGATATAGTAAAATGATATGTGTAATGAGTTGCTGATAAGTGGCACCTTAGTGACTTCTAGGATATATGTACGTACCTAAATAAATTGCGATAGTTACGAGGATAGAAACTACTGTATTGCCTATACATGCATGATGATTGAGTTATTTAGTTGATTTCATTTGCGATTTCGTAACCTTCACCGTTTTGATTTAGATGACAATTACATGTTAATATGGTGCAATGTGATTTCAATGCTTCAATAATATGTCAACATGTTTTGGAGAAAGTATGATTGTGTGATAATATGTAGTAATTTTAAAAAGAACCAAAATTTTAATAAATTCCTGAATATTACCTGGTTTGTACGGGTTGCCGTTTAAAATGTGTTCTCTATAAGAATGTGTAAGTTTTATGTATGATGACCTTAGGAGTTAACTTTCTTATGATTCTGATTTCATGTTAAAACGACTTATATTTTGAAGTAAATAAATATTTTGGTTAACAATGGTCAGATTGTTACCGCACAGTTTTGTTTTGACCTATATTTTTGTAAAGGAAATCATTTAAAAACGTGATTATTGTTTATGCATATTTCCAACTCCACTGCCTAGAATTTTCGTTCACGTTTTCAAAATGATCAGCCACGTAAAATCTTAATGAGTCGTATTTAATAGTGATTTTTGCAAATTGTCCAAATTCCCGTGAAACCGCTAAAATTTTTTGTTCAAACCCACTGAGTTGTTAAATTTATTATAAATAATTTCCTTAAGCTTTGAATTGATTGTTCTTCCTATGATTAGATAATTCCTTATGGTTTTAATTATGGTGTTTGGAAGTTGCTAAGTGATGTTGGATTGTTGAATTGGTAAAGTTTTAAATATAAAAGTTTAAATCAAGTATGAATTATGCTATGTAATCATGTGATATTCCGATATGACATAGTAGACATATTATATGCATATGAACTTTGTTATATAATAATATAACCTTGTTATTTCATTGAGTTTTATATAAAATAGTTTCAATTATACCGACACTATTGTTTTCTATTAATATGACCTCAAAATAATTATGTGGTGTTCACATGTAATGTTAAAATCATGTTTATCAAAGAAGAATCTGGACACGTGGTAGAATGAATTTAACTGGTAAACAGATTAGCCTGATATAACAACTTAATTGTCATAAGTAATTGTGAGTATTTGAACAATGTGAGCCTTGTTGATGTTCCTTCATATATTAATGGTTACCTTTGTTTAGTTCGCTGTGATAATCTTTATAATTTCTCCGTGTATATTGTTATGCCATGAAGTGAATTGCATATCACTATCTTTAAAATTTGATCACAATATATCGAATAATTGGTTTAACTTCTTATACGTAGAGATGTTATGCTGTTTTGCTAGTCTAAGATTGGTGTATACCTCGAGAAATATGTTGGTGCTCCATGTTAATTACATTAGTTAAATTTTGCCTTATATCTTCTCTGAAATATGATTTTGTTTCTATAATATGAATATGATCATGAAATTGTTTAATTTATAAGTATGAACTATGAGTTAGCTGTTTGACTACATAGGTATAAATGTGTTAAATTATGTTCAAGTTACCAAGTGTATATAAGTGATAGTTACCTTGATTTTGTTTTGGTTGCGTAACATGAAATAGACGAGTATGTTTTATTCCTTTAAAAGTCGTATGCTAATTGCCCAGTATAGAGTAATTAACTTATCTGAGGAATCTGACTATTGCTTCGGTGATCTTCTTGAGCATTGGTTGTGGAATTTTGTAATGGGGTTACGGGGACGTAACCATGTCTTAAGGAGGATAGGATTGTAAAATCTTAAAAGTGTATGATATGACTAGTTATAGCTTGTAAAATTAATATGTCGTGATTGTTTGAATATACTTGATAATCATGTTTACCTCTGTTATGCTTTAACTGCGATTCGTGAAATATCTTTTAACTTAGTTATGCGTTAAACTTTGGGGACAAAGTTTTCTTAACGAGGGTAGAATGTAGCGTTTCGTGTTTTAAAGTATTCCTATTAATAGCTACTGTTATGTGGTGTCACTTTTTGTATTTGCTATATGCCTAGTGACCAGTTGTTGACCATGGGATAGCGAACTTCGGGACGAAGTTCGTTTTAAGGAGGGAAGACTGTAATACTCCGTATTTTATTATATTATATTTTAATGTTTAATAATTATGTGGACGTGTTGATAGTTATTTTGAACGTTTGTATTTGATAATGTAATTATCGAATAAGTGTTTTATGATTTATATGTTTTGTTAATGGGTCGGGTCTACAAACTTATATTAGAACCGTGTTTAAGCTGTGTAATTTGGGCCTTGGAATGCGGGCAAGACTTATGGCCCATACTCTATACTTGACACAAATCACAACCACGTACATAACCTCTTTTCTGCGCCTGATCTACCACCACCTAAACCCTAATCTGGACATATCGACAACCAACCTCTGACAAAATATCACAGCCGACCCATCAAGGTTCAAGGAGGAAGGGTTTCACGGTGGTCAAGGGTGGTCCACGGTGGTTTATTACCACCAAAAATAGGTACACTCAGCACAGTTTTGCTTTCCTTTTGTTCCGTTGGTTTTGATTCGTAGTTATAATCATGTAATCCATGTTATAGGTTCTCATCTCTGCATAAAACTAATCCTTGGCGTGTAATAATCATGTTTCAACCATTATAATGACATATTTAACAACCTAAGGCCGTCATATAGGGTGTTTCGTCACTGGTGTCAGACCACTGCTTTTCGTTTTTTTTTAAGAGCAGAGTCTTTAAACGAGTATGTTCAATGGTAATTCGACTGAGTTCCTGTTTGCGATTGTTCTGGGTGTTTGTGTTTTGAGATAGTAATATGTTAGGGTAAGTTATGTTGGTGGTTGGAGGGTGGTTTGTGGTGGTTGGGAGACCTTAGTTGATGCAGAAAGTGGAGTACGTTATAACAGTACAGGAACAGGGGGTACAAACACGAGGGTTATGTGCCTGTTTGGAGCGGTGGTTTTGGTGTTTTGGGGGTGTCGAAGGCTAGTGTTTTCCACCATGGGTTTAAGGGTGATGTGAGGTGTCTAGGGTAGTACTGGTGGTGTTGAAGGTGGTGGTAGAAAGCGGTTAAATGGGTGTTTGTAAGAGGTGGAACACGGGTACAGAAACGGAAAAAGGGTGTCGTGGGCAGGCTACTTGATAGAGCTTTCTTAGCGTATCAGAGGAGAACATGGGCTTGAGTAGACCACCCCTGGAACCACCGTGGGTCAGTGGTGACTACGGTGGTGGCCAAAGGTGGTGATGGGCATGGAGGAGAGAGAGAGTAGCGTCGAAAGAGAGAGAGTTGGAAGGGGAGTGCTGGAAAACAGAGTACGTCGGATGTTGCTGGCGTTTTGGGCTACGTTCTATGGTGGCTGTGAGGGCGGTAACAAGTGACTATTAGAGTTATGACGTGGGCAGTAGTGTGGGTAAGAGGATAGAACCTTCGTTGGTGGCTATGGGTGGCTAGAAACGTGGTGGTGGTGTCGTGAAGTTGGGTGCGCGAGTAGTATATACGGAATTGGTGGCGCTGTTGTTTTCGCGTGTTCCTGCTTTTGTTGCGTCGTGGGTATAAGTTAGTAAGGGGTTCTTAATTATTGTGTTTGCTAGTGTTTACTGTTGTTGTTGTGTGTTGTTTTAATTATTATGATTATTATAATTCTAAGATATTATTATTATTATTATTATTATTATTACCATTATTATTTATATCTTAATTATTATTGTTTATGTTATTGTTGTTGTAATTATTAATATTAATATTGATACTAATGTTCGAGTATTCTATTTTATTAAAAGTAGTAATAATTGATTATTAGAATGGTATACTATGATTAGTATGTTTTCAATTGTTAGTGTGGGATAAATTTATCATAATGATTTTATAAGTAGTTCAATATATATATTTATTAATAAGCGATTAGTGATATAATATTGTGATAATTACATGTACGTGGTTATGAGCAATAAAATATAAATATGAACGAATAGCTAATTTAAATGATTTATATATTATATTAGTTTGTATAATTGTATTAGTTAGTAATTACGTATATTATAATTGTTAGGTGACGATGTTGACAAGGCATAATTCGGTTTACTTGCTGGTTTGTTGTTGGATTACGTTGCTATCCAGGTAGGATACACTGACTCTATACTTTATGAACTGATATGAATGAGTGTTTACTATGTGATGTGTTATGAAAGGATGTTGCCTTATATGTGATGGATGCAAGCATGAATTATATAAGAATGATATTGGTTGGATTGACTGTGGATTATTTGCAATGGCATGAGTATTTCAGTATTTGATAGCATGATTAAATATTTATATTGTGGCATTCATGAGCATGCATATGCATTGGTTACTGAGATATTGTGGATCAGATATTGTTCTGATATAAAGCCCAGGGTGGTTCTGCAGACCAGGCCTGGTGTCTTATCAGCTATTGAGCTGGTGTTCGGTGACGACCGATTATAGTCTGCCGGGAGGTTCGGTATGGCTTGGTGCACGGGTATGAGTTTGAGATTGAGAATGAGATTGAGCTCGAGCATATCATGACACTTGCATATCATCTTTGTTTCATTATTTATTATTGTGTTACCCTACTCAACCGCGAGGTTGACAGTGTATTCGTGTACACCTACGATGATCCGGAATGGGGAGTAGATTCTACAGGTCAGAGACAGATGGACTAGGAGCTTGGGCAAGGAATGAGACATGGCTTGGACCTACTTAGAATTAGATCACATACTTAGATGTTATCATCAGTTGTACTTTTATTCTTGCGTAATAGTTGTAATATCTAAAGTTTAAATTTTATCGTATTTTATATAAAGTACTTTGGTTTGTTTTTACTTTGTTATTCACTACCTCGGACATTCCGAGATGGTAACAGTCCTATTTATTTGAGAAGGTCTTGCTAAAGGCTCTTAAATAAATGGGGGTGTTACAGTGCCTATATGTACTGATTTGAAGAGTAAGTGAACGACGGGATGATTATGCTAGGTAGAGTGTTATACGCGACCTTTAACGGAACTTAAGTGTGAGAATCCTGCTGAGTCATGGATAATTGTGAGTTTGGAACATCCATTAGAGAATTTAGAGGAACTTGGGGTAAGGATTGATTTCGAGGAATATGCTTAGAGTACTGATGTTGTCTGATAAGTGAAGGAGGTAAGTTAATGCTGTTTGAACTTGAGGAACGAGAGTTGTTAGTAACGGTGTGAGAACAGTGGAACATTTACAAGAACTTGTGGAATTGACTGAGTGGTTGATCTCAAGTTACTTAATGGATCTTAGCATTTATCTAATGAAGGACTTAAAGGAAAATTTAGGATGTATCATCAGTTTGAGAATGAATGATACGTTGAGAGATGTAAGCCCAGAAACGCGTTGAATTGAGTAAGGTTATTTGGTGGACTATAATGCGAGTATGGTAGATACATCATACGAGTTTAATAACCTGATAGTTGATTTCATTGTCAATTGAGGAAATACCTGAGATGGGTTATCTAGACTTTTGAGGAATAAGTCATTGAAAGGATAATGTTGCTTTAGACTTCGAGGAACTTTGAGATCGGAATCGTTATGAGGAACTAGTCATGAGGACCAGTCATAGACGTGCTTGACTTGGAAGTTGTTCCCTTAGTGAGACCTTGCCTTGGAATGTTCGTTTTATGGTGATAGATGACCTTGGAGAACTTAGGATATCGAAGTACCCTCACAGAATGAATTTAGTGGAATTGAACTACGTAGGACGAAAGGATATAGGTAATTTTGGTTGTGGCCTGTCCGATTGAGAAAAGCCATAGTGTAGAAAGTTGGGTATCCTAATTTCTGAATTCGATGTTTTGGTGATAAAATTCAGATTTAGATTTAGAAAGTGCGTAAACCTTGGTCCGAGGTAGGTGTATTAGGTTTCCGCCTTGAGTGAGAGATCCCTAACCAAATACAACAGATTTTTGTAAACTGGGTGAGAGTTTGGGAAACCTTCTTGCAGGGGAATACCATGTTTTGTGGATGAGATAGGGGTAAGAGGGACCGTGAAACCCTTGTGAGCATCGAGGTCACTGGAAACGTCTCCTTAGGATATACTAGAAATCGTTGTAACGATGTTTTAATTATGGATTGAGCGGTTAGTGTACCCGTGTTTGGCAAAGGTTACCGTCTTCTTTAACCGTCAACTTGATTGTTCCGTTCCTTCAACTCTCCTTTTTGTGTCCTGACAGCCGCGAAGCTTGAAACCCCTAATCCTTCGTGTTGAAAATAAGCTCTGCGACTGTTTCCACGCTCTCAAACGTCTGTTTTGAAACTTATTTCCCAATTGTTAACTTTAAATTCACTGTTTTAGGAAAAAGCTTAGTTTTTTTGAAAATTTGAAACTACCTTTCTCTCCCGTTAGAAGTGACTTTTAGTCATTGATACAATTTTACTTTTTCAAGAATTTGGGAGTAGTGGTCGATTTGAAGAAAACTTGGTTTTAAAGAGCGTAACGTCTTACGATTTTGTCAGATTTCAGCGTTGACTGCCACTAGAACTTGTTATTGGAGACGTCTGATAACCTGTGCTGTGCTTGTCAACACTGAATCAATCTTGTTTTGAACTGTATTTGAACAAAATTTTGGGACTTGTCTCAGATTTTGGAATGATGGACTCTTGAATACGTAACGAGAATCCCAATATCCATTGACAAGACTTGTGCCTTGAAACCTTTTCTTCTTGAAACCTTTTCGAAAGATAAAGTTTTGGGTTATCTTAACCCGTGCGATACACTTTGAAAGTTAGAGTTGTTTTCGTACTTAGTTCTGCCTTCGAGTTTCGAGGACGAAACTTTTTGAAGATTGGGTGATTGTAACATCCCATATTTTCGTGAATTATATTTTAAAGGCTTTTAATGATTTTAAGTAATAAAATATAGTTTTATAGTTTATTGAGAAGTATTTTAATAAGTAGTAAGATCCGTCTTAAGAACCTTAAGTCCTTAAGACGAATACAAACTTGGCAACTTAAGTTTCTATCCTAAAACCCGTTCACTTTCAAAGGTCCGTTTCATTTAAACGGAAAGGACAAATATAAACCCCTAAAACCTTGTATATGTCGACATTTCAACATTTCCTAAAAAACAAACACTGTAAACTCTTTTCTCCATTTCTCTCCTAAAACTTCATCTTCTTTCTCAAATTCCGTCATCATCCGTTCGCCGAATCGAGGTAATAATTACATTTTCGGAATCCTCGTCGAATTTGCAAGTCATCCGTCACTTCCGTTTCTCGTTTTCTTCAACTCGAAATTTGGGCTGTTTTGGGTATAATTCGAGTTTAGCCTCTAAATCCGTTTTTCATGTTGTAGGGAGAGGCGTAGAGGATCCCAAGGAGGTTTGTGGCGAAATTGAAGAGAAGATAGGAGCTTAATCGCGTAAAAGGTGACGATAATGAGAAACTCGGCCTTTATTGTAAAATTAGCACTTTGCTTGGTTTTGAATGCTTAAGTTTCTAATTTTGGTTGTTGTGGTTGTTGATGGAACTTAATATCATGCTAGGAACCCTCAAGAAAGACTTCATATGCTTGGTATATGTTATTCATGTTTATTGTTAAAATTTCAGAAATTGTATACTTGCGACGGATACAAATAATATTCGTATTGAGGATTGTGTGTGGGTTTAAGTGCTGATAGATAGTGTTTTGATGATTGGTTATACTGGGTAAACCTTGTATGTTGCGATTATAGAAGATTAGTATCGATTTGGTCGAATTTGTAAATCACTGTAAGTTGCGTTTCTCGTGCTCAGGAACTCTGAGCCGGTCGACCGACCGGCCGCCGGTCGACCGGCTGGGAGTGCATCATAGGATTTTTGCGAAATTCGTAAATGTAGGGTGTTGGGTGCCCAGCCGGTAGGCCGGCTGCCTGCCGACCGGCTGGGAGCCTCTCCTTGTAGATTGCGCGTAATAATTGTAGGGGATTTGGTTCCCCAGCCGGTAGGCCGGCTGCCTGCCGACTGGCTGGGAACCCCTTTTTGCCTATTTTCGTGTTGTCAAGGAAGAGGAAGGAAATAATGGGTGTCCAGCCGGTAGGCCGGCTGCCTGTCGACCGGCTGGGGACCCCTGATGCTTGTTTTTATTTTGAATTCGTAATTAGTCCGTAACTTTTTAACGGTTGATCGGTTTTAATTTAAATTCGTTCTATGTACCTTTGATGTGTGTTTGAGGTCCCCGGAGGATGGGCGACACTATATTGGGTTCGGGAATAGAGAGAGGATAGAGACCCCCCGGTCGGGTAACCGAAAGGGAAACCGGCTCTCCCTCAACTTAGTTCCCGGGATCAATTAAGTGTCGATTAGAATTATAAGAAAGTAGATCTATAGAGTAGTTTCTATACTTGAATGATATTGTATTGATGCGTATTAAGGTCTGCCTTAAGCTGGCCTCTGAGCTTAATACGTGGGCTTGTTGTCATATATGGGGATATGCCTTAAGCTGGCCTCTGAGCCCTATATGTGTATGGTTGTCGTGTCTGGGATATGCCTTAAGCTGGCCTCTGAGCCCAGACATGTTTGTGTGATCGCGTCGGAACATGCCTTAAGTTGGCCTCTGAGTCTGACGAGTAGAGCAGCTGCACGACGGGGCATTTAGGTCGTAACACCTCACCCGGAGTGCAGATGTTTGATGCTAGAACATGCCTTAAGCTGGCCTCTGAGTTTAGTATCTTGTGATGTGGTGAAGGGACATGCCTTAAGCTGGCCTCTGAGTCCTTTACTTTTGGATGCTAGTCTATGCCTTAAGTTGGCCTCTGAGTCCTTGCTTGCTGAATGTCTTGGTATTTAGGTTATGTCTTAAGTTGACCGCTGAACCTTTATACTTGCTGAATGATTGGTATTTAGGTTATGTCTTAAGTTGACCGCTGAACCTTTATACTTGCTGAATGATTGGTATTTAGGTTATGTCTTAAGTTGACCGCTGAACCTTTCTACTTGCTGAATGATTGGTATTTAGGTTATGTCTTAAGTTGACCGCTGAACCTTATACTTGTTGAATTTATCTGCTTGCCTAGAGTTGGTACGATGTCAGATATGAATGATGATAGTGATGTTTATAGTACCTTGACTTTGTTATTGTTCATCCAAGGCATTGGATGACTCTTTAGTCAGTTTCGTAAATGGTTTGGATTGAAAGACCCCCCGACCGGGTAACCGGTAGGGAAACCGACTCTCCTTCCAAATAGTTTCCGAAGTTGGTTGAGAGCCGTGCATTAGTGATTGCATGATAGTTGATGATCAGTTGTTGCGATATTGATATGCTTCACATGTTTATATATGTTGGAGTGTTCTGTATGCTTGCTTGTTACGTGTCGTTACAAAAGGTGGCTAGGAGAACTCTAGTCACTCCCCACTGATTGTGGCGTACATGTTTTCATGTATGTAGGTACATGCATGTTGGACGGGGTTCACTTGAGAGCTAGCGAGTGATGATCCTTTCATCAATATATGACTTACATTTCACAGTTTAGCTAGACTCTAGTTTGATACTGTTTATCTTTTGGTGCCTTTAGGGATGTTCCATCCCAGGCTTTGTATATATTTGGTTTCCGTACTTAGAACTGTTATACTTATCTATTTCAGTTTATGTCAGTTTCAGTTTTCAGTTTTATTTCACCTCGCATGTTGTTTATGTTAAAAAGTTTAAATTCCGCTGCATATTTAGTACTTTGTATGTTTTATATTTCCGCTTTCGCGAGGGGTTTTACAGACATTATTTTTCAAGTTCATATGTTTTTTTTAAAAAAAGAAAACAAAAAAAAAAAAAAAAAAATTTCGAGAAGAATGTTTTCTTTATTATTTTTTTTCGGCTGATTTTTACGGGTTGTTTTCGTCTTGTTTTTTTTCTTTCTTGTTATGCATTATAAGGATAATGTATACATGTAGTTAAAAAGTTCACAAGTTTTGATACCCAATTATTGTAAAAAGGTTTAAAATAATGTTGGATTGATTCATATTATACGATAATATGAATATGTTTTGTTTGATTAATATTATGTGATGAATTACGGAATTATCACATAATTTAAGTCATTAAATGGTGGTTTGGGTAAATTACTCTACATAATTACGGAATTATGTCTTGAAAGATTAATTTAATTAGTATGATGCATTATATATATTATATTGTTGAATGAATGAATGGTTTTATTTACAATTTCGCAATTAGTTGTATTTTGTAATACTTAGTGTGGTCTTAGTGATGCGTGTCTATTTTATGATGTATTACATCTATTTTAACACGCATTTTAGCGCTCATTTACGATGTTTTAGCCTTTATTTCCCAACATTTGTCTACTTTCGTGTTTTTATGCTCTTTTGCAGAATTATGCGGAAAAGAGGCGATTTATTACCAAATTTCTACCCTCGGGATTTTCGCATAACAAAGGAACGAAGAGGAAGCAACTCAAAGCGCATACCAAGTACCAAAAGATCAAATTAAGACGAAATCAAGGCTGACACACAGGAAAACCGGTCGACCGACCGACTACCTTGGTCGATCGACCAGAAGACCTGTTATCTCAAGATCAGAAGTCCACCAAGCCCGACAACCGGTCGACCGACCGCATCACCTGGTCGGTCGACCAGCGTGCAGTTCCAGAAATTTCCGTAAAGCCCATACGCGTGATTAGGTCAAGGAAAAGCTTTTGTAATTCTTATTTAAGCCTAATTCGTGATTAGGGTTAGACATCTGATTATTTATCCAGCATTATTATTCAGTTCTTAATCTAGTTCTACACCAAGTTTTACACCCTAGTTTTTATTATTCAAACACTGTTTCTCTAGTTTAGTTCATTGTTCAACAATCTTACCACGAGATTCAATAAAGTTTGTCTTTTCTGCCCTATTTCCGTTGCGGTAATTCTCTTGTTCACAATTTATTCTTTATTGTTTCATATAGTTGCTAGTATCCGATTTAGGTTAGAATCCCAAAGCCTTGTTGTTTATCACATGTTTAGATCGTTGTTTACCATGAATACTGTTTTCTTAATCGTTATTATCATTGTTAACATAGTTATGAGTAGCTAATTTCATATGTTAGGATGTAGGGAGTAATTTGTGTAGATGGTATAACACCCGAATCGGCCTGTAGCAGACCTTGGTCGTCCGACCAGCTTAATTGGTCGGTCGACTAAGGTAGTTGGTCGGTCGACCGGAGTAGCTGGTCGGTCGACCAACCTCGCGTACGTTTTCAGACTGTTTTGCTTCGTTGACTATAACACCCTATAATGAGACTGGAAGGAGACTTGTAGGATGTTAGTAATGAGTTACCCAAGATTGAAAGATACGGGAAAGGCATTGGTTAACGCTTTAAGACGGCTAGGTTACTTAAGACTGAAAGGTATGTGACCTAGAATTTAGGAATCACCCTTTGTAACAACCCGACCCGCCACCATCGTAACACAAACCCAATAAGATGGGTGTGTACTTTTGGGCCCATTATTTGTCCTCACTTAAGCCCAAAAGCACAAGGCCTTGTTACTAAGTGGTGGGTGGAAGTTATTATAAACATATCACAAGCCCACATTCTACCGATGTGGGACAACTTTCCTCCCATACTCTTGGGGTGTTACACCCTTATTGTTAACACCCAATATTTGTGAGACCTAGGAACTAATAGCATAGGCCGAAAGGAGCTATTAGGTACCATAGACCGAAAGGATATGTTACACCCCTTACGCAACTGCAATACATGTTGATTTAGGATTTATACCATCGCAACTCTTTACTACCCGAACATCCTAACATTCGTTTTACTATAAGTTTTATCTTATTCTATTTCTTGTTTTATTACTGTCTTTATTTTTAGACCTAGTGACAAACAAACAATCAATTCCCCAACGTGTTACCTTAAAACATCAACATAAGAACAATAAACATTCCCCACCTCCTTGTGGTTCGACCCTTGACTTTCGCTATCTAGTTTAAGCCGAGGTTTTATAAATCTTATCTTTGGCACCCCTCAACGACGGGTGTCAAATTTTGGCGCCGTTGCCAGGGAGGTGACGCCAGTGTTTATTGTTTTCTTTGTTTTTGTTTTTGTGTTTAAGGAACTTTGTTCCTTAAACCTTTCTCACTTTTTTCTTGTAGTTTCCATCTTATGCGCAGGTCAGTTCAAGGAGAACTCCTACCACTTGATCTTGAGCTTGAGAGGAATCTTAGAGCAAGGAAAAAGCGTTTTCTAGAGAGTAAGGAAGGAGGTTCACCATCTTCCCTATTTCAAGAAGACATTTTTGATCAACCACCATTACCACCATCACCACAAAATAACCCACATTCACCAAATCAACCACAATCACCTCACAATCCACCTACACCCAAAACACCCACAAATACCTACTTCCAAACCTTTGAAGAAGAGGAAAAGATGACTGAAGAAGCAAGTGTCGCCAGTCACTCCATGCCGCAGGTGAAGGACCTATACAAAGGGTTCGTTCTACATGCGGGCACGGGGAAACCATTCGAGGCCAAGCCTTCTTACATCTCCATGGTGGAGAAAAATCAATTCGGGGGCGCGGCCAATGAGGATGCAGCAAAGCATATTGAAATCTTCACAGATTATATATGTTCTATTGCACCCCGAGATGGAGTGACCCAGGACCAAATTAAGCAAACAATGTTTATCTTTTCCCTCCGAGACTCGGCGAGGGAGTGGTACCGTGACTTAGACCGCACTGCCGCGGGAGTGACCGACTAGAACACATTAGCCTTGGCCTTCTATCGGAAATACTATTCCGCGGCCAAGACTAATGCCTTGAGGGCGCAGATTACTAGCTTGAAACAAGGAGCTTCTGACGATTTTAGTGAGGCTTGGACTAGGTTCAAGAGACTCATTCGATCCATACCTCATCATGGATTCGAACAGTGGTTTCTATGTAACCAGTTCTATAATGGCCTCTATGATGATAACCGAGCATATCTAGATGCTGCTGCCAATGGGAGATTCCAGGAGAATTCGGGAGAGACTTAGGGTCTCAAGATCATAGAGGATGTCACAGTACATCGGGCTGAACACGGGACTTCCCGTGGTAACCAAATGAAGGCTGAGTCTAATGTTGCAGCTATTGAGGCTTTAATGGCCAAATTGGATAAGCTTGAGGTTAACAATGGTAAGTTTGAGATTGGGAGTGGGAGTAAGGGTGGCATGTACCAAGTGAATGCAGTTTTCGACGGTCCGTTTATATGTGAGAGATGCGGAGGAGAGGGGCATGTTTCAAAATTTTGTACCTCATCCAATGAAACGTGCGTGGCTTTCCAACATTACCGCGGAAACAATTTTTATGACCCAAACAACAACAATGTCCACCCCTACATGAGATGGACAAGCCAAAACGTCCTCAACCCACAACACCAACAACAAAAGCAAAACCAAGCTTACATCCTTCCGCACAAACAAAACTTCCAAAACCACCTTTCATCCCTCAACCACCTTCAAACCCACCACCCAATACAGATGCTCTAATCCATAATCTTATAGGGTTGTTCCAGAAGGAGTCATAGGCACGAGAGGCGGGAATGAAAATGTTGGAGTCTCAGACTACTCTAATTGCGAGCAAGAACGATACACGGGTCCCGGGCCAACTTCCGACCAAGACGGACCAAAAGAAAGAGACTTTAAACATAATATCACTGCGGAGCGGGGATAAATTTGGAGGTGAGAAAGATGGTGGGAAAGGAAAGGAGAAAGGGCAGATTCCGAGTAGCAGCAATTCTGGTCGACCGACCGAAGATGCCAGTCGGTCGACCACGGACGCGATTCCAGAGGCTTCTGGAAATTCTGCAGAACAGGGAGTTGGTCGACCGACCGAAGATGTTGGTCGACCGACCAAGGCAGCTGAACAGACGGATTCCTTTAGGCCTGAAATGCCTGATAACCTAAGGGAATTCCTATTCCGGGGTGACAAGACCCCCAGATTTTTAAGGAGAGCTGCAAATGCTGAAAGCTCTACTCCTCCATATCCGGAGCGACTTCTACCCAAGAACGAACATGTATCCTTCGACAAATTCAAAGATGTTATTCGTTCACTTAATGTACAAGTACCATTCTTAAAATTAGTCCAACAGGTTCCTTCGTATTTAAAATTTATGAGACAACTTTTAACCCGAAAGCGGTCTCTTGATAAGGTAGAGTCTGTAGCACTTACTGAGGAGTCCTCAAGTTTCCTATCCCCTGTCATTGCATCTCATAAGTTAGAGGACCTAGGGAGTTTTTCTGTACCCTGTAACATAGGAACCTTCCCAGTCAAGAAGGCCCTATGTGACTTAGGGGCTAGCATCAGTGTTATGCCCTTAAGTGGCCTTAAAACTAGAAATGACCACCTTTGGAATGACTAGCATGACGGTTCAAATGGCCGATCGCACGTCTATGGAACCCATAGGGTGTTGGAAAACATCCCTGTGCGCATTGACATGTTTTTCTTTCCCGTAGACTTTGTGGTATTGGACATCCCTGAGGATGCCCATATACCTATCATCTTAGGGAGACCATTGCTACACACCGCAGGAGCTATCATTGACGTAGGTAATAGGACCTTGACTTTTAAGGTAGGGAAGCATTCTATCATCTTTGGTCTTTCCTATAGGAAGAAGGATGCTATGACCCCCATCACATGTAATGCTATCACTTCTGAAAAGAAGTATAAGGTCATCACCACTTCTCCTATTTTAATGCCTACACCCATACCTGTTTTTACACCTCCGCCCCAGATTGGGAGCAATATGGAGTATGCTTGTGTTTTGCCTACTGCAGGAAATGGTTTGGGGAAGCCCCCAGTGAAAGAGGTCATTGTGCAACGGGGAGGACTCGGAATCCTAAGCTACAAGGAGGATGACGACCCGGACATGGTCGATGAGGAGGACAAGTGGAGATACATAGAGGTATGAGAGCGCCGATTTTAGTAACCCGGATTCTTCTGTCGAGAGTGGTCCTATCACTCCCGTTGCTGAAGATTCGCTCACTCTTAATAAGGATGAGTATGATAGGTTACTTGATTCCCTTTCCCTCCCCGTTGATGATACTGACTTGGATACAACTGATGAGTTAGGAATTCACCCCTTGACTGACCAACCTATTTTTGTAGGTGTTAGTAATGAACATGTTCCTGACACGTTTGAACTTTCGGTTAATGAATCTTGTTTTGTGCAGGACTCATTTGTTGACATTTCTGATGTTTTCGATAATATTAGTGAATGTTCTGCACAAGGATCCTTTACAAAGGATCCTTCGGAGGCTTTAATGTGTTTTGAGACATGTGCAGGTGAATCTCTTGCTCAGGAGGCTGATTTGGATGCTCCAGAAATTGCAACACTAGGGACAGAGTCTATAGGCGGTAAGAAGAGAGATGTTCTTGATCGAGTAGTACCACTTACTCGATCAAATGATGTAGAGAACAAGGTCACTCAAGCAAGTGATCATTTGGCTGAAGAGAAGAGCCCAAGGAAGAAGAGACCGAGGAAGGTGTCAGCCCATGACTTGGGAGCTGACGACCCCGGAAGATGGGAGGATAGGGCTAAGGATGATGACCCATCTATCTACATGGTGGAGAGAAGCGCATCTACCCAAAACACCATAGCTGAAGGGGTAGCTTGTAGTCAGAACCCGTGGTCAAAGAAATTCCGCATCCTTCGCGGATAACTTCTCCTTATTGCTCATTTTCTTTTTAAGACTATTTTATTTCTGTTTTCTTTAAGACTTTTGGTAGTTGGTTTGTTTTAGACTTAGTCTTTTGCTTTTTTTGTTTTGTTTTAAGACTTTTTAGACTTGGTACTTTGGGATGTTGCGCATGTTTTGGGCTCATAAATGTTATTCACAGGTTTGAAAAAGGATTAACTCGGACCAAACGAGTTAATTCTGAGAAGCAAAAGAACGCTGCACAGGAAGTGCGGTCGACCGACCAGAAGCATCAGTCGGTCGACCAGATCACTGCAACCCAGTAGTCACTGTTATCTGTCACTTGGTCGGTCGACCAGGTGATGTGGTCGGTCGACCACTGTAGCTGCTACAGCCTGTTCGTATTTACCTCGGAAAGCGTGCAAGCACGATTAGGGAGTTTTTCTCCTTACTCTTTCTTTTATGCTTTCATTTCCCTTCTCATTTTCAAACCTTTGAACTAACATTATCACCCAAAACACCGTTAATCCCCGAAAAGGGTTTACCTTTGTGTTTCCTTTTTCAGGTCCTTGGAGTGGCACTGATGGCCACCGAAACCTCCTAAACTCCCGCTGGTTTGGGGAGGTTTCCATTGCGCTTAATCTTTTGAGTTCTTTCCTTGTTTTCCCTTTGTTTTCCCTTTTATGCTTTTTTTTCATAACCTTTGCTTATCCTAATGCACAATGGGGACATTGTGCGATTTGGTTTGGGGAAGGGTTCTATGTCGCATGCATTTATTTCATTGCATTTTGCCACACGTTTATTGCATTTCTGTCTTGCATCGTTTCTTTTATTTTTTCCTTGCATATACAAAAGAAAAATCCAAAAAAAATTGAAAATTCAAAAATTTCAAAAAAATGCACGTTTATTTTAGCATATAGGCTGAGTCGGAACGAGAGTATTTCTATGATGACTTTGCATTTTCATATGTTTATGCCTAAGCCTTGCTTGTCAACCTGTTTAGTATAGAATCATATGCATGGTCTACGAGTTTTTTGTCAAACTGGTCGTTAATCTTGAAAACTTGACTTTTATCTTTGACAAACTACTTTATATTCTGAGTTTTAGTGCTTGTTCCTGGTTTCATTCATAACCAGTTGTTTAGGAATGTGAGTAGTACTCCCCTTGAGACATGTTACATCAATATGCATACACATGAACATGAACTGCTATATACCTGTATGCTATCTTATTTTGTGATTTGTGACATGTGCATTTGAGGTCCATTTCTCTTATTTTACCCATAAGCCTTACATTGCCAAATTTTCCTTTTTGTCCCTAAAGCTACATCCCATACTTAGCCTACCTTAACCAAGCTAGTATTTGTGATCACGGGAACATGAGTCACCTTTGGTTGTTGTATGTTCATGTGAGAAATGAAAGAAAAGAAAGAAAGAAAGAAAAAAAAGGAAAAAGAAAAGAAAAACAGAAAAATCAGAAAAAGAAAGAAAATCGAAAAAAAAGTACATTGCACATCAGTCGACCGACCGCATCACTTGGTCGGTCGACCAACTCTCAGAAACAGAAATTTGCAGTTCGTCCAGAAAATGCCTTTCTTTATTATTTATTACTCCCGTACTTCATTCAAATCATTTGGGAGTCTTTTCCTTGAAAATATTGTGAGTTTTTGTGCTACAAAATAGCACCGTGTTTAAATCCTTTGGGTTGGAAGTTGTGAAAATTCATTGTTGGATCCCGGTTTTGCTAGCTTGGCTATTTAACCTCACTTATCCAAAAACATCTTAGCCTTTCGTACCCAATACCTCACACATCTTTCTTTACCTCAGCGTGTGTCAAAGTCACTTAATTGGTATGTATATGCACGGTTGTAGAGTTTATTTTCATGTTAGATTGCAGGCATGTTTTCATGGGTCGAAGTTAGGTGAGTGTCTTTACAAATTATTTCTTTCTATCTTCTACATACACTCACCATGTGCTTAATGAGTGATTTGAGCGACCCGCGAGAGTCCATTGTAAAAGTCTCTATAGTTGATAGATTAGCAAGTTTGACAACTTCATAATTCGTTTGCATAAATTCAATTACTATTTCATTATTGACTTTGCATTAAATTGGTTTGGGCTTACATTTGCATTTCGCTCTGAGATTGAAATCGTTCCATTAGTTTAAGATCGAGTCTAGTTCTTGCTTGAGGGCAAGCAAGGTTTGGTTTGGGGAATTTGATGCGTGTCTATTTTATGATGTTTTACATCTATTTTTACACGCATTTCAGAGCTCATTTATGAGTTTTTGGTTATTATTTCTCCTATTTCGTCTACTTTCGTATTTTTATGCATTATTGCAGATTTATGCGGAAATAAGGCGATTTCGAGTCAAACCCGTCCTCAAGTGATTTGCATTACCAAGGACAAGAAGGAACGAAGCCTAGCGCACATTTCAAGGCCTGAAGATAGCATAAACAAGGGTGCATACAATTCACAAGCTTTAACAAGGGAAGAATCGCTTCACGATACGCAGCTTGTTTTAAATGGAAATATCTCGAGTTCTAGAGCAGATAATAGAGTGATTTCAATTGGAGGTGAAAGCTTATCCTCTTAGCTTTCCAACGCCGCGAGAATCGCTTTATTACGATGAGCAACGAAGAAATGGCAGTTGTTTTAAGATCGACGCGCGCTGTAGAATTCGTCAGATCGCAGTACTGCATCTTATATATGGTCGATCGACCGGGTACTATGGTCGGTCGACCAAGGTACCTGCTGCGCGATATTTCAGAAACCCAATAGTTGGTCGATCAACCAGTATCATTGGTCTATCGACCACATGGCCCATTAACGAAGATTTCAGACGCCTCATTAAGCCCATGATTAAGCTAGGTTTTGAGGGAAACAACGACAAATCCTTATAAAAGCTTAATTCCCCTAATGTACTAATCATCTTTTAGCAACCCTAATCTAGTATTACTCAGAAATTCTTAGGATTAGTTTACAATAAAAGTTCTTTAGTTTTCTTTGTTAATTAGTCTTTAACATACTTTTGCAACAATCAGTTTCCACGCGACGTTTCAGTAATATTCAATCTTTCAGTTCTCATCTTTTCCTTGTTTCGGTAATTCTTATCTCTCAATTCAGTTTATTCAAGTTTTAATTATTGTTATACCGAATAGTTAGAATCCCTAACCCTAATGCTTGTTAATTACATGTTTACTGTTTTAATCACCATGTTTATTGTTATTTTCGTTGTAGTTGTTGCTTTTACTGTTATCATGCGTAGGTAATCTCATATGTTAGGATGTAGGTAACTATTTGCGTAGACGGTATAAACCTGAGCCGACCTGTAGCAGACTTCGGTCGACTGACTGGCTTAACTAGTCGGTCGACTGAGGTAGTTGGTCGACCGACTGGGTTAGCTGGTCGATCGACTGACCCCGCACATGTTTTCAGACTGTTTTGTTTCGTTAATTATAACACCCTATAATGAGACTGAAAGGAGACTTGTAGGATGTTAGTAATGACTTACCCAAGATTGAAAGATACGGGAAGGGCATTGGTTAACGTTTTAAGACGGCTAGGTTACTAAGACTGAAAGGTATGTGACCTAGAATTTAGGAATCACCCTTATTGTTGACACCCAATATTTGTGAGACCTAGGAACTAATAGCATAGGCCGAAAGGAGCTATTAGGTAACATAGACCGAGAGGATTTGTTACATCCCTTACGCGACTGCGATGCATGTTGACCTAGACTATATACTGTCGTAGCTTTTACGAACCGATCATCCTAGCATTCTTTTAATTACAAGTTTTATTCATATCTTTAATTTTGTTTCATATTGCCTTTACTTTAGGATTAATTGATAACAATAATCTGAACTATGAGTGTTCTGCTCAAAATACTCCAAACTCTATTTTAACTACCAATATAACCAACTAATACTCTCATTCGCTTTTATTATAATATATGACATGTTACATGCTAATTAAGTGAAGAAATTTCTAACCCTTCTTTAACCTGTCTTTCTTTTTTTTATTTCTATGTTAATCTATTTACTCAATCACAACATTAAAACATGCTACAACAACTTAAAAAAACAAAAAATTCTATTCAAAGCAAATGAGGGCATTAGTTGGTTATATTGGTAGTTAAAATAAAGTTTGGAGTATTTTGAGTTGGACACCCATAGTTCAGAGTTTTCTTATCAATTAATCCTTTACTTTATTAGCCTTAGTGACATATCAAACTTCAAAACCCCCAATTCGTTACTATAGACATAGACCTAAAACAACTAACACTCCCAACCTCCTTGTGTTTCGAGCCTGACTTTCACTATCTATAGTTAAAGTTTAGGAATTATAAATTTTATCTTTGTCCCCATTGGTCGGTCGACCAACTGACAGGATCAGAAGTTCAAAAATTCGTTTTGAAAACTCCTTTCTTTTACATGTTATCACTCCAATACTTCATTCAAAATATTTGGGAGTCCCCTCTTTTATATAATGTGAGAGTTGTGCTACAAAAGAGCACTTTCATAATGTCAAAGGTCGTGAAATATGTTGTTGGGAACCGGTTTTACTAGCTTGGTTACTAACCCCACAAGTCCAAAAACATCTTAACCTCTTTTACCTTTCACCTCACATATCTTTCATTACCTCAATTGCATGTATCCGAGTCACTTAATGATTATGTTTATACATGGTTGTAGAATTCTTTTTCATGTTATATTGCAGGCATGTTTTCATAGGTCGTAGTTAGGTGAGTGTCTTTACAATATACTTCTTTCTATCTTTTACATACACTCACCCTTTGCTTCATTTGTGTCTCGAGTGTCCCGCGAGAGTCCATGGTATAAAGTCTCTATAGTCTCTATTTTTGCAAGTTTGACAACCCCATAACTCGTTTGCATGATTTGAATACTTTCTCATTTTGCTACTTGGCATTGGTTTAGGCTCACATGGAAATTTCGCTCTGAGATTAAAATCGTTCCATTAGTTTAAGATCGAGTCTAATTCTTACTTGAGGGCAAGCAAGGTTTGGTTTGGGGAATTTGATGCGTGTCTATTTTATGATGTTTTACATCTATTTTAACACGCATTTTAGCGCTCATTTACGATGTTTTAGCCTTTATTTCCCAACATTTGTCTACTTTCGTGTTTTTATGCTCTTTTGTAGAATTATGCGGAAAAGAGACGATTTATTACCAAATTTCTACCCTCAGGATTTTTGCATAATAAAGGAACGAAGAGGAAGCAACTCAAAGCGCATACCAAGTACCAAAAGATCAAATTAAGACGAAATCAAGGCTGACACACAGGAAAACCGGTCGACCGACCGACTACCTTGGTCGGTCGACCAGAAGACCTGTTATCTCAAGATCAGAAGTCCACCAAGCCCGACAACCGGTCGACCGACCGCATCACCTGGTCGGTCGACCAGTGCGCAGTTCCAGAAATTTCCGTAAAGCCCATACGCGTGATTAGGTCAAGGAAAAGCTTTTGTAATTCTTATTTAAGCCTAATTCGTGATTAGGGTTAGACATCTGATTATTTATCCAGCATTATTATTCAGTTCTTAATCTAGTTCTACACCAAGTTTTACACCCTAGTTTTTATTATTCAAACAATGTTTCTCTAGTTTAGTTCATTGTTCAACAATCTTACCACGGGATTCAATAAAGTTTGTCTTTTTTGCCCTAATTCCGTTATGGTAATTCTCTTGTTTACAGTTTATTCTTTATTGTTTCATATAGTTGCTAGTATCCGGTCTAGGTTAGAATCCCAAAGCCTTGTTGTTTATCACATGTTTAGATCGTTGTTTACCATGAATACTGTTTTCTTAATCGTTATTATCATTGTTAGCATAGTTATGAGTAGCTAATTTGTGTAGATGATATAACACCCGAATTGGCCTGTAACTGACCTTGGTCGGCCGACCAGCTTAACTGGTCGGTCGACTGAGGTAGTTGGTCGGTCGACCGGAATAGTTAGTCGGTCGACTAACCTCGCGTACGTTTTCAGACTGTTTTGCTTCGTTGACTATAACACCCTATAATGAGGCTGAAAGGAGTCTTGTAGGATGTTAGTAATGACTTACCCAAGATTGAAAGATACGGGAAGGGCATTGGTTAACGCTTTAAGACGGCTAGGTTACTTAAGATTGAAAGGTATGTGACCTAGAATTTAGGAATCACCCTTATTGTTGACACCCAATATTTGTGAGACCTAGGAACTAATAGCATAGGCCGAAAGGAGCTATTAGGTACTATAGACCGAAAGGATATGTTACACCCTTACGCAACTGCAATACATGTTGATTTAGGATTTATACCATCGCAACTCTTTACTACCCGAACATCCTAACATTCGTTTTACTATAAATTTTATCTTATTCTATTTCTTGTTTTATTACTGTCTTTATTTTTAGACCTAGTGACAAACAAACAATCAAATCCCCAACGTGTTACCTTAAAACATCAACATAAGAACAATAAACATTCCCCACCTCCTTGTGGTTCGACCCTTGACTTTCGCTATCTAGTTTAAGCCGAGGTTTTATAAATCTTATCTTTGGCACCCCTCAACGACGGGTGTCACTTAGTAAATTATGTTTTCGTAATGAAGGAAGCATAATTTGTGATGTATTTATGAGATCTCGAATCTCCCTTGTGTAATAATTTTTTTACGTTTTTGGAATTAGAATGTAATAATAGGATTTTATTATGTAATTCTTCAAATGTAAATAAGAAGACCAAGACGGAGATCGGATTGCTCACTCCCACTACATCACCAAGAAGGAACATCAAGACAAGACAAGCTTTCAGGGTCCACTGCTGAATGGATTCCAAGTTATATTTTTGTTCTTTTTGGTAGGATAGGCAACACTAGGACTTGCTTTATTTCGTTTTGTTTTTCATTCACATGTTTGTTTTGCATCATTTTTCCGCCTAAACCAAACCAGCTGAATTGCATGAAAATTGACTCATATAGTATGTATGCAAGTCTGTATCGACATAAAGATGTCACACGTTTTTCCCTTAAAGCCATCACCTTAGTTTATTCATTCTCGCATGCTAGATATTTGTTCACTTAAATGAATTAAAATTAAAGATGATGGGATCTTCCTCTATAACCTAAAGTTGAGATTAGTCTTTTATAAGTCAAATTACTATGAATCCCTTCTTCGTCGCCAGGCATATAGGACATTACTCTCCATATGACCCCTTCTACGTTGGGTAAGTAGTAGCTGTTGACTTATTTTACCTCAACATCATGACCCTCGTACGATCCTGTGGTTATGGTGGACTAAAGATAAAATTTACAGAAATTTATCGACCAAGAATTCTAAATGTAGAATTAGCCAAGAGGTTGGCTTATCAATTTACTGAAATTGAGTCTTGGGATCGTTTATATAGTTCTTGAGGAAGATCAATTATATAAATGCTAAAGTCATCGCATTAAACTGTTTTTGCTAGACTATTTACAAAATGATGGTATGCTTATTATGTTTTAATTTCTTCTTTACAGTGTAGAATTCACCTAAACAAAACAATAATACTGCAAATACTATGGCTGGTCATAATGATGCCCTTATGCCTAGTGTCACACTAAGAAAAGAATCCTGGCTTAAGGCTTTCATGGACCACACGCGACTGAAAAATGATGGGTCCAACTTTGCGGACTGGGAGGCTGCATTACGGAATGCAGCTGTAGCTGATGGTAAACTCAAGTATTTAACTGAGCCGTTACCACTTAACCCAGGCCCCACTGCTAGAGCTAACGTATCACAAGCTTATAGTGATTTCGTTATGGAAGCGGGTGCGATAAAGAACGTACTCATTTTTGCAATGGAACCCAATTTGCAAAGAAGCTTCATTTCCCATGGTGCAAATAAGATTTTCACCACGCTCACAAAAGAATTGTTAAAAGCACCGAGAATCGTTTCATATGAGCACACCTGTCGCTTCTTCGATGCGAAACTCCAAAAGGGCCAACCAGTTAGCCCACACATTCTCAATATGATTGAAAATGTCGTGAAATTGGAGTCCCTGAACTGCAAGATCAGTGAGAACGTAATCATTAATCGAATGCTTCATTCACTTCATGATGGTTTTTCCTTATTCAGGGCAAACTATTACATGAATGACATGAAGAAAAGTCCTCATGAGCTACACTCCCTTCTCGTACAGACCGAGAAGGATCTTAAATTGAGTGAGAGCATGAAGCAAGACATTCTCATGATTGCAAACAAGGGAAAGGGTAAGGGAAAGGCTCAAGCAGAGCTAACAATAGCTAAGCCTCCTAAATTCAAAAGGGCCGGATTTAAGAGTGGGCCTGGTGAGACAAGTAGCTCACAAGGCAAGACAAAGAGCAAAGACGGTGACATTGAGTGCCACCATTGCCACAAGACTGGGCATTGGAGGCGGAACTATCCAGTGTACCGTGAGGATATAAAAGCAGGTCGCGTCACTGCTGTTGGTATGTCATCTTATATTCATATGATTGAGATTAACCATGCAAGTTTCAGAACTTGGGTACTTGATACCGGTTGTGGTTCTCATCTGTGTAATCATTTGCAGCGCCTAAAAAGCATCACACCTCTCGCAAAGGGTGATGTGGACCTGCGAGTCGGGAATGGAGCAAAAGTTGTTGCTGCTTCCAAGGGAACATATGTGATCCAGCTACCGAGCGGATTCGAGTTATATCTGTATAACTGTTATTATGTACCCAGTTTATCTAAGAACATTATTTCAGTTTCCGTACTCGATAAAGACGGATTTTCATTCTTAATAAAGGATAATAGCTGTATTTTCTCTTTAAAAGGAATGGTTTATGGTAAAGCGGTTTCCATGAATGGTATATATGTCCTAGATCAATCGACTGAAATATTACACATGAATAATAAGAAACTAAAGGTTAGTGACAAAGATCAAACATATCTATAGCACTGCCGTATGAGACACATAAATGAGAAACGTGTAAAGCAGCTAATACAGAATGGTGCTATATATCCATTTGATTATGAATCATTTGGCACATGTGAATCATGTCTCATAGGCAAAATGACTCGTATTTCCTTCAAAGTTGTTGGAATGCACGCTGCTGACCTATTAGGCCTCGTACATACAGATGTATGTGGACCTATGTCAATCACCGCACGAGACGGCTATAGATATTTCATCACTTTCACGGACGATTTAAGTAGATATGGATGTGTCTACTTAATGAAGCATAAAAGTGAATCCTTTGAAAAGTTCAAGGAATTCCAGTCGAAGGTTGAAAACCAACTGGATAGAAAGATTAAAGCACTACGATCAGATCGTGGTGGTGAGTATCTTTCGCATGAGTTTGATCAACACCTTAAAGACTGTGGTATAGTACTACAGTTAACTTCACCTGGAACACCACAATTAAATGGTGTGTCCGAACGGAGAAATCGAACACTATTAGATATGGTTCGAGCCATGATGAGTCACACAGTTGTGCCGGATTCATTATGGGGCTTTGCTCTATTGTCATCTGCTCTTATACTTAACCGAAGTCCGTCTAAAGCTGTTGACAAGACTCCATATGAGATATGGAAGGGAACCGTCCCTAACTTGTCCTTTATTCGGGTTTGGGGCTGCGAGGCTTATGTCAAGTGGAGAAACGAGGATAAGCTCGGCCCGCGATCGGTCAAGACACACTTTATTAGTTATCCAAAAGGAATGTTTGGTCATTACTTCTATTCGCCTACCGAACACTGCGTTTTTGTTGCGGCTAGTGCGACGTTCTTAGAGAAAGAATTTCTCGAGAACAAGTCGAGTAATAGAACCTTCGATCTATAGGAGATTAAAGAACCAACTACCGAGCAATCATTGGAGGAATCAGTTCCTTCATCTTCTATTGCAGTCAGTATTCATGAGGAACCCAGAAGGTCAGGTAGACACTCCATTCCTCCAAATAGATACATCGGTATGTTCGAGGAACTTGACGGAGTTGACGTTTTTCTCTTAGAGAGTAACGAACCCGTAACCTATAAAGGTATCATAACCTGTTCCGACTCAAATTTATGGCTTACGGCCATGCAATCCGAAATGGACTCCATGTACGAGAATGACGTATGGGAATTGGTTGATTTGCCTGATAAGGTACGACCTCTTCAGTGCACATGGCTTTATAAGATAAAGCGCTCCATCGAAGGACAACCAGACACATATAAGGCACGACTAGTGGCAAAAGGTTTCACTCAAGTGCAAGAGTTGCACTATGATTAGATTTTTGCACCCGTAGTCATGCTGCGTTCCATTCGGATTATCTTAGCGATTGCTGCATTCATGACTATGAAATATGGCAAATGGATGTGAAAACCGCCTTCTTAAACGGTTATTTGGAGGAGGACTTGTACATGGTACAACCCGAAGGTTTCACAGATCCTAAAAATCGTAAAAATATGTGCAAGCTTAAGCGTTCCATTTATGGACTTAAGCAAGCATCTAGGAGTTGGAATCATCGTTTCGACCAAGTGATAAAAAAGAATGGTTTTATTCTATAAGTCGAAGAACCATGCTTATATATCAAGTCGAGTGGGAGCAAGATCGTCTTTCTGGTGTTGTATGTCGAGGATATACTCTTGATCGGAAATGACATTCCTCTCTTATCTTCGGTTAAAGAACCATTTCCAGATGAAAGATCTGGGTGAGGCACAATGTATATTGGGGATCCATATCTATAGGGATAGATCACGACGGATGTTATCACTGAGTCAGGAGTCTTATATAGATAAGATTCTTGACAGATTCAGCGTGACCAACTCCAAAAAGGGGTTACTTCCGATGATCTCGGGGGTGCATTTGAGTAGACTCAGGCACCTAAGACACCGGAAGAGGTCGAGCGCATGAGTCGCATTCCTTCTGCGTCAGCTATAGGATCGATCATGTATGCCATGATATGTACACGTCCAGACGTGGCATATGCTTTGAGTATGACGAGTCGGTACCAAGGCAATCCAGGTGAACCACACTGGATGGCTGTGAAAAACATTCTTAAGTACCTACGGAGGACTAAAGATTGGGTATTGACTTATGGTGGAGGCACTGAGCTTCGGGCAAACGGTTACGCAGATGCTAGCTTCCAAACGGATCGCGATGACTCGAAATCTCAGTCTGGATTTGTTTTACTCTTAAAGGCGCTGCTGTCAGTTGGAAAAGCTCCAAGCAGAGTGTTATTGCAGATTTTACTACTGAGTAAAAGGAGATAGTGATAGACAAGATTGTGACAGATGACAACATCGCAGATCCTCTCACTAAACTATTAAGACATGATAAACATGAAGGGCACGTTATTTAAATGGGAATTAAACGTGTTCCTGAGTTGTATTAGTACTTTTTATGAATTGGATATTGTATCTATTTCATATACTATTTATAACACCATCGATTTTGTTTTATATATTGTTTTTCATGTGGATTGTACTGACAACATTGAACACCACAAAACTGGGGCTAAGCATATTTTTTTTGAGATAAAGGGCAGTTTTGGGTGACTTTGATTTCTTTCTCACTAGCTGACCGTAACTGGGGCTAAGCATATTTTTTTTGGGTCCTTTCATACTGTGCTTACAACTGCAAGATTCGAGTTGAAGGAAATATCCACCCCCTTATCAGGCTTTAATATTTCTCAGGGCCTGATACCGTCGTAACTGAAATGCTTGGCCAAGCTCGAATAATGATTCGTCATCAGTTGAGTTACTCTCTAGTCGGGGAAACCACTCTTGATACAGATCGCTTGTAAAATACGAACTTTGTGAATACATATTTGCAAATTGTTTTACATTGAGTGGGAGAAATTTAATTGGATATAAGAATCGGTTATCGCACATACACTTGTACGGACAAGTGGGAGATTGTTGGAGCTAGTGTCCTCAACAGTTAGTGCGACAACACGTATAAATCTCTTAAAGGAACACAGGGTATACTTTGTATTTTAGCCAGTTGATTGACGTTTATCAATAACGGTTGGCTTGCTAGAAAGTTTGACGTTATTGTCATACAGATGGCGGTAATCAACTGGTCCCTAAGAGTCACACCTAAAGGATGGAATCTGAGAGATATGCTTAGATGAAAATGTAATCATATTGATACCCTATATGACTAAACGGTTAGTCAATGTAATGATGACATAATTATTTAATACTGATTAAATAATATTAGCTAAGACGAATTAAAATGTTAATTCGTAATTAAATATGAAATGTTACATTTAATTATGTGTAATGAAATTATTTAATAAAGATTAAATGATTTAATTAAATATAAAAGGTTATATTTAATTTAATTAGTGGATTATAAATATAAGATATTTATAAGATAAAACATTACACAAGAAAGAGATATAACCGATTCTATAAAGATAGAATTTCGGTCTGAGCAATTATGTTCAGTTGTTATGAAGTGTTGTAGGTAGAACCCAATACTGATTTGGGGAATCCTAGTTGATGTCTAATAGCAACGTTGTTTGCAGCTATAAATACGACATTCACTCTGCACTTAAAGCACACGAGTTACACGACTACTTCCCTCTTCTCTCTCTAGCTTTCATCTTACACAAAATTAAAGGTAATTTTGCAATTTCTAGCTCAGGAAAGGTAATTTCTCAGGACATCTTGGGTGCAACAATTAGGAGGATATCTGTTTTGATATCTGATCTTAGGCCTTTGCAAGGACAGAAGGTTAATTTTTGATCCCAATTTTTGTATCTTGTTCTTCGCTTATGACTATAAATCATACATTATAAATTTGTTATAATAATGCATATAAAGAATTGGGAATATATACAAATATTTTCCCACAATAAAATCCTAAGACGGAACTTAACGGTATTTCTTAAAAATAATTTACGAAATATAAGTAAAATATTATTAAATTCCGAAAACCAGTTTAATTATTTAAAACAAGGTTTACGAAAATATGGGATGTTACAATGACCCCATCTTTCAAAAAGTTTCATCATCGAAACTTTAAGACGGAAATAAGTAAAAGACGACGCTAGCTACCGAAACGCATTACCGAAGTTCTGGTAACTCAAAACTTTATATTTCATAAAGGTTTCAAAATAAGTTCTAAGGCACAAGTCTTTGTCAATGGAAGTTAAGGTTCTCGTTACGTATTCAAGAGCCCGACACTCCAAATCTGAGACAAGTCCCAAATTAAATCAATTAAAATTCAAAATTAGATCGATCCCGGGTCGATAAGCATAGTACCGGTTATCAGACGTCTCCGATAACGAGTTCAAATGGCAAATCGACGCTAAAATCAATCAAATTGCAAATCATTCAGCTCTTTGAAAACCAGATTTTCCCATAAATCAACGGTTAAATTTCAATTATTGAGTAAGTAAAGTTGTAAAAATTGAGGATAAACATGGTAACCTATGTACAGATACTCCTAGCATTCAGCAGGCCTTCCTGGGCTTCTATAAAGACCTGCTGGGTACCCACAACACCACTGAACCAGTACAGATGGCTGTGGTCCAGACAGGGAGAGTTTGTACAGAGGAACTGTGGGGAATAAAACATGTATTCACCCTAAACTTGCAGGATTATAATGAAAAATACAGTTGTGTTCATAGTCATAAGATTAAAAGGATAAGAAAAAGAATTCAACCTTTGGTCCTTTGTGCTTAAGGCCTAAGAACAGGAATTAAAGTAAATTCCCTCCTATAACTTGCACCCAAGACTTGATTGAGATGATGCCGCGTGTGCTAGAAATACCCTCCAATTGCCTTGCAATATGGGGAGAGCTTTTGTGAGGTTTTAGATGTGAGATCTGAGTTTTTGGGAAAAAGATGTTCTCAAAAACCCTAATTGTGAGAATTATCAATTACCAGTCCCTGACATAAGGAGAAAAACTCTCCTTATGTAGTACCACATGGTCGGCCGAACGGGTAGGGTAGGAGTGGGCTTTTTCACTCTTACCTTATACCTTTTGCGTGATTCGACCCGATTAGCTTTAAGTTGTTCGCGGGTTTTATTTATAAATCGTAACATGTTGTCAGATATTAATACTGTCGATATATTAATAATGGTCTGACAAAATACGATATTGTATAATTACCCAAATTAATATAACTGTTTATATTAATACGCGAATACTATATTTAATTAAATATAACCGTTTATATTTAATTTACGAATTAATCTTGTAATCCGTATTAGCTAAAATTATTTAATCCGTATTAAATAATAATCTCAACATCTTATTGACTAATTTATTAGTCAACACCTCTGACTAACTGTTTAGTCATATCCGGCATAAATGTGACTGTATTTTCATACCTTCACATCTCTCAAACGTGTCCTATAGGTGTGACGTATAGGGACCAGTTGATCACCGCCATCCGTATGACAATAACGTCAAACTTATCTAGCAAGCCAACCGTTATTGATAAACGTGGATCAACTGGTAATAATACATAAGTATGCCCTTGTGATCCTTGAAGAGATTTAATAAGTCATTGTACTTAATTGTCAAGGACACCAGCCCCAACAGGAACATCTGGCTATGCTCAATGCTACAGTAAGCAAGCAGGAAATAAAAGAGGTAGTTTTTGCTATCCCTAATGACAAGGCTCCTGGTCCAGATGGTTATACCAGTGGATTCTATAAAGATGCATGGAATATAGTGGGTGATGACTTCTGCAATGCAGTGCTGGACTTCTTCTCCAATGGTCAAATGCTACATCAAATAAATGCCACTAATATTACCTTGATTCCCTAGACTGAGAGGCCCAGTTCAGTGACCCATTTCAAACCTATTGCCTGCTGCAATATAGTTTATAAAGTAATCTCTAAGTTGCTTTGTAACAGGCTTGCTAATGTCCTTCCTGACCTCATTCAGGATAACCAGGGAGCTTTCATTAAAGGAAGATCTATCCTGGACAATGTTCTTATCTGCCAGGATATCATCCATAAGTATGCCAGGAAAGCAGTCTCACCTAGGTGTCTGTTCAAAATTGATCTCCAGAAGGCATATGACACTGTGGAATGGAGCTTTATTGAACAAATATTAACAAGTCTGAAGTTCCCACATCACTTCATTAGTCTTGTTATGCAATGTGTCAGTACTACATCATTCACCATTTGCTTGAATGGGACTAATTTTGGCTATTTTCAAGGGCAGAGAGGGTTAAGGCAAGGGGATCCCATCTCTCCTCTTCTCTTTACCCTATGTATGGAATACCTATCTAGAATGATTAAGTATGCAACTGACAGATGGCCTTTCCAATATCACCCCCTTTGCAAAAATATGAAGCTCACTCACCTAATGTTTGCAGATGATCTCCTTATGTTATGTAAGGGCAATCCAGCCTCCATATGGCTCCTCATGAGGGCCTTTGCTTCCTTCTCAAAGGCTACTGGACTTAGCATGAACAACTCTAAGTCTAAGATCTACTTTAGTGGGATGGATGAAGACCTAAAGACTGGCATTAAGCAGGTAACTGGTTTCAGGGAAGGTTCATTCCCTTTCAGATATTTGGGAGTGCCAATCCAGCCAGGGAAGCTCTCTAAGCAAGATTGTACTTCTATCACTGAGAAATTGGTTGCTAAGATCAGAAGCCTAGGGGCTAAGAAGCTATCTTATGCTGGCAGACTAACTTTGATTAATGCAGTGCTCAATACACTACATAACTACTGGGCTCAACTCTTTGTTTTTCCAAAGAGTGTGATCAAAAGGATTTCTGCTATATGTAGAAATTTCTTATGGGATGGTTCCTCGGAATTTCATAGGGTCCCCTTGGAGGCATGGGACAAAGTGACTAATGCTAAGGAGATGGGGGGGTCTTGGTATAAAAAATGTTGAATTATGGAACAAAGCAACTATTGGTAAGCTTGTTAACTGGCTATATACCAATGCTGATAGATTGTGGATTAGATGGGTTCAGGCTATCTATCTCAAAGAGCAACAATGGCATGATTACTCTCCTCCCCCTGACTCTCCATGGGTGTGGAAAAGCATTTGTAAGGTGAAGGAGGTCCTAAAACAAGGGTTTTCTGATAATGTGTGGACTGCACATCCTAATGGATACTCTGTCAAAAATGGCTACAATTGGCTCAATCCCCAGGGTACTCATCAGACTTGGGCTGCTGTTGTCTGGAACTCTTGGAATGTACCAAAACATTCCATTGTGTCTTGGCTAAGATTACAGGGAGGCATGAATACAAGAAGTAAGCTATTTGGTCTGGGCATTTGTTCAGATGATCTTTGTTTGTTATGCCAGGACAAGCCAGAAACCATCGAGCATTTATTTGAAGATTGTGCTTATACTACAAAGGTGAAAGATTACCTGATTCACTGGTTTGGAAGGAAGATACCTGCAACTGTTGAGCTCACTTCCCGCAACAGTTCATCTCCTTTTTGGAAAGTACAGATGACAGTTTATAATGCCCTCCAATATCATATTTGGCAACAGAGAAATGGGGCTCGGTTCCTTGAATGCATCTTAAGACCAGAAGTAGTGATATCCAATATCAAGCGTGAGGTTAGTGGAAGACTAGCTAAGAAATTAGATAAGCTAGATGCTCAACAATGTATTGAATGGTTTCAAAGATGTCTTTATAAGATGTAATGCTTGTAAGGGGGCTTGAACCCCTTATCTCCTTGTATTTCTATGTTCATGATATATATTACTTCTCACATTTCACCAAAAAAAAAAAAAAGTTGTAAAAATTCCTCAAGTTTACTATTGACCAGAAGAAAGGCAACTTAGCGAATTTACAGGAAGCACACAGAAGAGAAACGGTGCAAGGGAGAGATTAAGCTTTCGAACCAATGATCACACATGCTCGGGTTTTCAACGCTCTCACAAGGTTCTCATCTCTCTCCTTCCCAAATCAAGCACTCCGACTACGGTTTTGATAGAATATTTCCTCAAACGACTCAAAACTGCTCTAACCACAATTGAGTCCTTAACACAACGATCCTCGTACAACCTTTAGCACACGGGTCATGAACCTCTAAACTCGATTCACAGGGACCATCTGACATCCTCAAGTTCAAACTGTTGGGAAACGCGTCCTCAACAATAGTGCGATCACGTCAATGATAATAATCATTGTCAAAAATCTTATGAAAAGAATATGCAAGGGATGATCCGATATAATATAGTCAACTGACCAACATTAATCGGTAATGATTGGCTGACTAGAGTTTGACATAACTGTTGTGTGACGGTGGTGGTCAGTTGATTCCTTTAGGTCACACCTATAGGACAATCCCCTTAAATATATATTGATCAATTGTATATGATACGAATTGATCGATTTCTTAAAACCATATATCGAGAAATCAGAGGTTGAATCTTAAAGTAAGATTTATATTTGAAATTGAAATGTGTCAATTGTCAAATATTAATCGATATTTTAGAAATATCGAAATTAAAATATGAATGGTTCATGGTTATAACAAACGTTGTAATTATATCGTAATGACGATTATTATGATAACCATATGTTGGGACGGTAATTACGAATTACTAAAATAATTTGTTAAATATGATTTAATTAACTTAGTAATATTATTTATGTGATAAATATATATATTTTAAATTAATACAATTAATTATGTCACATAAGATGTCACATATTATACAATTGTACAAATTAATTTTGTAAAATGAATGTCCATTTTACAATTGTGTTAGCCGTGTAAATGGACATTGTAAGATAAATTTATATGTGATATTTTATCTTATAATTGTTATGATTAGGTTAAGTGTGATATGACTTTACCATTTGCATGTGAGCATGGAAAAGAGTATAAACCCTTCCCCATGCTACCATTACACGACAACCCTAACAAACTCCCTCTATATATGTGACACCTTCACATAATCATTCCATCTCCATGTGAAATTATTTTCTAGAGTAAGAAAATCACAAAACCTCTAAAACTATTATTTACATAATATTTTAGTATACTAATAAAGAGATATTAGTTTACGGTTTTAACATAACCGATTCCGTCTCCTAGCTCGTGTTCGGTTTCGGTTTGTTTAAGGGTAGGTCTTGGTGCATCGTAAAGAAGGCCAGCTATTTTGGTTGCTCCGTGGAGGATCGTCCTAGCACTTATTTGGACCGTGTGTGAGAACCCTTTTTCGTGTTATTTCCGCATTTATATTTTGCATGCATAAGATCATTTTAAATTAATATGAGATTAATTTAATAAATTATTAGTAGGACTAATAAAATGGTGAACTAGTATGACTATGAGTTTCCTTCACAAACTTACTACCATAATATGAACATTCGCGGCAAAACCTTACAAAAGTCACAACTTCCAAGTCCTCAAGTAGCACTCGTACATCATCTCCTTCATTATGATACTCTCAAGGCGTCACACTATACCAAAATTCCTCAAAGTACGAAAATCACCATCATACTACATTCCAACTATTCCTTAAGATTTGGATACTCCAATCTAAAAATTCCTCAAATGACAACTGTACATTACTTCCCAATTTATTACCAGTGTAACACCCTCATTTATTTAAGAGCCTTTAGCCAGACATTCTCAAATAAATAAGACTGTTACCATCTCGGAACGACCGAGGTAGTGAATAATAAAGTAAAACAACCAAAGTACTTTATATGAATCTAATAAAATTTAAACCTTGATATTATAACAACTACGCAGCAGAAATAGAAGTACAACTGACGACTACTCTATTTATGATATAGTTCTAAGTCGGTCTCAAGCCAACATCTCACATTCCTGTCCCAGCTCCTAGCCCAGCTGTCTCTTTCCTGTAAAATCTACTCCCCATTCCGGATCATCATAGGTGTCACACGAACACACAGGGTCAACCACGAGGTTGAGTAGGAAAGCATAGATAAGACACGAAATAGACATATACAACTTCCTTCCATCTCCACATCATTCAGTCATCCACTACACCTCCATCACACCACTCCTTCCATCACACCACTCCATCCATCACACCGCTCCTTCCATGGCCATATCACAAGTCCCGTATCACAAGTCCCGTATCACAAGTCCCGTATCATAAGTCCCGTTCTCCACAACAATTAATAATAATCAAATATTCCACAACATCATTCATAAGCAATTATAACAATCTTGTAAGAAACAACATACACACACTTCATGTCATAACACAAACCACAGATATATCCCCTACCTCAATTTGCAGAACGACAACCGAACAACTGCTAGAAATGTTCCCCGTGGAAACTTACACGGCTGTCGCAACCCTATCAAAGATAACCAACTGGCCTAACTAATGTAGTAAGGAAGTCGGGATAGTATCCACAGGGAGACAGATATGAATTCTAAATGCTAAACTAAAGTCCGTCAAGGTAACCAAAATTGGGGGTTTTGTTTGTTGTTTGACTAAACTAAAAAGTAATGAAGGAATAGAGAAAAGAAAAGCATAAAGCAAAGTAGTGTAAAATATAATATGAAGGAAAAGGAACCAGGATAGTCGGTTCACCAATGACAAAATAACGGTCAAGTCTAGGTCAAGAGTCGGTCGCAGGTGGAAATCTAAGGGGTAGTGAAAAGGTCCTCTCGGATCACTATTCGCCCTAGAATGCTTCTAACGGGCTCTCGCAACTTATTAGGGCACTCTAATGTTTATGACAGGTCTAACCCTCACCAGGCTTTCGATCTTAGGTCGGGGTTTACCATATGAATAATTAGCTACGTCGACTTAACCAATTAAACACCAATAAATGTCATAATTAACAACAGAGATAAATCACCAACAACAGATCTATCCTAAACGAACATCGTCACATTATCATTGGATCACCAATATCCTAGTCAAATGGATTAGCTACGCATGATAGAGGGCATGATTGAGACAGAATAAATAAAGGAAAGGGAGTACATGATCGCGATAATGAAAATTGCAATATAAAACAAAGGTAAACAAGTAGTAAAGGAATGAGAATAAAAATGAACAAAGCAAATTTAATTACCGAATGTAAATGGCAAAGAATCATTCTTCAAAGCTAGAAAATGCTAGGGAAAGATTACTGATTACAAGTTTTTAGAGTAAGTCTAAGAGTAAAAGGCAAAAGATAAAAAGATAATCTAAAAAACACTGAAAAACTGCTTTTAAAACGAGTTTAGTCTGACTCCAAACCGATAACCTAACGGGCTTAGGTTAATCTTGGGCTTCGGGGAAAATAACTGGTCGATCGACTTCCTAAACGACTAAAAGTGGTCGATCGACTAAGACACTGGTCGATCGACTTCCTAAAAGACCAAAAGTGGTCGATCGACTTCCTAATCGACTAGAAGTGGTCGATCGACTGAAGATGGCCTTGACTTGGACGGTTGACTTCAAACACACGCTCCCTCGACTTGATACAAAGGGTGGTTCACTTCTCCTGACCTTCTAAATGCAACCTTGAGGACAATATTCGGCTCCGAGTACATACTTCTGAGTATATTCCTGCAATTAATACAAGAAGGCTCAAAGTAGGCAATTCGGGACTAAAAGTAGTAAGGAGTTAGCAAGAGAGCATAAAAATGCACGCAAAAGAAGTCTAAAAGGACTATAGAAATGGCATGCATCAAAACCGTCACCTAACATATAATATTCAACGATTACAACTCTTCACTTAACCAGATATATAAGATAGTACAAATTGCTAATTATAGAAACTTGCTAAATTCGGAAAGTTTCCAGAAGTAGAAATTTCCCGAATGTAAACTTGCCAAAACGTAAACTATCCAATCTAAACTTGATTAGTAACAAATATAATAATAATAACAATAATACTAATAATGGTGATAACCCATTAAAATAATAATAATAATATAATAATAATAATAATAATATTAACACCCTTAATAATAATATTAACACCCAAAACCCATACTCACCTCACGATTCCCTCAACCACCAGCGGAAACCCAAATCCACAATTCACGTCACCATCACGGCTACTGCCGACAACCACCACCCATAACACTCACCCCCGCCTGCCCCAACACCGACACCCTAAGGCGGGTCGACTCTAACCGGCGTGTCCAACCGCGGCCTGGTACCACCGCAACCATGATTACGCTGCAACTCTTACAACCACCATACGCGACCCTGCTCCACCTCGGCGACATACAAACACAACCACCGTGGTACCACCGTGTCGACCTCCCCCGAGTCAACGGTGGCACCACCCCGAAATCCATACGTAAACAACCCAACCAACGACCGCCACTAATTTTCAGACCACCACCAAACAATCGCCCTCACCCCAGGAAACAACCCTAGACACTACGAAGTCTCGACCCCAGCGACGCTTACCACCATAGACACGAAACGAAAGAAGGAACGATAAACTCACCTTAGGTTTGCCTGAAGTTCATTTCGAAGGCTCCCTGAACACCCTTAATTAACCACCGTCGCTCGCTGTCGCCTCACTCTCTCTCTTGTGCTGACGGTTGTGGTTGCTAGGGTTGAGGGGAGGCAGGAGTGAAGGAAAGACAAATAGGGTTTTTTGGATTGGGGCATACGTACGATTCATACGTTTTGTAGAGCTTGTAGGGTTTTCCGCGGGTTGGGCATACGGGTTAAACATACGTCCTTGGCCCAATCACAACTCATAGTCTAATATGACTATTCACAAGACATTATTTACGTAATTCGAACCGAGCCCAACTCGTTATATACGTATAACTCGTAACATTATTATTAAATGACGTATCTACTTACATTTGCAATTAATATAAAGTCGTAACATAATATAAAACCTATAACGCTAACTCCGAGTCAAAACCCGAGTTTCGAAAATGAGAGGTATTACATATTCGATAAAATAATTATCGAATACTAATGTTCAAATATGATCAAAACGTCAATATAAACAATAAATGTCATACTAAAATATGAGCTAAACATAATTCAAATATTATCAACACGTGACTATATAAATACGAAATATTATAATCAAAATACGTGGTATTACAGTGATCATCTCAAATCGACAATTGCTATGGCAAACGAATCTATGCATGTTTCTCAAGCAGTTGGACTTTAGGCTTATTTAGACTTATCAAGACCGGACTCTCACGGGTCGCTCAATCTCTCCTGTAAACACAAGGCATTATGTAGTGCAAGATAGAAAGAATTAAGATCACTCACCTAACTGCGGCCTATAAGAACACGCATGCAACCTAACATGAATAGAGTCTCTACAACCGTACATATGCATTCCAACCAAACTGATGACCATGATACATGCCGAGGGTTTTCATATGGGTTAAGTGAGGCAATGGGTAAGAAGGGGCTAAAATGAGTTTGGTAGAGAGGAGTTAGTAGCCAAGCTAGCAACAATACGAACCAAACAATGAGTATCATCCCAATCTTCGTACTCAAAATTATCAATACAAATGTGTGCAGAATGGATGCACCTAACTCACAAAACCACAAATTTAAGAACTCCCCATAAGATACAAGTCAAGCATGGGAGTGAGAATTGTCAAACGACATATTCAACCTTTTCCCATTTTTTTTCTTTTCTTTGACGGGTCTGATTTTTTCTGAATTCTGATTTTTTTTTTTTTGAACATCCTCTTTTTCTTTTTCACCAATCCTTCTTTCGACAAGAATAACCAAAATGCAAAACGATACATTCCCAAAATGCTACCATTACTAGCTCGGCTAGGGTGGGTAAAACTATGTATTGTAGCTATATGAGACAAAAATAGGCAAATTTGGCTTTGTGAAGCTTATGGGTAAAAAGAATAAAAGGGAACCTCTGCCACATGTACCAACAAACCTCAAACCTGAATGCATACAGGTATAAAGAAGACTGAACTCATGTTTATGCAAATTGATGTTACGTGTCTTATAAGGAGTAACTACTCACTTTCCTAGATGAACCGCTCATGAATGTCACCGGTAATAAGCTCTAAATGCTTAGAAAGTTTTTGTAGGTTGCCAGTAAATCAAGTCTAGTCCATAATCCAACATGCTTTGAAACGAGATTCGAGAGAAAAAACAAAGGACTTGCTAAAAGAAATGAAACAAAAACCTAGTTTGAGCAATCCGACGGTCTACAAGCACTGAGAAACTCCAAACTGACTCGATCTAGTATGCAAAAACAAACATGATTTTTGATTTTTTTTTCTTTATATATGCAACAAAAATAAACTAAATGCAAAGAACCATGTGAAGAAATGCAATGAAACACATACCCTCCCCAAACCAAACTCGTACAACGCCCTCGTTGTACTTAACAGCATCACAACAACAGCAGTTAGGGGAACGGGAAATGCGACCTAGTATATGCAAAAAAAATAAAAGTGAAGGAGAAATGGAATACCACAACCTGTATCAAGACCTCCCCAAACCGACTAGCAACTAGTCCTCCTCCTCCTCCTCCTCATAATCGGGGTCTACACTATGGCGTGCATGAGTGCGTGATGCCCTCTCCTCTCGGTACCGTTCCACCTCATCTGTGTCCTCCTCCTCCTCTGCTGCATCATAACCTCCCTGCGGGTACTGGTAAAAGTAGGGGTGTGGCCACCCAGCTGGTGGCAACCATCCCTCCCTAGCGTACCGCTCATAAATGGGGAATTGCGTCAAGGACTGATGCAACTCTATCCGCGCTACTGCCCTGCACAAACCAGTGATCATACTATCGCGGACGTCCTGATCGTAAGTAGTGGGGGTCGTAAAAGAGGGTGGGCTAGTGCAATTAGCCGGGTAAACAGGAGCTGAGGAAAAAGAAGGGACATCTAAAGAGGCATACCCATAGCGATGCTCATGAGGGTCAAAACGAGGCTCCTCAGTCTGTACGTGAGAGGTAAAAGGGGCCTGAGGTGAAGGACAACGGGCCCCCGAACTCGCACCGGCCTCCCAAGTCGAAGGTGGAGGTGAAGGAGGGTGCCTAGGTGAAGGACGACGCCTAGGGCCAGCGCCAGAGGTGTCAATGAGATAGGAGGGTGGGGGAGGTCGCGTACGGCCTGTCACGGTAGTCAAGGGGGTGACCTGTGGTAAATAGGTACAAGGCAAAGACATTGTAGGTCGACCAGAAATTTTCCAAACTCGGTCATGTGAGAGCCATCTGATGGATTCCATGTATGGAATGTCCATGTAAGTGTTAGTACTAGGGCCCAAAGGTAACTCATGTCCTAAGGGTACTTGGCCTCTAGGGAAGTCGAAAAAAAGCTGGCGGGCAATATGTGTCACTAGCCCACCATAGGTCAATGTGGCTAAATGTCCAAGTCAAAGCTGGTGAAAATGGTTGGCCGTGAGGTAGGCCACATTAAGTACAAACGGAAGGCGACGATCAAAGTTTAGGTAACAGGCTAGAAGAGAGAGTTCACAAATGTTTATATTATAAGACTCTTTTCTTCCAAAGATTGTGTTAGCCATGAGACGGAGTACATACCTGAGGGGAGGAAGGTGCACCGATGCACCACGACGTTTTGAGTAGGTGCTCGGGCCCTCTGAAATGGCTGCCCAAAAAGGGCCGAACAATGCCCTAGGTGGTGAGGTATACCCCTCACTAACTAGACCAAGGTGCGCCCCAAAAGTGGTCAAGGGCCAAACAAAGGTTTGGTTCATGAGTCGAAATGACACACAAGGGCTGCTCGGGTTGCTTTCAAAAACACTAGCTCTAAACACAAAGGAGCTAAAAAATTCCAGAGTAAGCACGGGGTAAGTGTATTCGTACATTCTAGCCAACCCACCCATTCCGGTTCCGTTTAGGATTTCAGCTACGGACTCAAAACATCCTATGGCCTCAAGGCTAGGTCGATGGAGAAAACGAGTGGGGGTGATAGTAGTTCCCAAGAGGTTCTCAAAACGGGTTCTCTGTGCAAGAACGTAAAATTTTACCTCGGGATAGCCCGGTAGGCTATCCACTGGGCCCCGTGTGACTATAGCATTCTGAAAACTCCCTTGGGAATGTGAACTACTACTCCCTTCGTCATGGCTTCCGCTCCGTCGCGATTCCCTTCTTCTCTTGTTGCCTTCCATGTCCAAAATCTGCACTAGGAGAATGAGGAGCAGAAAGTAAACCCAAAGTTAATTGAATCAACAAAATTTTCACTAATTTCCCCAAATCGGTCATCTAAATTAGGGTTTTTGATTTTTCAATTGAAAACCTTAATTTTTGTGATTAAAATTTTAGGGAAACTACAATGAAGAGCAACCATGAATATAATCAGAAGAAGATCGTAACTAGCAGCAACATACAAACATACTAAACGAAAAACGGAAATAAAAAAACAGAAAACGAAAATAATAAAAAAAACAGAACTGAAAACCTAAAAAACGAAAATCCTAAAAACGAAAATCCTAAAAAACGAAAAACAGAAGGACGAAAATCAAAAAGATAAAAAAGATACTAGATGAAATGGAACGGAAATCAACAAACAAGGAAAAGAAACGAAAATCTGAAAGGGAGGAAACAAGGGAAAAATAAAGAGAAAAGGAAGAAAAATACCTCAACAATTTGCCCTTACAAGACTAGATCTGAAATTTTTGAGCTTAATACCCAAAAACTAGCAAAGGTAATCTAAATAGAGTAGATTGAAGGAGGGAAAAGGGAAAGAAAAAAAAAAAGAGTGAGAGAGAGAGAGTTAGGGTTTATGTTAGAAGGGAAAGGGGGTGTTTGAAGAGGGAGGTAATTAGAAAACTGAAAAAGAAAGAAAAGAAGGGAACCTCACGCGAAAACCTGGTCGATCGACTTATGGATCGACCAAAATGAGTCGATTGACTTATTGATCGACCAAGTTGGGTCGATCGGCTAATAAGAGATACGTGCAATTTCCAGAACGGTCGATCGACTTTAATATCGACCACATTTGGTCGATCGACTTATGGATCGACTGAAAATGGTCGATCGACCATCGTGACTTCTTTTCTTTGATTTTTGTCCGTTCAATATTCCCCGTATCACTTTGCCAACGGCAAAAAATGCTTAGAACGACTTCCGTTGGTTAAAACACCTGCAAATCTTCAACAAAAACACCTAGAACTCTACAACTACCACAAAAAGTTCTTAAAAACAACAAATGTCTGAGTCTAAAAAAATTCGAGACTAAACAAAACTTCAAATTACAAGCCGGGTTGCCTCCCGGAAAGCGCTGATTTATAAGGGTCCCGCACGACCTCTAACTTCCTTCATAGCTTGGCAACGTCTAGTGGTTCAAGGTACAACACCTCGACCACTCCAATCACTTCACCTTGGTCTCGATAGTGGTTAACTTGATGTCCATTGGCCTTAAATTTTTCTCCTGCGGCATTCTCAACTTCCACTGCACCAAACTTAGACACATTAGTGATAATGAAAGGACCAGACCACTTAGACTTTAACTTACCTGGAAATAGGCGAAGTCTGGAATTGTACAGTAGCACCTTTTCTCCTACTTTGAAATCACGAATGAGGATTTTCTTGTCATGCCACCTCTTTGTCTTTTCTCTGTAGACTCGTGCACTGTCATAGGCATTAAGCCTAAATTCCTCCAGCTCATCAAGCTGCAAAAGTCTCTTTTCACCGCTCAACTTAGGATCAAAGTTGAGCTCTTTCACTGCCCACCAAGCCTTGAATTCCAACTCCACAGGTAGATGACACGATTTACCATAGACTAGTCGATAAGGTGATGTGCCTATTGGAGTTTTGAAAGCGGTACGATAGGCCCAGAGGGTATCATCCAACTTCATACTCCAATCCTTTCTTGACTTAGACACTACCTTAGCTAGGATATCCTTGATCTCCCTATTGGAGACCTCAACCTGCCCGCTAGTTTGGGGATGATATCCCACGCCTCGACGATGTGAAACACCATATTTAGTGAAAGGGTTGACAACTTATTATCCCTAAAGTGCATGCCACGATCACTTATAACAATTCGTGGCACACCAAATCGTGGGAATATGATCTTTTTAAACAATGACACAACAGTCTTAGCATCACAAGAGACCGAAGCAACGACCTCTACCCACTTAGACACGTAATCCACAGCTACTAGGATATACCTGTTTCCCTTAGATGACGGGAAAGGACCCTGAAAATCGATTCTCCAAACATCAAAAACCTCGACTTCCAAGATGCCAACCTGAGGCATCTCGTGCCTCCTGGAAATGTTACCAGTGCGTTGACAAGCATCACAAGAGGAAACAAACACTTTAGCATCATAAAACATGGTAGGCCAAAAGAAACCAGATTGAAGTACCTTAGCCACGGTCCTGGATGGACCGTGGTGGCTGCCGTAAGGGGAGGAATGACAAGCCTCCAAAATAGCTTTTGTTTCCCATTGTGGGATGCATCTCCTGTACAGTCCGTCAGCACATTCTTTGAAAAGAAAGGGGTCATCCCAAAAATAACGCTTCACATCGTGGAGGAATCGCTTTCTCTGTTGAAAACTCAAATCCGGAGGTAGAAGATTACCTACAATAAAGTTGGCAAAGTCAGCATACCAAGGAATCTCAGAAATAGAAAAAGCAATCAAACTCTCGTCAGGAAAGAAATCATTAATAGGAAGAGTGTCTCCCTCATTTTGTAACTCCAATCGAGACAAATGATCAGCAACAAGGTTTTCAGAACCTTTCTTGTCCCGAATCTCCAAATCAAATTCCTGAATTAGGAGTACCCATCTCAGCAGCCGCGGTTTGGCATCCTTCTTCACCAAGAGTTGTTTCAGGGCGGTGTGATCAGTGAAAATGATCACTTTTGATCCCAGCAAATATGACCTGAACTTCTCTAATGCATATACCACGGCTAACATCTCTTTTTCTGTGGTACCATACTTGACATGCGTCGCATCCAATGTCCTACTTGCATAGTAGATTGCACTCAAAGCTTTTCCCTTCCTTTGGCCTAGCACTGCGCCAACCGCGTAATCACTCGCGTCACACATTATCTCAAAAGGAAGCTCTCAATCCGGTGCTTGGATTATGGGCGCGGTGATCAAGGCTTCCTTTAACTTGTTGAAAGCAATAAGACATTCGTTAGAGAAATCAAAAGACACATCTTTAATCAGCAACCGTGTAAGCGGTTTAGCAATTTTAGAAAAGTCCTTGATAAACCGGCGATAAAATCCGGCATGACCAAGGAAACTTCTAACCCCCTTGACGTTAACAGGAGGAGGTAATTGCTCTATGACCTGCACTTTTGCTTTGTCTACCTGTATACCCTTATCTGAAACCAAATGACCAAACATGACACCCTCGTTCACCATGAAATGATATTTCTCCCAGTTCAAAACCAAGTTAACCTCAATGCATCTCTGCAAGATTTTATCAAGGTTAGATAAACAAGAAGAAAAATCAGACCCATACACACTGAAGTCATCGATAAAGACTTCCATGATTGACTCGATATACTTGGAAAAAATTCCCATCATGCACCTTTGAAAGGTGGCTGGGGCACTACAGAGACCAAATGACATCCTGCGATATGAATAAACACCATAGGGACAAGTAAAAGTCGTCTTTTCTTGGTCATTAGGGTGAATGGGAATCTGAAAGAATCCCGAATACCCATCCAAATAACAGAAAAACTTGTGTGATGCCAATCTCTCTAACATCTGGTCAATGAAAGGGAGAGGGAAATGGTATTTCTTAGTAGCGGTATTCAACTGCCTATAGTCAATACACATCCGCCATCCAGTCACAGTCCTAGTTGGTATTAATTCATTCTTATCATTTCTAATTACAGTAGTCCCTCCTTTGTTAGGAACTACGTGAACTGGGCTTACCCAATTAGAGTCAGAAATAGAATAGATTATACCTGCATCTAGAAGTTTCATTACTTCTTTCCTTACCACATCCTGCATATTCTGATTTAGCCGGCGTAAACCTTGCGCACGAGGCTTGTGACCTTCTTCCAGGTTGATTCGATGCATGCAGAAATCAGGACTAATACCTGTCAAGTCATCTAAACTATATCCCATAGCTTTCTTATTTTTTTTCAAAACAACCAACAAATCAGCGAGTTGGCCAGCATCAAGTTTAGAACTAACTATGACAGGATATAGTTCAAGATCATCAAGGAAAGCATACCTGAGATGGGAAGGGAGGGGCTTGAGTTCTGGTTTTGTTACCTCTGCAGTATAAGAGGTTTCCATTATCGCATCAACCGTCTCACCTTTCTCGAGGGTGTATTGTCTTCCTTTTAATGCCATCTTCATCATTGCATAGTCAACCTGCGCATCTTCTGCAAAATTATCAAGAACCATTAGAACTTCTAACGGATCCCCAATTAGGGAACCCGACCAAAAATCAAACATGGATTCATCAATAATGTCGATGGCATAACAAGTATCCTCAATCATAGGTTTAGCTAGTGTGTTAGCTAGATTAAAGGTCACTCTATCATCCCCTACCTCAAGAGTCAAACGCCCCTGTTTGACATCAATAATATCTCCTACAGTGTGTAGGAAGGGTCTACCGAAAATTATTGGGATTTGGATGTCCTCAGCCATATCTAGGACAATGAAATCGACAGGTATAAAGAATTTACCTATCCTAACAGGGACATCCTCTAAAACACCTAGAGGTCTCTTTACTGATCTATCAGCCATTTGAAGAGTCACACTCGTGACTTTGAGACTACCCATGTTCAACTTTTCACAGACCGAATAGGGCATAACACTGACACTTGCCCCCAAATCACATAAAGCTTTGTCTATTACAAGGGTACCTATAGTAACAGGAATCGAAAAACTACCCGGGTCTTTCAACTTTGGTGGAGATTTGCTTTGTAGGAGTGCACTACACTCTTCGGTAAAAGCAATAGTCTCCACCTCGTTGAAGCTTCTCTTACGAGTCAATATGTCTTTCATAAACTTCGCATAGGAGGGTACCTGGGTGATTAACTCAGTGAAAGGAACGGTTACCTGTAAATTCTTGACGACCTCCATGAACTTACCGAATTGTTGCTCCCTTTTTGTGTTCCGTAATCTGCTCGGGAATGGAACGGTCACTGGGACACGAGAGACAGTGGTTCCCTTGTCGGAAACTGGATCAGCAAGCCTTGTGGCATCAGATACGACTCTTTCACCATTTAGGGTGGCCGATCGACTTTCTAATCGACCAGGAGTGGTCGATCGAATTTCTTTAGAAGGGGGTCTGGTCGATCGACCAGATGGTTGGTCGATCGACTTACCTATCGACTGATTCTGGTCGATCGACTTTACAATCAACCTGTTTTGGTCGATCGACTGCTGTTCTCCGTCTTTATCAGCATTGTCGTGTGTGTTAATTTCCTCTTCGTTCTCGGACTTAGCAACATCCTCTACTAACACTTCCGGTGCATCATCAGTTGGCATTTGAGGGCCCTCATAAGATGATCCACTTCGCAAGTGGATCGCATTAACCGAATCGCGTGGCTTATCGGGTTGAGAAGGTAAGGAACCGGGTTGCCTTGTTGATTGGTTAGATGCCAATTGGGCAACTTGAGTTTCAAGCATCTTGATAGATGCTTCCTTAGCTTGGTCACTTTTCATCACCTGACCCATAAGAGATTGTAGCATACCCTTCAATTCTGCAATCTCACCAACATTCTGAGAAACTGGTTGTTGTGGTTGTGGTGGTGAAAAAGATGGTGGTTTTTGGAAAGGTGGTTGTTGGAAAGATTGTTGTTGGTTGGAACGGTGAGGTGGTATGTAAGTGGATTGTTGCGGAGGTGGTAGTGGTGTTGGATTCAAAACATTCTGATTTCGCCAAGAGAAGTTAGGGTGTTCTCTTGTTCTCTCATTGTAGGTGTTAGAGAAGGGACCACTTTGTCTATAGCTTTGAAAAGCTAGAACTTGCTCTTTTTCGGACATACACTCAGCTGCGATATGTCCCCCTACTCCACACTGGTCACAAGTTACTTCTTGCTGAACCATAACATTCACAGTTTGTTGGTTTCCCGAGCCTTGACCCATCTCCAAACGGTCAAACCTGGCATTCATGGCTTGTAACTGGGCTACAAGGGCACTGTTGTCATTTCCACCAACACTCGGCCTAGCACCACCCCTAGGATTCCCGTAGTACTCCGCAGTATGAGTTGCCATCTCTTCAATCACATTCCAGCCCTTATCATCATCATCATTCTTTTGAAATCTCCCATTTGAGGAGGCATCCAAAATAGCACGATGGTCATCGTACAACCCATTGTAAAATTTGTTGCACAAAAACCATTTCTCGAACCCGTGATGAGGAATAGATCGGATAAGTTTCTTGAAGCGGAGAAATGCCTCATAAAGGGTCTCAGTAGGTAACTGCTTGAAACTAGTGATTTGCCCCCTTAGGGTATTTTTTCTCTGTGAGGGTAGTACCTTTTGTAGAAGGCTAGGGCGAGAGAATTCCAGTCAGTTACTCCCGCAGCTTCCTTGTCAAGGTCACGGTACCACTCACGAGCTCCGTCTAACAAGGAGAAGGGAAAAAGAACCTCCTTAACTTGTTCTTGCGTAACTCCAGCGGTGAGTGGTATGCTTGGGCAATAGTCGGTGTATGTCTCCATATGCTTTCCGGGGTCTTCGACGCTCACTCCCCGAAATTGATTTCGCTCCACCAGATTTATGTAAGATGGGCGAATATCAAAGTTTCCATTAGTAGCAGTAGGGAGTTGAAATCCCTTGGGAATGGAATCGGGTGAGGGCTCGGAATGAGTACACAGTTTTGGCATCGTAACCGGTATAGGAATATCAGCTACGAACTCTGAAGTCTCTTCTTCAAAGGTATAAAACTCGGAGAATCCTTCTTCGAGAGAATTAGAGAATTCTTCGTAGACGGAATCAAGAGTTTGCAAATCCTCTGCTTGACGTATTTCCTTCCAGAAGTTTCGTAAAGCGCGAAAAGTCTTCTCAGGTTCGGGATCAAATGGTATGAGCTCGGACCTGTTGGACCTGGGCATAAACAGAAACTAAAGGAAAGGATGAGAACTGCCTCAAGGAAATTGAATCCCTTGAGACAAAATACAAACTAAAATAAAGCAGATAAAATATCACCGTCTCCCCGGCAACGGCGCCAAAATTTGACACGGCTGTCGCAACCCTATCAAAGATAATCAACTGGCCTAACTAATGTAGTAAGGAAGTCGGGATCGTATCCACAGGGAGACATATATGAATTCTAAATGCTAAACTAAAGTCCGTCAAGGTAACCAAAATTGGGGGTTTTATTTGTTGTTTGACTAAACTAAAAAGTAATGAAGGAATAGAGAAAAGAAAAGCGTAAAGCAAAGTAGTTTAAAATATAATATGAAGGAAAAGGAACCAGGATAGTCGGTTCACAAATGACAAAATAACGGTCAAGTCTAGGTCAAGAGTCGGTCGCAGGTGGAAATCTAAGGGGTAGTGAAAAGGTCCTCTCGGATCGCTATTCGCCCTAGAATGCTTCTAACGGGCTCTCGCAACTTATTAGGGCACTCTAATGTTTATGACAGGTCTAACCCTCACCAGGCTTTCGATCTTAGGTCGGGGTTTACCATATGAATAATTAGCTACGTCGACTTAACCAATTAAACACCAATAAATGTCATAATTAACAACAGAGATAAATCACCAACAACCGATCTATCCTAAACGAACATCGTCACATTATCATTGGATCACCTATATCCTAGTCGAGTGGATTAGCTCCGCATGATAGAGGGCATGATTGAGACAGAATAAATAAAGGAAAGGGAGTGCATGATCGCGATAATGAAAATTGCAATATAAAACAAAGGTAAACAAGTAGTACAGGAATGAGAATAAAAATGAACAAAGCAAATTTAATTACCGAATGTAAATGGCAAAGTATAATTCTTCAAAGCTAGAAAATGCTAGGGAAAGATTACTGATTACAAGTTTGTAGAGTAAGTCTAAGAGTTAAAGGCAAAAGATAAAAAGATAATCTAAAAAACACTGAAAAGATGCTTTTAAAACGAGTTTCGTCTGACTCCAAACCGATAACCTAATGGGCTTAGGTTAATCTTGGGCTTCGGGGAATATAACTGGTCGATCGACTTCCTAAACGACCAAAAGTGGTCGATCGACTAAGACACTGGTCGATCGACTTCCTAAACGACCAAAAGTGGTCGATCGACTAAAACACAGGTCGATCGACTTCCTAATCCACTAGAAGTGGTCGATCGACTGAAGATGGCCTTGACTTGGACGGTTGACTTCAAACACACGCTCCCTCGACTTGATACAAAGGGTGGTTCACTTCTCCTGACCTTCTAAATGCAACCTTGAGGACAATATTCGGCTCCGAGTACATACTTCCGAGTATATTCCTGCAATTAATACAAGAAGGCTCAAAGTAGGCAATTCGGGACTAAAAGTAGTAAGGAGTTAGCAAGAGAGCATAAAAATGCATGCAAAAGAAGTCTAAAAGGACTATAGAAATGGCATGCATCAGAAACCGTCACCTAACATATAATATGCAACGATTACAACTCTTCACTTAACCAGATATATAAGATAGTACAAAATTGCTAATTATAGAAACTTGCTAAATTCGGAAAGTTTCCCGAAGTAGAAATTTCCCGAATGTAAACTTGCCAAAACGTAAACTATCCAATCTAAACTTGATTAGTAACAAATATAATAATAATAACAATAATACTAATAATGGTAATAGCCCATTAAAATAATAATAATATAATAATAATAATAATATTAACACCCTTAATAATAATATTAACACCCAAAACCCATACTCACCTCACGATTCCCTCAAGCACCCGCGGAAACCCAAATCCACAATTCACGTCACCATCACGGCTACTGCCGACAACCACCACCCATAACACTCACCCCCGCCTGCCCCAACACCGACACCCTGAGGCGGGTCGACTCTAACCGGCGTGTCCAACCGCGGCCTGGTACCACCGCAACCATGATTACGCTGCAACTCTTACAACCACCATACGCGACCCTGCTCCACCTCGGCGACAGACAAACATAAGCACCGTGGTACCACCGTGTCGACCTCCCCCGAGTCAACGGTGGCACCACCCCGAAATCCATACGTAAACAACCCAACCAACGACCGCCACTAATTTTCAGACCACCACCAAACAATCGCCCTCACCCCAGGGAACAACCCTAGACACTACGAAGTCTCGACCCCAGCGACGCTTACCACCATAGACATGAAACGAAAGAAGGAACGATAAACTCACCTTAGGTTTGCCTGAAGTTCATTTCGAAGGCTCCCTGAACACCTTTAATTAACCACCGTCGCTCGCTGTCGCCTCACTCTCTCTCTTGTGCTGACGGTTGTGGTTGCTAGGGTTGAGGGGAGGCAGGAGTGAAGGAAAGACAAATAGGGTTTTTGGATTGGGGCATACGTACGATTCATACGTTTTGTAGAGCTTTTAGGGTTTTCCGCGAGTTGGGCATACGGGTTAAACATACGTCCTTGGCCCAATCACAACTCATAGTCTAATATGACTATTCACATGACATTATTTACGTAATTCGAACCGAGCCCAACTCGTTATATACGTATAACTCGTAACATTATTATTAAATGACGTATCTACTTACGTTTGAAATTAATATAAAGTCGTAACATAATATAAAACCTATAACGCTAACTCCGAGTCAAAACCCGAGTTTCGAAAATGAGAGGTATTACATATTCGATAAAATAATTATCGAATACTAATGGTCAAATATGATCAAAACGTCAATATAAACAATAAATGTCATGCTAAAATATGAGCTAAACATAATTCAAATATTATCAACACGTGACTATATAAATAAGAAATATTATAATCAAAATACGAGGTATTACAGTCTTCCCTCCTTAAAATGAACTTCGTCCCGAAGTTCAACCACGCACACTCATCACCGTACTCAAAACTCAGGCGTAAATCATACGCCAACACATACCACATACTCAATATAGACTCGAGCCATAATAACAATAATTCCTGTTCATAAGTCGCAACTTATAATCTAACAAGTATTTATAATAAATAATAATAACTTGCAATTGCTAAACAAATAATATATAATTATATGTCATCTTGATAAAAACATAAATAATCAACTCATTATTATGGACTATGAAAATACATGGTATTATAGTCTTTCCTCCTTAAAATGAACTTCGTCCCGAAGTTCACCATCCCATGGTCAACAATCTGGTCACTAGGCATGTAACGAACACAAAACGGGATACCACATAATCTCAAGGCTAATAAAGGTACTTTAAAACACGGAATATTACATTCTACCCTCGTTAAGAAAGCTTTGTCCCCAAAGTTTAACGTATAAATAAACTAAAGAATACTCCACGAAACACAATAAAATGCACAACCGAAGTAATCAGGATTATCATGTATAGACAATCACCATACACCAAATAGTCATGTCATAACAAATAACCATACCATAAAATCATTAAGATTTTACAATCCTATCCTCCTTAAAACATGGTTACGTCCACGTAACGTCATTATAAAATTTCTAGCTCCTTACTCCGTCTTACTCCGTCTTACTCATTACTCTATCTCATACAATCTTACTCCAAGTAACCAGGTATCGTATCCTCATCGTCGAACATTAAGACCGGAGACAAGGGGTGAGTGAACTGGTGGGATAAAACCGCAAATCAATACTTCCATCTCAATATCGATTCAAACTCAGAATATACTCAATAACCAATGCCACCCTGGGCCGTAAACACAATGTGGCACAACGGCCTAACAACTCATATCTCAATGCCAGTAACCAAATTCTCATTTCGATTTCAATATCAATATTTTCAAATGTTCCATGAAAGGAACTGCTCAACACTTAGAGGGTAAAACTCTAAGCTACTCACCCACGAGTCAAGGTCAAAGAATGCGACAACTCGATAAGACATCGAACTGCAATCTCAGTCTCAATACAAAAAAATCAATCATGGTCTTTGTTCTAGACTCACGAGCCACTCAGTCCCCTCAAACTCTATCCCATCAGTTAAATGACATGTCAATATACGTACCTTAACCAAAGTCATTGACATGCTTGTATGTATCCTTATAATTCCATCGCTCATAAAGCATGAACTTGTACGCTATACCCGACCAAGCTATCACAAAATCCTTATAAATAACCCAGATAACCAAATACCACAAGTTTATCCATCTCACACACAACCCGTCTCACAATCAGAAAAATTATTTTATGAAATAGAAAATATTAACTATCAGAATAAAGGAACAATTACTAATATTCAACTCAAATAAGTACTCATATGAAATCCATATCAATTACCATGTAGACATATAACCTCAAGCGACAACAAGAATATTAGGATCAGTAGAAATCGTGTTACGCAGTAAAACAGAATCAGAATAGCTAACACTTACATACCCTTGAAATTTTGACGCAACTTAGCATATTTTTACCAATGTAGTCAATCAGCAAACTCGTATTTTATCATAGACAATTTAAAACATTCCCCCGTTCATAATCATATTATAGAAGCAAAATCATAATTTAGGAAGGAGATAGAGTAAAATTAATTAACGTAATTACACATGGTCATTGACATATTGCACAAGTTACACACCAAACATAGACTAACAATACCGTTTAACATTCCTAGATATCAATAAGTTAAAATCACTTAGGCAAATCTCCTATCCACTCTCATTACATCATTTATCATGAAACTATTAATATATGTGACTTGAAAAAATAAGGGGTTTATTACATAATGCGCAACAATTAAATATCCGTGCAGGATTTCATCAATACTTAGCTACAGAATTCGTCATATTGCAATCAATCACCACAATTATCGAACATCAAGCTTTATCATGGTTTATTATTTTGAAAATATTGTGAAATGTTTGAATCATTGAAACGGTAATTTGTGAAAATTTATAAACACGATTCAAATGACAATTTTACAAGTTGCAGATCGAAAACAAGACTATACAGAGACATTATGACTCTTCTTTACTAAGACGTTGTTCTTGTCGCACTTGAATTATGGAAATTTTAACGATAAAAGTAAACGAATTCACAAGACTAGTAATTCACACTTCACATGTCAACCAATTAGTAATTCCAATAAACCGTGATCAGAATTTATAAATATCAATATGCACTTCACTTTATGTCATAACAATATACATGAAAAGTCATAAAGATTGTTATCGCAGGGACTAGCCAAGGATATACCCTCAATATACGAAAGAACATCAACAAGATTCACATTGTTCAAATAATCACCATTACGTATAACAATTTGGTTGCTATATCATGCGAATAATTTTACCCGTTAAAATTCATTCTACCACTTGGCAAGACTATTCTATGATAAACATGATTTTAACATTACATACGATCATCACATAATTACTTTGAGGCATACCATTAGAAAGTAAGAGTGCCGGTATAATTGAAACTATTTTAAATAAAACTTGACGAAATAAAGACGGTTACGCTCAGATAGTAAGGTTCATATTCATATTATATGTCTACTATGCACGTTACTGATGCTATATCAGGATATCACATGGTCACATCACATAATTCACATTTGATTAAACTGTTATATGAAACTTACGTACTCGCAATTCCGACAAATAAACATTATGCAGCAACTTACAACAATCAAAATTAAATAACCGCTGATCTATCTTGCGGGCGATTATAGTTTTAGAAAAAAATATAATGAATTAGCTAACAATAGGAAAAAGAATCAAATGCATATATCTCAAGGAACTCATTTGTAGCAATTCTTACAACTCAATTGGTCTGAACAGGAACATTACAGTAATTCATTGAAAAGAAAATTGGGCAACTTGCAAAAATCACAATTAAATAAAAATTCGTGATGATTTTACATGGCTTATCATTTTGAAAACATGAATGGACATTATACATAGTGGAGTTGGAATTACGCATAACAATAACCATATTTTAAATGATTTCCTCTACAAAATCAGGGGTCAAATCGAAACTGTGCAGTAACACTCGGATCACTGTCAACTAAAAGATTTATTTCTCCCAAAATATAACTCCTATTAACATGAAACCAAAAGTATTGTAAAACCGACTCAGGAGGTTATCATACATAAAATTTTCATACTCAAATATGGAACACAGTTAAAATGACAGCCCGTTCTATCAAGGTAACATTCTTGGAAGTTACTAAAAATTTTTTTGGTTCCGTTACGACTTCACATTACTGCATCGGAACTCAACCATTCATCTTCCGAAACACGTTGAAATATCATTTGAAGCACACAGACACCTCCATATTAACATGTATGCATCATTCAAACTTTAATTGTCACTTATAACACGGTAAAGATTTCGAAACCAAAAATAGAATCAACTAAATAACTCAATATTTATATATGTTTATATATGTATATATACATTTGTATCACTTACTATATGTCACTCATGGCTTGGGGCAACACATTCGACATATCACTGGACATAGAATACTAGTATACAAGCCTGATCATTCATATCCGAATACCAACAATATTTTACAATAATCATTTAATACCTAGATAATCACATGGACATTCCAACACCAAATCATTCACTCTTAATTATTACTCACAAATACACATCCATACCATAGAAATCTCAATTCAATCACCCAGCTCGATCCACATTTCAATACTAAGCATAATCTTCCAATAACATCATTAACCTTAACTCACCTGTTACTTACCTCATTCTTCTCCTGCAAGAATGTTAGTACAGTATAAATGGGTCACTATATAGTCTACCCCACTCCTCAATTACTCTCATTGGGTTCCCGAGACAAAACCGAAAGGGCCCAGGTTTGGTGTGAGGGGGCCCCTAACTCATCCCGTCCCATTTTGGGTCTCTTATCAGTTTCTTCTCAGGGTTCATTTTATTAAACTCTTCCTACGTTCATTATTATTCATTTGGTTTAGGCCTGAGGATCGTTCGCTCTAATACCACTTTGTAACACCCCCATTTATTTAAGAGCCTTTAGCCAGACATTCTCAAATAAATAAGACTGTTACCATCTTGGAACGACCGAGGTAGTGAATAACAAAGTAAAAAAACCAAAGTACTTTATATGAATCTGATAAAATTTAAACCTTGATATTACAACAACTATGTAGCAGAAATAGAAGTACAACTGACGACTACTCTATTTCTGATATAGTTCTAAGTCGGTCTCAAGCCAGCATCTCACATTCCTGTCCCAGCTCCTAGCCCAGCTGTCTCTTTCCTGTAAAATCTACTCCCCATTCCGGATCATCGTAGGTGTCACACGAATACATAGGGTCAACCACGAGGTTGAGTAGGAAAGCATAGATAAGACACGAAATAGACATATACAACTTCCTTCCATCTCCACATCATTCAGTCATCCACTACACCTCCATCACACCACTCCTTCAATCACTCCACACCATCCATCACACCGCTCCTTCCATAGAAATATCACAAGTCCCGTATCACAAGTCCCGTATCACAAGTCCCGTTCACCACCAATTAATAATAATCAAACATTCCACAACATCATTCATAAGCAATTATAACAATCTTGTAAGAAACAACATACACACACTTCATGTCATTCTCGTATGTTCGAGGAACTTGATGGAGTTGACGTTTTTCTCTTAGAGAGTAACGAACCCGTAACCTATAAAGGTGTCATAACCTGTTCCGACTCAAATTTATGGCTTACTGGCATGCAATCCGAAATGGACTCCATGTACGAGAATGACGTATGGGAATTGGTTGATTTGCCTGATAAGGTACGACCTCTTCAGTGCACATGGCTTTATAAGATAAAGCGCTCCATCGAAGGACAACCAGACACATATAAGGCACGACTAGTGGCAAAAGGTTTCACTCAAGTGCAAGGGTTGCACTATGATGAGATTTTTGCACCCGTAGTCATGCTGCGTTCCATTCGAATTATCTTAGCGATTGCTGCATTTCATGACTATGAAATATAGCAAATGGATGTGAAAACCGCCTTCCTAAACGGTTATTTGGAGGAGGACTTGTACATGGTACAACCCGAAGGTTTCAAAGATCCTAAAAATCGTAAAAAAATGTGCAAGCTTAAGCGTTCCATTTATGGACTTAAGCAAGCATCTAGGAGTTGGAATCATCGTTTCGACCAAGTGATAAAAAAGAATGGTTTTATTCTATAAGTCGAAGAACCATGCTTATATATCAAGTCGAGTGGGAGCAAGATCGTCTTTCTGGTGTTGTATGTCGAGGATATACTCTTGATCGGAAATGACATCCCTCTCTTATCTTCGGTTAAAGTATGGTTAAAGAACCATTTCCAGATGAAAGATCTGGGTGAGGCACAATATATATTGGGGATCCATATCTATAGGGATAGATCACGACGGATGTTATCACTGAGTCAGGAGTCTTATATAGATAAGATTCTTGACAGATTCAGCATGACCAACTCCAAAAAGGGGTTACTTCCGATGATCTCGGGGGTGCATTTGAGTAGACTCAGGCACCTAAGACACCGGAAGAGGTCGAGCGCATGAGTCGCATTCCTTATGCGTCAGCTATAGGATCGATCATGTATGCCATGATATGTACACGTCCAGACGTGGCATATGCTTTGATTATGATGAGTCGGTACCAAGGCAATCCAGGTGAACCACACTGGATGGCTGTGAAAAACATTCTTAAGTACCTACGGAGGACTAAAGATTGGGTATTGACTTGTGGTGGAGGCACTGAGCTTCGGGCAAACGGTTACGTAGATGCTAGCTTCCAAACGGATCGCGATGACTCGAAATCTCAGTCTGGATTCCTTTTACTCTTAAAGGCGCTGCTGTCAGTTGGAAAAGCTTCAAGCAGAGTGTTATTGCAGATTCTACTACTGAGTAAAAGGAGATAGTGATAGACAAGATTGTGACAGATGACAACATCGCAGATCCTCTCACTAAACTATTAAGACATGATAAACATGAAGGGCAGGTTATTTCAATTGGAATTAAACGTGTTCCTGAGTTGTATTAGTACTTTTTATGAATTGGATATTGTATCTATTTCATATACTATTTATAACACCATCGATTTTGTTTTATATATTGTTTTTCATGTGGATTGTACTGACAACATTGAACACCACAAAGTGAACTGAATTACAGTATATTTGTTCTTGTCCGTAATCGCCTACACGAGCTGATAACTCTGGCAATTATTTTGTGACGTCGATTGATGATGGGTTCAATAAACCATAAGTCAAACCGTTGACTGATTGATCACAGATACGAGATTATAACGATAACTCGTAGGACAATTTTCGTGACGACGCAGTGGAGTCCTAAATGTTACTGAACATTCGGTGCCGGGTCGTGGATAGAACGTCCATCGTGTTCCTTGAGTCGATTCTTTTGACTGTCGACTGTTTCTTGAGATAAAGGGCAGTTTTGGGTGACTTTGATTTCTTTCTCACTAGCTGACCGTAAATGGGGCTAAGCATATTTTTTTTGGGTCCTTTCATACTGTGCTTACATCTGCAAGATTCGAGTTGAAGGAAATAGCCACCCCTTATCAGGCTTTAATATTTCTCAGGGCCTGATACCGTCGTAACTGAAATGCTTGGCCAAGCTCGAATAATGATTCGTCATCAGTTGAGTTACTCTCTAGTCGGGGAAACCACTCTTGATACAGATCGCTTGTAAAATACGACCTTTGTGAATACAGATTTGCAAATTGTTTTACATTCAGTGGGAGAAATTTAATTGGATATAAGAATCGGTTATCGCACATACACTTGTACGAACAAGTGGGAGATTGTTGGAGCTAGTGTCCTCAACAGTTAGTGCGACAACATGTATAAATCTCTTAAAGGAACACAGGGTATACTTTGTATTTTAGCCAGTTGATTGACGTTTATCAATAACGGTTGGCTTGCTAGAAAGTTTGACGTTATTGTCATACAGATGGCGGTAATCAACTGGTCCCTAAGAGTCACACCTTAAGGATGGAATCTGAGAGATATGCTTAGATGAAAATGTAATCATATTGATACCCTATATGACTAAACGGTTAGTCAATGTAATGATGACATAATTATTTAATACTGATTAAATAATATTAGCTAAGACGAATTAAAATGTTAATTCGTAATTAAATATAAAATGTTACATTTAATTATGTGTAATGAAATTATTTAATAAAGATTAAATGATTTAATTAAATATAAAAGGTTATATTTAATTTAATTAGTGGATTATAAATATAAGATATTTATAAGATAAAACATTACACAAGAAAGAGATATAACCGATTCTATAAAGATAGAATTTCGGTCTGAGCAATTATGTTCAGTTGTTATGAAGTGTTGTAGGTAGAACCAAATACTGATTTGGGGAATCCTAGTTGATGTCTAATAGCAACGTTGTTTGCAGCTATAAATAGGACATTCACTCTGCACTTAAAGCACACGAGTTACACGACTATTTCCCTCTTCTCTCTCTAGCTTTCATCTTACACAAAATTAAAGGTAATTTTGCAATTTCTAGCTCAGGAAAGGGTATTTCTCAGGACATCTTGGGTGCAACAATTAGGACGATATCTGTTTTGATATCTGATCTTAGGCCTTTGCAAGGACAAAAGGTTAATTTTTGATCCCAATTTTTGTATCTTGTTCTTCGTTTATGACTATAAATCATACATTATAAATTTGTTATAATAATGCATATAAAGAATTGGGAATATATACAAATATTTTCCCACAATAAAATCCTAAGACGGAACTCAACGGTATTTCTTAAAAATAATTTACGCAATATAAGTAAAATATTATTAAATTCCGAAAACCACTTTAATTACTTAAAACAAGGTTTACGAAAATATGGGATGTTACAATCACCCCATCTTTCAAAAAGTTTCGTCCTCGAAACTTTAAGACGAAAATAAGTAAAAGACGACGCTAGCTACCGAAACGCATTACCGAAGTTCTGGTAACTCAAAACTTTATCTTTCATAAAGGTTTCAAAATAAGTTCTAAGGCACAAGTCTTTGTCAATGGAAGTTAAGGTTCTCGTTACGTATTCAAGAGCCCGACACTCCAAATCTGAGACAAGTCCCAAATTAAATCAATTAAAATTCAAAATTAGATCGATCCCGGGTCGATAAGCATAGTACCGGTTATCAGACGTCTCCGATAACGAGTTCAAATGGAAAATCGACGCTAAAATCAATCAAATTGCAAATTATTCAGCTCTTTGAAAACCAGATTTTCCCACAAATCAACGGTTAAATTTCAATTATTGAGTAAGTAAAGTTGTAAAAATTCCTCAAGTTTACTATTGACCAGAAGAAAGGCAACTTAGCGAATTTACAGGAAGCACACAGAAGAGAAACGGTGCAAGGGAGAGATTAAGCTTTCGAACCAATGATCACACATGCTCGGGTTTTCAACGCTCTCACAAGGTTCTCATCTCTCTCTTTCCCAAATCAAGCACTCCGACTACGGTTTTGATAGAATATTTCCTCAAACGACTCAAAACTGCTCCAACCACAATTGAGTCCTTAACACAACGATCCTCGTACAACCTTTAGCACACGGGTCATGAACCTCTAAACTCGATTCACAGGGACCATCTGACATCCTCAAGTTCAAACTGTTGGGAAATGCGTCCTCAACAATAGTGCGATCACGTCAATGATAATAATCATTGTCAAAAATCTTCTGAAAAGAATATGCAAGGGATGATCCGATATGATATAGTCAATTGACCAACATTAATCGGTAATGATTGGCTGACTAGAGTTTGACATTACTGTCGTGTGACGGTGGTTGTCAATTGATTCCTTTAGGTCACACCTATAGGACAATCCCCTTAAATATATATTGATCAATTGTATATGATACGAATTGATCGATTTCTTAAAACCATATATCGAGAAATCAGAGGTTGAATCTTAAAGTAAGATTTATATTTGAAATTGAAATGTGTCAATTGTCAAATATTAATCGATATTTTAGAAATATCGAAATTAAAATATGAATGGTTCATGGTTATAACAAACGTTGTAATTATATCGTAATGACGATTATTATGATAACCATATGTTGGGACGGTAATTACGAATTACTAAAATAATTTGTTAAATATGATTTAATTAACTTAGTAATATTATTTATGTGATAAATATATATATTTTAAATTAATACAATTAATTATGTCACATAAGATGTCACATATTATACAATTGTACAAATTAATTTTGTAAAATGAATGTCCATTTTACAATTGTGTTAGCCGTGTAAATGGACATTGTAAGATAAATTTATATGTGATATTTTATCTTATAATTGTTATGATTAGGTTAAGTGTGATATGACTTTACCATTTGCATGTGAGCATGGAAAAGAGTATAAACCCTTCCCCATGCTACCATTACACGACAACCCTAACAAACTCCCTCTATATATGTGACACCTTCACATAATCATTCCATCTCCATGTGAAATTATTTTCTAGAGTAAGAAAATCACAAAACCTCTAAAACTATTATTTACATAATATTTTAGTATACTAATAAAGAGATATTAGTTTACGGTTTTAACATAACCGATTCCGTCTCCTAGCTCGTGTTCGGTTTCGGTTTGTTTAAGGGTAGGTCTTGGTGCATCGTAAAGAAGGCCAGCTATTTTGGTTGCTCCGTGGAGGATCGTCCTAGCACTTATTTGGACCGTGTGTGAGAACCCTTTTTCGTGTTATTTCCGCATTTATATTTTGCATGCATAAGATCATTTTAAATTAATATGAGATTAATTTAATAAATTATTAGTAGGACTAATAAAATGGTGAACTAGTATGACTATGAGTTTCCTTCACAAACTTACTACCATAATATGAACATTCGCGGCAAAACCTTACAAAAGTCACAACTTCCAAGTCCTCAAGTAGCACTCGTACATCATCTCCTTCATTATGATACTCTCAAGGCGTCACACTATACCAAAATTCCTCAAAGTACGAAAATCACCATCATACTACATTCCAACTATTCCTTAAGATTTGGATACTCCAATCTAAAAATTCCTCAAATGACAACTGTACATTACTTCCCAATTTATTACCAGTGTAACACCCTCATTTATTTAAGAGCCTTTAGCCAGACATTCTCAAATAAATAAGACTGTTACCATCTCGGAACGACCGAGGTAGTGAATAATAAAGTAAAACAACCAAAGTACTTTATATGAATCTAATAAAATTTAAACCTTGATATTACAACAACTACGCAGCAGAAATAGAAGTACAACTGACGACTACTCTATTTATGATATAGTTCTAAGTCGGTCTCAAGCCAACATCTCACATTCCTGTCCCAGCTCCTAGCCCAGCTGTCTCTTTCCTGTAAAATCTACTCCCCATTCCGGATCATCATAGGTGTCACACGAACACACAGGGTCAACCACGAGGTTGAGTAGGAAAGCATAGATAAGACACGAAATAGACATATACAACTTCCTTCCATCTCCACATCATTCAGTCATCCACTACACCTCCATCACACCACTCCTTCCATCACACCACTCCATCCATCACACCGCTCCTTCCATGGCCATATCACAAGTCCCGTATCACAAGTCCCGTATCACAAGTCCCGTATCATAAGTCCCGTTCTCCACAACAATTAATAATAATCAAATATTCCACAACATCATTCATAAGCAATTATAACAATCTTGTAAGAAACAACATACACACACTTCATGTCATAACACAAACCACAGATATATCCCCTACCTCAATTTGCAGAACGACAACCGAACAACTGCTAGAAATGTTCCCCGTGGAAACTTACACGGCTGTCGCAACCCTATCAAAGATAACCAACTGGCCTAACTAATGTAGTAAGGAAGTCGGGATAGTATCCACAGGGAGACAGATATGAATTCTAAATGCTAAACTAAAGTCCGTCAAGGTAACCAAAATTGGGGGTTTTGTTTGTTGTTTGACTAAACTAAAAAGTAATGAAGGAATAGAGAAAAGAAAAGCATAAAGCAAAGTAGTGTAAAATATAATATGAAGGAAAAGGAACCAGGATAGTCGGTTCACCAATGACAAAATAACGGTCAAGTCTAGGTCAAGAGTCGGTCGCAGGTGGAAATCTAAGGGGTAGTGAAAAGGTCCTCTCGGATCACTATTCGCCCTAGAATGCTTCTAACGGGCTCTCGCAACTTATTAGGGCACTCTAATGTTTATGACAGGTCTAACCCTCACCAGGCTTTCGATCTTAGGTCGGGGTTTACCATATGAATAATTAGCTACGTCGACTTAACCAATTAAACACCAATAAATGTCATAATTAACAACAGAGATAAATCACCAACAACAGATCTATCCTAAACGAACATCGTCACATTATCATTGGATCACCAATATCCTAGTCAAATGGATTAGCTACGCATGATAGAGGGCATGATTGAGACAGAATAAATAAAAGAAAGGGAGTACATGATCGCGATAATGAAAATTGCAATATAAAACAAAGGTAAACAAGTAGTAAAGGAATGAGAATAAAAATGAACAAAGCAAATTTAATTACCGAATGTAAATGGCAAAGAATCATTCTTCAAAGCTAGAAAATGCTAGGGAAAGATTACTGATTACAAGTTTTTAGAGTAAGTCTAAGAGTAAAAGGCAAAAGATAAAAAGATAATCTAAAAAACACTGAAAAACTGCTTTTAAAACGAGTTTAGTCTGACTCCAAACCGATAACCTAACGGGCTTAGGTTAATCTTGGGCTTCGGGGAAAATAACTGGTCGATCGACTTCCTAAACGACTAAAAGTGGTCGATCGACTAAGACACTGGTCGATCGACTTCCTAAAAGACCAAAAGTGGTCGATAGACTAAAACACAGGTCGATCGACTTCCTAATCGACTAGAAGTGGTCGATCGACTGAAGATGGCCTTGACTTGGACGGTTGACTTCAAACACACGCTCCCTCGACTTGATACAAAGGGTGGTTCACTTCTCCTGACCTTCTAAATGCAACCTTGAGGACAATATTCGGCTCCGAGTACATACTTCTGAGTATATTCCTGCAATTAATACAAGAAGGCTCAAAGTAGGCAATTCGGGACTAAAAGTAGTAAGGAGTTAGCAAGAGAGCATAAAAATGCACGCAAAAGAAGTCTAAAAGGACTATAGAAATGGCATGCATCAAAACCGTCACCTAACATATAATATTCAACGATTACAACTCTTCACTTAACCAGATATATAAGATAGTACAAATTGCTAATTATAGAAACTTGCTAAATTCGGAAAGTTTCCAGAAGTAGAAATTTCCCGAATGTAAACTTGCCAAAACGTAAACTATCCAATCTAAACTTGATTAGTAACAAATATAATAATAATAACAATAATACTAATAATGGTGATAACCCATTAAAATAATAATAATAATATAATAATAATAATAATAATATTAACACCCTTAATAATAATATTAACACCCAAAACCCATACTCACCTCACGATTCCCTCAACCACCAGCGGAAACCCAAATCCACAATTCACGTCACCATCACGGCTACTGCCGACAACCACCACCCATAACACTCACCCCCGCCTGCCCCAACACCGACACCCTAAGGCGGGTCGACTCTAACCGGCGTGTCCAACCGCGGCCTGGTACCACCGCAACCATGATTACGCTGCAACTCTTACAACCACCATACGCGACCCTGCTCCACCTCGGCGACATACAAACACAACCACCGTGGTACCACCGTGTCGACCTCCCCCGAGTCAACGGTGGCACCACCCCGAAATCCATACGTAAACAACCCAACCAACGACCGCCACTAATTTTCAGACCACCACCAAACAATCGCCCTCACCCCAGGAAACAACCCTAGACACTACGAAGTCTCGACCCCAGCGACGCTTACCACCATAGACACGAAACGAAAGAAGGAACGATAAACTCACCTTAGGTTTGCCTGAAGTTCATTTCGAAGGCTCCCTGAACACCCTTAATTAACCACCGTCGCTCGCTGTCGCCTCACTCTCTCTCTTGTGCTGACGGTTGTGGTTGCTAGGGTTGAGGGGAGGCAGGAGTGAAGGAAAGACAAATAGGGTTTTTTGGATTGGGGCATACGTACGATTCATACGTTTTGTAGAGCTTGTAGGGTTTTCCGCGGGTTGGGCATACGGGTTAAACATACGTCCTTGGCCCAATCACAACTCATAGTCTAATATGACTATTCACAAGACATTATTTACGTAATTCGAACCGAGCCCAACTCGTTATATACGTATAACTCGTAACATTATTATTAAATGACGTATCTACTTACATTTGCAATTAATATAAAGTCGTAACATAATATAAAACCTATAACGCTAACTCCGAGTCAAAACCCGAGTTTCGAAAATGAGAGGTATTACATATTCGATAAAATAATTATCGAATACTAATGTTCAAATATGATCAAAACGTCAATATAAACAATAAATGTCATACTAAAATATGAGCTAAACATAATTCAAATATTATCAACACGTGACTATATAAATACGAAATATTATAATCAAAATACGTGGTATTACAGTGATCATCTCAAATCGACAATTGCTATGGCAAACGAATCTATGCATGTTTCTCAAGCAGTTGGACTTTAGGCTTATTTAGACTTATCAAGACCGGACTCTCACGGGTCGCTCAATCTCTCCTGTAAACACAAGGCATTATGTAGTGCAAGATAGAAAGAATTAAGATCACTCACCTAACTGCGGCCTATAAGAACACGCATGCAACCTAACATGAATAGAGTCTCTACAACCGTACATATGCATTCCAACCAAACTGATGACCATGATACATGCCGAGGGTTTTCATATGGGTTAAGTGAGGCAATGGGTAAGAAGGGGCTAAAATGAGTTTGGTAGAGAGGAGTTAGTAGCCAAGCTAGCAACAATACGAACCAAACAATGAGTATCATCCCAATCTTCGTACTCAAAATTATCAATACAAATGTGTGCAGAATGGATGCACCTAACTCACAAAACCACAAATTTAAGAACTCCCCATAAGATACAAGTCAAGCATGGGAGTGAGAATTGTCAAACGACATATTCAACCTTTTCCCATTTTTTTTCTTTTCTTTGACGGGTCTGATTTTTTCTGAATTCTGATTTTTTTTTTTTTGAACATCCTCTTTTTCTTTTTCACCAATCCTTCTTTCGACAAGAATAACCAAAATGCAAAACGATACATTCCCAAAATGCTACCATTACTAGCTCGGCTAGGGTGGGTAAAACTATGTATTGTAGCTATATGAGACAAAAATAGGCAAATTTGGCTTTGTGAAGCTTATGGGTAAAAAGAATAAAAGGGAACCTCTGCCACATGTACCAACAAACCTCAAACCTGAATGCATACAGGTATAAAGAAGACTGAACTCATGTTTATGCAAATTGATGTTACGTGTCTTATAAGGAGTAACTACTCACTTTCCTAGATGAACCGCTCATGAATGTCACCGGTAATAAGCTCTAAATGCTTAGAAAGTTTTTGTAGGTTGCCAGTAAATCAAGTCTAGTCCATAATCCAACATGCTTTGAAACGAGATTCGAGAGAAAAAACAAAGGACTTGCTAAAAGAAATGAAACAAAAACCTAGTTTGAGCAATCCGACGGTCTACAAGCACTGAGAAACTCCAAACTGACTCGATCTAGTATGCAAAAACAAACATGACTTTTGATTTTTTTTTCTTTATATATGCAACAAAAATAAACTAAATGCAAAGAACCATGTGAAGAAATGCAATGAAACACATACCCTCCCCAAACCAAACTCGTACAACGCCCTCGTTGTACTTAACAGCATCACAACAACAGCAGTTAGGGGAACGGGAAATGCGACCTAGTATATGCAAAAAAAATAAAAGTGAAGGAGAAATGGAATACCACAACCTGTATCAAGACCTCCCCAAACCGACTAGCAACTAGTCCTCCTCCTCCTCCTCCTCATAATCGGGGTCTACACTATGGCGTGCATGAGTGCGTGATGCCCTCTCCTCTCGGTACCGTTCCACCTCATCTGTGTCCTCCTCCTCCTCTGCTGCATCATAACCTCCCTGCGGGTACTGGTAAAAGTAGGGGTGTGGCCACCCAGCTGGTGGCAACCATCCCTCCCTAGCGTACCGCTCATAAATGGGGAATTGCGTCAAGGACTGATGCAACTCTATCCGCGCTACTGCCCTGCACAAACCAGTGATCATACTATCGCGGACGTCCTGATCGTAAGTAGTGGGGGTCGTAAAAGAGGGTGGGCTAGTGCAATTAGCCGGGTAAACAGGAGCTGAGGAAAAAGAAGGGACATCTAAAGAGGCATACCCATAGCGATGCTCATGAGGGTCAAAACGAGGCTCCTCAGTCTGTACGTGAGAGGTAAAAGGGGCCTGAGGTGAAGGACAACGGGCCCCCGAACTCGCACCGGCCTCCCAAGTCGAAGGTGGAGGTGAAGGAGGGTGCCTAGGTGAAGGACGACGCCTAGGGCCAGCGCCAGAGGTGTCAATGAGATAGGAGGGTGGGGGAGGTCGCGTACGGCCTGTCACGGTAGTCAAGGGGGTGACCTGTGGTAAATAGGTACAAGGCAAAGACATTGTAGGTCGACCAGAAATTTTCCAAACTCGGTCATGTGAGAGCCATCTGATGGATTCCATGTATGGAATGTCCATGTAAGTGTTAGTACTAGGGCCCAAAGGTAACTCATGTCCTAAGGGTACTTGGCCTCTAGGGAAGTCGAAAAAAAGCTGGCGGGCAATATGTGTCACTAGCCCACCATAGGTCAATGTGGCTAAATGTCCAAGTCAAAGCTGGTGAAAATGGTTGGCCGTGAGGTAGGCCACATTAAGTACAAACGGAAGGCGACGATCAAAGTTTAGGTAACAGGCTAGAAGAGAGAGTTCACAAGTGTTTATATTATAAGACTCTTTTCTTCCAAAGATTGTGTTAGCCATGAGACGGAGTACATACCTGAGGGGAGGAAGGTGCACCGATGCACCACGACGTTTTGAGTAGGTGCTCGGGCCCTCTGAAATGGCTGCCCAAAAAGGGCCGAACAATGCCCTAGGTGGTGAGGTATACCCCTCACTAACTAGACCAAGGTGCGCCCCAAAAGTGGTCAAGGGCCAAACAAAGGTTTGGTTCATGAGTCGAAATGACACACAAGGGCTGCTCGGGTTGCTTTCAAAAACACTAGCTCTAAACACAAAGGAGCTAAAAAATTCCAGAGTAAGCACGGGGTAAGTGTATTCGTACATTCTAGCCAACCCACCCATTCCGGTTCCGTTTAGGATTTCAGCTACGGACTCAAAACATCCTATGGCCTCAAGGCTAGGTCGATGGAGAAAACGAGTGGGGGTGATAGTAGTTCCCAAGAGGTTCTCAAAACGGGTTCTCTGTGCAAGAACGTAAAATTTTACCTCGGGATAGCCCGGTAGGCTATCCACTGGGCCCCGTGTGACTATAGCATTCTGAAAACTCCCTTGGGAATGTGAACTACTACTCCCTTCGTCATGGCTTCCGCTCCGTCGCGATTCCCTTCTTCTCTTGTTGCCTTCCATGTCCAAAATCTGCACTAGGAGAATGAGGAGCAGAAAGTAAACCCAAAGTTAATTGAATCAACAAAATTTTCACTAATTTCCCCAAATCGGTCATCTAAATTAGGGTTTTTGATTTTTCAATTGAAAACCTTAATTTTTGTGATTAAAATTTTAGGGAAACTACAATGAAGAGCAACCATGAATATAATCAGAAGAAGATCGTAACTAGCAGCAACATACAAACATACTAAACGAAAAACGGAAATAAAAAAACAGAAAACGAAAATAATAAAAAAAACAGAACTGAAAACCTAAAAAACGAAAATCCTAAAAACGAAAATCCTAAAAAACGAAAAACAGAAGGACGAAAATCAAAAAGATAAAAAAGATACTAGATGAAATGGAACGGAAATCAACAAACAAGGAAAAGAAACGAAAATCTGAAAGGGAGGAAACAAGGGAAAAATAAAGAGAAAAGGAAGAAAAATACCTCAACAATTTGCCCTTACAAGACTAGATCTGAAATTTTTGAGCTTAATACCCAAAAACTAGCAAAGGTAATCTAAATAGAGTAGATTGAAGGAGGGAAAAGGGAAAGAAAAAAAAAAAGAGTGAGAGAGAGAGAGTTAGGGTTTATGTTAGAAGGGAAAGGGGGTGTTTGAAGAGGGAGGTAATTAGAAAACTGAAAAAGAAAGAAAAGAAGGGAACCTCACGCGAAAACCTGGTCGATCGACTTATGGATCGACCAAAATGAGTCGATTGACTTATTGATCGACCAAGTTGGGTCGATCGGCTAATAAGAGATACGTGCAATTTCCAGAACGGTCGATCGACTTTAATATCGACCACATTTGGTCGATCGACTTATGGATCGACTGAAAATGGTCGATCGACCATCGTGACTTCTTTTCTTTGATTTTTGTCCGTTCAATATTCCCCGTATCACTTTGCCAACGGCAAAAAATGCTTAGAACGACTTCCGTTGGTTAAAACACCTGCAAATCTTCAACAAAAACACCTAGAACTCTACAACTACCACAAAAAGTTCTTAAAAACAACAAATGTCTGAGTCTAAAAAAATTCGAGACTAAACAAAACTTCAAATTACAAGCCGGGTTGCCTCCCGGAAAGCGCTGATTTATAAGGGTCCCGCACGACCTCTAACTTCCTTCATAGCTTGGCAACGTCTAGTGGTTCAAGGTACAACACCTCGACCACTCCAATCACTTCACCTTGGTCTCGATAGTGGTTAACTTGATGTCCATTGGCCTTAAATTTTTCTCCTGCGGCATTCTCAACTTCCACTGCACCAAACTTAGACACATTAGTGATAATGAAAGGACCAGACCACTTAGACTTTAACTTACCTGGAAATAGGCGAAGTCTGGAATTGTACAGTAGCACCTTTTCTCCTACTTTGAAATCACGAATGAGGATTTTCTTGTCATGCCACCTCTTTGTCTTTTCTCTGTAGACTCGTGCACTGTCATAGGCATTAAGCCTAAATTCCTCCAGCTCATCAAGCTGCAAAAGTCTCTTTTCACCGCTCAACTTAGGATCAAAGTTGAGCTCTTTCACTGCCCACCAAGCCTTGAATTCCAACTCCACAGGTAGATGACACGATTTACCATAGACTAGTCGATAAGGTGATGTGCCTATTGGAGTTTTGAAAGCGGTACGATAGGCCCAGAGGGTATCATCCAACTTCATACTCCAATCCTTTCTTGACTTAGACACTACCTTAGCTAGGATATCCTTGATCTCCCTATTGGAGACCTCAACCTGCCCGCTAGTTTGGGGATGATATCCCACGCCTCGACGATGTGAAACACCATATTTAGTGAAAGGGTTGACAACTTATTATCCCTAAAGTGCATGCCACGATCACTTATAACAATTCGTGGCACACCAAATCGTGGGAATATGATCTTTTTAAACAATGACACAACAGTCTTAGCATCACAAGAGACCGAAGCAACGACCTCTACCCACTTAGACACGTAATCCACAGCTACTAGGATATACCTGTTTCCCTTAGATGACGGGAAAGGACCCTGAAAATCGATTCTCCAAACATCAAAAACCTCGACTTCCAAGATGCCAACCTGAGGCATCTCGTGCCTCCTGGAAATGTTACCAGTGCGTTGACAAGCATCACAAGAGGAAACAAACACTTTAGCATCATAAAACATGGTAGGCCAAAAGAAACCAGATTGAAGTACCTTAGCCACGGTCCTGGATGGACCGTGGTGGCTGCCGTAAGGGGAGGAATGACAAGCCTCCAAAATAGCTTTTGTTTCCCATTGTGGGATGCATCTCCTGTACAGTCCGTCAGCACATTCTTTGAAAAGAAAGGGGTCATCCCAAAAATAACGCTTCACATCGTGGAGGAATCGCTTTCTCTGTTGAAAACTCAAATCCGGAGGTAGAAGATTACCTACAATAAAGTTGGCAAAGTCAGCATACCAAGGAATCTCAGAAATAGAAAAAGCAATCAAACTCTCGTCAGGAAAGAAATCATTAATAGGAAGAGTGTCTCCCTCATTTTGTAACTCCAATCGAGACAAATGATCAGCAACAAGGTTTTCAGAACCTTTCTTGTCCCGAATCTCCAAATCAAATTCCTGAATTAGGAGTACCCATCTCAGCAGCCGCGGTTTGGCATCCTTCTTCACCAAGAGTTGTTTCAGGGCGGTGTGATCAGTGAAAATGATCACTTTTGATCCCAGCAAATATGACCTGAACTTCTCTAATGCATATACCACGGCTAACATCTCTTTTTCTGTGGTACCATACTTGACATGCGTCGCATCCAATGTCCTACTTGCATAGTAGATTGCACTCAAAGCTTTTCCCTTCCTTTGGCCTAGCACTGCGCCAACCGCGTAATCACTCGCGTCACACATTATCTCAAAAGGAAGCTCTCAATCCGGTGCTTGGATTATGGGCGCGGTGATCAAGGCTTCCTTTAACTTGTTGAAAGCAATAAGACATTCGTTAGAGAAATCAAAAGACACATCTTTAATCAGCAACCGTGTAAGCGGTTTAGCAATTTTAGAAAAGTCCTTGATAAACCGGCGATAAAATCCGGCATGACCAAGGAAACTTCTAACCCCCTTGACGTTAACAGGAGGAGGTAATTGCTCTATGACCTGCACTTTTGCTTTGTCTACCTGTATACCCTTATCTGAAACCAAATGACCAAACATGACACCCTCGTTCACCATGAAATGATATTTCTCCCAGTTCAAAACCAAGTTAACCTCAATGCATCTCTGCAAGATTTTATCAAGGTTAGATAAACAAGAAGAAAAATCAGACCCATACACACTGAAGTCATCGATAAAGACTTCCATGATTGACTCGATATACTTGGAAAAAATTCCCATCATGCACCTTTGAAAGGTGGCTGGGGCACTACAGAGACCAAATGACATCCTGCGATATGAATAAACACCATAGGGACAAGTAAAAGTCGTCTTTTCTTGGTCATTAGGGTGAATGGGAATCTGAAAGAATCCCGAATACCCATCCAAATAACAGAAAAACTTGTGTGATGCCAATCTCTCTAACATCTGGTCAATGAAAGGGAGAGGGAAATGGTATTTCTTAGTAGCGGTATTCAACTGCCTATAGTCAATACACATCCGCCATCCAGTCACAGTCCTAGTTGGTATTAATTCATTCTTATCATTTCTAATTACAGTAGTCCCTCCTTTGTTAGGAACTACGTGAACTGGGCTTACCCAATTAGAGTCAGAAATAGAATAGATTATACCTGCATCTAGAAGTTTCATTACTTCTTTCCTTACCACATCCTGCATATTCTGATTTAGCCGGCGTAAACCTTGCGCACGAGGCTTGTGACCTTCTTCCAGGTTGATTCGATGCATGCAGAAATCAGGACTAATACCTGTCAAGTCATCTAAACTATATCCCATAGCTTTCTTATTTTTTTTCAAAACAACCAACAAATCAGCGAGTTGGCCAGCATCAAGTTTAGAACTAACTATGACAGGATATAGTTCAAGATCATCAAGGAAAGCATACCTGAGATGGGAAGGGAGGGGCTTGAGTTCTGGTTTTGTTACCTCTGCAGTATAAGAGGTTTCCATTATCGCATCAACCGTCTCACCTTTCTCGAGGGTGTATTGTCTTCCTTTTAATGCCATCTTCATCATTGCATAGTCAACCTGCGCATCTTCTGCAAAATTATCAAGAACCATTAGAACTTCTAACGGATCCCCAATTAGGGAACCCGACCAAAAATCAAACATGGATTCATCAATAATGTCGATGGCATAACAAGTATCCTCAATCATAGGTTTAGCTAGTGTGTTAGCTAGATTAAAGGTCACTCTATCATCCCCTACCTCAAGAGTCAAACGCCCCTGTTTGACATCAATAATATCTCCTACAGTGTGTAGGAAGGGTCTACCGAAAATTATTGGGATTTGGATGTCCTCAGCCATATCTAGGACAATGAAATCGACAGGTATAAAGAATTTACCTATCCTAACAGGGACATCCTCTAAAACACCTAGAGGTCTCTTTACTGATCTATCAGCCATTTGAAGAGTCACACTCGTGACTTTGAGACTACCCATGTTCAACTTTTCACAGACCGAATAGGGCATAACACTGACACTTGCCCCCAAATCACATAAAGCTTTGTCTATTACAAGGGTACCTATAGTAACAGGAATCGAAAAACTACCCGGGTCTTTCAACTTTGGTGGAGATTTGCTTTGTAGGAGTGCACTACACTCTTCGGTAAAAGCAATAGTCTCCACCTCGTTGAAGCTTCTCTTACGAGTCAATATGTCTTTCATAAACTTCGCATAGGAGGGTACCTGGGTGATTAACTCAGTGAAAGGAACGGTTACCTGTAAATTCTTGACGACCTCCATGAACTTACCGAATTGTTGCTCCCTTTTTGTGTTCCGTAATCTGCTCGGGAATGGAACGGTCACTGGGACACGAGAGACAGTGGTTCCCTTGTCGGAAACTGGATCAGCAAGCCTTGTGGCATCAGATACGACTCTTTCACCATTTAGGGTGGCCGATCGACTTTCTAATCGACCAGGAGTGGTCGATCGAATTTCTTTAGAAGGGGGTCTGGTCGATCGACCAGATGGTTGGTCGATCGACTTACCTATCGACTGATTCTGGTCGATCGACTTTACAATCAACCTGTTTTGGTCGATCGACTGCTGTTCTCCGTCTTTATCAGCATTGTCGTGTGTGTTAATTTCCTCTTCGTTCTCGGACTTAGCAACATCCTCTACTAACACTTCCGGTGCATCATCAGTTGGCATTTGAGGGCCCTCATAAGATGATCCACTTCGCAAGTGGATCGCATTAACCGAATCGCGTGGCTTATCGGGTTGAGAAGGTAAGGAACCGGGTTGCCTTGTTGATTGGTTAGATGCCAATTGGGCAACTTGAGTTTCAAGCATCTTGATAGATGCTTCCTTAGCTTGGTCACTTTTCATCACCTGACCCATAAGAGATTGTAGCATACCCTTCAATTCTGCAATCTCACCAACATTCTGAGAAACTGGTTGTTGTGGTTGTGGTGGTGAAAAAGATGGTGGTTTTTGGAAAGGTGGTTGTTGGAAAGATTGTTGTTGGTTGGAACGGTGAGGTGGTATGTAAGTGGATTGTTGCGGAGGTGGTAGTGGTGTTGGATTCAAAACATTCTGATTTCGCCAAGAGAAGTTAGGGTGTTCTCTTGTTCTCTCATTGTAGGTGTTAGAGAAGGGACCACTTTGTCTATAGCTTTGAAAAGCTAGAACTTGCTCTTTTTCGGACATACACTCAGCTGCGATATGTCCCCCTACTCCACACTGGTCACAAGTTACTTCTTGCTGAACCATAACATTCACAGTTTGTTGGTTTCCCGAGCCTTGACCCATCTCCAAACGGTCAAACCTGGCATTCATGGCTTGTAACTGGGCTACAAGGGCACTGTTGTCATTTCCACCAACACTCGGCCTAGCACCACCCCTAGGATTCCCGTAGTACTCCGCAGTATGAGTTGCCATCTCTTCAATCACATTCCAGCCCTTATCATCATCATCATTCTTTTGAAATCTCCCATTTGAGGAGGCATCCAAAATAGCACGATGGTCATCGTACAACCCATTGTAAAATTTGTTGCACAAAAACCATTTCTCGAACCCGTGATGAGGAATAGATCGGATAAGTTTCTTGAAGCGGAGAAATGCCTCATAAAGGGTCTCAGTAGGTAACTGCTTGAAACTAGTGATTTGCCCCCTTAGGGTATTTTTTCTCTGTGAGGGTAGTACCTTTTGTAGAAGGCTAGGGCGAGAGAATTCCAGTCAGTTACTCCCGCAGCTTCCTTGTCAAGGTCACGGTACCACTCACGAGCTCCGTCTAACAAGGAGAAGGGAAAAAGAACCTCCTTAACTTGTTCTTGCGTAACTCCAGCGGTGAGTGGTATGCTTGGGCAATAGTCGGTGTATGTCTCCATATGCTTTCCGGGGTCTTCGACGCTCACTCCCCGAAATTGATTTCGCTCCACCAGATTTATGTAAGATGGGCGAATATCAAAGTTTCCATTAGTAGCAGTAGGGAGTTGAAATCCCTTGGGAATGGAATCGGGTGAGGGCTCGGAATGAGTACACAGTTTTGGCATCGTAACCGGTATAGGAATATCAGCTACGAACTCTGAAGTCTCTTCTTCAAAGGTATAAAACTCGGAGAATCCTTCTTCGAGAGAATTAGAGAATTCTTCGTAGACGGAATCAAGAGTTTGCAAATCCTCTGCTTGACGTATTTCCTTCCAGAAGTTTCGTAAAGCGCGAAAAGTCTTCTCAGGTTCGGGATCAAATGGTATGAGCTCGGACCTGTTGGACCTGGGCATAAACAGAAACTAAAGGAAAGGATGAGAACTGCCTCAAGGAAATTGAATCCCTTGAGACAAAATACAAACTAAAATAAAGCAGATAAAATATCACCGTCTCCCCGGCAACGGCGCCAAAATTTGACACGGCTGTCGCAACCCTATCAAAGATAATCAACTGGCCTAACTAATGTAGTAAGGAAGTCGGGATCGTATCCACAGGGAGACATATATGAATTCTAAATGCTAAACTAAAGTCCGTCAAGGTAACCAAAATTGGGGGTTTTATTTGTTGTTTGACTAAACTAAAAAGTAATGAAGGAATAGAGAAAAGAAAAGCGTAAAGCAAAGTAGTTTAAAATATAATATGAAGGAAAAGGAACCAGGATAGTCGGTTCACAAATGACAAAATAACGGTCAAGTCTAGGTCAAGAGTCGGTCGCAGGTGGAAATCTAAGGGGTAGTGAAAAGGTCCTCTCGGATCGCTATTCGCCCTAGAATGCTTCTAACGGGCTCTCGCAACTTATTAGGGCACTCTAATGTTTATGACAGGTCTAACCCTCACCAGGCTTTCGATCTTAGGTCGGGGTTTACCATATGAATAATTAGCTACGTCGACTTAACCAATTAAACACCAATAAATGTCATAATTAACAACAGAGATAAATCACCAACAACCGATCTATCCTAAACGAACATCGTCACATTATCATTGGATCACCTATATCCTAGTCGAGTGGATTAGCTCCGCATGATAGAGGGCATGATTGAGACAGAATAAATAAAGGAAAGGGAGTGCATGATCGCGATAATGAAAATTGCAATATAAAACAAAGGTAAACAAGTAGTACAGGAATGAGAATAAAAATGAACAAAGCAAATTTAATTACCGAATGTAAATGGCAAAGTATAATTCTTCAAAGCTAGAAAATGCTAGGGAAAGATTACTGATTACAAGTTTGTAGAGTAAGTCTAAGAGTTAAAGGCAAAAGATAAAAAGATAATCTAAAAAACACTGAAAAGATGCTTTTAAAACGAGTTTCGTCTGACTCCAAACCGATAACCTAATGGGCTTAGGTTAATCTTGGGCTTCGGGGAATATAACTGGTCGATCGACTTCCTAAACGACCAAAAGTGGTCGATCGACTAAGACACTGGTCGATCGACTTCCTAAACGACCAAAAGTGGTCGATCGACTAAAACACAGGTCGATCGACTTCCTAATCCACTAGAAGTGGTCGATCGACTGAAGATGGCCTTGACTTGGACGGTTGACTTCAAACACACGCTCCCTCGACTTGATACAAAGGGTGGTTCACTTCTCCTGACCTTCTAAATGCAACCTTGAGGACAATATTCGGCTCCGAGTACATACTTCCGAGTATATTCCTGCAATTAATACAAGAAGGCTCAAAGTAGGCAATTCGGGACTAAAAGTAGTAAGGAGTTAGCAAGAGAGCATAAAAATGCATGCAAAAGAAGTCTAAAAGGACTATAGAAATGGCATGCATCAGAAACCGTCACCTAACATATAATATTCAACGATTACAACTCTTCACTTAACCAGATATATAAGATAGTACAAAATTGCTAATTATAGAAACTTGCTAAATTCGGAAAGTTTCCCGAAGTAGAAATTTCCCGAATGTAAACTTGCCAAAACGTAAACTATCCAATCTAAACTTGATTAGTAACAAATATAATAATAATAACAATAATACTAATAATGGTAATAGCCCATTAAAATAATAATAATATAATAATAATAATAATATTAACACCCTTAATAATAATATTAACACCCAAAACCCATACTCACCTCACGATTCCCTCAAGCACCCGCGGAAACCCAAATCCACAATTCACGTCACCATCACGGCTACTGCCGACAACCACCACCCATAACACTCACCCCCGCCTGCCCCAACACCGACACCCTGAGGCGGGTCGACTCTAACCGGCGTGTCCAACCGCGGCCTGGTACCACCGCAACCATGATTACGCTGCAACTCTTACAACCACCATACGCGACCCTGCTCCACCTCGGCGACAGACAAACATAAGCACCGTGGTACCACCGTGTCGACCTCCCCCGAGTCAACGGTGGCACCACCCCGAAATCCATACGTAAACAACCCAACCAACGACCGCCACTAATTTTCAGACCACCACCAAACAATCGCCCTCACCCCAGGGAACAACCCTAGACACTACGAAGTCTCGACCCCAGCGACGCTTACCACCATAGACATGAAACGAAAGAAGGAACGATAAACTCACCTTAGGTTTGCCTGAAGTTCATTTCGAAGGCTCCCTGAACACCTTTAATTAACCACCGTCGCTCGCTGTCGCCTCACTCTCTCTCTTGTGCTGACGGTTGTGGTTGCTAGGGTTGAGGGGAGGCAGGAGTGAAGGAAAGACAAATAGGGTTTTTGGATTGGGGCATACGTACGATTCATACGTTTTGTAGAGCTTTTAGGGTTTTCCGCGAGTTGGGCATACGGGTTAAACATACGTCCTTGGCCCAATCACAACTCATAGTCTAATATGACTATTCACATGACATTATTTACGTAATTCGAACCGAGCCCAACTCGTTATATACGTATAACTCGTAACATTATTATTAAATGACGTATCTACTTACGTTTGAAATTAATATAAAGTCGTAACATAATATAAAACCTATAACGCTAACTCCGAGTCAAAACCCGAGTTTCGAAAATGAGAGGTATTACATATTCGATAAAATAATTATCGAATACTAATGGTCAAATATGATCAAAACGTCAATATAAACAATAAATGTCATGCTAAAATATGAGCTAAACATAATTCAAATATTATCAACACGTGACTATATAAATAAGAAATATTATAATCAAAATACGAGGTATTACAGTCTTCCCTCCTTAAAATGAACTTCGTCCCGAAGTTCAACCACGCACACTCATCACCGTACTCAAAACTCAGGCGTAAATCATACGCCAACACATACCACATACTCAATATAGACTCGAGCCATAATAACAATAATTCCTGTTCATAAGTCGCAACTTATAATCTAACAAGTATTTATAATAAATAATAATAACTTGCAATTGCTAAACAAATAATATATAATTATATGTCATCTTGATAAAAACATAAATAATCAACTCATTATTATGGACTATGAAAATACATGGTATTATAGTCTTTCCTCCTTAAAATGAACTTCGTCCCGAAGTTCACCATCCCATGGTCAACAATCTGGTCACTAGGCATGTAACGAACACAAAACGGGATACCACATAACCTCAAGGCTAATAAAGGTACTTTAAAACACGGAATATTACATTCTACCCTCGTTAAGAAAGCTTTGTCCCCAAAGTTTAACGTATAAATAAACTAAAGAATACTCCACGAAACACAATAAAATGCACAACCGAAGTAATCAGGATTATCATGTATAGACAATCACCATACACCAAATAGTCATGTCATAACAAATAACCATACCATAAAATCATTAAGATTTTACAATCCTATCCTCCTTAAAACATGGTTACGTCCACGTAACGTCATTATAAAATTTCTAGCTCCTTACTCCGTCTTACTCCGTCTTACTCATTACTCTATCTCATACAATCTTACTCCAAGTAACCAGGTATCGTATCCTCATCGTCGAACATTAAGACCGGAGACAAGGGGTGAGTGAACTGGTGGGATAAAACCGCAAATCAATACTTCCATCTCAATATCGATTCAAACTCAGAATATACTCAATAACCAATGCCACCCTGGGCCGTAAACACAATGTGGCACAACGGCCTAACAACTCATATCTCAATGCCAGTAACCAAATTCTCATTTCGATTTCAATATCAATATTTTCAAATGTTCCATGAAAGGAACTGCTCAACACTTAGAGGGTAAAACTCTAAGCTACTCACCCACGAGTCAAGGTCAAAGAATGCGACAACTCGATAAGACATCGAACTGCAATCTCAGTCTCAATACAAAAAAATCAATCATGGTCTTTGTTCTAGACTCACGAGCCACTCAGTCCCCTCAAACTCTATCCCATCAGTTAAATGACATGTCAATATACGTACCTTAACCAAAGTCATTGACATGCTTGTATGTATCCTTATAATTCCATCGCTCATAAAGCATGAACTTGTACGCTATACCCGACCAAGCTATCACAAAATCCTTATAAATAACCCAGATAACCAAATACCACAAGTTTATCCATCTCACACACAACCCGTCTCACAATCAGAAAAATTATTTTATGAAATAGAAAATATTAACTATCAGAATAAAGGAACAATTACTAATATTCAACTCAAATAAGTACTCATATGAAATCCATATCAATTACCATGTAGACATATAACCTCAAGCGACAACAAGAATATTAGGATCAGTAGAAATCGTGTTACGCAGTAAAACAGAATCAGAATAGCTAACACTTACATACCCTTGAAATTTTGACGCAACTTAGCATATTTTTACCAATGTAGTCAATCAGCAAACTCGTATTTTATCATAGACAATTTAAAACATTCCCCCGTTCATAATCATATTATAGAAGCAAAATCATAATTTAGGAAGGAGATAGAGTAAAATTAATTAACGTAATTACACATGGTCATTGACATATTGCACAAGTTACACACCAAACATAGACTAACAATACCGTTTAACATTCCTAGATATCAATAAGTTAAAATCACTTAGGCAAATCTCCTATCCACTCTCATTACATCATTTATCATGAAACTATTAATATATGTGACTTGAAAAAATAAGGGGTTTATTACATAATGCGCAACAATTAAATATCCGTGCAGGATTTCATCAATACTTAGCTACAGAATTCGTCATATTGCAATCAATCACCACAATTATCGAACATCAAGCTTTATCATGGTTTATTATTTTGAAAATATTGTGAAATGTTTGAATCATTGAAACGGTAATTTGTGAAAATTTATAAACACGATTCAAATGACAATTTTACAAGTTGCAGATCGAAAACAAGACTATACAGAGACATTATGACTCTTCTTTACTAAGACGTTGTTCTTGTCGCACTTGAATTATGGAAATTTTAACGATAAAAGTAAACGAATTCACAAGACTAGTAATTCACACTTCACATGTCAACCAATTAGTAATTCCAATAAACCGTGATCAGAATTTATAAATATCAATATGCACTTCACTTTATGTCATAACAATATACATGAAAAGTCATAAAGATTGTTATCGCAGGGACTAGCCAAGGATATACCCTCAATATACGAAAGAACATCAACAAGATTCACATTGTTCAAATAATCACCATTACGTATAACAATTTGGTTGCTATATCATGCGAATAATTTTACCCGTTAAAATTCATTCTACCACTTGGCAAGACTATTCTATGATAAACATGATTTTAACATTACATACGATCATCACATAATTACTTTGAGGCATACCATTAGAAAGTAAGAGTGCCGGTATAATTGAAACTATTTTAAATAAAACTTGACGAAATAAAGACGATTACGCTCAGATAGTAAGGTTCATATTCATATTATATGTCTACTATGCACGTTACTGATGCTATATCAGGATATCACATGGTCACATCACATAATTCACATTTGATTAAACTGTTATATGAAACTTACGTACTCGCAATTCCGACAAATAAACATTATGCAGCAACTTACAACAATCAAAATTAAATAACCGCTGATCTATCTTGCGGGCGATTATAGTTTTAGAAAAAAATATAATGAATTAGCTAACAATAGGAAAAAGAATCAAATGCATATATCTCAAGGAACTCATTTGTAGCAATTCTTACAACTCAATTGGTCTGAACAGGAACATTACAGTAATTCATTGAAAAGAAAATTGGGCAACTTGCAAAAATCACAATTAAATAAAAATTCGTGATGATTTTACATGGCTTATCATTTTGAAAACATGAATGGACATTATACATAGTGGAGTTGGAATTACGCATAACAATAACCATATTTTAAATGATTTCCTCTACAAAATCAGGGGTCAAATCGAAACTGTGCAGTAACACTCGGATCACTGTCAACTAAAAGATTTATTTCTCCCAAAATATAACTCCTATTAACATGAAACCAAAAGTATTGTAAAACCGACTCAGGAGGTTATCATACATAAAATTTTCATACTCAAATATGGAACACAGTTAAAATGACAGCCCGTTCTATCAAGGTAACATTCTTGGAAGTTACTAAAAATTTTTTTGGTTCCGTTACGACTTCACATTACTGCATCGGAACTCAACCATTCATCTTCCGAAACACGTTGAAATATCATTTGAAGCACACAGACACCTCCATATTAACATGTATGCATCATTCAAACTTTAATTGTCACTTATAACACGGTAAAGATTTCGAAACCAAAAATAGAATCAACTAAATAACTCAATATTTATATATGTTTATATATGTATATATACATTTGTATCACTTACTATATGTCACTCATGGCTTGGGGCAACACATTCGACATATCACTGGACATAGAATACTAGTATACAAGCCTGATCATTCATATCCGAATACCAACAATATTTTACAATAATCATTTAATACCTAGATAATCACATGGACATTCCAACACCAAATCATTCACTCTTAATTATTACTCACAAATACACATCCATACCATAGAAATCTCAATTCAATCACCCAGCTCGATCCACATTTCAATACTAAGCATAATCTTCCAATAACATCATTAACCTTAACTCACCTGTTACTTACCTCATTCTTCTCCTGCAAGAATGTTAGTACAGTATAAATGGGTCACTATATAGTCTACCCCACTCCTCAATTACTCTCATTGGGTTCCCGAGACAAAACCGAAAGGGCCCAGGTTTGGTGTGAGGGGGCCCCTAACTCATCCCGTCCCATTTTGGGTCTCTTATCAGTTTCTTCTCAGGGTTCATTTTATTAAACTCTTCCTACGTTCATTATTATTCATTTGGTTTAGGCCTGAGGATCGTTCGCTCTAATACCACTTTGTAACACCCCCATTTATTTAAGAGCCTTTAGCCAGACATTCTCAAATAAATAAGACTGTTACCATCTTGGAACGACCGAGGTAGTGAATAACAAAGTAAAAAAACCAAAGTACTTTATATGAATCTGATAAAATTTAAACCTTGATATTACAACAACTATGTAGCAGAAATAGAAGTACAACTGACGACTACTCTATTTCTGATATAGTTCTAAGTCGGTCTCAAGCCAGCATCTCACATTCCTGTCCCAGCTCCTAGCCCAGCTGTCTCTTTCCTGTAAAATCTACTCCCCATTCCGGATCATCGTAGGTGTCACACGAATACATAGGGTCAACCACGAGGTTGAGTAGGAAAGCATAGATAAGACACGAAATAGACATATACAACTTCCTTCCATCTCCACATCATTCAGTCATCCACTACACCTCCATCACACCACTCCTTCAATCACTCCACACCATCCATCACACCGCTCCTTCCATAGAAATATCACAAGTCCCGTATCACAAGTCCCGTATCACAAGTCCCGTTCACCACCAATTAATAATAATCAAACATTCCACAACATCATTCATAAGCAATTATAACAATCTTGTAAGAAACAACATACACACACTTCATGTCATTCTCGTATGTTCGAGGAACTTGATGGAGTTGACGTTTTTCTCTTAGAGAGTAACGAACCCGTAACCTATAAAGGTGTCATAACCTGTTCCGACTCAAATTTATGGCTTACTGGCATGCAATCCGAAATGGACTCCATGTACGAGAATGACGTATGGGAATTGGTTGATTTGCCTGATAAGGTACGACCTCTTCAGTGCACATGGCTTTATAAGATAAAGCGCTCCATCGAAGGACAACCAGACACATATAAGGCACGACTAGTGGCAAAAGGTTTCACTCAAGTGCAAGGGTTGCACTATGATGAGATTTTTGCACCCGTAGTCATGCTGCGTTCCATTCGAATTATCTTAGCGATTGCTGCATTTCATGACTATGAAATATAGCAAATGGATGTGAAAACCGCCTTCCTAAACGGTTATTTGGAGGAGGACTTGTACATGGTACAACCCGAAGGTTTCAAAGATCCTAAAAATCGTAAAAAAATGTGCAAGCTTAAGCGTTCCATTTATGGACTTAAGCAAGCATCTAGGAGTTGGAATCATCGTTTCGACCAAGTGATAAAAAAGAATGGTTTTATTCTATAAGTCGAAGAACCATGCTTATATATCAAGTCGAGTGGGAGCAAGATCGTCTTTCTGGTGTTGTATGTCGAGGATATACTCTTGATCGGAAATGACATCCCTCTCTTATCTTCGGTTAAAGTATGGTTAAAGAACCATTTCCAGATGAAAGATCTGGGTGAGGCACAATATATATTGGGGATCCATATCTATAGGGATAGATCACGACGGATGTTATCACTGAGTCAGGAGTCTTATATAGATAAGATTCTTGACAGATTCAGCATGACCAACTCCAAAAAGGGGTTACTTCCGATGATCTCGGGGGTGCATTTGAGTAGACTCAGGCACCTAAGACACCGGAAGAGGTCGAGCGCATGAGTCGCATTCCTTATGCGTCAGCTATAGGATCGATCATGTATGCCATGATATGTACACGTCCAGACGTGGCATATGCTTTGATTATGATGAGTCGGTACCAAGGCAATCCAGGTGAACCACACTGGATGGCTGTGAAAAACATTCTTAAGTACCTACGGAGGACTAAAGATTGGGTATTGACTTGTGGTGGAGGCACTGAGCTTCGGGCAAACGGTTACGTAGATGCTAGCTTCCAAACGGATCGCGATGACTCGAAATCTCAGTCTGGATTCCTTTTACTCTTAAAGGCGCTGCTGTCAGTTGGAAAAGCTTCAAGCAGAGTGTTATTGCAGATTCTACTACTGAGTAAAAGGAGATAGTGATAGACAAGATTGTGACAGATGACAACATCGCAGATCCTCTCACTAAACTATTAAGACATGATAAACATGAAGGGCAGGTTATTTCAATTGGAATTAAACGTGTTCCTGAGTTGTATTAGTACTTTTTATGAATTGGATATTGTATCTATTTCATATACTATTTATAACACCATCGATTTTGTTTTATATATTGTTTTTCATGTGGATTGTACTGACAACATTGAACACCACAAAGTGAACTGAATTACAGTATATTTGTTCTTGTCCGTAATCGCCTACACGAGCTGATAACTCTGGCAATTATTTTGTGACGTCGATTGATGATGGGTTCAATAAACCATAAGTCAAACCGTTGACTGATTGATCACAGATACGAGATTATAACGATAACTCGTAGGACAATTTTCGTGACGACGCAGTGGAGTCCTAAATGTTACTGAACATTCGGTGCCGGGTCGTGGATAGAACGTCCATCGTGTTCCTTGAGTCGATTCTTTTGACTGTCGACTGTTTCTTGAGATAAAGGGCAGTTTTGGGTGACTTTGATTTCTTTCTCACTAGCTGACCGTAAATGGGGCTAAGCATATTTTTTTTGGGTCCTTTCATACTGTGCTTACATCTGCAAGATTCGAGTTGAAGGAAATAGCCACCCCTTATCAGGCTTTAATATTTCTCAGGGCCTGATACCGTCGTAACTGAAATGCTTGGCCAAGCTCGAATAATGATTCGTCATCAGTTGAGTTACTCTCTAGTCGGGGAAACCACTCTTGATACAGATCGCTTGTAAAATACGACCTTTGTGAATACAGATTTGCAAATTGTTTTACATTCAGTGGGAGAAATTTAATTGGATATAAGAATCGGTTATCGCACATACACTTGTACGAACAAGTGGGAGATTGTTGGAGCTAGTGTCCTCAACAGTTAGTGCGACAACATGTATAAATCTCTTAAAGGAACACAGGGTATACTTTGTATTTTAGCCAGTTGATTGACGTTTATCAATAACGGTTGGCTTGCTAGAAAGTTTGACGTTATTGTCATACAGATGGCGGTAATCAACTGGTCCCTAAGAGTCACACCTTAAGGATGGAATCTGAGAGATATGCTTAGATGAAAATGTAATCATATTGATACCCTATATGACTAAACGGTTAGTCAATGTAATGATGACATAATTATTTAATACTGATTAAATAATATTAGCTAAGACGAATTAAAATGTTAATTCGTAATTAAATATAAAATGTTACATTTAATTATGTGTAATGAAATTATTTAATAAAGATTAAATGATTTAATTAAATATAAAAGGTTATATTTAATTTAATTAGTGGATTATAAATATAAGATATTTATAAGATAAAACATTACACAAGAAAGAGATATAACCGATTCTATAAAGATAGAATTTCGGTCTGAGCAATTATGTTCAGTTGTTATGAAGTGTTGTAGGTAGAACCAAATACTGATTTGGGGAATCCTAGTTGATGTCTAATAGCAACGTTGTTTGCAGCTATAAATAGGACATTCACTCTGCACTTAAAGCACACGAGTTACACGACTATTTCCCTCTTCTCTCTCTAGCTTTCATCTTACACAAAATTAAAGGTAATTTTGCAATTTCTAGCTCAGGAAAGGGTATTTCTCAGGACATCTTGGGTGCAACAATTAGGACGATATCTGTTTTGATATCTGATCTTAGGCCTTTGCAAGGACAAAAGGTTAATTTTTGATCCCAATTTTTGTATCTTGTTCTTCGTTTATGACTATAAATCATACATTATAAATTTGTTATAATAATGCATATAAAGAATTGGGAATATATACAAATATTTTCCCACAATAAAATCCTAAGACGGAACTCAACGGTATTTCTTAAAAATAATTTACGCAATATAAGTAAAATATTATTAAATTCCGAAAACCACTTTAATTACTTAAAACAAGGTTTACGAAAATATGGGATGTTACAATCACCCCATCTTTCAAAAAGTTTCGTCCTCGAAACTTTAAGACGAAAATAAGTAAAAGACGACGCTAGCTACCGAAACGCATTACCGAAGTTCTGGTAACTCAAAACTTTATCTTTCATAAAGGTTTCAAAATAAGTTCTAAGGCACAAGTCTTTGTCAATGGAAGTTAAGGTTCTCGTTACGTATTCAAGAGCCCGACACTCCAAATCTGAGACAAGTCCCAAATTAAATCAATTAAAATTCAAAATTAGATCGATCCCGGGTCGATAAGCATAGTACCGGTTATCAGACGTCTCCGATAACGAGTTCAAATGGAAAATCGACGCTAAAATCAATCAAATTGCAAATTATTCAGCTCTTTGAAAACCAGATTTTCCCACAAATCAACGGTTAAATTTCAATTATTGAGTAAGTAAAGTTGTAAAAATTCCTCAAGTTTACTATTGACCAGAAGAAAGGCAACTTAGCGAATTTACAGGAAGCACACAGAAGAGAAACGGTGCAAGGGAGAGATTAAGCTTTCGAACCAATGATCACACATGCTCGGGTTTTCAACGCTCTCACAAGGTTCTCATCTCTCTCTTTCCCAAATCAAGCACTCCGACTACGGTTTTGATAGAATATTTCCTCAAACGACTCAAAACTGCTCCAACCACAATTGAGTCCTTAACACAACGATCCTCGTACAACCTTTAGCACACGGGTCATGAACCTCTAAACTCGATTCACAGGGACCATCTGACATCCTCAAGTTCAAACTGTTGGGAAATGCGTCCTCAACAATAGTGCGATCACGTCAATGATAATAATCATTGTCAAAAATCTTCTGAAAAGAATATGCAAGGGATGATCCGATATGATATAGTCAATTGACCAACATTAATCGGTAATGATTGGCTGACTAGAGTTTGACATTACTGTCGTGTGACGGTGGTTGTCAATTGATTCCTTTAGGTCACACCTATAGGACAATCCCCTTAAATATATATTGCTCAATTGTATATGATACGAATTGATCGATTTCTTAAAACCATATATCGAGAAATCAGAGGTTGAATCTTAAAGTAAGATTTATATTTGAAATTGAAATGTGTCAATTGTCAAATATTAATCGATATTTTAGAAATATCAAAATTAGAATATGAATGGTTCATGGTTATAACAAACGTTGGAAATATAACGTAATGACGATTATTATGATAACCATATGTTGGGACGGTAATTACGAATTACTAAAATAATTTGTTAAATATGATTTAATTAACTTAGTAATATTATTTATGTGATAAATATATATATTTTAAATTAATACAATTAATTATGTCACATAAGATGTCACATATTATACAATTGTACAAATTAATTTTGTAAAATGAATGTCCATTTTACAATTGTGTTAGCCGTGTAAATGGACATTGTAAGATAAATTTATATGTGATATTTTATCTTATAATTGTTATGATTAGGTTAAGTGTGATATGACTTTACCATTTGCATGTGAGCATGGAAAAGAGTATAAACCCTTCCCCATGCTACCATTACACGACAACCCTAACAAACTCCCTCTATATATGTGACACCTTCACATAATCATTCCATCTCCATGTGAAATTATTTTCTAGAGTAAGAAAATCACAAAACCTCTAAAAATATTATTTACATAATATTTTAGTATACTAATAAAGAGATATTTGTTTACGGTTTTAACATAACCGATTCCGTCTCCTAGCTCGTGTTCGGTTTCGGTTTGTTTAAGGGTAGGTCTTGGTGCATCGTAAAGGAGGCCAGCTATTTTGGTTGCTCCGTGGAGGATCGTCCTAGCACTTATTTGGACCGTGTGTGAGAACCCTTTTTCGTGTTATTTCCGCATTTATATTTTGCATGCATAAGATCATTTTAAATTAATATGAGATTAATTTAATAAATTATTAGTAGGACTAATAAAATGGTGAATAGTATGACTATGAGTTTCCTTCTCAAACTTACTACCATAATATGAACATTCGCGGCAAAACCTTACAAAAGTCACAACTTCCAAGTCCTCAAGTAGCACTCGTACATCATCTCCTTCATTATGATACTCTCAAGGCGTCACACTATACCAAAATTCCTCAAAGTACGAAAATCACCATCATACTACATTCCAACTATTCCTTAAGATTTGGATACTCCAATCTAAAAATTCCTCAAATGACAACTGTACATTACTTCCCAATTTATTACCAGTGTAACACCCTCATTTATTTAAGAGCCTTTAGCCAGACATTCTCAAATAAATAAGACTGTTACCATCTCGGAACGACCGAGGTAGTGAATAATAAAGTAAAACAACCAAAGTACTTTATATGAATCTAATAAAATTTAAACCTTGATATTACAACAACTACGCAGCAGAAATAGAAGTACAGCTGACGACTACTCTATGTATGATATAGTTCTAAGTCGGTCTCAAGCCAACATCTCACATTCCTGTCCCAGCTCCTAGCCCAGCTGTCTCTTTCCTGTAAAATCTAGTCCCCATTCCGGATCATCATAGGTGTCACACGAATACACAGGGTCAACCACGAGGTTGAGTAGGAAAGCATAGATAAGACACGAAATAGACATATACAACTTCCTTCCATCTCCACATCATTCAGTCATCCACTACACCTCCATCACACCACTCTTTCCATCACACCACTCCATCCATCACACCGCTCCTTCCATGGCCATATCACAAGTCCCGTATCACAAGTCCCGTATCACAAGTCCCGTATCATAAGTCCCGTTCTCCACAACAATTAATAATAATCAAATATTCCACAACATCATTCATAAGCAATTATAACAATCTTGTAAGAAACAACATACACACACTTCATGTCATAACACAAACCACAGATATATCCCCTACCTCAATTTGCAGAACGACAACCGAACAACTGCTAGAAATGTTCCCCGTGGAAACTTACACGGTTGTCGCAACCCTATCAAAGATAACCAACTGGCCTAACTAATGTAGTAAGGAAGTCGGGATAGTATCCACAGGGAGACAGATATGAATTTTAAATGCTAAACTAAAGTCCGTCAAGGTAACCAAAATTGGGGGTTTTGTTTGTTGTTTGACTAAACTAAAAGTAATGAAGGAATAGAGAAAAGAAAAGCGTAAAGCAAAGTAGTGTAAAATATAATATGAAGGAAAAGGAACCAGGATAGTCGGTTCACCAATGACAAAATAACGGTCAAGTCTAGGTCAAGAGTCGGTCGCAGGTGGAAATCTAAGGGGTAGTGAAAAGGTCCTCTCGGATCGCTATTCGCCCTAGAATGCTTCTAACGGGCTCTCGCAACTTATTAGGGCACTCTAATGTTTATGACAGGTCTAACCCTCACCAGGCTTTCGATCTTAGGTCGGGGTTTACCATATGAATAATTAGCTACGTCGACTTAACCAATTAAACACCAATAAATGTCATAATTAACAACAGAGATAAATCACCAACAACCGATCTATCCTAAACGAACATCGTCACATTATCATTGGATCACCTATATCCTAGTCAAGTGGATTAGCTACGCATGATAGAGGGCATGACTGAGACAGAATAAATAAAGGAAAAGGGAGTACATGATCGCGATAATGAAAATTGCAATATAAAACAAAGGTAAACAAGTAGTAAAGGAATGAGAATAAAAATGAACAAAGCAAATTTAATTACCGAATGTAAATGGCAAAGAATCATTCTTCAAAGCTAGAAAATGCTAGGGAAAGATTACTGATTACAAGTTTTTAGAGTAAGTCTAAGAGTAAAAGGCAAAAGATAAAAAGATAATCTAAAAAACACTGAAAAGATGCTTTTAAAACGAGTTTAGTCTGACTCCAAACCGATAACCTAATAGGCTTAGGTTAATCTTGGGCTTCGGGGAAAATAACTGGTCGATTGACTTCCTAAACGACTAAAAGTGGTCGATCGACTAAGACACTGGTCGATCGACTTCCTAAACGACCAAAAGTGGTCGATAGACTAAAACACAGGTCGATCAACTTCCTAATCGACTAGAAGTGGTCGATCGACTGAAGATGGCCTTGACTTGGACGGTTGACTTCAAACACACGCTCCCTCGACTTGATACAAAGGGTGGTTCACTTCTCCTGACCTTCTAAATGCAACCTTGAGGACAATATTCGGCTCCGAGTACATACTTCCGAGTATATTCCTGCAATAAATACAAGAAGGCTCAAAGTAGGCAATTCGGGACTAAAAGTAGTAAGGAGTTAGCAAGAGAGTATAAAAATGCATGCAAAAGAAGTCTAAAAGGACTATAGAAATGGCATGCATCAGAAACCGTCACCTAACATATAATATTCAACGATTACAACTCTTCACTTAACCAGATATATATGATAGTACAAATTGCTAATTATAGAAACTTGCTAAATTCGGAAAGTTTCCCGAAGTAGAAATTTACCGGATGTAAACTTGCCAAAACGTAAACTATCCAATCTAAACTTGATTAGTTACAAATATAATAATAATAACAATAATACTAATAATGGTAATAACCCATTAAAATAATAATATAATAATAATAATAATAATAATATTAACACCCTTAATAATAATATTAACACCCAAAACCCATACTCACCTCACGATTCCCTCAACCACCCGCGGAAACCCAAACCCACAATTTACGTCACCGTCACGGCTACTGCCGACAACCACCACCCATAACACTCACCCCCGCCTGCCCTAACACTGACACCCTGAGGCGGGTCGACTCTAACCGGCGTGTCCAACCGCGGACCGCAACCATGATTACGCTGCAACTCTTACAACCACCATACGCGACCCTGCCCCACCTCGGCGTCAGACTAACACAACCACCATGGTACCACCGTGTCGACCTCCCCCGAGTTAACGGTGGCACCACCCCGAAATCCATACGTAAACAACCCAACCAACGACCGCCACTAATTTTCAGACCACCACCAAACAATCGCCCTCACCCCAGGAAACAACCCTAGACACTACGAAGTCTCGACCCCAGCGACGCTTACCATCATAGACACGAAACGAAAGAAGGAATGATAAACTCACTTTAGGTTTGCCTGAAGTTCATTTCGAAGGCTCCCTGAACACCCATAATTAACCACCGTCGCTCGCTGTCGCCTCACTCTCTCTCTTGTGCTGACGGTTGTGGTTGCTAGGGTTGAGAGGAGGCAGGAGTGAAGAAAAGACAAATAGGGTTTTTGGATTGGGGCATATGTACGATTCATACGTTTTGTAGAGCTTGTAGGGTTTTCCGCGGGTTGGGCATACGGGTTAAACATACGTCCTTGGCCCAATCACAACTCATAGTCTAATATGACTATTCACATGACATTATTTACGTAATTCGAACCGAGCCCAACTCGTTATATACGTATAACTCTTAACATTATTATTAAATGACGTATCTACTTACGTTTGCAATTAATATAAAGTCGTAACATAATATAAAACCTATAACGCTAACTCCGAGTCAAAACCCGAGTTTCGAAAATGAGAGGTATTACATATTCGATAAAATAATTATTGAATACTAATGTTCAAATATGATCAAAACGTCAATATAAACAATAAATGTCATACTAAAATATGAGCTAAACATAATTCAAATATTATAACCTAGTGACTATATAAATACGAAATATTATAATCAAAATACGAGGTATTACAGTCTTCCCTCCTTAAAATGAACTTCGTCCCGAAGTTCAACCACGCACACTCATCACCGTACTCAAAACTCAGGCGTAAATCATATGCCAACACATACCACATACTCAATATAGACTCGAGCCATAATAACAATAATTCCCGTTCATAAGTCGCAACTTATAATCTAACAAGTATTTATAATAAATAATAATAACTTGCAATTGCTAAACAAATAATATATAATTATATGTCATCTTGATAAAAACATAAATAATCAACTCATTATTATGGACTATGAAAATACAGGGTATTATAGTCTTCCCTCCTTAAAATGAACTTCGTCCCGAAGTTCATCATCCCATGGTCAACAATCTGGTCACTAGGCATGTAACGAACACAAAACGGGATACCACATAACCTCAAGGTATCACAAAATCCTTATAAATAACCCAGCTAACCAAATACCACAAGTTTATCCATCTCTCACACAACCCGTCTCACAATCAGAAAAAATATTTTATGAAATAGAAAATATTAACTATCAGAATAAAGGAACAATTACTAATATTCAACTCAAATAAGTACTCATAAGAAATCCATATCAATTACCATGTAGACATATAACCTCAAGCAACAACAAGAATATTAGGATCAGTAGAAATCGTGTTACGCAGTAAAACAGAATCAGAATAGCTAACACTTACATACCCTTGAAATTTTGACGCAACTCAGCATATTTTCACCAATGTAGTCAATCAGCAAACTCGTATTTTATCATAGACAATTTAAAACATTCCCCCGTTCATAATCATATTATAGAAGCAAAATCATAATTAAGGAAGGACATAGATTAAAATTAATTAACGTAATTACACATGGTCATTGACATATTGCACAAGTTACACACCAAACAAAGACTAACAATACCGTTTAATATTCCTAGATATCAATAAGTTAAAATCACTTAGGCACATCTCCTATCCACTCTCATTACATCATTTATCATGAAACTATTAATATATGTGACTTGCAAAAATAAGGGGTTTATTACATAATGCGCAACAATTAAATATCCGTGCAGGATTTCATCAATACTTAGCTACAGAATTCGTCATATTGCAATCAATCACCACAATTATCGAACATCAAGCTTTATCATGGTTTATTACTTTGAAAATATTTTGAAATGTTTGAATCATTGAAACGGTAATTTGTGACAATTTATAAACACGATTCAAATGACAATTTTACAAGTTGCAGATCGAAAACAAGACTATACAGAGACATTATGACTCTTCTTTACTAAGACGTTGTTCTTGTCGCACTTGAATTATGGAAATTTTAACGATAAAAGTAAACGAATTCGCAAGACTATTAATTCACACTTCACATGTCAACCAATTAGTAATTCCAATAAATCGTGATCAGAATTTATACATATCAATATGCACTTCACTTTATGGCATAACAATATACATGAAAAGTCATAAAGATTGTTATCGCAGGGACTAGCCAAGGATATACCCTCAATATACGAAAGAACATCAACAAGATTCACATTGTTCAAATAATCACCATTACGTATAACAATTAGGTTGCTATATCATGCGAATAATTTTACCCGTTAAAATTCATTCTACCACTTGGCAAGACTATTCTATGATAAACATGATTTTAACATTACATACGATCATCACATAATTACTTTGAGGCATACCATTAGAAAGTAAGAGTGCCGGTATAATTGAAACTATTTTATATAAAACTTGACGAAATAAAGAAGGTTACGCTCAGATAGTAAGGTTCATATTCATATTATATGTCTACTATGCACGTTACTGATGCTATATCAGGATATCACATGGTCACATCACATAATTCACATTTGATTAAACTGTTATATGAAACTTACGTACTCGCAATTCCGACAAATAAACATTATGCAGCAACTTACAACAATCAAAATTAAATAACCGCTGATCTATCTTGCGGGCGATTATAGTTTTAGAAAAAAAATATAACGAATTAGCTAACCATAGGAAAAAGAATCAAATGCATATATCTCAAGGAACTCATTTGTAGCAATTCTTACAACTCAATTGGTCTGAACAGGAACATTACAGTAATTCATTGAAAAGAAAATTGGGCAACTTGTAAAAATCGCAATTAAATAAAAATTTGTGATGATTTTACATGGCTTATCATTTTGAAAACATGAACGGACATTATACATAGTGGAGTTGGAATTACGCATAACAATAACCATATTTTAAATGATTTCCTCTACAAAATCAGGGGTCAAATCGAAACTGTGCAGTAACACTCGGGTCACTGTCAACTAAAAGATTTATTTCTCCCAAAATATAACTCCTATTAACATGAAACCAAAAGCATTGTAAAACCGACTCAGGAGGTTATCATACATAAAATTTTCATAATCAAATATGGAACACAGTTAAAATGACAGCCCGTTCTATCAAGGTAACATTCTTGGAAGTTACTAAAATTTTTTTTGGTTCCGTTACGACTTCACATTACTGCATCGGAACTCAACCATTCATCTTCCGAAACACGTTGAAATATCATTTGAAGCACACAGACACCTCCATATTAACATGTATGCATCATTCAAACTTTAATTGTCACTTATAACACGGTAAAGATTTCGAAACTAAAAATAGAATCAACTAAATAACTCAATATTTATAGATGTTTATATATGTATATACACATTTGTATCACTTACTATATGTCACTCATGGCTTGGGGCAACACATTCCACATATCACTGGACATAGAATACTAGTATACAAGCCTGATCATTCATATCCGAATACCAACAATATTTTACGATAATCATTTAATACCTAGATAATCACATGGACATTCCAACACCAAATCATTCACTCACAAATACACATCCATACCATAAAAATTTCAATTCAATCACCCAGCTCGATCCACATTTCAATACTAAGCATAATCTTCCAATAACATCATTAACCTTAACTCACCTGTTACTTACCTCATTCTTCTCCTGCAAGAATGTTAGTACAGTATAAATGGGTCACTATATAGTCTGCCCCACTCCTCAATTACTCTCATTGGGTTCCCGAGACAAAACCGAAAGGGCCCAGGTTTGGTGTGAGGGGGCCCCTAACTCATCCCGTCCCTTTTTGGGGCTCCTATCAGTTTCTTCTCGGGGTTCATTTTATTAAACTCTTCCTACGTTTATTATTATTCATTTGGTTTAGGCCTGAGGATCGTTCGCTCTGATACCACTTTGTAACACCCCCATTTATTTAAGAGCCTTTAGCCAGACATTATCAAATAAATAAGACTGTTACCATCTCGGAACGACCGAGGTAGTGAATAACAAAGTAAAACAACCAATGTACTTTATATGAATCTGATAAAATTTAAACCTTGATATTATAACAACTATGCAGCAGAAATAGAAGTACAACTGACGACTACTCTATTTATGATATAGTTCTAAGTCGGTCTCAAGCCAGCATCTCACATTCCTGTCCCAGCTCCTAGCCCAGCTGTCACTTTCCTGTAAAATCTACTCCCCATTCCGGATCATCGTAGGTGTTACACGAATACATAGGGTCAACCACGAGGTTGAGTAGGAAAGCATAGATAAGACACAAAATAAACATATACAACTTCCTTCCATCTCCACATCATTCAGTCATCCACTACACCTCCATCACACCACTCCTTCAATCACTCCACACCATCCATCACACCGCTCCTTCCATAGCCATATCACAAGTCCCGTATCACAAGTCCCGTTCACCACAACAATTAATAATAATCAAATATTCCACAACATCATTCATAAGCAATTATAACAATCTTGTAAGAAACAACATACACACACTTCATGTCATAACACAAACCACATATATATCCCCTACCTCATTTTGCAGAACGACAACCGAACAGCTGCTTGAAATGTTCACCGCGGAAACCGTCACCTAACATATAATATTCAACGATTACAACTCTTCACTTAACCAGATATATAAGATAGTACAAATTGCTAATTATAGAATCTTGCTAAATTCGGAAAGTTTCCCAAAGTAGAAATTTCCCGAATGTAAACTTGCCAAAACGTAAACTATCCAAACTAAACTCGATTAGTAACGAATATAATAATAATAACAATAATACTAATAATGGTAATAACCCATTAAAATAATAATAATAATAATAATAATAATAATAATAAGAAGGCTGGGCACGAGGAAGCTATCTTATGCAGGCAGACTGACACTGGTCAGGTCTGTCTTGGCCTCCTTGCATAAGTATTGGGCTAGTATTTTTATTCTGCCTAGTTTAGTGATGAAAAGGATTGATGCCATATGAAGAAATTTTTTATGGGATGGCACAGCTGAGTACAAGAGATCTCCTCTAGTAGCTTGGGAGAAAATCTGCACAAGTCACAAAGAAGAAGGGCTGAATTTGAGAGACTCTGCTACCTGGAACACTGCTGCCATTGGAAAACTTGCTTGGTGGGTGTCAAGCTGCCCTAATAAGCTGTGGGTGCAGTGGGTGCATCACAACTATCTGAAAGACACTAGCTGGGATGACTACCAGCCTGCTCATGACTCACCTTGGTGTTGTAAAAAGATTTGTAAAGTTAAAGACAAACTGAAGAGGGGACACAACACTCTTGGCTGGACAAACACAGGTCCCAACAGCTATTCTATTGCTAAGGGATACTCATGGTTGCGTGGGGAACAGAATGAGGCTGAGTGGAGTAAGCTGATATGGAACAGATGGGTCATACCTATGCATGGTTTTGTAGCTTGGTTACATCAACATCAAGCGTTTAATACCAGGGTCAAGCTTCACAGACTGAACATTATACCAGACAATACATGCTGCATCTGTGAGGGTGCACCTGAAACCATTGATCACTTATTTGGGCAGTGTTCTTATAGCTGGACAATCATTCAAGGCATAGCAGCTTGGATTGGCTTTAAACCTCAGATGACTTTGAACAACGAATGGAGGCTAAGACTAAGGGGGACTAAGATGCAGAGAGCTATCAAAAACAGTGCTCTAAATGCGGTCATTTACCACATTTGGATGCAAAGAAATAGAAGCAGAAATGAGCAAAGTATTCTTAGACCAATGATTGTAATCAAAAATATTAAAGCTGAGTTGAGTAGTTTTTTTCGTAGCAGGATCACAGATGGTTTACCAGTCAAGGATAAAGCTTTTCTAAGCTCCCTTGGCTAATAACTTTGTAATTGCCTCTTATGCCTTATATATATACACTTACCTTTTACCAAAAAAAAAAAAAAAAAAATAATAATATTAACACCCATAATAATAATATTGACACCCAAAACCCATACTCACCTCACGATTCCCTCAACCACCCGCGGAAACCCAAACCCACAATTTACGTCACCGTCACGGCTACTGCCGACAACCACCACCCATAACACTCACCCCCGCCTGCCCTAACACTGACACCCTGAGGCGGGCCGACTCTAACCGGCGTGTCCAACCGCGGACCGCAACCATGATTACGCTACAACACTTACAACCACCATACGCGACCCTGCCCCACCTCGGCGTCAGACTAACACAACCACCATGGTACCACCGTGTCGACCTCCCCCGAGTCAACGGTGGCACCACCCCGAAATCCATACGTAAAAAACCCAACCAACGACCGCCACTAATTTTCAGACCACCACCAAACAATCGCCCTCACCCCAGGAAACAACCCTAGACACTACGAAGTCTCGACCCCAGCGACGCTTACCATCATATACACGAAACGAAAGAAGGAATGATAAACTCACCTTAGGTTTGCCTGAAGTTCATTTCGAAGGCTCCCTGAACACCCTTAATTAACCACCGTCGCTCGCTGCCGCCTCACCCTCTCTTGTGCTGACGGTTGTGGTTGCTAGGGTTGAGGGGAGGAAGGAGTGAAGGAAAGACAAATAAGGTTTTTGGATTGGGGCATACGTATGATTCATACGTTTTGTAGGGTTTGTAGGGTTTTCCGCGGGTTGGGCATACGGGTTAAACATACGTCCTTGGCCCAATCACAACTCATAGTCTAATATGACTATTCACATGACATTATTTACGTAATTCGAACCGAGCCCAACTCGTTATATACGTATAACTCGTAACATTATTATTAAATGATGTATCTACTTACGATAGCAATTAATATAAAGTCGTAACATAATATAAAACCTATAACGCTAACTCCGAGTCAAAACCCGAGTTTCGAAAATGAGAGGTATTACATATTCGATAAAATAATTATCGAATACTAATGTTCAAATATGATCAAAACGTCAATATAAACAATAAATGTCATACTAAAATACGAGGTAAACATCATTGAAATATTATCAACACGTGACCATATAAATACCAAATATTATAATCAAAATACGAGGTATTACAACTAGGCTTTTAGACTTCCGATTTCTAGCAAGTTACTCTAAACCATCTTCCCAACAGTGGTGCATTCTACAATTTCATTAAGTACATCAATAGGTAAACGCCGAGATTCAATAAGTAACTTAATAAGGTGAAACACTCAGTCAACTCCACAAGTGAAATTATAAATGTCTCAACATTCCCACACTGTTACCAATAACTTTCTTGCCTCGAGTATAAGGTTCTTCCTGTATTCAAACAACTCCTCAAGATTAAGTGACACTAATTTACCACATTCATCTATTCGACAATATTATCACCTTACGCATGTTCCTCTAAATTCACCTAAGACTCCAAGTGATACCATTGTTTAGTATCAAAGATAAACCTAGGTCTACTAACTGAAGCTAGCGGAAGTAGGGTCGAATTCCACAGGGAGGCACGGACATAATAAAAAGGTCAGTTTACAAGTCACGATTTGGGGGGTTTTTGTTGGGGCTGGTGTCCTTTACAGTTAGTACAATGACTTATTAAATCTCTTAAATGATCACAAGGGCATACTTCAGTATTATATCAGTTGATCCACGTTTATCAATAACGGTTGGCTTGCTAGCTAAGTTTGACGTTATTGTCATACGGATGCGGGTGATCAACTGGTCCCTATAAGTCACACCTATAGGACACGTTTGAGAGATGTGAAGGTATGAAAATACAGTCACATTTATGCCGAATACGACTAAATCGTTAGTCAGAGGTATTGACTATAAAATTAGTCAATGAGATGTTGAGATAATTATTTAATACGGATTAAATAATTTTAGTTAATACGAATTACAAGATTAATTCGTAAATTAAATATAAACGGTTATATTTGATTAAATGTTGAATTCGTGTATTAATATAAGCAGTTATATTAATTAAGCTAATTATACAATATCGTCATTTTCTTATCAGACCATTATTAATGTATCGACTGCACATTGTGACGAAGTAATACATTAGTATCTGATAACATGTATACGATTTATAATTGAAACCCGCGGATTACATTTTAGCATTAGGGTCGACTCACGCATTAGAATAAGGTGAGAATGGAAAGCCCACTCTCAACCTATGCTAATTTCGGCCGAGTAGGGTTACAAAAGGAGGGGAATTCTCCTTTTGTCAGACTACTGGAATTCATATACTTATAAACTAGGGTTTTTTGAGAGCATCCTTCTCCCAAAAACCTAGATTTCACATCAAAACTCACAAAAGCTCTCCCCATATTGCAAGGCAATTGGAGAGTATTTCTAGCACACGCGGCACCATCTCAGACGGATCTTGGCTGCAAGTTATAGGAGGGAATCTCTGTTGATTCCTGTTCGTAGGCCATATTCGCAAGGACCTAAGGTTGTGCATATATTCTTTTCGATTCATGTTTTTTATTTTATGACGATATTCACATGTAAAATTTCGTTATAATCCTGTAATTTTAAGGGTGAATATACGGAAATTCCCCAGAAGTGGTATCAGAGCTTGGCCACGAAACTTTTACAATTGTGATTTTCATAAAATGTTTTAAATCGGATATTTTTAATCCGTTTGATGCGACTCGGCCATGTGCCCCTTTTGTGAGAAATGGATCTTGTTTTTCGATTTTGATTTGCATATTGTTGATTAATCGATATTTTTAGCAATATGTGAATCATTTGTTGTTTATTGTTGATTTACACGCATAAATCGAAAATAAATACAAGTTTTTGTTTTTAAAAGTGCTGCAATTGGGATTCTACGAATGAGCGAATTACTACTCGTTCGTAGTCTTTGGCTCGATCGAGCAGGTTTTGCTTCCAACCCGTCGCTCGATCGAGCCTTGCCGTACTCGATCGAGTGACACTGTTACTCGATCGAACACGTTTAGGCTCGATCGAGCATTTTTCTGGAAATCTTTCATTTTCTGAAAATTTTGGTTTTCAGGAAATTGTTTTGGCTCGATCGAGTACCGTTGTTACTCGATCGAGCAAACTCGTCAATCAAGGTTACTCGATCGAGTACCCTAGTGACTCGATCGAGCAACCCTGTTTTGGCAGGATTTCGAAAATAAATTTTTTTTTTGTTGTTTTCTCTAGACCCATGGTAATATGCTATATACGGATATAGTGTATTAACATTTGTGAAACGGTTCACACTCGATAGATACATATTGTTTTAAAGCGGTTTAAAAAATTGGATTATAAGATTATTAAGTTTAATGTGAATAAAACGGTTTAATCTCATAATTTTAATATTGTAAGGTGGTTTGGAAAAATTTATTAAACATAATTACGGAATTATGTCACGAATGAATTTGTTTTAGTTGATGCATTTTATTTATCGTCTGTTGAATGCCTTTGAATGTCTTTATAACATATTTAATTTTTACAAATGGTTGTAACTTAGTGTGGCCTTAGTAGATTGTGTTTCCGAAATGATGGAACATAGTCTTGGTTGTAATTTTGAGATCTCGCATCTCCGTTTTGTTTTTCCTTTGTAATTACTTTTGTATTTAAATTAGAATGTAAAATAGGTTTATATTTGTAATTTAAATTTGTAATTTTGAGAAGACCAAAGACGGAGACCGGATGCTCACTCCCGCTGCAAAGACCAAGATGGAACATCAAGACAAGCTTCTCGGGTCCAACGGTGGATTCCAAAGTTGTTTTATGTTTAATTTGGTAGGATAGGCCACACTAGGACATTTATTTACGTTTCTTGCTTTCTTTTACGCATTCATCGGTTATAGTTTGCATCATATTCCGCCTAAAACCAAACCACCTATAACACGCCTGAAAACTGACTCATGTAAAGGTTACGCGTTAGTTTTCAATGACATACAGATGTCACTTGTCAATTTTTAAGCCATCACTTAATTTTATTCATTCACGCAAATGCTATATTTTAGTTGATGCGGGAGCATTAGCAAGGGTTCGAGGTCGTGACCCACGACCCAAGGAAAGATTAAAAATGTTCGATATGGGTTCGATACGGATTTTTAAGTTAGCTTGGAAAGACGTATTGAAGGAACAAGGGAAGGTAGCGGGAAACTACCTTGGAAGTCGCACCAAGAGTGGCGACATGAAGGGCACGAAACCCTAGATTAATTAGGGTTTGTGTTTTATTCTTTTTGTTATTTTAATTAGTTTTGTTATTTAATTAATTAAGTTTGTTACTAGTTTGTTACAACTAGGTTGTTAAGGTTGTTACAAGGTGGTTACAAAGTTAGTTATTAGTTAGTTATGAGTTTGTTATTAAGTTGTTAGGGTTTGTTACTACAACTTAATCTTTTATTTATTAGTTTATCTTTTAAGATTTAATAAGGATTATTTTAATCCATAAGATAGAATTAGGAAAGTAAAATAAGTAGTAGTAGTACTCGGTTGGGACGGATGTCTTGGGAACCGTGTAGGAGTCGTTTTTCTTTCCTATTTCGATTCTAAGTTTGTGACGGATGACCTTACTATAAATAGGCATCCTTAGTTGTTTGTTTTAGAATATTCAAGTGATAAATTAAAAACCTTTTTGTTAAGTTTTACTTACAAATCTAAAGTATCTGTGTGAGCTTTAAAACCCGAAGTATCTGTGTGAGCTTCAAAATAATTGAGAGAATATCTGTGTGAGTTTGATCAATTATCCTATCCATCGACATACATAATTCATTCATTAAATCGTTTCACAAATCTTTCAAGTATTAAGTGTCGTGCCTTATTACGTCATCAAGATTCATCGATCAAGAACCACCAAGAACGATCACCACCGTTGACCACCCGTTGACCGCCGCCACGTCAGCCTGCCGTGCTGCCACGTCATCACCACCGTGCCACCATTCATCCGTTTTCATCTTTCTTGGTTACTTTTTCGTTCTTTATTCGTTCAAGATTATAATATTTCTTTAGTATTTTTATTCCGCTGCAACATCCGTATTTTAGTTGATTATCTTTATTGATTATCACCCCAAATACGCATCAAATTGGTATCAGAGCTTCGGCTCTTGGTCTAATTTTTATTACACCAGTTCTTGGGAAAGTTTGTCAACATGGTAGGATCTCAAGATGGAGAAGAAAAATCATGGGAGGAGAGCAATATGGAGTTAAAATCCGAAATCCAAGAGCTCAAGTATCTCATAAAGACTATGATGACCAAAGGAGGTCATAAGAAAACGGGGGAGTCCTCATCTAGGGCGAGTGACTCGGAAGAAGAAGCTGAATTTAAGGGCAAGACTTGGGACAAGAACGATGATGATAGAGGTCTCAAACTTGACATCCCTGAATTCAAAGGAGACATGGATCCGGAAGATTTCTTGGAGTGGCTAAGACAAACGGAGAGAGTCTTTGAGTACAAGGAATACGATGACCGGAAGCAGTTCAAAGTTGCTATATTAAAGCTTACCAAGTACGCTTCACTATGGTATGAAAATCTGGTGAGACAAAGAAAGAAGCAACACAAAGAAAAGATTAAGTCTTGGGCAAAGTTGAAAAAGCACATGGTAAAGAAATTCTTGCCAAAGGACTACAATCAAGAAAATTACCTAAAACTCCATTCTTTAACTCAAGATAATATGTCCGTCTCAGAATACATTCGGGAATTTGAAAAGATGACTATTGTATGTGATCTAGATGAGAGGGAGGAGTTGAAAGTTGCTAGATTTATTCGTGGTTTAGTACCAACCCTAGCTTCAAGGGTTGAGATTCAAAACTATGAAGATTACTATGATGTGTGCAGGATTGCTTTGAAGTTTGAAAGACATGACAAGGCAAAGAAAGTAAATTCTTATAAAAGCACAAGAGTCGGAGAAGGTTCATCATCATACACCACCAATACCGCGCCTAAGAAGGAGGCGTCGAAGGAAGAGGCGGCCGAAAAGGCCAAAGGAGCATTCAAGCCAAGTATTCCTGATCCTAGAGGGAGTACAATTAGAAGATGTTATAAGTGTCAAGGCTATGGACACATCGCTACGGATTGCCCTCAAAAGAGAACCTTATCCATTCAAGAACTTCAAGGTATGGTTCCAAACTTTGTTGTACCTGAAATTGTTGAGGAGGAGAAAATTGAGGAGGAAAAGGAGGATAGGAAAGTCGTGGGAGCCGAGAGTGAGGACGAAGGAGAGTGCCTCGTAGTACGTGCTTTACATGTGGAGTCCACGATGGAGGGTGAGGAACAAAGAGATAATGTGTTCCATACTCGTTGTAAGGTAGAGGGAAAAAAGTGCGACTTGATTATTGATAGCGGGTCTTGCACTAATGTGGTTTCAAAAACCTTAGTTTCGGAGTTGGAGTTAAGTATTAGGGCTAGAGAAAAACCATATAAGTTGCAATGGTTAGATGGAAACCAAGGAGTACGGGTAGAAAAACAAGCCTTAATTTCTTTCAACATTGGACCTTATGAGGATAAACTGTGGTGTGACATCGTCCCTATGAACGCATGTCATATATTACTTGGAAGGCCTTGGCAATACGATAGGAACGTTATACATGATGGGAGAGCAAATGTATATAGCGTTACTAAAGGAGGTACCATCTATGATCTCCAACCTTTATCAAGAATCAAACCTAGGCCACATAATTCAAAGAAGAGTTTGTTTATGGAGGTAGGAGAGGGGTCATCAAGCGAGGAGGCCGCGGGAACGGTTAAGCGAGAGGTTGGGTTGGTTGAGATTCATGGGGGAGATGGTAGTTGTGAGGGGCTGCCGAGTAAGGAGGAGCGCGGAGGTTTGGAGGGTGCGACAACCGTGCGCTTGGTGGAGGAAGTTGGCCGTGAAGTTGCTAGGGCCAAAGGCAAGGAGTCCATGGTGCATAAGGACTTTTGGAACATGAAGTTGATGAGTCAAGGAAACCGTGTTCTCAACGAATCAAGGGCTAACATATCCAAGTCTACTCGAGAGTTACATGATCTTAATTTGAGGTCAAATTCTCAAAAACTGAGAGAGTATGATGCGGGAGCATTAGCAAGGGTTCGAGGTCGTGACCCACGACCCAAGGAAAGATTAAAAATGTTCGATATGGGTTCGATACGGATTTTTAAGTTAGCTTGGAAAGACGTATTGAAGGAACAAGGGAAGGTAGCGGGAAACTACCTTGGAAGTCGCACCAAGAGTGGCGACATGAAGGGCACGAAACCCTAGATTAATTAGGGTTTGTGTTTTATTCTTTTTGTTATTTTAATTAGTTTTGTTATTTAATTAATTAAGTTTGTTACTAGTTTGTTACAACTAGGTTGTTAAGGTTGTTACAAGGTGGTTACAAAGTTAGTTATTAGTTAGTTATGAGTTTGTTATTAAGTTGTTAGGGTTTGTTACTACAACTTAATCTTTTATTTATTAGTTTATCTTTTAAGATTTAATAAGGATTATTTTAATCCATAAGATAGAATTAGGAAAGTAAAATAAGTAGTAGTAGTACTCGGTTGGGACGGATGTCTTGGGAACCGTGTAGGAGTCGTTTTTCTTTCCTATTTCGATTCTAAGTTTGTGACGGATGACCTTACTATAAATAGGCATCCTTAGTTGTTTGTTTTAGAATATTCAAGTGATAAATTAAAAACCTTTTTGTTAAGTTTTACTTACAAATCTAAAGTATCTGTGTGAGCTTTAAAACCCGAAGTATCTGTGTGAGCTTCAAAATAATTGAGAGAATATCTGTGTGAGTTTGATCAATTATCCTATCCATCGACATACATAATTCATTCATTAAATCGTTTCACAAATCTTTCAAGTATTAAGTGCCGTGCCTTATTACGTCATCAAGATTCATCGATCAAGAACCACCAAGAACGATCACCACCGTTGACCACCCGTTGACCGCCGCCACGTCAGCCTGCCGTGCTGCCACGTCATCACCACCGTGCCACCATTCATCCGTTTTCATCTTTCTTGGTTACTTTTTCGTTCTTTATTCGTTCAAGATTATAATATTTCTTTAGTATTTTTATTCCGCTGCAACATCCGTATTTTAGTTGATTATCTTTATTGATTATCACCCCAAATACGCATCATTAGTTCACTTAAAATGAATAATAACAAGTTGATGGGGTCTTCCTCGTATAACCAAAAATTTAGATTAGTCTTTATAAATCAAACTCCCATGAATCCCTTCTTCGTCGGTAGGCATACTATGACCCCTTCTACGTCGGGTAAGTGGGAACAGATGATTTATTTTAACTCAACATCGTGGTCACTAAATACTATCTAGTGACTATGATGGACTAAAAGATGAGATTTACGGAAATCTATTGACGAAGAGTTCTAACGGTAGAACTAGCCAAGTAGTTGGCTTATCAATTTACGGAAATTGAGTCTTGGGATCGTTTATATAATTCTTGAGAGAGATCAATTATATAAATGCTTGAGTCTACAAGTTTAAATTCAATTTAAAAATAGACTTAAATCACAACGACGAGTTGCTTATATCGTTTTGTTTTTATCTTCTTTTCAGTGTGGAACACGTACAAATTAAAACTAATAATAACAAATGGTTGGTCACGTCCAATGCCAAGTGCCACGCTAGCACGAGAACCCTGGCTTAAAGCCTTCATGGAATCCATGAATTAGTCTACGAGACTGAAGAATGATGGGTCAAACTTCTCGGACTGGGTGGCAGCATTACGGAATGCTGCTATTGCTGACGGAAAGCTCAAGTACTTGACTGAGCCTATTCCGGCACACCCAGGAACTGCGGTTAGATCTGCCGAAGTTCACGCTCATAGCGACTTCGTCATGGAAGCGGGTGCGATAAAGAACGTACTTATCTATGCAACGGAATCCAATTTGCAAAGACGCTTCATTTCCCATGGTGCAAACAAGATTTTCACCACGCTCACAAATGAATTCTCGAAAGCTCCGAGAATCGTTTCATATGAGCATACCTGTCGCTTCTTTGAAGCGAAACTCCAGAAGGGCCAAGCTGTTAGCCCACATATTCTCAACATGATTGAGAATATCGAGAAACTGGAGACCTTAAACTGCAAGATCAGTGAGAACATAATCGTTGATCGAATGCTTCATTCACTCCATGAAGGGTTTGCCCTCTTTAGGGCCAACTATTATATGAATGACATGAAGAAGACTCCTCATGAGCTCCACTCACTTCTCGTACAGACCGAGAAGGATCTGAAATTGAGTGGGAGCATGAAGCAGGATGTTCTCATGATCTCCAGTAAAGGTAAGGGTAAAGGGAAAGCTCAAGGCGACCTAGTGGTAGGTAAGCCAAAGTTCAAGAAGTCAGGATCTGCTAAGAGTGGGCCCGGTGAGTCGAGCAACTCACAGGGTAAGACAAAAAGCAAGGATACAAGAATGGAATGCCACCATTGCCATAAGACTGGGCATTGGAGGCGCACGTGCCCCGTGTATCGCGAGGACATTAAGGCACGCCGCGTTACTCCTGTTGGTATGTCTTCTTCCTCTTTTATTCACATGATTGAGATTAACCATGCAAGTTACGGAACTTGGGTATTAGATACTGGTTGTGGTTCTCATCTGTGTAATCATGTGCAGGGCCTCCGAAACCTCGAGCCCCTCATAAAGGGTGAGGTTGACCTGCGTGTCGGGAATGGAGCACGAGTTGCTGTAGTCTTGAGGGGAACATACGTGATCCAGCTTCCTAGTGGATTTGAGTTATCGTTGTATACTGTTATTATGTTCCCAGTTTATCCAAAAACATTATTTCTATTTCTGCACTTGACAAACTTGGATTTTCATTTGTAATAGAGAATAATAGCTGTATTTTCTCGTTACACGATATGATTTATGGCAAGGCAGTTTCCATGAATGGAATTTATGTTTTAGATCAAACCACCGAAATATTACACGTGAAATAATAAGAAGTTAAAGGTTGGTGACAAAGATCAAACCTACCTATGGCACTGCTGTATGGGACATATAAATGAGAAACGCGTAAAACAGCTCATACATAATGGAGCTATCTCGGCCTTTGATTTCGAATCATATGGCACCTGTGAATCATGTCTCATCGGTAAGATGACTCGTATTTCCTTCAAAGGTGTTGGAATGCGCGCTGTCGACCTATTAGAACTCATACACACGGATGTATGTGACCCTATGTCGATCAACGCACGAGAAGGCTATAGGTATTTCATCACTTTCACGGATGATTTGAATAGATATGGCTATGTCTACTTAATGAAACATAAAAGTGAATCCTTTGACAAGTTCAAAGAATACCAGAATCGGGTACAGAACCAACTGGGTAGAACGATTGAAACACTACGATCCGATCGTGGTAGCGAGTATTTTTCTAATGAGTTTGATCAACACCTTAAAGACTTTGGAATCGTTCTACAGTTGACTCCACCTGGAACACCACAATTAAATGGTGTGTCTGAACGAAGAAATCGAACTCTACTTGATATGGTTCGATCCATGATGAGTCACACCGTCGTGCCTGATTCATTATGGGGATATGCTCTTCTGTCAGCCGCTCTAATACTTAACCGAAGTCCGTCTAAAGCTGTTGACAAGACTCCATACGAGTTATGGAAGGGAACGGTCCCTAACTTGTCCTTTATTCGGGGTTGGGGCTGCGAAGCTTATGTCAAATGGAGACACGAGGACAAGCTCGGCCCACGATCGGTCAAGACATACTTTATAGGTTATCCAAAAGGAACTTTTGGTCATTACTTCTACTCGCCAACCGAACAACGTGTTTTTGTTGCGGCTAGTGCGACGTTCTTAGAGAAAGAATTTCTCGAGAACAAGTCGAGTAATAGAACCGTCGATCTATCGGAGATTCAAGAACAAACTGCCGAGCAACCATTGGAGGAAGCAGTTCCTTCAACCTCGGCTGCGGTAGATATTCCTGAGGAACATAGGAGGTCGGGAAGAGTCTCTATTCCTCCGGACAGATACATTGGTGATACATGCAATTTATATAGACTTTTTTAGGTCCATTTAGCACGTATTTCTATGCATTTTCATGCACTTTACGTGCCATTTTTCCCCATTTTGCTTCCTTTGCTGTATTTTCTGTTATTTTGCAGGAATTATGCAAAAGACGAAGAAACCATGCTTTTTCAGTCCGTTTTGAGCTCTTTTAGAGGATGAAGCAAGTCAAGAAGTCCCATAGCCCCGATTTTGCCGTGCAAGGCCTAAAGGAACGGTAACCGAGGCAAGAACGAGGAACAAAAGCAAGGAAGAAGCAAAAAAGAAACACTGCATCTGTCAATTACTCGATCGAGTAAGCACCAGAACTCGATCGAGTGGATGCAGGAGGAGAAAGACTCGATCGAGTAGTTTGATACTCGATCGAGTAGTTTGATACTCGATCGAGGAGTCTGCAGGAAGGACCTTACCTTCGAGGGTTCCATGGTTACTCGATCGAGCCGTTGCCAGCTCGAAGTTGCTCGATCGACCCCTTTTTGAAGAACAGTTACTCGATCGAGTGGTTCAGTCACTCGATCGAGCAACTCACTTAAGTGTCCCGGATTTGCAGTTTACGTTTTAGGTTTAGTTTTCCTTAGAGTTAACCTAATCCTTATTTAAGGATTAGGTTAGCAGCCTTTTAGAGATATTCAGATTCATTCACATTCAGTCATTCAGTAATTTACATTCAGTTTTCTCTTAAGCAGTGATTTTAGTTCCAAACACTTTCACTTAGGGTTTTCTTCATTCAAGTATTTTTTGGATCTTGTTCTTCCTTCCTTTGCCATTACTGTAATTCACTTGCTACTCTTTCTTTTATTGTTCTTGTTTTCTTTGATTTATGATTTATCTCAATTCTTCTTTATTCGTTATGTTGAATGTTCTTGTTATCTTTGTTTTTATTAGTTTAGTTTCCCCAAGTATGCGTAGCTAATCCCCTAATATGTCAGGATGAAGAAACTCGCCGTAGTTATGTCGTAGGAATTGCATGTTAGTCATCCTTACGACGAAGTTTACCCATAAACAATATAATTGTAAAACTTGTCAAATGAGTGCACGCAGGAGACCAGTTTACTTAGTAAAACCTTACTTGGATCGAAAGATTGGTAGGTAGGCTTTTTTAGGGTGATTTACGAAACCTATCTAGAGATCGAAAGATTGATAGGAGAATTCAGGGGTGATTTCAGACCGAAAGGATATTAATCGTTCCCACTTCGTTGTTATTTCGACCGACCTAAATCTTTATGTGACTTTAATTTCCGCGACGACCTGAATCCTGACATATTCATCCTTTTATTGTTTGAAACTGGTTTTTGTCATCTTTATTTTAAATTCTTTTATATCCGTCTTAGCTTTAATCAAAACAACCCCCCCCCCCCCATTTTGTGACCTATAAACTGACCTTTACTTAAGACCGTGCCTCCCTGAGGATTCGACCCTACTTCCACTATCTTCAAGTTAGTAGACTTAGGTATTTATCTTTGGTGCATGAACGACACGTATCAAATTTTAGCGCCGTTGCCTTGGAGGAAATAGGTTTTAAGTTTTGTGTTAGTTTATTCTATACCGTCTTAAGGAATTTCTTTTAATTCCTTAAGACCGTTCTTATCCCTCTTCCTAGTAGTTTTTTGATAGGTCTTACAGGTCTATTTCACGGTATTGCGGGAGAAGACCACCATGTTCCGCTATGTGGAACAACAGGTGATAATTTGTGAAAGATGTGGTTGCACAGGACACGATGCAGTTTTTTGTCTGGCAGAGCGTGACCGAGTTTATGCTTATCAACAACATAAACTAGGTTACTCTGAGGAGATTAGTGAGATGAGGTCCATCATTGAGGCCTTAGCAGTTCAAATTCAGGAAAGTGAGAAAGCGGAGGATGCATCAATCCAACATCTCCAGTTTCAGATTGCTCAGCTAGCGTCGGAACAAGAAAATATGTCCGACCAAGTAGCAGTTGATCATCTACTGGTCGATAGCGACGACATTGACGAGGAAGATATGGGAGGAATGAGGAATTCTTTCTTTCTTTACGTAGAGCAAGCATCAGAAACGGAAGAGGAGAACGGTCCAGCTATCCCACTCGCTCGACGAATAGACATGGATGACGACGATGATATGTTTGATGCACAACCTTACCATTTTGGTGTTGACATGGAAGATCCTGACTTCATGGAGGATGGATCGGAAAACGGAGAGGAACCCGAGCAAATGGACAACTGTGTCCAATCGAATGAACGGGATGCACAATTGGTCGATCGAGTTATCCTAGGAAGGATAATACTCGATCGAGTGATCATGGTACTCGATCGAGTAAAGATATGGAAGAAGGTATTCGATCGAGTATCCTTCAGATTCAATCGAGTAAACTTGTTGTTCGATCGAGTAGTTCTGCTGCAGAAAGCACTCCATCGAGTACTACGCAAAGTCTATCGGACTCCGTGCTAGTCAAGAGCAATCATTCGATAATGTCGCCTATTCCGAACAATGATAAAGCGGTAACCTCAAACTACCGCTATCCGATAAAGGGTAATGTTTTCTCTTTCGTCATTGCCAATAGTTTTTGTTCGTCACCGTCCATTGAATTGAATTTTGCTGTCAGATTAATGCCTCCGCCCCAGTTTGGGACCAACTTGGAGGAGCATCGTCTTGTTTCTTCTTGTACAGGCTTAGAAAAATTAATAGACCCTGGAGGAGGATTTGAAGACCACGTTTCGCAGAAGATTGGGCCGCGAAGGAGGGCTGACAGCGACCTAATTAAGAATACGATGAACTGTTGCTTTAGCATTGCCGTACTGTGGAGGCTAATGGAGAACTTGACGACCGCCGAAGTGATCGCCTTTAGTCAGCAGCCTTGTCGCGAGCAGTGAACATTTGGTTTTTTGAACTATTAAGCCGGGTTTGTAACCCCGTGCAACTTTTAACTGATTATTTACTGCGTTTTAGACTTAGACTACTACTTTTTATGCTTAATCCGTAGACTTTTTTTTAATATCCGTAGGTAGAATTAGACTTTGTGTGAATCCGAGACAATTTTTGTGGTTTTTCTGTATAGTTGTAGTGTTTGGTAATATTATGCAGGACTGAACTGGAAAAAAAACGAAGAAAAAGAGACAGAAAGAGAAGAGTCGAGGAAAGAACAAGGCTTCGCAAAAGAAAAGCCTCGATCGAGATCTGTAAAGAGTTCGATCGAGTAATCGCCAGGGAAGAAATAATCGATCGAGTTCGTAAGAGCTCGATCGAGGGGAACCCAGTCGAGAGGAGCTCAGAGCTGACAACCACTCGACGAGTGGACTTCAGTACTCGATCGAGCAGATTGCCTTAAGTGAGTTACTCGATCGAGTCCTTCTCAGAACTCGATCGAGCAACTCTCAGCCTATATATAAGGGAAGTCCTTGATGCTCATTTCATTTCACTCGATTTCAGATTTTCGCACTTCCCTCTCTTCGATTCCTCTATTTTTCCTTGTTTTCCATCAATCAACCACTATAATCTTACTTTTTATCACTTTAATTTGAGTAATCAAGCGAAAGCCCTATCAAATTCCATACTAATTTCGAGTAATTCGAAATTTTCGAAAACCTCGGGTTTGTTCGTTTGAGTATTTCGAATCTGGGTTGTTAATTTGTGATTTTATTACTCAAATCATCCTTGTAATCATCCAAGTAAGTTGTTTTATGCTTAAATCCTATTTTAATTTCATTATTTTTGCCCCAAATTTCGAATTTAGGGTTCTTGAATAGGATTTACGTTTTTTGCGATTTTGGGTAGGATTGTTATGATGATTCCGATTGATTGTGTGATTGTTGTGCAGAAATGGACGAAAAGGCGACCACCGTAGCCACCACCAGTACCACGGCAGTAGCCACGACAGCCGCTCCTTCCTCCTCCACTTCTGCTGCAGCAGCCACCACCGCGTTGGTGGTTGCCACACCTCAGGTTCCAGCTCCTGTCCTACCACCGCCACTAAGCACCACGACCTACAGAACCACCTCCATCACAACCATGGCACCAGTCGGGACTCCTTCCTCAGCTGATAAAGGGAAGGAGAAGGTACCGATTCTAGGGCAGAAGGGACGGAAGTCCGTACTCGGAATGCCACCTCGACGCGCTCCACGCCCACCAGCTCCACCTGCGATTCCCTCACTTGAGGAAATCCACGAGGTAATATTCACCGACACTGATTAGAGAGATCAGATGGAGGCTCTTGTTGATAATTTTATCCGTACTAGTCGTTTCTTGTATCGTCCGGACTTAGAGACACTAGGACTGCTTAGGCCCCTAGTTGACCTTTTGACTGGTACGGGGATGGCTGGGTTGGCGACCATGTCTGAGGCGACCTACCGAGTACCTACTTTGGAATTTTTCAGCTCCTATTCCTTCTCCCCTGACACCTACCTGAGACTCCCGACTGAGCCCTATATTCACTTTCGACTCAGAAATGAGTCGTATGCCTGGACCTTAGCTAGGTTTGGGCAGGTTCTTGGGTTGGTTAGTGACGGACACCTGAGACCACCTAGGAACTAGGTTCCAGAGATGTGGGCGGCCCTTTCACACGTACCTTTCACTAGCCGAAGGGTCGCCTACGTCCACAGTCCCGAGATTCGTGTTTTCCTCCGTCTACTAGGAGAGACTATTTTTGCGCGACCTGAGCCAAACAACATTCGTAACCCTGAGTTGGCCATTGTCGCGGGGTACTTGAATATTGACAGTGGTACCCCTTTTGTCCTTAACATAGCCTACCTCGTGGCTACCCATCTAGGCGACATAGGTCGCAGAGTCACTGGCGCTATCGTAGGCGGCGGGCTTGTCACCAGGATTTACTGATACATCTTTGAGACTTTGCCTGATGGTGAGCCTGTCGTTGGCGATAGATACCTTTCTATTGGCGCCATGGTCCAGTTGACCTGGTTTGCTCACGCTGACTACCAGACTTGGAGGATTGTTGGATCGTAATCAGTAGTCCTCTCCTCTGACTCTTTACCTGTCCTCATCCCTCTCACCACCGTTGAGGAGGGGCCTAGACCAGACCCACCCTCCTACCGCATCTCTTTCACTCCTTCCTCTTCAAAGAGGAAGCGTACCTCACCTCAGAGAGAGGTCAGAGCCACTCCAGGCTCTCGACCTTCACCGTCATCGCGACCATCATCATCCTCTCAGCCGACCACCTCTCATACCACCATACACACCACCACCATTCCTACACCTACACCCACACCCACACCTTCACCTTTCCCTGCTTCTTCCTCTTCATCATTATCCACCCCAGGTTTCCCTGCGTATTTTATTTTACCTCCTATTTTTGAGGTACCACCGGCCACAGACCGGGGGTACTGTGATCCTCTGCTTTTTGAGCTTCTAAGAGCCCAGTCCATTCTTCAGAGGGACCTTGCCTTGGTCAGCTTTCCAGATTACGATGTGAGGATGCGCACTGGCACATTCCGACCTCCTAGTGGTCCCTACCCCTCCTTTTACCGATACCAAGATGGCGAGTACCCCCAGACCTCTTCTGAGGCACCTGGAGAGACAGCGGTACAGAGGAAGGTGCGGCGACACACGGAGGAGGCCGCTCAGCATGCCAGTGCCAGAGGAGGAGGAAAGGCGCAGGAGAGCTCCAGTGAGGAGAGTGGTAGTGGGAGTGAGGAGAGTGACAGTGGGAGTGCGGAGAGTGGTAGTGGAGATGAGGAGTGTAACATCCCGTATTTTCGTAAAATATATTTTAAGGGTTTTTAATTATTTTAAGTAATAAAATAATATTTTAATATTTATTGAGAAAGTACTTTAAATAAATCGTTAAGATCCGTCTTAAGAACCTTAAGTCCTTAAGACAAATACAACTTGGCAAACTTAAGTCCGTATCATAAAACCCTTTCACTTTCCAACCCGTTTCCTTCTTAACGGAAAAGGACACTTAAAAACCCCTAAACCCTTATTGAATGTCGACATAATCTCCTTCCAAAATTAAGAACTCAGCATCTTCATTGTTCTTCATTTTCTCTAAAACCTCCAACCTTCTTTTCGATTTTGCATCATCATCCGATTTCCGAATCAAGGTAATTCATACATTTTTGGAATCCTCATGAAATTTGCAAGTCATCTATCACTTCCAATTTCCATTTCCTTTAGTTCGAAAATTGGCCTGTTTTTGTAGAAACCCATTTTCTGTCTCTTAAAACCGTTTTTCGTGATGTAGGTGAAGGCTTAGAAGACCCAGACGTTGATAGCTCCATTGTTAAGGAGGAGCTTTGATCAAAATCGCTTAAGAGGTGACAATTAAGAGAAGCTCGGCCTTATTTGTGATATTAGCACTTTTCTTGGTTTAGATGATTTAAGTTTCTGATTTTACATGTTATTTATGTTGAATGGACTTAGAATCATGCTAGGGATATATGAGTATGATGTTCATATGCCTTGATTGTGTTTCACATGTTTATTGGTTGATTTTCAGAAATTTCATCCTTAAGACGAATACAAAATGTGTTTCTAATATGCTTAAATGTAAGGAATTTATGATTGTTAATGAGTGGTATAAGTCTTATGAATGTTGGGAATTGTTTGTTGGTAGAGATTTCAGTAGTTAGTATCGATTTGGTGATGTTTTAGGATCACTGTAAAACGCGATTTTCGTGCTCAGGGACTCTGAGCCGGTCGACCGATCGGCCGCCGGTCGACCGACTGGGAGTGTTTCATAGTGTTGTTTTTCGTGTTTGAATTTTAGGGAAGTTGGGTGCCCAGCCGGTAGGCCGGCTGCCTGCTGACCGGCTGGGAGCCCCTTCTTGTAAGTTTTGCGTAAAAATGATTTTTAGGGAATAGGTTTCCCAGCCGGTAGGCCGGCTGCCTGCTGACCGGCTGGGAGCCCCTTTGTATTGAGTTGCATATGATAAAAATTGAGGGAATGGGTTCCCCAGCCGGTAGGCCGGCTGCCTGCCGACCGGCTGAGGGCCCTTGTTCATTGTTTCAGTTTGTAGAATTGTAAGGAGAAAGGGGGTTGCCAGACGGTCAGCCGGCCGCCTGCCACTGACCGGCTGAGAGCCCTGTTCATCCTAGATAGCTCATAACTTTTGATCGATTAATCGGTTTTGTTTGAAACTCGTTCCGTGTACCTTGTATGTGTGTTTGAGGTCCTCGGAGGATGGGCGACACTATATTGGGTTCGGGAATGGAGAGAGGATAGAGACCCCCCGGTCGGGTAACCGAAAGGGAAACCGGCTCTCCCTCATCTTAGTTCCCGGGATCAATTAAGTGTTGGTTAGTGGTTTAAGAAGTTAGAACTATAGGTTAGTTTCTATCTTTTGATGGTAATGGTTGATGCGTGTTAAGGTATGCCTTAAGCTGGCCTCTGAGCTTAACACGTGAGCTGTATGCCGCGTGATGGGATATGTGTTAAGTTCACCTCTGGACCCATTACGTGTTTTGCTTGTGGCGTGTCAGGATATGTGTTAAGCTCACCTCTGGACCTGACACGTGATCGGTTGTCGTACACGGGATATGTGTTAAGTTCACCTCTGGACCCGGTGTGCGATAGCTGTGTATTGGGATATATGTTGAGTTCACCTCTGGACCCAATACTTGTTTGTAGCATTGGGATATGTGTTAAGTTCACCTCTGGACCCTTTGCTTGTGGATGTTTAGGGATATGTGTTAAGTTCACCTCTGGACCCTTTACTTGGATTGTATGTTGGGATATGTGTGAAGTTCACCTCTTGACCCGACATTGTTTTGGTAGTGGGATATGTGTTAAGTTCACCTCTGGACCCATTGCTAGTGTTTATTGATATCTTGGTCTATGCCTTAAGTTGGCCTCTGAGTCCTTGATTGTGAAAGTGTGTTAGTATTTAGGTTATATCTTAAGTTGACCGCTGAACCTTTATACTTGTTGTTTTATATCTGCTTGCCTTGTGTTGGTACAGTGTCAGATATGCATGATGATATTGATGATTATAGTAACTTGGTTATAGTTTGTTCATCCAAGACATTGGATGACTCTTTGGTCAGTTTCGTAAATAGTTTGGACTGAAAGACCCCCCGACCGGGTAACCGGTAGGGAAACCGGCTCTCCTTCCAAATGGTTTCCGAAGTTGGGTTGAGAGCCGTGCATTAGTGATTGCATGATAGTATGAGATTCAGTTATTGAGATATGATATACTTCACATGTTTATATATGCTGGAGTATTATGTTTGCATTGCTTGTTACGTGTCGTTACAAAAGGTGGCTAGGAGAATTCTAGTCACTCCCCACTGATTGTGGCGTACATGTTTACATGTATGTAGGTACATGCAGGAGGTTGGCAGGGGTTGCTGAGAGCTAGCGAGTGATGATCCGTTTATCATCTTTTGACTTACACTTCACGATAGCTAGACTCTAGTTTTGATACAGTTATGTTTTGGTGCCTGTAGGGATGTTCCATCCCAGGCTGTTGTATATATTTACTTTAAGTACTTAGACTGCTACTTATCTATTTCTGTTTATATCAGTTTCTGTTTCAGTTTAATTCACCTCGCATGTTTGTTATGTTAAAAAGTTTTAATTCCGTTGCATTTTTAGTACTTTGTGTGTTTATCATTTATGCTTTCGCGAGGGGTTTTACAAGGAGAGCTCGGAGGAGGCTGCGGAATGATAGTTGCAGCTGGTTTGGGGAGGTTATGTATTTCTTGCCGTGCTTTCATCTTAGTTTTCTTTTCTGCTTTTTAGTTTTGTATATTTGTCACCCCATTGGAACATGTATTAGGTTATATACCCCCTTTCCCCGTTTTGTAGCCAATGAGGACATTGTCCAGTTTGGTTTGGGGAGGTGTAATGCATCCTTTTGCGTCTGCATTTTTCATTTTGCATGCATTCACGTTTAATTTTCGAATTTTTCTTTTCCATTTATTTTATCTTTCTCACATAATATCCAAAAATTCAAAAAAATGCACGTTTACTTTTGCATATAGTCGAGTCGGAATGGAGTTTTCTGTAATGATATTGTCTTCTAGGATCTTCGGGTTGATTGTCTTTTGCAGTTTTTAATCATCATTTTGTAAAAACCATATAGCATGTCTCGAATTCCGTTATGGAAATTACACTTGGACTTTCTGAACTTGACTTGACTTGTATTTGGCAAACTACACATACTTTCTGAGTTTTAGAGCCATAACTGGTGACATCCATGACCAGTTTATCTAGGATTAAGAGTAGTACTCCCTTCATATTATTGCATTCACATGTATGACTTTTGATTGCTTTTTTTTTTGCCTCCACGCATGGTTTGTGGTTGGTATCACATGTTAGGAGAGTACTTGCATTTTCCCTTTTCTTCATCATACCCATATAACTCCACATTTAGCCAAAAAACTGCCAGTTGACCTATAAACTACACCCAGATTTAGCCTACCTTGTGTCGAGCTAGCCAAAGTGTTGTTTTGTGGTATATTTTCATTGTATCAGTTTTTGGTTTGATCTTTATTTTCAGAGTTGGTATTGGAGAATTTGGAACTTGAATTCGGATGTATTATTTTTGTCATGAACCTAGCAAAAGAAAAAGAAAAGAAAAAAAGAAAAAGAAAAGGAAAAGAAAAGAAAAGAAAAAGAAAAATGATTCCCGTGCTTATTTATATCTTTTGGGAACAGAAAAAAAAAACAAATAAAAAAAAAGAAAAAGAAAAAGAAAGTGTTTGCTAAACATGATTGTGTGACCGATTCAAGTTCCGGGGTTAGTTGTGTGATATGCCGAGCATGGCATTGTTTTTGAGTATTTGGATGGTTTTACTTTTGGTTGAGTCTTGGTAGCTAGCTCGAGCCGTTACCCTCTCTTACCCATACAGTTTTTTGCCTCCTTTTACCCATTTCACCTCACATAACCATATTTATGCAAGTATTCGGCATGTGATAGACTTTGAAAGGTTGTTGTGCGCGTGTACGGTAGTTAGAATCAATCGTCATACTAGTTGCATTGCATGATATGTTGGTCGCAGTTAGGAGAGTGTCTACATTTTCTTATCTTTCTCTCTTATACATATATGTTTACCCATTGATTGAGAGAAGAGCGATCCGGGAGAGTCCAAAGTACACGAGTCATTCGAGTCAGTCGTCCAAGTTGTTTTCATTGCATGTATGAATTCGTTGCTTTTGGTCTTGAACTCTATGATGGTTAATTTCTGCATTTGCATAGTTAACAACATGGTCCATAGTTGGTTCTGAGGCAATTCCATTCCACTAGGTAGTTAGCTAGTTGTTTTAGTTCTTGTAGTTGCATTAGTTTGCTTGAGGACAATCAAAGGTTTGGTTTGGGGATATTTGATACGTGCAATTTATATAGACTTTTTACGTCCATTTAACACGTATTTCTATGCATTTTCATGCACTTTCCGTGCCATTTTGCCCCCTTTTGCTTCCTTTGGTGTATTTTCTGTTATTTTGCAGGAATTATGCAAAAGATGAAGAAACCATGCTTTTTTTGTCCGTTTTGAGCTCTTTTAGAGGATGAAGCAAGTCAAGAAGTCCCATAGCCTCGATTTTGCAGTGCAAGGCCTAAAGGAACGGTAACCGAGGCAAGAACGAGGGACAAAAGCAAGAAAGAAGCGAAAAAGAAGCACTACATCTGTCAATTACTCGATCGAGTAAGCACCAGAACTCGATCGAGTGGATGCAGGAGGAGAAAGACTCGATCGAGTAGTTTGATACTCGATCGAGGAGTCTGCAGGAATGACCCAACCTTCGAGGGTTCCAGGGTTACTCGATCGAGCAGTTGCCAGCTCGAAGTTGCTCGATCGACCCCTTTTTGAAGAACAGTTACTCGATCGAGTGGTTCAGTCAATCGATCGAGCAACTCACTTAAGTGTCCCGGATTTGCAGTTTACGTTTTAGGTTTAATTTTCCTTAGAGTTAACCTAATCCTTATTTAAGGATTAGGTTAGCAGCCTTTTAGAGATATTCAGATTCATTCACATTCAGTCATTCAGTAATTTACATTCAGTTTTCTCTTAAGCAGTGATTTTAGTTCCAAACACTTTCACTTAGGGTTTTCTTCATTCAAGTATTTTTTGGATCTTGTTCTTCCTTCCTTTGCCATTACTGTAATTCACTTTCTACTCTTTCTTTTATTGTTCTTATTTTCTTTGATTTATGATTTATCTCAATTCTTCTTTATTCGTTATGTTGAATGTTCTTGTTATCTTTGTTTTTATTAGTTTAGTTTCCCTAAGTATGCGTAGCTAATACCCTAATATGTTAGGATGAAGGAACTCGCGGTAGTTATGTCGTAGGAATTGCATGTTAGTCGTCCTTACGACGAAGTTTACCCATAAACAATATAATTGTGAAACTTGTCAAACGAGTGCACGCAGGAGACCAGTTTACTTAGTAAAACCTTACTTGGATCGAAAGATTGGTAGGTAGGCTTGTTTAGGGTGATTTACGAAACCTATCAAGAGATCGAAAGATTGATAGGAGAGTTCAGGGGTGATTTCAGACCGAAAGGATATTAATCGTTCCCACTTTGTTGTTATTTCGACCGACCTAAATCTTTATGTGACTTTAATTACCGCGACGACCTGAATCCTAACATATTCCTCCTTTTAATTTTTGTAACTGGTTTTTGTCATCTTTATCTTAAATTCTTTTATATCTGTCTTAGCTTTAATCAAAACAAACCCCCCCCCCCCATTTTGTGACATATAAACTGACCTTTACTTAAGACCGTGCCTCCCTGAGGATTCGACCCTACTTCCACGAGCTTCCAGTTAGTAGACTTAGGTATTTGTCTTTGGTGCATGAACGACACGCATCCTTAGAGAAAGAATTCCTCGAGAACAAGTCGAGTAATAAAACCTTCGATCTATCGGAGATTCAAGAACCAACTGCCGAGCAACCATTGGAGGAAGCAGTTCCTTCAACCTCGGCTCGGTAGATATTCCTGAGGAACCTAGGAGGTCGGGAAGAGTCTCTATTCCTCCGGACAGATACATTGGTATGGTCGAGAAACATGACATAGATGACATCTTACTCCTAGAGGGTAATGAACCCACAACCTATAAAGGTGCCATGACCAGTTCCGACTCAAAGCTATGGCTAGAAGTCATGCAATCCGAGATGGACTCCATGTATGAGAACAACGTGTGGGATCTTGTGGACCTACCTGCAAAGGTACGCCCCCTTCAATGCAAATGGCTTTACAAGATAAAGCATGCCGTGGAAGGACAACAAGATATTCACAAGGCGCGACTAGTTGTTAAAGGTTTCACCCAAGTGCCAGGCTTGCACTACGATGAAATCTTTTCACCCGTAGTCATGCTACGTTCCATTCGGATTATCTTAGCGATTGCCGCATTTCATGACTATGAAATCTGGCAGATGAATGTTAAAACCTCCTTCTTAAACGGTTATTTGCAGGAAGAGTTGTACATGGTACAGCCCGAAGGTTTTATTGATCCTGAATATCCTAAGAAGGTTTGGAAGCTCAAACGTTCCATTTATCGACTTAAGCAAGCATCATGGAGTTGGAATCATCGTTTCGACCAAGTGATAAAAGAGAATGGTTTCATTCGATCAGTCGAGGAACCATGTCTATATATCAAGTCGAGTGGGAGCAAGATTGTCTTCCTAGTATTCTATGTCGATGACATACTCGTGATTGGGAATGACATACCTCTCTTATCTTCGGTTAAAGCATGGTTGAAAAAGCATTTCCAGATGAAAGATCTGGGAGAGGCACAAAGAACTTTGGGCATCCGTATCTACAGGGATAGATCACGACGGATGTTATCTCTCAGTCAGGAGTCTTATATAGATAAGATTCTAGAGAGATTCAGCATGACGAACTCCAAGAAAGGGTGATACGTGCATTTACTATACATTTTATTTATAGTTTCAGCACGTATTTCTATGCATATTTGTAACTTTTAGTTATTTTTCCTCCCGAAACGATTTACTTTGGCATTTCTATGTTTTAAATGTAGGAACAAGCGAAAGTGAGCAAAATCAAGCTTTAACCGTCCTCCGGAAGCCGTCTTAAGGGAATGCACGAAACAAGAATCCGAACTCGTAGCCTAGAGATGCGTGCAATCTAATTAGAGGATGGAACACACAGGAAACGGTCGACCGACCAGCCCAAGTGGTCGACCGACCAAAGCACAGTTACAGAATGTCTCACCTATAGCTAAAGTGGTCGACCGACCACTATGCCCGGTCGGTCGACCAGTTCACGGGCTCGGCTGTTTTGTTTCTTATTTCGGTTTTATTTCTTGAATCATGTAATTAAAAAGACTATTAAGAGAACCTCGTGAAGTATTATTAGGTTAAGCAGTCATTAGCACAAAACTCATTAGACTTAGGGAGAAGAACTCCAATTTTCAGATCCGATTCTTGTTTTCCGTTCGTTTGTAAGTTTATGCAATTAATTCTTCTTGTCATCCAAATCCTTGTTCTTTGTTTTTATTGTTATTCAAATTTATGTTTTGCCCTCTTGAATCGTTACTTTCAAGTATGTTATCTTGTATGTTGTTCCTTGAATTTGTTAGCATTAGTTTTATAATTATGCATAGCTAATCCCTTTGATTGGGAATTAGGGGAACCATGGCAAAATTTAGGTTTTAAAGGTATTATGATTTTTATACCAATCTCCATTATTGTTGGTGAACTAATTCTTCTAGATTGAAGGATTGTTAGAATTAGTTTAACAACGATCTTGGATTTGCCCTATGAACGAAAGTTTAGTGCTTTACTAGGAACCCTAAGATCGTAAGGATGGGTTAGAATATTGACCTAAAGGTTTATTCTTTATTCCTTGGGATTGTGTTATTTGGTTATTTACCCTATTTTGACTTACCCTAGCCATGGGGAACCGAAGTTCCTAATCATCCTTTTTACCCTTGTTTAGCATCTTCTTTATTTTGTCATCTTATTTTTTTTTTGGTAAAATGTGAGTATAATATATCTATCAAAAGAATGTACAAGAGGTGCCGGGATCAAATCCCCTTACAAACATAAAAGACATTTGTTAACCAAAACAGATTACTCATCAACACCCTGATCATTATCATTCCCCCTCTTCTGCCTCACCCTTTGTTTAATATCATCTTCAATCCTCTTTGCTATCATTTCTGGTCTGATCAAGAGATTATTGATCCAAGCATTATTACGTTACATCCAGATGTTGTAGTGGTATGCATTGAAAATAGCACATCTGATTTTCCAATCTCTGGATTTCCGGTTTCCATTGATCATCCTGGTCATTGTAGGAGTTCCTCCATTAAAACAGTTACTCAAGTGCTTCATTACCCTTCTGGATTATTTGCAATCTTCAAAAATATGATCAATGGTTTCAGTCTGAGTCTAGCATAGCAAACACAAGTTATCAGAGCTGTACCCTATCAGAGCTAGTTTAGCTTTGACATTCATTCCCTCCTGCATTCTCAACCAAGTTATCATTGAGTGCTTTGGTATATTCCGGCTGTTCCATACTACCTGAGTCCAGTCTTTCTTTGGTTGAGGGACTTGCAACCAGGCATAACCACTCTTTATGGTATAACCCTGTGGCCTGTTATTCTAGTTATCCCCACTATACCCAGCTTTTATTCTATCTTTTGTTTTGCAGATACTCTTCCATACCCAAGGTGCATCAGCAGGAGGAGTGTAGTCAGCCCAGGCTTGTTCCTTGAGGTAAACATCATTCACCCATTTAATCCAGAGTCTGTCAGCTTGAGTAAACACCTAGTCCACCAGCTTACCTACAGTGGCTATATTCCACAACTCAGCATGTTTAATGCCCAACCCTCCTTGCTCCTTGGATAGAGTAACCCTCTCCCAAGTAACTAGGGGTACTCTGTGGTATTCTGTGGATCCATCCCAGAGATAATTGCGGCAGATTGCTTCTATTCTCTTGATTACACTTTTGGGGATAATGAACATTTGTGCCCTGTAGTTGTGTAAAGTATTTAGGACTGAGTTGATTAGTGTAATTCTGCCAGCATATGATAGTTTCTTAGCCCCCACACCTCTAATCCTTGCTACAAGTTTTTCAGTTAAGGATGAGCAGTCATTCTTGGATAATTTACCTGGTTGGATAGGCACCCCCAGGTATTGAAAGGGGAATAATCCTTCTCTAAACCCAGTCACCTTCTTGATATCAGTCCTTGTATCCTCATCAATGCCATTAAAAAAGATCTCAGACTTGGTGTTATTCATTCTTAGTCCTGAAGCACTAGAAAAAGATGCTCTCATTAGCAGCCATATAGAAGCAGGCTTGCCTTTGCAAAACATTAAGAGGTCATCTGCAAACATTAAGTGTGTGAGCTTCAGGTTTTTGCAAAGAGGATGATATTGAAACGACCATTTTTCAGTAGCAAACTTGATGAGTCTGGATAGGTAGTCCATGCATAAAGTGAATAAAACAGGAGAAATAGGGTCCCCTTGTCTCAATCTTCTTTTGCCCTGGAAATAGCCAAAAGATGAGCCATTCAGAGATAAGGAAAAGGAGGTTGTTCTAACACATTGTAAGATCAGGCCAGTAAAGTGTGGTGGGAATTGCATCCCATGAAGGATTTGTTCAATAAAGTCACATTCAATTGTGTCATAGGCCTTTTGCAGGTCTATTTTAAATAGACATCTTGGGGTGACTGATTTCCTTCCATATAGGTGAATGATATCCTGACATATGAGCACATTCTCTATAATAGATCTCCCCTTAATAAATGCTCCCTGATTCTCACTAACAATATCTGGGAGGACTGATGCCAACCTGTTACAGAGCAGCTTTGATATGACCTTGTAGAGCATTTTACAACATGCTCTGGGCCTGAAGTGGCTCACTGAAGTTGGTCTGTCACACTTTGGTATGAGGGTAATGTTTGTGGCATTAAGATGAGTAAGTAGTTGCCCACTCTGAAAGAAATCCATGACTGCTTTGCAAATATCCTCTCCTATGATATCCCACGAATCTCTGAAGGAACCACTGGTGTAGCCATCAGGACCTGGGGCTTTATCAATGGGAATGGCAAACACTACTTCCTTGATCTCTTTTTTTTGTAACAGCGGCATTTAGGAGCTGGTGGTGGTCTGCATTGCAGATATTCCCTTGTTGCAGTCCCTCTAGCCTCACCTGTTCTGTCTTCTTGCTGTCCCCAAGAAGTTCCTGATAGAACCCAAGGAAGGCTTGCTGGATGCTTACAGTATCTTTGCAGGTCTTGCCATATTTATCCTCAACTAGTTGTTGTACGGCGCGCTCCGCGCGCCGTACCCCAAGTTAGTGTTAGTCGCTTATTAGAATTAGTATAGCTTCATGCATTTCTTATTGTTGTTTGTTCTACCTTCGCATCTAACTATTATCTTTGTTATTGTAGTGGCCTCTAAAGACACAATTAATAGGAATGATTTGTAGATTATTTTTCCGTTGTAGTGGTATAACATACAATTGATTCTAGTTCTGTGAAAGTTCACTACTTAATCATTGGTCTATATAAATTTAAACGTCAGGTGAAATAGAAAAGAGTTAGATGCTATGTCAATGGTGCAAAACAAGATGAGGCCTAATAAAACTAACAGCATATTCAAAACACAAACATAAACATAAACATCATAACAAATTATTTTACAGCACATTACAGAGATTACCAACATACACTCTTTCATACAGACCCTTAGCACACCTAAAAAGACTACCCACAAGTGCAGCTACACAAGCGTGCATTTACGTACAAACTCGCTACAAACCCTAACCACACTGTAATAGACTACTAACACACGCGTTCATTTACAGACCCATTACAAACCCTAACCACACTGTAATAGACTACTAACACACGCGTTCATTTACAGACCCATTAATTGCCGCCCTTCTGGATTTCAACACATGGAAAAGCCAGAACACACACTTGAGGACCATAAAAGTATTTCTTGACACTGTAGACACTTGCTTGGTTACCTGAATTTCGACTTCTTCCTTGGTTACCTGAATTTCGACTTCTTCCTGGAACATGATACTGGTACATAGCCTGGATAATGGCCATGACATGGTTATATGCATTGATAACTTCTACATTAGCTAGAAATTGTCCATTAAAATCTGGATGCATATCGAATGTGGACATAGTTTACCGCATTTCTTAGGTAGCTTGAAACGTTGTTCCACCCGTCTCTTTTATCGCTTTTGCTCTCATAATCACTCTTTTCCCCTTTAATATTCCTTTCCCTCTCTTCCTTTGCATCTCCTTCACTTTTGTTCACTTATTATTCTACCCTTCCGTATCTCTCCATCATTTCCTTTCTTCGTTTCCTTCTCCCTTCTCTCCTCCTCCCAATTCCCCTCCTTCAGCTTTGAGAAATTTTGTATCAACTATTCCTTGTCCGTTTATTATATGTACCATCAACAAAGTCACAATAATCAATTGATATTGGAGATAATTACACTAATTACAGTGCAACAAGGTACAAGGACCCACAAAATTGCTGAAACAACTTGACTCAAAACAACAACCGTCACTACTTAAAAGAGTTGTTACAATGTTACCTAGTAGTTCATGGCACACTACACCTCTTTATCTGCATATTTGCAAGTGACAGTAAAGAAAAAAATCTCTCAAAGTCTCAATAGATAACTACTCGCGGAGGTGAAAGGAGTATAACATAATCCGTAATGGATTGATTAACTTCAATGTTACTTTGAAGTGTTTTTATCGGTTGTTCGGTTTGCTGTTCTGGCCGCGTATATAGCTACAAAATCATAGAACATGCTACTATTTCAAAGATAGATATAATAGAATAACTCACATCACCGTTTTGAAGGCCGTATTGATCAGTGAATTTTCCTTTTCTTCGTGGCTCCAATCCTCTTCATGTCCTCTTTTGTTATGTCCTTTACAAGCAAAGGCATCATCATGGGTGAGTATAGTCGCGTCCCTGCCACTAAGTTATATATATGCTCATCAAAACGGTAACAGGAACTGCAAATCTTACTCGGCTAAGTATTTGGGGATCTACATACAAAGACATGGACCAAAAACTTTATTTTATTATGCTTTTCTCCAATTTTTGTGCTAAAAAAGTATACTCTCTTTGGCCCAGTCATTTGTTGTCCTATACCATTTTAGTAGCTTTAATTTTTTAAATAAAACACCAAACAAAATTCTGAATCACATTCCTAGATAACATATTTACTACCATCCCCAGCAGACATGATCTAGATAAAGATGTACTAACCATGAGACGAGCTTCAGACCTCTTTCATGGATAAAGGCGGAACATTTGCCGGGATCGTCATGTCTTTCATACCTGTCAAGGTCATTTTGATTAAAAACACAAACCACAAACAAACGTGCTCACTTTTATCTGCAAAATCAATGAAAGCTAGGAATAAAACAAGCAAAGCCTACTGGCTTGGGAGCAAAATGGAAGTGAGAAAGTGCACCTAGTTTCTAGTATAGCCTTTTAAGAAGTTAACCCCACTTCAATCACACCATAATTTAAATACCATGTATTGGACTTACCAAAAACATTAAACAAACTCGTAATCCTCTCATACCTTTCCTCCTTATTTTCATTCAATACCAACAAAACATGTTCCATTGATATTAACCATGGCTTCTTCACTGAATTACACCATCTACACTGCCTTATCTTGCCTCGTTTTTCAAATTTCCCTCTATTTTTGACTGTGTACAACATGCCAATTGAATTCCGTTAGACCTAGCTTTATAATCATATAGGGAAAGGTAAGGGGAATGGAGAGGTGTTGTTCTTTCTCCAAATCTTTTTTATGGTGCATGGATTTTGATTAGAATTCCCTTCTACCTTATTTGTTATTCAAAACAAAGAAATTTGCATCTTTTCCCTCCCCTTCCCCCCTTTACCTCCATCCATACACACTCTAATATTCTCATAGTATTTACAATAAAGCAAGTACTTAGGTAGTTAGCTAATTAACTGTTGTTGGCTATTGCTTTCTTTTATTAATGAATAATTTACCTACAAGCTACAATAAAGAAGCTAGAGTTATTCAATAATTCAGATTCTAAGTAATGCAAATCTATAGCCCCTTGTATTTTGTCCCAACAAGAGCCTAACATAAGCTCTTCTAGTTGAATTAAGCTTCTAGTGTTGGGTTGTTAGGTTTACTTTGAAGATACTAAAGCTCCTAGAGCCAAAGTACTATGTTGTTCATCGTACTGGCTACAAAGTTGCTAACTTCATCGTTAGCCTTGTGTTTGTCACAATTAGTTAAAACAAATGCAAGCACTAAACTCACAAGATCATCCTATCAATTATTAATAGTTAAATGGCCTTCAAACCAGCGACAAGGGATATTTAGATGTTGATTAGTTTTGGACCAAGGTCTTAATAATCACTCCACAATGACTAACCAGCGAAGAGCACATATGCATCTAACATTTATTTTTTGCAAATATAGAAATGTGAAAAGGTGAAAAGAAAATGCACCTTCAAAAAAAATGAAACTATATTGCAGACATCTATTTGCCCATTATCAGACACAAAGGTGGCAACACCGAATTTCGGGGCTAACTTCAAATAACATAACGCTAGATAAGTATTTTGCCCTAAGTTCAGCTCCATGTAATTCCAAATCCCTTTCCTTAAAAAGGCACAACTCCTCTTTGGTTCTACCAATCAACAAGCTCCCTTCAAAGGATCAAATAATCAATACACAAATAACTAATAGTTTAAGATTGTTGTCACTCAACATTCGAACGAAACTTGTGGCATTACTAATACATTTATTCAGCATTCAGCTGTCACGATTTTCATTATTGTCTCATATTGAATAAATTAGATCAACTGCGCATGCACATGAATAACAATGACGATTTTACACCTTGTCTTGTCTTGCCTAAGTACAGTTTTTAGGTCTTTTTCTCTCAATATGCTGATCCATAGCTAACTTTGTAAATCCATGTAAAACAACCTTAATCCCCTCTCTAATGTTCTTCTATTAACCCAAAACAACCGAGGTTTTTTCACCAATATTTAACAGCCAAAATTTAATAAATGAATCCCCTTCAATCCCTCGCATTTTCTATTTCTATTCTCAATTCTTAATCCTTAATCAATACCCAATTAGTAGATCAACTAAATCCACCAAAACACAATCAAATCATCAAAATATTTATTTCCTTCAACGCAAAATTCCCAATTAATCAAACCTAACATACCCAAATTAATAAAGATGCAAACTTTATGATAAAGTTATGATCTTTGCATCAAACATAACCCAAAAATTTATTTACAAAACTAAATGCACAATTAGTTTGACCACCTTATAAACACTCCATTAAACGAGTAGTAATTAGATAGATGTTCAAAATAGAAATAATAGATCAACAGTGACAGAAGAAGAACAAATCAAAAAGTATACTCATAGCAAAAACAAATAAATCAGTTACCGTAAGCATCCAAAGCGTGCCCAGACATTGAATTTGAGTTCTACAGTTGTCACCCAAAGCGTGCCCCAAATCAAAGTATGGGTTCAGGTGATGAATAATAGAAGATGGAGAGAAATGGAGAATGATGAATAATGGAAGAAGATGTGAAGAAATGTTGTTAGTATTGTTCTCCTTAATTGAGGTGAGAGGGAGGAAAAAGTAAGGAGAACAATTGATGGAAATAATTGTAGAGTCAAACGCTGCGTTTTTAGTACAAATAAAGCAAAGTGATGTTCCTTACTACTGTTCATTATGAACAGTAATAAGGCTTCCTCATATTTTTGTAAGGGGAGTAGATATGGATAACTTTATTTCTTAGGTATCTAGATTTGAGAACATTGTGAAACATTGCAGTATTACTATCTCCATCTTGAATCCAATTTGCTTTTGCTTTTTGTTGTAAGTAGCTAGTTCTGGCCTGTGCCCAAAAGTTTACCTCTTTTAGGGGAGCCATCTCCTGTTGGATCAGATCAGCATTGGATGGATCTTCATGGATGTTGTAACACCCCGTATTTTATAATAATATTTTATTATAAAAGTATTTTATTTAAATTAATTATTTCAAAGTTTATTAATGGACTTTGGAAATATATATTTATAGCTTCCGCTTTCTAATTTATTATTTCCTCGTTTTGATCTACTTTTGGATGGGTTAAAATGTCCGTGCAATAATCATTTATTTTAATTTAATATTTACTTTTCTATTTCAAGTTCTCTTTACGTTTTAATATGGCTCAATCCAATTTGTAATCAGATAATCTATTATATGAGCTAATGGACCCAAAGCCCATTAGTTAATCTCCTTATAAATAGATTTTAACCTAGCAAGCAACTAGGTCAATCTTTTGTTTAGTGCGTGAACATTGCCACGCCTCACATCTCCCTCCTTTTCGTCTCTTTTGCTCTTTTTTCTCCCTTTGAATTCATTGTTGAATATCTTTCATTCTTCCAAACTCATACATAAATTAAATTTTCACGATCCTTTCTCTTACCTCTACAATATAATATATTCAAAGTATTTTATTGAGAATTATTTGTATGGACCTTTAGACCTACGTTTTGGGTCTCTTGTTTTGTGGGTAAAGAAGAAGATGTCTTTCCCTTTGGCGTTTTCGAAAGAGTTATTGTTTCGTACAATTTCTATCAGAAGGATTTGGATTTCCGCTTTCTTTAAAGTTGATTTTTGGGGTTATTATTGACACGTCTCGGAGACAAGACTTGTTGGTCGTATTCTTTATGAAGGTTTTCATTAATTGTTAAAAAGGTAACTAGGTGTTTCTCTTTTAATTGTGTTTATACCAATTGATGTGATTAATATGATTTAAGGATTGTTTGTACGATTAGTACATGTTTGATTATTTATTGTCATGAATTAATTGTGCTCCATATATTTATGTATATTTTATTATCGTAATTATGGATTATAATGTGTCGATAAGTCGTTATGGGTGTCGTGTGCGCAACTAGGGTTCGCGAGGAAACCCTAGATGGCGGCAAGGCTAATGGCCAAGAGCGTTGCTCAAGGTTATAGTTGAAGTATGTGTAACCTTGAAAATATGATTCAAGGTTATAGCTAAAACTAGTATAACCTTGAGTATTACTCAAAGTTATGGCTGAAGCGGTATAACCTTGCGTGCGAGTCAAAGTTATAGCTGAAGTTAATATAACTTTGGGTTGCGAGTTAAAGTTATAGTTGAAGCTAATATAACTTTGAATTACGAGTTAAAGTTATAGCTAAGACAAACGAAAACCTGAGGTATGACTCAAGGTTATGATTGTTGCAAGTATAATTTTAGGTCCGTGTCAAGGTTTGTCTAAAGTTACTATAACCTCAAGCCATATATGGAAGTTATAGTCGAGATTAGTATAATCTCGCATCCATTACTTATGTTATAGTTAAAGTTACTGTAACTTTGGTTGTTTATACTTGATTCACATGTTCAATTGTGTTTAGTTATTGTATAATATTGTGTTTGCATATGTCGTTAGATACTTATATGCATTTGAGTTGGACAGTCAGTTAAATTGTTCTACTGTGTTGAGTCGTGATGTTATTCACTTATGAGTTAGACAGTCAGTTAAACTGTTCATTTGTTTGTTGGCTAGTCGAATAGATGACGGTAGTATCAGTTAAATACTATCGGAATGAATTAGTGCTGCCCTTCGGGGGTTTATTTGGTCTATGTTCGGGGGTGGCCAGATTCGTCAGTTAAACGTTCTGGGTCCCGAGTGTCGTTCGATGTACAGTTAATGCATCGAGAGGTCTGGCCAGGTCTTAGGCATATAGGCAGTGGTGATACGCTATACATAGTACCGTGGAGTATCAGTTAAATACTTCACACCCGACAGAGTCATCAGTTAAATGCTCTGTCAGCTAGAGTCATCAGTTAAATGCTCTAGTGGCGTTCGCTCTATTCGCCATGCTTTGATGATAGCTTTGTGCCTTCGGTTGCGATGGATTGCGTGTCACCATATTCGCTATGCTTTAATGCTAGCATTGTGCCTTACGTTACTATGAGTCGTGAGTTACTTGAGTTGTAAGTGTTCATGGTCTAGTGGTCGCATATGGTCTAAGTTCGTTGGTTTTATTTGTCTGGTGTAGAGAATATCTTGGTATGCTAAGTTTGCTTTCATGTCATGTTGTGTTGCATTCTCACATAATCATCGTAATATATCTTCAAATGAAGGTAAGTTTGATTGAGTTTCATGAGTGTAGATGATCTCGCATGTTTACTGGTTTTACATTTCAATTGTTATTCATTGTTAGTTACATTCAATTGTTGTAAACATGACTGGGAGAACATCTAGTTACTCCCGACTGATTGTCAAACCCCTTCTCAGGTTGTTCAGGTGGTCGCTGTTGGGTTGATGCTGGCTTGGGGAATGTGCGAAGCGAGCTTAATAAATTGTTTAGGACCTTTGCTTTAAGATATTAAGAACCTTTGAATAATGTAACTAGTTTGGTTTGGATTTTAGTATCGATCCGGAATTGGGTAATGTGTTTCCGCCACCTTAACCTAGTTATCATTGAGTTACACTCTGATATTCATTTATATTATGTTTTTCCTGTATTTAATAATCCGGGTTGTTACAGATGCTTTCCTGCACCTCAGTCAGCTGCATACTCTTTCTAGTAGCAGTCAGTTCAACATCAGCATAACAGTCTTTATTAAGCCCCTTCAGGACACGTTTGAGATCTTTTAGTCTTTTAATGACAGAGAACATCAATGTTCCTGCAATTTGTTGTTGCCATACTCCCTTCACTTTAGCCTTAAATTCCCCAGCAGTACTCCACATATCGTAGTACTTAAAACTGGTATTCTTCCTCCCATCCAACTTGACATTTCTAACAATGCAAGGATTATGGTCTAGTAACCCCTCAGGATGGAAATGAGCAGTCATCTCAGGGAAAGAGAGACTCCACCTGTCATTAACCAAGAACCTGTCAAGTCTGCTGAACTTTCTATGTTGGTCCTCCTGTTTATTGGTCCAGGTAAAAAAAGCACTTGTGGCTGGAATCAAAACAATCAACCCAACAATCAAAACCCCCCTTTTTGTTACTTTGAATGAACTTTAAATTCACAAACATTATTAGCTTTGTCTCCTTGTGGTTCGACCCTTGACTTAGTCTATCTAGTTTAAGCTGAGGTTTTATAAATCTTATCTTTGGCACCCCTCAACGACGGGTGTCAAATTTTGGCGCCGTTGCAGGGAGACGGTATAATTTTGTAAGTTTTTAGTTTATTTTCCATGTCTTAAGGAGCTTCGGTTCCTTAAGACCGTTACTTACCTTTTCTTCTAGTTTTGTTTTTGCATATTAGAAGACATGTTTCCGAGAGGAAGGCTTGAGTACTCTCATTCTTAGAGACCATGGCTACTATCTATGATCACATCCAACCAAAGGTACAAGATTTACCGAAGGGGTTTACTTTGCCTACTCCTACCACTGGTTCTTTTGAGCTCCACCCGAACTACATCATTCTGGTGGAGCGGAACCAATTTTCTTGTCTACCCGATGAGGATCCGTTGAGGCATGTTGAGACATTCACGGATTATTGTTGTTCCATACATATACCAGCCAGGGTGACTCAAGATGAGGTGAAGGCAATGATGTTCGTCTATTCATTGAAGGATTCTGCTAGAGATTGGTACCGCTACCTTGATAGGGTAGCCGAGAAGATCACGGATTGGACTTCCTTGGCATTGGCTTTCTATAAAAAGTACTTACCACTTGCGAAGGCCAATGACTTGAGGAGTCAAATCACTAATTTTCAACAAGGTCCCGATGAAGAATTTTGTGAGGCGTGGGGTCGATTCAAGAAATTGGTCCGGTTTATTCCATATCATGGTTTTCCTTAATGGTACTTGTGCAACCAATTCTACAATGCCCTTTATGACGACTACAAGGTGATTCTTGATGCAGCCGCCAATGGTATATTTCAGAATAATACCAACCATATGAAAGGTTGGAATACTATTGAAGACATGGCGGTGCATAGGGCCGAATTTGGGAGTTCGCGTGGGAATTCGCGAAGGTTGAATGTTGAGATGGATAGGGTGTTAGCTCTTGAGACAACCGTTGAAGCTCGTTTTGAAAAGCTTGAGGCAGCCCAGCTGAAGCAAGAAAGTGCGAACCTAGTTACTACGGTTGACAACACGAGTTAGACGGCGGAGTTGAGAGAGCTACTTCATGCTCTAATGAAACAAATGTTGGAAATGGAAAAGGCTCAAGTGGCTTCTTTTAAGACTTTTGAGGACAAATTAGCAATCTTAGCTGCTAATCAGATTGCTAGCTCTCTGGGTAATTGTGAGAGTTCCATAGAGACGTTAAACGCCATTAATCTCAGAAGTGGTCGTTCTTATGATAGACCGGCTTCCATGGGCGATTCTGCTGAAGTTCCTGCTGAAGAAACTGGTCCCGTGCCTAGGTCAGTTGGTCGACCGACCACCACATCCGGTCGACCGACCGACATACCTGACGAACCATCCGTTTCTGGAAAACAGAAGGCATCTGATATCAGTTCATCTGGTCGACCGACCACTACTCATGGTCGACCGACCAAGACTCCTAAGCAGAGTGCAGTTCCCAGTCCTGAATTGCTGGACCCGTCCCTCATTCAAGACCTCACTGAGATTCTACAGCTGAAGAAGTCGAAGATAGCCGATCCTACGGCTAGTGTTACCGTTCCGTATCCCGAGCGATTGAAAAATTCAAAATAGGATTGGAAGTTCGGTAAGTTCTTGGAGATGGTGAAGAACCTTGAGGTAACCATCCCGTTCACTGACTTAATTACCCAGGTACCCTATTATGCTAAATTCATGAAAGATATTTTGAGTCATAAGAGAAAGTTTCAGGACGAAGGTGCTATTGCTTTTGTGGAAGAATGTTATGTTCTTTCACAAAATAATATAGCACCTAAGTTGAAGGACCTAGGTAGTTTTTCTATCCCATGTACCATAGGAAATCATGTTATTGGGAAAGCCCTTTGTGATCTAGGGGCTAGTGTCAGTGTTATGCCTTATTCTGTTTGTGAGAGACTTAACATATGTAGACTTAAAATCACCAACATCACCGTACAGATGGCAAATAGATCAACCCAAAGACCATTAGAGGTCTTGGAGGATGTCCCAGTTAGAGTGGGAAAGTTTTTTATTCCTGTCGATTTCGTTGTTTTGGACATTGATGAGGATAGTCAAATACCTATTATTTTAGGTAGACCTTTTTTACACACAACTGGAGCTATGATTGATGTCAAATGCGGGATCATTACTTTAGAGGTTGGAGATGACACTATCGAGTTTAGTCTTGCCCATAAGGCAACTACACCTACTGATGATACTTGTTTCTCCATTGATATTATTGACATGAATGTTATCCGTAACTGGAGGGAATCCTTGACCAAGGATCCCTTAGATGATCTAACAGTTTTGGATAAGTGTGCAGGTAATCCAGCTGAGAATGCTGAGGAGCTGGATGTTGTGGAAGCAGAGATAGAGGAATATGAGCTAACTGAGGAAGAGGATGAGAAGCTCACGAGCTTGGCTAACGCTAACCTGGTAAACATGTGCTATGTTGTTAGTACTGATTCTGTTCATGCCGTTGAGGTAAAGGTACCAGAGCGTAAGCCACTTCCTCCTAATCTTAAGTATGTTTTCCTTGACGACACTGCGCAGTACCCTGCAATTGTTAGTTCTAAACTTAACCCTAACCAACTTTCTGCCTTGATGACTGTTCTCAAAAAGAACAGGAAAGCTTTAGGTTATTCTTTGGATGACATTAAGGGCATCAATCCTGATGTTTGCATGCATAGGATAGAGTTAGAGGAAGGGCATAAGCCCTACAGACAGGGTCAACGTAAGTTGAACCCTAAGATGCAGGAGATAGTTATGGCTGAGGTGATGAAACTTCTTGATGCAGGTATTATTTATTCAGTTGGCAACTCTAAGTGGGTTAGCCCAGTTCAGGTGGTTCCTAAGAAAGGAGGAACCACCGTGGTTAAAAATGAGAAAAATGAATTAATACCTACTAGAGTAGTGACAGGGTGGCGGATGTGCATTGATTATAGACAGTTAAATGCCGCCACCAAGAAAGACCACTTCCCCCTTCCTTTTGTTGACCAGATGACTGAGAGACTTGCTTCTAATAAATTATTTTTTTTTTCTAGATGGTTATTCAGGTTTTTTCCAGATTCCCATCCATCCTGATGATCAGAGTAAGACCACTTTTGCTTGCCCACAAGGTGTTTTTGCATACCGCAGAATGCCTTTTAGGTTGTGTAATGCCCCTGCCACCTTTCAAAGGTGTATGATGGGGATCTTTTCTGATTTTATTGAAAACATCATGGAGGTATTCATGGATGATTTCTCTGTTTATGGTAATGAGTTTGATCAATGCTTAGCTAACCTTGATAAAGTCTTGTAGCGTTGTATTGATGTAAACCTTGTCTTAAATTGGGAAAATTGTCAGTTTATGGTTAATGAGGGGGTTGTGTTAGGACATCTTATATCTGATAAGGGTATTCACGTAGATAAAGCAAAGGTGCAAGTGATTGAGCAATTGCCCCCTCCTGTGAATGTTAAGGGGGTGAGAAGTTTCTTAGGTCACGCAGGTTTTACCGGCGTTTCATTAAGGACTTCTCTAAGATTGCTAAACCACTTACACAGTTGCTCCTTAAGGATGCTGTTTTTGAGTTTACTGATGAGTGCCTTTAAGCTTTTAACAGGTTGAAGGAAGTTTTGATCTCAGCACCGATCATCCAACCACCAGATTGGGATCTCCCATTTGAGATCATGTGTGATGCCAGTGACTATGCTATAGGTGCCGTGCTAGGCCAAAGGAAGAACAATGCTCGGAATGCCATATACTATGCAAGCCGGACTTTAGATGACACTCAAGTCAAATACTTCACCACCGAGAAGGAGATGTTAGCTGTGATCTTTGCCTTAGAGAAATTCCGATCCTATTTTGTAGGTAATAAGGTAATTGTTTATACTGACCATGCAGCTCTGAAAGGCCTTTTCTTGAAGAAAGATTCAAAGTCGAGGCTGTTGAGATGGATACTCCTTCTACAGGAGTTTGACTTGGAGATTAGGGATAAGAAAGGCGCGGAGAATGTGGTAGCTGGCCATCTATCTCGCCTTCAGCTGACTGATAGGGAAGATCCTTTTCCTATTGATTATTCTTTTCCCCTGATGAGAGTCTGTTTATCATTAATAGTTCAGGTTCTTACCCCCCCCCCCCCCCCCCCCACCCCTTGGTATGCTGATTTTGCTAATTTTGCTGTCACAGGTAAAATTCCCCCAGAGCTTTCATGGCAACAGAAAAAAAGGTTTGTCTTTGATGCAAAGCAGTATTTTTGGGATGACCCTTATGTTTTCAAAGAATGCGGAGATGGACTTATCCGGAGATGCGTCCCCCAGTGGGAGGTGAAGAACATTCTGGAAGCATGCCACTCTTCTGCTTATGGTGGTCACCACGGTCCATCTCGGACCGTGGCCAAGGTATTACAGTCTGGTTTTTATTGGCCTACTTTGCATGCTGATTGTAGGAATTTTGTATGTAGCTGCGATGCTTGTCAGAGGTCGGGGAATGTCTCCAAAAGACATGAGATGCCACAGGTTGGTATTTTAGAGGTTGAGATTTTCGATGTCTGGGGCATTGATTATCAAGGACCCTTCCCTAGCAGTCAAGGTAACAGGTATATTCTTGTTGCCGTTGATTATGTGTCTAAATGGGTAGAACCTATTGCTACTCCCCATTGTGATGCAAAAGCTGTTATCAAACTTTTTAAGAAAATCATATTTCCTCGCTTTGGTGTCCCTAGGGTTGTCATTAGTGATGGGGGTATGCATTTCAAAGAGAAACAATTAGGTGCCTTGCTAACTAAATTCGGTGTCCAACATCGTAGGGGTCTAGCATATCACCCTCAAACTAGTGGTCAAGTTGGGATCTCTAATAGAGAACTCAAGGAGACCTTAGCCAAAGTTGTTTCTAAGTCTAGGAAAGATTGGAGTCTTAACCTAGATGACGTTTTATGGGCTTATAGAACTGCGTTCAAAACTCCAATCGGCATGTCACCATTCCGGTTGATTTATGGTAAGACTTGTCACTTACCAGTTGAGTTGGAACGCAAGTTTTGGTGGGCCATTTGTGATCTTAATCTAGACCCTAACCTTTCTCGTGAGAAACGTTTGTCACAGCTAAACGAGTTAGAAGAATTTAGGTTGCTTGCCTATGACAATGCCAGAATCTACAAGGAGAAAACTAAGCGCTGGCATGACAAGAGGATAATAAGGCGTGACTTTCAGGTAGGTGATAAGGTTCTACTATTTAATGCTTGTATTCACCTTTTTCCTAGTAAGCTGAAATCCAGGTGGAGTGGACCTTACACCATCACAGCGGTCTCAAAGTTCGGGTCAATTGAGTTAGAAACCTCATCCGGTGAGAGGTTCAAGGTTAATGGCCAGTATGTGAAGCATTTCCATGGAGAAAATGAGTTCATAGGGAAGGTTTAAGTCTCTTACTTTGACCCTTTTTCGGATGCTTCATAATAGGTAAAAAGGTCGTGCGGGACCTCTTAAACCAACGCTAACCGGGAGGAAACCCGTGTCGTAGTTTTAGTTCTTTTTTTTTGGTGTTTCCTCTTAGTTGTAAACGTTTTCTTTCGTGCTCTTTGTAATTTTGATGGGATTTTTGAGCTTTAGCAGGAAAACAGGCGAGAATTGCCAGTTATTTGGGTCGACCGACCAGCTACCAAGGTCGACCGACCTCATACGTACAATAAACAGGTTCTGGAAAGTGAGGTAAGCAGTAAACCGGTCGACCGACCGGATTTCTTGGTCGATCGACCAGATGGCTGAAAACCGGGATTCCTTAGGGTTCTTTAAGTCTAATTTGTTTGAAAAACAATTTCATTATTACTCTTCACAATATTAGAACGACTCCCTCTCTCCCAAAAAACCCTAACCTGCTCTCTCCTTCGTTCAACCTCCTTCTTGCCTTTTTCTCAATTTTTTTCCTACTCAAGGTATGTTTACTTTCAGTTTTTTCCTTCATTTTCGTTTCCTAGCTTCTTAGATTCCGTTTTCTTAGGTAGATTTTCACTTAATTTCAGTTCATCTTTGTTTTAAGAGTTTGTTTTACTTGTGTTTTTTGTTCCTTCTTTTTGTTTTATGCTTTCCCTTTAGTTTCCTTAGCCTTATATCTACTCTCTTGTTTGCTTTTTGGTGTTGCTAGGGCTAGCTTTGCTTTTTCCCCAATTTTCTATGCTTGAAAGTCGTCGAAACTTGCGTACTATGTTCGCTCTAGTACAGCGATTAGTCGGCCGACTAGGAATATAGGTCGGACGACCAATCCGTTTTTTGCAGAAGCTCATTTCACTCTATTGGTCGGTCGGTCGACCTGTCGTATTGTTACAGGAACTTAGCATATGCTGTCAACCGGTCGGTCGACCACGAAGTCTGGTCGTTCGACCAGATTACTGTTACAGGGACTTTGATTTTGTGATTAAGCTGCTTTTATTTTGATAAATAAAGCGGTTATTGTTGCAGGAAGTCTAATTATTGAGTATGGTTGTCGAAATTTTGCAGATCCAACATGTTGAACCGCATTAGAGGGAACAAAGGTCTCGTAATTCGGAAGCAAGTAGTTCGAGAGGAGAGTCAAGCAACGCAAGGGGACGGGCCAGCGGCTCCGGAGGGTTGACAGTGCTAAACACGGATAGTCTACCGGACTATCCACAGGTTCTTTTCTACACCCTGGCCCAAAAGGCCCGGTTCCTGTACTTGGTGACTTACTGCCACGTGGTAGTGACTCGCTTCTTGCACGAGCCGACGCGCACGACTTTGGGGTGTTCTAGGGATGTTGTGAGCTTACTTCACGGAACGGGTTTTTCGGGACTCGTCACCATGGATGAGTTCACATATCCCGTTCTCACCCTCGAGTTCTTCTCGTTCTTTATTTTTGACCTTTCGGCCTACAAGCCGAATTATGATTTTAAATGTATTTCTTTTCGGCTGATTAATGTCACCTATTTCCTGACTTTAGGTGAATTTGCAGGTTATTTGGGTTTAAGGGCTGAGGGTCGTACTGGTGACCCTGCTAATTCCGATAAAGTCCTTTGGTCTTGTCTTTCCGATTCCCACGACACGAAAAGGAAGAGCATTACCGTTCACTTGCCCGCCCCTCGATACTACCTGCGTCTGTGGGCCAACACTGTTTTTGGCCGCAAAGAGTCTCAAAACGTCAACAAAATCGAACTTTCGATTTTGGCGGGTTATCTTAATGTATGTTAGGCGTAGGGGTTCTTTGCTTTATAACACTGCTTATTTGGTCGCCTCTCACTTTGTGACGGTTGGGGAGGGGACATCTTTTACCACTATTGCCTGTGGTGGGTTAGTCACTCGTTTGGCTAACTCCCTTGTTTTACAGTTTCCCCGTTTGGAGGATGCCCTCCAACCTCTCTCCCGCTACATGGACATGGGCTATGTCAAGTCCGTGCATTGGGTGGACCGTCAGGGGTTTTGGAAGGTTGATACTTACACCAGTGATTGCATCCTCATCACTGACGCCCCTCCCATGCTACCCTTTGATGACGTTGAGGGGGGGCCTAGACCACTCCTTCCTTCCTACCGCCTCCAGCTTAGAGGAGGGACCTCTAGAGGCTCTAGAGGAGTTGCCCCTAGTGCCCACCACGCTTCACCTGGGACGGGATACCCCTCCGATTTTACTGCGCCACCTAACATTCCCATACCTCCTGTCGTTGATAACAGGTGTCTCCCACAGATGATGGCCGATCTCTGCAGGCAGTTCAACCATAAGAGATTGGATGATTGCCTCTTCCAGTACCCGATTTACACGGAGTATGCCTCGCAGGGCAAGCTCCCCGCTAACCCCTGGACTCACCCTTCCTTCTACACACCTCAGGTAGGCGGCCATGGATCCGGGGAAGCATCCGGGGAAGCATCTGGAGACGCCTCGGGATCAGGCAGTGGGTCCGAGGAGGAAGAGGAGGAGGAAGCGGAATCTAGTGGGTTGGAGTATGACCCAGAGGATTAGAGTTGAGCCCAAACCTCCCCTCTTCGACGTTCGGTTTGGGGAGGTACTTGTATCTTGTAAGTATTTGTCTTTTATTTCTTTCTTTTTTCCTTTATTTTTCTTCTCTTTCTTCTTTTGTTTGCCTTTACCCGACCCCAACTTGCTGCTGTGGATATATGCTGATGAGCACAATGAGGGCATTGTGTGTTTTGGTTTGGGGAGGGTGTATGCATCCTTTTGTTGAGTCTGCATTTGTTTAGGTCTCTTTTGTCTTTTTCCTTTTGTTCTATTTGCATCTGTATTTCATCTTTTTCTGTCGCACGTTTACTGCATTTCAGTTTGCATTTCATTCTTTTTCCTGCATACATACCAAAATTCAAAAAAAAAATGCACGTTTCCTTTAGCATATAGGTCGAGTCGGAACGGATGGATTCTATGATGATTATGCCTCACATTTCGCCTACTGCCTTTCCTCAAGCTAGTCTTTTGCATTCTCTACGAGTTTTTGTTGATTTTATGCTAAATAATTACACTTGACTCTCTTATTGGCAAGCTACTTCAAATTCTAAGTTTTAAAGCTTAATAAATCGGTGACATTCATGACCGATTTCATGTAGGATTGAGAGTAGTTTCTCCTCCTAAGGCATGTTGTAACACCCCGTAATTTCCAAGTCATTATATATTATTAAAATCTTATTTTAGTAATAATAATGTTCCACAATAAATAAAATTCCATTTAAAATATATCGTTTTTGACAATGATATTAATATGTCCGTCTTAAAGTTATACTTCTTAAACTTGTGAAACGCTACTCTGTCCTTGTTGCTAATTTTAAAATATTTTAAAACATATCTAGCTTTTGCTTATAAAATAAAAGTTTTAGCTCTTTTTCTTAGTTTTCCAACGCCACCTAAAACATCTTAATACGAGTTCTGTGGAAGATATTATGGCCAAAATACGAAAGGCTATCACAGAATATCCGCCGACGAGATGCTCGCTCGTGACTACCTCTTCCACTTGGCCTAAAAACTTCGACACATAGGCTTAGCACTTGTTCTAATCACTTCTTCCACATGGCTTAAGACTCTCGACACATGGTTTAACTGTCTCGACACTTGGCGTAAGAGTTTCGACACATGGCCTAAGCTTCAACACATTGCAATAGCTTTCGACACTTGGCTTGAACATGCAACTAGGTTCCTTGATGCGCAAGGTCAACCTCCTCCTTCCTTATTCTTCCTTCCTTCATGTTTTTCAGCTAAGAACACCCAAACACAAAGTCACAAACACCATTGTTACTAGAGATGGCAATGGGTAGGATCTGGACAGGATCCTATAGGATCCAGATCCAGATCCATTTTAAAATGTTATATCCAGATCCTACCCTTATCCTTAGGGTCCGAAATTTGTAGATCCATATCCGCATCCTAAGGATCTGGGTAGGATCTGGATAAAATCCAGATCCGTCAATCTTCAACGACAAATTCAAATGAAACCGCACCAAGTCACTATTATACACTATTTCACTTTTACTTGTCAATTAGAGGCGATGTTTTTTGTCGAATTACCCTCTATTAACTTCACTGGTTTAAAAATCATAGTCTAAAAGAAATAAAAAGAGTGTACAAAGTATTAAAAAGTCTTATAGCAACTTAAAAATAAGGTTTACAAACCACAAAATAATTATAATTCCAACAATTCATAATAAAACAAATTGTCCAAACAAAATAAACACTAATACTTCATTGCTTGTTTCCATGATCTACCTCTGAAGGGTCGAATCTATCCAAAAATTACCCTTATAAAAATTAAAAGAGGGTCCAAGGGTAGGATCTGGATCTTAGTGGTGGGATCCAGATCCGACCCTCGTACTCGTATAAGGATATGGGCCCGATCCAGATCCTAAGGATCTAAAATAATGGGATCCATATCCTACCCTTGGGTATAGGGTCTGGTGGATCTGGGTAGGATCCGGGATCCATTGCCATCTCTAATTGTTACACCTCTTTACCTCCACTGTAAAACGATCGTAAAATCTTCGTTTCTTATCCGTTTTTGACGATTTTTGCGCCAATCTCTTCCTCTCCTCGCCCTCCATATTTCTAGGTTAGAAAATTCTAATATATATTCCTTCATACTCTCTGGTCGTGGCCTTTAAGGCAAGGATTTCAATGCTAACTCGTTTATTTGTGTGTAGCTAGTTCGGTTGTCCAAACCGGAGTGGTTTTAAGTTCAAAATCATGCTTATTGAAGAGCTATAAGGTAATGGTGATGGGTTACTCGACTTATCGTCTAAATTTGCATGTGTTCTATATGCTAGTAATGTTTAGTATACTAGAATTATGTTTGGTTAAATAGTGACATGATTAAGTTCATAAATCATATGTTTGGATGGATTTAATTTTGTATGGTTGTGATGGGTGATATTCTAGTTGGAAATTCATTAAGGATTGTATTGTTAAATGAGGTTTTGATCTTTTAGGATGATTAGTTTGATAGTCTTTCAAGTTCATAATGCTTGGTTTACTTTGGTTATTTGATAAGTTTCAGCACCTTGACAAATCTGTCCAGTGTCTTGTACAATTTATTTCGACATCTTAGAGTATCCGTCTTTGAAAATGTTGAAAAGAGACCCCTGTTTATTTTAAGTGTAGAGTCTACCTATAAATTTTCGTAATTTTATTGCATGTCATTTGTTCACAATAAAATAAATTATTTACGAACATTGCGCTGAAATACTCGCAGAATGGACAGTAGCTCAAAGATCATTTCAAAAACCATTTTTATACTCTGACACTATTCTTGTCCTTTTCAATAATTATACTTTGAAGAGTTTAGATGATTTTACGAGTTTTCTTTGCCCCAAAATGATTTTTTAAACCCGTTTTATGAAGCAATACATTTTGTGTGACGATTTCTGACACACTGTAAAGATCAGACAATAAACCCCTGTTAAGTTCGTATTTTGAAAACGTATATTTGACAAATATTGTAGCTAAAAGTCTTATGAATTCGACCCAACTGGCCTTGTATCATTTAGATTTTATTTGAATTAATTATGAATTTTACGGCAGAGGACAGCTGAAATGTAAAACGCTTTTAAGACTTATGTTTTATTAATCAGTTCCGTTTATTCTTCTCCCGTATGGAATGGACTTAAGTGTTGTCTTATTTATTGATTGTTGGCTCTTGTATGTAAATGAGTTGGTTAACGGTTATGTTAGCTTAAATTGTGTTTTGATGACGGTTATGTTATCTTAAGATGGGTAGGGTGACGGTTATGTTGCCGTGCTTGTGTTTAGGTGATGGTTATGTCACCCTAAATTGTGTTGGTAACGGTTATGTTGCCTTGGTTGTGAATAGATAGCGGTGATACGATTGTGTATCACTGTAATGAACAAACGCCACTCCTGTTATGGGATTTTATCTAACTATGTTCGGGATTGGTCGGTGTCCGTGGTTATGCGGTCCAGTCCCCGTGTGTCGTTCGGTGTAGGTTATTACATCGAGAGGTCTGGCCAGGTCTTAGGCATATAGTTGTCGGTTACACTGCAACTCTTACAACCACCATACGCGACCCTGCCCCACCTCGGCGTCAGACTAACACAACCACCATGGTACCACCGTGTCGACCTCCCCCGAGTTAACGGTGGCACCACCCCGAAATCCATACGTAAACAACCCAACCAACGACCGCCACTAATTTTCAGACCACCACCAAACAATCGCCCTCACCCCAGGAAACAACCCTAGACACTACGAAGTCTCGACCCCAGCGACGCTTACCATCATAGACACGAAACGAAAGAAGGAATGATAAACTCACTTTAGGTTTGCCTGAAGTTCATTTCGAAGGCTCCCTGAACACCCTTAATTAACCACCGTCGCTCGCTGTCGCCTCACTCTCTCTCTTGTGCTGACGGTTGTGGTTGCTAGGGTTGAGAGGAGGCAGGAGTGAAGAAAAGACAAATAGGGTTTTTGGATTGGGGCATATGTACGATTCATACGTTTTGTAGAGCTTGTAGGGTTTTCCGCGGGTTGGGCATACGGGTTAAACATACGTCCTTGGCCCAATCACAACTCATAGTCTAATATGACTATTCACATGACATTATTTACGTAATTCGAACCGAGCCCAACTCGTTATATACGTATAACTCTTAACATTATTATTAAATGACGTATCTACTTACGTTTGCAATTAATATAAAGTCGTAACATAATATAAAACCTATAACGCTAACTCCGAGTCAAAACCCGAGTTTCGAAAATGAGAGGTATTACATATTCGATAAAATAATTATTGAATACTAATGTTCAAATATGATCAAAACGTCAATATAAACAATAAATGTCATACTAAAATATGAGCTAAACATAATTCAAATATTATAACCTAGTGACTATATAAATACGAAATATTATAATCAAAATACGAGGTATTACAGTCTTCCCTCCTTAAAATGAACTTCGTCCCGAAGTTCAACCACGCACACTCATCACCGTACTCAAAACTCAGGCGTAAATCATATGCCAACACATACCACATACTCAATATAGACTCGAGCCATAATAACAATAATTCCCGTTCATAAGTCGCAACTTATAATCTAACAAGTATTTATAATAAATAATAATAACTTGCAATTGCTAAACAAATAATATATAATTATATGTCATCTTGATAAAAACATAAATAATCAACTCATTATTATGGACTATGAAAATACAGGGTATTATAGTCTTCCCTCCTTAAAATGAACTTCGTCCCGAAGTTCATCATCCCATGGTCAACAATCTGGTCACTAGGCATGTAACGAACACAAAACGGGATACCACATAACCTCAAGGTATCACAAAATCCTTATAAATAACCCAGCTAACCAAATACCACAAGTTTATCCATCTCTCACACAACCCGTCTCACAATCAGAAAAAATATTTTATGAAATAGAAAATATTAACTATCAGAATAAAGGAACAATTACTAATATTCAACTCAAATAAGTACTCATAAGAAATCCATATCAATTACCATGTAGACATATAACCTCAAGCAACAACAAGAATATTAGGATCAGTAGAAATCGTGTTACGTAGTAAAACAGAATCAGAATAGCTAACACTTACATACCCTTGAAATTTTGACGCAACTCAGCATATTTTCACCAATGTAGTCAATCAGCAAACTCGTATTTTATCATAGACAATTTAAAACATTCCCCCGTTCATAATCATATTATAGAAGCAAAATCATAATTAAGGAAGGACATAGATTAAAATTAATTAACGTAATTACACATGGTCATTGACATATTGCACAAGTTACACACCAAACAAAGACTAACAATACCGTTTAATATTCCTAGATATCAATAAGTTAAAATCACTTAGGCACATCTCCTATCCACTCTCATTACATCATTTATCATGAAACTATTAATATATGTGACTTGCAAAAATAAGGGGTTTATTACATAATGCGCAACAATTAAATATCCGTGCAGGATTTCATCAATACTTAGCTACAGAATTCGTCATATTGCAATCAATCACCACAATTATCGAACATCAAGCTTTATCATGGTTTATTACTTTGAAAATATTTTGAAATGTTTGAATCATTGAAACGGTAATTTGTGACAATTTATAAACACGATTCAAATGACAATTTTACAAGTTGCAGATCGAAAACAAGACTATACAGAGACATTATGACTCTTCTTTACTAAGACGTTGTTCTTGTCGCACTTGAATTATGGAAATTTTAACGATAAAAGTAAACGAATTCGCAAGACTATTAATTCACACTTCACATGTCAACCAATTAGTAATTCCAATAAATCGTGATCAGAATTTATACATATCAATATGCACTTCACTTTATGGCATAACAATATACATGAAAAGTCATAAAGATTGTTATCGCAGGGACTAGCCAAGGATATACCCTCAATATACGAAAGAACATCAACAAGATTCACATTGTTCAAATAATCACCATTACGTATAACAATTAGGTTGCTATATCATGCGAATAATTTTACCCGTTAAAATTCATTCTACCACTTGGCAAGACTATTCTATGATAAACATGATTTTAACATTACATACGATCATCACATAATTATTACTTTGAGGCATACCATTAGAAAGTAAGAGTGCCGGTATAATTGAAACTATTTTATATAAAACTTGACGAAATAAAGAAGGTTACGCTCAGATAGTAAGGTTCATATTCATATTATATGTCTACTATGCACGTTACTGATGCTATATCAGGATATCACATGGTCACATCACATAATTCACATTTGATTAAACTGTTATATGAAACTTACGTACTCGCAATTCCGACAAATAAACATTATGCAGCAACTTACAACAATCAAAATTAAATAACCGCTGATCTATCTTGCGGGCGATTATAGTTTTAGAAAAAAAATATAACGAATTAGCTAACCATAGGAAAAAGAATCAAATGCATATATCTCAAGGAACTCATTTGTAGCAATTCTTACAACTCAATTGGTCTGAACAGGAACATTACAGTAATTCATTGAAAAGAAAATTGGGCAACTTGTAAAAATCACAATTAAATAAAAATTTGTGATGATTTTACATGGCTTATCATTTTGAAAACATGAACGGACATTATACATAGTGGAGTTGGAATTACGCATAACAATAACCATATTTTAAATGATTTCCTCTACAAAATCAGGGGTCAAATCGAAACTGTGCAGTAACACTCGGGTCACTGTCAACTAAAAGATTTATTTCTCCCAAAATATAACTCCTATTAACATGAAACCAAAAGCATTGTAAAACCGACTCAGGAGGTTATCATACATAAAATTTTCATAATCAAATATGGAACACAGTTAAAATGACAGCCCGTTCTATCAAGGTAACATTCTTGGAAGTTACTAAAATTTTTTTTGGTTCCGTTACGACTTCACATTACTGCATCGGAACTCAACCATTCATCTTCCGAAACACGTTGAAATATCATTTGAAGCACACAGACACCTCCATATTAACATGTATGCATCATTCAAACTTTAATTGTCACTTATAACACGGTAAAGATTTCGAAACTAAAAATAGAATCAACTAAATAACTCAATATTAATAGATGTTTATATATGTATATACACATTTGTATCACTTACTATATGTCACTCATGGCTTGGGGCAACACATTCCACATATCACTGGACATAGAATACTAGTATACAAGCCTGATCATTCATATCCGAATACCAACAATATTTTACGATAATCATTTAATACCTAGATAATCACATGGACATTCCAACACCAAATCATTCACTCACAAATACACATCCATACCATAAAAATTTCAATTCAATCACCCAGCTCGATCCACATTTCAATACTAAGCATAATCTTCCAATAACATCATTAACCTTAACTCACCTGTTACTTACCTCATTCTTCTCCTGCAAGAATGTTAGTACAGTATAAATGGGTCACTATATAGTCTGCCCCACTCCTCAATTACTCTCATTGGGTTCCCGAGACAAAACCGAAAGGGCCCAGGTTTGGTGTGAGGGGGCCCCTAACTCATCCCGTCCCTTTTTGGGGCTCCTATCAGTTTCTTCTCGGGGTTCATTTTATTAAACTCTTCCTACGTTTATTATTATTCATTTGGTTTAGGCCTGAGGATCGTTCGCTCTGATACCACTTTGTAACACCCCCATTTATTTAAGAGCCTTTAGCCAGACATTATCAAATAAATAAGACTGTTACCATCTCGGAACGACCGAGGTAGTGAATAACAAAGTAAAACAACCAATGTACTTTATATGAATCTGATAAAATTTAAACCTTGATATTATAACAACTATGCAGCAGAAATAGAAGTACAACTGACGACTACTCTATTTATGATATAGTTCTAAGTCGGTCTCAAGCCAGCATCTCACATTCCTGTCCCAGCTCCTAGCCCAGCTGTCACTTTCCTGTAAAATCTACTCCCCATTCCGGATCATCGTAGGTGTTACACGAATACATAGGGTCAACCACGAGGTTGAGTAGGAAAGCATAGATAAGACACAAAATAAACATATACAACTTCCTTCCATCTCCACATCATTCAGTCATCCACTACACCTCCATCACACCACTCCTTCAATCACTCCACACCATCCATCACACCGCTCCTTCCATAGCCATATCACAAGTCCCGTATCACAAGTCCCGTTCACCACAACAATTAATAATAATCAAATATTCCACAACATCATTCATAAGCAATTATAACAATCTTGTAAGAAACAACATACACACACTTCATGTCATAACACAAACCACATATATATCCCCTACCTCATTTTGCAGAACGACAACCGAACAGCTGCTTGAAATGTTCACCGCGGAAACCGTCACCTAACATATAATATTCAACGATTACAACTCTTCACTTAACCAGATATATAAGATAGTACAAATTGCTAATTATAGAATCTTGCTAAATTCGGAAAGTTTCCCAAAGTAGAAATTTCCCGAATGTAAACTTGCCAAAACGTAAACTATCCAAACTAAACTTGATTAGTAACGAATATAATAATAATAACAATAATACTAATAATGGTAATAACCCATTAAAATAATAATAATAATAATAATAATAATAAGAAGAAGGCTGGGCACGAGGAAGCTATCTTATGCAGGCAGACTGACACTGGTCAGGTCTGTCTTGGCCTCCTTGCATAAGTATTGGGCTAGTATTTTTATTCTGCCTAGTTTAGTGATGAAAAGGATTGATGCCATATGAAGAAATTTTTTATGGGATGGCACAGCTGAGTACAAGAGATCTCCTCTAGTAGCTTGGGAGAAAATCTGCACAAGTCACAAAGAAGAAGGGCTGAATTTGAGAGACTCTGCTACCTGGAACACTGCTGCCATTGGAAAACTTGCTTGGTGGGTGTCAAGCTGCCCTAATAAGCTGTGGGTGCAGTGGGTGCATCACAACTATCTGAAAGACACTAGCTGGGATGACTACCAGCCTGCTCATGACTCACCTTGGTGTTGTAAAAAGATTTGTAAAGTTAAAGACAAACTGAAGAGGGGACACAACACTCTTGGCTGGACAAACATAGGTCCCAACAGCTATTCTATTGCTAAGGGATACTCATGGTTGCGTGGGGAACAGAATGAGGCTGAGTGGAGTAAGCTGATATGGAACAGATGGGTCATACCTATGCATGGTTTTGTAGCTTGGTTACATCAACATCAAGCGTTTAATACCAGGGTCAAGCTTCACAGACTGAACATTATACCAGACAATACATGCTGCATCTGTGAGGGTGCACTTGAAACCATTGATCACTTATTTGGGCAGTGTTCTTATAGCTGGACAATCATTCAAGGCATAGCAGCTTGGATTGGCTTTAAACCTCAGATGACTTTGAACAACGAATGGAGGCTAAGACTAAGGGGGACTAAGATGCAGAGAGCTATCAAAAACAGTGCTCTAAATGCGGTCATTTACCACATTTGGATGCAAAGAAATAGAAGCAGAAATGAGCAAAGTATTCTTAGACCAATGATTGTAATCAAAAATATTAAAGCTGAGTTGAGTAGTTTTTTTCGTAGCAGGATCACAGATGGTTTACCAGTCAAGGATAAAGCTTTTCTAAGCTCCCTTGGCTAATAACTTTGTAATTGCCTCTTATGCCTTATATATATACACTTACCTTTTACCAAAAAAAAAAAAAAATAATAATAATATTAACACCCATAATAATAATATTGACACCCAAAACCCATACTCACCTCACGATTCCCTCAACCACCCGCGGAAACCCAAACCCACAATTTACGTCACCGTCACGGCTACTGCCGACAACCACCACCCATAACACTCACCCCCGCCTGCCCTAACACTGACACCCTGAGGCGGGCCGACTCTAACCGGCGTGTCCAACCGCGGACCGCAACCATGATTACGCTACAACACTTACAACCACCATACGCGACCCTGCCCCACCTCGGCGTCAGACTAACACAACCACCATGGTACCACCGTGTCGACCTCCCCCGAGTCAACGGTGGCACCACCCCGAAATCCATACGTAAAAAACCCAACCAACGACCGCCACTAATTTTCAGACCACCACCAAACAATCGCCCTCACCCCAGGAAACAACCCTAGACACTACGAAGTCTCGACCCCAGCGACGCTTACCATCATATACACGAAACGAAAGAAGGAATGATAAACTCACCTTAGGTTTGCCTGAAGTTCATTTCGAAGGCTCCCTGAACACCCTTAATTAACCACCGTCGCTCGCTGCCGCCTCACCCTCTCTTGTGCCGACGGTTGTGGTTGCTAGGGTTGAGGGGAGGAAGGAGTGAAGGAAAGACAAATAAGGTTTTTGGATTGGGGCATACGTATGATTCATACGTTTTGTAGGGTTTGTAGGGTTTTCCGCGGGTTGGGCATACGGGTTAAACATACGTCCTTGGCCCAATCACAACTCATAGTCTAATATGACTATTCACATGACATTATTTACGTAATTCGAACCGAGCCCAACTCGTTATATACGTATAACTCGTAACATTATTATTAAATGATGTATCTACTTACGATAGCAATTAATATAAAGTCGTAACATAATATAAAACCTATAAAGCTAACTCCGAGTCAAAACCCGAGTTTCGAAAATGAGAGGTATTACATATTCGATAAAATAATTATCGAATACTAATGTTCAAATATGATCAAAACGTCAATATAAACAATAAATGTCATACTAAAATACGAGGTAAACATCATTGAAATATTATCAACACGTGACCATATAAATACCAAATATTATAATCAAAATACGAGGTATTACAACTAGGCTTTTAGACTTCCGATTTCTAGCAAGTTACTCTAAACCATCTTCCCAACAGTGGTGCATTCTACAATTTCATTAAGTACATCAATAGGTAAACGCCGAGATTCAATAAGTAACTTAATAAGGTGAAACACTCAGTCAACTCCACAAGTGAAATTATAAATGTCTCAACATTCCCACACTGTTACCAATAACTTTCTTGCCTCGAGTATAAGGTTCTTCCTGTATTCAAACAACTCCTCAAGATTAAGTGACACTAATTTACCACATTCATCTATTCGACAATATTATCACCTTACGCATGTTCCTCTAAATTCACCTAAGACTCCAAGTGATACCATTGTTTAGTATCAAAGATAAACCTAGGTCTACTAACTGAAGCTAGCGGAAGTAGGGTCGAATTCCACAGGGAGGCACGGACATAATAAAAAGGTCAGTTTACAAGTCACGATTTGGGGGGTTTTTGTTGGGGCTGGTGTCCTTTACAGTTAGTACAATGACTTATTAAATCTCTTAAATGATCACAAGGGCATACTTCAGTATTATATCAGTTGATCCACGTTTATCAATAACGGTTGGCTTGCTAGCTAAGTTTGACGTTATTGTCATACGGATGCGGGTGATCAACTGGTCCCTATAAGTCACACCTATAGGACACGTTTGAGAGATGTGAAGGTATGAAAATACAGTCACATTTATGCCGAATACGACTAAATCGTTAGTCAGAGGTATTGACTATAAAATTAGTCAATGAGATGTTGAGATAATTATTTAATACGGATTAAATAATTTTAGTTAATACGAATTACAAGATTAATTCGTAAATTAAATATAAACGGTTATATTTGATTAAATGTTGAATTCGTGTATTAATATAAGCAGTTATATTAATTAAGCTAATTATACAATATCGTCATTTTCTTATCAGACCATTATTAATGTATCGACTGCACATTGTGACGAAGTAATACATTAGTATCTGATAACATGTATACGATTTATAATTGAAACCCGCGGATTACATTTTAGCATTAGGGTCGACTCACGCATTAGAATAAGGTGAGAATGGAAAGCCCACTCTCAACCTATGCTAATTTCGGCCGAGTAGGGTTACAAAAGGAGGGGAATTCTCCTTTTGTCAGACTACTGGAATTCATATACTTATAAACTAGGGTTTTTTGAGAGCATCCTTCTCCCAAAAACCTAGATTTCACATCAAAACTCACAAAAGCTCTCCCCATATTGCAAGGCAATTGGAGAGTATTTCTAGCACACGCGGCACCATCTCAGACGGATCTTGGCTGCAAGTTATAGGAGGGAATCTCTGTTGATTCCTGTTCGTAGGCCATATTCGCAAGGACCTAAGGTTGTGCATATATTCTTTTCGATTCATGTTTTTTATTTTATGACGATATTCACATGTAAAATTTCGTTATAATCCTGTAATTTTAAGGGTGAATATACGGAAATTCCCCAGAAGTGGTATCAGAGCTTGGCCACGAAACTTTTACAATTGTGATTTTCATAAAATGTTTTAAATCGGATATTTTTAATCCGTTTGATGCGACTCGGCCATGTGCCCCTTTTGTGAGAAATGGATCTTGTTTTTCGATTTTGATTTGCATATTGTTGATTAATCGATATTTTTAGCAATATGTGAATCATTTGTTGTTTATTGTTGATTTACACGCATAAATCGAAAATAAATACAAGTTTTTGTTTTTAAAAGTGCTGCAATTGGGATTCTACGAATGAGCGAATTACTACTCGTTCGTAGTCTTTGGCTCGATCGAGCAGGTTTTGCTTCCAACCCGTCGCTCGATCGAGCCTTGCCGTACTCGATCGAGTGACACTGTTACTCGATCGAACACGTTTAGGCTCGATCGAGCATTTTTCTGGAAATCTTTCATTTTCTGAAAATTTTGGTTTTCAGGAAATTGTTTTGGCTCGATCGAGTACCGTTGTTACTCGATCGAGCAAACTCGTCAATCAAGGTTACTCGATCGAGTACCCTAGTGACTCGATCGAGCAACCCTGTTTTGGCAGGATTTCGAAAATAAATTTTTTTTTTGTTGTTTTCTCTAGACCCATGGTAATATGCTATATACGGATATAGTGTATTAACATTTGTGAAACGGTTCACACTCGATAGATACATATTGTTTTAAAGCGGTTTAAAAAATTGGATTATAAGATTATTAAGTTTAATGTGAATAAAACGGTTTAATCTCATAATTTTAATATTGTAAGGTGGTTTGGAAAAATTTATTAAACATAATTACGGAATTATGTCACGAATGAATTTGTTTTAGTTGATGCATTTTATTTATCGTCTGTTGAATGCCTTTGAATGTCTTTATAACATATTTAATTTTTACAAATGGTTGTAACTTAGTGTGGCCTTAGTAGATTGTGTTTCCGAAATGATGGAACATAGTCTTGGTTGTAATTTTGAGATCTCGCATCTCCGTTTTGTTTTTCCTTTGTAATTACTTTTGTATTTAAATTAGAATGTAAAATAGGTTTATATTTGTAATTTAAATTTGTAATTTTGAGAAGACCAAAGACGGAGACCGGATGCTCACTCCCGCTGCAAAGACCAAGATGGAACATCAAGACAAGCTTCTCGGGTCCAACGGTGGATTCCAAAGTTGTTTTATGTTTAATTTGGTAGGATAGGCCACACTAGGACATTTATTTACGTTTCTTGCTTTCTTTTACGCATTCATCGGTTATAGTTTGCATCATATTCCGCCTAAAACCAAACCACCTATAACACGCCTGAAAACTGACTCATGTAAAGGTTACGCGTTAGTTTTCAATGACATACAGATGTCACTTGTCAATTTTTAAGCCATCACTTAATTTTATTCATTCACGCAAATGCTATATTTTAGTTCACTTAAAATTAATAATAACAAGTTGATGGGGTCTTCCTCGTATAACCAAAAATTTAGATTAGTCTTTATAAATCAAACTCCCATGAATCCCTTCTTCGTCGGTAGGCATACTATGACCCCTTCTACGTCGGGTAAGTGGGAACAGATGATTTATTTTAACTCAACATCGTGGTCACTAAATACTATCTAGTGACTATGATGGACTAAAAGATGAGATTTACGGAAATCTATTGACGAAGAGTTCTAACGGTAGAACTAGCCAAGTAGTTGGCTTATCAATTTACGGAAATTGAGTCTTGGGATCGTTTATATAATTCTTGAGAGAGATCAATTATATAAATGCTTGAGTCTACAAGTTTAAATTCAATTTAAAAATAGACTTAAATCACAACGACGAGTTGCTTATATCGTTTTGTTTTTATCTTCTTTTCAGTGTGGAACACGTACAAATTAAAACTAATAATAACAAATGGTTGGTCACGTCCAATGCCAAGTGCCACGCTAGCACGAGAACCCTGGCTTAAAGCCTTCATGGAATCCATGAATTAGTCTACGAGACTGAAGAATGATGGGTCAAACTTCTCGGACTGGGTGGCAGCATTACGGAATGCTGCTATTGCTGACGGAAAGCTCAAGTACTTGACTGAGCCTATTCCGGCACACCCAGGAACTGCGGTTAGATCTGCCGAAGTTCACGCTCATAGCGACTTCGTCATGGAAGCGGGTGCGATAAAGAACGTACTTATCTATGCAACGGAATCCAATTTGCAAAGACGCTTCATTTCCCATGGTGCAAACAAGATTTTCACCACGCTCACAAATGAATTCTCGAAAGCTCCGAGAATCGTTTCATATGAGCATACCTGTCGCTTCTTTGAAGCGAAACTCCAGAAGGGCCAAGCTGTTAGCCCACATATTCTCAACATGATTGAGAATATCGAGAAACTGGAGACCTTAAACTGCAAGATCAGTGAGAACATAATCGTTGATCGAATGCTTCATTCACTCCATGAAGGGTTTGCCCTCTTTAGGGCCAACTATTATATGAATGACATGAAGAAGACTCTTCATGAGCTCCACTCACTTCTCGTACAGACCGAGAAGGATCTGAAATTGAGTGGGAGCATGAAGCAGGATGTTCTCATGATCTCCAGTAAAGGTAAGGGTAAAGGGAAAGCTCAAGGCGACCTAGTGGTAGGTAAGCCAAAGTTCAAGAAGTCAGGATCTGCTAAGAGTGGGCCCGGTGAGTCGAGCAACTCACAGGGTAAGACAAAAAGCAAGGATACAAGAATGGAATGCCACCATTGCCATAAGACTGGGCATTGGAGGCGCACGTGCCCCGTGTATCGCGAGGACATTAAGGCACGCCGCGTTACTCCTGTTGGTATGTCTTCTTCCTCTTTTATTCACATGATTGAGATTAACCATGCAAGTTACGGAACTTGGGTATTAGATACTGGTTGTGGTTCTCATCTGTGTAATCATGTGCAGGGCCTCCGAAACCTCGAGCCCCTCATAAAGGGTGAGGTTGACCTGCGTGTCGGGAATGGAGCACGAGTTGCTGTAGTCTTGAGGGGAACATACGTGATCCAGCTTCCTAGTGGATTTGAGTTATCGTTGTATACTGTTATTATGTTCCCAGTTTATCCAAAAACATTATTTCTATTTCTGCACTTGACAAACTTGGATTTTCATTTGTAATAGAGAATAATAGCTGTATTTTCTCGTTACACGATATGATTTATAGCAAGGCAGTTTCCATGAATGGAATTTATGTTTTAGATCAAACCACCGAAATATTACACGTGAAATAATAAGAAGTTAAAGGTTGGTGACAAAGATCAAACCTACCTATGGCACTGCTGTATGGGACATATAAATGAGAAACGCGTAAAACAGCTCATACATAATGGAGCTATCTCGGCCTTTGATTTCGAATCATATGGCACCTGTGAATCATGTCTCATCGGTAAGATGACTCGTATTTCCTTCAAAGGTGTTGGAATGCGCGCTGTCGACCTATTAGAACTCATACACACGGATGTATGTGACCCTATGTCGATCAACGCACGAGAAGGCTATAGGTATTTCATCACTTTCACGGATGATTTGAATAGATATGGCTATGTCTACTTAATGAAACATAAAAGTGAATCCTTTGACAAGTTCAAAGAATACCAGAATCGGGTACAGAACCAACTGGGTAGAACGATTAAAACACTACGATCCGATCGTGGTAGCGAGTATTTTTCTAATGAGTTTGATCAACACCTTAAAGACTTTGGAATCGTTCTACAGTTGACTCCACCTGGAACACCACAATTAAATGGTGTGTCTGAACGAAGAAATCGAACTCTACTTGATATGGTTCGATCCATGATGAGTCACACCGTCGTGCCTGATTCATTATGGGGCTATGCTCTTCTGTCAGCCGCTCTAATACTTAACCGAAGTCCGTCTAAAGCTGTTGACAAGACTCCATACGAGTTATGGAAGGGAACGGTCCCTAACTTGTCCTTTATTCGGGGTTGGGGCTGCGAAGCTTATGTCAAATGGAGACACGAGGACAAGCTCGGCCCACGATCGGTCAAGACATACTTTATAGGTTATCCAAAAGGAACTTTTGGTCATTACTTCTACTCGCCAACCGAACAACGTGTTTTTGTTGCGGCTAGTGCGACGTTCTTAGAGAAAGAATTTCTCGAGAACAAGTCGAGTAATAGAACCGTCGATCTATCGGAGATTCAAGAACAAACTGCCGAGCAACCATTGGAGGAAGCAGTTCCTTCAACCTCGGCTGCGGTAGATATTCCTGAGGAACATAGGAGGTCGGGAAGAGTCTCTATTCCTCCGGACAGATACATTGGTGATACATGCAATTTATATAGACTTTTTTAGGTCCATTTAGCACGTATTTCTATGCATTTTCATGCACTTTACGTGCCATTTTTCCCCATTTTGCTTCCTTTGCTGTATTTTCTGTTATTTTGCAGGAATTATGCAAAAGACGAAGAAACCATGCTTTTTCAGTCCGTTTTGAGCTCTTTTAGAGGATGAAGCAAGTCAAGAAGTCCCATAGCCCCGATTTTGCCGTGCAAGGCCTAAAGGAACGGTAACCGAGGCAAGAACGAGGAACAAAAGCAAGGAAGAAGCAAAAAAGAAGCACTGCATCTGTCAATTACTCGATCGAGTAAGCACCAGAACTCGATCGAGTGGATGCAGGAGGAGAAAGACTCGATCGAGTAGTTTGATACTCAATCGAGTAGTTTGATACTCGATCGAGGAGTCTGCAGGAAGGACCTTACCTTCGAGGGTTCCATGGTTACTCGATCGAGCCGTTGCCAGCTCGAAGTTGCTCGATCGACCCCTTTTTGAAGAACAGTTACTCGATCGAGTGGTTCAGTCACTCGATCGAGCAACTCACTTAAGTGTCCCGGATTTGCAGTTTACGTTTTAGGTTTAGTTTTCCTTAGAGTTAACCTAATCCTTATTTAAGGATTAGGTTAGCAGCCTTTTAGAGATATTCAGATTCATTCACATTCAGTCATTCAGTAATTTACATTCAGTTTTCTCTTAAGCAGTGATTTTAGTTCCAAACACTTTCACTTAGGGTTTTCTTCATTCAAGTATTTTTTGGATCTTGTTCTTCCTTCCTTTGCCATTACTGTAATTCACTTGCTACTCTTTCTTTTATTGTTCTTGTTTTCTTTGATTTATGATTTATCTCAATTCTTCTTTATTCGTTATGTTGAATGTTCTTGTTATCTTTGTTTTTATTAGTTTAGTTTCCCCAAGTATGCGTAGCTAATCCCCTAATATGTCAGGATGAAGAAACTCGCCGTAGTTATGTCGTAGGAATTGCATGTTAGTCGTCCTTACGACGAAGTTTACCCATAAACAATATAATTGTAAAACTTGTCAAATGAGTGCACGCAGGAGACCAGTTTACTTAGTAAAACCTTACTTAGATCGAAAGATTGGTAGGTAGGCTTTTTTAGGGTGATTTACGAAACCTATCTAGAGATCGAAAGATTGATAGGAGAATTCAGGGGTGATTTCAGACCGAAAGGATATTAATCGTTCCCACTTCGTTGTTATTTCGACCGACCTAAATCTTTATGTGACTTTAATTTCCGCGACGACCTGAATCCTGACATATTCATCCTTTTATTGTTTGAAACTGGTTTTTGTCATCTTTATTTTAAATTCTTTTATATCCGTCTTAGCTTTAATCAAAACAACCCCCCCCCCCCATTTTGTGACCTATAAACTGACCTTTACTTAAGACCGTGCCTCCCTGAGGATTCGACCCTACTTCCACTATCTTCCAGTTAGTAGACTTAGGTATTTATCTTTGGTGCATGAACGACACGTATCAAATTTTAGCGCCGTTGCCTTGGAGGAAATAGGTTTTAAGTTTTGTGTTAGTTTATTCTATACCGTCTTAAGGAATTTCTTTTAATTCCTTAAGACCGTTCTTATCCCTCTTCCTAGTAGTTTTTTGATAGGTCTTACAGGTCTATTTCACGGTATTGCGGGAGAAGACCACCATGTTCCGCTATGTGGAACAACAGGTGATAATTTGTGAAAGATGTGGTTGCACAGGACACGATGCAGTTTTTTGTCTGGCAGAGCGTGACCGAGTTTATGCTTATCAACAACATAAACTAGGTTACTCTGAGGAGATTAGTGAGATGAGGTCCATCATTGAGGCCTTAGCAGTTCAAATTCAGGAAAGTGAGAAAGCGGAGGATGCATCAATCCAACATCTCCAGTTTCAGATTGCTCAGCTAGCGTCGGAACAAGAAAATATGTCCGACCAAGTAGCAGTTGATCATCTACTGGTCGATAGCGACGACATTGACGAGGAAGATATGGGAGGAATGAGGAATTCTTTCTTTCTTTACGTAGAGCAAGCATCAGAAACGGAAGAGGAGAACGGTCCAGCTATCCCACTCGCTCGACGAATAGACATGGATGACGACGATGATATGTTTGATGCACAACCTTACCATTTTGGTGTTGACATGGAAGATCCTGACTTCATGGAGGATGGATCGGAAAACGGAGAGGAACCCGAGCAAATGGACAACTGTGTCCAATCGAATGAACGGGATGCACAATTGGTCGATCGAGTTATCCTAGGAAGGATAATACTCGATCGAGTGATCATGGTACTCGATCGAGTAAAGATATGGAAGAAGGTATTCGATCGAGTATCCTTCAGATTCAATCGAGTAAACTTGTTGTTCGATCGAGTAGTTCTGCTGCAGAAAGCACTCCATCGAGTACTACGCAAAGTCTATCGGACTCCGTGCCAGTCAAGAGCAATCATTCGATAATGTCGCCTATTCCGAACAATGATAAAGCGGTAACCTCAAACTACCGCTATCCGATAAAGGGTAATGTTTTCTCTTTCGTCATTGCCAATAGTTTTTGTTCGTCACCGTCCATTGAATTGAATTTTGCTGTCAGATTAATGCCTCCGCCCCAGTTTGGGACCAACTTGGAGGAGCATCGTCTTGTTTCTTCTTGTACAGGCTTAGAAAAATTAATAGACCCTGGAGGAGGATTTGAAGACCACGTTTCGCAGAAGATTGGGCCGCGAAGGAGGGCTGACAGCGACCTAATTAAGAATACGATGAACTGTTGCTTTAGCATTGCCGTACTGTGGAGGCTAATGGAGAACTTGACGACCGCCGAAGTGATCGCCTTTAGTCAGCAGCCTTGTCGCGGGCAGTGAACATTTGGTTTTTTGAACTATTAAGCCGGGTTTGTAACCCCGTGCAACTTTTAACTGATTATTTACTGCGTTTTAGACTTAGACTACTACTTTTTATGCTTAATCCGTAGACTTTTTTTTAATATCCGTAGGTAGAATTAGACTTTGTGTGAATCCGAGACAATTTTTGTGGTTTTTCTGTATAGTTGTAGTGTTTGGTAATATTATGCAGGACTGAACTGGAAAAAAAACGAAGAAAAAGAGACAGAAAGAGAAGAGTCGAGGAAAGAACAAGGCTTCGCAAAAGAAAAGCCTCGATCGAGATCTGTAAAGAGTTCGATCGAGTAATCGCCAGGGAAGAAATAATCGATCGAGTTCGTAAGAGCTCGATCGAGGGGAACCCAGTCGAGAGGAGCTCAGAGCTGACAACCACTCGACGAGTGGACTTCAGTACTCGATCGAGCAGATTGCCTTAAGTGAGTTACTCGATCGAGCCCTTCTCAGAACTCGATCGAGCAACTCTCAGCCTATATATAAGGGAAGTCCTTGATGCTCATTTCATTTCACTCGATTTCAGATTTTCGCACTTCCCTCTCTTCGATTCCTCTATTTTTCCTTGTTTTCCATCAATCAACCACTATAATCTTACTTTTTATCACTTTAATTTGAGTAATCAAGCGAAAGCCCTATCAAATTCCATACTAATTTCGAGTAATTCGAAATTTTCGAAAACCTCGGGTTTGTTCGTTTGAGTATTTCGAATCTGGGTTGTTAATTTGTGATTTTATTACTCAAATCATCCTTGTAATCATCCAAGTAAGTTGTTTTATGCTTAAATCCTATTTTAATTTCATTATTTTTGCCCCAAATTTCGAATTTAGGGTTCTTGAATAGGATTTACGTTTTTTGCGATTTTGGGTAGGATTGTTATGATGATTCCGATTGATTGTGTGATTGTTGTGCAGAAATGGACGAAAAGGCGACCACCGTAGCCACCACCAGTACCACGGCAGTAGCCACGACAGCCGCTCCTTCCTCCTCCACTTCTGCTGCAGCAGCCACCACCGCGTTGGTGGTTGCCACACCTCAGGTTCCAGCTCCTGTCCTACCACCGCCACTAAGCACCACGACCTACAGAACCACCTCCGTCACAACCATGGCACCAGTCGGGACTCCTTCCTCAGCTGATAAAGGGAAGGAGAAGGTACCGATTCTAGGGCAGAAGGGACGGAAGTCCGTACTCGGAATGCCACCTCGACGCGCTCCACGCCCACCAGCTCCACCTGCGATTCCCTCACTTGAGGAAATCCACGAGGTAATATTCACCGACACTGATTAGAGAGATCAGATGGAGGCTCTTGTTGATAATTTTATCCGTACTAGTCGTTTCTTGTATCGTCCGGACTTAGAGACACTAGGACTGCTTAGGCCCCTAGTTGACCTTTTGACTGGTACGGGGATGGCTGGGTTGGCGACCATGTCTGAGGCGACCTACCGAGTACCTACTTTGGAATTTTTCAGCTCCTATTCCTTCTCCCCTGACACCTACCTGAGACTCCCGACTGAGCCCTGTATTCACTTTCGACTCAGAAATGAGTCGTATGCCTGGACCTTAGCTAGGTTTGGGCAGGTTCTTGGGTTGGTTAGTGACGGACACCTGAGACCACCTAGGAACTAGGTTCCAGAGATGTGGGCGGCCCTTTCACACGTACCTTTCACTAGCCGAAGGGTCGCCTACGTCCACAGTCCCGAGATTCGTGTTTTCCTCCGTCTACTAGGAGAGACTATTTTTGCGCGACCTGAGCCAAACAACATTCGTAACCCTGAGTTGGCCATTGTCGCGGGGTACTTGAATATTGACAGTGGTACCCCTTTTGTCCTTAACATAGCCTACCTCGTGGCTACCCATCTAGGCGACATACGTCGCAGAGTCACTGGCGCTATCGTAGGCGGCGGGCTTGTCACCAGGATTTACTGATACATCTTTGAGACTTTGCCTGATGGTGAGCCTGTCGTTGGCGATAGATACCTTTCTATTGGCGCCATGGTCCAGTTGACCTGGTTTGCTCACGCTGACTACCAGACTTGGAGGATTGTTGGATCGTAATCAGTAGTCCTCTCCTCTGACTCTTTACCTGTCCTCATCCCTCTCACCACCGTTGAGGAGGGGCCTAGACCAGACCCACCCTCCTACCGCATCTCTTTCACTCCTTCCTCTTCAAAGAGGAAGCGTACCTCACCTCAGAGAGAGGTCAGAGCCACTCCAGGCTCTCGACCTTCACCGTCATCGCGACCATCATCATCCTCTCAGCCGACCACCTCTCATACCACCATACACACCACCACCATTCCTACACCTACACCCACACCCACACCTTCACCTTTCCCTGCTTCTTCCTCTTCATCATTATCCACCCCAGGTTTCCCTGCGCATTTTATTTTACCTCCTATTTTTGAGGTACCACCGGCCGCAGACCGGGGGTACTGTGATCCTCTGCTTTTTGAGCTTCTAAGAGCCCAGTCCATTCTTCAGAGGGACCTTGCCTTGGTCAGCTTTCCAGATTACGATGTGAGGATGCGCACTGGCACATTCCGACCTCCTAGTGGTCCCTACCCCTCCTTTTACCGATACCAAGATGGCGAGTACCCCCAGACCTCTTCTGAGGCACCTGGAGAGACAGCGGTACAGAGGAAGGTGCGGCGACACACGGAGGAGGCCGCTCAGCATGCCAGTGCCAGAGGAGGAGGAAAGGCGCAGGAGAGCTCCAGTGAGGAGAGTGGTAGTGGGAGTGAGGAGAGTGACAGTGGGAGTGCGGAGAGTGGTAGTGGAGATGAGGAGTGTAACATCCCGTATTTTCGTAAAATATATTTTAAGGGTTTTTAATTATTTTAAGTAATAAAATAATATTTTAATATTTATTGAGAAAGTACTTTAAATAAATCGTTAAGATCCGTCTTAAGAACCTTAAGTCCTTAAGACGAATACAACTTGGCAAACTTAAGTCCGTATCATAAAACCCTTTCACTTTCCAACCCGTTTCCTTCTTAACGGAAAAGGACACTTAAAAACCCCTAAACCCTTATTGAATGTCGACATAATCTCCTTCCAAAATTAAGAACTCAGCATCTTCATTGTTCTTCATTTTCTCTAAAACCTCCAACCTTCTTTTCGATTTTGCATCATCATCCGATTTCCGAATCAAGGTAATTCATACATTTTTGGAATCCTCATGAAATTTGCAAGTCATCTATCACTTCCAATTTCCATTTCCTTTAGTTCGAAAATTGGCCTGTTTTTGTAGAAACCCATTTTCTGTCTCTTAAAACCGTTTTTCGTGATGTAGGTGAAGGCTTAGAAGACCCAGACGTTGATAGCTCCATTGTTAAGGAGGAGCTTTGATCAAAATTGCTTAAGAGGTGACAATTAAGAGAAGCTCGGCCTTATTTGTGATATTAGCACTTTTCTTGGTTTAGATGATTTAAGTTTCTGATTTTACATGTTATTTATGTTGAATGGACTTAGAATCATGCTAGGGATATATGAGTATGATGTTCATATGCCTTGATTGTGTTTCACATGTTTATTGGTTGATTTTCAGAAATTTCATCCTTAAGACGAATACAAAATGTGTTTCTAATATGCTTAAATGTAAGGAATTTATGATTGTTAATGAGTGGTATAAGTCTTATGAATGTTGGGAATTGTTTGTTGGTAGAGATTTCAGTAGTTAGTATCGATTTGGTGATGTTTTAGGATCACTGTAAAACGCGATTTTCGTGCTCAGGGACTCTGAGCCGGTCGACCGATCGGCCGCCGGTCGACCGACTGGGAGTGTTTCATAGTGTTGTTTTTCGTGTTTGAATTTTAGGGAAGTTGGGTGCCCAGCCGGTAGGCCGGCTGCCTGCTGACCGGCTGGGAGCCCCTTCTTGTAAGTTTTGCGTAAAAATGATTTTTAGGGAATAGGTTTCCCAGCCGGTAGGCCGGCTGCCTGCTGACCGGCTGGGAGCCCCTTTGTATTGAGTTGCATATGATAAAAATTGAGGGAATGGGTTCCCCAGCCGGTAGGCCGGCTGCCTGCCGACCGGCTGAGGGCCCTTGTTCATTGTTTCAGTTTGTAGAATTGTAAGGAGAAAGGGGGTTGCCAGACGGTCAGCCGGCCGCCTGCCACTGACCGGCTGAGAGCCCTGTTCATCCTAGATAGCTCATAACTTTTGATCGATTAATCGGTTTTGTTTGAAACTCGTTCCGTGTACCTTGTATGTGTGTTTGAGGTCCTCGGAGGATGGGCGACACTATATTGGGTTCGGGAATGGAGAGAGGATAGAGACCCCCCGGTCGGGTAACCGAAAGGGAAACCGGCTCTCCCTCATCTTAGTTCCCGGGATCAATTAAGTGTTGGTTAGTGGTTTAAGAAGTTAGAACTATAGGTTAGTTTCTATCTTTTGATGGTATTGGTTGATGCGTGTTAAGGTATGCCTTAAGCTGGCCTCTGAGCTTAACACGTGAGCTGTATGCCGCGTGATGGGATATGTGTTAAGTTCACCTCTGGACCCATTACGTGTTTTGCTTGTGGCGTGTCAGGATATGTGTTAAGCTCACCTCTGGACCTGACACGTGATCGGTTGTCGTACACGGGATATGTGTTAAGTTCACCTCTGGACCCGGTGTGCGATAGCTGTGTATTGGGATATATGTTGAGTTCACCTCTGGACCCAATACTTGTTTGTAGCATTGGGATATGTGTTAAGTTCACCTCTGGACCCTTTGCTTGTGGATGTTTAGGGATATGTGTTAAGTTCACCTCTGGACCCTTTACTTGGATTGTATGTTGGGATATGTGTGAAGTTCACCTCTTGACCCGACATTGTTTTGGTAGTGGGATATGTGTTAAGTTCACCTCTGGACCCATTGCTAGTGTTTATTGATATCTTGGTCTATGCCTTAAGTTGGCCTCTGAGTCCTTGATTGTGAAAGTGTGTTAGTATTTAGGTTATATCTTAAGTTGACCGCTGAACCTTTATACTTGTTGTTTTATATCTGCTTGCCTTGTGTTGGTACAGTGTCAGATATGCATGATGATATTGATGATTATAGTAACTTGGTTATAGTTTGTTCATCCAAGACATTGGATGACTCTTTGGTCAGTTTCGTAAATAGTTTGGACTGAAAGACCCCCCGACCGGGTAACCGGTAGGGAAACCGGCTCTCCTTCCAAATGGTTTCCGAAGTTGGGTTGAGAGCCGTGCATTAGTGATTGCATGATAGTATGAGATTCAGTTATTGAGATATGATATACTTCACATGTTTATATATGCTGGAGTATTATGTTTGCATTGCTTGTTACGTGTCGTTACAAAAGGTGGCTAGGAGAATTCTAGTCACTCCCCACTGATTGTGGCGTACATGTTTACATGTATGTAGGTACATGCAGGAGGTTGGCAGGGGTTGCTGAGAGCTAGCGAGTGATGATCCGTTTATCATCTTTTGACTTACACTTCACGATAGCTAGACTCTAGTTTTGATACAGTTATGTTTTGGTGCCTGTAGGGATGTTCCATCCCAGGCTGTTGTATATATTTACTTTAAGTACTTAGACTGCTACTTATCTATTTCTGTTTATATCAGTTTCTGTTTCAGTTTAATTCACCTCGCATGTTTGTTATGTTAAAAAGTTTTAATTCCGTTGCATTTTTAGTACTTTGTGTGTTTATCATTTATGCTTTCGCGAGGGGTTTTACAAGGAGAGCTCGGAGGAGGCTGCGGAATGATAGTTGCAGCTGGTTTGGGGAGGTTATGTATTTCTTGCCGTGCTTTCATCTTAGTTTTCTTTTCTGCTTTTTAGTTTTGTATATTTGTCACCCCATTGGAACATGTATTAGGTTATATACCCCCTTTCCCCGTTTTGTAGCCAATGAGGACATTGTCCAGTTTGGTTTGGGGAGGTGTAATGCATCCTTTTGCGTCTGCATTTTTCATTTTGCATGCATTCACGTTTAATTTTCGAATTTTTCTTTTCCATTTATTTTATCTTTCTCACATAATATCCAAAAATTCAAAAAAATGCACGTTTACTTTTGCATATAGTCGAGTCGGAATGGAGTTTTCTGTAATGATATTGTCTTCTAGGATCTTCGGGTTGATTGTCTTTTGCAGTTTTTAATCATCATTTTGTAAAAACCATATAGCATGTCTCGAATTCCGTTATGGAAATTACACTTGGACTTTCTGAACTTGACTTGACTTGTATTTGGCAAACTACACATACTTTCTGAGTTTTAGAGCCATAACTGGTGACATCCATGACCAGTTTATCTAGGATTAAGAGTAGTACTCCCTTCATATTATTGCATTCACATGTATGACTTTTGATTGCTTTTTTTTTTGCCTCCACGCATGGTTTGTGGTTGGTATCACATGTTAGGAGAGTACTTGCATTTTCCCTTTTCTTCATCATACCCATATAACTCCACATTTAGCCAAAAAACTGCCAGTTGACCTATAAACTACACCCAGATTTAGCCTACCTTGTGTCGAGCTAGCCAAAGTGTTGTTTTGTGGTATATTTTCATTGTATCAGTTTTTGGTTTGATCTTTATTTTCAGAGTTGGTATTGGAGAATTTGGAACTTGAATTCGGATGTATTATTTTTGTCATGAACCTAGCAAAAGAAAAAGAAAAGAAAAAAAGAAAAAGAAAAGGAAAAGAAAAGAAAAGAAAAAGAAAAATGATTCCCGTGCTTATTTATATCTTTTGGGAACAGAAAAAAAAAAAACAAATAAAAAAAAAGAAAAAGAAAAAGAAAGTGTTTGCTAAACATGATTGTGTGACCGATTCAAGTTCCGGGGTTAGTTGTGTGATATGCCGAGCATGGCATTGTTTTTGAGTATTTGGATGGTTTTACTTTTGGTTGAGTCTTGGTAGCTAGCTCGAGCCGTTACCCTCTCTTACCCATACAGTTTTTTGCCTCCTTTTACCCATTTCACCTCACATAACCATATTTATGCAAGTATTCGGCATGTGATAGACTTTGAAAGGTTGTTGTGCGCGTGTACGGTAGTTAGAATCAATCGTCATACTAGTTGCATTGCATGATATGTTGGTCGCAGTTAGGAGAGTGTCTACATTTTCTTATCTTTCTCTCTTATACATATATGTTTACCCATTGATTGAGAGAAGAGCGATCCGGGAGAGTCCAAAGTACACGAGTCATTCGAGTCAGTCGTCCAAGTTGTTTTCATTGCATGTATGAATTCGTTGCTTTTGGTCTTGAACTCTATGATGGTTAATTTCTGCATTTGCATAGTTAACAACATGGTCCATAGTTGGTTCTGAGGCAATTCCATTCCACTAGGTAGTTAGCTAGTTGTTTTAGTTCTTGTAGTTGCATTAGTTTGCTTGAGGACAATCAAAGGTTTGGTTTGGGGATATTTGATACGTGCAATTTATATAGACTTTTTACGTCCATTTAACACGTATTTCTATGCATTTTCATGCACTTTCCGTGCCATTTTGCCCCCTTTTGCTTCCTTTGGTGTATTTTCTGTTATTTTGCAGGAATTATGCAAAAGATGAAGAAACCATGCTTTTTTTGTCCGTTTTGAGCTCTTTTAGAGGATGAAGCAAGTCAAGAAGTCCCATAGCCTCGATTTTGCAGTGCAAGGCCTAAAGGAACGGTAACCGAGGCAAGAACGAGGGACAAAAGCAAGAAAGAAGCGAAAAAGAAGCACTACATCTGTCAATTACTCGATCGAGTAAGCACCAGAACTCGATCGAGTGGATGCAGGAGGAGAAAGACTCGATCGAGTAGTTTGATACTCGATCGAGGAGTCTGCAGGAATGACCCAACCTTCGAGGGTTCCAGGGTTACTCGATCGAGCAGTTGCCAGCTCGAAGTTGCTCGATCGACCCCTTTTTGAAGAACAGTTACTCGATCGAGTGGTTCAGTCAATCGATCGAGCAACTCACTTAAGTGTCCCGGATTTGCAGTTTACGTTTTAGGTTTAATTTTCCTTAGAGTTAACCTAATCCTTATTTAAGGATTAGGTTAGCAGCCTTTTAGAGATATTCAGATTCATTCACATTCAGTCATTCAGTAATTTACATTCAGTTTTCTCTTAAGCAGTGATTTTAGTTCCAAACACTTTCACTTAGGGTTTTCTTCATTCAAGTATTTTTTGGATCTTGTTCTTCCTTCCTTTGCCATTACTGTAATTCACTTTCTACTCTTTCTTTTATTGTTCTTATTTTCTTTGATTTATGATTTATCTCAATTCTTCTTTATTCGTTATGTTGAATGTTCTTGTTATCTTTGTTTTTATTAGTTTAGTTTCCCTAAGTATGCGTAGCTAATACCCTAATATGTTAGGATGAAGGAACTCGCGGTAGTTATGTCGTAGGAATTGCATGTTAGTCGTCCTTACGACGAAGTTTACCCATAAACAATATAATTGTGAAACTTGTCAAACGAGTGCACGCAGGAGACCAGTTTACTTAGTAAAACCTTACTTGGATCGAAAGATTGGTAGGTAGGCTTGTTTAGGGTGATTTACGAAACCTATCAAGAGATCGAAAGATTGATAGGAGAGTTCAGGGGTGATTTCAGACCGAAAGGATATTAATCGTTCCCACTTTGTTGTTATTTCGACCGACCTAAATCTTTATGTGACTTTAATTACCGCGACGACCTGAATCCTAACATATTCCTCCTTTTAATTTTTGTAACTGGTTTTTGTCATCTTTATCTTAAATTCTTTTATATCTGTCTTAGCTTTAATCAAAACAAAACCCCCCCCCATTTTGTGACCTATAAACTGACCTTTACTTAAGACCGTGCCTCCCTGAGGATTCGACCCTACTTCCACGAGCTTCCAGTTAGTAGACTTAGGTATTTGTCTTTGGTGCATGAACGACACGCATCCTTAGAGAAAGAATTCCTCGAGAACAAGTCGAGTAATAAAACCTTCGATCTATCGGAGATTCAAGAACCAACTGTCGAGCAACCATTGGAGGAAGCAGTTCCTTCAACCTCGGCTCGGTAGATATTCCTGAGGAACCTAGGAGGTCGGGAAGAGTCTCTATTCCTCCGGACAGATACATTGGTATGGTCGAGAAACATGACATAGATGACATCTTACTCCTAGAGGGTAATGAACCCACAACCTATAAAGGTGCCATGACCAGTTCCGACTCAAAGCTATGGCTAGAAGTCATGCAATCCGAGATGGACTCCATGTATGAGAACAACGTGTGGGATCTTGTGGACCTACCTGCAAAGGTACGCCCCCTTCAATGCAAATGGCTTTACAAGATAAAGCATGCCGTGGAAGGACAACAAGATATTCACAAGGCGCGACTAGTTGTTAAAGGTTTCACCCAAGTGCCAGGCTTGCACTACGATGAAATCTTTTCACCCGTAGTCATGCTACGTTCCATTCGGATTATCTTAGCGATTGCCGCATTTCATGACTATGAAATCTGGCAGATGAATGTTAAAACCTCCTTCTTAAACGGTTATTTGCAGGAAGAGTTGTACATGGTACAGCCCGAAGGTTTTATTGATCCTGAACATCCTAAGAAGGTTTGGAAGCTCAAACGTTCCATTTATCGACTTAAGCAAGCATCATGGAGTTGGAATCATCGTTTCGACCAAGTGATAAAAGAGAATGGTTTCATTCGATCAGTCGAGGAACCATGTCTATATATCAAGTCGAGTGGGAGCAAGATTGTCTTCCTAGTATTCTATGTCGATGACATACTCGTGATTGGGAATGACATACCTCTCTTATCTTCGGTTAAAGCATGGTTGAAAAAGCATTTCCAGATGAAAGATCTGGGAGAGGCACAAAGAACTTTGGGCATCCGTATCTACAGGGATAGATCACGACGGATGTTATCTCTCAGTCAGGAGTCTTATATAGATAAGATTCTAGAGAGATTCAGCATGACGAACTCCAAGAAAGGGTGATACGTGCATTTACTATACATTTTATTTATAGTTTCAGCACGTATTTCTATGCATATTTGTAACTTTTAGTTATTTTTCCTCCCGAAACGATTTACTTTGGCATTTCTATGTTTTAAATGTAGGAACAAGCGAAAGTGAGCAAAATCAAGCTTTAACCGTCCTCCGGAAGCCGTCTTAAGGGAATGCACGAAACAAGAATCCGAACTCGTAGCCTAGAGATGCGTGCAATCTAATTAGAGGATGGAACACACAGGAAACGGTCGACCGACCAGCCCAAGTGGTCGACCGACCAAAGCACAGTTACAGAATGTCTCACCTACAGCTAAAGTGGTCGACCGACCACTATGCCCGGTCGGTCGACCAGTTCACGGGCTCGGCTGTTTTGTTTCTTATTTCGGTTTTATTTCTTGAATCATGTAATTAAAAAGACTATTAAGAGAACCTCGTGAAGTATTATTAGGTTAAGCAGTCATTAGCACAAAACTCATTAGACTTAGGGAGAAGAACTCCAATTTTCAGATCCGATTCTTGTTTTCCGTTCGTTTGTAAGTTTATGCAATTAATTCTTCTTGTCATCCAAATCCTTGTTCTTTGTTTTTATTGTTATTCAAATTTATGTTTTGCCCTCTTGAATCGTTACTTTCAAGTATGTTATCTTGTATGTTGTTCCTTGAATTTGTTAGCATTAGTTTTATAATTATGCATAGCTAATCCCTTTGATTGGGAATTAGGGGAACCATGGCAAAATTTAGGTTTTAAAGGTATTATGATTTTTATACCAATCTCCATTATTGTTGGTGAACTAATTCTTCTAGATTGAAGGATTGTTAGAATTGGTTTAACAACGATCTTGGATTTGCCCTATGAACGAAAGTTTAGTGCTTTACTAGGAACCCTAAGATCGTAAGGATGGGTTAGAATATTGACCTAAAGGTTTATTCTTTATTCCTTGGGATTGTGTTATTTGGTTATTTACCCTATTTTGACTTACCCTAGCCATGGGGAACCGAAGTTCCTAATCATCCTTTTTACCCTTGTTTAGCATCTTCTTTATTTTGTCATCTTATTTTTTTTTTGGTAAAATGTGAGTATAATATATCTATCAAAAGAATGTACAAGAGGTGCCGGGATCAAATCCCCTTACAAACATAAAAGACATTTGTTAACCAAAACAGATTACTCATCAACACCCTGATCATTATCATTCCCCCTCTTCTGCCTCACCCTTTGTTTAATATCATCTTCAATCCTCTTTGCTATCATTTCTGGTCTCATCAAGAGATTATTGATCCAAGCATTATTACGTTACATCCAGATGTTGTAGTGGTATGCATTGAAAATAGCACATCTGATTTTCCAATCTCTGGATTTCCGGTTTCCATTGATCATCCTGGTCATTGTAGGAGTTCCTCCATTAAAACAGTTACTCAAGTGCTTCATTACCCTTCTGGATTATTTGCAATCTTCAAAAATATGATCAATGGTTTCAGTCTGAGTCTAGCATAGCAAACACAAGTTATCAGAGCTGTACCCTATCAGAGCTAGTTTAGCTTTGACATTCATTCCCTCCTGCATTCTCAACCAAGTTATCATTGAGTGCTTTGGTATATTCCAGCTGTTCCATACTACCTGAGTCCAGTCTTTCTTTGGTTGAGGGACTTGCAACCAGGCATAACCACTCTTTATGGTATAACCCTGTGGCCTGTTATTCTAGTTATCCCCACTATACCCAGCTTTTATTCTATCTTTTGTTTTGCAGATACTCTTCCATACCCAAGGTGCATCAGCAGGAGGAGTGTAGTCAGCCTAGGCTTGTTCCTTGAGGTAAACATCATTCACCCATTTAATCCAGAGTCTGTCAGCTTGAGTAAACACCTAGTCCACCAGCTTACCTACAGTGGCTATATTCCACAACTCAGCATGTTTAATGCCCAACCCTCCTTGCTCCTTGGATAGAGTAACCCTCTCCCAAGTAACTAGGGGTACTCTGTGGTATTCTGTGGATCCATCCCAGAGATAATTGCGGCAGATTGCTTCTATTCTCTTGATTACACTTTTGGGGATAATGAACATTTGTGCCCTGTAGTTGTGTAAAGTATTTAGGACTGAGTTGATTAGTGTAATTCTGCCAGCATATGATAGTTTCTTAGCCCCCACACCTCTAATCCTTGCTACAAGTTTTTCAGTTAAGGATGAGCAGTCATTCTTGGATAATTTACCTGGTTGGATAGGCACCCCCAGGTATTGAAAGGGGAATAATCCTTCTCTAAACCCAGTCACCTTCTTGATATCAGTCCTTGTATCCTCATCAATGCCATTAAAAAAGATCTCAGACTTGGTGTTATTCATTCTTAGTCCTGAAGCACTAGAAAAAGATGCTCTCATTAGCAGCCATATAGAAGCAGGCTTGCCTTTGCAAAACATTAAGAGGTCATCTGCAAACATTAAGTGTGTGAGCTTCAGGTTTTTGCAAAGAGGATGATATTGAAACGACCATTTTTCAGTAGCAAACTTGATGAGTCTGGATAGGTAGTCCATGCATAAAGTGAATAAAACAGGAGAAATAGGGTCCCCTTGTCTCAATCTTCTTTTGCCCTGGAAATAGCCAAAAGATGAGCCATTCAGAGATAAGGAAAAGGAGGTTGTTCTAACACATTGTAAGATCAGGCCAGTAAAGTGTGGTGGGAATTGCATCCCATGAAGGATTTGTTCAATAAAGTCACATTCAATTGTGTCATAGGCCTTTTGCAGGTCTATTTTAAATAGACATCTTGGGGTGACTGATTTCCTTCCATATAGGTGAATGATATCCTGACATATGAGCACATTCTCTATAATAGATCTCCCCTTAATAAATGCTCCCTGATTCTCACTAACAATATCTGGGAGGACTGATGCCAACCTGTTACAGAGCAGCTTTGATATGACCTTGTAGAGCATTTTACAACATGCTCTGGGCCTGAAGTGGCTCACTGAAGTTGGTCTGTCACACTTTGGTATGAGGGTAATGTTTGTGGCATTAAGATGAGTAAGTAGTGCCCACTCTGAAAGAAATCCATGACTGCTTTGCAAATATCCTCTCCTATGATATCCCACGAATCTCTGAAGGAACCACTGGTGTAGCCATCAGGACCTGGGGCTTTATCAATGGGAATGGCAAACACTACTTCCTTGATCTCTTTTTTTTGTAACAGCGGCATTTAGGAGCTAGTGGTGGTCTGCATTGCAGATATTCCCTTGTTGCAGTCCCTCTAGCCTCACCTGTTCTGTCTTCTTGCTGTCCCCAAGAAGTTCCTGATAGAACCCAAGGAAGGCTTGCTGGATGCTTACAGTATCTTTGCAGGTCTTGCCATATTTATCCTCAACTAGTTGTTGTACGGCGCGCTCCGCGCGCCGTACCCCAAGTTAGTGTTAGTCGCTTATTAGAATTAGTATAGCTTCATGCATTTCTTATTGTTGTTTGTTCTACCTTCGCATCTAACTATTATCTTTGTTATTGTAGTGGCCTCTAAAGACACAATTAATAGGAATGATTTGTAGATTATTTTTCCGTTGTAGTGGTATAACATACAATTGATTCTAGTTCTGTGAAAGTTCACTACTTAATCATTGGTCTATATAAATTTAAACGTCAGGTGAAATAGAAAAGAGTTAGATGCTATGTCAATGGTGCAAAACAAGATGAGGCCTAATAAAACTAACAGCATATTCAAAACACAAACATAAACATAAACATCATAACAAATTATTTTACAGCACATTACAGAGATTACCAACATACACTCTTTCATACAGACCCTTAGCACACCTAAAAAGACTACCCACAAGTGCAGCTACACAAGCGTGCATTTACGTACAAACTCGCTACAAACCCTAACCACACTGTAATAGACTACTAACACACGCGTTCATTTACAGACCCATTACAAACCCTAACCACACTGTAATAGACTACTAACACACGCGTTCATTTACAGACCCATTAATTGCCGCCCTTCTGGATTTCAACACATGGAAAACCCAGAACACACACTTGAGGACCATAAAAGTATTTCTTGACACTGTAGACACTTGCTTGGTTACCTGAATTTCGACTTCTTCCTTGGTTACCTGAATTTCGACTTCTTCCTGGAACATGATACTGGTACATAGCCTGGATAATGGCCATGACATGGTTATATGCATTGATAACTTCTACATTAGCTAGAAATTGTCCATTAAAATCTGGATGCATATCGAATGTGGACATAGTTTACCGCATTTCTTAGGTAGCTTGAAACGTTGTTCCACCCGTCTCTTTTATCGCTTTTGCTCTCATAATCACTCTTTTCCCCTTTAATATTCCTTTCCCTCTCTTCCTTTGCATCTCCTTCACTTTTGTTCACTTATTATTCTACCCTTCCGTATCTCTCCATCATTTCCTTTCTTCGTTTCCTTCTCCCTTCTCTCCTCCTCCCAATTCCCCTCCTTCAGCTTTGAGAAATTTTGTATCAACTATTCCTTGTCCGTTTATTATATGTACCATCAACAAAGTCACAATAATCAATTGATATTGGAGATAATTACACTAATTACAGTGCAACAAGGTACAAGGACCCACAAAATTGCTGAAACAACTTGACTCAAAACAACAACCGTCACTACTTAAAAGAGTTGTTACAATGTTACCTAGTAGTTCATGGCACACTACACCTCTTTATCTGCATATTTGCAAGTGACAGTAAAGAAAACAATCTCTCAAAGTCTCAATAGATAACTACTCGCTGAGGTGAAAGGAGTATAACATAATCCGTAATGGATTGATTAACTTCAATGTTACTTTGAAGTGTTTTTATCGGTTGTTCGGTTTGCTGTTCTGGCCGCGTATATAGCTACAAAATCATAGAACATGCTACTATTTCAAAGATAGATATAATAGAATAACTCACATCACCGTTTTGAAGGCCGTATTGATCAGTGAATTTTCCTTTTCTTCGTGGCTCCAATCCTCTTCATGTCCTCTTTTGTTATGTCCTTTACAAGCAAAGGCATCATCATGGGTGAGTATAGTCGCGTCCCTGCCACTAAGTTATATATATGCTCATCAAAACGGTAACAGGAACTGCAAATCTTACTCGGCTAAGTATTTGGGGATCTACATACAAAGACATGGACCAAAAACTTTATTTTATTATGCTTTTCTCCAATTTTTGTGCTAAAAAAGTATACTCTCTTTGGCCCAGTCATTTGTTGTCCTATACCATTTTAGTAGCTTTAATTTTTTAAATAAAACACCAAACAAAATTCTGAATCACATTCCTAGATAACATATTTACTACCATCCCCAGCAGACATGATCTAGATAAAGATGTACTAACCATGAGACGAGCTTCAGACCTCTTTCATGGATAAAGGCGGAACATTTGCCGGGATCGTCATGTCTTTCATACCTGTCAAGGTCATTTTGATTAAAAACACAAACCACAAACAAACGTGCTCACTTTTATCTGCAAAATCAATGAAAGCTAGGAATAAAACAAGCAAAGCCTACTGGCTTGGGAGCAAAATGGAAGTGAGAAAGTGCACCTAGTTTCTAGTATAGCCTTTTAAGAAGTTAACCCCACTTCAATCACACCATAATTTAAATACCATGTATTGGACTTACCAAAAACATTAAACAAACTCGTAATCCTCTCATACCTTTCCTCCTTATTTTCATTCAATACCAACAAAACATGTTCCATTGATATTAACCATGGCTTCTTCACTGAATTACACCATCTACACTGCCTTATCTTGCCTCGTTTTTCAAATTTCCCTCTATTTTTGACTGTGTACAACATGCCAATTGAATTCCGTTAGACCTAGCTTTATAATCATATAGGGAAAGGTAAGGGGAATGGAGAGGTGTTGTTCTTTCTCCAAATCTTTTTTATGGTGCATGGATTTTGATTAGAATTCCCTTCTACCTTATTTGTTATTCAAAACAAAGAAATTTGCATCTTTTCCCTCCCCTTCCCCCCTTTACCTCCATCCATACACACTCTAATATTCTCATAGTATTTACAATAAAGCAAGTACTTAGGTAGTTAGCTAATTAACTGTTGTTGGCTATTGCTTTCTTTTATTAATGAATAATTTACCTACAAGCTACAATAAAGAAGCTAGAGTTATTCAATAATTCAGATTCTAAGTAATGCAAATCTATAGCCCCTTGTATTTTGTCCCAACAAGAGCCTAACATAAGCTCTTCTAGTTGAATTAAGCTTCTAGTGTTGGGTTGTTAGGTTTACTTTGAAGATACTAAAGCTCCTAGAGCCAAAGTACTATGTTGTTCATCGTACTGGCTACAAAGTTGCTAACTTCATCGTTAGCCTTGTGTTTGTCACAATTAGTTAAAACAAATGCAAGCACTAAACTCACAAGATCATCCTATCAATTATTAATAGTTAAATGGCCTTCAAACCAGCGACAAGGGATATTTAGATGTTGATTAGTTTTGGACCAAGGTCTTAATAATCACTCCACAATGACTAACCAGCGAAGAGCACATATGCATCTAACATTTATTTTTTGCAAATATAGAAATGTGAAAAGGTGAAAAGAAAATGCACCTTCAAAAAAAATGAAACTATATTGCAGACATCTATTTGCCCATTATCAGACACAAAGGTGGCAACACCGAATTTCGGGGCTAACTTCAAATAACATAACGCTAGATAAGTATTTTGCCCTAAGTTCAGCTCCATGTAATTCCAAATCCCTTTCCTTAAAAAGGCACAACTCCTCTTTGGTTCTACCAATCAACAAGCTCCCTTCAAAGGATCAAATAATCAATACACAAATAACTAATAGTTTAAGATTGTTGTCACTCAACATTCGAACGAAACTTGTGGCATTACTAATACATTTATTCAGCATTCAGCTGTCACGATTTTCATTATTGTCTCATATTGAATAAATTAGATCAACTGCGCATGCACATGAATAACAATGACGATTTTACACCTTGTCTTGTCTTGCCTAAGTACAGTTTTTAGGTCTTTTTCTCTCAATATGCTGATCCATAGCTAACTTTGTAAATCCATGTAAAACAACCTTAATCCCCTCTCTAATGTTCTTCTATTAACCCAAAACAACCGAGGTTTTTTCACCAATATTTAACAGCCAAAATTTAATAAATGAATCCCCTTCAATCCCTCGCATTTTCTATTTCTATTCTCAATTCTTAATCCTTAATCAATACCCAATTAGTAGATCAACTAAATCCACCAAAACACAATCAAATCATCAAAATATTTATTTCCTTCAACGCAAAATTCCCAATTAATCAAACCTAACATACCCAAATTAATAAAGATGCAAACTTTATGATAAAGTTATGATCTTTGCATCAAACATAACCCAAAAATTTATTTACAAAACTAAATGCACAATTAGTTTGACCACCTTATAAACACTCCATTAAACGAGTAGTAATTAGATAGATGTTCAAAATAGAAATAATAGATCAACAGTGACAGAAGAAGAACAAATCAAAAAGTATACTCATAGCAAAAACAAATAAATCAGTTACCGTAAGCATCCAAAGCGTGCCCAGACATTGAATTTGAGTTCTACAGTTGTCACCCAAAGCGTGCCCCAAATCAAAGTATGGGTTCAGGTGATGAATAATAGAAGATGGAGAGAAATGGAGAATGATGAATAATGGAAGAAGATGTGAAGAAATGTTGTTAGTATTGTTCTCCTTAATTGAGGTGAGAGGGAGGAAAAAGTAAGGAGAACAATTGATGGAAATAATTGTAGAGTCAAACGCTGCGTTTTTAGTACAAATAAAGCAAAGTGATGTTCCTTACTACTGTTCATTATGAACAGTAATAAGGCTTCCTCATATTTTTGTAAGGGGAGTAGATATGGATAACTTTATTTCTTAGGTATCTAGATTTGAGAACATTGTGAAACATTGCAGTATTACTATCTCCATCTTGAATCCAATTTGCTTTTGCTTTTTGTTGTAAGTAGCTAGTTCTGGCCTGTGCCCAAAAGTTTACCTCTTTTAGGGGAGCCATCTCCTGTTGGATCAGATCAGCATTGGATGGATCTTCATGGATGTTGTAACACCCCGTATTTTATAATAATATTTTATTATAAAAGTATTTTATTTAAATTAATTATTTCAAAGTTTATTAATGGACTTTGGAAATATATATTTATAGCTTCCGCTTTCTAATTTATTATTTCCTCGTTTTGATCTACTTTTGGATGGGTTAAAATGTCCGTGCAATAATCATTTATTTTAATTTAATATTTACTTTTCTATTTCAAGTTCTCTTTACGTTTTAATATGGCTCAATCCAATTTGTAATCAGATAATCTATTATATGAGCTAATGGACCCAAAGCCCATTAGTTAATCTCCTTATAAATAGATTTTAACCTAGCAAGCAACTAGGTCAATCTTTTGTTTAGTGCGTGAACATTGCCACGCCTCACATCTCCCTCCTTTTCGTCTCTTTTGCTCTTTTTTCTCCCTTTGAATTCATTGTTGAATATCTTTCATTCTTCCAAACTCATACATAAATTAAATTTTCACGATCCTTTCTCTTACCTCTACAATATAATATATTCAAAGTATTTTATTGAGAATTATTTGTATGGACCTTTAGACCTACGTTTTGGGTCTCTTGTTTTGTGGGTAAAGAAGAAGATGTCTTTCCCTTTGGCGTTTTCGAAAGAGTTATTGTTTCGTACAATTTCTATCAGAAGGATTTGGATTTCCGCTTTCTTTAAAGTTGATTTTTGGGGTTATTATTGATACGTCTCGGAGACAAGACTTGTTGGTCGTATTCTTTATGAAGGTTTTCATTAATTGTTAAAAAGGTAACTAGGTGTTTCTCTTTTAATTGTGTTTATACCAATTGATGTGATTAATATGATTTAAGGATTGTTTGTACGATTAGTACATGTTTGATTATTTATTGTCATGAATTAATTGTGCTCCATATATTTATGTATATTTTATTATCGTAATTATGGATTATAATGTGTCGATAAGTCGTTATGGGTGTCGTGTGCGCAACTAGGGTTCGCGAGGAAACCCTAGATGGCGGCAAGGCTAATGGCCAAGAGCGTTGCTCAAGGTTATAGTTGAAGTATGTGTAACCTTGAAAATATGATTCAAGGTTATAGCTAAAACTAGTATAACCTTGAGTATTACTCAAAGTTATGGCTGAAGCGGTATAACCTTGCGTGCGAGTCAAAGTTATAGCTGAAGTTAATATAACTTTGGGTTGCGAGTTAAAGTTATAGTTGAAGCTAATATAACTTTGAATTACGAGTTAAAGTTATAGCTAAGACAAACGAAAACCTGAGGTATGACTCAAGGTTATGATTGTTGCAAGTATAATTTTAGGTCCGTGTCAAGGTTTGTCTAAAGTTACTATAACCTCAAGCCATATATGGAAGTTATAGTCGAGATTAGTATAATCTCGCATCCATTACTTATGTTATAGTTAAAGTTACTGTAACTTTGGTTGTTTATACTTGATTCACATGTTCAATTGTGTTCAGTTATTGTATAATATTGTGTTTGCATATGTCGTTAGATACTTATATGCATTTGAGTTGGACAGTCAGTTAAATTGTTCTACTGTGTTGAGTCGTGATGTTATTCACTTATGAGTTAGACAGTCAGTTAAACTGTTCATTTGTTTGTTGGCTAGTCGAATAGATGACGGTAGTATCAGTTAAATACTATCGGAATGAATTAGTGCTGCCCTTCGGGGGTTTATTTGGTCTATGTTCGGGGGTGGCCAGATTCGTCAGTTAAACGTTCTGGGTCCCGAGTGTCGTTCGATGTACAGTTAATGCATCGAGAGGTCTGGCCAGGTCTTAGGCATATAGGCAGTGGTGATACGCTATACATAGTACCGTGGAGTATCAGTTAAATACTTCACACCCGACAGAGTCATCAGTTAAATGCTCTGTCAGCTAGAGTCATCAGTTAAATGCTCTAGTGGCGTTCGCTCTATTCGCCATGCTTTGATGATAGCTTTGTGCCTTCGGTTGCGATGGATTGCGTGTCACCATATTCGCTATGCTTTAATGCTAGCATTGTGCCTTACGTTACTATGAGTCGTGAGTTACTTGAGTTGTAAGTGTTCATGGTCTAGTGGTCGCATATGGTCTAAGTTCGTTGGTTTTATTTGTCTGGTGTAGAGAATATCTTGGTATGCTAAGTTTGCTTTCATGTCATGTTGTGTTGCATTCTCACATAATCATCGTAATATATCTTCAAATGAAGGTAAGTTTGATTGAGTTTCATGAGTGTAGATGATCTCGCATGTTTACTGGTTTTACATTTCAATTGTTATTCATTGTTAGTTACATTCAATTGTTGTAAACATGACTGGGAGAACATCTAGTTACTCCCGACTGATTGTCAAACCCCTTCTCAGGTTGTTCAGGTGGTCGCTGTTGGGTTGATGCTGGCTTGGGGAATGTGCGAAGCGAGCTTAATAAATTGTTTAGGACCTTTGCTTTAAGATATTAAGAACCTTTGAATAATGTAACTAGTTTGGTTTGGATTTTAGTATCGATCCGGAATTGGGTAATGTGTTTCCGCCACCTTAACCTAGTTATCATTGAGTTACACTCTGATATTCATTTATATTATGTTTTTCCTGTATTTAATAATCCGGGTTGTTACAGATGCTTTCCTGCACCTCAGTCAGCTGCATACTCTTTCTAGTAGCAGTCAGTTCAACATCAGCATAACAGTCTTTATTAAGCCCCTTCAGGACACGTTTGAGATCTTTTAGTCTTTTAATGACAGAGAACATCAATGTTCCTGCAATTTGTTGTTGCCATACTCCCTTCACTTTAGCCTTAAATTCCCCAGCAGTACTCCACATATTGTAGTACTTAAAACTGGTATTCTTCCTCCCATCCAACTTGACATTTCTAACAATGCAAGGATTATGGTCTAGTAACCCCTCAGGATGGAAATGAGCAGTCATCTCAGGGAAAGAGAGACTCCACCTGTCATTAACCAAGAACCTGTCAAGTCTGCTGAACTTTCTATGTTGGTCCTCCTGTTTATTGGTCCAGGTAAAAAAAGCACTTGTGGCTGGAATCAAAACAATCAACCCAACAATCAAAACCCCCCTTTTTGTTACTTTGAATGAACTTTAAATTCACAAACATTATTAGCTTTGTCTCCTTGTGGTTCGACCCTTGACTTAGTCTATCTAGTTTAAGCCGAGGTTTTATAAATCTTATCTTTGGCACCCCTCAACGACGGGTGTCAAATTTTGGCGCCGTTGCCGGGGAGACGGTATAATTTTGTAAGTTTTTAGTTTATTTTCCATGTCTTAAGGAGCTTCGGTTCCTTAAGACCGTTACTTACCTTTTCTTCTAGTTTTGTTTTTGCATATTAGAAGACATGTTTCCGAGAGGAAGGCTTGAGTACTCTCATTCTTAGAGACCATGGCTACTATCTATGATCACATCCAACCAAAGGTACAAGATTTACCGAAGGGGTTTACTTTGCCTACTCCTACCACTGGTTCTTTTGAGCTCCACCCGAACTACATCATTCTGGTGGAGCGGAACCAATTTTCTTGTCTACCCGATGAGGATCCGTTGAGGCATGTTGAGACATTCACGGATTATTGTTGTTCCATACATATACCAGCCAGGGTGACTCAAGATGAGGTGAAGGCAATGATGTTCCTCTATTCATTGAAGGATTCTGCTAGAGATTGGTACCGCTACCTTGATAGGGTAGCCGAGAAGATCACGGATTGGACTTCCTTGGCATTGGCTTTCTATAAAAAGTACTTACCACTTGCGAAGGCCAATGACTTGAGGAGTCAAATCACTAATTTTCAACAAGGTCCCGATGAAGAATTTTGTGAGGCGTGGGGTCGATTCAAGAAATTGGTCCGGTTTATTCCATATCATGGTTTTCCTCAATGGTACTTGTGCAACCAATTCTACAATGCCCTTTATGACGACTACAAGGTGATTCTTGATGCAGCCGCCAATGGTATATTTCAGAATAATACCAACCATATGAAAGGTTGGAATACTATTGAAGACATGGCGGTGCATAGGGCCGAATTTGGGAGTTCGCGTGGGAATTCGCGAAGGTTGAATGTTGAGATGGATAGGGTGTTAGCTCTTGAGACAACCGTTGAAGCTCGTTTTGAAAAGCTTGAGGCAGCCCAGCTGAAGCAAGAAAGTGCGAACCTAGTTACTACGGTTGACAACACGAGTTAGACGGCGGAGTTGAGAGAGCTACTTCATGCTCTAATGAAACAAATGTTGGAAATGGAAAAGGCTCAAGTGGCTTCTTTTAAGACTTTTGAGGACAAATTAGCAATCTTAGCTGCTAATCAGATTGCTAGCTCTCTGGGTAATTGTGAGAGTTCCATAGAGACGTTAAACGCCATTAATCTCAGAAGTGGTCGTTCTTATGATAGACCGGCTTCCATGGGCGATTCTGCTGAAGTTCCTGCTGAAGAAACTGGTCCCGTGCCTAGGTCAGTTGGTCGACCGACCACCACATCCGGTCGACCGACCGACATACCTGACGAACCATCCGTTTCTGGAAAACAGAAGGCATCTGATATCAGTTCATCTGGTCGACCGACCACTACTCATGGTCGACCGACCAAGACTCCTAAGCAGAGTGCAGTTCCCAGTCCTGAATTGCTGGACCCGTCCCTCATTCAAGACCTCACTGAGATTCTACAGCTGAAGAAGCCGAAGATAGCCGATCCTACGGCTAGTGTTACCGTTCCGTATCCCGAGCGATTGAAAAATTCAAAATAGGATTGGAAGTTCGGTAAGTTCTTGGAGATGGTGAAGAACCTTGAGGTAACCATCCCGTTCACTGACTTAATTACCCAGGTACCCTATTATGCTAAATTCATGAAAGATATTTTGAGTCATAAGAGAAAGTTTCAGGACGAAGGTGCTATTGCTTTTGTGGAAGAATGTTATGTTCTTTCACAAAATAATATAGCACCTAAGTTGAAGGACCTAGGTAGTTTTTCTATCCCATGTACCATAGGAAATCATGTTATTGGGAAAGCCCTTTGTGATCTAGGGGCTAGTGTCAGTGTTATGCCTTATTCTGTTTGTGAGAGACTTAACATATGTAGACTTAAAATCACCAACATCACCGTACAGATGGCAAATAGATCAACCCAAAGACCATTAGAGGTCTTGGAGGATGTCCCAGTTAGAGTGGGAAAGTTTTTTATTCCTGTCGATTTCGTTGTTTTGGACATTGATGAGGATAGTCAAATACCTATTATTTTAGGTAGACCTTTTTTACACACAACTGGAGCTATGATTGATGTCAAATGCGGGATCATTACTTTAGAGGTTGGAGATGACACTATCGAGTTTAGTCTTGCCCATAAGGCAACTACACCTACTGATGATACTTGTTTCTCCATTGATATTATTGACATGAATGTTATCCGTAACTGGAGGGAATCCTTGACCAAGGATCCCTTAGATGATCTAACAGTTTTGGATAAGTGTGCAGGTAATCCAGCTGAGAATGCTGAGGAGCTGGATGTTGTGGAAGCAGAGATAGAGGAATATGAGCTAACTGAGGAAGAGGATGAGAAGCTCACGAGCTTGGCTAACGCTAACCTGGTAAACATGTGCTATGTTGTTAGTACTGATTCTGTTCATGCCGTTGAGGTAAAGGTACCAGAGCGTAAGCCACTTCCTCCTAATCTTAAGTATGTTTTCCTTGACGACACTGCGCAGTACCCTGCAATTGTTAGTTCTAAACTTAACCCTAACCAACTTTCTGCCTTGATGACTGTTCTCAAAAAGAACAGGAAAGCTTTAGGTTATTCTTTGGATGACATTAAGGGAATCAATCCTGATGTTTGCATGCATAGGATAGAGTTAGAGGAAGGGCATAAGCCCTACAGACAGGGTCAACGTAAGTTGAACCCTAAGATGCAGGAGATAGTTATGGCTGAGGTGATGAAACTTCTTGATGCAGGTATTATTTATTCAGTTGGCAACTCTAAGTGGGTTAGCCCAGTTCAGGTGGTTCCTAAGAAAGGAGGAACCACCGTGGTTAAAAATGAGAAAAATGAGTTAATACCTACTAGAGTAGTGACAGGGTGGCGGATGTGCATTGATTATAGACAGTTAAATGCCGCCACCAAGAAAGACCACTTCCCCCTTCCTTTTGTTGACCAGATGACTGAGAGACTTGCTTCTAATAAATTATTTTTTTTTTCTAGATGGTTATTCAGGTTTTTTCCAGATTCCCATCCATCCTGATGATCAGAGTAAGACCACTTTTGCTTGCCCACAAGGTGTTTTTGCATACCGCAGAATGCCTTTTAGGTTGTGTAATGCCCCTGCCACCTTTCAAAGGTGTATGATGGGGATCTTTTCTGATTTTATTGAAAACATCATGGAGGTATTCATGGATGATTTCTCTGTTTATGGTAATGAGTTTGATCAATGCTTAGCTAACCTTGATAAAGTCTTGTAGCGTTGTATTGATGTAAACCTTGTCTTAAATTGGGAAAATTGTCAGTTTATGGTTAATGAGGGGGTTGTGTTAGGACATCTTATATCTGATAAGGGTATTCACGTAGATAAAGCAAAGGTGCAAGTGATTGAGCAATTGCCCCCTCCTGTGAATGTTAAGGGGGTGAGAAGTTTCTTAGGTCACGCAGGTTTTACCGGCGTTTCATTAAGGACTTCTCTAAGATTGCTAAACCACTTACACAGTTGCTCCTTAAGGATGCTGTTTTTGAGTTTACTGATGAGTGCCTTTAAGCTTTTAACAGGTTGAAGGAAGTTTTGATCTCAGCACCGATCATCCAACCACCAGATTGGGATCTCCCATTTGAGATCATGTGTGATGCCAGTGACTATGCTATAGGTGCCGTGCTAGGCCAAAGGAAGAACAATGCTCGGAATGCCATATACTATGCAAGCCGGACTTTAGATGACACTCAAGTCAAATACTTCACCACCGAGAAGGAGATGTTAGCTGTGATCTTTGCCTTAGAGAAATTCCGATCCTATTTTGTAGGTAATAAGGTAATTGTTTATACTGACCATTCAGCTCTGAAAGGCCTTTTCTTGAAGAAAGATTCAAAGTCGAGGCTGTTGAGATGGATACTCCTTCTACAGGAGTTTGACTTGGAGATTAGGGATAAGAAAGGCGCGGAGAATGTGGTAGCTGGCCATCTATCTCGCCTTCAGCTGACTGATAGGGAAGATCCTTTTCCTATTGATTATTCTTTTCCCCTGATGAGAGTCTGTTTATCATTAATAGTTCAGGTTCTTACCCCCCCCCCCCCCCCCCCACCCCTTGGTATGCTGATTTTGCTAATTTTGCTGTCACAGGTAAAATTCCCCAGAGCTTTCATGGCAATAGAAAAAAAGGTTTGTCTTTGATGCAAAGCAGTATTTTTGGGATGACCCTTATGTTTTCAAAGAATGCGGAGATGGACTTATCCGGAGATGCGTCCCCCAGTGGGAGGTGAAGAACATTCTGGAAGCATGCCACTCTTCTGCTTATGGTGGTCACCACGGTCCATCTCGGACCGTGGCCAAGGTATTACAGTCTGGTTTTTATTGGCCTACTTTGCATGCTGATTGTAGGAATTTTGTATGTAGCTGCGATGCTTGTCAGAGGTCGGGGAATGTCTCCAAAAGACATGAGATGCCACAGGTTGGTATTTTAGAGGTTGAGATTTTCGATGTCTGGGGCATTGATTATCAAGGACCCTTCCCTAGCAGTCAAGGTAACAGGTATATTCTTGTTGCCGTTGATTATGTGTCTAAATGGGTAGAACCTATTGCTACTCCCCATTGTGATGCAAAAGCTGTTATCAAACTTTTTAAGAAAATCATATTTCCTCGCTTTGGTGTCCCTAGGGTTGTCATTAGTGATGGGGGTATGCATTTCAAAGAGAAACAATTAGGTGCCTTGCTAACTAAATTCGGTGTCCAACATCGTAGGGGTCTAGCATATCACCCTCAAACTAGTGGTCAAGTTGGGATCTCTAATAGAGAACTCAAGGAGACCTTAGCCAAAGTTGTTTCTAAGTCTAGGAAAGATTGGAGTCTTAACCTAGATGACGTTTTATGGGCTTATAGAACTGCGTTCAAAACTCCAATCGGCATGTCACCATTCCGGTTGATTTATGGTAAGACTTGTCACTTACCAGTTGAGTTGGAACGCAAGTTTTGGTGGGCCATTTGTGATCTTAATCTAGACCCTAACCTTTCTCGTGAGAAACGTTTGTCACAGCTAAACGAGTTAGAAGAATTTAGGTTGCTTGCCTATGACAATGCCAGAATCTACAAGGAGAAAACTAAGCGCTGGCATGACAAGAGGATAATAAGGCGTGACTTTCAGGTAGGTGATAAGGTTCTACTATTTAATGCTTGTATTCGCCTTTTTCCTAGTAAGCTGAAATCCAGGTGGAGTGGACCTTACACCATCACAGCGGTCTCAAAGTTCGGGTCAATTGAGTTAGAAACCTCATCCGGTGAGAGGTTCAAGGTTAATGGCCAGTATGTGAAGCATTTCCATGGAGAAAATGAGTTCATAGGGAAGGTTTAAGTCTCTTACTTTGACCCTTTTTCGGATGCTTCATAATAGGTAAAAAGGTCGTGCGGGACCTCTTAAACCAACGCTAACCGGGAGGAAACCCGTGTCGTAGTTTTAGTTCTTTTTTTTTGGTGTTTCCTCTTAGTTGTAAACGTTTTCTTTCGTGCTCTTTGTAATTTTGATGGGATTTTTGAGCTTTAGCAGGAAAACAGGCGAGAATTGCCAGTTATTTGGGTCGACCGACCAGCTACCAAGGTCGACCGACCTCATACGTACAATAAACAGGTTCTGGAAAGTGAGGTAAGCAGTAAACCGGTCGACCGACCGGATTTCTTGGTCGATCGACCAGATGGCTGAAAACCGGGATTCCTTAGGGTTCTTTAAGTCTAATTTGTTTGAAAAACAATTTCATTATTACTCTTCACAATATTAGAACGACTCCCTCTCTCCCAAAAAACCCTAACCTGCTCTCTCCTTCGTTCAACCTCCTTCTTGCCTTTTTCTCAATTTTTTTCCTACTCAAGGTATGTTTACTTTCAGTTTTTTCCTTCATTTTCGTTTCCTAGCTTCTTAGATTCCGTTTTCTTAGGTAGATTTTCACTTAATTTCAGTTCATCTTTGTTTTAAGAGTTTGTTTTACTTGTGTTTTTTGTTCCTTCTTTTTGTTTTATGCTTTCCCTTTAGTTTCCTTAGCCTTATATCTACTCTCTTGTTTGCTTTTTGGTGTTGCTAGGGCTAGCTTTGCTTTTTCCCCAATTTTCTATGCTTGAAAGTCGTCGAAACTTGCGTACTATGTTCGCTCTAGTACAGCGATTAGTCGGCCGACTAGGAATATAGGTCGGACGACCAATCCGTTTTTTGCAGAAGCTCATTTCACTCTATTGGTCGGTCGGTCGACCTGTCGTATTGTTACAGGAACTTAGCATATGCTGTCAACCGGTCGGTCGACCACGAAGTCTGGTCGTTCGACCAGATTACTGTTACAGGGACTTTGATTTTGTGATTAAGCTGCTTTTATTTTGATAAATAAAGCGGTTATTGTTGCAGGAAGTCTAATTATTGAGTATGGTTGTCGAAATTTTGCAGATCCAACATGTTGAACCGCATTAGAGGGAACAAAGGTCTCGTAATTCGGAAGCAAGTAGTTCGAGAGGAGAGTCAAGCAACGCAAGGGGACGGGCCAGCGGCTCCGGAGGGTTGACAGTGCTAAACACGGATAGTCTACCGGACTATCCACAGGTTCTTTTCTACACCCTGGCCCAAAAGGCCCGGTTCCTGTACTTGGTGACTTACTGCCACGTGGTAGTGACTCGCTTCTTGCACGAGCCGACGCGCACGACTTTGGGGTGTTCTAGGGATGTTGTGAGCTTACTTCACGGAACGGGTTTTTCGGGACTCGTCACCATGGATGAGTTCACATATCCCGTTCTCACCCTCGAGTTCTTCTCGTTCTTTATTTTTGACCTTTCGGCCTACAAGCCGAATTATGATTTTAAATGTATTTCTTTTCGGCTGATTAATGTCACCTATTTCCTGACTTTAGGTGAATTTGCAGGTTATTTGGGTTTAAGGGCTGAGGGTCGTACTGGTGACCCTGCTAATTCCGATAAAGTCCTTTGGTCTTGTCTTTCCGATTCCCACGACACGAAAAGGAAGAGCATTACCGTTCACTTGCCCGCCCCTCGATACTACCTGCGTCTGTGGGCCAACACTGTTTTTGGCCGCAAAGAGTCTCAAAACGTCAACAAAATCGAACTTTCGATTTTGGCGGGTTATCTTAATGTATGTTAGGCGTAGGGGTTCTTTGCTTTATAACACTGCTTATTTGGTCGCCTCTCACTTTGTGACGGTTGGGGAGGGGACATCTTTTACCACTATTGCCTGTGGTGGGTTAGTCACTCGTTTGGCTAACTCCCTTGTTTTACAGTTTCCCCGTTTGGAGGATGCCCTCCAACCTCTCTCCCGCTACATGGACATGGGCTATGTCAAGTCCGTGCATTGGGTGGACCGTCAGGGGTTTTGGAAGGTTGATACTTACACCAGTGATTGCATCCCCATCACTGACGCCCCTCCCATGCTACCCTTTGATGACGTTGAGGGGGGGCCTAGACCACTCCTTCCTTCCTACCGCCTCCAGCTTAGAGGAGGGACCTCTAGAGGCTCTAGAGGAGTTGCCCCTAGTGCCCACCACGCTTCACCTGGGACGGGATACCCCTCCGATTTTACTGCGCCACCTAACATTCCCATACCTCCTGTCGTTGATAACAGGTGTCTCCCACAGATGATGGCCGATCTCTGCAGGCAGTTCAACCATAAGAGATTGGATGATTGCCTCTTCCAGTACCCGATTTACACGGAGTATGCCTCGCAGGGCAAGCTCCCCGCTAACCCCTGGACTCACCCTTCCTTCTACACACCTCAGGTAGGCGGCCATGGATCCGGGGAAGCATCCGGGGAAGCATCTGGAGACGCCTCGGGATCAGGCAGTGGGTCCGAGGAGGAAGAGGAGGAGGAAGCGGAATCTAGTGGGTTGGAGTATGACCCAGAGGATTAGAGTTGAGCCCAAACCTCCCCTCTTCGACGTTCGGTTTGGGGAGGTACTTGTATCTTGTAAGTATTTGTCTTTTATTTCTTTCTTTTTTCCTTTATTTTTCTTCTCTTTCTTCTTTTGTTTGCCTTTACCCGACCCCAACTTGCTGCTGTGGATATATGCTGATGAGCACAATGAGGGCATTGTGTGTTTTGGTTTGGGGAGGGTGTATGCATCCTTTTGTTGCGTCTGCATTTGTTTAGGTCTCTTTTGTCTTTTTCCTTTTGTTCTATTTGCATCTGTATTTCATCTTTTTCTGTCGCACGTTTACTGCATTTCAGTTTGCATTTCATTCTTTTTCCTGCATACATACCAAAATTCAAAAAAAAATGCACGTTTCCTTTAGCATATAGGTCGAGTCGGAACGGATGGATTCTATGATGATTATGCCTCACATTTCGCCTACTGCCTTTCCTCAAGCTAGTCTTTTGCATTCTCTACGAGTTTTTGTTGATTTTATGCTAAATAATTACACTTGACTCTCTTATTGGCAAGCTACTTCAAATTCTAAGTTTTAAAGCTTAATAAATCGGTGACATTCATGACCGATTTCATGTAGGATTGAGAGTAGTTTCTCCTCCTAAGGCATGTTGTAACACCCCGTAATTTCCAAGTCATTATATATTATTAAAATCTTATTTTAGTAATAATAATGTTCCACAATAAATAAAATTCCATTTAAAATATATCGTTTTTGACAATGATATTAATATGTCCGTCTTAAAGTTATACTTCTTAAACTTGTGAAACGCTACTCTGTCCTTGTTGCTAATTTTAAAATATTTTAAAACATATCTAGCTTTTGCTTATAAAATACAAGTTTTAGCTCTTTTTCTTAGTTTTCCAACGCCACCTAAAACATCTTAATACGAGTTCTGTGGAAGATATTATGGCCAAAATACGAAAGGCTATCACAGAATATCCGCCGACGAGATGCTCGCTCGTGACTACCTCTTCCACTTGGCCTAAAAACTTCGACACATAGGCTTAGCACTTGTTCTAATCACTTCTTCCACATGGCTTAAGACTCTCGACACATGGTTTAACTGTCTCGACACTTGGCGTAAGAGTTTCGACACATGGCCTAAGCTTCAACACATTGCAATAGCTTTCGACACTTGGCTTGAACATGCAACTAGGTTCCTTGATGCGCAAGGTCAACCTCCTCCTTCCTTATTCTTCCTTCCTTCATGTTTTTCAGCTAAGAACACCCAAACACAAAGTCACAAACACCATTGTTAGTTTGTTACACCTCTTTACCTCCACTGTAAAACGATCGTAAAATCTTCGTTTCTTATCCGTTTTTGACGATTTTTGCGCCAATCTCTTCCTCTCCTCGCCCTCCATATTTATAGGTTAGAAAATTCTAATATATATTCCTTCATACTCTCTGGTCGTGGCCTTTAAGGCAAGGATTTCAATGCTAACTCGTTTATTTGTGTGTAGCTAGTTCGGTTGTCCAAACCGGAGTGGTTTTAAGTTCAAAATCATGCTTATTGAAGAGCTATAAGGTAATGGTGATGGGTTACTCGACTTATCGTCTAAATTTGCATGTGTTCTATATGCTAGTAATGTTTAGTATACTAGAATTATGTTTGGTTAAATAGTGACATGATTAAGTTCATAAATCATATGTTTGGATGGATTTAATTTTGTATGGTTGTGATGGGTGATATTCTAGTTGGAAATTCATTAAGGATTGTATTGTTAAATGAGGTTTTGATCTTTTAGGATGATTAGTTTGATAGTCTTTCAAGTTCATAATGCTTGGTTTACTTTGGTTATTTGATAAGTTTCAGCACCTTGACAAATCTGTCCAGTGTCTTGTACAATTTATTTCGACATCTTAGAGTATCCGTCTTTGAAAATGTTGAAAAGAGACCCCTGTTTATTTTAAGTGTAGAGTCTACCTATAAATTTTCGTAATTTTATTGCATGTCATTTGTTCACAATAAAATAAATTATTTACGAACATTGCGCTGAAATACTCGCAGAATGGACAGTAGCTCAAAGATCATTTCAAAAACCATTTTTATACTCTGACACTATTCTTGTCCTTTTCAATAATTAAACTTTGAAGAGTTTAGATAATTTTACGAGTTTTCTTTGCCCCAAAATGATTTTTTAAACCCGTTTTATGAAGCAATACATTTTGTGTGACGATTTCTGACACACTGTAAAGATCAGACAATAAACCCCTGTTAAGTTCGTATTTTGAAAACGTATATTTGACAAATATTGTAGCTAAAAGTCTTATGAATTCGACCCAACTGGCCTTGTATCATTTAGATTTTATTTGAATTAATTATGAATTTTACGGCAGAGGACAGCTGAAATGTAAAACGCTTTTAAGACTTATGTTTTATTAATCAGTTCCGTTTATTCTTCTCCCGTATGGAATGGACTTAAGTGTTGTCTTATTTATTGATTGTTGGCTCTTGTATGTAAATGAGTTGGTTAACGGTTATGTTAGCTTAAATTGTGTTTTGATGACGGTTATGTTATCTTAAGATGGGTAGGGTGAGGGTTATGTTGCCGTGCTTGTGTTTAGGTGATGGTTATGTCACCCTAAATTGTGTTGGTAACGGTTATGTTGCCTTGGTTGTGAATAGATAGCGGTGATACGATTGTGTATCACTATAATGAACAAACGCCACTCCTGTTATGGGATTTTATCTAACTATGTTCGGGATTGGTCGGTGTCCGTGGTTATGCGGCCCAGTCCCCGTGTGTCGTTCGGTGTAGGTTATTACATCGAGAGGTCTGGCCAGGTCTTAGGCATATAGTTGTCGGTTATGCGCTATACATAGTATCCGGATGACGTGGTTATGCGCGATTATACGTCCTAGCCTGTTAGTGGAGCGGTTATACTCCCTGACTGTCAGTTGTAACGGTTATGCTACCTGACGGCGTTCATTCTATTCTTGGTTGTTGTTGTTTGTGTGGTTGGACATGCCATCAAGTGTTGGTCTCTCAGTCGATCACCTGGTTGTTTACCTAATTTTGAGTATCATGCTTTGATATTTCTCATATTCACATGTACTACTTCATATACAATAAGTTCTTATTGTTATCTATTTGTATTTTGACGTAAAGTGGCTGGAGAACCCTGAGTTACTCCCCACTAACTGTGGCGTTCATTTTTCATGAATGTAGCTTGGTGGTGTTCGGGGAAGACGTGTGGCTAGCGAGCATTGTTGATCATTCGACAATTACCCTTACGTTTAGTTTAGATCTAATTCATGTTGTTATCGTGGGATACCTTATCCCTCGTTTACTTAAGTATTCGTGTAATTTATACTATATTATTAGTTTTAGTCTTCCGCTTGTTGTTTTGATATTCCGCGAAAAAGTTTTTATAAATATGTCGAAAAGTTTTTAAAAGTATCATATTTCCGCTGCGAATTACTTGTTTATTTTTATGCTATATCGCGGGGCGTCACAGTTGGTATCAGAGCAGTAATGCTCCCGACGCACACATGTGTACCCCAACTTAAATATGAACTTGACCTGAAATAATGAATGAGAGATGGGTAGACTTAAGGACCAAGTGGTAGTCTGTAATGTGATTGCTCCTTGTTAGGTCTAACATGTTTGTTAATTGTCAATGATTTTATTTTTGTGCTCAAGAATAGGTGAACCGTGAGCTTACCTGTATGGCGAATAAGACTGGTGTCTATTACCGAAGATGGAAGATCCGTGCTATCTTGAAGGATGCTTCTATGTCCCTGAAGATACTCCTTGTTCATCATGCATCACCTTCTCTTATTCCCTGATGCATATCCTTCTTTTCCGAACTCTTTTCTATCTTAACTCGGAAGTTATTTCCGTAATTCCCACCTTAACCTTATCCTTATTACTTACCTTTTCCCTTGGCGCTTCGTATGTAGCATACCTTAGCTGGATATTGAGGATTTTGTTCGAGGATAACCCCTAGCCCTTATTTTGAGAAGTAATCTGACTAAAAACGTTTAAGGAGTGTAGTAAGAAATGTCTTGGTAATCCTAATGTTTAGTTGTTTACCCAATTGGTGGGTGGAATTGGTTGGTGGAATTCCTAGATTAAAGTTTGAATGGTATACGTAGCTTTTGGAAGAATTTAACCTTGGGAATCATAATTGGAATTTAGAACTAGTGGATTAAGATGTGTCGCTTTAAGAGTATGGATGAGGTGTTAGAATTCATAAAAATGAATTTGGAAAATATACTTGGGATGTTACGTTTAAGAATAATAATCATTTATAATGATGGATGAGTAGTACAACGATGTATAGGGTAATCTTTGGTGAATTGACAAAAGTTTACTCTTTTAGTTATTTAAAGGATTTAGTGGTGTAACCTTAGAGGAGCTACCTAAAGATAATTTCGTTGGATGTCTGATTGATGTAGTAAGGTGCAACTTATGGATTTGTGAGATTTTGAGGTTGCGATGTTTAAAGGACATTTCGATTTGTACATAGAGGTGTGAGAAACGTCAATAGTGGATCTTAGGGTTCACGTTTTAAGGTATTAATGAATTATAAGGATTTACGCCTTGTGTGGGATTAGAATAGAGTAACTCGATGAGTAATGAAAGTTTTGGGAATTTAAGGAATTAGAGAGTTGATAATCTATGGAGTATAAAGATTGTGAAGTAGCAATGGTATAGAAATGGTTTATCATAGAGTAGTACAGAAATGTTGTTTGAGTGATTTAAGAAGTGTAGAGACCCGGAATTTTATGAAATTGTTGAAATTGAGATGATCATACATCTTTAATTTTTGGAAGAACTTATAGTATGGTCAATCATCTGGGAAAATAATTCTTGGAAAGCGATAGTTCAGTGTGCTTGAATTGGTAAATAGGAGATGAGAACTTTGTGAGGATTTTGGGAACCCCGAGCCTTGGGAATTGTGTCAGCTCAAATCATAACCTTTCCTCAACGCTTCTCTTCTTCTTTCTTCTTCCATGCTAATTCCATCGAGTTATGCTTTCATAGCAAAGCTTACTTGATTTCTCTTTACGTCATGTATCTTGTTACCTCTAATGCTTTTTCTTCTTCTCTTAGCTTCACTTTTGTTGGAGTCTCTCACCTTGTCATCTGGTCTCTTTCTTTCTATCTCTCTCAAGCTCCTATATCGCGTTTGTCTCTAAGTTGTATCATATCTTTAACCGTCATCAGTCTTATCCCCTTTCTTCTTGGACTAGGTGTGAGGTTGAATTCGTTTGTGGAATAGTGATATATGCTTAGAGGATCCTTGGTCTTGTTTTATCGGACATAGTTAAGAGAGTTAGCGTTTGGTTATGTTTGGGTAATACTAGGTAATATGCCAATTTAATGGTTTCAAGTTAAAAGTTTGAAGATATAAGTGCTTCTTGTGGATTAGTACCAACCGTGAGGTTGATAATTCTGGTGTTATCTATGAGAGTGTTGATGGTTACCTAGAGACGGTTTAGGTGAAAGTTGTGGGAAAATATATGTATATAATCCCAATTCTTTATATGCAGGATTATAACAAATTTATAATGTATGATTTATAGTCATAAACGAAGAACAAGATACAAATATTGGGATTAAAAATCAACCTTCTGTCCTTGCAAAGGCCTAAGATCAGATATCAAAACAGATATCCTCCTAATCGTTGCACCCAAGATGTCATGAGAAATACCCTTTCCTGAGTTAGAAATTGCAAAATTACCTTTAATTTTGTGTAAGATAAAAGCTAGAGAGAGAGGGAGTATGTATGTCGTGTAACTAGTGTACTTTAAGTGCAGAGTGAATGTCCTATTTATAGCTGCAAACAACCTTGCTATTAGACATCAATTAGGATTCCCCAAATCAGTATTTGGTTCTACCTACAACACTTCATAACAACTGAACAACTTAATAATTGCTCAGACCGAAATTCTATCTTTATAGAATCGGTTATATCTCTCTCTTGTGTAATGTTTTATCTTATAAATATCTTATATTATAATCCACTAATTAAATATAACCTTTTATATTTAATTAAATCATTTAATCTTTATTAAATAATTTCATTACACATAATTAAATATATAATTTTATATTTAATTACGAATTAACATTTTAATTCGTCTTAGCTAATATTATTTAATCAGTATTAAATAATTATGTCATCTTTGTTGGGGGAAGTGTCCTCGACAATAGTGTGTTGACGTAATTAAAACTCATTTGAATGAAACACAACTGGGAGTGTTACACTTTTAAAGTCGACTGATCAACATTTACCGATAATGATTGGCTGTCTAGAGTTTGACATTATCGTCATATGATGGTAGTGATCAGTTGATCCCTTAAGGTCATATCTTTAGGAAATTCCGTCTCAATGGAATAAATAAATTAATATTGTATTGGATACGAATTAATTAATAACTGGAAATTTGGAAATAATTTTATATGACAAATACTTTATAATAGGATTATAATAATAATAGTCAAAGTAATAAAATCGTTTTATTACTCGGTTTTTATTTATTCGTTTGGGAAACGATTAAATTGAGAATGAACACGGTTGATCATAAAATTACAAAGAGTTGTAATTAAAATTATGATATTACATTTTATACAATAATAAATTCGAAATATCGGAACAATTATTTAAATGTAATAAATTTGTAAATTATGGATTTTAATAGTTAAAATTGCATAATTAACAAATTGGGTCATGTGTTATGGAACATATGTGACATGTTACAAATTAACACAATTGACAAAGATAAAATGGGTCTATAATTAGACCCATTTGAACCGTGTAAATGATGCTCATGTGGGTGATTATTGTGTGTGCTAGTATGCAAAGAGGTTGAGTGTATGAAGCAAAGAGAATATTGTAAGGAATATTGCTCACTTTTTGTAAGAGCATAAAAGGCATGCATAGGCCATTCTTGGCTCATCATAGCCGGCCAAGAGAGAGCAAGCAAGCTCACCCTTGCTCTTTAAATACACCCTACACACCTCATACTAGTCATTAGTTGTTGCATTTGAAAGTTGTTCATCTTGTGCAAAATCTCACCATAACATCATTCTCTCTATTTTCTCTAGCAAAATAGTTTTTCTTAAGAAAATAATTATTTCCTATACTAATAATATTAAGGGTAATATTGTTAATATTTCTAGTACACTAATTCTATTTTCTAGTAACAAAATAGTCTTAGTTTGAGATCGGGTCCTTGATACGTATCTTTTGGAGACGATTTTTGTTAGATCGCTATAAAGGTATATCGGTTTGAAGACTCAAGTAATAGGAGTATATTGAGTATAAACCTTCTAAAACCAATGTAAGGACTATCACATCTTATGATATCATCATGCATGCATAAGATCTTATTAAGTTTTATAACCTAAACTTAAAGAAACAAAACTCACATTAGTTTTGAGTATAAAATCAGGAACTTAGTTTCCAACAAGTGGTATCAGAGCATTACGGTTGTTGCATGCATGATCGGATTCATGTTTTATGTTAAATGGATTAACATATAATTTTCGAAATTATTGTATTTATTATGATAAATCACAAAATAATTTTGCATGTTAAAGTTTCTGATTTTAAAATGGTTTTAGGACATAAAAATAATTTTATGGATTTTTATTGTTCATTTTTATATTTATTTGTATTTTTTGTAGTTTAAATCGGTTTTAAACAACAATTAATGGGAAAAATAATTAAAAATAGTTTCTGGCCGAGATTTTTTGCTATATTCTAACATGCATATTTAATATATTTTATATGATTTTTCGTAAGAAATGGAGTTAATATGCATGGATTATGAATTTTATGAGATAAATAGTCATAATATGAGTAAAAATGGGTATAGAAGGTTATATTTCGAATTTGACCTTAAAAATGTTATGAGAAGTCACATGCAATATATAAAATACCTGTATAAATTTTCGGATTTATTGGACTTGTATTGCATGATTAATGATTTTTATAGTAAAAATCGGATTAATAGTGACTTAAATTTGACTTTAATAGTTATAGTTGGAATTTTGCCATAAAAATTTAACACAATGTCACATGCAATATTTACAGAATGTATATAATTTTTGGGAATTTATTCTCAAGTGATGCATGTTTTGTGATTTTAATAGTTAAAATCGGCTAAATAATGACTTGTTGTGTTAAAAATCGTTAATATCTATATTATGGCATAAAATTTTACCCATCGATTTCTTATATAATAGGAGCATCAGATCTAAAATATGGATATCAAAAAGTTTCTGTTTTTATGATTATTAATTTTTATGAGTTAATTAGTTAATAATCGTAATTTATGAGTCGTAAAAATAAAATTTCGAGCATGGTCTGTAATTTTTGGTCATTTTCAGGTTCTAATATATTTTTTAGGATGACTAAAAGTTTATGGCAAATTATTGCAAGTTTTTATAATTTAAATCGGATTTTTAACCATAAAAACGGCTTTTATATGATTTATTTAACAAATAAACTATAAATATTTGCATAAGACCATTTTATAAATTTCTGAATTTTTAGAAAATTTTCAGAAAGTTTAAAATTTTTGAATTTTAAATTTTGAATTTTATTGACTCATTTGGCCCTATTTTGTTTATTTTTCCCGAAAATACAAGTAATTTATGAACAATAATGCAAAATCAAGTTAGATCATGATCAAATATTAGTAGAGACTAAACATTGATTCCTAAAGTAAGTTAGGATGATTAACTTGGACATAAATTAGATTTATGTAATTTTGATGATTTTAATATTTCAAGTCGCGCATATCCGTAAAAACCGTAAACAAATATGAGATATTTGCTCCCATAGGGCGATTTGGCATTAAAAATTGAGCATGTGCATACATATTTTATTATTGCAATTTTATGAACGTCATATTTGAATGTTTTTTATATAATTTGGAATTATGTAATTTTTCTTAGTATGGCCTTAGTTTTAATCAATATTACCCGTAATGTAAGGGAATATTGATTTGGTTGTAATTTATGTGATCTCGTATCACGGGTTGTAATTTAATTTAATTTTCAGTTTTACAAATAGAATAGTTGTATTATTTTATTGTAATTCCGGAGATCCAAAAGACGGTGCCATACGGAAAGGAGTTCCGTCAAGACGGTGTTTTCTTGGATGGCGTGCCAATGAAGTTCAAGGGACCATGGAGTTGGTTTTCGAATTTGTAATAGTTAATTAGTTTTTACTATTACTAGAAAGGCCATACTAGGATTTTATTATTTTTATTTTTTGCATTTTAATATGTTTGCATGCATAGCCAAATCGCCATAAACATGCATATTAGTTTAGATCGTTAAAAACGACCGTGTCAATTATAATTATCGAGTTCACCAATTTAATTCACTTAAAGGAGATAGATAATAAATTGACAAGACCTCTATATTAAACAAAACAATTGAGAATTAGCCTTACCAAATAGTAGAACCCATGAGCTTCTATTTCGTGGGGTGGTGCTAGTCCAGTGGGCAGTACGAACCTCATTACGTAGGATAAGTGGGGCGATGGGGTGGATTCAGTCCAGTGGGCGGATCGCATCTCGATGCATTTGAAATTTGGTTTGTACTCAACGGAAGTGTAGAGGACCAGTGGTCAATGTGTTCCGGGCTAAGATGAATAAATTATGATTTGTCATCAACCAAGAGTTCTATGGTAGAACCGGTTTATTTTAACCCACCAAACCATATAATTGGGTCGGAGTTCCAGTGGTTCACGATTTTGGTAGTATGGGTTTGGGTCTTGGAATCATTTATAAAATTGGATAGAGGTCATTTTATAGATGCATTAGCTTGATAAATATGTTTACAAGATAAAATGAACATAAAAACGATTAGCATTTAATTTCTTCATATGTTTAAAATTTTGTAGTTAAATCTTCGAATCAATATCAATCATGACCACTTCCACTACTACCAACACTTCATGGTTACGCTCCTTCATGGATCGTTGTAAGCTAGAAAAGGATGGGGTAAGCTTTGCCGATTGGGATGCCCAACTTTTGTTGGCGGCACAAGGTGACGGTAAGACCGAATACCTCATCGAAGAATCACCTCCTGAACCTGCAGAAAATGCCACCGCCGCAGCAAGGCGACCCTATGATACTTATCAGAAGGAGTCTGCGACAATCAAAAATGTTTTGATCTTCTCGATGGAGCCGGAACTGCAAAGGAGTGCCATAAAGATTGGCACGGCCTATGAGATCTACTCCAGGCTTGTGACAATGTTCTCGAAGGCTTCGAGAATTGTCCAATACGAGGCGGCATCGGCCTTCTTTGATCTCAACCTTAAGGAGGGGCAAAAGGTTAGCCCACATGTGCTCAAGTTAATTGAGCATGTAGAAACCCTAAGGATGAATTAGGTGGACATTCCTAAGGAACTTGTGATTGACAGAATCCTCCACTCCTTGTCTAAGGTGAAAACTTATGTACAATTCCGGGTGAATTTCAACATGAGAAACCAAGACATCTCTCTCGATGAATTGCACAATATGATCGTGCAAGCTGAAAGGGATATGGGCCTAAATGTTAGAGCCCCTAAGGATGTGCTCAACATTGATGTTAAGAGCAAAGGAAAGTTCAAGAGGAAGGGTAAGGCAAAAGGAAAGAAACCTTCCAAAGGTTCAAAGAAAGTGTCTTCTGAGGCAAGCACCTCCAATTCCAAGAAGAACCCTTATCAGGGAGCTAAGTGCTTTTATTGCAATGGCAAAGGACATCGGAAGAGGAACTGTTCCAACTACCTCAGCGATCTCAAAACTGGGAAAATTCTTCCAGTTGGTATGATAACTATCCCAATTTTATGTTAATCTCAACTAATGTATTATGATACAAGTTGTGATGTGAATGCTCTTCTTACTTGAATTAGGGCATGAAAGCAAAAATAAGGGAAAAGAGAAACAAGCTTGATGGATCAAGGGAACTAAGGGTAGCTCCACTCGGGATGATCAAGGAGCTTTGTTTTTCGCTTATTTTGCTAGTATTTCAACTGTTGTATGAACAATTTAGAACCTATGTTTTATTTCCTTGTTGGACGAGGAAAGGGTAATCCTTGAACAATTTGTTGTATTTTGGATGATGTAGTGACTTGGTTTTCAACCCAAGTCACTAATCGGTTTTATAATTATGTTCTTGTTTAGTTTAACACTTGCAAATCTTAAACATAAAATAGAATTGATTGTCACATTTCAATGTATGACCATTGAAACCGAATAGGTATAGGATACCAAATTCAAATCAAATCAAAATCAAAATTAAGTTTAGAACTCAATTATGAGGAAAAGTTATCAACCATCCAAAACTATCTAAGCTTTAAATCGAACATTTTCTGTAATAAATCATTAGGGTACACAAACCAACATCAAAGTCATTGCTTGTGGCCTTATGGCTATCTTTGGTAATGAAATGAGTTTATTATTACCAAGATAGAGTGGGAGAAATTTATAAGGCCACAAATAGCACATGATTTTGAAAAGCACAATAGATATGATTTATTAGTAAATAGTAGGATTTATTGTGTTTTGGTTGTGTAAGAGATTTAGAAGGTAAATTAAGTTGTTGATAGGATCTACGATTGAGAAAATCTACACCTTATGGTTTTAAAAGGTAGATTAGGCTATGGATAAGATTCTACGCCTTATCATCCCAAAAGTTGTGGATAAGCCCAAAGGTTGTGGATAAGATCTACGGTTTGGTAAAAACATTTACGCCTTATATCCCAACGGCCCCAGCCCTGGGGGATACTTCAAGAATAAATTCTTGAAGTTTGTAAGGAAAAATTCTATACATGGATAAGATCCATGATAGAGTCCTCGTACAGTATAAGATAAGATAAATGTGGAGAACTGAAAGTTCCCACACACAAAATTATACACCATAAGAAAAGACTCTTATAAAAACTACGAGAGGACACTCGAAGAAAATTATTCAAGAGATTTTGCAAAGGCTCAAGAAAGGGTTCTTGGATTCAGATGGTGATCTAAATATGCCAATACAAATTCTAAAACCCATGAAATTTATAAGATATACATGCTGATAAATGAGATTTGTTGAGAGAAGCATAAGCTGACATATGGATGTCTGCAATCTGCAAAGTTAAGGGTAACTTTGTTGAAAGTAGTAAAGTAATTCATTGAGAATGAATTCAGTAAACACAATAACCGCTTTTTAAAAGGGTATTCGAAAAGGATGTGACTATTAGCACATATGGTTAAGTCCAAACCATTTCAATTCATCAAATGTTTAGGGAGCATTGAATTGAGTGGGAGCTTTTTTATTTACGGTTAAATGTAAAGTTCAGTGGGAGTTCTCGCTCCAGGATTTGAAGCTATTGAGTCATGGGTATGACTTCGGGATCTTCAGAATCAGGCAAGAACAAGAGTTTAGTGGGAGTAAACGTTATCTAAAACAACTCATTGCTCGTTTGGAATGAAGCATTGATACTTATGAAAGGTACACGAGGTTTTGGTTCTAGATGACATATTGATATGAATTAAATCTAATTGAACATGGGATGTTTGGTTGAGACTATAAGAGACATCTTGTTATTAGTATTAAGGTTTTTCATGGAGATGAAGATAGTATAGCCATGATGGGATCATGGAAATTTATCGAACCTTAAGTACTATTGTTTGCACGTTTAAATCGCTAATGTTTCCGCCATTAGTGTAATCGTGTAAAGTGGATGCGCGCTGCTTGCAGGACAACCTGTTGAGCCGGTGTTAAACCAATGATTAAACCTTGATCAACTGTCATTCTCCAATGAAAATGAAAGACAAATTCAAGATTTTGGAAGATAACTTAGTCGTATGGTAAAAGGTTTGCAACGACTCAAGTTCCAAGATACCAAGCAAAGATTTGTGATAATCTTTGGCTTACATTCATTGACTATGCATCTCAATGACTTGTATTTTAACTACATGGTCATCACAAGATTCTACAAAATGTGTAAGTTCACAAATTATGTAAATGCATTGCTGTGGCTGGGAGTTACACAATGCACATAATCTTATTCGTTAGTCATGAGAATGACTTGTCTCTTTCAGATGAAAGATCAATGTATGAATATGATCCGCAAAATGAACGCTCGCACGAACCATGGTAAACCTGGTTTACTCAAAATGTAGATAATTACAATTTTAAGGGATATGAACGAGAGACCCTTAAGCTAATTGTAAATTAAATGGTGTTCAACGGTTGACCACTTGGATGGTGTAAGCCACTAATTGTTTGAGTTATTTATAACTCACGAAAGGTCAAGTAAAATTCAAATGGGATGGTAAGACCATATTGAACCCCATTAAAGTGAATTGAATTATCATGACCTCGCCCCTAGTTGCTTAAGTGAGGTGACATCTCAATGCAACCGGATGTGTGATGCGATTGATGGCGAGTTCAATTGCCATAGAGTCATACGGGATGACTAATCAATCACCTAGGCATAGACATGTTAAGATACATTTGCCGGGCCAATGACCGCTGATAGAGCTCTGGTGTACTCTTATTAAAAGACTGCCTGGTCGTGGCGGGAGCACCTATCGTGTTTCACATGAGTCAGTTCTTGGACTAATGACTGTTCTCTGAGGTGGCATAGTCTTCAGATTAACTTTGATCTATGTCCTAACACCTTCGTAACTGGGGTTTATAAGGACATATTTTGGGTTATGATGGGCTATGGCCAGCCGGAAGGAATAAGTCGATTAGGAATTGTCCACCCCTTGTCAGGGTTGAACAATATCTCTAGGCCACTCGAGGAGAATAATAACTAGAAATGCGTGGCCACGCTCGGAAGGTATCTATGGTAGATAATTCCGGTCAGTAGTTATAACTCCAGATCGAGATAAACCACTCTAGATTTTAATCAATTGCCGGCACGACATGAGAGGATGCCATGCATTGACTGGGAGATAGTAATAGGGCAAGAGAATTGGTAACACACACTTGTCTCGGACAAGTGAGAGATTGTTGGAGGAAGTGTCCTCGACAATAGTGTGTTGACGTAATTAAAACTCATTTGAATGAAACACAACTGGGAGTGTTACTCTTTTAAAGTCGACTGATCAACATTTACCGATAATGATTGGCTGTCTAGAGTTTGACATTATCGTCATATGATGGTGGTGATCAGTTGATTCCTTAAGGTCATATCTTTAGGGAATTCCGTCTCAATGGAATAAATTAATTAATATTGTATTCGATACGAATTAATTAATAACTGGAAATTTGGAAATAATTTATATGACAAATATTTTATAATAGGATTATAATAATAATAGTCAAAGTAATAAAATCGTTTTATTACTCGGTTTTTATTTATTCGTTTGGGAAACGATTAAATTGAGAATGAACACGGTTGATCATAAAATTACAAAGAGTTGTAATTAAAATTATGATATTACATTTTATACAATAATAAATTCGAAATATTGGAACAATTATTTAAATGTAATAAATTTGTAAATTATGGATTTTAATAGTTAAAATTGCATAATTAACAAATTGGGTCATGTGTTATGGAACATATGTGACATGTTACAAATTAACACAATTGACAAAGATAAAATGGGTCTATAATTAGACCCATTTTAACCGTCAAAATGATGCTCATGTGGGTGATGATTGTGTGTGCTAGTATGCAAAGAGGTTGAGTGTATGAAGCTAAGAGAATATTGTAAGGAATATTGCTCACTTTTTGTAAGAGCATAAGAGGCATGCATAGGCCATTCTTGGCTCATCATAGCCGGCCAAGAGAGAGCAAGCAAGCTCACCCTTGCTCTTTAAATACACCCTACACACCGCATACTAGTCATTAGTTGTTGCATTTGAAAGTTGTTCATCTTGTGCAAAATCTCACCATAACATCATTCTCTCTATTTTCTCTAGCAAAATAGTTTTTCTAAAGAAAATAATTATTTCCTATACTAATAATATTAAGGGTAATATTGTTAATATTTCTAGTACACTAATTCTATTTTCTAGTAACAAAATAGTCTTAGTTTGAGATCGGGTCCTTGATACGTATCTTTTGGAGACGATTTTTGTTAGATCGTTATAAGGGTATATCGGTTTGAAGACTCAAGTAATAGGAGATTTTTGAGTATAAACCTTCTAAGACCAATGTAAGGACTATCACATCTTATGATATCATCATGCATGCATAAGATCTTATTAAGTTTTATAACCTAAACTTAAAGAAACAAAACTCACATTAGTTTTGAGTATAAAATCAGGAACTTAGTTTCCAACAATCTTTACTTTGACTAACTGTTTAGTCGTATAGGGTATCAATATGATTACATTTTCATCTAATCATATCTCTCAGATTCCATCCTTTAGGTGTGACTCTTAGGGACCAGTTCATTACCGCCATCTATATGACAATAATGTCAAACTTTCTCGCAAGCCAACCGTTATTGATAAACGTGAATCAACTGGCTAAATACCCTGTGTTCCTTTAAGAGATTTATACGTGTTGTCGCACTAACTGTTGAGGACGTTAGCTCCAACAATCTCCCACTTGTCCGTACAAGTGTATGTGCGATAACCGATTCTCATATCCAATTAAATTTCTCCCACTCAATGTAAAACAATTTGCAAATCTGTATTCACAAAGGTCGTATTTTACAAGCGATCTGTATCAAGAGTGGTTTTCCTGACTAGAGAGTAACTCAACTGATAACGAATCATTATTCGAGCTTGGCCAAGCATTTCAGTTACTACTCCTCGAGTGGCCCTGAGAAATATTAAAACCTGATGAGGGGTGGATATTTCCTTCAACTCGAATCTTGCAGATGTAAGCACAGTATGAAATGACCCAAAAAAATCTGCTTAGCCCCAGTTACGGTCAGCTAGTGAGAAACAAATCAAAGTCACCCAAAACTCCCCTTTCTCTCAAGAAATAGTCGACAGTCAAAAGAATCGACTCAAGGAACACGATGGACGTCCTATCCACGACCCGGCACCGAATGTTCAATAACATTTAGGACTCCATTGCGTCGTCACGAAAATTGTCCTACGAGTTATCGTTATAATCTCGTATCTGTGATCGATCAGTCAACGGTTTGACTTATGGTTTATTGAACCCACCATCAATCGACGTCACAAAATAATTGCCAGAGTTATCAGCTCGTGTAGGCGATTACGGACTAAAACAAATATAATGTAATTCAGTTCACTTTTGTGGTGTTCAATGTTGTCAGTACAATCCAAATGAAAAACAATATATAAAACAAAATCGATGGTGTTATAAATAGTATATGAAATAGATTGAATATCCAATTCACAAAAAGTACTAATACAACTCAGGAACACGTTTAATTCCCATTGAAATAACGTGCCCTTCATGTTTATCATATCTTAATGGTTTAGTGAGAGGATCTGCGATGTTGTCATCTGTCGCAATCTTTTCTATCACTATCTCCTTTTGCTCCACGTAGTCTCAAATAAGGTGAGCTTTCCGCAGTACAAGTCTGGATTTGTTGCTAGACTTAGGCTCCTTAGCCTAGAAGATGGCACCTCTATTATCGCAATAGATGGTGATCGGGTCGTTCGAACTAGGAACTACAGTGAGTCCTTCTAAGAACTGACGCATCCATATAGCTTCCTTTGCAGCTTCCGAAGCGGCATAGTACTCGGACTCAGTAGTAGAATCTGCAATAACACTCTGCTTGGAGCTTTTCCAACTGACAGCAGCGCCATTAAGAGTAAAAACGAATCCAGACTGAGATTTCGAGTCATCTCGGTCTGTTTGGAAGCTAGCATCTACGTAACCGTTTGCGCAAAGCTCAGTGCCTCCACCATAAGTCAATACCCAATCTTTAGTCCTCCGTAGGTACTTAAGAATGTTTTTCACAGCCATCCAGTGTGGTTCACCTGGATTGCCTTGGTACCGACTCGTCATACTCAAAGCATATGCCACGTCTGGACGTGTGCATATCATGGCATACATGATCGATCCTATAGCTGACGCATAAGGAATGCGACTCATGCGCTCGACCTCTTTCGGTGTCTTAGGTGCCTGAGCCTTACTCAAATGCACCCCCGAGATCATCGGAAGTAACCCCTTTTTGGAGTTGGCCATGCTGAATCTGTCAAGAATCTTATCTATATAATACTCCTGACTCAGTGATAACATCCGTCGTGATCTATCTCTATAGATACGGATCCCCAATATACATTGTGCCTCACCCAGATCTTTCATCTGGAAATGGTTCTTTAACCATACTTTAACCGAAGATAAGAGAGGGATGTCATTTCCGATCAAGAGTATATCGTCGACATACAACACCAGAAAGACGATCTTACTCCCACTCGACTTGATATATAAGCATGGTTTTTCGACTGATCGAATAAAACCATTCTTTTTTATCACTTGGTCGAAGCGATGATTCCAACTCCTAGATGCTTGCTTAAGTCCATAAATGAAACGCTTAAGCTTGCACACTTTCTTAGGATTTTTAGGATCTGTGAAACCTTCGGGTTGTACCATGTACAAGTCCTCCTCCAAATAACCGTTTAAGAAGGCGGTTTTCACATCCATTTGCCATATTTCGTAGTCATAAAATGCAGCAATCGCTAAGATAATCCGAATGGAACGCAGCATGACTACGGGTGCAAAAATCTCATCATAGTGCAACCCTTGGACTTGAGTGAAACCTTTTGCCACTAGTCGTGCCTTATAGGTGTCTGGTTGTCCCTCGATGGAGCGCTTTATCTTATAAAGCCATTTGCACTGAAGAGGTCGTACCTTATCAGGCAAATCAACCAACTCCCATACGTCATTCTCATAGATGGAGTCCATTTCGGATTGCATGGCATTATGCCATAGGTTTGAGTCGGAACAGGTCATGGCACCTTTATAGGTCACGGGTTCGTTACTCTCTAAGAGAAAAACGTCAACTCCGTCAAGTTCCTCGATCATACCGATGTATCTATCTGGAGGAATGGAGTGTCTACCCGACCTTCTGGGTTCCTCAGGAATACTGACCGCAACAGAAGATGAAGGAACGGTTTCCTCCATTGGTTGCTCAGTAGTTGGTTCTTGAATCTCCGACAGATCGAAGGTTCTATTACTTGTCTTATTCACGAGAAATTCTTTCTCTAAGAACTTCGCACTAGCCGCAACAAAAACGTGGTGTTCGGTAGGCGAATAAAAGTAATGACCAAACATTCCTTTTGGATAACCAATAAAGTATGTCTTGACCGATCGCGGGCCGAGCTTATCCTCGTGTCTCCACTTGACATAAGCCTCACAGCCCCAAACCCGAATAAAGGAGAAGTTAGGGATGGTTCCCTTCCATATCTCATATGGAGTCTTGTCAACAGCTTTAGACGGACTTCGGTTAAGTTTAAGAGCAGCTGATAATAGAGCAAAGCCCCATAATGAATCCGACACAACTGTGTGACTCATCATGGATGGAACCATATCTAATAGTGTTCGATTTCTCCACTCGGACACACCATTTAATTGTGGTGTTCCAGGTGGAGTTAACTGTAGTACTATACTACAGTCTTTAAGGTGTTGATCAAACTCTTGCGAAAGATACTCACCACCACGATCTGATCGTAGTGCTTTAATCTTTCTATCCAGTTGGTTTTCAACCTTCGCCTGGAATTCCTTGAACTTTTCAAAGCATTCACTTTTATGCTTCATTAAGTAGACATATCCGTATCTACTTAAATCGTCCGTGAAAGTGATGAAATATCTATAGCCGTCTCGTGCGGTGATTGACATAGGTCCACATACATCTGTATGTACGAGGCCTAATAGGTCAGCAGCGCGTATTCCAACACCTTTGAAGGAAATACTAGTCATTTTTCCTGTGAGACATGATTCACATGTGCCAAATGATTCATAATCAAATGGAGATATAGCGTCATTCTGCATTAGCTGCTTTACACGTTTCTCATTTATGTGTCCCATATGACAGTGCCATAGATATGTTTGATTTTGTCACCAACCTTTAGTTTCTTATTATTCATGTGTAATATTTCAGTCGATTGATCAAAGACATATATACCATTCATGGAAACCGCTTTACCATAAACCATTCCATTTAAAGAGAAAATACAGCTATTATCCTTTATTAAGAATGAAAATCCGTCTTTATCGAGTACGGAAACTGAAATAATGTTCTTAGATAAACTGGGTACATAATAACAGTTATACAGATATAACTCGAATCAGCTCGGTAGCTGGATCACATATGTTCCCATGGAAGCAGCAGCAACTTTTGCTCCATTCCCAACTCGCAGGTCCACATCACCCTTGCGAGAGGTGTGATGTTTTTTAGGCCCTACAAATGATTACACAGATGAGAACCACAACCGGTATCAAGTACCCAAGTTCTGAAACTTGCATGGTTAATTTCAATCATATGAATATAAGATGACATACCAACAGGAGTGACGCGGCCTGCTTTTATGTCCTCACGGTACACTGGACAGTTCCGCCTCCAATGCCCAGTCTTGTGGCAATGGTGGCACTCAATGTTACCGTCTTTGCTCTTTGTCTTGCCTTGTGAGCTACTTGTCTCACCAGGCCCACTCTTAAATCCGGCCCTTTTGAATTTAGGAGGCTTAGCTACTGTTAGCTCTGTTTGAGCTTTTCCCTTACCCTTTCCCTTCTTTGCAATCATGAGAACGTCTTGCTTCATGCTCCCACTCAAATTAAGATCCTTCTCGGTTTGTACGAGAAGGGAGTGTAGCTCATGATGACTTTATTCATGTCATTCATGTAATAGTTTGCCCTAAATAAGGAAAAAACATCATGAATTGAATGAAGCATTCGATCAATGATTACGTTCTCACTGATCTTGCAGTTCAGGGACTCTAATTTCTCGACATTCTCAATCATATTGAGAATGTGTGGGCTAACTGGTTGGCCCTTTTGGAGTTTCGCATCGAAGAAGCGACAGGTGTGCTCATATGAAACGATTCTCGGTGCTTTTGACAATTCGTTTGTGAGCGTGGTGAAAATCTTATTTGCACCATGGGAAATGAAGCTTCTTTGCAAATTGGGTTCCATTGCAAAAATGAGTACGTTCTTTATCGCACCCGCTTCCATAACGAAATCACTATAAGCTTGTGATACGTTAGCTCTAGCAGTGGGGCCTGGGTTAGGTGGTAAAGGCTCAGTTAAATACTTGAGCTTACCATCAGCTACAGCTGCATTCCGTAATGCAGCCTCCCAGTCCGCAAAGTTGGACCCATCATTTTTCAGTCGCGTGGACTGATTCATGTGGTCCATAAAAGCCTTAAGCCAAGATTCTTTTCTTAGTGTGGCACTGCGCATAGGAGCATCATTATGACCAGCCATAGTATTTGCAGTATTATTGTTTTGTTTAGGTGAATTCTACACTGTAAAGAAGAAATTAAAACATAATAAGCATACTATCGTTTTGTAAATAGTCTAGCAAAAACAGTTTAATGCGAGGACTTTAGCATTTATATAATTGATCTTCCTCAAGAACTATATAAACGATCCCAAGACTCAATTTCAGTAAATTGATAAGCCAACCTCTTGGCTAGTTCTACATTTAGAATTCTTGGTCGATAAATTTCCGTAAATTCTATCTTTAGTCCACCATAACCACATGATCGTACGAGGTTCATGATGTTGAGGTAAAATAAGTCAACAACTACTGCTTACACAACGTAGAAGGGGTCATATGGAGAGTAAGGTCTTATATGCCTGGCGACGAAGAAGGGATTCATAGTAATTTGACTTATAAAAGACTAATCTCAATTTTAGGTTATAGAGGAAGATCCCATCATCTTTAATTTTAATTCATTTAAGTGAACAAATATCTAGCATGCGAGAATGAATAAACTAAGGTGATGGCCTTAAGGGAAAAACGTGTGACATCTTTATGTCGACACAGACTAGCATACATACTATATGAGTCAATTTTCATGCAATTCAGGTGGTTTGGTTTAGGCGAAAAAATGATGCAAAACAAACATGTGAATGAAAAACAAAACGGAAATAAAGCAAGTCCTAGTGTGGCCTATCCTACCAAAAAGAACAAAAATACAACTTGGAATCCATTCAGCAATGGACCCTGGAAGCTTGTCTTGTCTTGATGTTCCTTCTTGGTGATGTAGGGGGAGTGAGCAATCTGATCTCCGTCTTGGTCTTCTTATTTACATTTGAAGAATTACATAATAAAATCCTATTATTACATTCTAATTCTCAAAAACGTAAAAAAAATATTACACAAGGGAGATTCGAGATCTCATAAATACATCACAAATTATGTTTCCTTCATTACGAAAACATAATTTACTAAGGCCACACTAAGTATTACAAGATACAACTGATTGTAAAAGCGTAAATAAATCCATTCATTCATTCAACAATATAATATATAGAATGCATCATACTAACTAATTAATCTTTCAAGACATAATTCCGTAATTATGTAGAGTAATTTACCCAAACCACCATTTATTGATTTAAATTATGTGATAATTCCGTACTTATTCTCATAATTTAATCAAACAAACATATTCATATTATCGTATAATATGATTAATCCAACATTATTTTAAACAGTTCTAAAATAATTAGGTATCAAAACTAGTGAACTTTTTCACCCAAAAATTACACATTATCTTTATAATGTATAAAAAAAAATTTAAAAGAAAACAGCCCATGAAATATAATGATTTAGCCGAGACAAACCGAGAAAGAAAAACAAAAAAAACTTTAAAGCGTTGCAAACAAACAGCCGCAAAACAAGAAAGAAGGCTGGAAACTGATTTCCGGCGCTTCTAAAAAGCGCTGAAACTTGAGCAAAGCGTCGAAAATAGAAGGGAAACTACGGCTAAAAGACAGCAGAAACTGGTTGCGACGCTTTTAAAATTATTGTAACTTGTTGTGACCCTTTTATAAAAGCTGTACAAAAACGCTGAAAAACTACACAAAGTGTCGCAAAGAAACCGAGAAAAGCGCTGGAAAAGCACAATGCGTCGCAATGAAACCCAGAAAAACGCTGGAAAATTCGCAAAGTGTCGCAATAACCCAGAAAAGCGCTGGAAATGCACAAAGCGACGAAAGTAACCCAGAAAAGCGCTGGACAGCCCTATTTCGAATTTTTTTCTACTTTTTCTTTTAAAAAGACCCATGAACTTGAATAACTAATGTCGGGTTGCTAAATACGAGATCGATAACATTCAAAATTCTAATCTTTATTAGATATAGTTGTAATCTTAATCATTCAAATTAACCTTTTAAGACGAATATCAAGAATATAGTGGGATCGATTTATTTAGCAAATTATATCATTCAAGAACATGTGAGACGATTTCCTTTCACGTTTTAATTCAATCCTTATTAAATTAAAATATCTATAAATTTATTATTTTGTTATTTTAAGTTTTTAAGACAACAAAAACAATAAATCAAAAAGGAAAACGACGAACAAAATTGTCTCGACTAAAATTAAAATACACGGCCAAATTTTTTTTTCCTTCAATTTTCTCAAAACGTTTATGAAAATCATACAAAAATAAAATTTGTAAGCCATAGGCTCTGATACCACTTGTGGGAAAATATCTGTATATAATCCCAATTCTTTATATGCAGGATTATAACAAATTTATAATGTACGATTTATAGTCATAAACGAAGAACAAGATACAAAGATTGGGATTAAGAATTAACCTTCTGTCCTTGCAAAGGCCTAAGATCATATATCAAAACAGATATTTTCTAATCGTTGCACCCAAGATGTCCTGAGAAATACCCTTTCCTGAGCTAGAAATTGCAAGATGAAAGTTAGAGAGAGAGAGGGGGAGTATTTATGTCGTGTAACTCGTGTACTTTAAGTGCAGAGTGAATGTCCTATTTATAGCTGCAAACAACCTTGCTATTAGACATCAACTAGGATTCCCCAAATTAGTATTTGGTTCTACCTACAGCACTTCATAACAACTGAACAGCTTAATAATTGCTCAGACCGAAATTCTATCTTTATAGAATCGGTTATATCTCTCTCTTGTGTAATGTTTTATCTTATAAATATCTTATATTATAATCCACTAATTAAATATAACCTTTTATATTTAATTAAATCATTTAATCTTTATTAAATAATTTCATTACACATAATTAAATATAACATTTTATATTTAATTACGAATTAACATTTTAATTCATCTTAGCTAATATTATTTAATCAGTATTAAATAATTATGTCATCTTTACTTTGACTAACCGTTTAGTCGTATAGGGTATCAATATGATTACATTTTCATCTAATAATATCTCTCAGATTCTATCCTTTAGGTGTGACTCTTAGGGACCAGTTGATTACCGCCATATGTATGACAATAACGTGAAACTTTCTAGCAAGCCAACCGTTATTGATAAACGTGAATCAACTGGCTAAAATACAAAGTATACCATGTGTTCCTTTAAGAGATTTATACGTGTTGTTGCACTAATTGTTGAGGACACTAGCTCCAACAAAAGTTGTTACTTCTATGAGACTTTCTGTTGGGATGATCACTTTACGTTAATGAAGTATGGTAGTCAAAGTTTAAGAGATGTTTTCTTGATTTGGGTCGATGAGATTTGACTAGTTTGGTACTGAATGCTTTGGATTTTTAACTCGTAGTCCTACGTTTGGGAATAGTTACTGTTCGAAGAATACCGTGTTTATGCTTTTGGGATTATTTTATCTCATAGTCCTACGTATGAGAGTAAGTACAATTCTGAGAGTGCTGCTCCCATATCTTTTGTTGTCATATGAGTGTAATAGATTTTGTTTAGAGATCTGGAAGTAGGATGGATTCTGGTAAAAGATCCTTGTTTTGGGGTTTTACCATGTTTGGAGATCTGTAACATATGCTAGTTGGGTATGAGTTCAACCTTGTTAGTAATTTTGGATCTAGCTCTATGAAGGATGTTGATTGTTGAGTAATAATTGGGAGTTGCGAAGTCCCTTTGGTAATGGGATACCTTGTATCGTGGATGACCTAGAAGTGAGTGACCCAAATTGAGTTGAGGAAGCCTTGAGAGTTTTGCGGTTGAAAGAGCCGTCTTTTGAGGTATGTAAGGAATCATGATGATGATGATGTTTCATTTATGGATTGAGTGGTTAGTGATTTCCGTAATCCAAAGAGTTATCTTCCTCCTTAACCATCAACCTCTTTTGTTCATGCCTTTGTTCTTTTGTTGTTTTTGCCTCTTTGTTCTCTTGTTGAGTATCGTCTTTAATCCTGAAGATGGTAGTTTTGATACCTTGTTTTTGTTAGCTTCCTTATGACCTCTTGGGTTTTGATTTCTTGGATAATCCGAACCAACCATCTTTGGATAATCCTTGTGTTTTGTTTGAAGTGATATTCAAAATATTTTCCATTTATATATTTTATAACCGCATTTGTTTTACCTTACTTTTGTTGTTGAAAAACTTTAATTTCTATTACAACCTTACTTTTCACGGTTTCAAAAATGGAAGTTTACTTTCGAAATGACATATTTTAAAAAAGCTTGAAATGGTTTATGATTTTGATTGGTTTTAGTGTTGATTTGATGTAAGACTTGTTATTAGAGACGTGTAATAACTCGTATTCTGCTTGTCGACGCATGATATGAATTGGTTTCGGACTAGTCCTTGATTTGGAATATGGGACTCTTGAATGCGCAACGAGAATCCTCTTGTTCCATTGATGAGGACTTGTGCTTTTAGAAACTCTTTTCGAAGTCTTTGAAATAAATTTAAGTTTTGTAATATTAAATTTTGGTAAATGCTTTGGTTATTTACCTTGTTTTTACAACTTACCGTTTTTCTACTTTCAAGTTTCGATGACGAAACTTTTTAAAAGGTGGGGTGATTGTAACACCTCGTAATTTCCAAGTCATTATATATTATTAAAATCTTATTTTAGTAATTGATACGTGTCTATTTTATGATGTTTTTCATCTATTTTTACACGCATTTGGTCGCTCATTTACTATGTTTTAGCCTTTATTTCCCAACAATCGTGTACTTTCGTATTTTTATGCACTTTTGCAGATTTATGCGGAAAATGGACGATTTAGCACCAAATTCATGTCCTCGAGTCTTTTGCATAATTAAGGAACGATTGAAAGTCAACTGGAGTCTTTATTTAAATGCCAAAAGTCAAAACAAGAAGAAAACTGAAGAATCCTATACGGAAGCGGTCGACCGACCAGCTAAACGGGTCGGCCGACCAGGCCTGATCTTCATAAGAGTCCAAACAAGAAGAAAAGCCCAAGAATTCAACTAAGCCCGTGAAAGAGGTCGACCGACCCACCAGAGTGGTCGACCGACCTCAGTAAAGCACAGAACGTGTTTTCGGAAATATTTTAGAAGTAGAAGTCTTTTAGGAAACTCTAATCTCTTGCCCTATATAAGCTAATCTTATAGTTAGGGTTTGGGAGAGTCAATTAGTATCAATTAATATTCAGTTTTTAGAGAGATTCAATAATTCAGTTCATTAGTTTATTTTTTGTAATCTTTCAAGAATTTCCAAGCATTCAATAAAGTTTGTTCCTTTCTGCCCTAATTCCGACTGTGGTAATTACTCTTTTAATCTAGCTTTATTATTGTTCCTATTTTTATTACATTCGTTTAAGTCAGAATCTCAAGCTTTATTAATTCTTGCATATTTAGATTATTCACTATGTTTACCATGTTTATTCCCAATTTTCATAATCGTCTTAATAACCATGTGTAGCTAGATCTCATATGTTAGGATGTAGGGGATAATATGCATAGGTAGAATAAATTCCGAAACCGACTTGTAGCAGAGCCACGGTCGGCCGACTCAAATAGTGGGTCGGTCGACCGAGGCTTTGGTCGGCCGACCGGAATAGCTGGTCGGTCGACCACTCGCATTTGTATCCTGTTTCGTCTTTCTTTGTTGACTATAATACCCTACAATGAAACTGAAAGGAGACTTGTAGGATGTTAGTAATGACCTACCCAAGATTGAGAGATATGGGAAGGGCATTGGTTTACACCTTAAGACGGCTAGGTTACTCAAGACTGAAAGGTATGTGACCTAGGATTTAGGAATCACCCTTATTGTTGACACCCAATAATTGTGAGACCTAGGAACTAATAGCATAGGCCGAAAGGAGCTATTAGGTAGCATAGACCTAAAAAGATATGTTACACCCCCTTACGCGACTGCAATACATGTTGACCTTAGGATTTATATTACCTTAGCTAATTATTACCCCAAACATCCTAGCATCCCTTTTTATTATATTTTATTCTCATATTTTAATTCTTGTTTTATTTTAATCTTTGCTTAGACTTAGTAATCAACAATCAAAACCCCTAAATTTGTTACCTTTAAACATTGACACTAAACAATAAACATTCCCCACCTCTTTCTGGTTCGGCCCTGACTTTCACTATCTATAGTTTAAGTTTAGGAATTATAAATTTATCTTTGGTACCCTCAACGACAGGCATCAAATTTTGGCGCCGTTGCCGGGGAGGTGACGCCAGTGTTTATTGTTTTTTTTGTTTTTGTTTCTCTTTGTTTAAGGAACTTTTTTGTTCCTTAAACCTTCTCACCGTTTTCTTGTAGTTTCCATCTTATGCGCAGGTCAGTTCAAGGAGAACTCCTACCGCTGGACCACGAGCTTGAGAGGACTCTTAGAGAAAGGAGAAAGCAACTTCTAGCAAATCAGGAAGGAGGTTCACCATCTTCCTTGTTTCAAGAAGACCTTTTCGAACAACCATCTTTACCATCTTCACCAAAAACACCACCTTCACAACCAAATTCACCCAACAATCCACCTTCACCAAAAACACCACCTTTCACCTACTTTCCAGTTTTTCCTAAAGAAGAAGAGAATATGGCAGAAGAAGCTACTATTGCCAGTCACTCCATGCCTCAGGCAAAGGACCTATACAAAGGGTTCACTTTACCTGCAGGTACTGGGAAGCCATTCGAGGCCAAGACTGCCTACATTACTATGGTTGAAAGAAACCAATTTGGAGGCTCGGCCAATGAGGATGCTGCAAAGCATATTGAAATCTTCACAGATTACATATGCTCTATTGCACCCCCAGAAGGAGTGACGCAGGACCAGATTAAGCAAACCATGTTTATCTTCTCCCTTAGGGACTCTGCGAGAGAGTGGTACAGAGATCTAGACCGCACTGCTGCGGGAGTCACAGATTGGAATACCCTAGCCTTAGCATTCTACAGGAAATACTATTCTGCATCAAAGACCAATGCTTTAAGAGCGCAGATTACAAATTTCAAGCAAGGCCCCAATGAAGATTTTAGTGAGGCGTGGGACAGGTTCAAGAGACTTGTTCGATCCATACCACATCACGGATTCGAGCAATGGTTTCTTTGTAACCAGTTCTACAATGGCCTCTACGATAACAACAGGGCCTATCTAGATGCTGCAGCTAATGGGAGATTCCAAGATAATTCAGGAGAGACTAAGGGTCTCAAGTTGATAGAAGATGTTGCTGTACACCGTGCTGAGCATGGCACTTCCAGAGGAAATCAAAGGAAATCTGAATACAACCTATCAGCAATTGAGGCCTTGACGGCCAAGTTGGAAAAATTAGAGGCTGGAGGAAAATTCGATCTAGGAAGTGGAAGCAAGGGCGGTATTTATCAGGTGAACGCCGTTCAAGACGGACCCTTCGCTTGTGAGAGGTGCGGTGGAGAAGGGCACGTGTCAAAATTTTGTACTTCATCCAATGAAACATGTACCGCCTTCCAACCTTATCGTGGGAACAATTTCTATGACCCGAATAATAATAATAATGTCCATCCCAACCTAAGGTGGACAAGCCAGAATGTTCTTAACCCACAACATATACAACCTCAGCAAAATTCCACATATATCCCCCCACATAAGCAAGGTTTTCAAAAACCACCCTTCAACCCTCAACCACCTTCTAATCCACCACCCAACACAGAAACTCTTATCCAAAATCTTATTGGGTTGGTTCAGAAGGAGTCACAGGCTAGAGAGGCAGGGATGAAGATGTTAGAATCTCAGATTGCTCAAATCGCGAGCAAGAATGATACTAGGGCTCCGGGTCAACTTCCGACCAAACCGGACAAGAAAAAAGAGACTCTAAACGTCATATCCTTACAAAGTGGAGCTAAAGTGGGGGTTGAGAAAGAAAAACAGAAGAATAGCAGCAAGAACGGTCGACCGACCGACGATCCAGGTCGACCGACCACGGAGCAGAATCCGCAAATTCCCGCTGAACAGGACAGTGGTCGACCGACCGAAGCTGATGGTCGACCGACCACTGAAGCAGAAACCGAAGTTTCTTTTCGTCCAGAATTGCCAGATAACTTAAGGGATTTTCTTTTCAGGGGTGATAATACCCCTAGGTTTCTGAAGAGAGCTGCAAATACTGAGTCTTCAGCCGCTCCTTTCCCAGAAAGACTTATACCTTCGAAGGATCAGGTATCTTTTGACAAATTTAAGGATGTGATTCGTTCATTAAATGTTCAAGTCCCTTTTCTAGAATTAGTTCAACAAGTTCCTTCTTATCTTAAATTTATGAGACAGCTTTTGTCAAGAAAGAGGTCTCTAGAAAAGGTTGAGTCGGTGGCCCTCACTGAAGAGTCATCTAGTTTTTTATCACATGTCATTGCCCCTCACAAATTAGAGGACCCTGGTAGTTTTTCTATCCCCTGTAATATAGGAACCTTCCCAGTTAAGAAGGCTTTATGCGACTTAGGTGCCAGTATAAGTGTCATGCCCCTAAGCGTTGCCTTAAAATTAGGAATGACCGAATTTGCAGTGACTAGTATGACAGTCCAGATGGCAGATCGGACATCTATGGAACCTATAGGGGTGTTGGAAAACATCCCTGTGCGTATTGACAGGTTTTTCTTCCCAGTTGACTTCGTAGTTTTGGACATTCCAGAGGATGCCCATATACCTATAATTCTAGGAAGACCTTTCCTTCACACCGCAGGTGCCATTATAGATGTAGGCACTGGGACTTTGACCTTTAAAGTAGGAAAGCATTCCATTATATATGGCTTATCTTATAGGAAGAAGGATGCTATGACCCCCATCACATGTAATGCTATCACTTCTGAAAAGAAGTATGAGGTCATCACTACTTCTCCTACTTTATTACCTGTTCCTATATCTGTTTTTACACCTCCGCCCCAGGCTGGGAGCAATATGGAGGATACTTCTATTGTGGCTAGTGCAGGAATTGGTTTGGGAAAACCCAAAGTAAAGGAAGTCACAGTTCAGAGAGGAGGAATGGGATGTCTAAGCTATAAAGAAGATGAAGACCCGGACGTTGTGGATCGAGAGGAGAAGAAGGAGAGGAGGCAAACTCAAGAAGAGAGACCGTCGCATATGCTTTGCGACGGCGGAAAGAATAAGTGTTTTGCTACTCAAGCAAACACCGTGGAGACTACGGCGTATCGTCAAAAGCCGTGGTCGGATATTTTTCGCATCTTTAGCGGATAGTTGTTTTAAGTTTCAGTTTTAAGACAATTTACTTTTATTGTGTGAGACTTTTTATTTTAGTGTGCTCGTAGTTTTAGAACTTTATGACTTGCGTAGGTAAGACTTTAGACTTGTTTCTGGGATCTCGCGCATTTGCGGGCGCATATACTTTTCTTGCTTTTTCAGGTTCTACGAAGAAAACAAGACCGCTGGGATACACACGGTCGACCGACCAGATACACCAGTCGGTCGACCTAGTCGCCGTATAGCTGAAACTTTCTGTAGTTTACAGGAAGGTCGGTCGACCTGTTATCTGGGTCGGTCGACCTTCTGTCCGTCGCAGTCTTTCGTTTTCTTCCTAGGGAACCGTGCAACCGTCTTTGGTATTTCAATGGCACTGCTGGCCATCAAAACCTCCCAGCTTATGCTGGTTTGGGGAGGTTTTTCTCATACATCTATTAATCCAGTGAGTTCTTTCCAGTTTTTCCTTAATTTTTATTTTTTTCCTGCATCTTTCTTTTAATTTTCTGAACCCTTTACTTAGGCTAATGCACAATGGGGACATTGTGCGGGTTGGTTTGGGGAATGGTTTCGTGTCACATGCATTGCATTCTGTCACACGTTTATTGCATTTCTGTCTTGCATCGTTCTTTTCTTTATTTTCCTTACCTATAAAAAAAAAATTAAAAAAAATCCAAAAAAAATAAAAAAAATTCAAAAATTTTCAAAAAAATGCACGTTTATTTTAGCATATAGGTCGAGTCGGAACGAGAGTATTTCAAGGATGATTTAGCTATTTTACATGTTTATGCCTTTACCTAGCCTTGCCAACTTGTTTTAGTATGAGAGTCTTTTGCATATCTACGAGTTTTTGTCAATTTGTATATCTTGAGACTTGACTTATACCTTGGCAACCTACTATACATTCTAAGTTTTAGAGCCTTATTCCTGGTTTCATTCTTAAACCAGTTGTCTAGGATGTGAGTACTACTCCCCTTGGAACATGTTACATCAATATGCATAAACATGAACTTGAATTGCTATATACTTGTTTTACTATCTCGTTTAGTGAATTTTGATACGTGCATTTGGGATCCCTTTTCTCATAATTACCCATAAGCTTCACATAGCCAAAATTGCCTTTTTATTCCCCCAAAACTACATCCCATACTCAGCCTACCCTTCCAAGCTAATATTTGTAGTCCTTGGTCTATCTTGAGGTATCTTGGTTTGTAAGCTATCTTGAGCAAAAAGAGAAAAGAAAGAAAGCAAGAAAAGAAAAAGAACAGAAAATTTCAGAAAAAGAAAGAAAGAAAAAGAAAAAAAAAACGGAAAAATTCGGAAAGCACAGGAAGTCAGTCGACCGACCACCTTCATGGGTCGGCCGACCACCGGACAGCATCAGAATGAAAAAAAATCGTTCCAAAATCCCTTTCTTTTATATGTTATCACTCCCGTACCTCATTCAAAATATTTAGGAGTCCTCTCTTATATTCAATGTGAGAGTTGTGCCATAAAAAGAGCACTTTCTTAATTTCAAAAGTTGTGAAATATGTTGATGGAAATCGGTTTTACTAGCTTGGCTACTAACCCCACATATCCAAAAACATCTTAACCACTTTTTACCTTTTACCTCACATATCTTTCATTACCTCAATTGCATGTATCTGGGTCACTTAATAAGATTGTTATACAAAGTTGGAGAATTCTTGTTCATGTTAGATTGCAGGCATGTTTCCATGGGTCGTAGTTAGGTGAGTGTCATGACAAATATACTTCTTTCTATCTTTTACATATACGCACCCTTTGCTTCATGAGTGTCTCGAGCGTACCGCGAGAATCCATAGTATAAAGTCTCTATAGTCTCTAGTGTTACAAGTTTGACAACACCATAACTCGTTTGCATAATTTGAATACTATCTCATTTTGTACTTGGCATTGGTATAGGTTTACATGTAAATTTCGCTCTGAGATTGAAATCGTTCCATTAGTTAAGATCGAGTCTATTTCTTGCTTGAGGGCAAGCAAGGGTTTGGTTTGGGGAATTTGATACGTGTCTATTTTATGATGTTTTTCATCTATTTTTACACGCATTTGGTCGCTCATTTACTATGTTTTAGCCTTTATTTCACAACAATTGTGTACTTTCGTATTTTTATGCACTTTTGCAGATTTATGCGGAAAATGGACGATTTAACACCAAATTCATGTCCTCGAGTCTTTTGCATAATTAAGGAACGATGGAAAGTCAACTGGAGTCTTTATTTAAATGCCAAAAGTCAAAACAAGAAGAAAACCGAAGAATCCTATACGGAAGCGGTCGACCGACCAGCTAAACGGGTCGGCCGACCAGGCCTGATCTTCATAAGAGTCCAAACAAGAAGAAAAGCCCAAGAATTCAACTAAGCCCGTGAAAGAGGTCGACCGACCCACCAGAGTGGTCGACCGACCTCAGTAAAGCACAGAACGTGTTTTCGGAAATATTTTAGAAGTAGAAGTCTTTTAGGAAACTCTAATCTCTTGCCCTATATAAGCTAATCTTATAGTTAGGGTTTGGGAGAGTCAATTAGTATCAATTAATATTCAGTTTTTAGAGAGATTCAATAATTCAGTTCATTAGTTTATTTTTTGTAATCTTTCAAGAATTTCCAAGCATTCAATAAAGTTTGTTCCTTTCTGCCCTAATTCCGACTGTGGTAATTACTCTTTTAATCTAGCTTTATTATTGTTCCTATTTTTATTACATTCGTTTAAGTCAGAATCTCAAGCTTTATTAATTCTTGCATATTTAGATTATTCACTATGTTTACCATGTTTATTCCCAATTTCATAATCGTCTTAATAACCATGTGTAGCTAGATCTCATATGTTAGGATGTAGGGGATAATATGCATAGGTAGAATAAATTCCGAAACCGACTTGTAGCAGAGCCACGGTCGGCCGACTCAAATAGTGGGTCGGTCGACCGAGGCTTTGGTCGGCCGACCGGAATAGCTGGTCGGTCGACCACTCGCGTTTGTATCCTGTTTCGTCTTTCTTTGTTGACTATAATAACCTAAAATGAAACTGAAAGGAGACTTGTAGGATGTTAGTAATGACCTACCCAAGATTGAGAGATACGGGAAGGGCATTGGTTTACACCTTAAGACGGCTAGGTTACTCAAGACTGAAAGATATGTGACCTAGGATTTAGGAATCACCCTTATTGTTGACACCCAATAATTGTGAGACCTAGGAACTAATAGCATAGGCCGAAAGGAGCTATTAGGTAGCATAGACCTAAAAAGATATGTTACACCCCCTTACGCGATTGCAATACATGTTGACCTTAGGATTTATATTACCTTAGCTAATTATTACCCCAAACATCCTAGCATCCCTTTTTATTATATTTTATTCTCATCTTTTAATTCTTGTTTTATTTTAATCTTTGCTTAGACTTAGTAATCAACAATCAAAACCCCTAAATTTGTTACCTTTAAACATTGACACTAAACAATAAACATTCCCCACCTCTCTGTGGTTCGACCCTGACTTTCACTATCAATAGTTTAAGTTTAGGAATTATAAATTTATCTTTGGTACCCTCAACGACGGGCATCAGTAATAATAATGTTCCACAATAAATAAAATTCCATTTAAAATATATCGTTTTTGACAATGATATTAATATGTCCGTCTTAAAGTTATACTTCTTAAACTTGTGAAACGCTACTCTTTCCTTGTTGCTAATTTTAAAATATTTTATAGGCATTTATAGCTTTTGATTATAAAATAAACGTTTTAGCTCTTTTTCTTAGCTTTCCAACGCCACCGAAAACATCTTAATACGAGTTCTGTGCAAGAATTTATGGCCAAAATACGAAAGGCTGTCGCCGACGAGATGCTCGCTCGTGACTACCTTTTCCACTTGGCCTAAAACCTTCGACACATAGGCTTAGCACTTCTTAAACTTGGAATAAGAACTTAGACACATGTTCTAATCACTTCTTCTACATGGCTTAAGACTCTCGACACTTGGCGTAAGAGTTTCGACACATGGCCTAAGCTTCAACACATGGCAATAGCTTTCGACACTTGGCTTGAACATGCAACTAGGTTCCTTACTGCCCAAGGTCAACCTCCTCCTTCCTTATTCTTCCTTCCTTCATGTTTTTCAGCTAAGAACACCCAAATACAAAGTCACAAACACCATTGTTACACCTCTTTACCTCCACCGTAAAACGATCGTAAAATCTTCGTTTCTTATCCGTTTTTGACGATTTTCGCGCCTATCTCTTCCTCTCCTCGCCCTCCATATTTCTAGGTTAGAAAAGTCTAATATATATTCCTTCATACTCTCTGGTCGTGGCCTTTAAGGCAAGGATTTCAATGCTAACTCGTTTATTTGTGTGTAGCTAGTTCGGTTGTCAAAACCGGAGTGGTTTTAAGTTCAAAATCATGCTTATTGAAGAGCTATAAGGTAACGGTGATGGGTTACTCGACTTATCGTCTATTTTTGCATGTGTTCAATATGCTAGTAATGTTTAGTATACTAGAATTGTGTTTGGTTAAATAGTGACATGATTAAGTTCATAAATCATATATGTTTGGATGGATTTCATTTTGCATGGTTGTGATGGGTGATATTCTAGTTGGAAATTCATTAAGGATTGTATTGTTAAATGAGGTTTTGATCTTTGAGGATGATTAGTTTGATAGTCTTTCAAGTTCATAATGCTTGGTTTACTTTGGTTATTTGATAAGTTTCAGCACCTTGACAAATCTGTCCATTGTCTTGTACAATTTATTTCGACATCTTAGAGTATCCGTCTTTGAAAGTGTTGAAAAGCGACCCCTGTTTATTTTAGTGTAGAGTCTACCTCTAAAATTTCGTAATTTTATTGCATGTCGTTTGTTCACAATAAATTATTTACGAACATTGCGCTGAAATACTCGCAGAATGGACAGTAGCTCAAAGATTATTTCGAAAACCATTTTTATACTTTGACACTATTCTTGTCCTTTTCAATAATTAAACTTTGAAGAGTTTAGATGATTTTAGGAGTTTCCTTTGCCCCAAAATGATTTTTTAAACCCGGTTTATGAAGCAATACATTTTGTGTGACGATTTCTGACACACTGTAAAGATCAGACAATAACCCCCTGTTAAGTTCGTATTTTGAAAATGTTTATTTGACAAATATTGTAGCTAAAAGTCTTATAAATTCGACCCAACTGGCTTTGTATCATTTAGATTTTATTTGAATTAATTATGAATTTTACGGCAGAGGACAGCTGAAATGTAAAACGCTTTTAAGACTTATGTTTTATTAATCAGTTCCGTTTATTCTTCTTCCGTATGGAATGGACTTAAGTGTTGTCTTATTTATTGATTGTTGGCTCTTGTATGTAAATGAGTTGGTTAACGGTTATGTTAGCTTAAATTGTGTTTTGATGACGGTTATGTTATCTTAAGATGGGTAGGGTGACGGTTATGTTGCCTTGCTTGTGTTTAGGTGATGGTTATGTCACCCTAAATTGTGTTGGTAACGGTTATGTTGCCTTGGTTGTGAATAGATAGCGGTGATACGATTTGTGTATCACTGTAATGAACAGACGCCACTCCTGTTATGGGATTTTATCTAACTATGTTCGGGATTGGTCGGTGTCCGTGGTTATGCGGCCCGGTCCCCGTGTGTCGTTCGGTGTAGGTTATTACATCGAGAGGTCTAGCTAGGTCTTAGGCATATATTTGTCGATTATGCGCTATGCATAGTATCCGGATGACGTGGTTATGCGCTCCGGTAGCTAGGGCGCGGTTATACGTCCTAGCCTGTTAGTGGAGCGGTTATACTCCCTGACTGTCAGTTATAGCGGTTATGCTACCTGATGGCGTTCATTCTATTCTTGGTTGTTGTTGTTTGTGTGATTGGACATGCCATCAAGTGTTGGTCTCTGAGTCGATCACCTAGTTGTTTACCTAATTTTGAGTATCATGCTTTGATATTTCTCATATTCACATGTACTACTTCATATACAATATGTTCTTATTGTTATCTATTTGTATTTTGACGTAAAGTGGCTGGGAGAACCCTGAGTTACTCCCCACTGACTGTGGTGTTCATGTTTCATGAATGTAGGTTGGTGCTGTTTGGGGAAGACGTGTGGCTAGCGAGCATTGTTGATCATTCGACAATTACCCTTACGTTTAGTTTAGATCTAATTCATGTTGTTATCGTGGGATACCTTATCCCTCGTTTACTTAAGTATTCGTGTAATTTATACTATCTTATTAGTTTTAGTATTCCGCTTGTTGTTTTGATATTCCGCGAAAAAGTTTTTAGAAATATGTCGAAAAGTTTTTAAAAGTATCGTATTTCCGCGGCGAATTACTTGTTTATTTTTATGCTATATCGCGGGGTGTCACATGATGCCCGTCGTTGAGGGCACCAAAGATAAGATTTATAATTTCCTAGCTTTAACTATAGATAGCGAAAGTCAGGGTCGAACCTGTAATAACCCGAATTTTATTCGAGTTATAAGTTGGTGACGGGTTATTCGAATATTTTTTTCGAGGGTCTTATTTGGATCACAAGTTGGAGTTTTGTGTCGATTAGGGGATTCGAACTCGAGACCATGAGGATGCTTACATGGGCCTCGAGTTGTGTGCATAATTCTAGCCCACATATCACGTTTTTCTTACTCTTCATAAGTCACACATGCCGTGACTTTTATAAGTCAGAGAAAAACCTAAACCTAATTCCATATCTCATACAAACACTCTCATACTGCAGCCGTCGTAGCAAGGAATTCGTAGGAGGTCTTCACGGTGGTCATAGGGTGGTGTAAAGGTGGTCGAATCTGATCGGAAATAGGTATGTCACCACACGTTGCTAATCTCAGTTCTGGGTTTGTAGTTTTCGTCACATAATTAGTGGTTTTAACACGATTTACCTTCCTTGTTTCTGCATAAACTCGTAGTATATCATGTAATGAACGCATGTAATCTTCTGTTGGGTGGTCGTTGGCTGCTAAAGACCGTCGGGGGAGGTGATTTTATGTTGTCAGTAGAGTGTTTGATGTCGTTCTGTTATACGTATGTTCGTAAGCATTTGTTTAAGGTTTGTGTTGTGGTCTGGGTGTTCGGCTTATGGGTCTCTGCGTGGGAATACATGTGGTAGTGGGGTAATGTCGGGAAAGGGGAGTCACGGTGGTTGCAGGCGGCTGGTCACGGTGGTAGAAGAGGTGTAAGAGGGGTGGTCAGGGAGGCGTCTGTTTCTCTGTTTTTATTTCTAGGTTTTACTTTATGTACAAGGGTTTTGGGAGGGGTAACACCGTCGACTCGGGGGAGGTCAATACGGTGTTACCACCGTGTCTGTCAGTCCAGTGTTAAAGGTAGTGATGGGTGGTTGAGTCGGTGGTGTCAAGTGTTGTAGGGGTTGTCGAAGGGCTGTTTTCTGGTCTAGACAGGGGGCTTGGGTGGTGAACCAGGCCTGGTTAGGGCCCTGGTTCATCACACCAGAGGTAGTCGACGGGAGTGTGAGTGGTCGAGGTGGTGGCTGGAAGTCTGGGTGCGCGTTGTGGGGGCTGCTGGTGGCGGTGCCTGGTGCAACACGGTGGTGGAGGAGGCTGTTTTGGGGCGGCTGGTTGTCGGGTTTCCAAAGGGAGTTGTTAAGTGTTTTTAATATTTTTATTATTTTTATTTATATTATTATTATTATTATTATTATTATTAATATTATTATTCTTATTATTTTATTACTGTTAGAGTTATGGTGATTTTTAGTAGTGCCTTATTACTTTCTTACGGTTTCGGGTCGTGTTATTTTAAGTATGCGAGTCGGGAATGGGGCTTCTATATTTGGAAGTTACTATATTGGGAAAGTTTCTATTTAAGGAAACTTTCCACTTAGGGAAGGTTTCTATTTATAATATGTATGGTTGTTAAGGGGTTCGGGAAGGTTATTTATTCGTTACGTATATGTGTATAGGTAGCGGGTTTCGCGTGGAACATTTCTAAACAAGCCTCGGATTATCTGCGTTTCCTGCTATTTCAGGTAGGGGAAAATACTGGTATATGATAATGTGTAAACTCTTCTTATATGGTGTTAAGTATGTTTGTGTTACAATATCATGTGATCGTTATATTGTATATCTATATTATTCTTTGATATAATGCGATGTGAATATATTGGGCCTTGTGATGTGGCGTTGGATCGGTGCGGAGTATATATATGGTGTTGGATCGGTGCGGAGTATATATGGCGTTGGATCGGTGCGGAGTATATATATGGTGTTGGATCCGTGCGGAGTTTATTTGGCGTTGGATCGGTGCGGAGTTTATTATATTGTTGTTATATTTATTCTTTTCCCTACTCAACCTCGTGGTTGACCCTGTGTATTCGTGATCACCTGTGATGAACCAATTTATTGGGGAGCAGATTGACAGGTGGCTGAGACTAAGGGGGAGCTATGGGAGAAAGAGCTTGGATCCGGACTAGACTAGAGTCTAGATCACCTTAGTCAGTTTAGCATGAGTTGTACTTCATTTATTTTGTTAAGACCTTTGGATACAGTTGTAAGAACAAGTTATGAGTTTAATTTTTATTAAAAGTACTGTTTATCTTTCCTTTGTATCTACTACCTCGGGAAACCGAGATGGTAACACTCTTATTTATCTGAGGAATCCTAGTACAGGCCCTTAAATAAACGGGGGTGTTACAAAGTGGTATCAGAGCGAACGATCCTCAGGCCTAACCTAATGAACCCAATGAATGTAGGAGAGTCTAAATAAAATGAACCCCGGGATAGGACTGTTAGGAGCACACTAAAGGAAAAGTATGAGTCTGGGGCCCCCTCACACTGAACCATTGGCCCTATCAGTTTTACCCGGGAACCTAGAGTGAATATACGAGAGAAGAGGGTAGGTTAAGAAAAGATGGAAGTAATGGTATACTGTGATAAGTATTTTATGAGAATTCTGAGTATAAGTGACAGTTGGAAAAGCCGGAAGGGGCATGAGCATGAAAGAATCTTTAATTGTTTGAATACAGAGGTGTATATTAATATGATATTTGAAGTGATTTGAAACATGTTAGTGATTCTTCTCTCATCATGTCTAGTGATATGCGGTTATGTGATCCCTGAGCCATGTTATAGAAGAGAACTACTTTATATGATAGGTGTTTATAGACTTTAATGCTTAGGGAACTTAGCCCTAATCCAAATGGGTACCCACATGAGTCGGGACTCATTTATTTTTTTTCTGTTGTATTATAGTATGCCTCCGCGAAGAGACAATCTCGCTAACATCACGCAAGAAGAATTGGATCGCTTGATAGCTGAGAATGAGGCCTTAAAGGCCAAACGCATGGACTCCGCAAAAATGAGCACAATCATCGCGAGGCATCACCCTACCCAATTCACTGGGGAGGGGGAACCTCATCTGCTGGGAGCTTGGTGCCGGGAATTCAGTAACCTATTCGAGTTGGTGGATTGCCCTGAAGAATTGAGGGTTGACCAAGCAGCCCATTATCTGAGGGGTATGGCCGGAGACTGGTGGACCGGGAACAAGGGGGAGATCCGGGAGGCAGCTCAAGAGGATGGGACCGAGTTTGTTGCGTGGATCGCATTCAAAAAGATCTTGTGTGAGGTGTTTCTACCAGAATTCCAGAAAAGCAAGCTAAGGGAGGAGTTTGATACATTCAGGATGATGGAGGACATGACAGTGGAGGCTTATTACAGAAAGTTTATCCAGCTGGTGAGTTACGTGGGGGACATGGGGTTTGATGATGCCATGCTGGCAATGAAGTTCGAGAGAGGGTTATCAATCGCTATCAAGAAGAGAATGATTGCGGCTCCGCCTACCACAGTCCGGGACATCTACTTAAGGGCTGGGGCGGCGGAGAGGCTCTCAGATATGATCAAGGAAGAAAAGAAGTCGAAATCAGAGAAGAGGAAGGCTGAGGCAGTGACGGAAAGTTCTGGGTCAAAGAAACCTAATACCAACAAGTATAGTGGTTACTTCAGTAACAACACTTCCGGGGGTGCGAGAAATCAGAGTGGGGGCAGTCACATGAGTGGAGTTTCTGGCGGTGGTTCAGCAGGAATAGTTTGTTTCGGCTGTGGGAAGAGAGGACATAAGCAGGCAGTGTGTCGCTCTTCTGGAGGGAATCAGTTCGGGGGTTATCGTACGCCTACATCTGGATACCAGGGATCTCGCACCCAGTCTTATGGTAACAGTGGCTATCGCACAACCATGCCCAACTATGGTGGGGGTGCGAAGTCTGGAGGGAGCAGTAATTATCAGAGGAGCTACAACAACTATCAGAATCGCTCGTACCAGAATCAATACCAAGGGAATGGAAGCAGTCAGAAGACGGGAGCAGAAGGGAACCAGCAGGCTGGGACATCTGGTGCCAGTTAGAGCGGGGTCAAATCCACTGGCAAGCTCTTTGCCATGGGAAAGCAGGCCGCAAAGGAGGATGCTCATGTGGTTACCGGTACTTTTCTTGTAAACTCTAAACCTACTTTCGTACTTTTCGATTCCGGTGCGACCCATTCGTTTGTCTCTAGAGATCATGTTAAGGCTTTGGGACTTGAGAGATTTGATTGGGTCGCGGATTCAGTGACCATACCATCAGGCGAGTCGATAGTTTGTAATAGAGTATATGGTAGTGTACCCATCAAAATCGGGGAAGCAATTTTCTATTGTGACCTCATAGAATTTCCATTGGGGGGTTTTGAGGTGATCCTAGGGATGGACTGGCTGGGGAAGTATAGAGCTTTTATCGACTGTCACCAAAAGAAAATTTCCTTGAGGGGACCTAAGGGGATGAGAGTGTCTTACAAGGGGTATCGAGTCAAACCTAAAATCAAATTCATTTCTGTCAATACCCTTAAGTCTGGCTTGAGGAAGGGAGAGAGTCTGATCGTTTGCCAAATGTGGGATTGTGAGTCTGAGACCCCCAAGACTAGTGAGATACCTGTGGTACGGGAGTTTGAGGGAGTATTTCGAGACGACGTTCCAGGGTTGCCGCCAAGGAGGGAAGTGGAATTTTCCATTGACCTAAAACCAGGGGCGGGACCAATATCTAAATCACCGTACCGTATGGGACCGAAGGAGATGGAGGAGTTGAAGAAGCAGTTGGATGAACTAGCTGAGAAAGGGTTCATTCGACCCAGTGTGTCGCCCTGGGGAGCACCCGTTTTGTTTGTGAAGAAGAAGGATGGTAGTTTGAGACATTGTGTTGACTACCGAGAGCTGAACAATGTGACCATCAAGAACCGTTATCCTTTGCCGAGAATTGACGACTTGTTCGATCAGTTAAGTGGAGCTGGGGTTTTCTCCAAGATTGATTTGAGATCCGGGTATCATCAGTTGAGAATAAAGGATGAAGATATTCCAAAGACCGCTTTCCGAACGAGGTATGGCCACTATGAATTTGTGGTTATGCCATTTGGACTGACTAATGCTCCAGCTGTGTTTATGGACTTGATGAATCGAGTCTTCAGCCCCTATCTGGATAAGTTTGTGGTGGTATTCATAGATGATATCCTGGTATACTCCAAGAATGCAGAAGAGCACGAGGACCATTTGAGGAAAGTACTTCAAACCCTGGAAGACCATAAACTCAATGCTAAGTTGAGTAAGTGTGAGTTCTGGTTGGAGAAAGTCGCATTTCTGGGGCATGTAATTTCCAAGGAGGGGGTATCGGTCGACCCAAGTAAGATCGAGGCCGTGACTAAGTGGAAAAGTCCGAAGAATGTGAGTGAGATTCGAAGCTTTCTGGGATTGGCTGGATATTATCGGAGATTTATCAAAGATTTTTCAAAGATAGCGAAGTCGTTGACGTCGTTAATGAGGAAGGAGAACCGTTTTGTCTGGGATGAGAGTTGTGAGAAGGCATTCCTAACCCTTAAGGAACGCTTGACAACAGCTCCTATCCTTGCTTTGCCAATTGGGAGTGATAATTTCGAAGTGTATACTGACGCTTCGAAGCATGGATTGGGATGTGTACTAATGCAGAATGGAAGAGTGATCGCGTATGCTTTGATGCCCGTCGTTGAGGGTACCAAAGATAAATTTATAATTCCTAACCTTAACAATAGATAGTGAAAGTCAGGGTCGAGCCACAAAGAGGTGGGGAATGTTTATTGTCTTAATGTTAATGTTTAAGGTAACAATTTTGGGAATGATTGGTTGATTACTATATCTAAGGCGAAGGTTAAAATAAAACAAGAATAAAAAGATGAGAATAAAATATAATAAAAGGGATGCTAGGATGTTTGGGTAATAAATAGCTAAGGTAAAATAAATCCTAAGGTCAACATGTATTGCAGTCGCGTAAGGGGGTGTAACATATCTTTTTAGGTCTATGCTACCTAATAGCTCCTTTCGGCCTATGCTATTAGTTCCTAGGTCTCACAATTATTGGGTGTCAACAATAAGGGTGATTCCTAAATCCCAGGTTACATACCTTTCAGCCTTGAGTAACCTATCCGTCTTAAAGTGTAAACCAATGCCCTTCCCGTATCTTTCAATCTTGGGTAGTTCATTACTAACATCCTACAAGTCTCCTTATGGTCTCATTGCAGGATATTATAATTGACAAGAAAAGACGAAATAAGAATACAAACGCGAGTGGTCGACCGACCGGCTACTCCAGTCGGCCGACCACGGCCTCGGTCGACCGACCGGCTATTCCAGTTGGCCGACCGTGGTCCTGCTACAGGTCGGTTTTTCGGATTTTATTTACCTATGCATATTATCCCCTACATCCTAACATATGAAAATTAGCTACTCATGACTGTTAAGACGATTGTAAAATTGGGAATAAACATGGAAAACATAGTAAATAATCTAAGCATGCAAGATTCAAAATAAAGCTTGGGATTCTAACTTAACAATTGTAATAAAAGCAATAAGAAAAATAATGAAACTAGATCAAAGAAGAATTACCACAATTGGAATTAAGGCAGAACGGAATTAACTTTATTGAATACTTGGGAACTATTGAAAGATTGCAAAACTAAAGCTTGAATAAAACTGAATAATTGAATCTCTCTGAAACTTATTGTATGTAAAACTGGATGATCAACCCTAGCTACAAGATTAGCTTTATATAGGGTAAGAGATTAGAGTTTCCTAAAGACTCTAATTCTATTTTATTTCCGAAAAAGAATCATATGGGCTTCTGCTCTGGTCGGCCGACCCCTATAGCTGGTCGGTCGACCACTTCCTGCTGGGCTTCTTTTATTTTCGGCCTTCTTCGAGAATGGGGCTTTATTGAAAATCGGGCCTGGTCGGCCGACCCGTTTAGCTGGTCGGTCGACCGCCTCTGTACGGAAATCTTCGGATTTCTTCTGTTTTGGTTCTTGGTACTTGATTTTGACTCCAGTTGACTTTCCATTTATTCCTTAATTAAGCAAGAGACTTGAGGATACGAATTTGGTGCTAAATCGTCTCTTTTCCGCATAAATCTGCAAAAGCGCATAAAAATACGAAAGTACACAATTTGTGGGAAATAAAGGCTAAAACATAGTAAATGAGCGACCAAATACGTGTAAAAATAGATGTAAAACATCATAAAATAGACACGTATCAAATTCCCCAAACCAAACCCTTGCTTGCCCTCAAGCAAGAAATAGACTCGATCTTAACTAATGGAACGATTTCAATCTCAGAGCGAAATTTACATGTCAGCCTAAACCAATACTAAGTACAAAATGAGAAAGTATTTAAGTCATGCAAACGAGTTATGGTGTTGTCAATCTTGCACATATAAAAACTATAGAGACTTATACCATGGACTCTCGCGGTACGCTCGAGAAACTCATGAAGCAAAGGGTGAGTATATGTAAAAGATAGAAAGAAGTAATTTTGTAATGACACTCACCTAACTGCGACCTATGAAAACATGCCTGCAATCTAACATGAACAAGAATTCTACAATTTTGTATAACAATCTCATTTAAATGGCCTAGATACATGCAATTTGAGGTAATGAAAGATATGTGAGGTAAAAGGTAGAAGTGGTTAAGATGTTTTTGGATTTGTGGGGTTAGTAGCCAAGCTAGTAAAACTGGTTCCCTACAACATATTTCACAACTTTTTGATATTAAGAAAGTGCTCTTTCGCAGCACAACTCTCACATTATATAAGAAAGGACTCCCAAATATTTTTGAATGAGGTACGGGAGTTATAACATACAAAAGAAAGGGATTTTTGGAACGAAAATTTTGAATCTGATAGTGCCAGACGGTCGACCGACCTATAGAGGTGGTCGGTCGACTGGCTCTGTATTTTCCGGATTTTTTTTTTCTTTTTCTTTTTTTTTTCTTTCTTTTCTGAATTTTTCTGTTCTTGTTCTTTTCTTTTTTTCGTTTCTTTTCTATTTGTTTAAGATAGCTTACAAACCAAGATACCTCCAATAAGTCAAACCAAAGACCACAAATACTAGCTTGGAAAGGTAGGCTAAGTATGGGATGTAGTTTTGGGGGAATAAAAAGGCAAATTTGGCTATGTGAAGCTATTGGGTAAATATGAGAAAAGGGATCCCAAATGCACATATCAAGATTCACAAAACGAGATAGTAAAACAAGTATATAGCAATTCAAGTTCATGTTTATGCATATTGATGTAACATGTTCCAAGGGGAGTACTACTCACATCCTAGACAACTGGTTTAAGAATGAAACCAGGAATAAGGCTCTAAAACTTAGAATGTATAGTAGGTTGCCAAGGTATAAGTCAAGTCTCAAGATATGCAAGTTGACAAAAACTCGTAGATATGCAAAAAGACTTTTATACTAAAACAAGTTGACAAGGCAATGTAAAGGCATAGACATGTAAGAAAGCAAAATCATCCTTGAAATACTTTCGTTCCGACTCGACCTATATGCTAAAATAAACGTGCATTTTTTTGGAATTTTTGGATTTTTTTAATTTTTTTGGATTTTTTTTGTATATATAAGGAAAATAAGGAAAATAAAGAAAAGAACGATGCAAGACAGAAATGCAATAAACGTGTGACAAAATGCAATGCATGTAACACGAAACCATTCCCCAAACCAACCCGCACAATGTCCCCATTGTGCATTAGCCTAAGTAAAGGTTTCAGAAAATTAAAAGATAAATGCAAGTAAAAATAAAAAACTAGGGAAAAACTGGAAAGAACTCACTGGGTTAAAAGATGCATGAGAAAAACCTCCCCAAACCAGCGTAAGCTGGGAGGTTTTGGTGGCCAGCAGTGCCACTCAAGTACCCAAGTTGATTTCACGAGTTCCAAGGAAGACAAACGAAAGACCGCAGCGGACAGTGGGTCGACCGACCGGTGTTTCTGGTCGATCGACCTCCTGTGAACAGCGGAAAAATCTGCGATACAGCGCGTCTGGTCGACCGACTGATGATTCTGGTCGGTCGACCAGCTGAGTCCTGGAGGTCTTTGTTTCTTCGGAAATCCTGAAAAAGCAAGAAAATATGCGCGCCCAACAATGCGCGGAATGCCCGGAATGATTCTAAAAGTCTTAACTACTAGCAAACCAAACTAAAAAGTTTCACACAACATAAAATAAATTGTCTTAAAACTGCAACTTAAAAACAACTATCCGCTAAAGATGCGGAGGATATCCGACCACGGCTTCTGACGGCACGCCGTAGTCTCCACAGTTTTTGCTTCAGTAGCAAAACACATCTTCTTTCCTCCGTCGCAAAGCATATGCGACGGTCTCTCTTCTTGAGCCTGCCTCCTCTTCTTTTTCTCTTCTCGATCCACGACGTCTGGATCCTCATCCTCTTCATAGCTCAGGCATCCCATTCCTCCTCTCTGGATGATAACTTCCTTCTCCTTGGGTTTCCCCAAACCAGTTCCTGCAATAGTCATAACAGAAGTGTCCTCCCTACTGCTCCCAATCTGGGGCGGGGGTGTAAAAACAGATACAGGAACAGGTAATAAAGGTGGAGAAGTAGTGATGACCTCATACTTCTTCTCAGAAGTTATAGCATTACATGTAATGGGGGTCATATCATCCTTCTTCCTATAGGATAGGCCATAGATAATAGAATGTTTGCCTACTTTGAAGGTTAGAGTTCCAGTGCCCACATCTATAATGGCACCTGCAGTGTGAAGAAAGGGTCTTCCTAGAATTATGGGTATATGGGCATCCTCTGGGATGTCCAAAACAACAAAGTCTACTGGGAAGAAAAACCTGTCAATACGCACAGGGATGTTTTCTAACACCCCTACAGGTTCCATAGATGTGCGATCAGCCATCTGGACTGTCATACTGGTCACTGCAAATTCGGTCATTCCTAGTTTTAAGGCAACGCTTAGGGGCATAACACTTATACTAGCACCTAGGTCGCATAAAGCCTTTTTAACTGGGAAGGTTCCTATATTACAGGGGACAAAAAAACTTCCAGGGTCTTCTAATTTATGGGGGGCAATGACATGTGTTAAAAAGCTAGATGACTCTTCAGTGAGAGCCACCGACTCAACCTTTTCTAGAGACCTCTTTCTTGACAAAAGCTGTCTCATGAATTTTAGATAAGAAGGAACTTGTTGAATTAATTCTAAAAATGGAACTTGAACATTTAATGAACGAATTACATCTTTAAATTTGTCAAAAGATACCTGATCCTTCGAAGGTACGAGTCTCTCTGGAAAGGGAGCAGCTGAGGATTCCGTATTTGCAGCCCTTTTTAAAAACCTGGGAGTCTTATCACCCCGGAAAAGAAAATCCCGTAAGTTATTTGGCAATTCTGGACGAAAGGGAACTTCAGATTCTGCTTCGGTGGTCGGTCGACCAGTAACCTCGGTCGGTCGACCAGTCTCCTGTTCAGTTGATATTTTCGGATCCTGCTCCGCGGTCGGTCGACCAGATTCTTTGGTCGGTCGACCAGATTCTTCGTTCGGTCGACCAGATTCTTCGGTCGGTCGACCGCCTTCGCTGCTACTCGCTTTTTTTTCTTTCTCAGCCCCCACTTTGGCTCCACTTCGCAGGGTTACGACGTTTTGAGTCTCCTTCTTCTGGTCCAGTTTGGTCGGAAGTTGACCCGGAGCCCTAGTGTCATTCTTGCTCGCGATCTGAGCAATCTGGGACTCCAACATCTTCATCCCTGCCTCTCTAGCCTGTGACTCCTTCTGAACCAATCCAATAAGATTTTGGATAAGAGCATCTGTGTTGGGTGGTGGATTGGAAGGTGGTTGAGGGTTGAAAGGTGGTCTTTGGAAATTCTGTTTATGTGGGGGTACATAGGTGGAATTTTGCTGAGGTTGCATGTGTTGTGGGTTTTGCACATTCTGGCTTGTCCACCTTAAGTTGGGATGGACATTGTTATTATTTGGATCTTAGAAATTGTTCCCACGGTAATGCTGAAAAGCGGCACATGTTTCATTAGATGAAGTACAGAACTTTGACACATGCCCTTCTCCACCGCACCTCTCACAAGCAAAGGGTCCGTCCTGAACGGCGTTCACCTGGTATATTCCTCCCTTGCTTCCACTCCCTAGATCGAGCTTTCCTGCAGCCTCAAACTTTTCCAACTTGGCCGTTAAGGCCTCAATTGCTGACAGGTTGTACTCAGATTTTCTCTGATTTCCTCTGGAAGTACCATGCTCAGCGCGGTGCACAGCAACATCTTCTATTAACTTGAGACCTTTAGTCTCTCCTGAATTATCCTGGAATCTTCCATTAGCTGCAGCATCTAGGTAGGCCCTGTTGTCATCATAGAGGCCATTGTAGAACTGGTTGCAAAGAAACCATTGTTCGAATCCGTGATGTGGTATGGATCGAACAAGTCTCTTGAACCTGTCCCACGCCTCGCTAAAGTCTTCATTGGGACCTTGCTTGAAATTAGTAATCTGCGCTCTTAAGGCATTAGTCTTTGATGCAGAATAGTATTTCCTGTAGAAAGCTAGGGCTAAGGTGTTCCAATCTGTAACTCCCGCAGCAGTGCGGTCAAGGTCTCTGTACCACTCTCTCGCAGAGTCCCTAAGGGAGAAGATAAACATGGTCTGTTTAATTTGGTCCTGCGTCACTCCTTCTGGGGGTGCTATAGAACATATGTAATCTGTGAAGATTTCAATATGCTTAGCAGCATCCTCATTGGCCGAGCCTCCAAATTGGTTTCTTTCAACCATAGTAATATAGGCAGGCTTGGCCTCGAATGGCTTCCCAGTACCTGCAGGTAAAGTGAACCCTTTGTATAGATCCTTTGCCTGAGGCATAGAGTGACTGGCAATAGTAGCTTCTTCTGTCATGTTATCTTCTTCTTTAGGAAAAACTGGAAAGTAGGTGGAAGGTGGTGTTTTTGGTGAAAGCGGATTGATGGGTGAATTTGGTTGTGAAGGTGGTGTTTTTGGTGAAGATGGTGGTAACTCGAAAAGGTCTTCCTGAAATAAAGAGGATGGTGACCCTCCCTCTTGATTTGCTAAAAGTTGCTTTCTTCTTTCCCTAAGAGTCCTCTCAATTTCGAGATCAAGTGGTAGGAGTTCTCCTTGAACTGACCTGCGCATAAGAGGAAACTACAAGTGAAGAGTCTATTGATATAATATACTCAAGAAGGGGGGGTTGAATTGAGTATGCCTTCTTTTTGAAATCTTCTTCGACGTGTGTGTAGTTGTATGATGATCGTTGAGTAGAGCAATAATAAAGTAGAGACACGATATTTTTGAAGTGGTTCAGTCTCACACTCTGAGACCTACGTCCACTATTCTCGATTAATAAAATTAGTACCAACTCTGGATTACAATTTTATCAACCCTACTCGTGCGACTTTGATGTTAGTCACAACTCAATCTAGATACCGTTAAATATCTAGCTACGACAAATACCGTTAAATATTTGTCTTACAACGAGTACCGCTAAATACTCAATCTATCTTACGTGAATAAGATAAAGTCTTCAATGTTTTCTTGGTGTCACAATCTTGAATGAATAAGATCAATGCTTGAGCACTTGAATCTTGAATCGGATATGACAATGATAAGCTCGAACTTGAAGAATATGACCGACGGCTCTCTCTTGATTTGCGTGTATGTGTGTTGTGTATTTCGTGTCAATTAATGTGTCATAGGTAGTCTATTTATATAGAATATGTATCTAGGTATTTCAAACCCTAGATGATTTAGGAATATTACTTAAAACTAGAATACTAGTCTTTTAGTAATACTACCTTAAATCTAATCTTAATATATTTAGGAAAGATTTAATAATATACTATATGTATTATATAAGGAATTAATTTCCTAATTCATATTTAGGAAAGATCTTTATATAATAAACAATTAGTATCCTTATTAAATCAACTTTCTAAACCATGTCAAAGATAATAAAATATATTACCATAATATAATCTTAGTTTATTTAGGACATTAAATAAATACATAATATTTATTTAAGTAAGTCCTACACGATTTATGGTAATGTGACATATCACACAATTTCCAAAATCGAAACAAACTAAATCTTAGATTATATATTTTGACAATTAAAATCATATAAAAAATCTTTAGTTTATTTTAGTAATAAATAATTATCTCATAAGACAATTATTTATTTCTTATTTAACTAAAAGATATTTTATATAATCCTATTAAGATTAACAATTCTATATTTAAATAGAATACCTATTTAAACATTAATACTACACGACACAAAATAGGAAACAAACGTTTCTCTTTAAACACATATAAATCCCGATCATTTCTTCATAATATAGAGTTATAGCTACTGGCTATAACTAGAACCAATCTTGTACTAAAGCTATAGTTGATGAATATAACTTTAGTTTATTATGCGCGCTTGTGATCTTCAATCAATCTTCGACTTAGTCAATTTGTTGACTAATATGCTTGAATCGTTTGTACTTGATTGATTAGATTTTGTTACTAAATTTCTGTACACTTAGCACACGATTATACATACGAGTATATAATATATAAATAGCTAGACTTGTCATTATCAAAACATAAACATATATACTATATATATATTTGAATATATGGTTCAACAACAAGAAAAAGGTGAGAAGGTTTAAGGAACAAAAAGTTCCTTAAACAAAGAGAAACAAAAACAATAAACAATAAACACTGGCGTCACCTCCCCGGCAACGGCGCCAAAATTTGATGCCCGTCGTTGAGGGTACCAAAGATAAATTTATAATTCCTAACCTTAACAATAGATAGTGAAAGTCAGGGTCGAACCACAAAGAGGTGGGGAATGTTTATTGTCTTAATGTTAATGTTTAAGGTAACAATTTTGGGAATGATTGGTTGATTACTATATCTAAGGCGAAGGTTAAAATAAAACAAGAATAAAAAGATGAGAATAAAATATAATAAAAGGGATGCTAGGATGTTTGGGTAATAAATAGCTAAGGTAAAATAAATCCTAAGGTCAACATGTATTGCAGTCGCGTAAGGGGGTGTAACATATCTTTTTAGGTCTATGCTACCTAATAGCTCCTTTCGGCCTATGCTATTAGTTCCTAGGTCTCACAATTATTGGGTGTCAACAATAAGGGTGATTCCTAAATCCCAGGTTACATACCTTTCAGCCTTGAGTAACCTATCCGTCTTAAAGTGTAAACCAATGCCCTTCCCGTATCTTTCAATCTTGGGTAGGTCATTACTAACATCCTACAAGTCTCCTTATGGTCTCATTGCAGGATATTATAATTGACAAGAAAAGACGAAATAAGAATACAAACGCGAGTGGTCGACCGACCGGCTACTCCAGTCGGCCGACCACGGCCTCGGTCGACCGACCGGCTATTCCAGTCGGCCGACCGTGGTCCTGCTACAGGTCGGTTTTTCGGATTTTATTTACCTATGCATATTATCCCCTACATCCTAACATATGAAAATTAGCTACTCATGACTGTTAAGACGATTGTAAAATTGGGAATAAAAATGGAAAACATAGTAAATAATCTAAGCATGCAAGATTCAAAATAAAGCTTGGGATTCTAACTTAACAATTGTAATAAAAGCAATAAGAAAAATAATGAAACTAGATCAAAGAAGAATTACCACAATTGGAATTAAGGCAGAACGGAATTAACTTTATTGAATACTTGGGAACTATTGAAAGATTGCAAAACTAAAGCTTGAATAAAACTGAATAATTGAATCTCTCTGAAACTTATTGTATGTAAAACTGGATGATCAACCCTAGCTACAAGATTAGCTTTATATAGGGTAAGAGATTAGAGTTTCCTAAAGACTCTAATTCTATTTTATTTCCGAAAAAGAATCATATGGGCTTCTGCTCTGGTCGGCCGACCCGTATAGCTGGTCGGTCGACCACTTCCTGCTGGGCTTCTTTTATTTTCGGCCTTCTTCGAGAATGGGGCTTTATTGAAAATCGGGCCTGGTCGGCCGACCCGTTTAGCTGGTCGGTCGACCGCCTCTGTACGGAAATCTTCGGATTTCTTCTGTTTTGGTTCTTGGTACTTGATTTTGACTCCAGTTGACTTTCCATTTATTCCTTAATTAAGCAAGAGACTTGAGGATACGAATTTGGTGCTAAATCGTCTCTTTTCCGCATAAATCTGCAAAAGCGCATAAAAATACGAAAGTACACAATTTGTGGGAAATAAAGGCTAAAACATAGTAAATGAGCGACCAAATACGTGTAAAAATAGATGTAAAACATCATAAAATAGACACGTATCATGCTTCTCGCCAGTTGAAGACCTATGAAGAAAATTATCCGACTCATGATTTGGAATTGGGCGCAGTCGTTTTCGCACTTAAATTGTGGCGCCATTACCTTTATGGAGCCACTTTTAAGGTGTTTTCTGATCATAAGAGCCTGAAGTATATCTACACCCAGAGAGAGTTGAACATGCGACAGAGGAGGTGGATAGAGTTAATTGGAGATTATGATATGCAGATTGTCTACCACGAAGGCAAGGCAAATGTGGTAGCTGACGCCCTAAGTAGGAAATCTGTCCATGCTTTGGGTTGTGCCAGATCGAGAGTGAGGTTGCATGGTGAACTAAGGGAGATGGGAATATTCATGATCCGGAAAGGGGATGCTCTTAGTGACTTGACAGTAGAGCCTGAGTTGTATGGTGAGATTCGGGAGTTGCAAGGTAATGATGCGAGAATCCGGAAGTGGCGCAGGATGGTGGAGAGTGAGGGTGGAGAGACTGCATCCAAGTTCAGTATTCATACTGATGGTAGTTTGAGGTTCAATGGGCGATGGTGTGTTCCGAATGTGGAGGAGCTAAAGAAGAAGATCCTGACTGAAGCTCATGCTACTCCATATTCCGTACACCCAGGGGGTGATAAGCTGTATAAAGATCTCAAGAAGACGCTCCGGTGGCCTAACATGAAGAAGGAAGTCGCAGAGTTTGTGTCGAGGTGTTTGACTTGTCAGAGAGTGAAAGGGGAGCATAAGAGACCTCAGGGGAAAGTTCAACCGTTGGATGTACCAGAGTGGAAGTGGGAGAACATTTCGATGGATTTTATCGTGGGGTTGCCTCGGACTCAGAGGGGCAACAACATGATTTGGGTGATTGTAGATCGTTTGACTAAGTCAGCTCACTTTATTCCAATGAAAGATACCTGGAGTAAAGCCGAGTTGGCTAAGTCATATGTTCAGAATGTGGTCAAACTGCATGGCGTACCCAAGGACATTGTTTCAGATCGAGACTCGAGGTTTATATCCAGATTTTGGCAGGAGTTGCAGGCAGCTTTGGGTACCCAATTGAAGATGAGTACTGCCTTCCACCCAGCTACTGACGGTCAGACTGAGAGAACGATTCAGACCCTTGAGGATATGTTAAGGGCTTGTGTACTTGAGTTCGGAGGATCTTGGGAGGATCGACTGGGGTTGATCGAGTTTTCTTATAATAACAGCTATCATGCCAGCATAGGGATGGCCCCTTTCGAGGCTTTGTATGGGAGGAAGTGTAGGAGTCCTGTGTGTTGGGATGATCGGGCCGATGTCGTGACTTTAGGGCCAGATATGATCCAGGAGATGGTGGAGCAGGTTCAGATTATTCGACAGCGTATGAGGGCCGCTCAGGATAGACAGAAGAGCTATGCGGATCTGAAGCGGAGTGAGATTTCATTCGAGGCGGGAGAGAAGGTTCTACTGAAGGTATCTCCAATGAAGGGTGTGATGAGATTCGGCAAGCGTGGCAAACTGAGTCAGAAATTTATTGGGCCATTTGAGATCTTGGACAGAGTTGGAGAGGTGGCATATCGTTTAGCTTTACCTCCAACCCTATCCAAGGTCCATAATGTGTTCCATGTGTCGCAATTGAGGAAATATGTGAGTGATCCATCACATGTGCTTCAGCACGAGGTGATTGAGGTAGATGAGCAGTTGGCATACATTGAGACTCCGAAAGAGATTCTGGACAGGAAGGTACGAAAGACTCGCAATGGGGAGACGTCCTTGGTGAAAGTTCTGTGGACCAATCATAATCGAGAGGAGGCTACGTGGGAGCCTGAGGCATCCATGAGGGAGCGCTATCCGCATTTGTTTGATTGAGGTAAGTTACGTGGACGTAACTTTTCTTTAAGGGGGGTGGAATGTAACATTCCGTGATTTAAGTAAACTTTTGTGATGTTTTGCATTTTGAGTTCGTTTGGGTTGGTTGTTTGGTTATATCACTTTTTCGTGTTTGTCACCTAAGTGAGGATGAACTTCGGGACGAAGTTCAAATTAAGGAGGGAAGACTGTAATAACCCGAATTTTATTCGAGTTATAAGTTGGTGACGGGTTATTCGAATATTTTTTTCGAGGGTCTTATTTGGATCACAAGTTGGAGTTTTGTGTCGATTAGGGGATTCGAACTCGAGACCATGAGGATGCTTACATGTGCCTCGAGTTGTGTGCATAATTCTAGCCCACATATCACGTTTTTCTTACTCTTCATAAGTCACACCTGCCGTGACTTTTATAAGTCAGAGAAAAACCTAAACCTAATTCCATATCTCATACAAACACTCTCATACTGCAGCCGTCGTAGCAAGGAATTCGTAGGAGGTCTTCACGGTGGTCATAGGGTGGTGTAAGGGTGGTCGAATCTGATCCGAAATAGGTATGTCACCACACGTTGCTAATCTCAGTTTTGGGTTTGTAGTTTTCGTCACATAATTAGTGGTTTTAACACGATTTACCTTCCTTGTTTCTGCATAAACTCGTAGTATATCATGTAATGAACGCATGTAATCTTCTGTTGGGTGGTCGTTGGCTGCTAAAGACCGTCGGGGGAGGTGATTTTATGTTGTCAGTAGAGTGTTTGATGTCGTTCTGTTCTACGTATGTTCGTAAGCATTTGTTTAAGGTTTGTGTTGTGGTCTGGGTGTTCGGCTTATGGGTCTCTGCGTGGGAATACATGTGGTAGTGGGGTAATGTCGGGAAAGGGGAGTCACGGTGGTTGCAGGCGGCTGGTCACAGTGGTAGAAGAGGTGTAAGAGGGGTGGTCAGGGAGGCGTCTGTTTCTCTGTTTTTATTTCTGGGTTTTACTTTATGTACAAGGGTTTTGGGAGGGGTAACACCGTCGACTCGGGGGAGGTCAATACGGTGTTACCACCGTGTCTGTCAGTCCAGTGTTAGGGGTAGTGATGGGTGGTTGAGTCGGTGGTGTCAAGTGGTGTAGGGGTTGTCGAAGGGCTGTTTTCTGGTCTAGGCAGGGGGCTTGGGTGGTGAACCAGGCCTGGTTAGGGCCCTGGTTCATCACACCAGAGGTAGTCGACGGGAGTGTGAGTGGTCGAGGTGGTGGCTGGAAGTCTGGGTGCGCGTTGTGGGGGCTGCTGGTGGCGGTGCCTGGTGCAACACGGTGGTGGAGGAGGCTGTTTTGGGGCGGCTGGTTGTCGGGTTTCCAAAGGGAGTTGTTAAGTGTTTTTATTATTTTTATTATTTTTATTATTATTATTATTATTAATATTATTATTCTTTTTATTTTATTACTGTTATAGTTATGGTTATTCTTAGTAGTGCCTTATTACTTTCTTACGGTTTCGGGTCGTGTTATTTTAAGTATGCGAGTCGGGAATTATTTAAGTCATGGGGGCTTCTATATTTGGAAGTTACTATATTGGGAAAGTTTCTATTTAAGGAAACTTTCCACTTAGGGAAGGTTTCTATTTATAATATGTATGGTTGTTAAGGGGTTCGGGAAGGTTATTTATTCGTTACGTATATGTGTATAGGTAGCGGGTTTCGCGTGGAACATTTCTAAACAAGCCTCAGATTATCTGCGTTTCCTGCTATTTCAGGTAGGGGAAAATACTGGTATATGATAATGTGTAAACTGTTCTTATATGGTATTAAGTATGTTTGTGTTACAATATCATGTGATCGTTATATTGTATATCTATATTAATCTGTGATATAATGCGATGTGAATATATTGGGCCTTGTGATGTGGCGTTGGATCGGTGCGGAGTATATATATGGTGTTGGATCGGTGCGGAGTATATATGGCGTTGGATCGGTGCGGAGTATATATATGGTGTTGGATCGGTGCGGAGTTTATTTGGCGTTGGATCGGTGCGGAGTTTATTATATTGTTGTTATATTTATTCTTTTCCCTACTCAACCTCGTGGTTGACCCTGTGTATTCGTGATCACCTGTGATGAACCAACTTATTGGGGAGCAGATTGACAGGTGGCTGAGACTAAGGGGGAGCTATGGGAGAAAGAGCTTGGATCCGGACCAGACTAGAGTCTAGATCACCTTAGTCAGTTTAGCATGAGTTGTACTTCATTTATTTTGTTAAGACCTTTGGATACAGTTGTAAGAACAAGTTATGAGTTTAATTTTTATTAAAGTATTGTTTATCTTTCCTTTGTATCTACTACCTCGGGAAACCGAGATGGTAACACCCTTATTTATCTGAGGAGTCCTAGTACAGGCCCTTAAATAAACGGGGGTGTTACAGAACCACAGAGAGGTGGGGAATGTTTATTGTTTGATGTCAATGTTTTAGGGTAACAATTTTGGGGGTTTGATTGATTGTTACTAAGTCTAGAAACAAATATAAAAATAAAACAAGTAAATAAAGATGAGAATAAAACTATAGTAAAAGGGATGCTAGGATGTTTGGTAGTAAATAGCTACGATGGTGTAAATCCTAAGTCAACATGTATTGCAGTCGCGTAAGGGGTGTAACATATCCTTTCGGTCTATGGTACCTGATAGCTCCTTTCGGCCTATGTTATTAGTTCCTAGGTCTCACAATGATTGGGTGTCAACAATAAGGGTGATTCCTAAATCCTAGGTCACATACCTTTCAGTCTTGGGTAACCTAGTCGTCTTAAGGCGTAAACCAATGCCCTTCCCGTATCTTTCAATCTTGGGTAGGTCATTACTAATATTCTACAATTCTCCCTTGGATCTCATTGTAGGATACTATAGTCAACGAAATAAAACGAAACAGAATACATACGCGAGTGGGTCGACCGACCAGCTAGCCCAGTCGGCCGACCACAACCTCAGTCGACCGACCCGTTAGGCAGGTCGGCCGACCAAGGCGCTGCTACAGTCGGTCTCGGAATCTATACTACCTACGCATATCTATCCCCTACATCCTAACATATGGATTTAGCTACTCATGATTACTGAAACAATAATGAAAACAGGGATAATGGTGGAAATCATAATGAATATCAATCTAAACATGCAATCACTAATAAGGCTTTGGGATTCTATCTTACCGAATACAATAATTCTAAACTAATAATAATAGAACTGAAATTAAGAGGAGAATTACCGGAAATCAGAATCGAGATGGAAAGGAACAAACTTTATTGATGAATGCTTGAAATATTGATGAACAAAACTAAAAGTGCTTGAGAATTATTGAAAGATTACAACTAAAACTATATCGTAACACTAGGGTAGATGACTAGATTAAAACTGAATTCCAAGATAATAAAACTAGATAATAAACCCTAATCACGCCCTTGCTTAAATAGGCGGAAGGATTAGAGTTTCCTAATGACTCTAACACTTCAATGGGCTTCCGGAAAGCTTCTGGGTCTGCGCAGAGGTCGGTCGACCTATGTTGTAGGCCGGTCGACCTGTTCTCGGGCTTCAGAGGTTTCTGGGCTTTCCATAACAGAGGCCTGGTCGGCCGACCCAAGTAGTAGGTCGGTCGACCTGTTTTCCTGTAGGATTGCTTTGATTTGTCTCGGTTTGACTTCTTGGCACTTGGTCAATGTTTTGAGTGGACTTTCCTTCGTTCCTTGGTTATGAAAGATCCCGAGGGCATAAGTTTGGTGTAAAATCGTCCCTTTTCCGCATAAATCTACAAAAGTGCATAAAAATACGAAAGTAGACAATTGTTGGGAAATAAAGGCTGAAACATAGTAAATGAGTGACAAAATGCGTATAAAAATAGATGTAAAACATCATAAAATAGACACGCATCAAATTCCCCAAACCAAACCTTGTTTGCCCTCAAGCAAGAAATAGACTCGATCTTAACTAATGGAACGATTTCAATCTCAGAGCGAAATTTACATGTAAGCCTAAACCAATGTCAAGTACAAAATGAGAAAGTATTTAAATCATGCAAACGAGTTATGGTGTTGTCAAATTTTGCAAAACTAGAGACTATAAAGACTTTATACCATGGACTCTCGCGGTACGCTCGAGACACTCATGAAGCAAAGGGTGAGTATATGTAGAAGATAGAAAGAAGTATATTGTAATAACACTCACCTAACTGCGACCCATGAAAACATGCCTGCAATCTAACATGACCAAGTAATTCTACAACTATGTATAAACACACTCGTTAAGTGACTCGGATACATGCAATTGAAGTAATGAAAGATATGTGAGGTAAAAGGTAAAAAGTGGTTAAGATGTTTTTGGATTTGTGGGGTTAGTAGCCAAGCTAGTAAAACCGGTTCCCAACAACATATTTCACAACTTTTTGACATTAGGAAAGTACTCTTTTGTAGCACAACTCTCACTTTATAAATAAGAAAGGATTCCCAAATATTTTGAATGAAGCACGGGAGTGATAACACAAAAAAAAGAAAGGGATTTCAGAACGAAATTTTGAATTTCTGATGCTGTCAGTTGGTCGACCGACCCATGAAGGTGGTCGGTCGACTGACTTCTGTACGTTTTTAACTTTTTTCGTTTTTCTTTTATTTCTTTCCTTTTTTCTGAACTTTTCTGTTCTTTTCTTTCTGTTCTTTTCTTTCTTTCTTTTCTCTTTTTGCTCAGGATAGCATATAAACCAAGATGCCTCAAAAAATGAACTAAAGACCACAAATATTAGCTTGGAAGGGTAGGCTAAGTATGGGATGTAGTTTTGGGAGATAAAAAGGCAATTTTGGCTATGTGAAGCTTATGGGTAAATACGAGAAAAGGGATCCCAAATGCACGTACCGAGACTCACAAAACGAGATAGTAAAACAAGTATATAATAATAATAATAATAATAATAATAATAATAATAATAATAATAATAATAATAATAATAATAATAATAATAATAATAATAATAATAATAATAATAATAATAATAATAATAATAATAATAATAATAATAATAATAATAATAATAATAATAATAATAATAATAATAATAATAATAATAATAATAATAATAATAATAATAATAATAATAATAATAATAATAATAATAATAATAATAATAATAATAATAATAATAATAATAATAATAATAATAATAATAATAATAATAATAATAATAATAATAATAATAATAATAATAATAATAATAATAATAATAATAATAATAATAATAATAATAATAATAATAATAATAATAATAATAATAATAATAATAATAATAATAATAATAATAATAATAATAATAATAATAATAATAATAATAATAATAATAATAATAATAATAATAATAATAATAATAATAATAATAATAATAATAATAATAATAATAATAATAATAATAATAATAATAATAATAATAATAATAATAATAATAATAATAATAATAATAATAATAATAATAATAATAATAATAATAATAATAATAATAATAATAATAATAATAATAATAATAATAATAATAATAATAATAATAATAATAATAATAATAATAATAATAATAATAATAATAATAATAATAATAATAATAATAATAATAATAATAATAATAATAATAATAATAATAATAATAATAATAATAATAATAATAATAATAATAATAATAATAATAATAATAATAATAATAATAATAATAATAATAATAATAATAATAATAATAATAATAATAATAATAATAATAATAATAATAATAATAATAATAATAATAATAATAATAATAATAATAATAATAATAATAATAATAATAATAATAATAATAATAATAATAATAATAATAATAATAATAATAATAATAATAATAATAATAATAATAATAATAATAATAATAATAATAATAATAATAATAATAATAATAATAATAATAATAATAATAATAATAATAATAATAATAATAATAATAATAATAATAATAATAATAATAATAATAATAATAATAATAATAATAATAATAATAATAATAATAATAATAATAATAATAATAATAATAATAATAATAATAATAATAATAATAATAATAATAATAATAATAATAATAATAATAATAATAATAATAATAATAATAATAATAATAATAATAATAATAATAATAATAATAATAATAATAATAATAATAATAATAATAATAATAATAATAATAATAATAATAATAATAATAATAATAATAATAATAATAATAATAATAATAATAATAATAATAATAATAATAATAATAATAATAAAGCGTGAGGGAGAGCGTTAGGGCGATTTGCGTTTTCTAGGGTTTTCGTGCTACAACCGTCGGTCTGCGGCCATCAGGGGCTACTATCAGCGCCGTCCCGACCCATCACCGGCTTCAGAGTCCTTTGTCGGTGGTCGTTGGAGAGAGAGAGCGTGGGGGAGAGAGAGCGTGAGGGCGATTACTGGCGAGTGGCGTTTTGCATAGTTGTCGTTCTCTGCTGCTGCCGTCGGTCTGTTGCCGTCAGGGGACGACGCAAGACGCCGTGCCGCCGGTCTGTTGTCGTCGGCCTTGTTTCTGTCGTTTGCGTGAGGAGTGAGTGAGTGCATCCAACCGCCAGTGGTTACCTCACGTAACCGTCGTCCGCCCCACTACTCGCCGACGACCTCTCGTTGCCGGCGATAAATTTGTGGTTGTGGTGCTTCCCCGTGAGTGAGTGGAGAGTGTGTGTGTGTTGCGGTTTCGGATGCGGGTACGGTTTTGTCGTGGTGTGGTGTTGGGTTAAGGCGTGGTTGTTCGGGTTTTGTCGGCGGCGTCGCCGGTGATAGTGTGGTTTTCGGTGTTGGCGGCGTGGTTGTTCCGGCATTGTGGTGGCTTTTGGGTGGTGGTATTCGTGATCCTACGAAGGGGATCATACGAAGGGGATCTCTTCGTGAGGGTTTGTTGTTTCCTTTTTTTTTCGAATTAGCAAAAGATTCTGCTGCTTGTGTGGTAGCTTGCCTTCTGTTTTAGGTTTACTAGTCAGGTTGAAGGGGCTGCTCGGTTTTGTGCAAGTGTGGGGTTGTTTTGCTTTGTTTCGTGACAAGTTTGTTACGTGGATGTCATGCCGAACATCACTCGGTACCATTGTCCTTTTGTGGGGCTATCTGGGTGTCAAGATGGCCGTGGTAATGGTCTCAAAAAAGCTTCTATGTTAACTCATCTACGTGATCGGCACTGTTTCGGTGATGCCCAAGTTATTACTCGACAATCTCTTACTTCTTTGTCTATTTTTGATGAGGCTGAGACTACCTTTCGTCGCATGGGTATCTGGTTATGTGGGGTTTGTTTTAAAACTCATGCTCATAGTAAGCGTTGTCTGCATGGGGATGGGACCTTTGTTGAGGCTCCAGATTCGGGGGATAGGGTTGTCTCTTTCGTTCTTTACGAATTTCCTATACCGTCTGAGCCTGACCCACCCTTGCCTTCTGATAGTGTTGATCATGAGGTTGTCGGTGGTTTCACTGTTACTTCCCTTGATCGGTTGTTGTCTAAGGGTTTGCGAACTGTGAAGTCCATTCCCCCTCGGTGTCGTCTTGGTTTCTCTCGGGTTCTTAAAGGGGCCCTTGATGCTGTGATCCGTTCTCCTTCGGATCTCTCGTCTTGGGTTGCCCTGCTTGTTTTACCCCTTTGTATTCTCAAGACTTTTTCTCCGCGGAGTAGTCGTGAGTGTCGTGCCGCTGTCAGGCGTCAGCGGCAGGAGGAGAGCATTTCTAGTGCTATTTGTTCTTGGGGTGTGCCTGGTGGCATGTTGCAGGTTCTTCGGGATACCTTAGCTACGTCTTCCCCCTCTTTTCGGTTTGATGAGGAGCTTGATCTAGGTGAGGCTAATGTTAAGCAGTGTAGGAGGAAAATATGTCATGGTCACTATAGTGCAGCTGTTCGTGTGCTTTCACCTTCTGGAGTAGCCCCTTACAGTACGGCTACTCTCGCGGCTTTGGCTGATAAGCACCCCATCATCCCTTCACCTGGTTTGCCTCCTCGTTCGGGCGGTTATCCTCCTCTTGTTGCCTCTGTCTCCGCTGTCCTGGGTATGATTCAGGGGTTTCCGCGTGGTACTTCTTGTGGACGGGATGGTTTTCGTGCTCAGCATCTTCTGGATTGTTTGAGTGGTGCTGCAGTTGCCGTTTCCGATGAGTTGCTGGCTTCTATCACTGGGGTGGTTAACCTCTTCCTTGAGGGACGGTGTCCGCTGGTTCTTAGTGAGTATATCGCGAGTGCGCCGCTGACCCCGCTTGTTAAGCCGGGTGGTGGTATCCGCCCTATTGCCGTGGGTACGATTTGGAGACGCCTTGTATCCAAGGTTAGTGCTTTTTTGATTGGTCCATCTTTGAGTGGTTATTTCGATGGACTTCAGTTTGGTGTTGGTGTTTCTGGTGGGGGCGAGGCTATTCTGCATGCCTTGAACCGGTTGGTTGAGCGTCAGGGTGCTGAGGTGGGTCTTTCTATGCTGTTGGTTGATTTCCAGAACGCTTTCAACATGGTCGATAGAGAAGTCATGTTGCGAGAGGTGCGTAGTCATTGCCCCGCACTTTCTGGGTGGGTGGAGTTTTGTTATTCTCGCCCCGCTCGTTTATATTATGGTGAGCATAGCTTGTGGTCATGTCAGGGTGTTCAGCAGGGTGATCCTTTGGGCCCTTTGCTCTTTTCTCTGGTCTTACACCCTTTGGTTTGTAAGATCCGTGATTCATTTGACTTGAGTTTTCAGGCTTGGTATATGGATGATGGTACTATTGTCGGGGATACCGTTGTTGTGGGGAAGGTTTTGGAGTTGATTATGGAGGATGGACCGCGTTTGGGCCTCCATCTTAATATTGGCAAGACCGAGGTTTTTTGGCCTTCTGATGATCCCAGGAGCCGGGGTGTTTTTCCCTCTGATATTGCTCGGCCACAGCGTGGGGTTACTGTCCTTGGTGGTCCGGTTAGTGTGTGCCCGGATTTTTGTAGTGAGGTTGTGATGGGTAGAGTGACTCGGACCATTGGGCTCATGGACTCCGTCTCTCTGATTGATGATCCACAGTGTGAGTTTCTCTTGCTCCGGGCTTGCACAGGTATTTCGAAGCTTTACTTTGCTTTGCGTACTTGTTCTCCTGTTGCTTTTGGGGCCGCTGCGCCTATTTTTGACACGGCTCTACGCTCTCATCTAGAGCGTATCGTCACTGCTTCTGGACCGGGTTTCGGTGACTGGCAATGGAGGCTAGCCACTCTCTCCTTTTCCTTTGGTGGGCTTGGCGTGTACGCTGCGGGCGACGTCATTCACTATGCTTTTCTAGCTTCTCGGTTGCAGTCTATGGCTTTGCAGGATCGGCTTCTTCAGGTTTCGGGAGTCCATGACCCCGGACCATCGTTTCAGTCAGCTTTGGATGCTTTTGCTACGGTTACGGGGTCTGACTTTCTGCGCAACCCTAGTGAGATCGCTGCCACCAAACTTATGAAGAAATTGGCAGATGTTTATTTCACTAAGATTGTTGCTTCGGCGGAGTCGGTTTTCTCTTTGACCCCTCGTCAGGTTGTACTATGGAAGTCTCAGCTGGGAGGTTACTCTTCTGATTGGTTGCGGGTGGTCCCTATTACTTGGTTGGGGCAGACTATGAACAGTAGGACTTACCGGTGCGTGCTCAGCTATCGTTTGGGTGTTCCGCTATTTCCGGTGTCCTTGCCTTGTTCCGCTTGCTCCCGGGTTTATGATGGTGATATCTTCGGGGATCACGCTGTCTCTTGCGTTAGTGCTGTTGGTGTCAAACATCGGCATAACCTTGTTCGTGATACTCTTTTGGATATCTGCTACCGGTCGGGGATCTCTACTGGTCGGGAGGTGGATATTGGGTTGCTCGACGGTGCGGGTGGGCCTTTGCGACCTGCTGATTTGTTGTTCTATTCATGGGACCGGGGGCGCGATGTTTGTGTGGATTTGGTTGGGTCTTCTCCTTTGACTCAGTCGGGCATGACTGATTTTGTGCCAGGTGGGGTGGTTGTTGATGCTGCTCGGAGGAAATGCGCCAAGTACAGGGACTTGTGCGCGGGGCATGGATATGGCTTCTTGCCTTTCTGCTTCTCTTCTTTGGGTGAATTAGGGGAAGATGCTGTTTCCTTGCTCAAGCGGATTCAGAAGTTTGCTGTGTCCTAGGATGACGGATCGCGGAGCGCTGCTTTTATCTTTACTCGCCTTAGTTTTGCCATTGCTAAGGGAGTGGGCGCCCAGCTAGTTTCGCGGGTGCCCACAAATTTCATGTAATTTTTCAATTATTTTTAATAAAAGTTCCCGGTTAATTAAAAAAAAAAAAAAAAAAAAAAAAAAAAATAATAATAATAATAATAATAATAATAATAATAATAATAACAACACAATAATGATAATAATAACAGATTTTCATGGTGTTATCACTGTTATGTTATGGTTACTGCAACAACATTATTTATACGACATATCCTCCCCCCTTTGGTTTATTTCGGACCATGTCATAGCTAAGTAAGGTTGTCGAAGACCCGAGTTTGAAACTAATCTACATCAATCTTAGGACGCTGGAGGGTGTACGCAACTTACATCTTTGTTGCAGACCCAAAGAGGTTGCTAAGTAGAATAATCAACAATGTGACAAATATATAAACTGTCAGCTACTCAATATAAGGTAGGCTCTTTTAGTGACGGTCGTTTGTTTACATTTGGTTTTACAATGACTAGGAAGGAGTAGTTAACAATTTATAAAGAACTTTGCTTTGCTCTAACACATTCCAAAGCCAAATAACAAAGCCAAATAATAGCAAATTAAAAGTCATCACAGAATAATCAACAATGTGACGAAAAATGTTGCAGTATCAATCATACAAAAATGACAACTTGAGAAAAAAAAAGGAGGAAAAAAAGACCTTAGGGCTGTTAAGAGCAGCTCTAATAAGAGTTGATTGTCGTACGGAGGTCGGCGTGGATTGGCGGAGACAAGTGAAGGGCTTGAACGTCATTGAGGAAGTCATTGCACTGTGGTGTATGGAAGTTGTGCTTGAGTGTGTGTGACTGTGTGAAGTGAGTGTGCAGCTTGTAGGTCTTTAGTGCAGAGTATTTTTCAGGCCTGTCATCTTGTTTTGGGTCTGTCAGCTTGTAATTTTGTTTGCAGGAAGCAGAATATCATGCCTTCTGAAAAAATACACGTTCATTTTTTATTTCCCATTCTGAGTGTTCCTGCAAGCAATAGATATTTTTTTAGAAACTTAATGTCGATCAAAACCGGATAAAGCACACAGTAAATCAAGTAATCAATCAATTGTTATTATATACCACAATATTACAATCAATGGCAAACAATTGCATATAAAGAACGAGGCAAACAAATCTTTGTCGATTTTATTGTGATGTCCAGAAAATCAAGAATTACAGTGAAATACCCACCAGGATCTTGGTTTAATATAACCTAAAAAAAGTGCAAAACTAACACAAATACACTACATATATGTGACAATATCTGCATATTACTGTTAATTTGGGAAATTGCTCAAACGGTAAAAAAACTACAAAGACGTTCCTAAGTTCTTACGAGCAAAGAATTTAACGGAAATCATGTAAAATTCTCTGATAAATATAGGAGCAACTATCACTGCAGGTACCTGTGAGTTTTGGACAAGGACATCGATTGACGTAAGGTATGGTGCTACAGTGAGGGTTTTGTTAATGAAATGAACCCAATCCTGAATCTTTTTCTCTGTAACAATGTTCCCTAGCTCTGTTTCAAACATAGTTTGTGCTCCCACATCACTTCCTACTACAACTTCATGCATTGGAGGCACTGCTCACCAAGAAACAGACGCGCATAATAAATAAAATATTCCAGCCTAAAACAGACAGTTGCAAATGCTAACATTGCAAATAGGAGAGTAACAACTGCATGGGGAGTGAGCAGAATTGGTAATCTTAAATTTAGACAGAAGCATGACTAGTTGATAAACTAATAAGGGCAGAAAAGAAAACGATATATAGAATTAGGGTCTGATGATGATGAACCTATTCCATTGCCATAAAGAAAGCATTCGTTATGATGAACCTATTCCCTATTCCCTATTCCCTTGACACTTCATTTTGGACCAAAAACTTGACAATTTCAAGCTTAGATACGCACCCATGTCCGACCTTTCAAGCTGAGTCAGAGTAACAAAGCTTAGAAGTCCAAAAGTATTTAACTATGCATGACATATGTACCTAAAATATCATATGCAATTAGTGTTTTGTATATTTGTGATTTGCAAAAAACTCATCAGTGTAAGATTAGACCTCTAGCATCTTATACGTTCCATTTGCGAAGGGATAGAAGTACATAAAGATACCAAAGAAAATTAACCAAATAGCAACGGTCAAGAGATAAGTAGATAGCAGTACCTATCATAACTCCGGTCAAAATCAGGATCTTTGCGTTCATTATCACGATCTCTAAAGACAATAAGAATACCTAGAAACCGAATCAGGAGACCACAAATCACCCCCAGTTAGCTGCTTTTGCCCCATCATCTGCTGCTCCTGCTGGTGCTGACCTTGACCTGTCACCTGTTGTTGCTTCCTATACCCAAGATCCAATCTATCATCATCCCCATAATTCCGAACATATTTGTTAAATGTATACTACTCTTTTGGAAATAACGCATTTTAGTAATATCTGAACACAATTACAAGACATTGATCATTACCTACTAACTTCAATTCTACCAGTATAAATCCTTCAAATAGCTATTTTACATGAATCCTTCAAATAGCTATTTTACCTACTAACTTCAATTTTACCAGTATGAATCATTTACTACCTACTAACTTCAATTTCGTACATACGAATTGCTTTGTATACATACTTTCACCTAAATTTCTCTGCCTATCAATTAGGGTTGACTAACCCAAATTGCACATTGATAATCAATTTTTGAACTAATACACATATTCAATCGGATAATAATGAAATGTAAATTGAAAAATTGACATGAAGTTAGAGAAATTTAGAAGTGAAACTAGAGAACCATAGCAATAAACTGAAAACATTAAAACATGAAATTAAGAAACTGTATAATTGACCCTAAATTAAAATAAATACAAGTTGGAGGGGAAGACAAGTACCTAAAGAGGAGCATACGATTTAAAGGAGTAGCAGTGATTATGGTGGTGGTGACTGGTGAGGAGCAACGATGACGAGTCGAAGGTATGAGTGAGAGCAGTGGGTTTGGCGAGCAATGGTGGAAGAGTTTTGCAAATGAGAGGAGAAGACTTTGCAGTGGGTACGGAGTATTTTTTGTTTTGGAAAGTAAAAAAAGTAACAATAAATATACATCGGTTGTTTTGATATCTGATGTTCTTTAAACTTTAAGTTTGATAGACATCAGTTTTGTAAAACCCTGATGTATATTCAAATTTATAGACATCCGTTTTTTTTAAATCTCTGATGTCTATATTTATACATCAGTCTTTTTAAAATATCTGATGTATATTAAGTGATGTCTATTACGCTTTTTGTAGTAGTGAATGTCTCCATTGTGCATTAGTCTAAGTAAAGGTTTCAGAAAATTAAAGGAAAGATGCAAGGAAAATAAAAACCAAGGAAAATTGGAAAGAACTCACTGGATTATTAAGCGCATGAGAAAAACCTCCCCAAACCAGCGTAAGCTGGGAGGTTTACCCAAGATGGTTGCATGATTCCCGAGGAAGAAACGAGCAAGCTGTAACAGATGGGTAGGTCGATCGACCTATGTCTCTGGTCGACCGACCTTCCTGCGGACTGCAGGAATTCCAGAAATGCAGGGACCAGGTCGACCGACCTACGTTTCTAGTCGATCGACCGCCTCTGCTGCACAGCGGCCTTCTTTTCTTCGGAAATAACTTGTGTTAACCAAGTCATTCTTCCTCAAACCTGAAAAATCATTGTATATGCGCCTAACAAATGCGCAAGATCCCAGAACTAAGTCCAAAATGTCTTAACTACGCAACAAAAAAAAACGAAAAAGTTCTAAAATCTAAAGCAAACAAAAAAATAAAAAGGTCTCAACAAAACGGAAAGTAAATTGTCTTAGGAGCTGAAAATTTAAACAACTATCCGCTAAAGATGCGGAAAATCTCAGACCGCGGCTTTTGCCGATATGCCGTAGTCTCCACCGTGTTTCTTTGAATGGCAAAACACATCTCCTCTCCGTCGCAAAGCATATGCGACGGACTCTTCTCTTGAGCTTTTCTTCTCCTTCTCTTGTCCTCCTCACCGGTAATGTCCGGGTCCTCATCCTCCTTATAGCTTAGGAATCTTAGTCCTCCTCTTTGCACTATGACGTCCTTTATTGTGGGTTTCCCCAAACCGATTCCTGCAGTAGTCACAATAGAAGCATCCTCCATATTGCTCCCAATCTGGGGCGGAGGTGTAAAAACAGGTATAGGAGTAGGTAATAAAGTAGGGTAAGTAGTGATGACCTTATACTTCTTTTCAGAAGCAATAGCATTGCAAGTAATAGGGGTCATAGCATCCTTCTTCCTATAGGATAGACCATAAATAATAGAATGCTTTCCTACTTTGAAGGTCAAGGTCCCAGTACCTACATCTATGATGGCTCCTGCAGTGTGGAGGAAAGGTCTCCCTAGTATTATAGGTATATGGGCGTCCTCAGGGATGTCCAAAACTACAAAATCGTCCGGGAAGAAAAATCTGTCAATACGCACATGGATGTTTTCCAACACCCCTATGGGTTCCATAGATGTACGGTCAGCCATCTGGACAGTCATACTAGTTACTACAAAATTTGTCATTCCGAGTTTTAAGGCTACGCATAGGGGCATGACACTTATACTAGCTCCTAGATCGCATAGGGCCTTTTTAACAGGGAATGTTCCTATATTGCAAGGTACAGAAAAACTTCCAGGGTCCTCTAGCTTATGAGGGGCAATGACATGTGATAGGAAGCTGGAGGATTCTTCAGTGAGGGCTACCGACTCAACCTTATCTAAAGACCGCTTTCTTGACAAAAGTTGTCTCATAAATTTAAGATATGAAGTAACCTGTTGAACTAGTTCTAAAAACGGAACTTGAACATTTAATGATCGAATTACATCTTTAAATTTATCAAACGATACCTGTTCCTTGGTTGGTATGAGTCTCTCTGGAAAAGGAGGGGCGGAAGATTCAGTATTTGCAGCCCTTCTTAGAAACTTGGGGGTCTTATCACCCCGGAAAAGGAAGTCCCTTAAGTTGTTCGGCATTTCAGGTCTGAAAGCGTTCCCCTGTTCAGCGTCGGGGGTCGGTCGACCCTCCGCCTCGGTCGATCGACCGACTTCCTGTACTTCCAGAGTCTCTGGAATCTGCTCAGAGGTCGGTTGACCTAGCTCCTGGGTCGGTCGACCTTCCTCGCTGCTGCTCGGCTTCGGCTGTTTCGCTTTATTCTTCTCGCTTGCTTTCTCACTTCCCACCTTAGCTCCACTTCTCAGCGATATAATGTTTAGAGTCTCTTTCTTTTGGTCCGTCTTGGTCGGAAGTTGACCCGGAGCCCTAGTATCATTCTTGCTCGCGATTTGAGCAATTTGGGACTCTAACATCTTCATCCCTGCTTCCATTGCCTGAGATTCCTTCTAAACTAACCCAATGAGGTTTTGGATGAGAGCATCCGTATTGGGTGGTGGGTTCGAAGGTGGTTGAGGGTTGAAGGGTGGTTTTTGGAAACCTTGCTTATGTGGAGGGATGTATGTGGAATTTTGTTGAGGTTGTAGGTGTTGTGGGTTGAGGACATTCTGGCTTGTCCACCTCATGTTGGGATGGACATTATTATTATTTGGATCATAAAAATTATTCCCACGATAATGCTGAAAGGCGGCACATGTCTCGTTAGATGAGGTACAAAACTTTGAAACGTGCCCCTCTCCACCACATCTCTCACAAACAAAAGGTCCGTCTTGAACGGCATTCACCTGGTACATTCCTCCTTTACTCCCGCTCCCAATCTCAAACTTCGCACCACTCTCCAGCTTATCTAACTTGGCCATCAAGGCCTCTATAGCAGCTACGTTAGACTCAGCTTTCCTTTGGTTACCGCGGGAAGTTCCATGTTCAGCACGGTGGACAGCAACATCTTCTATTATCTTGAGACCCTTAGTCTCTCCAGAATTTTCTTGGAACCTTCCGTTGCTGCAGCATCCAAGTAGGCCCTGTTGTCGTCATAGAGGCCATTGTAGAACTGGTTACAAAGAAACCATTGTTCGAATCCATGATGTGGTATGGATCGAACAAGTCTCTTGAACCTGTCCCAAGCCTCACTAAAGTCTTCATTAGGCCCTTGCTTGAAACTTGTTATCTGCGCCCTTAAAGCATTGGTCTTGGCCGCAGAGTAGTACTTCCTGTAGAATGCCAAGGCTAAGGTGTTCCTATCTGTGACTCCCGCAGCAGTGCGGTCTAGATCTTTGTACCATTCCCTTGCAGAATCCCTGAGAGAGAAGATGAACATAGTTTGTTTAATCTGGTCCTGTGTCACTCCTTCTGGGGGTGCAATAGAGCATATGTAATCTGTGAAGATTTCAATATGCTTTGCAGCATCCTCATTGGCCGAGCCTCCAAATTGGTTTTTCTCAACCATTGTGATGTAGGCAGGCTTGGCCTCGAATGGCTTTCCAGTACCTGCAGGTAAAGTGAACCCTTTGTATAGGTCCTTCACCTGAGGCATGGAGTGACTGGCGATGGTAGCTTCCTCGGCCATGTTCTCTTCCTCCTTTGGAAAAACTTGGAAATAGGTATTTGATGGTGTTTTTGGTGTGGATGGATTGTGAGGTGAATTTGGTTGTGAAGTTGGTGTTTTTGGTGAAGGTGGTTGGTCAAAGATGTCCTCTTGGAATAGGGAAGATGGTGAGCCTCCTTCCTTATTCTCTAGTAACAGCTTCCTCTTTTCTCTTAGAGTCCTCTCAAGCTCGTGGTCTAGTGGTAGGAGTTCTCCTTGAACTGACCTGCGCATAAGACGGAAACTACAAGAAAAAAGTGAGAAGGTTTAAGGAACAAAAGTTCCTTAAACAAAAGAAACAAAAACAAGAAACAATAAACACTGGCGTCACCTCCCCGGCAACGGCGCCAAAATTTGATGCCCGTCGTTGAGGGCACCAAAGATAAGATTTATAATTTCCTAGCTTTAACTATAGATAGCGAAAGTCAGGGTCGAACCACAGAGAGGTGGGGAATGTTTATTGTTTGATGTCAATGTTTTAGGGTAACAATTTTGGGGGTTTGATTGATTGTTACTAAGTCTAGAAACAAATATAAAAATAAAACAAGTAAATAAAGATGAGAATAAAACTATAGTAAAAGGGATGCTAGGATGTTTGGGTAGTAAATAGCTACGAGGGTGTAAATCCTAAGTCAACATGTATTGCAGTCGCGTAAGGGGTGTAACATATCCTTTCGGTCTATGGTACCTAATAGCTCCTTTCGGCCTATGCTATTAGTTCCTAGGTCTCACAATTATTGGGTGTCAAAAATAAGGGTGATTCCTAAATCCTAGGTCATATACCTTTCAGTCTTGGGTAACCTAGTCGTCTTAAGGCGTAAACAATTGCCCTTCCCGTATCTTTCAATCTTGGGTAGGTCATTACTAATATTCTACAAGTCTCCCTTGGGTCTCATTGTAGGATACTATAGTCAACGAAATAAAACGAAACAGGATACATACGCGAGTGGGTCGACCGAGCAGCTAGCCCAGTCGGCCGACCACAACCTCAGTCGACCGACCCGCTAGGCAGGTCGGCCGACCAAGGCGCTGCTACAGTCGGTCTCAGAATCTACACTACCTACGCATATATATCCCATACATCCTAACATATGGATTTAGCTACTCATGATTACTGAAACAATAATGAAAACAGGGATAATGGTGGAAATCATAATGAATATCAATCTAAACATGTAATCACTAATAAGGCTTTGGGATTATATCTTACCGAATACAATAATACTAAACTAATAATAATAGAACTGAAATTAAGAGGAGAATTACCGGAAATCGGAATCGAGATGGAAAGGAACAAACTTTATTGATGAATGCTTGAAAGATTGATGAACAAAACTTAAAGTGCTTGAGAATTATTGAAAGATTACAACTAAAACTATATCGTAACACTAGGGTAGATGACTAGATTAAAACTGAATTCCAAGATAATAAAACTAGATAATAAACCCTAATCACGCCCCGTGCTTAAATAGGCGGAAGGATTAGAGTTTCCTAATGACTCTAACACTTCAATGGGCTTCCGGAAAGCTTCTGGGTCTGCCCCTGTTGTCGGGCTTCAGAGATTTCTGGGCTTTCCATAACAGAGGCCTGGTCGGCCGACCCAAGTAGTAGGTCGGTCGACCTGTTTTCCTGTATGATTGCTTTGATTTGTCTCAGTTTGACTTCTTGGCACTTGGTCAATGTTTTGAGTGGACTTTCCTTCGTTCCTTGGTTATGAAAGATCCCGAGGGCATAAGTTTGGTGTAAAATCGCCCCTTTCCGCATAAATCTGCAAAAGTGCATAAAAATACGAAAGTAGACAATTGTTGGGAAATAAAGGCTGAAACGTAGTAAATGAGTGACAAAATGCGTGTAAAAATAGATGTAAAACATCATAAAATAGACACGCATCATCACACATGTCACATAAACTTGCATAAGCATGAATTTTGTCTACTTGATACCTATATGCATTCGGGTTTGTGGTTTGTTGACACATGTGGTAGAGGTTTCCCTTTTCTTGTTTGACCCATAACCCTCACATAGCCAAATTGCCGCTTTTATCCCATATACCACATCCTAAATTTGCTTCCCCTACCCGAGCTAGTAACATGGTATGTTGGGACTTTTTTTACCATCTTTGGCTATTATACTTCATTGAAGAAAATTATGTGTGGGAATGAAAAAAAAAACGGGGAAAAAGAAAAGAAGGTGAAAAATTCTGAGTTCAGAAAAGAAAAAAGAAAAAGAAAAGAAAGAACTCAATGAAAAAATATATGAAAAAAAAAACAGAAGCTGCCTGTTACCTGAGGTGGTCGGCCGATTGACATCGATGGTCGGTCGACCACGAACACTGTGCAGGAACTTTTTCTTCGCGTTGAAAGAAGAAAATTATGAAAAGAAAGAAAGAAAAGAAGAGGATTTGTGACAGCATGCTCACGATTTTTGAGCATTGGTTTGTTTTGAAAAGAAGAATGAAAGTATTTTTGTAGTTTGGTTTAACGGTTGTTAACTCGGTTTAACCCCTCTTTCCCAAATTTAGTTAACCCTTTCTTGCCTCTAGCCTCACAATCCCAAATCGCCTCGGCATGTATCATGGTTATTACAGTGTTGGAATGCATGTGTACGGTTATATAGATTTTATTCATGTTAGATTGCAGGCTTGTTCTTATGGGTCATAGATAGGTGAGAGTCTGTATTCTTGTTTATCTTCTTGTCTTTCACATATATATCACCCTTTGCTTGTTTGAGTGATGGAGCGACCCGTGAGAGTCCAATTTCAATGAGTCTTGCAAGGTCGAAAGTTTATCATTTTATCCCAACATGATCAATTCGTTTGCGTTTGGCAATAAGCTTGTTTTTCTTTGAAAGTTGCATTAGAACGGTTAGGCATGGCGTTGTGTTTGGTTCTGAGCATGAAATCCGTTCCAAGTAGAAGTTTTTCTTTTAATTGAGTCTTAGTGCTTGCTTGAGGACAAGCAAGGTTTTGTTTGGGGAGATTTGATACGTGCATTTACTATACATTTTATTTATAGTTTCAGCACGTATTTCTATGCATAATTGTAACTTTTAGTTATTTTTCCTCCCGAAACGGTTTATTTTGGCATTTCTATGTTTTAAATGTAGGAACAAGCGGAAGTGAGCAAAATCAAGATTTAACCGTCCTCCGGAAGCCGTCTTAAGCGAATGCACGAAACAAGATTTGAACTCATAGCCTAGAGATGCGTGCAAGCTAATTAGAGGCTGGAACACACAAGAAACGGTCGACCGACCAGCCCAAGTGGTCGACCGATCAAAGCACAGTTACAGAATGTCTCACCTACAGCTCAAGTGGTCGACCGACCACTATGCCCGGTCGGTCGACCAATTCACGGGCTCGGCTGTTTTGTTTCTTATTTCGATTTTATTTCTTGAATCATGTAATTAAAAAGACTATTAAGAGAACCTCGTGAAGTATTATTAGGTTAAGCAGTCATTAGCACAAAACTCATTAGACTTAGGGAGAAGAACTCCAATTTTCAGATCTGATTCTTGCTTTCCGTTCGTTTGTAAGTTTATGCAATTAATTCTTCTTGTCATCCAAATCCCTGTTCTTTGTTATTATTGTTATTCAAATTTATGTTTTGCCCACTTGAATTGTTACTTTCAATTATGTTATCTTGTATGTTGTTCCTTGAATTTGTTAGCATTAGTTTTATAATTATGCATAGCTAATCCCTTTGATTGGGAATTAGGGGAACCATGGCAAAATTTAGGTTTTAGTGGTATTATGATTTTTATACCAATCTCCATTATTGTTGGTGAACTAATTCTTCTAGATTAAAGGATTGTTAGAATTAGTTTAACAAAGATCTTGGATTTGTCCTATGAACGAAAGTTTAGTGCTTTACTAGGAACCCTAAGACCGTAAGGATTGGGTAGAATATTGACCTAAAGGTTTATTATTCGTTCCTTGGGATTGTGTTATTTGGTTATTTACCCTTTTTGACTTACCCTAGCCATGGGGAACCGAAGTTCCTAATCATAATTTTTACCCTTATTTAGCATCTTGTTTATTTTGTCATCTTAGTTGTTAGTTTCAACCCAACAATCAAAACCCCCCTTTTTGTTACTTTGAATGAACTTTAAATTCACAAACATTATTAGCTTTGTCTCCTTGTGGTTCGACCCTTGACTTACTCTATCTAGTTTAAGCTGAGGTTTTATAAATCTTATCTTTGGCACCTCTCAACGACGGGTGTCAAAGGGTTCCTTCCTATGGCTACTGGGCTTCACTTGAGCAAGTCTCAAGAAGCTAAGACATCGGAAGAAAAAGAGCGCATGAGCGGATTCCTTACGCTTCAGCTATAGGATCGATCATGTATGCCATGATATGCACACGTCCAGAAGTTGCATATGCATTGAGTATGACAAGTCGATTCCAAGCACATCCAGGTGAACAACACTGGATGGCCGTGAAAAAATTCTTTTGTACCTACGGAGGACTAAAGATTAGGGATTGACTTATGGAGGTGACACGAGGCTCTGCGCCACTATTTACGCAGATGCTAGCTTCCAAATGGATCGAGACGACTTGATATCTCAGTCTGGATTCGTTTTTACTCTTAATGGCGCTGCCGTCAGCTGGAAAAGTTCTAAACAAAGTGTTACAGCAGATTCTACAACTGAGTCCGAGTACTATGCCGCTTCGGAAACAGCTAAGGAAGCAATATGGATGCTTCAATTCTTACAAGGACTATCAGTAGTGCCTAGTTCGAATGACCCGATCACCGTTTATTGTGACAATAAAGGTGCCATCTTCCAACCTAAGTAGCCTAAGTCTAGTAACAAGTCTAGACATGTACAACGGAAAGCTCATCTAATCAGATATTACGTGGAGCAAAAGGAGATATTTATTGATAAGATCGCTACGGATGACAACATAGCAGATCCTCTTACTAAAGCATTACGACGTGATAAGCATGAAGGGCACGTTAATTCCATGGGACTTAAACGTGTTCCTGAGTTGTAGTACTCTTTTATGAATTAGATTCATGTTCTTGTGTACTCTATTACAACCTCATCGTTATGATATTTTATGTTTTGTTTTTCATGTGGAATTGTACGACAATTTTGAACACCACAAAGTGAACTGATTAACATTACATCGTTTTTGGTCCTTGATTACCCACTTGAGCTGATAACTCAGGTAACCATTTTGTGACGTTGGTTGATGGTGGGTTCAACGAGCCATAAGTCAAACAGTTGACTGACCAATCACGAAGGCGAGTTATACGGATATCTCATAGGACACACTGTGACAACGTTATGGAGTCCTAAATGTTTTATAATATTAGGTGCCAGGTCGTGGATAGGACCTCCATAGTGTTCCTTAGAGTCGATTCTTTTGACTTTCAACTGTCTCTTGAGATTAAGGCAGATTTTGGGTAACTTTGGTTTCTTTCCCACGGTCTTCCGTAACAGGGGCCAGGAGGATTTTCACTGGGTTATTTCATGCTGCGCTTACATCTGCAGGATTCGAGTTGAGGGAAATATCCAAACCCTTATCAGGATTTTATCATTTCTCAGGGCCACTCGAGGAGTAGTAACTGAAATGCATGGCCATGCTCGAATACAGATTCGTTTTATCAGTTAAGTTACTCTCTAGTCGGGGAAACCACTCTTGATATAGATCACTTGTAGAATATGACCTTTTGCGAATACAGATTTGCAAATTGTTTTACATTGAGTGAGAGAAATTTTAAAAGGATATGAGAATCGGTTATCGCACCTACACTTGTACGGACAAGTGGGAGTTTGTTGGAGCTGGTGTCCTCCACATGTAGTGTGATAACGTCATTGCACATACACTTGTACGGACAAGTGGGAGATTGTTGGGGCTGGTGTCCTTTACAGTTAGTACAATGACTTATTAAATCTCTTAAAGGATCACAAGGGCATACTTCAGTATTATTATCAGTTGCTCCACGTTTATCAATAACGGTTGGCTTGCTAGATAAGTTTGACTTTATTGTCATACGGATGGCGGTGATCAACTGGTCCCTATAAGTCACACCTATAGGACACATTTGAGAGATGTGAAGGTATGAAAATACAGTCACATTTATGCCGAATACGACTAAACAGTTAGTCAGAGGTATTGACTATAAAATTAGTCAATGAGATGTTGAGATAATTATTTAATACGGATTAAATAATTTTAGCTAATACGAATTACATGATTAATTCGTAAATTAAATATAAACGGTTATATTTGATTAAATGTTGAATTTGTGTATTAATATAAGCAGTTAATTATACAATATCGTCATTTTCTTATCAGACCATTATTAATGTATCGACTGCACATTGTGACGAAGTAATGCATTAGTATCTGATAACATGTATACGATTTATAATTGAAACCCGCGGATTACATTTTAGCATTAGGGTCGAATCACGCATTAGAATAAGGTGATAATGGAAAGTGATACGTGTCTATTTTATGATGTTTTACATCTATTTTTACACGTATCTGGTCGCTCATTTACTATATTTTAGCCTCTATTTCCCACAAATTGTGTACTTTCGTATTTTTATGCACTTTTGCAGATTTATGCGGAAAAGAGACGATTTAGCACCAAATTCGTATCCTCAAGTCTTTAGCTTAATTAAGGAATAAAAGGAAAGTCAACTGAGGTCAAAGTCAAAGTGCCAAAGGTCAAAACAAGAAGAAATCCGAAGACTTCCCAGAAGAAGCGGTCGACCGACCAACTAAACGGGTCGGCCGACCAGGCCCGATTTTCATAAAGTCCAATTTTCAAGAAAACCACAAATAAGAGAAGCCCAGCAGGAAGTGGTCGACCGACCAACTAAACGGGTCGGCCGACCAGAACGAGGCCCGTACGATTCGTTTTCGGAAATAAAGTAGAATTAGAATCTTAAGGAAACTCTTAGTTCTTACCCTATATAAACTAACCTTGTGATTAGGGTTTGATATCTTTTTATCATCCAGTTTTACAGACAATAAGTTTCAGAGAGATTCACTTATTCAGTTTTATTCAAGTTTTAGTTTTGTAATCTTTCAATAGTTCCCAAGCATTCAATAAAGTTGATTCCGTTCTACCTCAATTCCAATTGTGGTAATTCTTCTTTGATCTAGTTTCATTATTGTTCTTATTGCTTTTATTACAATTGTTAAGTTAGAATCCCAAGCTTTGTTTGAATCTTGCATGCTTAGATTATCTACTATGTTTTCCATGTTTATTCCCAATTTTATATTCGTCTTAACAATCATGAGTAACTAATTTTCATATGTTAGGATGTAGGGAATAATATGCATAGGTAGATAAAAATCCGAAAACCCGACCTGTAGCAGGACCACGGTCGGCCGACTGAAATAGTCGGTCGGTCGACCGAGGCCGTGGTCGGCCGACTGGAGTAGCCGGTCGGTCGACCACTCGCGTCTGTTTTCTTATTTCGCCTTTTCTTGTAAATTATAATATCCTGCAATGAGACCAATAGGAGACTTGTAGGATGTTAGTAATGACCTACCCAAGATTGAAAGATACGGGAAGGGCATTGGTTTACACCTTAAGACGGATAGGTTACTCAAGGCTGAAAGGTATGTAACCTGGGATTTAGGAATCACCCTTATTGTTGACACCCAATAATTGTGAGACCTAGGAACTAATAGCATAGGCCGAAAGGAGCTATTAGGTAGCATAGACCTAAAAAGTTATGTTACACCCCCCTACGCGACTGCAATACATGTTGACGTTAGGATTTATTTTACCTTAGCTATTTATTACCCGAACATCCTAGCATCCCCTTTAATTATATTTTTATTCTCATCTTTTAATTCTTGTTTTATTTTTATCTTTGCCTTAGATATAGCATCAACCAATTAAACCCCCAAAAACTTGTTACCTTTAAACATTAACATTAAGACAATAAACATTCCCCACCTCTTTGTGGTTCGACCCTGACTTTCACTATCTATTGTTAAGGTTAGGAATTATAAATTTTATCTTTGGTACCCTCAACGACGGGCATCAGAAAGCCCACTCTCACCCTATGCTAATTTCGGCCGAGTAGGGTTACAAAAGGAGGGGAATTCTCCTTTTGTCAGACTACTGGAATTCATATACTGATAAACTAGGGTTTTTTGAGAGCATCCTTCTCCCAAAAACCTAGATCTCACATCAAAACTCACAAAAGCTCTCCCCATATTGCAAGGCAATTGGAGAGTATTTCCAGCACACGCGACATCATCTCAGACGGATCTTAGGTGCAAGTTATAGGAGGGAATCTCTGTTGATTCCTGTTCTTAGGCCATATTCGCAAGGACCTAAGGTTGTGCATCTATTCTTTTCGATTCATGTTTTTCATTTTATGACGATATTCACATGTAAAATTTCGTTAAAATCCTGTAATTTTAAGGGTGAATATACGGAAATTCCCAAAGTTTTGTTGTTGATATTATAAACTAAAACAGACGATATAGAAATAAAACAAAGTAAAACAACGATAAATTCAATTAATAAGAGGGGAATATGTCAGGATTCAGGTTGTCGCGGTAATATACGTCACATAGCAAAACTAAGTCAGTCGAATTATAAACGAAGTGGGAACGATTAATATCCTTTCGGTCTGAAATTACCCTAGACTCCCCTATCAATATTTCGATCTAGATAGGTTACATAGATCATCCTAAACAAGCCTACCTTACCAATCTTTCGATCTAGGTATGGTTTTACTAGATAAACCGGCCTCCTGTGTGCACTCATTTGACTAGTTTCATAATTAAATTGTTTATGGGTGAACTTCGTCGCAAAGACGACTAACATGTGATTCTTACGACATTACTACCGCGAGTCCCTTCATCCTAACATATTAAGAAATTTATCTACGCATGGCTAATGGATCTATACTAACAACAGTAAAAACAACGAAGTATAACATGTTTGATAATAAGGAAATACCAAAAACCATAAAAGACGAATAAATAAAACAATAAAAGTAGAGGAGAGATTACAATGATCGCAGGAAAGTTGAATAGGAACCAAAGCTTGAACTATGAATTAATGTTGAGAAATGCCAAAAACTATAATGAAAATGTGTTTAGATCTAGAGAGTAAACTATGAAACTGATAAAAAATGTTAATGACTGAATGTTCTGATTAGTGTTATCCTAATCCTTAAATACGGATTAGGTTAACATCTTAATCATAAAACCTAAAAATGAGAAAAAAGTTGATCCGGTACAGTAAGTGAGTTGCTCGATCGAGTGACTAAACCACTCGATCGAGTAAGTATTCTTCAGATTGTACTCGATCGACTAACATTGAACCACGATCTGCTCGATCGAGTAACTTTGTTGAACCATATATTAAACTGTATATATTAAGTATATATGTTTATGTTCTGATAATGACAAGTCTAAGTAAATATATTATATACTCGTGCGTATAATCGTGTGCTAAGTGTACAGTATATAAGATTGGAAGATCTCGTCAAGCAATAAACAAAGATTATTAGTCAAGTGTTGACTAATCGAAGATTGAAAGAAGATCGCAACTATATAGTAACGGGAGTTGACTAAAGTTATACTTATAAACTATAACTTTAGTATGACATTGCTTCAAGTTATAGCGCGTAGCTATAACTCTAGAAAGAAGAAATGTTCGGAAGAATAGTGGTGGTTGAAACGATCTTTGTATTCCAAAGTCGCCATGAACAATTAATGTTTAATTGGTATTCTATTTTTAGAATATGGTATTATTAATCTTAATTGGTTAATATGAAATATCTCATAGTTAAAAAGGAATAAATAATTTTCTTATGAGTTAATTATTTATTTCTAAACTAAGGATTTTTATTTAACCATAATTGTCAAATAAAATAATCTAGGGAATCGTGTACAACGGTTTTGGAAATCGTGTCTTAGTCACACGTTCCATATTTGTGTAGGATTAATTAAATAAATATTATGTATATTTAAATATCCTAAAACAAACTAGATTATATTATGGAAATATAATTTATTATATTTGACAAGGTTTAGGAAGTTGATCTTAATAAGGATATTATTTATTATATAAGATCTTTCTTAAATATGAATTAGGAAATTGGTTTTATCTATTATACTTAAATATCTTATTAAATATTTCCTAAATAAATTAAGATTAGATTTGTGGTAATATTACCTAAAGACTAGAAGTCTAGATTAAGTAATATTCCTAAGTCATCTAGGGTTTGAATACCTAAGATATAATTCCTTATAAATAGAATGCACATAATGCATTAATACACACGAAACCATACTTGCACGTAAATCAAGAAAAACCGTCGCCGTTTATTTTCTTCAAGATTCGCGCTTTAATTGTCATATTCCGTTACAAGACTCAAGTGCTCTAAGTAGTTCTTATTCATTCAAGATTGTGAACACGAAGAACTCTTTGAAGATTTATCTTATTTACGTAAGATAGTTTGAGTATTTAACGGTACTCATTGTAATCAAGTATTTCACGATATTTGATATAGCTAGGTATTTTACGGTATCTAGAGTGAGTTACAACTAACATCGAAGTGGTACGAGTGGTTTGATAAAATTGTAATCCGGAGAGAGGTACTAATTTTATTAATCGAGAATAGTGGACGTAGGTTTCGATTTGTGAAACCGAACCACTTTAAAAATATCGTGTCTCTTTTATTTATTGTTTTACTCATTATTCAACACATCAACATAGACATCGAAGAAGAATTCAAAAAGAAGGCATACTCAATTCAACCCCCCCCCCCCCCTCATGAGTATATTCGTATCAATAGACTCTTCAAACTTCAAGACCCTCGGGGATTTAGTTCTTTCCTGCAGACTCCTCAATCAAGTACCAATTACTCGATCGAGTACCAATTACTCGATCGAGTCTTTCTCCTCCTGCATCCACTCGATCGAGCTCTGGTGTTTGCTCAATCGAGCTCTGGTGTTTGCTCGATCAAGTAAATGACAGACAAGTTGCTTCTTTTTTCGATTCTTTTGCCTTTGCCCTTTGTCTTTGCCTCGATTACTGTTCCTTTAAGCTCGGGAGTGCACATTTGAGGTCATGGGACTCCTTGACTTGTTCCATCTTCTAAAAAGGGTCTACTTTGGACGAGAAAAGCTCGGTTTCTTCAACTTTTGTATAATTCCTGCAAAACAACAAGAAATACACCAAGAGAAGAAAAAGGGGCAAAATAGCACGTAAAGTGCGTGAAAATGCATAGAAATGCGTGCTAAATCATGCCAAAAGGTGTATAAAATATGCACGCATCAAATACCCCCAAACCAAACCTTTGCTTGTCCTCAAGCCAACTAATGCAACTACAAGAAGGAAAACAACTAACTAACCACCTAATGGAACGAAATCGCCTCAGAACCGACTATGGATCATGTTGTTGACCATGTAAATGCAGATATTAACCACCATAAAGTTCAAAAACAAAAGCAACGAATTCATACATGCAATGAAAACAACTTGGACAACTGACCTCGAATGACTTGTGTACTTTGGACTCTCCCGGATCGCTATTCTCTCAATCAAAAGGGTAAACATATATGGGTAAGAGAGAAGGATAAGAAAATGAAGACACTCTCCTAACTACGACCAACATATCATGCAATGCAACTAGTATGACAAATGATTCTAATTACCGTACACACGCATATCAACATGTCAAAGTCTATCACATGCCGAATACTTGCAAAATATGGTTATGTCAGGTGAAATTGGTAAAAAGGAGGCAAAAAACGATATGGATAAGAGGGGGTAACGGCTCGAGCTAGCTACCATGACTCAACCACAAGTAAAACCTTCCAAAATACTCAAAAATAATGACATGCTTGGTATATCACACAACTAACCCCGGAACTTGAATCGGTCAAAACACATGCTTAGCAATCATTTTTGCTTTCTTTTTCTCTTTTTCTTTTTTGTTTCTTTTTCCTTTTCTTTTCATTCATCTTTTTTTTTTTATTTCTTTTCTTTGCTAAGTTCATGAAAAATCATACAATTCCGAGTTCAAGTTCAAAGTTCTCAAATACCAACTCCCGAATGAAATCAAAACCAAAACTGATATAATGAACGTATACCACAAAACAACACTAAAGCTAGCTCGACAGAAGGTAGGCTAATTCTGGGTGTAGTTTATAGGTTAACTGGCAGTTTTTGGCTAAATGTGGAGTTACATGGGTAAGATGAGAAAAGGGAAATGCAAGTATTCTCCTAATATGTGATACCAGCCACAAAACCATGCGTGCAGGCAAAAAGCAATCAAAAGTCATACATGTGAAATGCGATGATATGAAGGGAGTACTACTCTCAATCCTAGATGAACTGGTCATGAATGTCACCAGTTATGACTCTAAAAACTCAAAAAGTATGTGTGGTTTGCCAAATACAAGTCAAGTCAAGTCCAGCAAGTCCAAGTAAAATTTTCAAAACAGAATTCGGGACATGCTAAATGGTGTTTTACTAAATGATGGTGAATAACTGCAGATAACAATCAACTCAAAGATCCTAGAAGGCAATATCATCACAGAAAACTCCATTCCGACTCGACTATATGCAAAAATAAACGTGCATTTTTTTGTATTTTTGAAAAGGAAATGCAAAAAAATGAAAAAGAAGCTGCAAATGCATAAAGGAAACGTGAATGCATCCAAGAAAAAATTGAAAAATGCAAACGCGAAAGGATGCAAACTCCTCCCCAAACCAAACTAGACAATGTCCTCATTGGCTACAACACAGGGGAAAGGGGGTACACAACCTAATATATGTTCCTACGGCATGTTGAGCGGCCTCCTCCGCACGTCGCCTCACCTCTCTCTATAACGGTATCTCCACAGGTGCCTCAGGTGAGGTCTATGGGTACCCGCCAACTGGGTATCGGTAGAAAGAGGGGTGGGGGCCACTAGGAGGTCGGAATGTGCCAATGCGCATCCTCGCGTCGTAATCTGGAAAGTTGACCAAGGCAAGGTCCCTCTGAAGAACGGACTGGGCCCTAAGAAGCACAAAAACTAGAGGATCACGATACCCTCGGTCTGCTGCCGGTGGTACCTCAAAAAGTGGAGGTAAAATGAAATGGGCAGGGAAGCCTAGGGTGGATGATGATGATGATGAAGAAGGGGCGGTGAAAGGTGAAGGTGAAGGTGAAGGTGAAGGTGTAGGTGTGGGTGTAGGTGTAGGAATGGTGGTGGCGTGTGTAGTGGTGTGGGAGGTAGTCGGATGAGAGGATGATGATGGTCGTGATGACGGTGAAGGTCGGGAACCTGAAGTGGCTCCAACCTCTCTCTCAGGTGATGTGCACTTCCTCTTTGTAGAGGAAGGGGTGAAAGAGATGCGGTAAGATGGTGGGTCTGGTCTGGGTCCCTCAACGATGGTGAGATGGGTGAGTGCAGGTAAAGAGTCAGATGGGAGGACTATTGCGGGTGCCCCAGCAATCCTCCAAGTCCGGCGATCAGCATGGGCGAACCAGCTCAACTAGACCATGGCGCCTAAGGAAAGGTTGATGTCGTGGGAGACGGGTTCACCACCAAGCAAAGTATCAAAGATGTAACGATAAATCCTGGTGACGATCCCGCCGCCTACATCAGCTTCGGTGACTCTACGACCTATGTCGCCAAGGTGCATAGCCACAAGATAGGCTATGTTAAGGACAAAAGGGGTACTACTGTCAATGTTGAGGTACCCCGCGACTATGGCCAACTCAGTGTTACGAATGTTGTTGGGCTCAGGTCGCGCAAAAATGGTCTCTCCTACCAGGCGAAGGAAATACGAACTACAGGACTATGGACGTGGGCGACCCTTCGGCTGGCGAAAGGTACGTGTGAAAGGGTATCCCACATCTGCGGAACTAAGTTCCTAGGTGGTCTCAAGTGTCCGTCACTAGTAAGCCCCAGAACCTCCCCAAACCTAGCTAGGGTCCAGGCGTATGACTCATTTCTGAATCGGAAGTGAACACAAGGCTCTGTTGGGTGGGCAAGAAAGGTGTCAGCCGAAAAGGAACAGGAGTTAAACAACCCCAAGGTAGGCACTCGGTATGTCGACTCTACTATGGTCGCTAACCCAGCCATCCTTGTCCCAGTCAAGAGGTCAACTAGGGGTCTAGTCAAACCTAGTCTGTCTAAGTCAGGGTCAAGTAGAAAAGTCGAACCAGTAAGGGTCCACCACCTATCAGCCTCCAATGTCAGAAAGTGGGCGGCTAAACGCACCCTATCCTCTCTCACGACTAAGTACATGGAGAAGCTCTTCTCCATCTCTCGAAACCACTATGAAAGGGAAACTAGGTCAACTTCACCGCCGTAGGTCTTTGCGTGACTCCTGGACATCTGAGAGGCAATCCAGGAAAAGCCACCAGGTCTGTTAGCATCATTGCCGTGCGGAGGAGGAAGAGGAGGAGGTGCAGCAGCAACTTCAGCTTGGTTCCTTTGGTTCTCAAGAACCTGAAGGAGCGCTTGTATTATTGTATTCTCTGCGGCAAAAGTCCTCACCACCCTTCAAAAGAAAAGCACGTGTTAATGTTGAACCATATATTCAAACATATATATAGCATATATGTTTATGTTTTGATAATGACAAGTCTAGCTATTTATATATTATATACTCGTATGCATAATCGTGTGCTAAGTGTACAGAACATTAGTAACAAGATCTAATCAATCAAGTATAAAAGATTCAAGCATGTTAGTCAATGAATTGACTAAGTCGAAGATTGATAGAAGATCACAAGCGCGCATAATAGACTAAAGTTATACTTATCAACTATAGCTTTAGTACAAGATTGATTCAAGTTATAGCTCGTAGCTATAACTCTATATCATGAAGAAATGATCGGAATATATATGTGTTTAAGCTGAAACGTTTGTTTCCAAATCTATGTCGTGTAGAATTAGTGTTTAATTGGTATTCTATTTTAATAAATAGAATTGTTGATCTTAATAGGATTATATAAAATATCTTTAAGTTAAATAAGGAATAAATAATTGTCTTATGAGATAATTATTTATTACTAAAATAACCTAAGGATTTTTATATGATCTTTATTATCAAATATATATAATCTAAATGTAGTTTGTTTCGACTTTGGGAAACGTGTGATATGTCACGTTTACCATAATTCGTGTAGGATTAAATTAAGTAAATATTATGTATTTATTTAATATCCTAAAACAAACTAAGATTATATTATGGTAATATATTTTATTATCTTTGACATGGTTTAGGAAGTTGATTTAATAAGGATACTAATTGTTTATTATATAAAGATCTTTCCTAAATATGAATTAGGAAATAGATTCCTTATATAATACATAAAGTATATTATTAAATCTTTCCTAAATATATTAAGATTAGATTTAAGGTAATATTACTAAAAGACTAGTATTCTAGTTTTAGTAATATTCCTAAATCATCTAGGGTTTGAATTACCTAGATACATATTCTATATAAATAGACTACCATGATACATTAAACCACACGAAACACACACACACATATACACGCAAATCAAGAGAGAAAACCGCCGATCGTATTCTTCAATATTCGAGCTTTTCATTGTCATATCCGATTCAAGATTCAAGTGCTCAAGCATTGATCTTATCCATTCAAGATTGTGACATCAAGAAACATTGAAGACTTTATCTTATTAACGTAAGATAGAACGAGTATTTAGCGGTACTCATTGTAAGGCAAATATTTAACGGTATTTGTCGTAGCTAGATATTTAACGGTATCTAGATTAGAGTTGTGACTAACATCAAAGTCGCACGAGTAGGGTTGATAAAATTGTAATCCAGAGTTGGTACTAATTTTATTAATCGAGAATAGTGGACGTAGGTCTCAGAGTGTGAGACTGAACCACTTCAAAAATATCGTGTCTCTCTTTATTACTTGCTCTACTCAACGATCATCATACAAACTTACACACATCGAAGAAGATTTAAAAAGAAGGCATACTCAATTCAACCCCCCCCCCCTTCTTGAGTATATCATATCAATAGACTCTTCAATTGGTATCAGAGCCTCGTGCTCTTGATCGCCTAGCCGCGTGAGTTTTGATCCTTCTATTGATTCTATATTATATACTCCTTCATCAATGGATTCCAAGCATCTCAAGTGCCCTATCTTCGATGGCAAAAACTATAGTTTATGGAAAAATATGATGACTCATTACATCAAAGGTTGTGATTGGGAATGTTGGAAGATCATCCAAACTGGACCAAAGAAGATCTTGGTCGCCGCCGCCAATGGAACAACCTATGAAAAGATGGAAAGCGATTATGTGGAAAGTGACTACAAAATTGCAGAGAAAAACTCTAAGGCCATGAGCCTCCTACAGAACGGTATGATAACCTCAGAATTCGATAGATTCTCATCTTGTAGTTCCGCTAAGGAAATATGGGATAGTCTCGAACTTGCTTATGAAGGAACATCCGCAGTCAGGAAACATCGTATAGACTTGCTCGTTCAAAGATATGAACTTTTCAATATGGAAAAGAATGAATCTATTGATAGCATGTCTGCACGATTTTCTTGTATTATTAATGAACTGCGGAACCTTGGCAAAAAGATCGATTCTGAGGATATCATTCGTAAGATTCTTAGGAGTCTCACCAACAAGTGGCAACCTAAGGTCACGGCCATAGAGGAAGCACGTGATTTATCTAAAATCACTTACCAAGAATTGATTGGATCCTTAATGGCACATGAGATCATACTAAATAAAAATGATGATGATCCCAAAGGAAAGGGAGTCGCCCTACAAGCCTCCACAAGTGAAGTGTGCGAAGAAGAACTAGAAGACGAGACAGTTCTATTCGCAAGACGTTTTAAAAAGGCTGTCTTCAAGGGAAGATACAAAAACCCTAACAACAAAACAGTCGACAAAAAGAAAACTGACACAAAACAAACATTCTTCAAAAGAGGATGTTTCAAATGTGGTCAAAAAGACCACATGATTAAAGACTGTCCAAGTTGGGACAAAATCAAAGACAAGTCAAAAAGAGAAAAGACCAAAACGGAGTTCAAGAAAGTAATGCTTGCGTCGTGTTGGGGAGAATTAGAATCCGAGGATGACGAGGACTCAGAAGAAGATGAGGTAGCAAACCTATGCCTAAGCAACGTCAGCCTAGATCTAATCTCAAACGACAACAACGAAGACGACGCATCCCATATGTGTCTCCTTGGAGAATCCGACTCAGACGACGACGACGACGATGAAGAGGTAAATTTTCTTCAACTCAAAAGTCAAGTTAAAAATTTATCTAAAGCTATGTTGGTTAAATATTTTGATAAAACCCTAGAACAATGTCATGAACAAAGTCTTGAGTTAGATGACTTGAAAGAACAGATCCTCGATATTGCTGAGGAAAATCAACTTCTAAAGGCCAAAGCTAAGAAACTGAAATCCAAAATAAGCATTGAAGCAAATGCTAAGTTGGAAACAGTTATGTCTGAGAAAAAGGTTCTTGAGTCTAAAGTTATAGCTAATGAAGCTATAACCTCAAAACTAAAACTCAACATTAAAGAACTTCAATCTAAAGTTATAGCTAATGAAGCTATAACTTCAGAATTAAGAAAGACTAATGAACGCCTTAAGTCAGAATCTTCGATTATGGTCGAAGATGAGACTCATCTGGAAGCAGTTGAGATTCTCGAAAGCAAAATTATAGATCTAGAATTCAATCTATCTAAAATCAAGACAGAACATGCCAAAATTGTGTCCGACTTTCATAAAGACATTCAAAACCTAAAAGAGTCTAACAACACTGACCATAGTGAATGTAAGAAAGAAATATACTCCTTAAAAGACCTCCTTCTTCATGCTCGGAAAGTTCACGATAAGTGGGAAGGAAGCACTAACGTTCTAAACTTCCTAACTGAACAATCCGACAACAACATGAAGATGGGGTTAGGACACGAGTGTTATGGAAGAAGGGATCACTCAAAGTGTAAGCAAAGTCCAACAGACAGAGACTTTAGAAGAAGAAAATATGCCGACCTTCCTGAGTATTTAATATGCACTTATTGTTGCCATACTGGACACCTCCGAGAAAACTGTGTAAAACACGCACAAGATTTTAAAACCGGAGTTAAGTTTGTTAAATCCTTAGGAATTCCAAACGACACTAATTCTGTCTCTGATGGTGATGATAACAAAACTGAGGAAAGGAACATTGATCACAGATGGTTCTGCGACATGACATTTGACTACGAAGAAAAGAAAAATAGAACCAAACAATCTCCTCAACAAGCAACACACAAAAATTGGTCACCTAGAGTTCAAACTAAGACCTACACAAAAACATCAAAACCCAACTACTACCAATATAGAAAGACCTATGTAAGACAAATCTGGGTTAAAAAGGAAGATGTATTTGTGATTACTAACAACAAAGGACCCAAGTATGCTTGGGTACCTAAATCCTGTCTTTGAAATTATTCGTGCAGTTTGTCGCCAAGGAAAATAACCTATGGTATCTCGACAGTGGATGCTCAAGACATATGACAGGCGACGTAAATCTATTTCAAACCCTTAAACCCTTTGATGGAGGTAAAGTCACATTTGGTGATAACAAAAAGGGAAAGATCATCGGAATTGGTAAAATAGGTATTTCATCCTCTCATGCTATAAATGATGTATACCTTGTAAGTGGTCTCAAACACAATCTTATCAGTATATCTCAATTATGTGACAAAGGAAATAAAGTGGTTTTTCATTCAAATATATGTCGTATAATCTTAGAAGGTACCAGTAAAGTAATACTTGAAGGTCACAGGATGAAAAATGTTTATATGATTGATTTAAATGTTGTACCTACTAATTCTCTATCATGCATGAAAGTTACGTTAGATGATCCATGTCTATGGCACAAGAGATTTGGTCATATTAGCTCACCTATTCTAAGTAAGCTGAAAAGATGGGACTTGGTCGAAGGTCTTCCAAAGATCAAATTTGATCAAGAAAAGATGTGTGACACATGTGCACGATGTAAACACGTCAGATCATCCTTTAAGCCAAAAAGAGTGGTAAGCACAGAACAAGCTCTTGAACTAGTACACATGGATCTATGTGGCCCTATGAAGGTAAGAAGCAGAGGTGGTTCCAGGTACGTTTTCGTTCTAGTTGATGATTACTCTAGATTTGTTTGGCCAATCTTTCTTCATTCTAAAGACGAAACATTCGATGAATTCGTTAGTCTCATGAAACTTGTCCAAAACAAATATAAATCAAACCTAGTAACAATCCGTACTGACCATGGAACTGAGTTCGACAATCATGCTTTTATTGAGTTCTGTAAAACCAATGGTGTTGGACATAACTTCTCGGCCCCTAGAACCCCACAACAAAATGGAGTCGTAGAACGAATGAACAGAACCCTAGAAGACATGGCTCGAACAATGCTTCTTTGTAGTGGCCTACCTAGAAACTTTTGGGCTGAGGCTATTAGTACAGCTTGCTATATTCATAACCGTGCTATGATTAGACCTATCCTTAAAAAGACTCCTTATGAACTTCTTTGTGGTCGTAAACCAAACATATCTCATTTAAGATGCTTTGGTAGTAAATGCTTTGTTCACAACAATGGTAAAAACAGATTAAGCAAATTCGACCTTAGAAGTGATGAAGCAATCTTTATAGGATATTCAGATCATAGTAAAGCCTACAAAGTTTTTAACAAACGTACTTTATGCATAGAGGAAAGTATTCATGTTATCTTTGATGAGAATAATGTCTTCGATAAGCCATTACAGGATATAGAGGAAAACCTAGACGAACCTGATTTCAGATTATCAAGGGAAGATCCTCCTGAAATGGAAATTGAAGAAGGAGAACCTCAAGGATCTCATGATGAACTCAACTTGGGAGAAAATGGTGCGAGAGATGAAACTACAGTTGATGATACTGTAGATAACTCTCAAACCAATGACGTGGAACCCAGAGTTACAGCTAATGAAGCTGTAACTTTGAATCAAAACCAAAGGGAAGAGGCCAGAGTTATACCTGACCCTACTATAAACCCAGGTTTGGATTCAGGGGGAACAAGTCAAGATCCCGAGTCAAGTTCAGGGAATGCAAATGATCAATCAAGGAACTGGAGATATAAAGGCTCTCATCCTTTGGACAATGTCATAGGAAGCCTGACAGATGGAGTTCAAACTCGAAGGAGCTTAAATAACTTTTGCTCATTTTACTCCTTTCTCTCCACCATTGAACCTTCAAATATCAAGGAAGCTCTCGCAGAACCAGACTGGATAGTTGCCATGCAAGAAGAACTCTAACAATTTGAAAGAAACAAAGTTTGGCATCTTGTTCCTCGACCTAAGGACAGAACTGTCATTGGAACTAGATGGGTATTCAGAAACAAATTGGATGACACTGGAGTTATTGTGCGAAATAAGGCCAGACTAGTGGTTCAAGGATACAACCAACAGGAAGGGATCGATTATGACGAAACCTTTGCTCCTGTTGCTCGTCTTGAGACAATAAGACTACTCATTGCATTTGCAGCACACAAGGGAATGAAACTTTTTCAGATGGACGTTAAGACTGCATTTCTTAATGGCTATCTCCAAGAGGAAGTATTTGTTGAACAACCTCCTGGATTTCCTGACAGCAAACTCAAGGATCATGTATTCAAATTGGACAAAGCACTATATGGTCTGAAACAAGCACCTAGGGCATGGTACGACAGATTATCAAAGTTCCTATTGGAGAGTGGATTCAAGAGAGGGTCTGTGGATAAAACCCTATTTCTTAAAAGCGAAAACTCAGATCTACTAGTTGTTCAGATCTAAGTTGACGATATTATTTTTGGCTCAACTAATAAAAAGTTGTGCAAGTACTTCTCTGAGTTGATGACTTCTGAGTTCGAGATGAGTATGATGGGAGAACTAAAGTTCTTCCTTGGGCTTCAAATACAACAAACTGAAGAAGGAATCAAAGTTCATCAACAAAAATACGTCAAGGAGTTACTAAAGAAATTTGGAATGGAAACCTCTCATGCAATGCCTACTCCAATGGTCACAGATAAGAAGTTAACCAAAGACGAAGATGGTAAGTCTGTAGATGAAACAACTTACAGAGGTATGATTGGCTCACTTCTTTATCTTACAGCAAGTCGTCCAGATATAATGTTTAGTGTCTGTGTTTGTGCGAGATTCCAATCTGCACCAAAAGAATCACATATGATTGGAGTTAAAAGAATATTAAGATACCTAATCGGAACCTCAATATTATATCTATGGTATCCTATGGACTGTAACTTTAATCTAGTAGGATATTCAGATGCGGACTATGCAGGATGTTCCTTAGACAGAAAAAGTACCTCCGGACTTGCTACCTTTGTAGGTCCTTGTATTATATCTTGGGGATCCAAGAAACAAAACTCTGTCGCTCTCTCAACTGCTGAAGCAGAATATATTGCAGCCGCACTGGTATGTTCTCAACTTTTATGGTTAAAGCAACAGTTACATGATTATGGTATTGATGTTGGATGTGTACCTATATTATGTGATAATACGAGTGCTATAATTATATCAAAAAACCCAGCCCAGCACTCGAGGACCAAACATATTGAAATTAGACACCACTTTCTAAGAGACCATGTTGAAAAGAAAAATATAAAATTGGAATTTTGTAGTACGGAAAAACAGTGGGCAGATATCTTCACTAAACCATTGGCTAGAGAACGCTTTGAGACTTTGCGATTGGAAATTGGTTTAATCGGTGGCACCTAATCAAATCTTAAAAGCAAAAATAACCCAATGACTGACTACGGTTTAGATGAGATTATATGACTGTGTCCGTATACTCCGCTGCATGTGTATGTGTATATTCGACGAAAAATTTTGTGATTATAGTTATATTATACGATTTACATATGAATGTGTGCACAATCGATCTCACAATAATATTACGTCACATATCATAATTTCCCCACAACATACATAATACAATATATACAAAATGATAATATTCAAATATTACAAAAATAAAAATAAATTTACCTAAATTTAAACACACAAAGTGTGTGTGATGGTCCCCCGTGCCACGTCTCCCCCAAACCTGTCCCACTACCACCTGCCACGTGCCCCCCTACTAAACCTAGCCTTTGACCTTTACCCCTTCTCATTATTACCCCAACTCCCTCAACTTACCTCACCTTTCCACCATTATTACCGTCATAAAATTTGTAAAACCCATTAATACTCTCAAACCTCCACAAAACCCAAACCTCCATTAAAACATCCTCAAAACCTCCACCAACAACCGTCGACTTAAATCACCTTTCTCATAATTCCTCCATCTCGTGCAACCCGCTCTCAACAAAAGAAACCCTCTCCACCCTCACCTACTCCGTCACCACCACCATCTCCAACACCCATTTCCACCGCAAGTCCAACCCCTGACAACGGCAAGCGTCGTAAACTAAACCGAGTCTCATCCTCCGTTTCTGATGACATGCAAGAACTAGGATCAAACCTCAAGAACCCTCGTCCTCTGTTCAAAGATTACTCCGTCGAAGCCACCAAGGAAGGACTCGAGCGAGTTCGTATGACAAAACATGAAGGTATGCTTATTGATCGTCTTCTTCCCTATTCCATATATTCGGGTCGGTTCTACCCGACATCTTGGGTCGAAGGGTCGAAGTCTCTGCTTTTCTTTAAAAAGTTTTTGGAGTTTCAGGGATGGAAGTATATTAGTAATTTTTCGGGTTTGGTATTTCCTATTGAGTTGGTTCAGTTTTTTGCCTCTGTGAAATCTACTGAGTCTGGGTTGAAAGCCGTGGTTAATGGTAGGGATGTCGAGGTGTCCCTAGGTGATATTTGTGATATTTTTCATCTCGACCAAAGGGGTCTTGATATCGATACCCGTAAGGAATGGAGGGTGGTGACCCAAGAACAAAAAATGATGATCAAAAAGTATTTTGACCCAAATGCCACTGAAATCTCTCCTCTACTCACAAATTCGTTTTCGCCAAAATTGAAGTTGTTTGTGAACTATCTTTGGAACACGATTTTACCTAGGAGGGGTGGTCGTGACAAGTTATCGAGTATCGAAGCTATTGTCTTATTTCATTGGTTGGAAGGAAACAAAATAAATCTTGCGTTCTTGTTGTGTTCGAAAATATGTCAAATTTCATCCGTCTTAATTAAGGAAAAGACGAGTTCGACACTCGATATTCCTTATGGAATGTGGGTGTCCGAAATATTGTTAAAGAAGGGAGTAGTAGACGATTTAAGCGTTGGTGTTAAGCCCCGTGATCGTATGTGTGATAAACTGCTCAAGTTGATGGGTATTATGGTTGATGGAGTTGATTTGGCTTTTGGAAAGACGGTTGAGGAGGGTCCTAATCCAAATCCATCTCCCTCGTTTGAAGGCTTGGAGGCTAAGATGGATACAATTATTGGATTGTGCCAAGTTAAGCAAGAAAAAGAGAACTTGGGTACCTCAGGAAGTCGTGCAGAGGGTCGTCGAGGATTTAAAGAAGATGTTAAGGTTTGGATGGAAAAAGTTGATAAGCATTTGGTAAAGATTGGGTCAGAGGTCTCGATGGTATGCTCCGAATTACTCGCCATAAGTGATCGCTTGTCTTTTATCACGACACAAGGAGGGGCAATGGTGCGTGATCATGGCCTATTGCGAGAGGATGCTTCTAAAGCACTTGAGGCCGTCAAAGCACTCTCGCTCAAGGTGCTTAACTTCGAGATTGCGCTCAATGCTCAAGGGAGGAACGTGAACAGCTGTCTAGACAGGTTGGAGACCTTAGAATTCCGTACCCGACCCGATTATGTGAACCCATATGCAAAGACACCGGGCTCAAGCTCTCGTTCGTGATCCGTCATCTCCGTCTCTGTTTTCCAGAATTGCAGTTGGTTTATTGTTGTTTTCTTTAAGTCCTGGGTTGGACTTATAAACTCTTTAACTCTGTGGCCCAATTCCCTTCCCTGGCCCATTCGGAATCCGAGGCCCTCTTTCTTTTTGCCTCCCTCGGATTTCTTACCCATAACCGACCTTGTTATTGTTTTGATGTGGCCCAACTTCTCATTCCTTTTTCCCTTGGCCCATCTTATTTTGTTATCTTTTGCATTGGCCCATACTATCCTAATCCTAGCCAGGCCCAATTTTTCTTAAACACTCTATTATTCCTAATTCGGCCCATTGGCATAGTATATTCGGATTGGTTGTGTATCTTTTAACATTACGTATGTGTTTGTATGATATTTTCTATGTTCATATTTTTCGACTCGTTTATATGCTTGCTTATGTTTCGTACGTATATTATTCTAGTCGTTTCATGTCTTTGTTCCCATCTTTTCGATGATGTCAAGAGGGGGAAATATGCGACTTAGATTAGAATTTGCCTAAGCTTGCTCCTTGTCGTAATTCATTGTCTCTTAGGGTCCTTAAAGGATATGGGGTAGATAGAAGATAAAAACCCTAAGTTAATCTTTGCTATGAATAACCTTTATTATATTGAGGGGGAACATACACTTAGACACGAAATCTAAGAAAGACTTGCCATCATCAAAAAGGGGGAATTTGTTGAACCATATATTCAAACATATATATAGCATATATGTTTATGTTTTGATAATGACAAGTCTAGCTATTTATATATTATATACTCGTATGCATAATCGTGTGCTAAGTGTAAAGAACATTAGTAACAAGATCTAATCAATCAAGTATAAAAGATTCAAGCATGTTAGTCAATGAATTGACTAAGTCGAAGATTGATAGAAGATCACAAGCGCGCATAATAGACTAAAGTTATACTTATCAACTATAGCTTTAGTACAAGATTGATTCAAGTTATAGCTCGTAGCTATAACTCTATATCATGAAGAAATGATCGGAATATATATGTTTTTAAGTTGAAACGTTTGTTTCCAAATCTATGTCGTGTAGAATTAGTGTTTAATTGGTATTCTATTTTAATAAATAGAATTGTTGATCTTAATAGGATTATATAAAATATCTTTAAGTTAAATAAGGAATAAATAATTGTCTTATGAGATAATTATTTATTACTAAAATAAACTAAGGATTTTTATATGATCTTTATTGTCAAATATATATAATCTAAATGTAGTTTGTTTCGACTTTGGGAAACGTGTGATATGTCACGTTTACCATAATTCGTGTAGGATTAAATTAAGTAAATATTATGTATTTATTTAATATCCTAAAACAAACTAAGATTATATTATGGTAATATATTTTATTATCTTTGACATGGTTTAGGAAGTTGATTTAATAAGGATACTAATTGTTTATTATATAAAGATCTTTCCTAAATATGAATTAGGAAATAGATTCCTTATATAATACATAAAGTATATTATTAAATCTTTCCTAAATATATTAAGATTAGATTTAAGGTAGTATTACTAAAAGACTAGTATTCTAGTTTTAAGTAATATTCCTAAATCATCTAGGGTTTGAATTACCTAGATACATATTCTATATAAATAGACTACCATGATACATTAAACCACACGAAACACACACACACATATACACGCAAATCAAGAGAGAAAACCGCCGATCGTATTCTTCAATATTCGAGCTTTTCATTGTCATATCCGATTCAAGATTCAAGTGCTCAAGCATTGATCTTATCCATTCAAGATTGTGACATCAAGAAACATTGAAGACTTTATCTTATTAACGTAAGATAGAACGAGTATTTAGCGGTACTCATTGTAAGGCAAATATTTAACGGTATTTGTCGTAGCTAGATATTTAACGGTATCTAGATTAGAGTTGTGACTAACATCAAAGTCGCACGAGTAGGGTTGATAAAATTGTAATCCATAGTTGGTACTAATTTTATTAATCGAGAATAGTGGACGTAGGTCTCAGAGTGTGAGACTGAACCACTTCAAAAATATCGTGTCTCTCTTTATTACTTGCTCTACTCAACGGTCATCATACAAACTTACACACATCGAAGAAGATTTAAAAAGAAGGCATACTCAATTCAACCCCCCCTTCTTGAGTATATCATATCAATAGACTCTTCAGTTAACTTAGCAATTAGCATTTACAAACAAACTACAATTATAAGTCCTTAAGTCTACCCCATCTCTCATTCATTATTCAATTATATGGTCAAGTTAAGGTTGGGGGTCACATGAGTGCGTCGGGAGCGATAACGCTCTGATACCAACTGTAAAACCCCTCGTCGCAGCGGAAAATAAAACATTCAAACATGCCAAAATTTACGCGGAATTCAAACTTTAACATGCAAGATAAAACGAGGTGAATTAAAACAAACTGTACAAACTGAAATAAACAATATAGATAAGTATGTAAGTCTAAGTACGAAAAGTACAAGTATAAAACAGCCTGGGATGGCACATCCCTACAGGCACTCAAGTGTATAACAAAACTAGGTCTAGCTACATGATAAACGGGTAAGTCAATGATGATCGGATCATCGCTCGCTAGCCTCCTGTAACCCACCAGCAACCTGTCATGTACCTACATACATGAAAACATGTACGCCACAATCAGTGGGGAGTGACTAGAGTTCTCCTAGCCACCTATTGTTAACGACGCGTAACACATAAAACATCCAACATACTCCAACATTTATAACATGCGAAGCATATATATCAATATCTAAACTTTTATATCTACATACAATACTATGCAAAGGCTCTCAACTAACTTCAGAAACTATTTGAAATGAGAGCTGGTCTCCCTTCCGGTTACCCGGCTAAGAGTCGTCCAATGCCTTGGACGAACAATACTAGATAAACAATACTCTATATAAACACAATCAATCAGCAACATCTGCCACTGTACCCCAACTCAGGCAAGCAGATGCAAATAGCAGTATCTAGAACCTACCCCAACTCAGGCAAGAACTAAACACAAACAGCAGTGTCCAAGTCACACCCCAACTCAGGTAAACTTGGTACACAAATCAGCAAGCATACACCCGTGAACCCCTGCTCAGGCACGGATGGATACCAATCAGCTAATAATGGTTCATTGACCCTGCTCAGTCGTGACCATTACCCTTCGTAGTGAAATCGGGATCCCCACTCAGACCCAACCCACTACGGTCATACAAACTCACGGTAGGACAGAGGACCATGTTCAGACATCTCTTACCGCATCATCCATACACGTGACGCTTTAGCGGTCCCTGCTCAGACATGTCCGTCACGCCACAAACACTCACATGTCAAGCTAGAGGATCCCTGCTCAGATCTTACTTTGACATGCATCAATCATCAGCACATATCGTACTCTAGCGGTCCTTGCTCAGACATATTCCGATATGTACTACAACCAAATCCGTAGTCCTAACTTTACTGACCTCTAATCAACACTAAATTGACCCCAGAAACTAAGTTGAGGGAGAGTCGGTTTCCCTTTCGGTTACCCGACCGGGGGTCTCTATCCTCTCTCCATTCCCAAACCCAATATAGTGTCGCCCGAACCTCGGGGACCTCAAACACACATATGAAGCACACGAAACAAGTCTCAAGCAAATCGGACAACCCGATCAAAAGTTAAAGACAATTTTGAGAGAACATGGGCTCTCAGCCAGTGCCAGACCGTCCGCCGGTCAGCCGGCTGGGAGTCCCCTTCCCAATGCAGCCAACATTACAAAACCCAAGGAAATAGGATCCTCAGCCGGTGGACCGGCTGCCGGCCACCCGGCTGGGAATCCATTCCCAACGTACTTCTACAATTTTACAAAAATGGAGGATGAACTCTTAGCCGGCCTACCGGCTAGGAATCCATTCCCTAGCTTCTTTTTCTAAAAAACTTTCCCACAATAGGGTCTCTGAGTCGGTCGACCGGCGGCCGACCACCCGGCTCAGAGTCCTATGCACATTTCTTAGCTTTCGAAAAACAAGAAGACGACCTCTGAGTCGGCCGACCGGCTGCCGGTCAGCCTGCCGGCTAAGAGTCCCTGTAACGCATTTTCGCAAATTTCGACTATGAACAAATAAATCCCAAATCCTTAGCAATCGATACAAGACTCGTCAATTTCAACAACAAAGATTTACCCAGCATATAAACATACATATGAAGTGTATTCAAACATTAAAATAACACCGATTCAAGCATTTACAACATAATACCCAAATTCAACCGGTCTCTATGTATACTCCCAAGTTCCACTCAAACCATGATTTCAACACAATTCTTCAACAATAACATAATAAAAGGCATAAAGAAGATGATAGCAAGCCTAAACATGTTCCTAAACACAAGAACACATCCCAAATCACAACAAGCATGCTACTTTAACGAATTAGGCCGAGTTACTCATAATAGTCACATTTTAGCGGTTTAAGCTCCAAAGTCTTCCTCCACTACGTAAGAGTCGACCTCGGGATCCTCTAATCCAACTCCTACAACCATAAAAACGGAAATTAAAGACTAGAAACATAATTGGGTCAAAACAGCCCAAAAATGAAAGTGAACGAAGCTGAAATTGAAAGTGATAGAAAGATTGCAAATATCGAGAGGATTCCGAAAATATAAAATTTACCTTGATACGAGTTGAGGAAGGGTTAGAGATTAACTTTTGAAGCTTGGAGAAAAGAGAGAAAATGGTGTTTACAAGTTACTGTGAAATGTGTTTTGTGAAATGAGGATGTCGATGGAAATGGTTTAAGTAGGGTTTTAGGTTGTCCTTTTACTTATACTTGAGTTGGGTTTATTTCATTAAGTGATACGGAAACTCAAGTCGGGAAATGCCAAGCGAAACAATGTCTTAAGATTAAAATATTCTTAAGACGGAACTTAACGGAAAACTTAAAATAAAACTTACGATTTATTAATAAAATAATATTATATTCCGGAAAATACTTTAAAATCATTAAAATATTATTTACGAAAATACGGGATGTTACAACTAAGACTCCTAATTAGACTAGGACTATGAAACCTATCACAACTATGATTCCTATTTAAGTTTGGATTTCCTATTTGTACTCGGACTCTTACAAAGACTCCTACTTGGACTATAAAACACACTAGTCCTTATTAAACATAAAACAAACTAAGACTAGAACACTACTAGGTTTGGCCGTGTGGAATCACACACCCTATGCTCCCTTGGACGTTCCCTTCCCTAGTCTTCTAGGATCATCCTTTAGCTTCCTTTGTTATCTTAACACATCTTGCCATGCTAGTTTAAAGATGCATACTGAACCAATCTCGAACCTTTTATGGTCGAGTCTTGTGCGTGGACGAAGATCACATTTCTTGGCATATGCTCCCAGATCAAGCAAATTGAGAGGTCCAATGAACAATACAAGGCTCGTTCCAAGGAAAATAAGTCCATCAAAGGCTTCGAAACAGGGGATTAGGTGTGGGTGCACCTAAGGAAGGAGAGATTCCCTCTTAAAAGGAAGAACAAATTGATGTCAAGGGCTGATGGTCCATTTGAAATCATCGAAAAGATTGGGCCAAATGCTTACAAGGTCAATCTTCCGGGAGAGTATGGCGTCCATGGCACATTCAATGTGGGAGATTTGAGCCCCTACTATGAGGATATGGAGGTTGAGGATGCCCCGGATTTGAGGACAAATCCTTTTGAAGAAGGGGAGATTGAAACAAACCAAGGAGACCCGACTACCATCTAAAGTTGCCTCGTCCAAAGTCAAGCATCATCTCGTCCAAGTCAAGTATCCTAGCTATATTTTGGTCCTACTAGTATATATCCTAAAGGTGTGAGACATTTTTCTTTTATGTTAACCTAAAAGGGGTTGCATTTTCAGAATGTCAAAGATGTCTACAAGGGAGCAAAGTCACGGCTAGCAATGGTCCTTCTCCTAGTTTCCTTTTTTTTGTGGAGACATCATATAAAGAAAAGGGAATCAAATGCCAAGAATATGGGATCATAAATGGGGCTGTCATTAAAGAAGAAAAGGGCTGAAACATTCAGATTTGGCCTTCCCAAAACTGCCATAAAGCAAGCAAATGTCGCTTTCATGGCAGTTTGCGTAAGAGGGCTGTTTGTTTTACTCAATATTTGTGCAATTCTAGCCTTTTAAACCAGGCCTTTGTGTAAACTTTCTGTTTTCTTTGTAGTCCACAATATTAAGATGTAATGTAGGGTGAGGATTGGTTTGCTTGGCCTATAAAAGCAGCCCTCCAACCCATTTCAGAAACACATGAGTTTAATATTAATTTTCTAAGTCTTCTCAACTACATTGGTTTGTGCTTGTAGAACACCGGCCATTTGCTAAGTGCTTTGGTCTGATTTTCTTACTTTGTTTGGTGCTTGTAAGGATCATAGTTCTTAGCTAGTGGCTTTGTGCTTAGTTAAATCCATATCTTGCCCTAAAAACATAGCAAATCAATCGAGTAGCAACGCACTAAAACTTTATATTTTTAACATAAAATCGACTAAGTGTTAAACATTGATAGTTTTAGTTCATATGACCTTCAGGGATCAACTGATCACCACCATCATATGACGATAATGTCAAACTCTAGACAGCCAATCATTATCGATAAATGTTGATCAGTCGACTTTAAAAGAGTAACATTCCCAATTGTGTTTCATTCAAATGAGATTTAAATATGTGAACGCATTATTGTCGAGGACACAACCTCCAACGTAGTAATGATAGTACGTATTTGAGGATAAACCTAGCAACAAACGGGTTGGAGGAACAAGGGTCTTCGTATGAACTTAAGTACAAATGCTTGTGATTGATGTCCAGGTTCGTATGTTCTTGTTCCGATCCTTCTCGTGTTCATGCTGCTTGCTGCTTTGGCATTGATCTATGTGCGCGTAGCTCAATCAGGAGTTGCCACGTCACGATAGAAGTGAGAGGGTATTTTTACCCATACAGTAGGTTAATTCAAGTTCTTTAAGGATAACGACCGGTTTGCGATATGAAATATGAGTTGAGTTAATTCGGGTTTGGTATATCATATATTTGTGTCCTCAATTCGGATGTAGGCAGGATTCAACTTGTATTATTTGGTCTGGGTCATTCAAATTGAGTAAGTTTTGCCATGTCTAAAGGTGAGGGTAAGACCACTCTCTAAAATAATAAGGAGAAAACTTTTAAAAGAGAATCGAGACTTAATATAACATTTAGAACGAGGTTTAAAAGAAAATGAGTAAGAAGAATATTTTTATTATGAAAAGGGAGTACAAATTAAACCCATGACCGAAAACATTCCAAGAGTCATTGACAATAACTGAGAACATCAAACACTTGGTTGAGGTGGGGAGGAGAGATCCAAACAAACATAGATCAAAGAGGCCTAAAGATCTATCACATCTAGATTAGTCATTTATCTTACTTTAAATAAAAAGATCAAAAAAGAGAAGACGTGTACATAAAGTATATATATGTAACGCATGCAATATTAAGTGATTGGAAATACAAATGGATTTTCATTTTTCATTTGCTTTGCCAATTAAATCTTTTAAAACTATAAAGAAAAAAATGTGTTATCAAAGTGTCGATTAGTTTATCTAATAAAATCACATGTTGAAGCAATAATGATTGTTAATTAAAGTGAAAATTGGAAATAACCACCTAGTATTTACGGTATTTTACAAATTACCACCCTATATTTTATTTATTACAAAATACCACCTACCTTAGAACGTATATATCCAAATTCACACCGTATTTCACTTCCGTCATATTTTCACTTATTTCTCGACTCAATTACTAACTAAACTAATAAATTAGTGTAATTAACATTCTAAACTAACAAAGCTAACTCATATAGAAAACAAAAGATAAAACCCTTGATTCTTCACCCAACGCACGATAACATTCAAAATAACCCAAATCGAAGAACATCTCCATCATTACACTCAATTAATGTCCTTGATTGCTTCTACAACATCGTTATGCAGCAAGGTCATCGTCAATCATATACATCTTCATTTGTTTACTTCTAGAAGGTACCAATTTTTTTAAGTTTTAATTGCTCTTAATTCTGGGTTAGGAATTTTTATGATGAAACCGTAATTTTGGTTTGTCTCAAATATCGTTGTCGGATTTTTCCGTTTCAATTACGATTGTTTGTTAAGAAATCAAGTTGGCATTAACATGTCACATCTATGTTGCTGCCTTAACTTGCTATGGTAACTCAAGAGTGTGATATCTGACTATGAACTGTGGAAAACAGGTGTTGATGGGTGCTTTAATGTCAAGATTTTGGTTCATGTTATTTCCTGCAAAGGAGTATAAGATAGTAATCGTTGGTCTAGATTTTGATTACTACCCTATAGTAATCATGTTATTTCACGTTATAGTTGTGATTGACAGCACTAACCGGGCCCGCATTTCGATTATGAAAGACGAGCTTTGACACCCCGCGATATAGCATAAAAATAAACAAGTACTTCGCAGCGGAAATACAATACTTTTAAAAACTTTTTGACATATTTATGAAAACTTTTTCGCGGAATATCAAAACAACAAGCGGAATACTAAAAATAATAAGATAGTATAAATTACACGAATACTTAAGTAAATGAGGGATAAGGTATCCCACGATAACAACATGAATTAGATCTAAACTAAACGTAAGGGTAATTGTCGAATGATCAACAATGCTCGCTAGCCACACGTCTTCCCCAAACAGCACCAACATACATTCATGAAACATGAACGCCACAGTCAGTGGGGAGTAACTCAGGGTTCTCCCAGCCACTTTACGTCAAAATACAAATAGATAACAATAAGAACATATTGTATATGAAGTAGTACATGTGAATATGAGAAATATCAAAGCATGATACTCAAAATTAGGTAAACAACCAGGTGATCGACTCAGAGACCAACACTTGATGGCATGTCCAATCACACAAACAACAACAACCAAGAATAGAATGAACGCCGTCAGGTAGCATAACCGCTACAACTGACAGTCAGGGAGTATAACCGCTCCACTAACAGGCTAGGACGTATAACCGTGCCCTAGCTACCGGAGCGCATAACCACGTCATCCGGATACTATGCATAGCGCATAACCGACAACTATATGCCTAAGACCTAGCCAGACCTCTCGATGTAATAACCTACACCGAACGACACACGGGGACCGGGCCGCATAACCACGAACACCGACCAATCCCGAACATAGTTAGATAAAATCCCATAACAGGAGTGGCGTTTGTTCATTACAGTGATACACAAATCGTATCACCGCTATCTATTCACAACCAAGGGAACATAACCATTACCAACACAATTTAGGGTGACATAACCATCACCTAAACACAAGGAAGGCAACATAACCGTCACCCTACCCATCTTAAGATAACATAACCGTCATCAAAACACAATTTAAGCTAACATAACCGTTAACCAACTCATTTACATACAAGAGCCAACAATCAATAAATAAGACAACACTTAAGTCCATTCCATACGGAAGAAGAATAAACGGAACTGATTAATAAAACATAAGTCTTAAAAGCGTTTTACATTTCAGCTATCCTCTGCCGTAAAATTCATAATTAATTCAAATAAAATCTAAATGATACAAAGCCAGTTAGGTCGAATTTATAAGACTTGTATCTACAATATTTGTCAAATAAAGATTTTCAAAATACGAACTTAACAGGGGGTTATTGTCTGATCTTTACAGTGTGTCAGAAATCGTCACACAAAATGTATTGCTTCATAAAACGGGTTTAACAGATCATTTTGGGGCAAAGCAAACTCCTAAAATCATCTAAACTCTTCAAAGTTTAATTATTGAAAAGGAACAGAATAATTTCGAAGTATAAAAATGGTTTTCGAAATAATCTTTGAGCTACTGTCCGTTATGCGAGCATTTCAGCGCAATGTTCGTAAATAATTTATTGTGAACAAACGACATGCAAGAAAATTACGAAACTTTAGAGGTAGACTCTAGATTTAAAATAAACAGGGATCTCTTTTCAACATTTTCAAAGACGGATACTCTAAGATGTGGAAATAAATTGTACAAGACAATGGACAGATTTGTCAAGGTGCTGAAACTTTATCAAATAACCAAAGTAAACCAAGCATTATGAACTTGAAAGACTATCAAACTAATCATCCTCAAAGATCACAACCTCATTTAACAATACAATCCTTAATGAATTTTCAACTAGAATTGTAAAACCCCTCGCGAAAGCGGAAATAGAAAACATACAAAGTACCAAAAATGCAGCAGAATTAAAACTTTTTAACATAACTAAACATGCGAGGTGCTTTAGAAATCTAAACATACGAAAGATAAAACATAAATAAGTATATAAATACTATACAAAAGCAGCCCGGGATAGCATATCCCTACATGCACAGAATACAGAAACATAAGTCTAAGGTCTAGCTACACGATGTAGGTAAGTCATCGATGATAGGATCATCGCTCGCTAGCCTCAACGTAACCCCCTGCAAACAGCATCCAGTACCTACACACACACAACATGTGCGCCACAGTCAGTGGGGAGTGACTAGAGCTCTCATAGCCACTTAATGTCATACAACACCGAACACATATAAACACGTATTATACTCCAACATAAACAATCATGTGAAGCATATATTCCATCATCTCAAACTCCTATCATCATGCAAATACTATGCAAGGCTCTCAACCAACTTCGGAAACTATTTGGAAGGAGAGCGGATTTCCCTTCCGGTTGCCCGGCCGGGGGGTCTTTCAATCCAAACCGTTTACGAAACTAATTAAAGAGTCATCCAATGCCTTGGATGAACAGTACATAAAACACAGTAATATACTCATACATATCTGACACTGTACCAACTCCAGGCAAGCAGATATAAAACAGCAAGTATAAAGGTTCAGCGGTCAACTTAAGACATAACCTAAATACCAAAATCATATACACATGTATAAAGGTTCAGAGGCGACATCTTAACGCATAACCTAGGTACCAACATTCAGCAAGTATATAACACCGTACCCCTACTCAGGCAAGTATATACAAAACACACACGAACCACCCACGAAGGGGTTCGGCCACAGAACAATTAACCACCCACTAAGGGGTTCGACAAGGAGAAAGAACCACCCACGAAGGGTTCAACAAAAGGCAGAACCACCCACTAAGGGGTTCGCCGAACAGACAGAACCACCCACTAAGGGTTCGACCACTAAGCTAGAACCAACCACTAAGTGGTTCACGCGGAACAGAACAACCCACGATGAGGTTCGCACGAAGAAGACAGAACCACCCACTGAGGGGTTCGTCCAGAAGGGGGAACCACCCACCAAGGGGTTCACACGAACAAACACAATGAACCAACCACGAAGTGGTTCCACAACCAAATCTCCAAAGGAAGCTACTCACTAAACCACAATCAATTCTTTAAATACATTCAATCGACACTTAATTGACCCCGGGAACTAAGTTGAGGGAGAGTCGGTTTCCCCTTCGGTTGCCCGACCGGGGGGTCTCTATCCTCACTCCATTCCCGAACCCAATATAGTGCCGCCCGAACTTCGGGGACTCCAAACATACATACGAAGCATACGGAAAAAGAATCAATGCAAATCCGACTTGAAAATCAAAAGTTATGAAGCGAATAATACAATCAGGGGCTCTCAGCCGGTTGGCCACAGGCGACCGGTCAACCGGCTGAGAGTCCTTTACTCTCCAGCCGACAATACTCAAAAACAACATAAAAGGCCTCCCAGCCGGCCGGCCGGCTGCCGGTCCACCGGCTGGGGACCCCTTCTCCCTTTCTCGCATAAACAACACACAACACACAATAGGGACTCCCAGCCGGCCGGCCGGCTGCCGGTCCACCGGCTGGGGACCCTTTTTCCCAAAATTTTCGAAAATCAAACAATGCAATGAGGGACTCTGAGCCGGCTGGTCGGCCGCCGGTCGGTCGACCGGCTCAGAGCCTCTAATCGCGCATTTCTTAAATCTCGCCATTTCCAATTCATTCAATACTTTACTAATCCGTCTTAAACATGTTTTTACGCTACAACACAACATTTCCCACATGTATACAACATCAATTACACATAAGAACATGTATACAAACATCCAATTCAAGAGTTAACAAGAAAATCTCAAATAAACCGGTCTTAATATGTATACTCCTAAATTCATTTCCTCATCCAATTCTTCCTCAAATCTTCACCAAAATCAGTTTATAAGACATTATAAGAACATTAAAGAACTTAAGATTAAACTAACATTCATTAAACACCACCAAAAACACATAAAGTGCTAATTTAGACAAAAGGCCGAGTTTCTCATTATCGTCACCTTTACTCCGCGAATGCACCGGCTTACTCTTCAAGGATCACAAGCTCTTCCTCCGGGTTACTACAAGCACCACCTAAAAGCAAAAGAACACTCATTAGGAGCTTAATTTCGTGATTAGGGTAAAACAGCCCCGAAATAAAGTTTCACGAAATTAATAATGCAAGTGATGGAAAGATCATAAATCTCGCAAGGATTTCGAATATGTAACTTTTACCTCGATACGAGTTCGGGAAGGCCTTGAGATGATGATTCTAAGCTTGAAAAGTGAGATGAAAATGGAGTTTGGTGTTTTACTGTGAAATGAAATAAAAGAGGAAGGGGATGTCGATGGAAGTGCACTTTAAGGGTTTTTAGTTGTCCTTTAAAGTTTGAGACGGGTTTACTTTATTCAAGTGAACCGGAAATGTGAAGCGGTTTGATATAAAATAAACAAGGCAACTTAAGATCAAATGATTTTTAAGGCGATCTTAACGGAAATCTTAAAAATATAAATTACGATTATTATTAAAATATTATTAAATTCCGTAAATTACTTTATTTTAATAAAATATCCTTTTACGAAAATACGGGATGTTACAAGAATATCACCCAACACAACCATGCAAAATGGAATTCATCCAAACATATGATTTATGAACTTAATCATGTCACTATCTAACCAAACACAATTCTAGTATACTAAACATTACTAGCATATAGAACACATGTAAACATAGACGATAAGTCGAGTAACCCATCACCGTTACCTTATAGCTCTTCAATAAGCATGATTTTGACTCAAAGCCACTCCGGTTTGGACAACCGAACTAGCTACACATAAATAAACGAGGTTAGCTAAGAGAACCGTGTCTTAAAGGCCACGAACATAGTATATTAAGGAAGAAATTTCACTACAACACATACCGTGCATTAATGACGCTTTTTGAAGCGTTTTGTGACGCTTTAAAGTGTCGCATTTTTGTTTATCGACGCTTTGTAAAAGCGTCACTTTATGAGCCGTCGTTATTTTTTGACGCTTTTTTTTGTCACTATATGTGACGCTTAAAAGTGTCTTCATTGACTACTGTCACTTTTATTTGTCAACAAATGTGACGCTTAAAAGTGTCTTGAGTGACTATTGACGCTTTTATTTGTCAATAAATGTGATGCTTAAAAGTGTCTTGAGTGACTATTGACGCTTTTATTTGTCAACAAATATGACGCTTAAAAATGTCTTCAGGGACTATTGTCGGTTTAATTTGTCACCAAATGTGACGCTTAAAAGTGTCGTTAAAGACTGACGCTTTTATTTGTCATTTATATTTTGACAGTCAAAATGTTAGTCTCGTGCTTTTGGTTGTCAAAGTAAACTTGTAATTATTACCGTCAGATATTAGATGTTTAGAAATTTGATTTCCAAATAAAATCGTATAAATTAAATAAAACTATATGTACTTTTATAAATGATCGATATACGTCTAAAATATATCGTCTTCGTCACAACCACTAGCATTAACAAATTAACTATTATAAACTAGTATTGTACGGTACCACAAAATCAAAATATCAATAGGGATCCAGATGATACTAAAATCCAACATAATCTTAGGATTTGAAAATCGTAAATAGATATACTTAAAAAAAAAATCTTAAATAACAAGAGACTGGGACACTTAGTAGCTAGGTAGTACTTTGAACGTTGTGGAGCTCCAATGATATGTAGTTGGCGCAATGTCAAATGGACATCAATCAACATATGAAGGCGCATCGTCACCACCATTGAAACCTATAGCATAATACAAAATATAATACAAATTAGTTTTGATTCAACAGAAGAGCACATCTTATACGAGTTATCAAAACCATCGGATGAAGGCAATCTAACAAATACGATAAAGATAGCAGAAGTAATAGTTTTTTTTTACTTTAGTACGTTATTTATAGCACGGCCACACATCTAATACGTAATTCTTCCAACAAATCACGTGCGATATAAAGATCAAATAAATTTGCACTAACGGGTCAGTTTCAATGAACCCATCATCATATCCTTGCATATCAATAAAGCTAATGTCGTTCAAGCAACAACAGCTACCAACATCTAGATTTGCTCCATACGATAGCATTCCATAGGTCACCACAACAATCACTCTCACAAGTCACAAACATGCATCAACATGCATCAAATGAGCTACACAACAAAGAACGACTAAAAGCACAAACAAACACCCGAGAAATCGGCTACCAGTGGCTCAGGGTCAAGCGACCCTAACAGAACTGGACTGCTGCTGTTTGGAGTAGTTGGAATTTACCTCGATATGCATTCACTACTGGGCTTGTACATCATAATGACATGTATCTTAGGGATAAGCTCTACTCTCTGGGATACAGTGATAATCAACATTGCAGCATATGTGAAACTCAAACTGAAACAAGGCAACATCTATTCCATCACTGCAGGTACAGTAGGCAAGTTCTTCAGAATATAGAGGACTGCAGTGGTATTAACATCCAAAATGGACTTCATGATCAACAACAGAGCAAGTATCACAGAAGTCAGTGGGTTTTATGGACTACTTATCACTATTTCATTTGGCAACAGAGAAATAATGTTCGGGTTAACAGTAGACTGATGCTCCCAGTTCAGCTTGTAAGCTGTATCAAGGGGAAAGTGAAGCTTAGACTGATGCTCCCAAATCAGTCATACGTCATTCTCTATGAGGGGTCGAGCATTAAGATAACAATGGTACCATATATATAAAAGGCTAAAAAGCTTGGTATAATGTGCATTATTAAGGCACATCGCTTAAAATGGCCAATGGAAATGAAGGACTACAAGCTCGCTATAATCTGCATGACTGTAAAGTTAAAAGATCTTGTGAAATTACCTGATACTGTGAAGTGCATCATGCTGCCAGGTAGGATCAGAATCTCGAGATATTTTGACGTAGAATTATAACGACAACTTGAGCACCAAATCATCTTCCGACTACAATTTGCAACCTAAGAATACACATTTTACAACAAAAACAGGTTCTAAGATACAAGTCCGAGTCATTAAATACCTATTAACCTAGTACAAGGGGGTGCCTATGCTATCAGGTTATAATATACAAGCCCGAGTCACTAAATCCCTATTAACCTTGAACAACGGGGTGTCTAATTACTAACTGTTAACATATGTATTCAAAGTTTTGAAACTAAATAAATTACCACCTACAAAGAAACATATGCATCAACAACCTTATTAACTCGATATGCATAAATTCATACTTAGATGCAAGGGGAGGATATACTTCAGTTTTATATGCATTCAGAAGACCAAAAAATATCAGCATAATCAGTCCAAAAGTTCACAAGCTCATACATAGATGCAAGAGGAGGATATACTCCAGTTTTATCTGTATTCAGAAGACAAGAAAACATCAGCATAATCAGTCCAAAGTTCATAAGCTCACATCTAGATGCAAGAGGAGGATATACTCCAGTTTTATCTGCATTTAGAAAACCAAAAGACATCAACATAATCAGTCCAAAACTTTAAACTAGCCATGTGATCACTGATCCATGTTACAACATAAGTTTGACTCTTTCGGGCCCTACTCTGAAAGTCGATAAACTATGTAAGAGGGGGATTGTTACTGATGGGAATGGCCGCTTCTGTGAGCAGGAACAGAGGATAAATCACATATCTTCTTCTCTTGTGCTTACAGTAGACGAGTGGTTATGTGTCTTCAAAAGTGGATTGGGTTCAAAATACCTGTAACTAATTTGCAGACATGGAGAGCAAACTTGAAGTACTCCAGGCTTAAAAAAGGAGTAAACAGGATCATGAATACAACCATCTATCACAAATAGCATCAGAAAAATGTAAGCAGACTTGAGAGCGTCATCATACGACCAGACTTGAAGTACTCCGGGCATAAAAAAGTAGTAGTGATCAGCAGTTTGCACCCCCTGGAAACATTCAATATTGTGGTGCTCTAGTTTACTTGCAAAAGTAAATCTAAACTAAACCCCGAATCATAAAAAATCGTTTTTTCTCCATTTAACATTTCTCTCATAATATGCTTACATTCATCATCTTTTTATCATAAGGAGGAATCCAAATTTTGCAATTTCTATCAACAAGAACATGAAGTTACTCGTGGCAATGCTGATGGTACTCATTGTCATTCTCTTTGATTTGCGGTGAGAATTGTTCCCCTAACATTTATAGGAGCGGCATATACTTTTAATAGGATAACATTCCTTTTAACATTCCGATTTCTATACAAATTCCATAGCATATGGAAAAGTACAAAGCTTGCATTAACCATTGGTGGGGAGACATTTGTGTAACTATAAAAACAAGGATTTGCTTCATTGTTGATTGAACTTAGCGTAAACATCCTGGAATTGCAGAAAGTATATTCGGATTTTGTTCATTGCCATTTTTCTTCCTCATTCTTTTTCGTGTTCAGTAGAAAAATAACTTAAAAACAAACAAATATTAAGAATCAACATTAAACAAACAGCCAAATGCCACCTGAATATGTCCCAAAAAAACAATAATTTATTCATCTTGATTGAAGAATGAATCGTCTCCATAATCTGATAAAGCAATTAAAATTACAATCAATAATAACATAAAAATAATTGAAAATAAATGATAAAATCGTACCTATGATAGGTAATAAGCAGATTGTATCTTTTTGAGTTGAAGAACTATAAACAATTGGCAGATTGAACTGTCATGATTATTAAACGAGAATGTTGAAGGTTAGGGTTTTTTCTTTTAATGAATGAGGCGTATGTAGACCTGTCAAAACCTGACCCGACCCGAAAACCGACCGTAACCCGACCCGTAAAGAACCCGTAAATGACCCGAGTTTTTCAACCCGAACCCGAAAGATACCCGAACCCGTCTTGACCCGTAAACAACGGGTCAAAACCCGACCCGCAGCGGGTTGACCGTTGGGTCAAGACAATATATCATTTTTAAAATATACAATGTCATATAGGTATTGATGACATATAAATTTTTGAGGAGAAATATGTATATATATGCGGTATGTCACGTCATCACCACAAAAAACATGCCACGTCATCATCTCAAATTGTGTGTCACACCGTCACTTTCACCGTAGTACGCCAAATTGTATTCCACGTCAGCAACGCCAACTCATCACCTTGTACCACATGCCACGTCATCACATCGAAGTGTGTGTCGCGACGTCACTCACACCTCATTCCACGTCATCATTGTCACCTTATTGCCTAGGACCACATGTCACATCATCACCTCAAAATGTGTGTCATATCGTTACTTTCACCGTATTACGTCGAACTGAACCACTTCGCGTCCACACTTCCACACTTCCACCTCATCACCTCAGATCACATGACACGTCATCATTGTTATCTTATTTGAGTCTCATTATCGTACTTAGCGAGTTAGTAAGGGTGATGATGAACGATAACGATGGTGATGTTGGTGGTGATGGCGAAAATGGTGACAATTAAGTTAACTAAGAAGAGTAAGAGGAGAGAAAACGTATAAAGGGTAGGAATTACGATATAAAAGAAGTTTTAAAAAATGTGAGGAAAAGATGTTGATTGACCCGTATTTTTACCCGAACCCGACCCGGAACCCGTATAGACTTCACCCGTATTTTACCCGACCCGAAATACACCCGACCCGTATTTTACCCGAACCCGTATCTACCTGACCCGCAACCCGCCCGTTTGACCCGTTTGACAGGTCTAGGCGTATGTAGTGGCGGTGATGGGTCAGTTAGTGGTGGGTTATTGGTATTTAATCCCGGTTTTCTTAAAAGAATAAAAATTGGTGGGTTATTTTCGGTGACGCTTTATAAAATCATCAATAGGAAAGCGTCGTTAATGTAAGCAATGTGTTGTAGTGTTTGATACTTTTATTACCTAGAAAGATGGAGGTCGAGGAGAGGAAGAGATAGGCGCGAAAATCGTCGAAAACCGATAAGAAACGAAGATTTTTCGATCGTTTTACGGTGGAGGTAAGAAGGTGTAACAATGGTGTTTGTGACTTTTTGTTTGGGTGTGTTTTGCTGAAAAACATGAAGGAAAGAAGAAGAATGAAGAATTCCTTGGGCAGCAAGGAACTTAGTTGCATGTTCAAGCCAAGTGTTGGAAGCAAATGCCATGTGTTGAAGCTTAGGCCATGTGTCGAAGCTCTTACGCCAAGTGTCAAGACGGTTAAACCATGTGTCGAGGGTTTTAAGCCATGTGGAAGGAGTGATTAGAACATGTGTCTAAGTTCTTAGGCCAAGTGTAAGAGGTACTAAGCCTATGTGTCGAAGGTTTTAGGCCAAGTGGAAGAGGTAGCCACGAGCGAGCATCTCGTCGGCGGATATTCTGCCACAGCCTTTCGTATTTTCGGCATAATTTCCTCCACAGAACTCCGATTGAGGTGTTTTTGGTGGCGTTGGAAAGCTACGAAAAAGTTCTAAAACTTTTATTTTATAAGCAAGAGCTAAATATGCCTTAAAAATATCTTTAAATTAGTAACAAGCACAGAGTAGTGTTTCACAAGTTTAAGGAGTATAAGTTTAAGTCGGACATATTAATATCATTGTCCAAAACGATAGATTTTAAAAGAAATTTTATTTATTGTGGAACATTATTATTACTAAAATAATATTTTAATAATATATAATGACTTGGAAATTACGGGGTGTTACAATCACCCCACCTTTTAAAAAGTTTCGTCCTCGAAACTTGAAAGTAGAAAAACGGTAAGTTGTAAAGACAAGGTAAATAACCAAAGCATTTACCAAAATTTAATATTACAAAACTTAAATTTATTTCAAAGACTTCGAAAAGAGTTACTAAAAGCACAAGTCCTCATCAATGGAACAAGAGGATTCTCGTTGCGCATTCAAGAGTCTCATATTCCAAATCAAGGACTAGTCCAAAACCAAATCATATCATGCGTCAACAAGGGTAATACGAGTTATTAGACGTCTCCAATAACCAGTCTTGCATCAAATCAACGCTAAAACCAATCAAAATTATAAACCATTTCAAACTTTTCAAAACATGTCATTTCGAAAGTAAACTTAAATTCTTGAATCCGTAAAATAAGTAAGGTTGTAACAGAAATTAAAGTTTTTCAACAACAAAAGTAAGGTAACACAAATGCGGTTATAAAGTATATAAATGAAAAATATTTTGAATATTTCTTCAAACAAAACACAAGGATGAAAGCTACATATTAACAACCAAAGAGGGTCGGGTCGGTCCTTCAAGGAACTCAAAGCACAAAGAGGTCAACTGTAACACCCCCATTTATTTAAGAGCCTTTAGCAAGACATTCTCAAATAAATAGAGTTGTTACCATCTCGGAATGTCTGAGGTAGTGAATAACAAAGTAAAACAAACCAAAGTACTTTATATAAAAACTGATTAAATTTGAACTTTTTATGTTACAACTATTACGCAAGGAATAAAAGTACAACTGATAACATCTAAGTAAGTGATCTAATTCTAAGTAGGTCCAAGCCATGTCTCTCTCCTTGCCCAAGCTCCTAGTCCATCTGTCTCTGACCTGTAGAGTCTACTCCCCATTCGGATCATCGTAGGTGTACACGAATACACTGTCAACCTCGCGGTTGAGTAGGATAACACAATAATAAATAATGCAAGAAATACGATATGCAAATGCCAAGATATGCTCGAGCTCAATCACAATCTCAATCTCAAACCCGTAACACCTAGCCATACCGAGCCTCCCGGCAGACTATAATCGGCTGTCGCCGAACACCAGCTCAATAGGTGATAAGACACCAGGCCTGGTCTGCAGAACCACCCTGGGCTTTATTTCAGAACAATATCTGATCCATATCTTTCTCAGTAACAAATGCATATGCCATGCTCATGAATGCAACACTAAAATAAATAACCATTAAATAACATGCTCATATAACTCATACTTGCATCCATAATATACGAGGAAACATTCATTCATAACACTTCATAAAGGATAGTGCCAGTGTATCCTACCTGGATAGCAATATAATCCAATCACGCAGCTAACATCCATTCAGTTGCATCACTCCATCACATACTCAGCACCTAATAAAATAATATACTTAATTACTAACTAATACAACTACGTAAACAAATATAATATATCAATTATTCAAATTAACGATTTAAATAATATATTATGCATAACGAGACCGTATAAAACACGACTACTTCAATTAGCTTAACCAACCCGACCTCATTATTTTTATAACTAAATTCAATTAAATACTCGAACATAGGAAATATAATCGAACTATTGATAACAGTCACGTTCTTATATAAAATTTACATAACAACTTATATACACATATATTATAAACAATATTTTTAATAATAATAATAACATTAATAATAATAATAATAATAATAATAATATACGTCGACAACGATAACAACAACGAATAATACCAAAAATAATAATAATAATAATAACAATAATAATATAATACTAATAGTAGTAGTATACAGACAACAACATAACCTATAATAATAATAATAATAATAATAATAATAATAATAATAATAATAATAATAATAATAATAATAATAATAATATAATAATAATAACACAAACAAAGCAAGTATTAGGTAGTACCAACACCAAACAAACGAATAGTAATAATAATAATAATAATAATATTTAATAATAATAATAATAATAATAATAATAATAATAATAATGCACTAAGTAGTAGGCTAGTAGCAGCAACACCAATCAACAACGAGTAAAAATAATAATAACAATATTAACTAACCCATGTCCCATACTAACTTACCCTACGTTGTCAACCACGACAACCACAACAACCCCAAAACGCAAGAACCAGCCTCCACAACCGCCCCTGGCCGGCAACCACGCGGCCCCCAACGCCGACCATCTCACCACCGCCGCCGGCAACCCCCTTCGACTACTGTCGGCGACCCCTGACCCACCTGAAACACTCCGCTGCCGATGCTACTTACGTTCTAACGCCACATACGAACTTCCGACACCACCCAAAACCACCACTGACATCGCCCTCATTGACAGCCGCACAAACACCGTGGTACCACCGTGTCGACCTCCCCCGAGTCAACGGTGGCACCACCCGTCCCTATATGAACGTTTCTAACCCGAAAGCCCAACTACCGCCACCATTTATGACACCCACGGCCGCCGCTCAAACTCAGACCACCACCAAAACCCGTCCCCAACGATGCTTAACGAGACAGACACAAAAAAAAAAGAAACCAAAACGAAATGGGGGACGATAAACACACCTTAAGCTCGCCGGAAACCGACTCGAAAACTCCTCGGAAAACGTGTTTGACCGCCGCACTCTCTCTCTCTCTCACGGAGGCAGAATGAGGAAGTAGGGTTTTGTGAAAGTCTTTGGAGGCAAGCAAGAAGGATTGGTGTCTAGGGTTTTCGAATTGTGGAGGTGTATGTCGATGTTAGAAGTTTTTAGGGTTTTTTTTGTTGTTATTGTGATATACACGGATCACCATAACCTTCATGCGTCACTCAACCCAAGCCCATATTTCGTTCTCGACTCGATTAAGGATAAACGAGCACGTATAACTAATATAATTACTATAGCGATTACTAAAATACGTATCGAATAATATATAATTATAATAATTAAATTATGTAATATAGTAGTAGTAAATATTAATTAATTACAAGAATATAAAATTATTAGTACTTCCATAAGATTATATATAAAAAATTAGAATTTAAATATAATTACGACTTAAATAATAAAACAAGTATAAATGAGAAATAAATACAAAATATGAAATATATTTCATTATAAATACATTATCAAAATTAAAGAAATACGAATGAAATTTCATTTTATGAAATAATCATCAAATATGAAATAATTATGAAATACGAAATAATCGTAGAGATACGATTTATAAAATAATAATAGTTTACGTAAAATACTTTATAAACATTCCATTTGAAAGACTTGTATAAAACATAATTTGACCGCCGTTGACCGAGCCTAAAATATGGGGTATTACAGTCTTCCCTCCTTAAAATGAACTTCGTCCCGAAGTTCGCCACCCCATAACGGTAACGAAACATACAACAAGCATGAAACAATCACAAGTAGGACTTATATAAGCTACAAAACGCGAAATGTTACATTTTACCCTCGTTAAGAAAACTTTGTCCCCAAAGTTTAACTTATAACTAAATTGACGGATACTTCATGAATCACAATATAATGTATAACAAAAGTAATCAGAATAACCAAATGTGTTTGGTGTGGTGGTTGCTCACCTCATCCCTTAACCATGAGGTCAGGGGTTCGATCCCTGCCCATGGGAATGGAGCAACACTTTGGCCAGCCGTTTACTCTTCGTGAGGCACCCGCGGCGAGGGGATTATACACTGTGGTCGACGGTGGACACCCCGGTTTAAACCAAAAAAAAAAAGTAATCAGAATGATCAAGTATATTCAAACAATCACAACATACTAATTTATCATGTCATAACTACTAGTCATATCACGAATCATTAAGATTTTACAATCCCATCTTCCTTAAAACATGGTTACGTCCTCGTAACCCCATTACAAAATTCCACATCCAAAGTTCAAGGAAGTCATCGAAACAACAGTCATCACAAGTCATCTAATAAGTTAATTACTCTATACTAGGCAACTAGCATCCGACTTCTAAAGCAACAAACATACTCGTCAATTTCATGCTACGCAGTAGAAATCAAGGCAACTAACACTTTTATACCTTTGGAAATTCTGACACAAAATTAACACTTTTACATCGATGTAGACAATCAGCTAACTCATATTTCATATTTGACGAATTAATACTATTCATGCATATCATAAGGTCACATCAATGGAATGTAATAGCATTTGCATAAATGAAACTATCTTTATATAAAACTCACCAAAATAAACAAGGTCATATTATCATATAACAAAGTTCATATTCATATCATATGCCAACTGTTCATGTTACTAATGTCATATCAGAGTATTAAATGGTTACATCACATACTGCATATTTGATTAAACTTTTATATCAAAACTTTCACATTTCAACAATCACACATCACGCAGTATCTTTCAAAAATCATAATTAAATAACTGTTTAGCTATTTTGCGAGCTATTATAATTTTTTAGCATATATAAGGAATTAGATAATCATAGAAAAAGAAATCAAAAGCATATCTTAAGAGAATTATTTGTAACAATTTATACAACTCAATTGGTCTGAATAGAAACCTCACTGCAGTTAGATAGATAATTGGGCAACTTGCAAAAATCACTATTAAATAACGACTCATTAAGATTTTACATGGCTTATCATTTTGAAAACATGAATGAATGTTCTAAACAGTGAAATTGGAATTATGCAAAAATGGTAAATACGTTTTAAATGGTTTCTTTTCCAAAAACATGGGTCAAAACAAAATTGTACAGTGACAATCTGACCATTGGCGACTAAATATTTATTTCTCGCAAAATATAACTCGTATACGCATGAAGCCAAAAGTATTGAGAAGCTAAATCAGAAGGTTATCACACATAAAATTTTCATATTCATATAGAGAACTCATCTTAAATGGCAGCCCGTACAAACAAGGTAACATTCTGGAATTTATTAAAAATTTTGGTTCCTTTAAAATTACTTCACATTATCACACAACCATACTTCCTCCAAAACATGTTGACATATCATTTGAAGCATAGAATTCACTTTGCACCATATAACATTTATTCATCATGTTAAGCTTCACATTCCGCATATCACTAGACATGGATTACTATAACATGTAAATCTGATCGCTCATATCCAAATACCAGCCAATATATTACATAAGTACGATAGTCATTTAGTAATCAGATATCATTTGAACATGTCAGAAGACTAAATCATATGATCACATCGCTCGATCTATGGCCCGATAAATATAGATCCATACTCATATACACATCCTCATGTTCTCAATACTTCAAAGTCATATATCTCAATCAACATTCAATATAAAGCTCATACAACAAAGATCTCCAACCATATTTCACATCATACTTACCACATTCCATATATATATATATATTGGGTCCTGTCCTTTATTCTATAATACCCACGCTCTACATCTCTCAAGGGTGACCAGGTTAGACTGAAAGGGCCAGTGGCTTGGTTTGAGGAGGGCCCTAACTCATCCCAATCCTGGGGCTCCTAACAGTTACTAGCCTGCGATTCATTTTATTAGACTCTTCCTACGTTCATTACTATTCGTTTGGTTTAGGCCCGAGGATCGTTCGCTCTGATACCACTTTGTAACACCCCCATTTATTTAAGAGCCTTTAGCAAGACATTCTCAAATAAATAGAGTTGTTACCATCTCGGAATGTCCGAGGTAGTGAATAACAAAGTAAAACAAACCAAAGTACTTTATATAAAAACTGATTAAATTTAAACTTTTTATGTTACAACTATTACGCAAGGAATAAAAGTACAACTGATAACATCTAAGTATGTGATCTAATTCTAAGTAGGTCCAAGCCATGTCTCTCTCCTTGCCCAAGCTCTTAGTCCATCTGTCTCTGACCTGTAGAATCTACTCCCCATTCCGGATCATCGTAGGTGTACACGAATACACTGTCAACCTCGCGGTTGAGTAGGATACACAATAATAAATAATGCAACAAGTACGATATGCAAATGCCATGATATGCTCGAGCTCAATCACAATCTCAATCTCAAACCCGTAACACCCAGCCATACCGAACCTTCCGACAGACTATAATCGGTCGTCGCCGAACACCAGCTCAATAGCTGATAAGACACCAGGCCTGGTCTGCAGAACCACCCTGGGCTTTATTTCAGAACAATATCTGATCCATATCTTTCTCAGTAACCAATGCATATGCCATGCTTATGAATGCAACACTAAAATAAATAACCATTAAATATCATGCTCATATAACTCATACTTGCATCCATAATATACGAGGAAACATTCATTCATAACACTTCATAAAGGATAGTGCCAGTGTATCCTACCTTGATAGCAATATAATCCAATCACGCAGCTAACATCCAATCAGTAGCATCACTCTATCACATACTCAGCACCTAATAAAATAATATACGTAATTACTAACTAATACAACTACGTAAACAAATATAATATATCAATTATTCAAATTAACGATTTAAATAATATATTACGCATAACGAGACCGTATAAAACACGACTACTTCAATTAGCTTAACCAACCCGACCTCATTATTTTTATAACTAAATTCAATTAAATACTCGAACATAGGAAATATAATTGAACTATTGATAACCGTCACGTTCTTATATAAAATTTACATAACAACTTATATACACATATATTATAAACAATATTTATTAATAATAATAATAGCATTAATAATAATAATAATAATAATAACAATAATAATAATAATAATAATTTGTTCTGCCTCTTTGTCTACTCAGGACTTTTACTCCCCGGAGTAATGTCGAGTGTAAATCGGCTGTCAGGCGGCAGCGACAGGAGGAGAGTATCGTCGGGGATATCCTTGCTTGGGGGGCACCGGGAGGGGGGGTTGCAGCTGCTAGGGCTGAGCAAAACCGGATATCCGATCCGGTTTTAGAATCCGGATCGGATATCCGAATTTGAAATGTTCAATTTTCTTGATCCACATCCGATCCGAATATTTCGGATATCCGAAAATATGGAATCCGAAAAATCGGATATCCAGTTTTCAGAAACCGGATTTAATCCGGATTTGGTGATTTGCATTTTGTAGTGGTATTGGCCTATTGGGCTATTGGCCATTAGCCTATTTCAAACTAAAACTCATAGCGGTCAATTTTACATTATACAGGGTCTTCAATGGCATGAAGACATAAATTACAAGTTTGGAATCAAATTACAATTCTCGGTCCAATAAAATACAAGTCCCGATTGCAAAAAATATTAAATCACAATTCAAAAAACCGCATCTGGCAAACAATTTCCGCACGCATTTCAACCATTATCAACAAAGATCTTCAACACCAAGTCTTACATACCTGCCATTTTCAGATTAAAAAACACTTATTAGCAATTTAGTATAAACCTGAATGACCAAAAATCAACAAATTAAATCAGTAGCTCAATCTATGAGCAGCATCTATACAATGACCAAAATGTAGTAAACAACGGTGCATCGCATATACATAGTAGAGTCAGTCATTAAATCACATAGTAGAGTCAGTCATTAAATCAAGAAGCGGCATCTGAATTCTATATCCAATGACCAAACAATTAGTAAGCAACACACACTCACATAACACGGTCAGTCATTCATTAAATCAGTAAGCACACATAAGTCAGTAAGTAATTAAGCAATCAGCCCAGCAGCACAGTCCAGTAAGCACAACAGTCAGTAAGCAATTAAGCACAGGAATAAAAAAAATGGACTCACCCTCTTCTAGATCAATGAATCTCGCATCACTATTGCGAAGCTTGATGTCATTTGCATAAAATGAAGAATGAAACTAATGAGCAAACAAGCAGCATTACAAGAAACTAATGAGGAAACAAGCAACACAAACTACAATCTGACAAAAACTAATGAGCAAACATTCAGCACAAACTCTTAATGTAGCTTGAATAATGGAAGATAAAAAATGGACTGATGAGAAACTGTACTACAATCTGAAATAATGAGCTACACGGTTAACCGTCTGAAAATGCGACATGTCCACCTAACAGAAATGTTCCTCAATAGTAGCCATCACCAAATAACAATGCATTTGGAGATCGCATCACCAGGTTATCAATCTCTGTAAAACAAGAACAAGAAACTCGTCAAAAAAGGGACGATATTCTTCAAAACACCACCAGAAAATCAAGCTCGACACTAGAGAACGATTATAAATCAAGAGGATAAAGAGAGGCGAACTCTATCCTATTTCAATGTTCATTTCCAATCCTCAAGAACATTTTTATACCGTTTTACAACTTGAGTACAAAAGATCATCAAAGTTACAACGTATCCTTAACCAAGTTCCTAAGGTTAACAAACAAAACTCGACACATGATCACCGCCCTAAACAATGAAAAAAAATATGCGAAACATGAGTGCATGAGCATCAGTTAATCCTAAAAATTTAGCACTAATTACAAAACAATGAGCATAAATACCTACGGTTTAAACAAACCAAACAGTCGCTTTATGAAAATAAATACAGAAGCATAAATTGATCATTAATATACTGACTTTACGAAATAAACAAACCGAACAACAAAAGAAACAGACCAAACGAAAGAGAAATACTTACGATTTGAGAAGTGAGCGGTGATTTTTCTAAGAATATGTCGGTTTTGATGATTATTGAGGACAGATCTGATCATTGATGATGAGAAAACAAAAGAAAATGATGATGGGAGATTGAAAGTAAGAGGCGAGTAAAATTAGGGTTGAGTTTTAGTGAGGGAGGAAGATAGGAAAGGTCAGAGGAAGTAAGGATTATTAGATTAGGGTTTGAGGGTTATGAGCTTTTAAGGGAGGCGGGTAGGAAAGGAACTAATGAAGTGAGGAGTATAACATTAGGCCCATTAGTGTTTGAGTTTTGGACCATACCTTATATTTAGATTTTCCTTTTTTTTTAATATATAATTTTTTAAAATTCGGATCGGATTCGGATATCCAGTTTTATGAAAATCTCGATCCACATCCGGTCCAGTTTATTCCGAAAAAAACGGATCGGATATCCAATTTAAACGGTATCCATATATTCGGTTTTTTTATTCGGAATTCGGATCGGATTCCGATTAAAATTCGTATCGGATTATTTTTGCTCAGCCCTAGCAGCTGCTACGGGAGTGTTTGGCGGAGGGTTCTCCTCCGTTTCACGTGGATGAGGAGCTTGCTTTGAGTGAGCTTAACCTTCGCCAATGTCGGCGGAAGATTAGCGATGGCCATTATACGGCTGTCGTTCGGGTGCTCTCTTCTTCTGGTGTCGCTCCCTACTCTATTGCCACTTTTGAGGCTTTGCAGGAGAAGCACCCGGTCGTCCCCTCACCATCTTTACCTCATGTACCTGAGGATCATCCTCCGCTTGCTGCTTCTTCAGCCGTGGTGTTGGATATGATTCGTAGTTTCCCGCGTGGCACTTCTTGTGGGAGGGATGGTTTTCGTGCTCAGCACTTCATGGATTGTTTGAGTGGGGCTGCGGTGGCTATCTCTGATGATTTGCTCGCTTCTATCACTAGGGTGGTTAATCTATTTTTAGATGGCCGATGCCCGCCGGCCCTCGGTGAGTACCTTGCTAGTGCTCCGCTCACCCCCCCTGGTTAAGCCCGGGGTGGTCTTCGTCCTATTGTTGTTGGCACTGTCTGGAGACGGTTGGTCTCTAAGGTTGGTGCTTTTTTGGTGGGGCCTACTTTGGCTTCTTATTTTGCTGATCTTCAGTTCGGGGTTGGGGTGTCCGGTGGAGGAGAGGCTATCTTGCATGCCTTGAACCGGCTCGTGGAGGCTCGTGGCGGCGAGGTAGGGCTTTCTACGTTGCTGGTTGATTTCCGGAATGCCTTCAACCTTGTTGACTGCTCAGTCATGCTTCAGGAGGTTCGTCGTCGTTGCCCGGGTCTTTCCCGTTGGGTGGAGTTATGTTATTCTCGCCCTGCCCGGTTGTATTATGGGGAGCATTGCTTGCGGTCTTGTCAGGGAGTTCAGCAGGGTGATCCTTTAGGGCCGTTGCTTTTCGCGTTGGTTTTGCATCCCTTAGTGTGCAAGATTCGGGATTCCTTTGATCTTACTATGCAGGCCTGGTACTTGGATGATGGTACTATTGTTGGAGATACGTTGGAGGTGGGGAGGGTGTTGGATTTGATTCTGGCCGATGGCCCCGATTTTGGTCTGCATCTTAATGTGGGTAAGACTGAGCTCTTTTGGCCTATTGAGGACCCCCGGAGTCGGCTTCCCGGTGTTTTCCCCACTTCTATCGCTCGTCCCTTATGGGGTGTCTCGGTTTTGGGCGGGCCTGTCAGTACTTGCCCTATTTTTAGCGGTGAGCTTGTGGAGAGGAGAGTGACTAAGACTGTTGAGCTTATAGACTTAGTCGCGAGGATCGAGGACCCGCAGTGTGAGTTGCTTTTGCTTCGGGCATGTACTGGTATTTCTAAACTTTATTTCTGTCTTCGTACTTGTTCCCCGGTTGCTTTTGGGTCGGCTCATCTCCGCTTTGATGCTGCGCTTCGCTCTAGCTTGGAGCGTATTGTTACCGCGTCTGGACCTGGGTTTGGGGAGTGGCAGTGGTGCCTTGCTACTTTCCCCTTTCATTTGGGCGGACTTGGTGTTTATGCAGCGGGGGATGTGCTACATTATGCGTTCTTGGCTTCCCGTTTGCAGTCTGCTGAATTGCAGGCTAGGCTCTTGCGGCCTTCTGGTATGCCCTTGTTTCACCGATGCCTTGCGGGTGTTCTCGGAGACTACTGGTTCTGATTTTCTTGGTAACCCTAGTGAAATTGCTGCCCCCAAACTTATGAAGAAATTGGCAGACATTTATTTCTCGACGGTTGCTGCTTCTTCGGAGTCGGTTTTCTCCTTGTCACCGCGTCAGGTTGCTTTGTGGAAATCTCAGCATGGGGCTCACTCTTCTGATTGGTTGAGAGCGGTTCCTGTCTCTGGATTGGGTCAGACTATGAACAGGAGGACCTACCGTTGTGTGCTTGGGTATAGGCTAGGTGTTCCACTTTTCTTGGTCCCTAGGCCTTGCTCTGCTTGCTCTCGGGTTTTTGCTGAGGATGTTTTTGGGGACCACGCTGTCTCTTGTGCTGGTACTGTTGGGGTCAAGCATCGTCATAACCTCGTCAGGGACACTCTATTGGACATCTGTTATAGGTCTGGGATTTCGGCGGGTAAGGAGGTTGACATTGGTCTGGTTGATGGGCATGGCGGCTCTCTTCGCCCTGCGGATTTGCTTCTTTATTCGTGGGACAGGGGGCGTGATGTGTGTATTGATTTGACTGGGTCCTCCCCTCTGACTCAGACTGGGATGACCGATTTTGTACCTGGTCGGGTTGTTGCTGATGCGGCTCAGCGTAAGTGTGCTAAGTACAGGGATCGTTGTGAGGCTGTAGGCTACAGTTTCCTTCCTTTCTCTTTCTCTTCGCTTGGAGAGCTGGGTTCGGATGCGGTAGCCTTGCTGAAGCGGATTCAGCAATACTCGGTATCTCAGGATGCAGGGGCGCGGATGGCTCCGTACATTTTTACTAGGCTTAGCTTTGCTGTAGCTAAGGGGGTGGGAGCTCAGATTGTATCTCGGCTGCCCACCAATTTTATGTAAACTCTTATTTTGGTCTTTTTTATATGATAGCTGCGCGCATCCTTCCAAAAAAAAAAAAAAAATAATAATAATAATAATAATATACGTCGACAACGATAACAACAACGAATAATACTAAAAATAATAATAATAATAATAACAATAATAATATAATACTAATAGTAGTAGTATACGGACAACAACATAACCTATAAAAATAATAATACTAATAATACTAATAATATAATATTAATAACACAGACAAAGCAAGTAGTAAGCAGTACCAACACCAAACAAACGAATAGTAATAATAATAATAATATTTAATAATAATAATAATAATAATATTTAATAATAATAATAATAATAATAATAATAATAATAATAATGCACTAAGTAGTAGGCTAGTAGCAGCAACACCAATCAACAACGAGTAAAAATAATAATAACAATATTAACTAACCCATGTCCCATACTAACTTACCCTACGTTGTCAACCACGACAACCACAACAACCCCAAAACGCAAGAACCAGCCTCGACAACCGCCCCTGGCCGGCAACCACGCGGCCCCCAACGCCGACCATCTCACCACCGCCGCCGGCAACCCCCTTCGACTACTGTCGGCGACCCCTGACCCACCTGAAACACTCCGCTGTCGACGCTACTTACGTTCTAACGCCACATACGAACTTCCGACACCACCCTAAACCACCACTGACATCGTCCTCATTGACAGCCGCACAAACACTGTGGTACCACCGTGTCGACCTCCCCCGAGTCAACAGTGGCACCACCCGTCCCTATATGAACGTTTCTAACCCGAAAGCCCCACTACCGCCACCATTTATGACACCCACGGCCGCCGCTCAAACTCAGACCACCACCAAAACCCGTCCCCAATGATGCTTAACGAGACAGACACAAAAAAAGAAACCAAACGAAATGGGGGACGATAAACACACCTTAAGCTCGCCGGAAACCGACTCGAAAACTCCTCGGAAAACCTGTTTGACCGCCGCACTCTCTCTCTCTCTCTCTCTCTCACGGAGGCAGAATGAGGAAGTAGGGTTTTGTGAAAGTCTTTGGAGGCAAGCAAGAAGGATTGGTGTCTAGGGTTTTCGAATTGTGGAGGTGTATGTCGATGTTAGAAGTTTTTAGGGTTTTTTTTGTTGTTATTGTGATATACACGGATCACCATAACCTTCATGCGTCACTCAACCCAAGCCCATATTCCGTTCTCGACTCGATTAAGGATAAACGAGCACGTATAACTGTAACACCCCCATTTATTTAAGGGCCTTTAGCAAGACATTCTCAAATAAATAGAGCTGTTACCATCTCGGAATGACCGAGGTAGTGATTAACAAGTAAACAAACCAAAGTACTTTATATAAAAACTGATTAAATTTAAACTTTTGATATTACATCGATTACACAAAGAATCAAAGTACAACTGATAACATTTAACTATGTGATCTAATTCTAAGTAGGTCCAAACCATGTCTCTCTCTCCTTGCCCAAGCTCCTAGTCCACCTGTCTCTGAGCTGTAAAATCTACTCCCCATTCCGGATCATCGTAGGTGTACACGAATACACTGTCAACCTCGCGGTTGAGTAGGGTAACACAAAAGTAAATAATGCAACTAATATGATTTGCAATGCCATGATATGCTCGAGCTCAATCACAATCTCAATCTCAAACTCATACCCTTGCACCAAGCCATACCGAACCTCCTGGCAGACTATAATCGGTCGTCACCGAACACCAGCTCAATAGCTGATAAGACACCAGGCCTGGTCTGCAGAACCACCCTGAGCTTTACATCAGAACAATATCTGATCCATAACTTTCTCAGTAACCAATACATATGCTATGCTCATGAATGCAACGATATAATTATTCAATTATGCTATCAAATAATGAAATGCTCATGACATTACCAATAATTCACAATTAATCCAACCAATAACTATCTCACATCAATCATGCTCAGCATCCATAACACACAATACCACATCCATTCGTAACACATCATCGAGTATAAGGTCAGTGTATCCTACCTGGATAGCAATATAATCCAATCATGCAGCTAACGTCCAATCAATAGCATCACTCCATCACATACTCAACACCTAAACCAACAATATACTTAATTACTAACTAACACGATTACGCCAACTAATATAATCTATCAACTATTCAAAATAATGAAATAAATAATATATTACACATAATGAGATCGTATTACATGACTACCTCAATTAAACAATCAAACATAGAAATATTATCGAACTATTGATAACCGTCACTTTCTCGTATAATAATAAAAATTATTCAACAACTTAATAATTAAATATTATGAGCAATATTGTTAATAATAATAAACATACTATTACTAATAATAACAATACAATAATATTGACAATAATAAAACTAGCATATAATCATAATGTAATACATGAATAATTAACATATTTAGTAATAATAATAATATGTTGTTAATAGCCACTGTTGGTAAACTGGTGGATTGGGTGTATACTCAAACTGACAGACTATGGATCAAATGGGTGAATGATATTTACCTCAAAGACCAAAGCCGGACTGAATATGTACCACCTGCTGATGCTCCATGGGTTTGGAAAAGTATCTGCAAAACAAAGGAGAGAATCAAAAATGGGTACAGGGATAACGGTTGGGTCTCCAGACCTCAGGGATACAACATCAAGAGTGGCTATAACTGGCTGCAAAATCCTCAGCAAAAAAAAGATTGGGCTAAGGTTGTATATATGGAATAGCTGGAACATACCAAAACATTCAATGATTACCTGGCTGAGAATGCAAGAGGGGATGAATGTGAAAGCTAAATTAGCTCAGTTTGGTTACTGCCAGGATGACCTCTGCTTACTATGCCAGAACCAGACTGAAACCATTGAACACATCTTCGAGGAATGTCAGTATTCCCGAAGGGTGATGCAGCTTCTGAGACCGTGCTTCAATGGAGGCCACACTACAATGGCCAGGATGATCACTGGAAATCAAAAATCCAGTGATTGGAAGCTTGGATGTGCTCTCTTCAATGCTTACCATTATCACATCTGGATGCAACGAAATAATACTTGGGTTAATGAAAGCCTGATCAGACCAGAGATCTTAGCAAAGAGAATCGAAGAAGAAGTGGAGCAAAGGGTAAAACAGATAAAGAGGCATGATGATAATCGGATTAGTATTGATTAATTGTTGCTGGTTTTTTGGCTTTTTTGGCTTGTAAGGGGATTTGATCCCGAAATCTTGTACATTCTTTGGTCCTCATGATATAATATTACTCACATTTTACCAAAAAAAAAAATAATAATATGTTGTTAACAAACAACAACAATAACAATAATAGTAGCCATAATAATAATAATAGTATTAAGTCTATGAACATAATTTAATAATGTAGTAATAATAATGATAATAAGGCAAAACATTAGAAGTGCATAAAACAAGCAACACGTACAGCGACAACAATTGCTAACACGAACAGCCCCCGACACCAAAACCCTCTGACAGCCCCCAAAAACAACCCCCTCAACCACCATACCGTGCCTGCACCACCACCAAACCACGACCGCTGCCACTACTGTACCATGACGCATTCAATGGCACCAACCATTGACCCTAACCCGACCCTATAAGTCGTCGACATCAGCTCCAAACACCCTGGTCACCACAAGTAACCCAGTTCCTGAACCAACCCGTGCTTCCTAGCCTGTAACCACGCTCTTAAACACCATCTAACACCACCCTTATCCTAACCAACCACCAGACTCGACACCCCACACCACACTCTAGCCCCTGATGCCAAACACCAGCCACCGACACCACTCCAACTCCCTGAAATAGTCGCATAAAACACCCACACACACTACCACCGTCCCCTGTTTCTGATCAGCTTTAAACCCCTAAACGACTGTCGACTAAGGCCCTTCTCGACCACCACGCTCCATCCCAACACCACCATCATATCCGACTAACCCCATAAGACCAGTACTCACGACCCACTACTATAAAAGAACGTGAAAATAAGAACAGAAGCAGCAGGAACGAAACGGATTGAACACGCTTAGAACAGAGTAAAAAAAAAAACGTTGTGTACTGCCTGCATTCAGTACATTATCGATGACGGTTACAATGGCCCTATGGTTGCCTATTGACGATATATATTTTATTCATACAACAAGGAATACCCACAACCAAACAACCCAGATTCGAAGGTCTTAAAGTACAAGAAACAGAAGATAAAACTTACAAGCGCAGAAGGAGGACGATGATGGTAGCGACTGTTATGCTGCGTTTTCTTCTCTTAATCTCCCTTGGAACCCACGGTGGTTGTGTTTGTGTTAGAGGTGGGAGTATGGAGGCAGCCTACGTATATGGTAGTTAGGGTTTTACGAAGTTGTGGAGGCTGATTGGTTTGTACATGTTCTCTATGTCGATGTTTGTGTTTGTGGGTGTTTGAGGGATTAGGTTTAGGGTTTTACCTAGTCTTGGTGTCACGGTTCTCATAAACTATTCGAGCCCAAAACCAACCCGTTTCTCTTTGTCTTACACTCCGCCCCCGACTCGTAATTTAAAATAAACGAATACGCATATATTATTTATAATAATTAAATTATGTACTTTAATATTAGTAACTATTTATTAAATAATTTATAAGGATATGAAATTATTAGCACTTATATAAAAATAATAAAACAAGTATATTTGAGGAATAAATATAAAATTATAAGTATATTTAATAATTATAAATATATTATCAAATTAATGGAATACGGATCAAATGTCATTTTATCAAATATAAAAATAATTATGAAACAAGAAATAATCGTAACAATACGATTTATAAAATAATAACGGTTTACGTAAAATAATTTATAAACATTCCATCGGAAATACTTGTATAAAATATAGTTTGACTGCCGTTGACGAGGCTCAAATGCGGGGTATTACAGTCTTCCCTCCTTAAAATGAACTTCGTCCCGAAGTTCGCTACCCCATAACGGTGAGGAAACATATAACAAGCAGGAAACAAACACAAGTAGCACTTATATAGACTTTAAAACACGAAATGTTACATTCTACCCTCGTTAAGAAAACTTTGTCCTCAAAGTTTAACGCATAACTAAGTTAAAAGATATATCACGAATCACGGCATAATGCATAACAGGATTATCAAATATATATATTTAAACAATCACGACATACTAATTATTATCATTATCAACTAGCCATTTCATAAAGCATCAAGATTTTACAATCCTATCCTCCTTAAAACATGGTTACGTCCTCGTAACCCCATTACAAATTTTTACATTCAATGCTCAAGAAATGTCAATTCATATGATAAGGTAATTACCCCTAGCATCCGACTTTTGAAGCAACCATCATATTTGTCAATTTCATGCTACGCAGTAAAACAAAATCAAGGTAACTACTAGTACCTATATACCCTTAAATTTTAACACAAACTTAACGTATTTACACCAATGTAGGTAATCAGCTAACTCATAGTTCAAAATTGACAAATCAAAACATTTCATGCTCATAATCATATTATAGAAACGAAATCATATTCTAGAAAAGACATAGGGCAAAATTTAACTTATATAATTGAACATGGAGCATTGGCTTATTTGACAAGATATACACCAATCATAGACTAGCAGGTCAGCTTAACATTTCTAGGTATAAATAAGTTAAAACCACATAGGTGCATTTCTCATCTACTCAATTTACATCAATCATAAGTCCAGTAATGGATATAACGTGCAGAATAAGGGGTTTACATCAACAATTTCATATTTGGGCAAAATTTTTATTAACATGTAGCTACACATTCTTCCTGTTGTAAAACAATTGCCATAATTATCAAACATCAGCTTTACCACGGATTATCGATTTGAAAACATTTCGAAACTTTCAAAACAATGAAGTTGTAATTAACGACGATTTATAAACACGAATCAACTAACGATCTTACAAGTTATAGATGGAAAACAAGACTAGCATTTACACAATTCACGCGTCAACCAACTTACTAATTCAATATATTGTGATCAGACTTAAACATAACAATATGTAGTTCACTTTGTGGCATAACCGATAGAGTCGATATAAAAGAAACTAACTTTGTATAAAACTCAGCAAAATAATTAAGGTTATATTATTATGTAACAAAGTTCATATCCATATAATATGTCTACTGTTCATGCTACTAATGTCATATCGGATTATTACATGATTACATAGCAAAATTCATATTTGATTTAAACCTTTATATTTAAAACTTTACCATTTCAACAATCAAGTATCACTTAGCAACTTCCAAAAACCATAGGAAGAACAATCAATTCAAAGCTTAAGGAAATTATTTATAATAAATTTTACAACTCAGTGGGTTTGAACAAAACTTTACAGCGCTTACACGGAAATTTGGACAATTTGCAAAAATCACTATTAAATAACGACTCATTAAGATTTTACGTGGCTTATCATTTTGAAAACGTGAATGAAAATTCTAGACAGTGGAGTTGGAAATATGCATAAACAATAAGCGCGTTTTTAAATGATTTCCTTTACGAAAAAATAGGTGAAAACAAAACTGTGCGGTAACAATCTGACCACTGCTAACCAAAATATTTATTTCCGTCAAAATATAAGTCGTTTTAACATGAAATCCAAATCATAAGAAAGTTAACTCATAAGGTCATCATACATAAAACTTACACATTCATATAGAGAACACATTTTAAACGGCAACCCGTACAAATAGATAACATTCTGGAAATTTATTACAATGTCGGTTACTTTAATATTTCACATTATTACTTCACATCGTCATATTGAAACAAAACTATTCTCAAAACATGTTGACGCATATATTGAAGCCTAAAAATGACATCGCACCATATTAATATTTATTCGTTAATTCAATTTGTACTTGCTATCATGAAAGCGGTAAAGATTGAAAAGCTGAAAGGTAGGATCAACTAAGTAAATCAATATTCATACCAGTGTACACGAATGCAACACATAGCTATATGACATTCATGGCTTAGGGCAACATATTTGCATATCACTAGACATAGATTACTATAACATTTAAATCTGATCATTCATATTCAAATTCAAGATGATATATTACATAGTTACGATAGTCATTTGGTAACCAGATATCATATGAAAATTCCTAAACACCAAAATCATATGATAATATCACTCCAATCATTATTTAATAAATATACATCCATTCTCTAAAATTTCAAGCAATCATTCAGATCAATCAGCATTTCAATATCTGTCATATTCTTCTAATGCACATCATCATGCAAGTCAAGCTTATATTTCAAACTCATATTCAAAGCTCATGTTCTCAATACTTGGAAATCATATATCTCAGTCAATCATTCAATATAATTCCCATACAACACGGATCTCCAACCATATTTCACATCATACTTACCTCATTGCTTTTCTGCGCAAACGTTAGTACAATATATATATTGGGTCCTGTCCTTTATTCTATACTACCCACGCTCTACATCTCTCATGGGTGACCAGGTTAGACTGAAAGGGCCAGTGGCTTGGTTTGAGGGGGGCCCTAACTCATCCCAATCCTGGGGCTCCTAACAGTTACTAGCCTGGGGTCCATTTTATTTAGACACTCCAATGTTCATTATTTCCATTTAGTTTAGGCCTGAGGATCGTTCGCTCTGATACCACTTTGTAACACCCCCATTTATTTAAGAGCCTTTAGCAAGACATTCTCAAATAAATAGAGCTGTTACCATCTCGGAATGACCGAGGTAGTGATTAACAAGTAAACAAACCAAAGTACTTTATATAAAAACTGATTAAATTTAAACTTTTGATATTACATCGATTACACAAAGAATCAAAGTACAACTGATAACATTTAACTATGTGATCTAATTCTAAGTAGGTCCAAACCATGTCTCTCTCTCCTTGCCCAAGCTCCTAGTCCACCTGTCTCTGACCTGTAAAATCTACTCCCCATTCCGGATCATCGTAGGTGTACACGAATACACTGTCAACCTCGCGGTTGAGTAGGGTAACACAAAAGTAAATAATGCAACAAATATGATATGCAATGCCATGATATGCTCGAGCTCAATCACAATTTCAATCTCAAACTCATACCCTTGCACCAAGCCATACCGAACCTCCCGGCAGACTATAATCGGTCGTCACCGAACACCAGCTCAATAGCTGATAAGACACCAGGCCTGGTCTGCAGAACCACCCTGGGCTTTACATCAGAACAATATCTGATCCATAACTTTCTCAGTAACCAATGCATATGCTATGCTCATGAATGCAACGATATAATTATTCAATCATGCTATCAAATAATGAAATGCTCATGACATTACCAATAATTCACAATTAATCCAACCAATAACTATCTCACATCAATCATGCTCAGCATCCATAACACACAATACCACATCCATTCGTAACACATCATCGAGTATAAGGTCAGTGTATCCTACCTGGATAGCAATATAATCCAATCATGCAGTTAACGTCCAATCAATAGCATCACTCCATCACATACTCAACACCTAAACCAACAATATACTTAATTACTAACTAACACGATTACGCCAACTAATATAATCTATCAACTATTCAAAATAATGAAATAAATAATATATTACACATAATGAGACCGTATTACATGACTACCTCAATTAAACAATCAAACATAGAAATATTATCGAACTATTGATAACCGTCACTTTCTCGTATAATAATAAAAATTATTCAACAACTTAATAATTAAATATTATGAGCAATATTGTTAATAATAATAAACATACTATTACTAATAATAACAATACAATAATATTGACAATAATAAAACTAGCATATAATCATAATGTAATACATGAATAATTAACATATTTAGTAATAATAATAATATGTTGTTAACAAACAACAACAATAACAATAATAGTAGCCATAATAATAATAATAGTATTAAGTCTATGAACATAATTTAATAATGTAGTAATAATAATGATAATAAGGCAAAACATTAGAAGTGCATAAAACAAGCAACACGTACAGCGACAACAATTGCTAACACGAACAGCCCCCGACACCAAAACCCTCTGACAGCCCCCAAAAACAACCCCCTCAAACACCATACCGTGCCTGCACCACCACCAAACCACGACCGCTGCCACTACTGTACCATGACGCATTCAATGGCACCAACCATTGACCCTAACCCGACCCTATAAGTCGTCGACATAAGCTCCAAACACCCTGGTCACCACAAGTAACCCAGTTCCTGAACCAACCCGTGCTTCCTAGCCTGTAACCACGCTCTTAAACACCATCTAACACCACCCCTATCCTAACCAACCACCAGACTCGACACCCCACACCACACTCTAGCCCCTGATGCCAAACACCAGCCACCGACACCACTCCAACTCCCAGAAATAGTCGCATAAAACACCCACACACACTACCACCGTCCCCTGTTTCTGATCAGCTTTAAACCCCTAAACGACTGTCGACTAAGGCCCTTCTCGACCACCACGCTCCATCCCAACACCACCACCATATCCGACTAACCCCATAAGACCAGTACTCACGACCCACTACTATAAAAGAACGTGAAAATAAGAACAGAAGCAGCAGGAACGAAACGGATTGAACACGCTTAGAACAGAGTAAAAAAAACGTTGTGTACTGCCTGCATTCAGTACATTATCGATGACGGTTACAGTGGCCCTATGGTTGCCTATTGACGATATATATGTTATTCATACAACAAGGAATACCCACAACCAAACAACCCAGATTCGAAGGTCTTAAAGTACAAGAAACAGAAGATAAAACTTACAAGCGCAGAAGGAGGACGATGATGGTAGCGACTGTTATGCTGCGTTTTCTTCTCTTAATCTCCCTTGGAACCCACGGTGGTTGTGTTTGTGTTAGAGGTGGGAGTATGGAGGCAGCCTACGTATATGGTAGTTAGGGTTTTACGAAGTTGTGGAGGCTGATTGGTTTGTACATGTTCTCTATGTCGATGTTTGTGTTTGTGGGTGTTTGAGGGATTAGGTTTAGGGTTTTACCTAGTCTTGGTGTCACGGTTCTCATAAACTATTCGAGCCCAAAACCAACCCGTTTCTCTTTGTCTTACACTCCGCCCCCGACTCGTAATTTAAAATAAACGAATACGCATATATTATTTATAATAATTAAATTATGTACTTTAATATTAGTAACTATTTATTAAATAATTTATAAGGATATAAAATTATTAGCACTTATATAAAAATAATAAAACAAGTATATTTGAGGAATAAATATAAAATTATAAGTATATTTAATAATTATAAATATATTATCAAATTAAAGGAATACGGATCAAATGTCATTTTATCAAATATAAAAATAATTATGAAACAAGAAATAATCGTAACAATACGATTTATAAAATAATAACGGTTTACGTAAAATAATTTATAAACATTCCATCGGAAATACTTGTATAAAATATAGTTTGACTGCCGTTGACGAGGCTCAAATGCGGGGTATTACAATAACTAATATAATTACTATAGCGATTACTAAAATACGTATCGAATAATATATAATTATACTAATTAAATTATGTAATATAGTAGTAGTAAATATTAATTAATTATAAGAATATAAAATTATTAGTACTTCCATAAGATTATATATAAAAAATTAGAATTTAAATATAATTACGACTTAAATAATAAAACAAGTATAAATGAGAAATAAATACAAAATATGAAATATATTTCATTATAAATACATTATCAAAATTAAAGAAATACGAATGAAATTTCATTTTATGAAATGATCATCAAATATGAAATAATTATGAAATACGAAATAATCGTAGAGATACGATTTATAAAATAATAATAGTTTACGTAAAATAATTTATACACATTCCATTTGAAAGACTTGTATAAAACATAATTTGACCGCCGTTGACCGAGGCTAAAATACGGGGTATTACATCAACAAGGAAGCTAACCCAAAACAAGGCATCATAAACTACCATCTTCAAGGCTAAGGACGGTACTGAACAAGAGCGCAAAGAGGCAAAAATAACAAAAGAACAAATGCATGAACAAAAGAGGTTTATGGTTAAGGAGGAAGATAACTCTTCGGATTACGGAAATCACTAACCACTCAACCATAAATGAAACATCATCATCATCATGATTCCTTACACACCTCAGAAGGCAGCTCTTTCAACCGCAAAACTCTCAAGGCTTCCTCAACTCAATTTGGGTCACTCACTTCTAGGTCATCCACGATACAAGGTATCCCATTACCAAAGGAACTTCACAACTCTCGATTATTACTCAACAATCAACATCCTTCATAGAGCTAGATCCAAAATTAGTAACAAGGTCAAACTCATACCCAACTAGCATATCTTACAAATCTCCAAACACGGTGAATCACAAAAACAAGGATCTTAAACCAAAATCTATCGTATTTCTAGACCTCTAAACAAAAATTCGTTACACTCATATCGACAATCAAAGATATGAACGTGGCACTCTCGGAAGTGTACTTGCTCTCATACGTAGGGCTATGCGATAATCATCCAAAACGTCTAATCCCAAAAGCATAAACACGGTATTCTTCAAACCGTAACCATTCCCAAACGTAGGACTACGAGTTAAACATCCAAAGTATTCAGTCCCAAACTGGTCAGCTCTCATCGACCCAAATCAAGAAAACATCTTTTAAACCTTGACTACCATAATTACCGTAAAGTGATCATCCCAAAAGAAAGTCTCATAAAAGTAACAACTTTCACCCAAACGGTCTCTAGGTAACCATTAACAATCTCATAGATAACACCAAAATTATTAGCCTCACGGTTGGTACATACCAATCCACAAGAAGCACTCATACCTTTAAACCTTTAACATGAAACCATCAAGATGGCACCCTAGCTAATATCACCCAAACGTCACCAAATGCTAACTCTCTCAACTAAGTCCGATAAAACAAGACCAGGGATCCTCTAAACATATATCACTAGTCCTCAAACGAATTCACCCTCACAACTAAACCAAAAGACAGAGAGCAAGGTTCACAAGGGTAAAGATATGACACAAACTCAGAGACAAACGCGATACAAGAACTTGAGAGAGAGAGATACATAAGATGACGGGCTAAGCGACTCTAGGTTATGGACTCCAACATTAGCGAAGCCATGAGAAGAAGAATAAGCATTAGAGGTAAGAAGATATATGACGTAAAAAGAGGTCAAGTAAGCTTTGTTATGAAAACATAACTCGACATAATTAGCATGGAAGAAGAAAGAAGAAGAAAAGCGTTGAGGAAAGTTTATGATTTGAACTGACACAATTCCCAAGGCTCGGGTTTCCTAAAATCCTCACAAAGTTCTCATCTCCTATTTACCAATTCAAGCACACTGAACTATCGCTTTCCAAGAATTATTTTCCCAGATGATTCACCATACTATAAGTTCTTCCAAAAATTAAAGATGTATGATCATCTCAATTTCAATAATTTCATAAAATTCCGGGTCTCTACACTTCTTAAATCACTCAAACAAAATTTCTGTAATACTCTATGATAAACCATTTCTATACCATTGTTACTTCACAATCTTTATACTCCATAGATTATCAACTCTCTTATTCCTTAAATTCCCAAAACTTTCATTACTCATCGATTGAGTTACTCTATTCTAATCCCACACAAGGCGTAAATCCTTATAATTCATTAATTCCTCAAAATGTGAACACTAAGATCCACTATTAACGTCTTCACACCTCTATATACGAATCCAAACGTCCATTAAACATCGCAACATCGAAATCTCACAAATCCACAAGTTGCACCTCATGACATCAATCAAACATCCAAAGACATGATATTCAAGTAACTCCTTAAAGGTTACACCTCTAATTCCATCAAATAACTAAAAGAGTAGACTTCAATCAAATCACTAAGGATTACCTTATAGATTGTTTCACTACTCATCCATCATTATAAACGATTATTATTCTTAAACGTAACATCCCAAGTATATTTTCCAAATTCATTTTATGACTTCTAACACCTCATCCATACTCTTAAAGCGACACATATTAACCCACTGGTTCAAAATCCCAATTATGATTACCAAGGTTAAATTCTTCCGAAAGCTACATATACCACTCAAAATTTAATCTAGTAATTTCACCAACCAATTCCACCCACCAATTGGGAAAACAACTAAACATTAGGATCACCAAGATATGACTTACTAAACTCCCTAAACGTTTTCAGTAACATTACTTCTCAAAATAAGGGCTAGGGGTTATCCTCGAACAAAATCCTCAATATCCAGCTAAGGTATGCTACCTACGAAGCGCCATGGGAAAAAAGTATGTAATAAGGATAAGGTTAAGTTGGGAATTACGGAAATAACTTCCGATTTAAGATAAAAAAGAGTTCGGAAAAGAAGGATATGCATCAAGAAATAAGAGAAGGTGATGCATGATGAACAAGGAGTATCTTCAGGGACATAGAAGCATCCTTCAAAGATAGCACGAATCTTCCATCTTCGGTAGTAGACAATAATATTGATCGCCATCCACGTAAGCTCATCGTTCACCCATCCTTGAGCACAAAAATAAAATCTTTGACAATTAACAAACATGTTAGACCAACAAGGAGCAATCACATAACAGACTACCACTTGATGGCATGTCCAATCACACAAACAACAACAACCAATAATAGAATGAACGCCGTCAGGTAGAATAACCGCTACAACTGACAGTCAGGGAGTATAACCGCTCCACTAACAGGCTAGGACGTATAACCGCGCCCTAGCTACCGGAGCGCATAACCACGTCATCCGGATACTATGTATAGCGCATAACCACGGACACTGACCAATCCCGAACATAGTTAGATAAAATCCCATAACAGGAGTGGCGTTTGTTCATTACAGTGATACAAAAATCGTATCACCGCTATCTATTCACAACCAAGGCAACATAACCGTTACCAACACAATTTAGAGTGACATAACCATCACCTAAACACAAGCAAGGCAACATAACCGTCACCCTACCCATCTTAAGATAACATAACCGTCATCAAAACACAATTTAAGCTAACATAACCGTTAACCAATTCATTTACATACAAGATCCAACAATAGATAAATAAGACAACACTTAAGTCCATTCCATATGGGAGAAGAATAAACGGAACTGATTAATAAAACATAAGTCTTAAAAACGTTTTACATTTAAGCTGTCCTCTGCCGTAAAATTCATAATTAATTCAAATAAAATCGAAATGATACAAGGCCAACTGGGTCAAATTAATAAGACTTGTATATACAATATTTGTCAAATAAACATTTTCAAAATACGAACTTAATAGGGGGTTATTGTCTGATCTTTACAGTGTGTCAGAAATCGTCACACAAAATGTATTACTTTATAAAACGGGTTTAACAGATCATTTTGGGGCAAAGCAAACTCCTAACATCATCTAAACTCTTCAAAGTTTAATTATTGAAAAGGAACAGAATAGTTTCAAAGTATAAAAATGGTTTTCGAAATAATCTTTGAGCTAATGTCCGTTATACGAGTATTTCAGCGCAATGTTCGTAAATAATTTATTGTGAACAAACGACATGCAAGAAAATTACGAAATTTTAGAGGTAGACTCTAGATTTAAAATAAGCAGGGGTCTCTTTTCAACATTTTCAAAGACGGATACTCTAAGATGTGGAAATAAATTGTACAAGACAATGGACAGATTTGTCAAGGTGCGGAAACTTTATCAAATAACCAAAGTAAATCAAGCATTATGAACTTGAAAGACTATCAAACTAATCATCCTCAAAGATCACAACCTTATTTAACAATACAATCCTTAATGAATTTCCAACTAGAATATCACCCAACACAACCATGCAAAATGGAATTCATCCAAACATATGATTTATGAACTTAATCATGTCACTATTTAACCAAACACAATTCTAGTATACTAAACATTACTAGCATATAGAACACATGCAAACATAGACGATAAGTCGAGTAACCCATCACCGTTACCTTATAGCTCTTCAATAAGCATGATTTTGACTCAAAGCCACTCCGGTTTGGACAACCGAACTAGCTACACATAAATAAACGAGGTTAGCTAAGAGAATCGTGCCTTAAAGGCCACGAACATAGTATATTAAGGAAGAAATTTGATACTTTTATTACCTAGAAAGATGGAGGTCGAGGAGAGGAAGAGATAGCCGCGAAAATCGTCGAAAACCGATAAGAAACGAAGATTTTACGATCGTTTTACGGTGGAGGTATGAAGGTGTAACAATGGTGTTTGTGACTTTGTGTTTGGTGTGTTTTGCTGAAAAACATGAAGGAAAGAAGAAGAATGAAGAAGTCCTTGGGCATCAAGGAACTTAGTTGCATGTTCAAGCCAAGTGTTGGAAGCTAATGTCATGTGTTGAAGCTTAGGCCATGTGTCGAAACTCTTACGCCAAGTGTCAAGACGGTTAAACCATGTGTCGAGGGTTTTAAGCCATGTGGAAGGAGTGATTAGAACATGTGTCTAAGTTATTAGGCCAAGTGTAAGAGGTACTAAGCCTATGTGTCGAAGGTTTTAGGCCAAGTGGAAGAGGTAGCCACGAGCGAGCATCTCGTCGCGGATATTCTTCGACAGCCTTTCGTATTTTCGGCATAATTTCCTCCACGGAACTCCGATTGAGGTGTTTTTGGTGGCGTTGGAAAGCTACGAAAAAGCGCTAAAACGTTTATTTTATAAGCAAGAGCTAAATATGCCTTAAAAATATCTTTAAATTAGTAACAAGCACAGAGTAGTGTTTCACAAGTTTAAGGAGTATAAGTTTAAGTCGGACATATTAATATCATTGTCCAAAACGATAGATTTTAAAAGAAATTTTATTTATTGTGGAACATTATTATTACTAAAATAAGATTTTAATAATATATAATGACTTGGAAATTACGGGGTGTTACATGAGCTCTTCAGGTTGCTTCCAAATGAGGATCTAAACCAAGCTGTCGTGCTGGTCTATGCTAATGAACATGATTTGAAAGATGCGATGTCAGCAGCTGAGATTACTGATGCTCTTTCTCTTCACAGTATTAAGAATCACGATTGGCATATCCAGGCATGCTCGGCTCTCACAGGTGACGGACTATATGACGGGTTGGGATGGATTTCCGAGCGAGTTTCCCAGAAACCCGCGAGTTAGTTGGATATGAATTGATATTTTGGTTTGTTTTAACATGTGTTTTTGTAGTGGTTGATATTGTAATAAGTTTTTAAGTTAAATCAGATTATTTTACCTATTAAAGTGTAACGTTTCGTTAGTTGTGTGTATGAGATGGCTAGTCAAGAATGCACATCATTGTGTGAGGTGATGAATCAAGATTGTTTTACCCCCCTTGTTCTAAAACGAAAATGTAGAATTTTTTGCCGGTTCTGAGAATATTGAGTATGATTATAGATGCGAACATTTGTTCGTAAACAGAGTTCCAAGGATGCATATCCGGATAATTTGTATGATCCGAAATGATTCCTGATATGGATATCCAAAAACAATGGTCGCATATTCCTATGTAGACAATACAGTGATGAATATTCAGTTTTGAATCCTCTCTATTGCATGGTATTAAACTTCATTGCTTAGTGTTATGATCTGGAGAAGTTCTAAGAGGAGACCCCAACTTCAGTCCTATGTTAAGTCTCGGCAAATCAGAGAGCTAAACGGAAAATTGATAAACAATTCGGCACAATTTTTTGAATGCATTTTATGGACACAAGTGTTTATAACACCATTAATTGATAACAATTTAACGATTCATTGATACAAACTCAAGCGGATTACATCTACAATAATAAAAATTATGCTTCTTAATCTAGGAAATGTACTTAAAAGCTACTTCGTATAATTGATTGTGTTATATGATCACAATGCAAATACTACACAACAACAAGCATTGAAGAGCTCAACAACATGGCCACATAATTATGAAGACGATTGTTGTCTGTCAATTTGACGAGATTGTACACTGGAATCCCAGATAATGTTGTCATTTCTCCTGTGTTTTGCGTCATCTGGCTATGCTTTCTTAGGTGCTAGCTCAATTAATCCCGGCTCTCGCCTTGTGTTTGCCCTTGGTTCGTTAAAGTGAGCAGGAAACTGGTTCACTTCTCTATGTTTCTCCTAGTTTGTCTGTATGGTAACAATATCTTGAAATTTTGAATGACGGTTGAATGGGCCACTATTCCGATTCAAGATATGGCAGATGATGCCTAGAATTGGAACAGAAAAATCTGAAACCAGTATTTGAGACAAACCAATAATATAATCATAAAAATTCCTAATTACTAAAACTAGGGTTTTTATTAACCCAGAATCAAGAGCAATCAAAGCATAAAAACAATTGGTACCTTCTAAAAAGAAAATGATGAAGATGTACGTGATTGATGATGAGCTTCCATGGTGATGATGTTGGAGGGATACAAATTGATAATGAAGGAGATGATGGATGTTTCTCGTGAGTTAGGTGAAGGAATACCAAGTCAGGGGGGTTTTATTTTTTTGACAAAAGTTGGTATTAGTTTATTTAGAGGTTAATTAAACTAATTTGTTTGTTTAGTGAGTAATTGAGTCGGGAAATAAGTGGAAATATGACGGAAGTGAAATACGGTGTGAGTTTGGATATATACGTTCTAAGGTAGGTGGTATTTTGTAATAAGTGAAGTACAGGGTGGTAATTTTTAAAATACCGTAAATACTAGGTGGTTATTTCCAATTTTCACTTAATTAAATTATGAGTCACTAAAATTGTACTACAATACCTGTCACAATAAAAGCTAAAACGTTGTTAGATATATTTAGCCAATTATTTTAAAATGTATACCAAGCATAGAACAAACTAGTAGTCAGTAATTTCGTACTATAATACTTCCTCATATTCTCTATTTTCTTCCATATTTCCTTAAACGGATTATTCAGGTTTTCTTTCAATTTCCTATTTTGGTAACTTTTAATTATATTTTATCCATGCCTTTCTCGTATCAACCAACCCCACCCAACGTTTTTGCTCTTATTTTATTAATTTCATTAATGTTTGTGACCCACAATTAATTATTTAACTCCTAATTATTTATCACTCTCCCCTATTCTAAAGGTCACATACTCTCTCTTTCTTCATTAAAATATATTATTTTTTGAGTATTGTACTGCTCCTCCAATGGAAAAGAAAATCCAAAATAAAAGGTACTAAAAGAAAGATTTGACACAAGTGGCAAGTCTCCCCTCCATAGACCATATGAATTCAGTATATCTTGGAAGTGTTGAACAAACATTTCTCTTACCTGAGCTTCATCATCACTTCCTGTTCAGTTGATTTATTATTCACTCACTTACCCACTAAAAATCTCTCCCACTTCACTACTTCACTACTTCACTACTTCACTACATCACCACCTGTTAACTCTGGTGTTATACATTAAAAATGGCAGCTTTAATTAACAGCTTTGCAGCTCTAAAATTATCGAATACCCACTTTAAATCTCGTCCTTTTCTTCCCTCTCAATCCATTTCTCTAACCAGTAAGTCGCCCATCTTTCTCTTTTACCTGTTTTTTTTGTTCTTCATTGACATCATCTCCTTTTTGTTGTTTTTGATAGGACGACGATTAACAATAAGAGCTGCTGATATTGATACTAATGAAGGTAGTACTGCTTCTGTTTGTTTAGTAATAGTATGCTATGTTGAGTATTAGTCCTTCGATATAGTTCTCCATAATTTTCATCTTGGGTTATTCAAAACAACCTCTTTGTGTTGCAATCACAAGGGTAAGGCTGCATATACCTGCAATTTGTGGGAGCCATTGAGGCACTGGAATGTTGTTTTTATTGTTAATAATTGTTTTTGTTGATTGCAGTAAAAGCAGAGGTACCAGAGAAAGCACCAACAAAGGATGGTTCCAGCTTCAATCAGCTTCTTGGTATTAAAGGAGCTGCTCAAGAAACTGTAGGCTTTCCCTCCTTTTTTTAATTCCCCCTAATACTCTATTACAATCTGACCTACTTCTATCGCCTTTCTTGAGCGCTTGTGGGGTGGACTCTCTCTTCTTCTAAGCATTGCCGTCTTTGAATGTCTATAAATTATCACTCCAATATGCTCCCATGGTTTCTAATAGGAATATTAATAATAGTTGGCCTCCAAGGATCAAAAGGTTTTTGGTTTAGAGCTAGTGCGACGGGAGATACAGGTTCGAATCCTAGTAACCTCAAAACCCCTCAAAAACTCACGAACTGTAAACTAACACTCTTCAAACCCAATGCGCATTTGAGTGAGTGAGCGTAATAAGAATATTAATAATAGTTGGACCTCAACCATCACCTTAAGTTTTGGTTGAGATGGTTCATCTATCAGTTTCACCCTGAATTTTTAAGGGACATGTTCCTCTGTATGGTTTATGGCTGATCGGTGTCAACCATGGATAGCTGGAAGTAAGTCTGTTGCTTCTGGTTAGTTGGAGCAAGTTTGCAGTAATCAATGTCGTCTTTGAGCGCTGTAATATCTCTGCGGATCTGCTTGAATGAATATAGATTGTCCATATATTGTTTGGGTTGTGGGCTTGTGGCAGTACAGAACATTTTCTACAGTGATATGATTAGAAGCACTTGTAATGGCAATGTCACATTTACTTTTTCTGCATTTAAATATGTTGAAGTGAAGCATTTCTTCATCTTCATCCTAAGGTGAACGAAAGTGAGCTAATGGTAACATAATGTTATTGTTTCAGAATATATGGAAGATTCGTCTTCAACTTACCAAGCCTGTTACATGGCCTCCGTTGATCTGGGGAGTAGTCTGTGGAGCTGCTGCATCAGGTAACTAATAAATGTACCATGCATTTCATTCTTCATAAAATTGCCATGTTTCTACTCCATTGATTCCAGATTTCAGTTGCTTCTGTGTAGTATTCTAGCTTATTCAATTTAGAAGGTGAGAAGTAATTTTAGTGCTCTTTAATTTTGTGTTATATTCTTCTGTTGCTTACTTAATATGGCTTATATAGTCCACTATTTTTTTCTGTAGCAAAAAGTGGATCCAATAATGGACACTTGTAGTCTGTAACTAATTTCACACTAATGACTCATGACTTGCATCGTGAAATCCTGAACTCTATTTGAACCTCTACCTCAATTATCGATCACACATTGGAAAATCTGGTGGAATTTTGTCTCTGGTTTGTTCTCCTTGACGATTTAGTCTAATAGACGTTCCTAAGAAATAGAAACCCCAGTGAGTGTAAATTTAGGGGTCAGAGCTAAGCATTTTCGATAAGGTTTTTGCTAGACCAAATCCTGAAGAGTTTTGCATTTTGCAATACGACGAGTGTTTACTGAAAAGAGTAAATATTTAAGTTTATGTGACCATCGTGATTTACTTTCTTGCAGTTTAACATTGAAGCCTGCTTCTTATGTTGGCTTTGTAGGAAACTTTCATTGGACTCCGGAAGATGTAGCCAAATCAATTCTATGCATGCTGATGTCGGGGCCTTGCCTGACTGGTTATACGCAGGTCAGTTCTCGGCAGGCATCTTGCATTTCCATATTACGCCTTATAAATACTTATATTCTGTAATTTATTTACTCAAGTTGCTCTGCAGACCTTAAATGATTGGTATGATCGAGACATAGATGCAATCAATGAGCCTTACCGTCCTATTCCATCTGGGGCGATTGCTGAAAATGAGGTACTGGATATACGATAACATTTGTAAGTCGACGTAATTGACTATTTGTAAAACTCTTCATAACAACTGTTAACTTGAGTGTAGGTGATCACTCAAATATGGGTCCTGTTTCTTGCTGGACTTGTTTTGGCAGGAGGGTTGGATGTATGGGTAAGTTATTTGCATTTTGCAGCTCATCTATATTTCTTGTGTTCATGTACTGTATCACGTTCATGCTAAAGTAATTCCTTGGTCTCTGTGTTTAATCCTGAAATTTTCAGGCAGGGCATAAATTTCCAATACTTTTCTATTTGGCTTTGGGTGGATCTTTCATCTCTTACATTTATTCTGCTCCTCCTTTGAAGGTGATTTTCACATTTCAATAATTTTTTTTGTTACTAAAGACGACTTCCATATTAACAAGCTCGCATATTAGTGCAGCTTAAACAAAATGGCTGGATTGGAAATTTCGCCCTTGGATCAAGCTACATCAGTCTTCCATGGTGTGAAATCTTCTTCTTTCTCCCCTCCCTAGTTCCCTCTCCTTCACACACTCAGTTAATTTATGATCACTTATCCTTGCCAACAACGGGGTTTTAAGTCATGCATGTTGCTTCTTATGTGATTTGTAACGACCATAGGACTCCCTCATCTCACAGTTTTAATTTACGACCTCCCACCAGTCAAGTCTAAGGATACAACAACATTACTCCAGTGGACCAAGGTCTTTGACAAATGGCTGAGTAAGGAACAGGCGAATATATGCAATTGGCTTACTTCTAAATAATAGGTTCCCAAATGACCCATAATTGAAATTATGTAGAGAATTGCACCATGACTGCTATTTCAAAATTAAAGAACAATAATTAGTTTGGGGATCCATTTTGCTTTATCCTCGTAATCTAGAACCACCGAATAGTGAGTCTTTGAATTCGTTTGCAGTAGAAAACAATCACCATTTTTTAAGAATATTTTGGTAACATATGCTGACTATAATGCCTTTGGAATTTAAATTTAACATTTACCACAGTTGCAATAATTAGTAGTCTTGCCTCACGCTTAAGAGCTTCTAGTCTTATTTGCTCAACCTCACTCTTCTCATATGAACTCAATAGACAGACCCTCTTCTTATTTTATGCAGTTTCCTGTCGCATATAGGCCATATTTTCTGAACATGTTTCCCTGAATGTTTGTGGATAGGTGGGCAGGTCAAGCTTTATTTGGCACGCTAACACCTGATGTAATTGTCCTTACACTCCTGTACAGTATTGCAGGGGTATGCTTATTCTATTCTCTTAAATCTCCTACTCCAAACTTAGCTACCAAGGTCTTACTAACTTTCCTATTGTGTGGACATTGTAGCTTGGTATTGCAATTGTTAACGACTTCAAAAGTGTTGAAGGTGACCGAGCAATGGGACTACAGGTTTGTCAAATGTTCTCCTTAGGGGACTTTTAGGGTGTGTTTGGATAATAAATTGGGAGGGAAAGGGAAGGGGAGGGGAATGGAGGGAAGTGAAAGGGAAATAAAGGAAAGGGAGGGGGAATGAAGAGGGGTTGTTTGGATGGTAAAAATAAAGTCGAGGGAAAGGGTGGAGGATGAAGGGAGTTAAGTCATATTAGATGAATATATGGTCATATCATTCTTAAATAAGAGTCAAAACAAAGTTTTCCTTCCAAATCTTGCCAACAATGGAGAGATCATAGTTTGGTCTAATGGAGGGAAATTGAATCCTCCCATTTCCCTCCTTCCATATATTGTAACCAAACAATGGAAATTGAATCCCTCCCTTTCCCTCCCCTCCCCTTCCCTCCAATTCTCTCAATCCAAACACACCCTTAGAAATGAGTGTGGTGATTACTACAAAGGTAATAGAGACGAAAAAAGGTAAAAAGGAGAAAAGTGAGGATGGTGAAGGGAGGAAAAGCGAGTGGTGAGAAATATCACTCACAACTATTTGGGGGTGGTGCATTACCGTAGGGGGTGAGTATTTGTCCCATTATCGGGGTAACTCCCTTCCTTCCTTCAATACCACCACTAACTACTCCATTTTTTTTTATTTTGATCTCTACTATCCTTGTTACATTTTCCCCATTCAATAAATGACTTGAGTGTAGGTGCCTCTCTCCCTTTTTTTTTGTCCTCAGTTTGAACTTTGTGCCCTGTTATTGACAGTCGATTCCAGTAGCTTTTGGCACTGAGGCTGCAAAGTGGATTTGTGTTGGTGCTATTGATATCACGCAGCTGTCTGTTGCAGGTAATTTATTTTAAAAAATTTAGATTTTACTAAAGCAAAATTGATATTTTACTAAAGCAAAATTGATATTTTACTATTAAAATTAGCCTCTGTACATTCATGACTCTTAACCACTTCTGCAGTTCTAGGCTACTATCTGAATATTTATTGTTGACAATTTAGGTTAAGCTTAAACAAGAATAACTGCACTGTTTTTACATTATCAGTTCTGTGTTTCTTAGTTGTTTGACAATTTCGATCACAAGTTGCAAGAGACTAAGGTCTAAGAATGGTAAATTCAGCTGAATGGTTCCCAATACAGCGGGGACAATAATAGTAAGAGCTAGTATATTGAATGGATATTATGGTTGAACATAGCAAAATGACCTCAGAATGGCTGCACTTGTTTTCGTCGTAAAGTAGAGATCATTTTAATGCGATTCACAACAATCTTCATTGTGGATTTTCTGGAAGCCTTCTGTGCTAACAGAGAGACAAGGCTTCATCAGTCTGAGGTCGGTTTAGGCACTGAGAAATGTTTCTGATGTTGTATTGCTGCAACCTACTCAATCAGCTCAACGTGTAATGGTTGACCTGGCTTAAGGCCTTTGAGTCTGAGCTCGACTCTGTAGGTATACAGCAATGTTAAGAGTAAGTAGGTAGTTTTGCCACCCTTGACCCTTGTGGTCCTACAAACTCCTACAGTCCTACCTGCTCTAATCCAGAGTAACGCGAATAGTAAAAATGATAGATTGAATGGGTAAAGTCTACTGGAATATGATGAAACATACGAAAATGACTCAGTGGGGCTGATACTATGATGAAAAACTATGAACATCTGATAAGTTTACACTGATTACATGTTAGGTTATCTCCTGGGGGCTGGGAAGCCGTATTACGCCTTGGGCCTACTGGGGCTGATACTTCCACAAGTGTATTTCCAGGTGATCCACATATTTTTCATCCTTTGAACCTGCATTTATTAATTATCTTTTTGTGTCGTCAGCTGACTCATACATACATTCGGCTCCTCTCACTATGGCGGTTGCCTTTGAAGTATTGCTATGTTGTCTTACCTTGCATGTGACCATGGTTCAGTCTGAAAGCCTTTTATTTTGGATTTGCAGTTCCAGTATCTCCTTAAAGATCCTGTGAAATACGACGTCAAATATCAGGTACATAACAACAGATTCTTCCTTGTTTCTTTCTGCGTGCCTGCGTTGTTGTTGTTGTTACACCAAGTTTTGCACTGATTGTTGGTAATTTTATGGCTTATTCCAGGCAAGTGCGCAGCCATTTCTTATTCTTGGTCTTTTGGTGACTGCCTTGGCAACCAGCCATTAGTTACTCTCCCTGCCGTCACCTATCTCAATATCTTCTCAATTAGCGCAAGGAGGGAAATTGTCATTTTGAAAGAGAACAATAGACAGGTCAAAATGGCCATGAATTCGACAGGCCAAATGTCGGACCACCATTAGTGTTTTGAATCTTCTTTTAGTACACTCTAGGTTCATTTTTTACGCTTTGCAAACACAAATTGGGACAACAAAACGTTGAATCTTTCTTTTACAAATATTAATCAAGTTTTAAATTATGTAACTTGTCTATGTGAAATTGCATCTTGATTCCGGGAAAATGTATGTATATATTAATAAGAGTAAAATAGAAATTACTTTTTTTTAAAGGACATGTTTTTTCATATACGAATTTTACTCTTTCAAATACGTCTTTTATAATATTATCTTTATCATTTTTTTCAATCCCTCACTTAATAGTTTTTTTTCTCTCCCTTCTCTTTATCCAACCCCACCGTCAACCATCCGATCGTCACCGGCCAACCTCACTCCGGTTGACCTCATTCGAGGCAAATACACATACAACAATACTAAGCAATCAACTATCCTATGGAAATTATTTAGAAGTCAATTGAGTAATATGGGTATTAATAATATTGAGAAATTGTTTTTCACCTCTTTGGTTTTATCAATAAAAGGAGTAAATGTGTAAGTTAGGTTTGTTAATAATGAGCAAGCAAGTAGAAGCTAATTAATCATTTCCATCTGACGGTGTCCTCGCGTGTGTCTGTGGCAGATGTGGTGATTCTGGTGAACTAGTCCCAAACATTTGGGGGAACATTGAGAATAGAATTTGATGCATGTAACATTATTCTTCCTCAAATCAATCTGTAAACATAAAGCATGCAACATTATTGCAACTACGGGTGTTTATTTGTCTATCGTCACCCACCAAACACACGCGTAAAACCAATCCCAATCTTCAACATATATAAGATTGCAGCGCAGTTATACTTGTTCGCCACATACCGACACTGACATTAATTAAATTTTGAAAGATTGCATATTAGCATGACATGTGAAACAGCCTGAAATACTTAATTGTTTTGATCCCCGCACAAGATACAAACTTGCATTAAAACACCAAACCAAGCGTAAACAAGCATACACTTTCCAACCTACAACCTAATCTATAAGGGTTATAACATGCACCATACAGACACTGATGACTGATACACACAACCAACCTAATGGCTAAATGAAGCTAGTTAGCCACACTAGCAACGGCACAGTATGTACTACAGTAATGCAGCTGGGAAAATGCTTCTTTGCCTTCTAGATACTAAAAGTAGCTAAACTAGGTACGGGGATGGACCATTTGTGAGGCTAGCTAATGGAGTTGGATCAGGTATCGCGGGTGCGGTACTTGGACTCATCGATCTCAATCCCTTCCTCCTCAGCACGTTCTCCACCTGACTTGTCCATGGTGGTTAGCCCACCTTTACGGCCCATCTCACGGTACCCCTCGCTCCCTATCTGCTCCTTCCTGGCCTCCCCTCCCTTGTGTCCCATTTCCTGGTATCCTTCATGGCCTAGCTGCTCCTTCCTAGCCTCCCCGCCCTTGTGGCCCATCTCCTGGTACCCCTCATGCCCAAGTTGCTCCTTCCTCGTCTCCCCGCCCTTGCGGCCCAACTCCTGGTACCCCTCGTGGCCTAGCTGCTCGCTTCTTATCTGTCCTCCCTTGCTCCTCCCTTCATTTCTCAATCCACCAACCATTCATGCTTTATTTATTAGTTAAGACTCCAATTACTATTCAACAAAACAAAACACAAACTAGATAAGTAGTAGGACGTACGGAAGCTAAAGAGAAAAATACCTTCAGCAAGGTGCTGTTGAGCCTCAAGGGACTTGCCACCAGTACCACCAGGGACAACGGTCTCACCCTTCTTGGCCCTAGAATCTAGTTCTTCCCTGCTTTCACCCTTCTTAGCAATAGAATCTACTTCTTCCCTGCTTTCTTGTTTTGATGCCATCTTTTCTCTTCTTTTCTGCTTACAAATTACACTTTTAGGTTACGTGCGTTATGTTAATGGATACTATTGAAATTACATGCATGTTTAGGATTAGCAGACTGATACTGTATATATAGGCCTGAAATCTGGAGTATTATGTGACACGCGGCCATATCAGAAGCATGGACCATGTCTTCAGCTTCCACGGTGCTGCTTTGTCAGCACGCGGTAATTTTTGAGCTCCTTCCTTTTGCCACGTTTTCTTTTTATCCTTGCTTATATTAAATTTTACTTGCTTCCATATATTAACTTCCGCTCACTTTTTCGAACTCGCTGCTGCTTCACCTATCCTTTTAGATTTCTTTTCTCATGCCTGCGCACTTTGCTCTACTATCAAACCCTTTCATAATCTAAAAGTTGATAAATCAGTTGTTAGTAAAACTGGGGTATATTATGTCAATCGTCAACAACATAAAGACCGAATGCCAAACCCGGTTTTATTCATACTAGTTGGAATTTCGCGTGCGCAATACGCGATATCTAATAACTTTTGCTTGCATTTATTGTGTTGGCGCTTGATCAAATTATAGTATTTAGGTCTTTAACGATAAAAATATTGACGGTTTTAATTTTTTTCATATACAATTAAGCATATACTCCCTCCTATTCATTTAAATTGTTCCATTGTCTTAAAAGGACAACTTTTATGGTTTATTAGTTGTTTATTATTTTTGTTGTGTAGGGGTATGTTGATTGTGTAAATAAATTGGGTAATGGGTGGGTGGGTAATAAGTGATAAATAGTAAGGGTAGAATGGTAAAAAAATGGAAAAAAAACTTACCAAAAAAGAACAATGGGACATTATCCTGAATAGACCGAAATAGACAATGGGACATTTTAAATGGATAGGAGGGAGTATAAAACAGACAAGGGATATATTATACTATTATTATATCCCTTTTATTTTATTAAATTTTTAACTTTGATACCATAATGTTCGTAGATGCTAAGTTGTCATTTGAAATTAATCGAGGTCAATTTCAGGTGTTATCTCTTGTCCGGCATTTGTGTATTATTAAGTCGATCTTCAGCATATTGTTTACTGTAATGTTTATGCATGAAAAGATTTCATTGGTACATACTAACATGGATAACATAATCTAATATACTCGATTGTCTAAGGTAATTTGAAGTCTACGTCAAATAGTTAACTGAGATGTGTTTAGATATGAACGTATATAGTTAGAAGGATGTATGCCTATACGTCACCTGCAAAGCAGGATATATTTGATGGCTTACTATAGAACTTCTAAGTTTACGTGATATAGTTAACTGAAACGTATCTAAATTTCAGCATATACAATGCTTAGAAGGACGCTCGCATAGACGACATCTACTAATTATCGATATATACATTGCAATCTAACAAGGATTTTCACAACTATATAATTTGTAGGTTGATATAGGTTCAGACATTACTGAGAAAAAAAAGTGTAATGAGTACTTATTTCTCACTTGTAAAAGCTTTGTATTATTATTTTCATATTATTTCTTTAGTTAAACCCACCGCTTTTCATTTTTTTTCCAGACGTATCTCATGAAGGCAGAGAATATAAAATTAACAATCTAGCCATACGCTAAGTTAGATGAGGATCGGAAATTTTTGAAATGGTAATCAGGTCTACATCAAAAATTGTTGAATTAGATCTCTCAAACGATGTAGAAGCAGCTCGATTTGTAGAACTTTTCCGCCAATTACATGTGAAACCGGTAGGACATTTTTACCCATTGATACTCTCGGTTTACAAAAGGTATGACCAATTGTAGTATTGTTGTATTATGAACTACCCTCCATTTCTTTTATCACATATTAGTTTAAAGGATCTTTTATTAAAAAAATTATAAAAATATTATAGTACGGCGCAACAATGTGGATTGGGGTCAAATTACACACGTTATCAATATGAAAAGGTATATGCAAGAATGGAACAGAAATTTCGATTGGCGAGAATTTTTTTTTTCAGACTCAAGCTGCCCATATAGAAACATCCGTGTACAGGTTAGTTACTATCGAAATTTAATTTCTAGTATCTCTGAAACTCTATTTTACACATACATATGGTTGCAAATTGCTTGACTATGAAATTGTTTTGCTTATATTTTTTATACAGTTGTAAACTGAACGCTTCGACGATGAAAGCTCTGCTATCAAGCTCACTATTTCTAATGAAGGTGCAATTCGTATACTGATCCTTAGTCGAACAACCATCTTCCTCCTATAAAACACCAATGTCCTTTATACAGCCTACAACAAGGCTTTAAGCGACAAGCCGACAACAAACAACAAAAATTAACTTAGAATCATTCTTATGTACAATAACATGTTAAATTTAGCAGAGAAAAACAAGAATAGAGAATATTAAATGCATCTACTTTATCTGATATAAAAAATTTTACTGATAAGATAATCAACATGTAGGAAATAATTTCTCAAATTACATATAAAAGTATTAATCATATTAATACTGTCAATGATTATATCAAAAACGATTCAATAAAACCTCAATTGCAAGAATTAAACAGTCAAGAATATAGGAATTAAACAGTCAAGAATATAAGAATTAAACAGTCAAGAATATAGAAATAACCTTTAGTCCTATATGAGATCGGCCTAAGAACAACCTAGTATAAATCCAAACTTCAAGGTAGAAGTTCTCCTTAGATGCACCCAAGATGACTAAGAAAGATCCCTTCAAAACTCCTCCTAAATTACTATTAATTATTTTAGAGGATTTGTTTTGGGAATTTAAGATGATAAACTGATCAAAGAGAACAAGAGAGAAAAAAAACTTCTTTTTTCGTCCCTTGTACCACACGACCGAATCCCTACGTATAGGGTTTTGTTTTGTGTTGGTATTGTACTTCTATTAGGAAACCTCCTTATATTATAATATTCTAAGTCAGTTTTCTTATTCCGAATTTCCTTAAAATATTATACATATTTTAATTATTTTCGGTGTACAATAATAATTCCCGGAGAACATTAATTAATTATCTTATAATTAATTAACCCAATTATATTATTCTAAAATATCATATATTAAAATATAATTAATAAATATAATATTTATTAGAATTAACATTGAATTCATTTCTCCTAATTATTATTAAATGTTTATCATCTACTTAACTACATTTAGCTAAGTTTAGTATTTACGTAATTATATCAATATATAATCACATTTCCCAGTACTATCCTATAGGTATGACCTTTAGGGATCAGCTGATTATCGCTATCATATGACAGTAACGTCAAAGTACTAGTGAGTCAATCATTACCGATAAAAATTAACCAACTGATTAATATACTAAGTATCCATGTGTGATCCTGTAAAAGATTTATTCAAATAATCACACACTGTGGAGGGCATTTACTCCAACAATCTCCCACTTGTCCTACAAGTGTGTGCGATCACGATTCTCATATCCATAAATTATTCTCCCACTCAATGGAAGACAAATTGCAAAGTCTAACCTTACAAGGTCGTATCTCCCAAGTGATCATATCAAGAGTGGTTTTCTCGACTAGAGAGTAACATACCTGACACGAATCATATTCGAGCATGACCATGCGTTTAAGTTACTACTCCTCGAGTGACCCTGAGAAATATATATAAAACCTGATAAAGGCTGGATATTTTCCTTGACTTACAACCTGCCGATGGAAGCACATCATGAAATGGCCCAGTAAAAGTCCGATTGGCCTCCTTTTACGGTGCACCCTAAGACAGAAACTTAAACCACCCAATACTGTCTATATCGCATGAAATAAACAATGGTCAAAAGAACCGACTTTAGGAATCACAATAGACGTCCCATCCACGACCAGGCACCTAATGTATCTTAACATTTAGGACTCTATGTTGTGGTCACTATGTCCTATGCGATATCATATACCCATATTTGTTATTGATCAGTCAAACGCTTGACTTATGGAATATTGAACCTTCTATCCTTCAACTAACAAAATAATCACTTGAGTTATCGGCTCATATTGGTGTTTACGAACAATGCAGACATATAAAGTAAATGGTGTTCAAAATTGTCATACAATCCACATGTAATACAATATAAAGAAATTCAATGATCTTATTAAGTAATAATTGAAATGATCAAATATCAATCAAATAATGTTTATTACAACTCTGGAACACGTTTTATCCCCATGGATGAGATGTGCCCTTCGTGTTTATTATGCGGTAGTGCCTTAGTCAGCGGATCTGCAATGTTGTTATCCATTCCAATCTTGCACAACGCTATCTCCTTTTGCTCCATGTAATCTCTTATCAGATGAGCTTTTCTGAGTACATGTCTAGATTTGTTGCTAGACTTAGGCTCCTTAGCCTGGAAGATGGCACCACTGTTATTAGTCAAGATGTTGGCTTATCAATTTACTGAAATTGAGTCTTGGGATCATTTATATAATTCTTGAGCAAGATCAATTATATAAATGCTTAAGTCATCACATTAAACTGTTTTTGCATTAGACTATATACAAAACGATGGTATGCTTATCATATTTTATTTTCTTCTTTACAGTATAGAATCCATCTTTCAAATCAATAATATTGCATACCAAATGGCTGGCCATACAGATGTCTCTATGCCTAGTGTCACACTCGCACGTGAATCCTGGCTAAAAGCTTTCATGGACCAGATGAACCAGTCCACGCAACTGAAAAATTATGGGTCCAACTTTGCGGACTGGGAGGCGGCATTACGGAATGCAACCATAGCTGATGGTTAGCTTAAGTACTTGACTGAGCCGTTACCATCCAACCCAGGCCCCAATGCTAGAGCTAACGTATCACAAGCGTATAATGATTTCGTTGTGGAAGGAGCTGCGATAAAGAACGTACTCATCTTTGCAATGGAATCCAATTTGCAAAGGCGCTTCATTTCCCATGGTGCAAATAGGATTTTCACCACACTCACTAACGAGTTCTCAAAAACACCAAGAATCGTTACTTATGAGCATATCTGTCGCTTCTTTGATGCGAAACTCCAGAAGGGCCAACCATTAGCCCTCACATTCTTAATATGATTGAGAATGTCGAGAAATTGGAGTCCCTAAACTGCAAAATCAGTGAGAACATTATCATTGATCGAATGCTTCATTTACTTCACCCTCATTTATCTAGGATCTTAAATTATAACTTCCCAAATAAATAAGATTGTTACCATCATGATAAACCAGGGTAGTAGATACTCAAAGAAAAAGAAACACATTACTTTAAATTTAAATGGTGTTTAAAGTCTATTACATCTCGCCCCAAATCTAAATACATAACTATGTCATGACCAACTAAAATAAAGTCTGAAAGAAAGAACTAATGTGATCTACAAACTAGGTAACTCCAGAGTCGGTATCTCACATTCATGTCCCAACTCCTAGCTCATCTGTCTCTTTCCTGTAAATTCGACTCCCCTTAACTGTAACAACCCGACCTGCCACCGTCATAACACAAACCCAATAAGATGAGTGCGCACTTTTGGGCCCGTTATTTGTCCTCACTTAAGCCCAAAAGCACAAGGCCTTGTTACTAAGTGGTGGGTGAAAGTTATTATAAACATATCACAAGCCTCACATTCTACCAATGTGGGACAACTTTTCCCTCACACTCTTGGGGTGTTACAAACTCCCCCACTTAAAGAACACAACGTCCTCGTTGTGCCTCAAACTTGACCACAACCAGGGCCAGAATCCTCCCCCGCTAGGTGTGTGACCCGGGTACTCCCGACCACAAGCTCACCACACGGTCGCAGGGTCGCTCTGATACCATTTGTAACAACCCGACCCGCCACCGTCATAACACAAACCCAATAAGATGAGTGCACACTTTTGGGCCCGTTATTTGTCCTCACTTAAGCCCAAAAGCACAAGGCCTTGTTACTAAGTGGTGGGTGGAAGTTATTATAAACATATCACAAGCCTCACATTCTACCAATGTGGGACAACTTTTCCCTCACACTCTTGGGGTGTTACATTAACGGATCATAGTAGGTGTACACGAATACACTCTCAATCTCGCGGTTGAGTAGGATAACTATCACGGATCAATAAATAAATATGCAACAAAGTATGATATGCAAATGTCATGTCACTACTGAGCTCAATCACCACCTGAAACTCCAATCACAACCCGTTACACCAACCTTGACCGAAACTCTCGGCCGTGTATCGTCGACCATCGTCGAACACCAGCATAAAAGCTGAAGGCACCAGGTCTAGTCCTACAAAACCACCCTGGGCCTAAATCAAAACAGTATCCACTCTGTACTTCGATTAGTAACCAATGCATATGCCATGCCCATGAATACAAACATACTATAAATAAATCATGCCAAACATTATGCCCATGAATACAAGCATACTATAAATAAATCATGCCAAACATTATGTTCATGCCACTTATGATTAACAGATTATAACATCCATTCATTAAACAATCCAAGTATAATGATAAGTGTATCCACCTGATTAAACAAGCTTTAAGGATCACGAAATCAACAGAGATTAGAAATACTCCACTTCAAACTCATTTCCTATGAATATTACTTCCTCCATTCAAATACAATCTACACTTATTCCATTTTAATCCATTCATATCCAAACTACCACTTTCTTATTAAAGCCTAAAAAATTACTAAAGTGTCCTTATGAATATCAATTATTTACACAAAATACCATTGAATGGCCCACCATTAATCAACTATCACCCATTTAAGTTAATAAAAAAACACCTTACACACATCCAATTGTACTTTTAATAATTTTTTAACCTATTTCTTAATATTTGTGCAAAAAGCAAAACTATACTTTGGATATGAATGAAGGAAGTATTATTTAATATTAATTCTCTATTTAACATAACATGTTTATAACTAACTAGTTCATTGGTTAATCCCGTCAAATAAGCCTTTATAACAACTAATTAACTTACTAACTCAATATTGTTCTGTATGACAACTTTTAATTAAATAACTAAACGTAGAAATATTAACAAATATCAAACATGAAATGATCGTTTACAACTAACAACTTTTAATAATAATATGAAGAATACTACTAATAATAACAGTAACATTATATCAAACCAATAATAAACACACGCAAACACGGCACAAACATAAACAGCCCCTAGACAACCCCTCTGACAGCCTCACAAAACAATCCCTTCGACCGCCCTAACGCCGCCTGCACCACCACCAATCCACGATGGTTGCCACCACTGCACCATGACACATCCATTGACACCAACCACAACCCCTGACACAATCACTCCAACCTTCGACACAAACAACAAAACCCCCTGGTCACCACACCACCACGCTGCAACTGTGGTTGTCCTTCTCTGCAAACCTGACTACCACCACCAGTACCACGACTCAAACCACCACCAGACTCCAGTACTCCACCCTAGACGCCTATCACTCCCAAATACAGCCCCTCGAAAACCCCTCTGACAGCCTGAATAACAGTCACCCACACCTCCCAAATATTGGCCATATGCTCTATCCATGGCCACTCGCCTTCATAACATCACCCCAAGCAAAGCTAATAAACACCTACCTCATACTCAAAGTCTCTACCTCAAACTGTCATCATACTCTCATCTTTGGGTTTTCGAATGCCTTTGTTATCCACGCACTTCTTCCCCTTCCACACATAAGCTTCATGCTTGTTCATCACCATGCGTCTTTCTTGGTTTACCTCCTAATCACCGTGGCTACTTATGCGTCTTTCTTGGTTTCCCTCCTAATCACCGTGGCTACTTGTGTCTCGATCTGGCTACCCGCAAGTTCATTATACCGACATGTTACCTTCCATGAGACCACCTTCTCCTTTTAAGACTAGACCCCCAAGACCCACGACTACACCTTTCTCCAAGATGGCCCCTCCCCTACCTCACGCACCACCTACACTCCTCTACCCCTATCCCTGACACCACCCCTGTCCACCCTCCCTCTCCCGCTGCCTCCCTCCCATCACCCCTGCCACATAACTCCCTCCCCCCTCCCCGACCACGCCTCCCTCACCCACCTCCCCTCCCACCAGTCCCCCTACTCCTACCCACAACCAGCCACCACCCACACCTAGCCCCCACCTCTCTCCCCACAAATGACCACTCGTGCCACCCACGGCATTTACAAACCATGATAGCTTCAGTGGACTGCATAAATTCTTATATATGTTATGCCTCAAAGAAAGCTCATCACAGAAACCATGATATTCTATACGGTATCCGTTGTATGATTAATTATAGGCTAATAAATTGGTTTTACAATTAATTTAAATTTGGTCAAACTTATAAACTGCAGGACCACAAATATAGTGCACTGCAATAGTAACATACAAGCTTCACGTATATTTTGCTTCAACGAAAGCTAAATCAGAAACTCGATTATTCTGACAGCCAACCAGTTCAAAGCTATTACCAATATCAAAGCCATCATATATAACACAACACAACACAACACTTAGTCTTTCGTAACACCGTTTTATAAAACAGATTCAAATACAAACTCTATTACTCTACTTTCGCAAAGGATCAAAATGCTTCAAATAAGAGAATCAAAATAAGAATAAAATGAAGGGAAAAAGTATGAGTGGCAGATCTGAGCTATGTGTGTGTGAGAGAGAGAGTATGAGCAAAAGAGTATTTAAGTAGGCTAAAGGTTCTAAGGCTGACGGCTGCTGTCAAATTCGGGACTCTCTCATTCTTAGGTCAAACTTATCTTGTTAAATGGTTATTCATTCATTAGCTACCCTTCCTTTTAAGACTTTTCATACCGGGATATTGGTCTTAGATTACGTTTATAGGTAGGTTTAACAAGGTCTATGTTTTTAATAAGGACAAAAAATAATTAGAATAAAAAATTTAATTTAAGTAAAATAAATTGTAGGAACTAGTTTCGTTCCAAGTGGTCTAAATTGGACTTGGTGGAGCATGTTTAGGAACGGTATTTGCATGTGGTCCTCATACGTAATTCCAATTTAACCAAAAATAATGTCGGAATTCTTAGGTCTAACTAGGGCTTGATAAAATAACAAAATCAGGAACTAGGTCTAGTAAGTAGGTTAAGAAGTATATATTAGTATTTTAATGCAGGAACTAGGTTTAGGTAGGGCTGCAGGAACAACTGATAAATATGATCTTAATATTAATACTTAATTTATTTTGAAGTATATTTTTTACTTAACATAGTATTTTTTTTCACCAAATTGTCCATTTATTTGTCTTTCACTAAAAAAAATATTAAACCTCATTGGAGGGGTAAAATGATTGTGTACTGCAAGAATAAAGACCCTGTTGAAAAGGATCAAATATAATGCATATAATTTAGATAATTCTTTCATTTCTCCATATGCATTATGATGTTATCTTATTCATTTCAGATGGACAAATTTAACCACTTTATTAGTAAATATAGTTATATGTATTTATGTATATCCTTTAGTCAAAGCATAGTCTTCGGCTGTGTATGTTACCCAAATCTCTCCGTAAGACAATTCACCAAAGACAATAATGTTTTCGTCGAATTTGACCCCTGTGGTTTTTCTGTGAAGGATTTAGCGAATGGGACTCTAATTCTGAGGAGCAACAGTGATGGCGACCTCTACCCCGTGTCAGCCGTGTCAGCCGCGTCAACCTCAACCAAGTCCAGCCCCACTTTACTTGCTTTTTCATCAGATGTATGGCACTCACGCTTAGGTCATCCGGGTGCCTCTATTTTCAATTTGTTAAAGTCTAATTCCCGTATTGATTGTCATAGCAAATCGAATTCTACTTTATGTCATTCGTGCCAAATAAGCAAACACAAAAGACTACCGTTTTCTGATTCTTTATCTACTACTCTCGCACCTTTCGATATCATTCATAGTGATTTATGGACTTCACCAGTCCTCAGTAAAGCCGGTTACAAATATTACTTGATTTTAATTGACAATTTCACACAGTTCGTATGGGTGTATCCGTTAAAATTCAAGTCAGAAACCTTCTCCAAATTCCTAAAATTTCAGAAATATGTCACTACTCAGTTTAACCGTCCTATCAAATGTTTTCAATGTGACTTAGGCCGTGAATTTGATAACAACGGATTTAAAAATTTTGCTGATCACCACGGTCATGTTTTTCGATTCTCGTGCCCTCAAACTTCACCTCAAAATGGAAAGGCCGAACGTATGATTCGACGTCTCAATGAAATCGTTCTCGCCCTTCTTCACCATGCCTCCGTCCCACTCGAGTATTGGGTCGACGCTTTACACACAGCCACTCACCTACATAATATCTTACCCACCAAAACCCTCCAGTTTCGCACACCCACTTCCACACTCTTTCACAAACAATATAACTAAAAGATGTACATGCTTTGACTAAAGGATATACATAAATACATATAACTATATATACTAATACACTTTATACTCAATTCCTCGGTAGCAGCAAAATTTACCTTTCCGATCGTCTTTAACGTTTGGTGTGAGAGGGAGGTCGTGGTCACATCAGTGGCGAATCGATAAAGGATAATTGGAGCTCTGGCGAGCACTCAAGCCATGCGACTTCCATTGCTTCTCCTTGTCTCTATTTCCCCACCACTAGTCGAATTGAATTGCTAGGGCATGCGGTGTTTAGCGTAGTTGATAGGGATGAACAAGCAGAAAGAAGGGTATGATTGTCGAGATGGATTTTCACATTGTTTGTTGAGAGAGATACAGTGGTGGCGTCGGTTACGATATGTTATTAGGGTGGTGATTCATGGTTTATTTTAGGGTGGTTTATGGATTAAGGTGGTTGTAAAATGGTGTGGTTGTGGTGACTGTGAAGGGTGGGGGTGAATGCAATTGGTTTGGGGATGGGTGTAATTAGGGGTGTTAACGAGCCGATCCTTAACTTGAGTTTGGCCTTGCTCGGTTTGTGCTCAATAACCAAAATTCGAGCTCAAGGTGAACTCGAGCTTGAAAAAATGTGTTCGTTATAAAGCTTGCGAGCTTTAACACGAGCTCGAGCCAAACTCGAGCTCAAATCGAGCCTATATAAAATTGTATTTTTTTTTCTTCGATAGCTATAAAATCTAATTAAAAGGCTAGCAAAAATAATGTGACATGGCAAGTTTAAATATGACATGGCAAGTTTAAATGTGACATGACATATTAATGTGACATGGATTAACAATTTATTATATGACATTTGTTTAGTTCATTTACCAATAAATCTATAAATAATATAAAAAGGCTAACCAAAAGTATCATATTTCACCACTATAATACTAACAAGTCACATTATTATTTCTTATTTAAAAATTAAAAAAAACATTAAACCTTTACCTCTTAAATTTCTAGATAACTTAAACAACAATTAAAAATCAAAATCAAAGTTCATACAATAACAAATTTTAAATTTCGACGTTCATCTTCTAGTGTATGTCCTGTATGTAAATGTCAGAATTTGGTTTATTATTGCAGTGCCTTCAGTAACCACTTGACGGCATACCAGCCGTGACTATACGTGTCTTGTGATTTTGTTATGCAGGATTGATCAATACGGCTTTAATAGTATCGAATCCTATTGAACGGATGTCCTCATTTTTGTTCCCGATGCTGGGTGTGGGAAACAGTTGCCACTTTGTTTTTGAGACTATGTTCTTGTCTATAATGTGTAGTATTTAGGTACCTTAAAACAGTCACCAAAAATTTCTGTACTGATAAGTGTTATTGGAGAAGGTTGATTTGGTTATGTTTTAAAGGGTGGATTAATGATAGGCACTCTTGTTTTCAAAAGCTGGAACTAAAATTATGGTTGTTAAGAAGCTTAAACCTGAAGGTTATCAGGGCCATAAGGAGTGGTTAGTTGGTGTCTCTCTCCGCCTGCAAAAACTTTAGGTTCCATTACTACTTTTTTCCATCTTCTTTTTGGCGCTTGCATACAATTTTACTTAAGACTGAAATAAAGTATTTTGGTCAACTTCATCATCCTAATCTGCTAAAACTTATTGGATACAATGAGGATGGTGAAAATAGGCTTTTGGTGTACGAGTACATGTCCAAGGGAAGCTTAGAGAAACACTTGTTCAGTCGTAATTAGCTTGATGATTACTTTCCATGTACAATGGGTACAAATTGTATGCACATTGTTTAGTTTTAGGCAGTGTTACTATTATGCTTTGAACATTTTACAATTGGTACAAATTGTATGCACATTACTTTCTGTGTGTTCCGTTTTATGATAAATTTTTATTGCCCATTTCTATAAAATTAACTGGCATCGAAAAGTGGGTGTCAGTGCTACGAAGAATCGGTATAGGCTTCTTTCTCTCGATCCTGCCTATGTTATGTGCTGCTTTTGTGGAGATGAGACGGTTGCAGCTTGTTACAGAACTCGGGATTTCTGGTGAAAATGTCACTCTCCTTTGAGCATTATCCAGCAAATCCTGCAGTATTTGCTGATGGGTTTTTGTGATGCACTTATATTTGTGGGAACGTGGGCATTTTTCTATGATCAACCACTTGATGAGATGAAAAGCTTAGGTACATCGCTGGGTTTGCTAAACACTTCCATGGGGAACTATTTAAACTCTTTGACTCTTACGATTGTGACTGTCATTACGACTTCCGGGGGAAGTATAGGGTGGATACCTGATGATTTGGACAACAGTCAACTTCATAAATATTTCCTCATGTGGGTTGGTAATTGTTTCCTGAACTTCTTGTTGTTTGTATTCTTTGCGATGAAGTATAAAGATAAAAAACTCCATAGGAACATGTAAACTCTGTTTACTGTTGTATATTTGACTGCAACCTTACAATTGTCACAGTTCAATTCACCTTCATTCAGTTATCCAAGACCGTATCATTTTTTTTTGACGGCTTATAGTCTTATACTGCCATATGTTTTTAGTGTCCCATTTCAGTACCCAATTTTACAATGCTAATAACCATTTTGTTATTTTTTTTGTAATCGCTTTTATTAGTGATCATCTTATAACACTCCGGACCATTTTACTTTCATTCTGGAATGGTCTCACGATTATTGTAAAATTGTAAAATTGTCTTACCATTATTTTTGTCGTGATTTGCACCTTTCATATGTTTTTTATAAATTACTCCATCCGTCCTATTCATTTGTTTACATTTAATAATGCTTTTGTAAAACGGTCTTGATAACTACTCTGTAGTCCGTACTTTTACTCTAATATGGGTCTTCTTGTGATTTAGATCCATTTTGCCCAATTTTGCTGTCGTTTTGTGAAACAAAATATTTTGTTGGTTTTGTAAATGGTATAATTTACATTTATGACAGTACGACGAAATAAACGTGACCATTTTGATTTTTAAGTGTCGCTTTCTAATAATGAATGTAGCTATTGGTTATTACTTGAAATCCAAATTGCTCGTGGTTTTGTGAAACAAATATCTTGTTGGTTTTGTAAATGTAGTACTTAGCTGGGAGAGTGATAAGAAGAAGCATTAAAGCAAAGAGATATTTGGTAATAATGATGAACAGATTTTACTACTGGAAGACACTCTTTTGCAGGTCTATTCTCTTACTCTTTTTACCAGTTCACTTGTTTACTTGTCTTTCTTACATTTGCATCATTATTTTCCAACTTTTTGTCAATTAATTATGAAAATATTATATTACTTTAATTGATATTGTGTAAAAACGCTTTACAATGTGAGACGTTCGTTTTGGGACAAAGGAAGCATGATATTCAATTATTCATATTGAATGTATTTTCAACGTTAATGCTTGAAACATATGCATTGGGTACAAAATATCTCACTTAGTCATTTGTTTAGGGTGTTAATCTGAAGACAAATTATGCTCTGGGACCGTCTATGGTGTGACCATTTTATGTTAAAAATTCAAAAGTGACAAACTTTTAAGTCTTGCAAATGGTAGTCTTTAATTGGATGAATTCAGAAGGCTTAAGAAAAGTAAGCATAAGTAAGGTAATTAATGTCTTTATTTAGTTGTTAATCATGTGTAGACTGTTTGCCTGTTCCTGGTATTTGTTTGGATATCTTCAGAAAGGGAGTGATACGAGTGGAACGTATACTAGAGATGGTTCGGTTGACTTCCATGGTTGCCCTGTCCTCAAGGGTAAAACTGGAAACTGGAAGGCCTGAGAGGAACGTATGAAATATGCACACTGGTCTTTTAAGAGCAAGTAACTTCCATATATTTTTGGTTAGGCCTAAGAGGCAGACGGTAAGGCTTCAGATTTTATGACGACAAAGTTCTCTGAAGGCCAGACCTTTTTATCTTAAAAACCTTAAAGTTTCAATGCAAAGGCTTCTAGGAGTAGGGATCACTCGACCATTATGTTATGTTATTCGATGATTATTATATAGATCAGTTTATGTATTCGATTCTTCTATTTTACAAATATTGGACAATGCAATAATGCATTAGTCTGCTCATTAATCCTTTTTGTATGAAACTCATTTTACAGTGGATGACGCTCTTTGTCACTCCTACTTATCTTCTCTCCATGACATCAATGATGAGCCTGCCTGCCCGACACTTTACCTCGTGGATTTCGAGCAGTCAACCGTGACCGAGATTGTCAAAGAGCTTATTTAGAAGGAATCAGTCAAGTTTAACCCAGACCCATCTCATTAAGTGCAATGACACGACAAATTGGTTTGCTTCTGGTAGAATGGCAAGTTGATTAAAGTATTCCCTTAGGAACTACTTCTATTACATAGGATTTCGTAGTCTTATGGTACTGCAATTATGTTGGGGCTGGTGTCCTTGACAGTTAGTACAATGACTTATTAAATCTCTTAAAGGATCACAAGGGCATACTTTGGTATTATTATCAGTTGATCCACGTTTATCAATAACGGTTGGCTTGCTAGATAAGTTTGACGTTATTGTCTTACGGATGGCGGTGATCAACTGGTCTTTATACGTCACACCTATAGGACACGTTTGAGAGATGTGAAGGTATGAAAATACAGTCACATTTATGCCGGATACGACTAAACAGTTAGTCAGAGGTATTGACTATTAAATTAATCAATGAGATGTTGAGATAATTATTTAATACGGATTAAATAATGTTAGCTAATACAGATTACATTATTAATTTGTAAATTAAATATAAACAGTTATATTTAATTAAATATTGAATTCGTGTATTAATATAAGCATTTATATTAATTTAGCTAATTATACAATATCGTAATTTTTATCAGACCATTATTAATGTATCGACTACCTTAATATCTGATAACGTGTATACGATTTATAATTAATTCCCGCGAATTATATTTTAGCATTAGGGTCGAATCACGCAAGAGAATAAGGTAAGAGTGGAAAGCCCACTCTTACCCTAGTCTATTTCGGCCGACCGAGTGAGTGCTACAAAAGGAGAAGAACTCTCCTTTTGTCAGACTACTCTTTTACTGCTATTCTCATTATTCTGATAACTAGGGTTTTTGAGAGCAGCTTTCTCCCATAAACCTAGATCTCACATCTAAAACTCACAAAACATCTCCCCATATTGCAAGGCAATTGGAGAGCATTTTCTAGCACACGCGGCATCATCTCAAACGGGTCTTGGGTGCAAGTTATAGGAGGGAATTTCCTTTAATTCCTGTTCTTAGGCCATTCGCGCAAAGGACCTAAGGTTGTACTCTTATTCATGTTTTTCATCTTATGACTATAATCGCATATGTAATTTTCGTTATAATCCTGGAATTTTAGGGTGAATACATGTTTATTCCCCACAAGTGGTATCAGAGCCAAGGCCACGAATTTTTACAATTGTGTTTTTTACAAGATGTTTTAAAAATCGGATTTTTTAAACCCGTATGATGTCTCGGTCGTGTGCCAATTTTGTGATAAATCGATCATGTTTTTCGATTTTAATTTGTATATTGTTGGTTAATCGATATTTCTCGCAATATATAAATCATTTTGCTGATGTTTGTTGTTGATTTTCACGATTAAAATCAATAATAAACACATGTTTTGTTCTTAAAACGTAACAGCGTGTGTAGGATTCCACGAACGAGCGTATTTCTACTCGTTCGTGGTCTTTTTCTGCTACCAGTCACTCGATCGAGCAGTTTTTTGGCTCGATCGAGCAGTTTTAAAACAAGTCACTCGATCAAGCACCAGTCACTCGATCGATCGTTCTTTCGCTCGATCGAGAATTTTTTGGATTCTACGAACGAGCGAATTACTACTCGTTCGTAGTCTGCCTCGATAACCCGTCACTCGATCGAGACTTGCTGTGCTCGATCGAGTGACACTGTTCCTCGATCGATCATGTTTTATCTCGATCGAGCAGTTTTCTGAAAATTTTAATTTTTCTGAAAATTTTTATTCTGGAAACTTTTGGGTTCGAACGAGTACCTGTTTTTCTCGATCGAGTAAAACCCAGTTTGTCAAGGTTACTCGATCGAGTACTCTAGTGACTCGATCGAGCAAACCCTGTTCTGGCAGATTTTTCGAAAATAAATTTTATTTTATTTTCTCTTGGCCCATAGTAATATACTATATACGGAAATAGTATAGTGACTTTTGTGAAACGGTTCACACTCGTAAGATACATATTATTTTAGGTTTAAAATAATGGTTTATAATAATCATTAAGATTAATGTGATTAAAACGGTATAATCACATAATTTTAATCTCGTAAGGTGGTTTGGTAAAATTTATTAAACATAATAACAGTATTATGTCATGTATGAATTTGTTTTAGTTGAACGAATATTTTGAGTCGTAAAATTAAATAATTACCTTCATAAATACATATAAAATACTAATAATATTTTTACACTTTCCAAAATATCTTAAGAAACTGAAATGGACAGAAAATTAAATAGCACACTGCCCAATATCCGAAATTTTAATTATAATGACTCTTTTTATACAATTTTTAAATATAACTTTTAAACAAATAAAAATTAAATAAAACAGAAACTATTGGCTCCCAAGAGAAATATGGTGATGAACATATCAAATATGACTTTTATGGGTTAAATTTTTCGGCCATTTTTACAACTTTTGCTAATTTTAACGATTTATGTCATATATCGTACAATTTTAACCATTAAAATTATTTCACAAGCATAAAATCAAATAAAAATCTCGAAATTTTTATACATGCTGGAAATAATATATATGACATCGTGTGAAATTTGTATGGCCAAATTCCAACATAAACTATTAAAGTCGAAATTTTGTCACTTTTATCCGATTTTTACACTAAAAATCAATAAACTTGCAATATAATATAAAAATTTCTGGAAAATTCAATATACATTTTGAATATTGCAAGTGACATGCTCAAAAAAATTTATAGTCAAATTCGAAATATAACTCTACAAACCCATTTTTATTCATTTTATGGCATTTTAACATTTAAAATTCACAAACCATGTATTTTAACTCCATAATTTACAAAAATTCATATTCATATCATAGGAAATACATGTGAAACCATACTAAAAATTAATTTTAGCTATTTTTCCCAAAATTAAACATTTTATCCATTAAAAATTAATACAAACCGAAATAAAATACTTATGAACAATATATATGCAAAATATATTCCAAATATCCTAAAATACATTTAGAATCAGTAGGTATTCATGCATTAGAAATTTCGGCCATATCATATACGAAATAAAATTTCAATTTTTATTTTGTTATCTAATAACTTCGTAAAAAATATAAACGAAAAGCATGCAAACAACCGATTTGCTCTGATACCAATTGTTAGGTTTAAATAGTCACAAAACCTAACATTTTAGTCATACTAAATAAATTGATAATTAACATTTTAATTATTATATTTTAGATCTTATGCATGCTAAGAATTATGCGGAAAATATAAGAATCGAATGCTTACAATTCGACGAAACCGGAGCAAGGATGATCCTCCTTAGTATTCAAATAGAACACCTCCTTCAAGATGCACCCAAGACACTCTTAAAAGAACCGAAACTTGGTGTGAGCTAGAACAAGAATCGATTTTTCCTTAATGTAAATTCCAATCACTTATTAGAAATTATTATATCAATACTAACACTAGTATGTATTATTATCTTATAATATAATTTTGAGGTTTTTTTTAAAAAAATTTCTCTCTAGAAATTTTTTGCCAAAAACTTGAATGAATCAATTGTGTGTGTGTTCACAAGTTTTATTAGGGTTGCATGGGATATGGGGGAGCCGGCTATGGGAAGACACAAAAGGGAACAATTTCTCTTTTCAATGTTTTTAGGGTGGCCATATCTTTTATTCTCAAGGCTTACTTTAAACATAATGATTAAAGTGTAATTAACACACTAATCACCCCACAACCACCTCCACTAGCCGTCCCATTTTAAGCATAAAATGGACATCATTTTATAATTTTGTCAATTGCACAATTTGTACATTATGTGACATACAATATGTCATAATGTTATAAAATACAATTGTTTTAATTTAAAACATATATATTTATCAAATAAATATTATTTATAAATTAAATAAATCATATTTATCAATTTGACAAGTAATTCACAATTACTGATATAAATGATCATTTACAATAATCGTCAATACGATCTACAACTTTTGTAATAATTTTAACCCGATTCATTCTAATTACGATATTATAAAATATCGTTCATTGTTTAATAATTGACACGTTTCAATTATAAACATAAATCTTACAATAAGAATTAACCTCTGATTTCTCGGTATACGAGTTTAAGGAATATGATCAACTCGTATCAATATATATTTGATCATGTTATCAATTAAGGGAATTGTCCTATAGGTGTGACCTAAAGGGATCAACTGACCACCACCGTCATACGACAGTAATGTCAAACTCTAGCTAGCCAATCATTACCGATTAATGTTGGTCAGTTGACTAACATAATTTCGTATCATCCCTTGCGCATTCTCGTCATGAGATTTAATTATGTGATCGCATTATTGTTGAGGACATATTTCCCAACAGATATCTCCTCTATTATCTTTATAAAACAGAAATATTAATATCACGGAAACGATTTTCTTCCGTTAACACACGCGGTTCCCTTTGTCCTCTCTAGGAACTAATGACATAAGAAACATTTCCTTTTGTGTCCTCCCGTAGTTTCTTCTGTGTCCTCTCGTAGTTTCTTCTTTCCAATCTTTTAGAGTTCTTCTCAAGGACTCCTTATAGGACTCTTCTCTAAGATCCTATGTTTATCTCATTGGTTTGCGGGCGTAGAATTTCTCCCACTCTATCCTTTAAAATAACCGTTATTTAATAAGGATAGCATTTTCGCCCGTCAACAATGTATTGGACAAAAATAAAATTATGAGTAGTGAAACATTAGTACTCTCATTCATTTAAGGTGATCATCTTATAATGAACTAATGTTCTTATGTTTGAGTTTGAAGTATTTCACGGGATGTAATTCTCGTTGTAAGTAAATTGAATTACTTTATTATGATCCTATCATGTCTAGCGTACGGTGAACTATTCAAGGTACTTTATTACGATCTATGAAAATCGTATCAACTCATGTTATGTATCACACAAAAGCATTTTAAAAACCAACATATTTGATTAAGAACAAAAGGATGACTTGGGTTGAAAACCAAGTCACCAATATTACAACCATTGTTCAACAAGATTCTTGTCATCCAAGAAATACAAAGTTCTTAAATTAAAATGCAAAATGAAAGAAGACATCAAAATGAAAAATTAGAGCCATGCTCTTCATGTCTTCAATCTCGGATGCTACCTTAGCCATCCATGGAAGGAACTTCAAGCTTCCTTCTCCTTCTCCTTGCCTTTGTCATTGGTAGGAGCCCCTTTAAAACAATTTATAGACGGGTAAGAATCAATAACTTGTATCAATATACAAAAATTGATTAAATAACATGAATTAGACGAGAATTAATACCTACTGCAAGAACCTTTCCGACTTTGAGGTCATGGAGATACTTCGGGCAATTGCGCTTCCAATGCCCCATCTTTGTGAAATAATGGCACTTGTCTTCAACCTTTGACGACGACGAAGAAGCACCTTTCAAAAAGGTCTTCTCCTTAGGAGATGCGGGTTTGAAGGCTTTGACATTTTTACCCTTATTAGCCTTCCGCTTAAACTTCCCCTTGCTTTTCTTCTCGATATTTTGCACATCCTTCGTGGAACTCTCATTAAGTCCCATATCCCTCTCCGCTTGGACTAGCATCTTATGCAGCTCGTCCAAAGTGGTTTCTTGATTACGCATGTTATAGTTTACCCGAAACTGAACATACGATTTCACTTTGTTGAGGGAGTGAAGAATTTTGTCAACAATAAGAGAGTCGGGAACATTCACCCCTTGCAACTTCAAGGTTTCGGCTAGCTCAACCATTTTGAGCACATGAGGACTAATCCTTTGACCTTCCTTTAAGGTCAAATCAAAAAAGGCGGAGGCCGCCTCATATTGGATCACCCTAGGAGCTTGCGAAAACATGGTCGCAACTCTAGTATAAATCTCATTAGCCGTGGCTAGCTTAATCATTCTTCTTTGGAGATCCGGCTCCATTGAGAAAATAAGCACGTTCTTAAGAGCATGCGACTCCTTCATGTAGGTCTCATAGGCCTCTCGAGTCGCCTCCGATGCACGAGGGCCGGGAGTGGGAGGAGCGGCAATGGTAAGATAACGAGTCTTATCGTCAGCTTACGCGACCAACACTAATTGGGCGTCCCAATCCTTAAAATTGGCGCCATGCTTCTCAAGCTTGCAACGATCCATAAAGGACCGAAGCCATGAAACGTGTGGGAGTGGTGGAGCGTTATTTGCCATTGAAGATTGATAGTTGAATATGAACTACAAATGAAAATAAAGGAATTAAAACACAGTTATCGTATTAATAATTAAATTAAACTTGTAAATTTTAAACAAGTTAAACATCTACTTAATGATCTCTTACCCAATTAAGTAAATGATCCCGAGACCCAAATACATACTAACTCGGGCACGGTTTAGCCAATACATCCCTCATTAATATGACTCGGTAGATTAACCCCTTAATCGATTCTACTTTTAGAACTCTCGGTCGATAAAATTACACTAATTCTTATCTTTAGCCCGAACTTATTATCACTATGGTGGCTCGAATACCTTCGTCGAGATCAACCAAATTTCGAGAACGTAATCATATTACCCCACTTCACCAACGTAATAAGGTTTGCACCCCGGTTTAGCCGAGCCTACTCCCTTATGAAGAAGATCCTTCGCGGGTTCTTTACTATTTGGTAAGGCTATGTCTCGATTTAAATAACGTAAGAGATCTTGTCAATTTATTATCTATCTCCTTTAAGTGAACTAAGTCGGTGAATTATCGATAAATTAATTGACACGGTCGATAAAATCGATGAAATGCATGAGTTTGAATGACGATTTGGCTATGCATGCAAACATGATAAGCATAAATAAAAGCATAAAAAACTTAAAAGCATAAATAAACCCTAGTATGGCCTTCCTAAAATAGACCCATTATAAAATAAACCCTTGAACTTCACACGCGGCACGCAACCCAAGGCAAACTCCGTCTTGGCCGGAACTCCTTCTGAAATGGCACCGTCTTCAAGGATCTCCGGAATTACAAATAATTACAAATTTCTTATCTATTTTATACATTATAAAATAAAACAATAAAATAAAGTGATACGAGATCACATTAAATTACAACTGAATCGATAACCCCTTACATTACGGGAAATATCTATTAAAAACTAAGGCCATACTAAGCAAATTACATAATTCCAAAATTACGTAAATAAATTATGACATTCATAAATAATAATTAAATATGCAATGCTTATGTAAAATGCAAAATCTAAGCCAAGTCGTCCTATTTAAACACAATTTAAATATCGTTATTCGTAATAACACGGTTTTATGGAATAACGTGACTTTAACAATTTTAAAAATCACTAATCACCTTATGAATCACTATTCACGATTTAGTTAAGTTTCCTAACACATTTTAGGATCAAAATTTAGTCTTACTCAAATTTCGAAATAACTTAACCTTTTATTTTAATATTGTTCGGTTTTAATCGGTTTTATGGGAAATAGCATTAAAATAATCAAAACGAGTCATAAAAATTTCGAAAATTCAAAATTCAAATTTTGAACATACTGAAAATTTTCTTAAAATTTCAGATCCTTGAAACATAAATATTTTCGAAATATACTATTTATCTCGTAATATAGCCGTGTAAAATGCACAATTAGACGGAAAAATTCGAAATTACCTCAAAAATCATGCAATAAAATACCAATATAATTTTTACATATTCCTAGACACTCAAAGTGACTGAAAATGCAGAAAAATCAGGTTGAAACACTGTTCAAGGGCTGAAAATAATCATGACTCTTACAATTCTTTTATTTTTAACTTTATGTTTTAAAATTAAAATATAAAGATTCAGAAACTTTTGGCACTTAAGAAAAATATGTTGATGATCATATCTAATATGACTAATATGGGTGAATGTTTCGGACCATTTTAGCAACATTTACAATTTTTAATAAATCGTGTCATATATTGCTCGATTTTACCGATTAAAATCATTTCTCATGCAAAATTCGAAATAATTAGCTCAAAAATTACATGCATGCTAGAAATAATATATGTGACACTATATAAAATTTTTATGGTCAAATTCGAACTTAAACTATTTAAGTTAAATTATGTCACTAATACTACGATTTTTACAATAAAAATCAATATTCATGCAATATTAAAGAAAAATTTCTGGAAAATTTATCATACATTTTAAATATTGCATGTGACATCTAAAAAAAAAGTTAAATTCATAATATAACTATTTAAACCCATTTTTAACTCATTTTATAACAATTTAACTATTAAATTCCATAAACCATGCATAAAAATTAAATAATTTCGAAACTTATATATTCATAATATGCTAATGCATGTGAGAACATATTTAAAAATATTGGCCAGAAACTTTATATTACTATTTTTCCCATATTAAAACGTTTTTAACCGATCTTTGCATAAATTAAACAATTTAATTATAATATTGAACAATATTATTCCATAAATCATTCATAATGACATAAAACTATTTTAAGACCAGAAAGTATACATGCATTAAGATTTTGGTGCATATCCTATATGTAATACACCGTATCTTCATGGTTCGTAATAATGAGTTGTTTTATAATAATTGCCTTATTATGATGTTTTTATGTTTTGAGTCTAGGCAAGTATGTGATATATGTGGGGTTGTGAGCGCAATTTATGTGTGTGGCTGAACTTCAGGACGAAGTTCATTTTAAGGGGGGAAGACTGTAATACGTCGTAATTTCTTTTATTATAATTAATAATTGTTTTGACGGGCGATAATATTCGAAAGTTTATATTCGATAATTAATTTATCGAATACGTGTTGTTATATTATGAGTTAACTCGAGATAATATTATAAGTTCTATATTATATTATCGCTTATCGACTAAGCTGAAAATAAGTGTTACGTGTTATATTATATTGTAATACCTAGCCTTTCTAAGACTCGGGTTTTCGACTCGAGACTATTTTTTTTTATAATAAGTTAACTTGGAATAAGTTAACTCGGAGTTTAATATTCTAATCGTAATGTATTAATCGTTATCGTGTATATATCGTCTAAGCTTATTATAAGATTACGTGTTACATTAGATAATGAGTGGGGATGATCGATGTATCGTATGGCTTGTTATATGGGTCACGCATCTTTTAACCCTAACCGATTCATTTAAACCCAACCGACCCATTTTACCTACGTAATCATACCCCTTAAAACCCTAACCTTCATAACACATACAACTGAACCCTAACCTTCGTAACACCTACCTGCTCCCCGTGACGGCGTGAGATCGAGTAAAGGAAAGGCACGACTGTAATCCGAGGCTGCCTCAGGGGCGTTTTCAGGCGAGGTAAGACGTTCTTTGTGTTTGTTATTCGCCGTCGGGGTCGTCTTTTGTGTCGTAAGGACTGGTGTGTCAAGAGCGGTTTGGCTGAGTCATTAGGGTAAGGATGAGGGTTGGAGTCTGGTTATGGTTGTGGTGGTTGTAGTGGGGGGGGGGGGGGTGGTAGTCGTCGGCGGTGTACAGCCGGTGGGGTAGGTGTCAAAGGGACATTCGTTCCCCTGTGTGGTCGCGATACTGGTGTCTGGGGGTGGTACCACCATTGACCCGGGGGAGGTCGACATGGTGGTACCACCGTCGTGTAAAGGTGGTGTCGGGGGCGGTTCTGGTGGTAGGTTCATGAGGTGTTGGGGTTAGTCGCAGTGTCGGCAGGGGTAGTTCAGACGGTACGGTGTTTGGGTAAGGGTGGCTGGCTGTCGGTGTCGGAACGGGGTAATGGTGTGGGTGCTATGTATGGTGGTTGTCGGAGGTAAGGCCAGTGTTGGCGGGTCTGTTTTCACGCGCGTGGGGGGAGGTCGTGGTGTAGGAGTAGGTTTACGTTTTCTTTTCTTAGTGTTTTGTCCTTTTTATTATTATTATTATTATTATTATTATTATTATTATTATTATTATTATTATTATTATTATTATTATTACTATTATTATTATTATTATATTATGATATTATTGTTATTATATTATTATTATTAGACTAATGGGTGAATGTTTATTATTGTATGATATTAATGGTTATAGTATTTTAAATAATTTGCTAAGGTGAATAATTGAAGGGTTTATAAGTCGAGAAAGTTTTGATTTTAAGAAAGTTACTATTTCGGGAAAGTTTCCATTTTGGGAAACTTTCCATTATTAGAAGGTTTCTATTTATAGTGGAGTAACTTGAGTTATATATGGGGGTTCGGGAAGATTATTAATTCGCTACATAATATATGTTTAGGTGACGGTATTCGCTTGGAACACTTCTAGCAGCTTTACGGTTGACTTTACCCTTCGGCAGATTGAGGGAGGGGAATACTGTGTACATGGTGATGAGTAATCTGTTTATTAATTGATGTTAATCTTATTATCGTATGATTGGTATATTGTGTTTATTTAACTGCATAATTCTGTGATACGATACAATGTGATGAATAATGGGTCTTGTGATATGGAGCGGAGCATATTGGGTCTTGTGATTGGTGCGGAGTATATTGGGTCTTGTGATAGGTGCGGAGTATATTGGGTCTTGTGATCGGCGCGGAGTATATTGGGTCTTGTGATTGGTGCGGAGTATATTGGGTCTTGTGATTGGTGTGGAGATAATGGGTCTTGTGATTGGTGTGGAGAATAATGGGTCTTGTGATTCGGAGTGGAGATGATTGACCTTCTATTTATAACAATGCTTTGATTGTTTATTTTTCCTCTACTCAACCTCGTGGTTGACCCTGTGTATTCGTCATCACCTGTGATGAACCAATCTACTGGGGAGCAGACTGACAGGTGCTTGAGACTATGGGAGCTAAAGGGAAGGGAGAGCTTGGATCCGGACCAGACTAGAGTCTAGATCACCACAGTCGTTTTGGTTATGAGTTGTACTTTATCTTATAAAACAGTTTTGAAGATCGTTGTAAGAACTTGTTTTGAGTTTAACATTTAATAATAAAGTACTGTGTTCTTCCCTTTGTATCTACTACCTCGGGAAACCGAGATGGTAACACCCTTATTTATCCGAGGAGTCCTAGTTCAGGCCCTTAAATAAGTGGGGGTGTTACAAAGTGGTATCAGAGCGAACGATCCTCGGGCCTAAACTAAATGAATAATAATGAACGTAGAAAGAGTCTAATAAAATGAACCCCGAGATGAAACTAATAGGATCCCCAAAAAGGAACGGGATGAGTTAGGGGCCCCCTCACACCAAACCATGGGCCCTTTCGGTTCCGTCTCGGGAACCCTATGTGTAATACCCCGTATTTTAGCCTCGGTCAACGACAGTCAAACCTTGTTTATACGTGTTTTTCAAATGGATGTTTATAAAGTATTTTACGTAAACTGTTATTATTTTATAAATCGTAATTCTAGATTATTTCATATTTCATAATCATTTTTTATTTGACGATTATTTCTTAAAATGACATTTCATTCGTACTTCTTTAATTTTGATATTATATTTATAATTATATATATTTTATATTTTATATTTAGTTCTCATTTATACTTGTTTTATTATTTAAGTCGTAATTATATTAAAGTTTAATTTTTTTATGTATGCTTATAAGAACTAATAACTTTATATTCTTATAATTAATTTAATTTAATTAATATTTACACAATTTAATTAATATAATTATTTGTATGTCTCGTTAATTTTTAAGTTACGGATTGAGAACAGAATATAGATGTCGGAATGTCTCGAGAATATAATTAACACGTTGGACACCATACACGTTTAGACCATACTACATCCATGCTATCGACATAAGCCCATACTATCGACTTAATCTAACCCTAACACTAAACCTCCTTATGTCGTGTATGTGTTCTACTGCCCCCATACTCCGTACACCTAAAAACCCTACCCTTGACTGTCGTGGGAATTGAGAAGAGCAAAAGAGAAAGAAAGAAAAAAAAAAGAACGAGGAAGCAGACCACCATCACCATCTTCCTCGCAGGGTAAGTTTACCGCTTTATTTCTCTCGCATATGGACCATCAACATGGTGTTTTCAGGCCTAGAGTAGTCTATGTAGTACCCTTAACATGTGTAACACCATCAGACCCCCATGGAACCACCGTGACTGTCACAACAAGACCGATAATGTCGACAGTAGCAGTATCAGCGTTTTTCCTGTTACGTTTTGATTGCTTAATTGAATACTGTTTTGGTATAATTCTTCTAATGCGAGTTATGGGTGGTGGTAGTAGGATGGTAGTAGTTTTTAGGGGTGGTTGTATGGTGGTCTAATGGTGACCAGAACACCACCACAAAGGGGTTGTTTTGGGTTCGTTATTAAGACGGAAAACAGGGGGTTGCGAGGGTGTGTGTCAGCGTTTTATGCGGCTATTTTAGGCAGTTTTGGGAGGTGTCGACAAGTGGTGGTTTCCACCAGGGCGTCGTGGGAGGTGAGTGGTGTCGTGAGGTGTACCAGGTGTTGGTTTGGGTGGTGGTTAGTGGTTGTAGTGGCGGAGAACAGTAGCAGCGGTGTTGGAGGCAGAAAACAGAGGAAGAGCAATATGTTTGTGTCGGGTTTTTTTGGTAGAGGTTTTTGATGAGGTTTCTGGGGGAACGAGGACCCACGTTTATCACCAATAGAACCACTGTGGGTCAGTGGTGACCACGGTGGTGGCTAGGGGTGGTATGGGCTTAGTGGTGAGAGAAAATAACGTGAGAAGGAAGGGACCACGGGTTTCTGGTTGTTTTTTTTCTTTTAACAGGTGCAGCGTGTGTGTGAGTCCAGGGGTTTTGAATGGTCGTGGTGGTTGCGTTGGTGGCCCACAGGGCTGTCTAAGGCGTGTAGGTTGTAGTTGGTAGTACGTAGTTTAGGTTGGGCCAAGTGGTGGTAGTTGTCGGGGACCGTGATGGCGTTGGTAGTGCCGGGAAAAGGGGTGCAACAGACTGCTATTCTGCGTATACCAGGGGTTGTTGCTGCCGCGGTTGTTACGGTGTCCATCGAAGGCGAGCTTAAGGGAGTCATAGTCAGTGGGTGGTGTCTTTAGGTACAGCGTGATATGACGGTGCCAACCACAGCGTTGTGGGGGTGGTTCAGGTGGCAGAAGGGGGGTCGAACATGCGTTGAAAATAGGTTGTCAAGAAGGGTAGAGGTGTCGTGGTACAGTTTGGAGTCTCGGGTGTTGGGCTGCTTTGATTGTTTGCGTATGTTTAAGTATGTTACTATTATTGTATGATTATTATCATTATTATTATTATTATTTCATTACTAAGTTGATTGTCATTACTTGTTTAGTATACTAAGTTGATTGTTTTATTATTAATATTATTCTTAATATTGTTATTATTATTATTATTATTATTATTATTATTATTATTATTATTATTATTATTATTATTATTATTGTTGTTGTTGTTGTTGTTGTTGTTGTTGTGTGGTTGTTGTTATTTGTGTTATTAGTAGTAATAAGTATGTTTAGTATTATTAGTAATATTGTTCGTATAATATTTAATTAAAAAGTTGTTAACTAATTTGAGTAGACAAGAATGTGACGGTTACCATAGTTCGAAAATATTTTCTATGTTCGTTTATTTAACTGAAATAGTCTTTTTGATACGGTCTCGTTATGCGAAATATATTATTTAAGTAATTAATTTGAATAATTGATATACTATATTAGTCGCATAATTGTTTTGACTAATTAATTAATTAGATTTAAGTGGACAGATAATAACTGTTTACGTAATTATATTAGTGAGTAATTATGTATATTATATTGTTAGGTGACGGTTTTGAAGTGGCAAAATTCTGTTACTTGCTGGCTTGCTATTGGACTATATTGCTAACCAGGTAGGATACACTGACACTATACTTTATGAAGTGTTCTTAATGGATGTTTACTCTGTGATGTGTTATGAAAGGTTGTTGCCTTGTATGTTATGGATGCAAGCGTGAATTATATAAGAATGATATTGATTGTAACACCCCCATTTACCTAGGAGCCTGAACTAGGCCTTCCAGGGTAAATAGGACTGTTACCATCCTGGTTAAACCTGGGTAGTAGATAGTCATAGTGAAACATAAACAGTACTTTAAAATATGAAAGACTAAACTGTAAACGGTTACAAAACAAAGTCCAACATGAGTTCAATACAACTGAAATAAAAACAGGTGAAGACTATAAAAGAGACTAAGTGATCTAAACTAGGTCGGTCCAATCCATGTCTCTCCTCCATGCCCAAGTCCTAGTCCATCTGTCTCTGACCTGAAAGATCTACTCCCCATTCCGGATCATTGTAGGTGAACACGAATACACTGTCAACCTCGCGGTTGAGTATGATAACACAATAATATAAAAAACAACAACAATGTAATAAGTAAATGCCATGACAATGCTGAGCTCACTCACAACCCGAAACACCAATCATAACCCGAAACACCAAGCCATACCGAACCTCCCGGCAGACTATAATCGACCGTCGTCGAATACCAGCATAAAGCTGAAGACACCAGGCCTGGCATTCAGACCACCCTGGGCTTTATATCAAAACAATATCTGTCACTTCCCTCTCAGTAATGCAAATGACATGCTTAGGAACTCAATAGTAAATAACTAACACTTGAACATCATACTCATATAAATCATGCTTGCACTCATAACACATATTATAAGCACTCATTCAATCCACATCAGACAATATAGTATCGTGTATCCTACCTGGAATAGCAATCTGTAAACAAGCAACCACCGTCTAGAAGTACTCCACCTCGAACTCAGTTCCTATAAATATTACTTTAAATCAAAAGCTACTCGCACAATTAACATCACTGACTCGATTACTTGGTCATGCACAATTTCATGTCAATATAAACTTACTAAAAATAGGCACTTGCTAAAAATAGGATTACTAAATATAGCCTATGATCACTCGAACGATTATTACTAAATTAGTATCACAATACTTGTAATGCTACCATAACCTGACATAAAGTAAATAAAACGCATAACAAAATATCAATACCCAATTACTAATACTATTCATAATGTCAAAATTATAATAATAGTACCAACATATTATTAACTATAAGTACATAATAATAATAATAATAATAATCATACCATTATTAATAATACTAAAATGCAATGATAATAATAATAATAATAATAATAATAATACTAATAATAATAGTAATAATTAATGGTGCTAATGATAACAATTGATGAATGCTTAACAGCCACCTCCACCTCACGCGTCATTACACAAACAGGCAGAAAAAAACGCAGCACTTACATACCCATCAGACCCCCTGACCGTACCCACGCTTGTACGGACAGCGCCGCCAACACCAACCACCGTAACTGACATCACCTGCGAGCCATGGTGGTTCTAGGGACGTCAGCCACGGCGATCGATGCTGCAACCACAACCACCTATGACCGTTCCCAGCTCCCTGTCCCAAAACAGACCCCTGATTCTCGTTAAATCCCCCCAAATACAATCTATTCTACTGGCAGACGTAACCACCCTAGGCCACCACGACCACCTCCCAAAAACACCTCACGACTACCATCAAAATAACACTCAAACCATCCAGACTAAATAAGTACAGAACAAACATCGAAAGCATAGACAACATCCCGCGTTCACAACCCCTGTTTCGAAACGAAAACAACGAATTGACATATGCAACAAAACGCCTTTCGACGGTGGTTCAGGGCATACAACGACGACACCACAAGGAGTTAAAAACGCTTACTACACACCCTAGACTCATAACATGTGAAAATCAGAACATACATCATAATATAGCGTCGGAATTAAAGTATCGAAACGAAACGAAAACGAAACCAAAAGAGAACTGTTGTGGACATACTTGCTTCTATGGTGAATCGAGCAGTCCTAGCACCCCGCGATGACCGTATAAACCCTTCTCCCTTGCTTTGTGATTTGACGGCTGAGTGGTTGTGAGGTTTTCAAACTTTCGTGTAGGTCAGGGAAGGAGGTATCGTATGTTAAATAAGGCGGCAGCATAGGGATTTGTGTTTTTGTTTTAAACGTAGCATGTCGTGTGTTGTGTATAAGTGGGCTGTTTTGTTTATTTGGTTGAACGAGGCCCAACATCACTAGCCCTCAAAATAATAATTAACCCTCAACCCGACACTACACACATACGGTCTTAAAAAAAACAAACATGTATCAAATACTATTATCTCACCTTAAACCAAATAATTACTCCGTACTTAAAATAAGACATAGCAAAACACCTCGTCCACCAATATTATATCGTTTTTATTATAACCCATTGACATCGAAATCTAATAAAGTTAACATAAATAAATAAATAGACGAAATAAAATACGGAGTATTACAGTCTTCCCCCCTTAAAATGAACTTCGTCCCGAAGTTCGCCATCCCAAGGTCCAGAAAACAGATCATTAAACATGTAGTGAACTAAATAAAGGTACTTTAAATACGAATTGTCACATTGATTGGATTGATTGTGGTTATTGGTAATGGCATGAGCATTACATTATTTGATAACATGATTGAGAAATTATATCGTTGTATTCATGAGCATAGCATATGCATTGATTATTGAGAAAATTATGGTCAGATATTGTTCTGATATAAATCCCAGGGTGGTTCTGCAGACCAGGCCTGGTGTCTTATCAGCTATTGAGCTGGTGTTCGGTGACGACCGATTATAGTCTGCCGGGAGGTTCGGTATGGCTTGGTGCACAGGTATGAGTTTGAGATTGAGATTGTGATTGAGCTCGAGCATATCATGGCATTTGCATATCATATTCGTTGCATTATTTATTATTGTGTTATCCTACTCAACCGCGAGGTTGACAGTGTATTCGTGTACACCTACGATGATCCGGAATGGGGAGTAGATTCTACAGGTCAGAGACAGATGGACTAGGAGCTTGGGCAAGGAGAGAGACATGGTTTGGACCGACTTAGAATTAGATCATATACTTAGATGTTATCAGTTGTACTTTATTCTTTGCGTAATAGTTGTAATATCAAAAGTTTAAATTTAATCAATTTTTATATAAAGTACTTTGGTTTGTTTACTTTGTTATTCACTACCTCGGATATTCCGAGATGGTAACAACTCTATTTATTTGAGAATGTCTTGCTAAAGGCTCTTAAATAAATGAGGGTGTTACAAAGTGGTATCAGAGCGAACGATCCTCAGGCCTAAACCAAATGAATAATAATGAACGTAGGAAGAGTCTAATAAAATGAACCCCAGGTTAGTAACTGTTAGGAGCCCCAGGATTGGGATGAGTTAGGGGCCCCCTCAAACCAAGCCACTGGCCCTTTCAGTCTAACCTGGTTACCTTGAGAGATGTAGAGTGTGGGTAGTGTAGAATAAAGGAAAGAACCGATATATACATACTGTACTAACGTTTCCACAGAGAAGGAATGAGGCAAGTTCTGATGTGAAATATGGTTGGTGATTTGTATTGTGAAGAATGATAATGACATTGACTGTTGGTTGAGATGTATGAATTTCAAGTATTGAGAATATAAAAATTGGAAAATGAGTTTGAAATATAAGCTTGGCTTGTATGATGATGTGCATTAGAAGAATACGACTGATATTGAATTTCTGTTTGATCTGAATGATTGAATCGAAACTTTCAGAGAATGTATGTATAGTTATTGAACAATAATTTGGAGTGATATGATCATATGATTTTGGTGTTTCGAAATGTCTATACGATATCTGGATATCAAGTGTATATAGTAACTATGTAATATATTTTTTGGTATTTGAATAAGAATGATTAGATTTATATGTTATACTAATCCATGCTGGTGATATGCATGCGGCTATATGATCCCGGAACCCTTAGGTAGAGATATAGTATAGTGATATGTGTAATGAGATGATGATAAGTAGCACCTTAGTGATTTCTAGGATATATTTACGTACCTAAATCAGTTGTGATTGTTGCGATGGTAGGAAATAATGCATTGTTCACACATGTGTAACTATTGGATTAGTTCGTTGGCACTACTTTTCAATTTCGCAATCTTTACCGTTTTATTGATGACAATTTCGGTTTGAAATGATGAATAAATGTTAATATGGTGCAACGTGATTTCAATGCTTCAATGATATGTCAGCATGTTTTAGAAAAAGAATGATTGTGTTTAAATGTGATAATGTGAAGTGATTTTTATGGAACAAAAGTTTGATAAATTTTCAGAATGTTACATTGTTTGTACGGATCGCCATTTAAAATGCATTCACTATAAGAATGTGAAAATTTTATGAGTGATAACCTTATGATTTAGCCTTTCAATGCTTTTAGTTTCATGTTAATATGAATTATGTGATGCAACCATGTGATATCCTAATATGACATTAGTGACATGAACAATAGGCATATGATATGAACATGAACTTTATTACATGATAATAAACCTCTTATTCTGCAAGCTATATTTATTATCAGTTTAATGATAAATGATGTAATGTGAGTAGGGGGAAAATGTACCTATGTGATTTTAACTTATTTATACCTAGAAATGCTAAGCTGACTTGCTAGTCTATGATTGTTGTATAGCTCGTGAAATATGTTATTGCTTCGTATTTAATTACATTAATTAAATAATTGCCTAATGTCTTTCTAAAACTTGTGTGTATTAACATGATTTTGCTTCTATAATATGAGTATATGCATGAAATGGTTTAATTTGTTAAATATGAACTGTGAGTTAGCCGATTGCCTACATTTATGTAAAAGTGTTAATTTTGTGTCCGAATTTCCAAAGGTTTATAAGTGTTAATTGCCTTGATTTTACTGCGTAGCATGAAATTGACAAGTATGTTTGTTGCTTTTAAAAGTCGGATGCTAGTTGCCTGGTATAGAGTAATTAACTTATCAGATGGCTTGTGACTGTTGTTCTGATGATTTCCTCGAACATTGGATGTGAAATTTTTGTAATGAGGTTACGAGGACGTAACTATGCTTTAAGGAGGATAGGATTGTAAAATCTTAATGGTTTATGATAGAATAGTTGTTATAGCATGTAAATTGATACGGCGTGATTGTTTGAATATACTTGATAATCCCCTTTACTTCTATTATGCATTATATATTGTGATTCGTGAAGTGCCTTTTAATTTAGTCGTGCGTTAAACTTTAGGGATAAAGTTTTCTTAACGAGGGTAAAATGTAACATTTCGCGTTTTGAAGCCTATATAAGTGCTACTTGTGATTGTTTCATGCTTGATATATGTTTCCTTTTCCTTATCGTTACGGGGTGGCGAACTTCAGGACGAAGTTCATTTTAAGGAGGGAAGACTGTAATACCCCGTATTTTAGCCTCGGTCAACGACAGTCAAACCTTGTTTATACGTGTTTTTCAAATGGATGTTTATAAAGTATTTTACGTAAACTGTTATTATTTTATAAATCGTAATTCTAGATTATTTCATATTTCATAATCATTTTTTATTTGACGATTATTTCTTAAAATGACATTTCATTCGTACTTCTTTAATTTTGATATTATATTTATAATTATATATATTTTATATTTTATATTTAGTTCTCATTTATACTTGTTTTATTATTTAAGTCGTAATTATATTAAAGTTTAATTTTTTTATGTATGCTTATAAGAACTAATAACTTTATATTCTTATAATTAATTTAATTTAATTAATATTTACACAATTTAATTAATATAATTATTTGTATGTCTCGTTAATTTTTAAGTTACGGATTGAGAACAGAATATAGATGTCGGAATGTCTCGAGAATATGATTAACACGTTGGACACCATACACGTTTGGACCATACTACATCCATGCTATCGACATAAGCCCATACTATCGACTTAATCTAACCCTAACACTAAACCTCCTTATGTCGTGTATGTGTTCTACTGCCCCCATACTCCGTACACCTAAAACCCTACCCTTGACTGTCGTGGGAATTGAGAAGAGCAAAAGAGAAAGAAAGAAAAAAAAAAGAACGAGGAAGAAGACCACCATCACCATCTTCCTCGCAGGGTAAGTTTACCGCTTTATTTCTCTCGCATATGGACCATCAACATGGTGTTTTCAGGCCTAGAGTAGTCTATGTAGTACCCTTAACATGTGTAACACCATCAGACCCCCATGGAACCACCGTGACTGTCACAACAAAACCGATAATGTCGACAGTAGCAGTATCTGCGTTTTTCCTGTTACGTTTTGATTGCTTAATTGAATACTGTTTTGGTATAATTCTTCTAATGCGAGTTATGGGTGGTGGTAGTAGGATGGTAGTAGTTTTTAGGGGTGGTTGTATGGTGGTCTAATGGTGACCAGAACACCACCACAAAGGGGTTGTTTTGGGTTCGTTATTAAGACGGAAAACAGGGGGTTGCGAGGGTGTGTGTCAGCGTTTTATGCGGCTATTTTAGGCAGTTTTGGGAGGTGTCGACAAGTGGTGGTTTCCACCAGGGCGTCGTGGGAGGTGAGTGGTGTCGTGAGGTGTACCAGGTGTTGGTTTGGGTGGTGGTTAGTGGTTGTAGTGGCGGAGAACAGTAGCAGCGGTGTTGGAGGCAGAAAATAGAGGAAGACCAATATGTTTGTGTCGGGTTTTTTTGGTAGAGGTTTTTGATGTGGTTTCTGGGGGAACGAGGACCCACGTTTATCACCAATAGAACCACTGTGGGTCAGTGGTGACCACGGTGGTGGCTAGGGGTGGTATGGGCTTAGTGGTGAGAGAAAATAACGTGAGAAGGAAGGGACCACGGGTTTCTGGTTGTTTTTTTTCTTTTAACAGGTGCAGCGTGTGTGTGAGTCCAGGGGTTTTGAATGGTCGTGGTGGTTGCGTTGGTGGCCCACAGGGCTGTCTAAGGCGTGTAGGTTGTAGTTGGTAGTACGTAGTTTAGGTTGGGCCAAGTGGTGGTAGTTGTCGGGGACCGTGATGGCGTTGGTAGTGTCGGGAAAAGGGGTGCAACAGACTGCTATTCTGCGTATACCAGGGGTTGTTGCTGCCGCGGTTGTTACGGTGTCCATCGAAGGCGAGCTTAAGGGAGTCATAGTCAGTGGGTGGTGTCTTTAGGTACAGCGTGATATGACGGTGCCAACCACAGCGTTGTGGGGGTGGTTCAGGTGGCAGAAGGGGGGTCGAACATGCGTTGAAAATAGGTTGTCAAGAAGGGTAGAGGTGTCGTGGTACAGTTTGGAGTCTCGGGTGTTGGGCTGCTTTGATTGTTTGCGTATGTTTAAGTATGTTACTATTATTGTATGATTATTATCATTATTATTATTATTATTTCATTACTAAGTTGATTGTCATTACTTGTTTAGTATACTAAGTTGATTGTTTTATTATTAATATTATTCTTAATATTGTTATTATTATTATTATTATTATTATTATTATTATTATTATTATTATTATTATTATTATTATTGTTGTTGTTGTTGTTGTTGTTGTTGTTGTTGTTGTGTGGTTGTTGTTGTTATTTGTGTTATTAGTAGTAATAAGTATGTTTAGTATTATTAGTAATATTGTTCGTATAATATTTAATTAAAAAGTTGTTAACTAATTTGAGTAGACAAGAATGTGACGGTTACCATAGTTCGAAAATATTTTCTATGTTCGTTTATTTAACTGAAATAGTCTTTTTGATACGGTCTCGTTATGCGAAATATATTATTTAAGTAATTAATTTGAATAATTGATATACTATATTAGTCGCATAATTGTTTTGACTAATTAATTAATTAGATTTAAGTGGACAGATAATAACTGTTTACGTAATTATATTAGTGAGTAATTATGTATATTATATTGTTAGGTGACGGTTTTAAAGTGGCAAAATTCTGTTACTTGCTGGCTTGCTATTGGACTATATTGCTAACCAGGTAGGATACACTGACACTATACTTTATGAAGTGTTCTTAATGGATGTTTACTCTGTGATGTGTTATGAAAGGTTGTTGCCTTGTATGTTATGGATGCAAGCGTGAATTATATAAGAATGATATTGATTGTAACACCCCCATTTACCTAGGAGCCTGAACTAGGCCTTCCAGGGTAAATAGGACTGTTACCATCCTGGTTAAACCTGGGTAGTAGATAGTCATAGTGAAACATAAACAGTACTTTAAAATATGAAAGACTAAACTGTAAACGGTTACAAAACAAAGGCCAACATGAGTTCAATACAACTGAAATAAAAACAGGTGAAGACTATAAAAGAGACTAAGTGGTGGTAGTTGTCGGGGTGGTTGCGTTGGTGGCCCACGGGGCTGTCTAAGGCGTGTAGGTTGTAGTTGGTAGTACGTAGTTTAGGTTGGGCCAAGTGGTGGTAGTTGTCGGGGACCGTGATGGCGGTGGTAGTGTCGGGAAAAAGGATGCAACAAACTGCTATTCTGCGTATACCAGGGGTTGTTGCTGCCGCGGTTGTTGCGGTGTCCATCGAAGGCGAGCTTAAGGGAGTCATAGTCAGTGGGTGGTGTCTATAGGTACAGCGTGATATGACGGTGCCAACCACAACGTTGTGGGGGTGGTTCAGGTGGCAGAAGGGGGTCGAACAGGCGTTGAAAATAGGTTGTCAAGAAGGGTAGAGGTGTCGTGGTACAGTTTGGAGTCTCGGGTGTTGGGCTGCTTTGATTGTTTGCGTATGTTTAAGTATGTTACTATTATTGTATGATTATTATCATTATTATTATTATTATTTTATTACTAAGTTGATTGTCATTACTTGTTTAGTATACTAAGTTGATTGTTTTATTATTAATATTGTTGTTATTATTATTATTATTATTATTATTATTATTATTATTATTATTATTATTATTATTATTATTTTTTTTTTTTTTAATGGGAAGGATGCGCGCAGCTACCATATAAAAAAACAAAATAAGAGTTTACATAAAATTGGTGGGCAGCCGAGATACAATCTGAGCTCCCACCCCCTTAGCTACAGAAAAGCTAAGCCTAGTAAAAATGTACGCAGCCATCCGCGCCCCTGCATCCTGAGATACTGAGTATTTCTGAATCCGCTTCAGCAAGGCAACAGCATCCGAACCCAGCTCCCCAAGCGAAGAGAAAGAGAAAGGAAGGAAACCGTAACCTGCAGCCTCACAGCGATCCCTGTACTTAGCACATTTGCGCTGAGCAGCATCAGAAACAACCCGACCAGGTACAAAATCAGTCATCCCAGTCTGAGTCAGAGGGGAGGACCCAGTCAAATCAATACACACATCACGCCCCCTATCCCAGTCAAATCATTATTATTATTATTATTGTTGTTGTTGTTGTTGTTGTTGTTGTGTGGTTGTTGTTGTTATTTGTGTTATTGGTAGTAATAAGTATGTTTAGTATTATTAGTAATATTGTTCGTATAATATTTAATTAAAAAGTTGTTAACTAATTTTAGTAGACAAGAATGTGACGGTTACCATAGTTCGATAATATTTTCTATGTTCGTTTATTTAACTGAAATAGTCTTTTTGATAAGGTCTCGTTATGCGTAATATATTATTTAAGTAATTAATTTGAATAATTGATATACCATATTAGTCGCATAATTGTTTTGACTAATTAATTAATTAGATTTAAGTGGACAGATAATAACTGTTTACGTAATTATATTAGTGAGTAATTATGTATATTATATTGTTAGGTGACGGTTTTGAAGTGGCAAAATTCTGTTACTTACTGGCTTGCTATTGGACTATATTGCTAACCAGGTAGGATACACTAACACTATACTTTATGAAGTGTTCTGAATGGATGTTTACTCTGTGATGTGTTATGAAAGGTTGTTGCCTTGTATGTTATGGATGCAAGCGTGAATTATATAAGAATGATATTGATTGGATTTGGCATGAGCATTACATTATTTGATAACATGATTGAGAAATTATATCGTTGCATTCATGAGCATAGCATATGCATTGGTTATTGAGAAAATTATGGTCAGATATTGTTCTGATATAAAGCCCAGGGTGGTTCTGCAGACCAGGTAATTCGAACTTACAATTGTAAAATAATTATTTATCGTCAAATACGATTTACAACCTTTGTATTAATTTCATCCCGATTCATTCTAATAACGATATAATAAAATATCGTTCAATGTTTAACAATTGACACGTTTCAATTTTAAACATAAATCTTACAATAAGATTTAACCTCTAATTTCTCGATATACGAGTTTTAAGGAATATGATCAAATCGTATCAAAATACATTTGATCACTTTATCAATTAAGGGGATTGTCCTAAAGGTGTGACCTAAAGGGATCATCTGACCACCACCGTCATACGACAGTAATGTCAAACTCTAGCTAGCCAATCATTACCGATTAATGTTGGTCAGTTGACTAATATAATTCGTATCATCCCTTGCGCATTCTCGTCATGAGATTTAATTATGTGATCGCACTATTGTTGAGGACACATTTCCTTACAATCTCCCACTTGTCCTCGACAAGTGTGCGTCACCAATTCTCTTGTCCTATTACAATCTCCCACTCAATGCAAGGTGTCTCTCTGTGGTCGTACTTGCATTTGATCATATCATGAGTGGTTTCCTCGATCTGGAGAATAACTGTTTGACCGGAATTATCTACCATAGATACCTTCCGAGCGTGGCCACGCATTTCCAGTTAACTTCTCCTCGAGTGGCCTTGAGATTTGAACAACCCTGACAAGGGGTGGACAATTTCTATCGCACTATTTCCTTTGACTAGTCACAGTCAGTCACAGCCTGAAGCATTCCCATTTGACTCCAGTTACGAAAAGTCGTAGAGAATGGATCAAGGTTATGCCTAAACTGTACCATCTTGGGAGAGTAGTCTTTTGTCTAAGAATTGACTCACAAGAATACTATAGCAGCTCTCGCCACGACCCAGCTATTATAAAATTTCCAGAACTCTATAAGCGGTCACTTTGCTCGACAGAGTGTCTCTTGCAGTCTGCCTATATGATCGACTAGTCATCACATATGACTCTATGGCACTTGAACTTGCCATCAATCGCCTCACATTCTAGTCGCTTTGAGATGTCACCTCATGTAAGCGGCTAGGGGCTATACTAAGTCAATCCAGTTCACTTATGGGGTTCAATATTGTCTCTTACAACCCATTTGGATTTTGACAAATTATCTTTCATCTTGAGTTAATTATAACTCAAATGACATTGTCATGCAAAAACAGTCAATACTATTTCATTGCATTTGATGCACGATCATCTATTTGTATTAGTGTTTTGCGAATAAACCCTTTTATTCATTGTAACAACCCGACCCGCCACCGTCGTAACACAAACCCAATAAGATGAGTGTGCACTTTTGGGCCCGTTATTTGTCCTCACTTAAGCCCAAAAGTACAAGGCCTTGTTACTAATTGGTGGGTGGAAGTTATTATAAACATATCACAAGCCTCACATTCTACCGATGTGGGACAACTTTTCCTCTCATACTCTTGAGGTGTTACAAACTCCCCCACTTAAACAACACAACGTCCTCGTTGTGCCTCAAACTTGACCGCAACCAGGGCCAGAATCCTTCCCTGCTAGGTGTGTGACCCGAGTACTCCCGACCACAGGCTCACCACACGGTCGCAGGGTCGCTCTGATACCATTTGTAACAACCCGACCCGCCACCGTCGTAACACAACCCCAATAAGATGGAATGTGTACCTTTGGGCCAAATACTTGTCCTCACTTAAGCCCAAAAGCACAAGGCCTTGTTACTAAGTGGTGGGTGGAAGTTATTATAAACATATCACAAGCCTCACATTCTACCGATGTGGGACAACTTTTCCTCTCATACTCTTGAGGTGTTACATTCATGATTGCAAAACATACAAATATTGGTCTCCTTCCGACTCATATTATCTCATATAATATGATCTTATTTGAGCACATATCTAGAACCCATTCTAGATTTTGAGATTCATTTCCTGAGGGAAGCTCCCACCGTTATCTTATAACTCGTGACGTATTGATATACTAGAGGGATTAAAGAATCACTCGGAATTATCTAGTCACTTATGTGCTGAAATGTATATTGTAGTTATTAATGATTTCATTCATTCTTATAATTTTCAATCATCTTGGCAATATGATCATGGTTTTATTCATCAATATGAATCATATCTAACCATTTTGATTTTTTTAATGGGCGACCATTTATTATCAATATAATAAACCTTCCTGTAAAACTCCATCATCTCATGATATAAAGTATTTGTTCATCTAAAATTGAAAACCTCTTATTCTTTACACCTTAAAGAATCACCCATCCTCTCTAAATGGTAGGTTCAATTCTTTAATGAATATCGCTCCCAGTAAACACAATATCACTCGATTTCTTAAATGAACTTTTCATTTCATGCATGTGAATCTTTTATTTATCTCTTGAATCATTATCAGCATCACAATCCCTATAGTGATTTATTTTCATTTAATAAATCATCACTGTAACGCCCCCATTTATTTAAGAGCCTTTAGCAAGACATTCTCAAATAAATAGGGTTGTTACCATCTCGGAATGTCCGAGGTAGTGAATAATAGAGTAAAACAACCAAGGTACTTTATATAAAACTGATAAAATTTAAACTTTGATTATTACAATTATTACATCGTGGAAAAGAAAATACAACTGATGCCTCCTCTAGATGTGATATAATCCTAAGTCGGTCCAAAGTGTGCATCTCACATTCCTGCCCCAACTCCTAGCTCATCTGTCTCTGACCTGTAGAATCTACTCCCCATTCCGGATCATCGTAGGTGTACACGAATACACTGTCAACCTCGCGGTTGAGTAGGGTAACACAATAACAAATAATGCAACAAAGATGATATGCAAATGCCATGATATGCTCGAGCTCAATCTCATTCTCAATCTCAAACTCGTAACTCCCAGCCATACCGAACCTCCCGGCAGACTATAATCGGCCGTCGCCGAACACCAGCATAACAACTGAGGTCACCAGGTCTAGTCCTGCAGAACTAGCCTGGGCCCAATAATATCTCATCATCTCAAATCCGTATCCAATGCACATGCCATGCTCGTAAATGCAACAATACTCTAAATCAATCATGCTATTAAATAATGTAATGCACATACCGACAATAATAATAATAATAATCAATACTCAGTCAAACCAATATCATTCTCATATCAATCATACTCAGCATCCATAACACACAATACCACAACCATTCATAACATAACATAGAGTATAAGGTCAATGTATCCTACCTGGAATAGCAAGCCGAGACAAGCAAACACCGTCTAGTAATACTCCACCTCGAATTCCGTTCCTATAAATATTATTTTATATTAAATTCTACTCATACAACCAAAAACTACCAATTGATTGTTGATCATGTTCTCATTTATTAATCATGACCACATATAACTAGTTATCACCATACAATATCACAAATTACTAATACCCAACTATATATCAATTATATTACCAAATTATAAAACATATAAAAACATAATAATAATTATAACATATTGGTAATGACATTCAACTACTAAATAATTATTACTCAACTTAATAAAATAACACTTTCCCAATTATAAATATCAATATTACTAGTAACAATTATTTATAAATAATCAACAATATTAATAAAGCTAATAATATTATTATCATCTAATAACAATAATAAATAATAATAATAATAATAAGAATAACAAAACAATGATACTAACAATAACATATTTACAATAATAATAATAATGATAATAACATAATAATAATAATAATAATAGTTGTACTAGCAACAACAACACGACACAACACATAGTAGTGTTGAGTTCATATTACTCATACTAATAATAATAAAATAATAATAACAATAATATGATAATAGTAAATTAGTAACAACACGCAGCCTTCATCAGACACGCATCAAACCAAGCCGTGACCAAACAGAACCACGACAGCCTTCATACACCTCTTTTTCCGTCAAAATCACCGCCAATCTAGCCACCCACAACCATCATCGTTGGTTCCAACCTCTCCCTCACGCTACCACCCACAACATACATCTCCTGTCCATCTCTCTCAGCTATTAAAACCGCCCCAAAAACTCCTTCTAAACCCGCTGTGCACAACCCGATTTCTCGTTTTTCCGTCGTCATCTAGCCACCCTACATTCTCACGCCACTCTCACTAACCACCAGTCCCCACACATCCGCTGGACACCACCATCATCACCACCGATCCACGGTGGTTCCAGGGATCATCACCGCCTCCCTTCGTCACCCTTTGAAACCCCACAAAACTCCGCCCTAACATACCTGTAACACGCCCTGTACCCAATCGCTAAAAAAAAACAGAGAGTACGTTCTTTCTCCGACGACCGCCACACAAGACACCTACAACCACCAATTGGGCCACCCCTATACGACCGCCCATAACCGACCAGATCAACCACCCCAATCCCGAAAGTCATCGTCGTCCTTACTATGCTCTACACTCGCCTTAGCACCAACACCAAACACGTTATTCTCCCTCTGCCACCACCCGCGTGGTGCTTCCCTGACCAGCTACACCACTCTACGACCATCCTCGCCATCCCTAGCCACGGTCTGGGTCGTGTCTCAGTCTCATGGGTCAGTAAATAAAAAGATTACATAAGTATAAATAAGACCGTCGCAAATAAAAACAACGATGAACGAAATCTTACCCTGTCACGGTGTTTGACGATGAATAGGCTGGTGTTTGGGTTCAATCTGCCTCTCGCTCCTCCTCAATCCATGGTGGCTGATAGGTGAATTAGGTTTTTTAATTGGTTTGTCGATGGATGATATAGTAGGGAGTTGATGTCAATGACAAAGTATAGGCTAGGGTAGGGTTTTGGTTTGTCGATGAACAAAATTATAAGTTAGGGTTTTGTTTGCTCTCATCCTTAATCCGAGTCCCCAACCCATCACGCATCCCGAGGACCCATATGACTATACCCGTTCATAACTCACAACTTAAAAAAAACGAGTACATAGAAATAATTATACTAATTTAATTATGTAAATTAGCATTAGTAAATATTAATTATATTAATTATAAGAAATTATAAAATTATTAGAAATCATATAAGGATATATAAAAATTAGGATTTAAATAAAATTGCGATTTAAAATAATAAAACAATTATAGATGGGAAATAAATATAAAATAGGAAATGCATATCGAATCATAATTATATTATCAAATTAAAGACATACAAATGAAATGTCATTTTATGAAATAATCGTCAAATATAAATGATTATGAAATACGAAATAATCGTAGAAATACGATTTATAAAATAATAACAGTTTACGTAAAAATACTTTATAAACATTTCATTTGAAATACTTGTATAAAACATGGTTTGACTGCCATTGACCGAGGCTAAAATACAGGGTATCAGGGTATAACAATCACCCTCTTTTCATGTCTTCGTTTCCTCGAGACGAATATGACATGATAATTTCCTTATACCTACATTGAGAGAATTGAGATGATTTCTTCTCTTTTATCTTATAATATTAGAAAAATCATTTATTAAGGAACCGGTCTTTCCTCCCGTATAGATATATGATTTCTCCCCTATTATCTTATAATCTTTCAAAAATCATTATCTCAAGGAGCCGATATTCCTTCCGAATTCATACGGGGTTTCCCACGGAAACAATGAACATAAGGAACTTCTTCGAGTGTCCTCCTGTAGTTTCTTCAGTGTCCTCTCGTAGTTTCTTCAATTCATTCATTTAGGGCTCTTCTTAAGACTCCCATGTAGGAATCTTCTCTAAGATCCTTTATTTTCATCATTGGTTTGCGAGCGAAATATTTTCTCCCACTCTATCCTTTTAACAATAACCTTTATTCGTATAAGGATAGCTATTTCGATTAACCAATGCATATGAATGTTTGAAGTTTTATAGGTGTGATGAATACATTCTCATTTTCACTTAAAATGAAAATCTTATAATGAACTAATGTTGTCTCATTTTGATTGAAAGTATCTCATGGGGTGTAGTTCTCCGTTTTAATCAACACTTTGATTACATTATTTTGATCGTATCAATGATTATTGTGTGATAAAATCACCATTATTCATGTTTAAACAAGGTATGCAATTTATTTGAGAAATCAAGACATTGATTAAGAACAAAAGTAGTGACTTGGGTTGAAAACCAAGTCACCAATATCCAAAATTACAACCATTGTTTTAGGATTTTAATCCTTGTCTTACAAGAAAATAAATTGTTCCACAAATAAAATGCAAAATATGAAAGAAGACGATATGAAAATTAGAGCCTAGCTCTTTAAGTCTTCGATCAATTGGATGCTACCATAGCCATCCACGTAAGGAACTTCATGCTTCCTTCTCCTTGCCCTTATCATTATTAGGAGGGGCCCTTTAAAACAATTAAAAAGGGTAGATATCAACACATTTGTATCACTATACATAAGTTGATAAATGACATGAATCATAAACGAGAATTATTACCTACGGCGGTTGCCTTCCCATTTTTGAGATCGCTTAAGTATTTGGGGCAATTACGCTTCCAATGACCGATCCTTGTGCAATAATGGCACTTGTATTCGGATTTCGAAGACGAGGTGGAAGCGCCTTTCGAAAAGGTCTTTTCTTTAGTCGCTTTGGGCTTGAACGTTTTCTTGCCCTTGCCTTTAAAGGCATTCCTTTTGAAGCTCGTTTTCCCTTTCTTTTCGATGTTTAAAACATCCTTGGTGGAACTTTCATGAAGTCCCATGTCCCTTTCGGCTTGGACGAGCATCTTATGCAACTCATCCAACGTGGTCTCTTGGTTTCGCATATTAAAATTCACCCGGAATTGAGCATACGATTTAACCTTATTGAGCGAGTGAAGAACTCGGTCAATTATTAGAGACTCGGGAACATCAACGTCTTGCGCTTTTAGAGTCTCCGCGAGCTCAACGAGTTTGAGCACATAAGGGCTTATCTTTTGCCCTTCCTTCAACGTAATGTCGAAGAAGGCGGAAGCCGCCTCATATTGGATCACCCTTGGAGTTTGCGAAAACATGGTCGCAAGCTTGGTGTATATCTCATAAGATGTGGTCAACTTAATCATACTCCTTTGGAGATCCGGCTCCATGGAGAAGATGAGCACATTTTTAAGAGCGGAGAACTCTTTCATGTAGGCTTCATAAGCCTCACGATTTTGGACCGATGAACGAGCGGTCGGAGCGGTCGGAGCGGCTTCGGATAGGTAACGACTCTAATCGTCACCTTGAGCGGCCAAAAGTAATTGCGCATCCCAATCTTTAAAATTGGAACCATGCTTATCGAGTTTGCAACGATCCATAAAGGACCGAAGCCATGATACGTTAGTGAGAGGTGGAGCGTTGGTTGCCATTGATGATGTTGAAAATAAAACTACAATAAAATGAAGGAAATAAAACAACATCATTTTAAAATTCATAATTTAAACTAAAAACTTAAACAAGTTAATTAGTTATTTACTTAATGATCTCTTACCCAATTAAGTAAACAATCCCGAGACCCAAACCCATACTAATCCGGGCACGGTGTAGCCGATTCAACCCGTATCGGTATAATTTGGTGGATTAACCCTTTAATCGGTTCTACCTTAGAACTCTCGGTCGACAATTTTCTAAAAATCGTCTTTAGCCCGAACTTATTGCAACTACGGTTACGAATACTTTCGTTGAGATCAACCAAATTTCAAGGTGTAGTATTTATTACCCCATTTACCCAACGTGACAATTTTAGTACCCCGGTGTAGCCGAGCCTACGTCCTTGTGAAGAAGGGATTCATGGGTCCGTACTTTTTGGTAAGGCTAAGTCTCAATATTTATATGTAAGAGGTCTAGTAAAATTATTATCTATCTCCGTTTAAGTGAACTAAGTCGGTGAATTATCGATAAAATAAATGACTAGGTCGACTAAATCGAAAAATGCATGAGACGATATATGACGATTTGGCTATGCATGCAAACATATAAAAAGCAAAATAAAAGCATAAAATAAACCCTAGTATGGCCTTTCCTAGAAAAGAAATAATAAAAGTACAAATTCGGAAACCAACTCCTTTGGTCCCTTGAACTTCACGAGGCACGCACTTCGAGGTAAACACCGTCTTGTCGGAACTCCTTTCCGAATGGCACCATCTTCAAGGCTTTCCGGAATTTACAAAAAATACAACTTTTCTAGTCTACTTTATACATTATAAAATAGAAATAAATTACAATTGGATGATACGAGATCACAAAATTACAACCGAATCGGTAACCCCTTACATTACGGGAAATACCGATTAAAAACTAAGGCCATACTAAGTAAATTACATAATTCCCAAAATTACGTAAATAAATCATGACATTCATAATAAAAATATGCAATGCTTATGAATATATGTACTATCATGCAAATCCTAAGCCAAATCGTCCTATTTAAATAAATAGTTATCGTATACCTCGGTTTATGGAATCGCGTGTTTTAACGTTTAACAACACTATGCATAATATGAATCGGTATTCATCCTTAAGTTAATCATCCCAACTCATATAGGTTTCAAAATTTAGTCTTACTCAAACTTTGAACATGACTTAACTTAACATATTTTAATATTGTTCGGTATTACTCGGTTTTACGGGAAACAATATTATAAAAATCCAAAAGAGTCATAAAAATTTCGAAAATTTCAAAATTCAAATTTTGAAAATTCCAGAATGTTCTTAAAATTTCAGAACCTTAAAAATATTAGTATTTAAACGGTTTTAACATTATTTCGAAAATAATACGTAAAACGAGCATTTTAAGTCGGAAAATTCAATAATTAACTCCATAAATGCAAATAAAATACTAATAATATTTTTACACTTTCCAAAACACCTTAAGAACATAAAATGGACAGAAAATTAAATTACACACTGCCCAAGAGCCGAAATTTTTAATTACATGACTCTTTTTATTCAATTTTAAATGCAACTTTTAACAAATTAAAATTAAATTAAAACTGAAACTTTTTGGCTCCCAAGAATATTTCGTGATGAACATATCATATATGACTATTATGGGTTAAATTTTTCGGCCATTTTAACAACTATTGCAAATTTTAACGATTTTCGTCATATATCGTACGATTTTAACCTTTAAAATTATTTCTCAAGCATAAAATAAGATAAAAATCTCGAAATTTTTATACATGATGGAAATAATATATATGACATCGTGTTAAATATTTATGGCCAAATTCCAACTTAAACTATTAAAGTCGAAATAATGTCACTAATTACCCGATTTTTACATTAAAAATCTATAATATTGCAATATTTGAGATAAATTTCTGGAAAATTCAACATATATTTTAAATATTGCATGTGACATACTCATAATGTTTATAGTCAAATTCGTAATATAACTATACAGACCCAATTTTATTCATCTTATTGCATTTTAACCTTTAAAATTCATATCACATGTTCTATAAGTGCATAATTTACGAAAATTCATATTCATAACATACGATATACATGTGAAAACATACTGAAAAATCTCGGCCCAAAGATGATTTTTACTATTTTTCCCAAAATAAACGATTTTTAACCATTAAAACTTAATAAAACCGAGATTTAATATACCAATAACCAATATTCGTGCAAAATATATTCCAAATATTCTAAAACATTTTAGAAAACAGTAGGTATTCATGCTTAATTAATTTCGACCATATCTTATATCAAACGAAATATCAAGTTTTATTTTGTTATCCTAATAACTCCGTAAAAACGTAAACGGAAAGCTTGCAAACAACCTAGTTGCTCTGATACCAATTGTTGGGTTTTAGTTACTCATAAACTAATATTTAGTCATACTAATCAAAATACTTTAATTAACATTTTAATTAACTTATTTATGTGATCTTATGCATGCTTGAAATGCGGAAATAAGAATGATGTAGAACCCTTACACACGGTCCAAATCAAATGCTAGGATGATCTTCCAAAATGCTCAACAAGAACACCTCCTCTAAGATGCACCAAGACAACCCTTAATGAACCGAAATCTTGTAGTTGCTAGACTAGAAATCGATTTCTCCTTAAACTATTCTAATCTCTCTAATTAGAATATGATTTTAATACTACAAATTAGTATATTTATATTATCTTATAATATTGATTTGAGGTTGAAAATCTCTTCTTACTTAGTGTAATTTTCGGCTAAGAAGAAGAAGAATGAGGATGTTCTATATCTTATATAATGAGCATGCTTTTTCACTTAAGAAAATAAAACAATTAACTTAAGAGCATGGGGAAGGGGTAGCCGGCCTTAGGGAAGAGCAACAAGGGAACAACTTCCCTTCTCAAGGCTCTTAGGGTGGCTCTAGGGTAGAGTTCTCAAGGAACTTTAATGATTATTTTTCTTTAATAATAAACACTAATCATACCCTTAAATAACCTCACCAAAACCGGCACCCTTAATCCATAATATGGATTTCATTTTACAATTTGTCAATTGTACAATTTGTACAAGGTGTGACATCTTATATGTCATTAAGCAATAAAATGTTTTAGAACATATAAATATTTATCTTATAAATATTGTAAACAATTAAATAAATCATATTTATTAATTGACAAGTAATTCGAACTTACAATTGTAAAATAATTATTTATCGTCAAATACGATTTACAACCTTTGTATTAATTTCATCCCGATTCATTCTAATAACGATATAATAAAATATCGTTCAATGTTTAACAATTGACACGTTTCAATTTTAAACATAAATCTTACAATAAGATTTAACCTCTAATTTCTCGATATAGGAGTTTTAAGGAATATGATCAAATCGTATCAAAATACATTTGATCACTTTATCAATTAAGGGGATTGTCCTAAAGGTGTGACCTAAAGGGATCAACTGACCACCACCGTCATACGACAGTAATGTCAAACTCTAGCTAGCCAATCATTACCGATTAATGTTGGTCAGTTGACTAATATAATTCGTATCATCCCTTGCGCATTCTCGTCATGAGATTTAATTATGTGATCGCACTATTGTTGAGGACACATTTCCCAACAAATAAGTATTGTGTATGGGTCCATTTACGGTTGACAAAACCGTGTGACATACACACATACAAGATGTTACACATTATGAGATAATATGATAAAAACATCTTAAGACATCTCATTAATTGTATGGCATAGTGGGAGACATTGTAGTATATTGAGGTGCCCATCCATTGGGCACCCTAACCAAACCACCCGGCCACTCCTTGAGGAGAACAAAAGAGGAATTTGTTCCCTCAATTCATTCATTCATGTTTATGCATAGGGTTTTACTTAGAGAAAAAAAAGAGAGAAAATACTCTCTAATTCAAGCTCCAAAACCGTGCACCCTCCTTAGTAAACTAGCAATTTTGTATTGTGTTCTAGCAAACTAAAGATACAAAATTACATTAGTGAGTATTGTGTCTTGGTGTTCATCTTTTGGAGGTCATCTCTTTGAAGGCTCAAGGAGGATCATTCCATATTGAAAGCTCAAGAACAAGTGAAGAAAGTGTCTTCACTTGTGCCCTTAATTGTCGTGACTAGCATTGTAAGAGTGCTCATCTTTCTCTTGAATCTCTTTTGCTAATAAGTTAAGCATGCATAAGTTCATCTCATTATAAGATAATATCATTAGTATGACTATAATAGGTATTTAAACCTAACAACTATATAGTGACCTAGTTATATTGTACTAACGTTCTTGCAGGAGAAGGATGAGGTAAGTAATATGTGAGTTGTGATTTATGACGTGCGTTAGAAGGATATATGAGATATAAAATGTAGATCGATCTGGATGATTGAATTGAAATTTCAAGAGTATGGATGTGTATTTGTTGAGCAATAATTAATAGTGATGTGATCATATGATTTGGTGTTTGGAATATCCATGTGATTATATAGTTATTAAATGATTATCGTAACTATGTAAAATATTGTTAGTATTCGGATATGAATGATCAGGCTTATATATTAGTAATCCATGTCTAGTGATATGCGGAATGTGTTGCCCCCAAGCCATGAGTGACATATAGTTATGTTATACAATTGTATATACATGTATAAATATTGAGTTATTTAGTTGATTCCGTTTTCGGTCTCGAAATCCTTACCGTGTTCTAGACGACAGTTAAAGTTGAATGATGAATACATGTTAAGATAGTAGTTTATGTGCTTCAAATGCTATGACAACGTATTTCGGAAGAAGACTGGTTGAGTTTTGATGTAGTAAAGCGAAGTTGTAAAAGAACCAAAAAAAGAAAATTTTTAATAAATTTCCAGAATGTTCCCTTGTTTGTACGGGCTCCCATTTTACACGTATGCCATATATGGGTATGAGAATTTTATGTATGATAACCTTCTGAGTTAACCTTTCAATGCTTTTGGTTTTATGTTAATAGGAAGTTATATTTTGAGAGAAATAAATCTTTTAGTTGACAGTGGTCAGATCATTACTGCACGGTCCCATTTTGACCCATCATTTTGTAAAAGAAATCATTTAAAACTTGGTTATTGTCTATGCCTAATTCCAACTCTACTGTTCAGAATGTTCATTCACGTTTTCAAAATGATACGCCATGTAAAATCTTAACGAGTCGTTATTTAATAGTGAATTTTGCAAGTTGCCCATTTTTCTGTTTAATTTCTGTAAAGTTCCAATTCAGACCAACTGAGTTGTAAAATTTGCTGTAAATACTTCCCTTAAGTTTTGCATTCGATTCTCTTCCATATGATTAGTTAATTCTTTATATTTTCTAAAAACTATAATAGCTCGCAAGATAGCTAAGCGGTTATTTAATTATGATTTTTGTAAGTTGCTGCATAATGTCTAATTGGTGAAATTGTGAGTTATGTAAGTTTCATATAAAAGTTAATCAAATGTGAATTATGTGATGTGACCACGTGATATCCTGTTATGACATTATTAACATGGATAATAGGCATATGATATTAATATGAACCTTACTATATGATAACGTAACCTTGTTTATTTTGTCAGGTTTTATATAAAAATAATTTCAATTATACAGACGCTCTTACTTTCTAGTGATATGACTTCAAATAATTATGTGATATTCGTATGTGATGTTAAAAACCATGTTTATCAGAGAAGGGCCTTGCCAATTGATAGAATAAAATTTAATTGGTAAACTTATTAGCATGATATAACAATCTGAATGATATACGTGATTGTGATTACTCGAACAATGTGAATCTTGTTACATATTAATGTTACCCCTTGCCTAGTTTCCTTGATATAATAGCCTATGATTTCCCCATGTAGATCGCTACGCCAGATTGTGATTACTCGAACAATGTGAATCTTGTTACATATTAATGTTACCCCTTGCCTAGTTTCCTTGATATAATAGCCTATGATTTCCCCATGTAGATCGCTACGCCATAAAGCGAATCGCATATGGCTGTGTTCCAAATCTGATCGCGATGTATTGATTTATTAATTAGTTGGTATGAGATTCATAGAAGTACTAGTGTTGTGAATTCGTTTGCTTTTGTCATTTAATTTTCATGATTCATGAGCTACAATTTACAAGAACAATGTTTTAGCAAAAAAGAATCAGAATGTCTCAGGGTAGTCTTATTTCCTATCTGTAGATGGAATATACTCCTTTGATTGTGTTTATATCTATCACAAACAACCATTTACTTGTTTCAAAGGTTTCAAAATATTTTCAAAGTGTTCAACCACGATAGAGCTTGCTGTTTGATAATTATAGTGATTGTTTGCAACATGACGAATTTTGTAGCTACGTGTTAATGAAATCTTGCACGGATATTTAATTGCGGTGCGTTATGTAAACCTCCTATTTTGGAAGTCATATATATTAATAGTATCATGATAAATGATGTAATGTGAGTGGATGGAAATGTACCTAAGTGGTTTCTTTAACTTGTGGACATCTAGGAATGTTAAACGGTCTTTTTAGTCTATGATTGGTGTACATCTTATGAAATATATCAATGATCCATGCTTAATTACGCTAATTAATTTTGCTCTATGTCTTTTCTAAAATATGATTTTGCCTCTATAATATGATTATGAACATGAAATGTTTTACGCTGTCAATTATGAACTATGAGTTGTTGATTGTCTACATTGGTGTACATATCCTGAGTTTGTGTTAAAACATCAAGGCTATATAAGTGTTAGCTACTCCGATTCTGTTTCACTGCGTAACATGTTTCTACCGAACTTATTATTCTTATTATTGTTTGGAGATATGTGAATATGTGCTAATTGATTTGTCGGAGTATATGTGCTTCAGTATTTATTCAAGTTGACATGCTTTAATGACTATTTATATGATGGTAATTATTGAGGAGTTGACATGGTGTATATTATTGAATAAGTAGTCGTATCCATATGTTATGAGTCACCGATTGTCCTTTTATTCTGAGAGATGGGTTGTGTTATAACGAGGATAAAGGGTATGAGATAAAGAGTATAGATTTGGGGTACTCAGGCAATTGATTTCATAGTTGACTCTTGTGTTGAATGCTGATGTTAATTTCATTAATAATTGTGCGTGAATGTAAGCATTTCGCTAGGTTGCAGATGGAATTGGTTTTACAATATATGAATATGGAAATTAGTTTGGTTGTGTTACGAATGAACCCGAGGTATTTCTAATTGCGAATCCTTATCTTGCTCGTTTACGACCAAATTGGAGTATACGGTTTTAAGGGGATTGATATATTGAATTGTGGATAATAGTACTACATTTTGTTATATGTGATCGCTCTCTTTGACCTTAACTTGTGGGTGAGTAGCTTAAAGTTCATGCTTTAAGTGTTGAGCACGGTTCTGTGATCCTTTGCCGATATTGATACTGATGTTGAGATGAGAATTGTTACTGGCATTGAGTTAAGAGTTATTAGGCCATTGTGCCATATTGTTTTTACGGTCCAGTGTGACCTTGGTTATTGCAATACTCAGAGTTTGAAATCGATATTGGGATGGAAGTATTGATTTGTGGTTTTATCCCGCCAGTTCACTCACCCCTTGTCTTTGGTCTTAGATTCGACGATGGGTGCAATACTGAGTTACTTGAAGTGAGATAAAGTAATGAGTAAGATGGAGTTATGAGCTGGGAATTTTATAATGAGGCTACGGGGACTAGCGATGTTTTAAGGGGATAAGATTGTAAAATCTTGATGAGTTATGATGTTGCTCGTTGCGATGACATGGCTTATTGATATGTCGCGATTGTTTGAATATACTTGATAGCCCTGTTACTTCTACTATGCTGTTTTTTTTTGTGTTCGTGAAGTATCCTTTAAATTAATTTTACGTTGAACTTTGGGGACAAAGTTTTCTTAACGAGGGTGAAATGTAACATTTACTAGTTTTGATGTTATGTGGTGTCTCGTTTTGTATTCGTTACATGCCTAGTGACCAGGGTGTGACCTTGGGGGTGGTCAACTTCGGGACGAAGTTCATTTTAAGGAGGGAAGATTGTAATACACCGTATCTTCATGGTTCGTAATAATGAGTTGTTTTATAATAATTGCCTTATTATGATGTTTTTATGTTTTGAGTCTAGGCGAGTATGTGATATATGTGGGGTTGTGAGCGCAATTTATGTGTGTGGCTGAACTTCAGGACGAAGTTCATTTTAAGGGGGGAAGACTGTAATACCTCGTAATTTCTTTTATTATAATTAATAATTGTTTTGACGGGCGATAATATTCGAACGTTTATATTCGATAATTAATTTATCGAATACGTGTTGTTATATTATGAGTTAACTCGAGATAATATTATAAGTTCTATATTATATTATCGCTTATCGACTAAGCTGAAAATAAGTGTTATGTAATACCTCGTATTTTTTAGTTCGTTTTATTTATTTATGTTAACTTTATTAGATTTCGATGTCGATGGGTTATAATAAAAACGATATAATGTTGGGGACGAGGTGTGTTACGCGTCGTTTTTAGAATCGTATAAGTGAATAATTAACAAACCCGTATTTGATTCATGATATTTGTGTCTTGGGGTGCGTGAAGGGCTAGACCCATTACCATATAATTATGTCAACGGGCCTAGGGTTGCGCGTGCTAACTACAGCCCATACACGACTTACACATCTGAAATCAGAAATTTCAGAAAGTCTCTTCCAGCCGCCCTATTTAAACCCCAAAGTAAGATCTTATTTTGACCTATCATCACAATACAACACACCCACACTACTGCCGCCGTGTCAGAGATCTAAGAGGAGGGTTCACGGGGTGCTTAAGGGTTGCCGGAGGTGGTTCGTTTTCATCTTAAAGGTAAGCACACCACATCTCGTTTTTTTTAGCAGTTCTGCACTCCCGTTTAGATTTACGAATTTCAATTGGTTTAGGCTGTTGTGGTTATGATTCCTTACATAGGTTTAATGTATGACGTTAGTAGTTGGTGTTTGAACCCTAGTTATGTCGTCGATGGCCGCTGGTGACCGTCGTTGGTGGGTGTTTATTGGGGTGTTAGAATCTGTAGATAATCGTTTTAAGAACAGAGTATGACTGCGTGATATTTATGTGTCATTCGATGGAGTTTCTGTTTGTAATTTATGTTGGTGTCAAGGTGAGTCTTTGGGTGGTAGTTAGGGGTTATCATGGTGGTTGTAACGGCCGTTCTTAGTGGTGTTTGTCATCTTTATTTCTGGGTTTCGTTCAGGGGTTGGCTGGGGATTAAACGGAACAGGGGTTTCGTGGTGGCTTCTTATTGCAGTTGTGAGGCGTTATTGGTGGCGGTCGACGGCCACTGATCCATTCCCCGGAACCACCGCGGCACGGTGGTGAGCCTGGTGGTGCCACGGGAAGGGGTCAGGGGCTGTAGCTGGTGTAGAGGCCGTGTTAGTTAGGGTTGTGTGCGGTGGTGAGTTCGTTTTTGCTGTTGCTGCGTGGGTCCTTTAGGGCTGTTAATTGTTTTATTACTACTAATCATAATGTTATTATTATTATTATTATTATATTATTATTATTATTATTATTATTATTATTAATGTATGGATATATATATGACTTGTATTATTTATTTTGTTGTTGTTGTTGAAGTTGTTAGTATTAATATTAGGGTTGATTGAATGATTATTATTCATGTTATGGTAAGAAATAATATTAGTAATGTATAAGAATATGTTAGTGATATGTTATCTTGTTAACAAATCTATTTTTGGTAAGTCTATGTTTAGTAGTGATGTTTGGTTAATAATATTGACGGTGTGAGTAGAATTTAATATTTAGTAATATTTATAGGAACGGAATTCGAGGTGGAATATTACTAAGACGGTGGTTCTTATTCCAGACTTGCTATCCCAGGTAGGATACACTGTACTATATTCTATGATGTGAAATGAATGGATGTTTATAATGTGTATTATGAGTGCAAGCATGATTTATATGTGGTTGGTGTTCAAGTATTAGTTGTTTAATATTGCATTCATAAGCATGTCGATTGCATTATTGAGAGGGAGGTGACAGATATTATTTGATATAAAGCCCAGGGTGGTCTGCAGGCCAGGCCTGGTGTCTTCAGCTTTATGCTGGTATTCGACGACGGTCGATTATAGTCTGCCGGGAGGTTCGGTATGGCTTGGTGTTTCGGGTTATGATTGGTGTTTCGGGTTGTGAGTGAGCTCAGCATGGTTATGGCATTTACTTATTACATTATTGTGTTATCCTACTCAACCGCGAGGTTGACAGTGTATTCGTGTTCACCTACAATGATCCGGAATGGGGAGTAGATCTTTCAGGTCAGAGACAGATGGACTAGGACTTGGGCATGAAGGAGAGACATGGATTGGACCGACCTAGTTTAGATAACTTAGTCTCTTTTATAGTCTTCACCTGTTTTATTCCAGTTGTATTGAACTTATGTTGGACTTTGTTTTGTAACCGTTTACAGTATAGTCTTCTATATTTAAAGTATTGTTTATCTTTCACTATGACTATCTACTACCCTGGTTTATCCAGGATGGTAAAAGTCCTATTTACCCTGGAAGGTCTAGTCCAGGCTCCTAGGTAAATGAGGGTGTTACAAAGTGGTATCAGAGAGAACGATCCTCAGGCCTAAAACTAAAATGAAAATAATGAACATAGGAGTGTCTAAATAAAATGAACCCCAGGCTAGCAACTGTTAGGAGCCCCATAGGAGTTGGGATGAGTTAGGGGCCCCCTCAAACCAAGCCACTGGCCCTTTCAGTCTAACCTGGTTACCTTGAGAGTTGAAGAGTGTGGGTAGTTTTGGACCCAAGGTAAATATAATATATGTATATGTACTAACCTTTCAGCGCCAAGGGAATGAGGTAAGTTATGATGTGAAAGATGAATAAGTATATATGTATACTGTAAGGCATGTATATGTGTTATTTTCAAGCATTGAGAACATGATGACTGGCATGTAAATGTGTTATTTTCAAGCATTGAGAACATGAGTTTATATCTTAATTTTGTTTATAAGTGAGATCTGCATATGCATGTGGTTATGTGATCCCTAAGCCTTTAGGTAGACCTTTAATAAGGATTTAATCGTATGGAAAGTTACATACTAAGTATGTATGTTAGCAATACCAAGTTAGAATAGAAGTTGACCTAGGGTGCTCATAAAATTTTGTCACTTGTGTAGCAAAATGCCTCCCAGAAGAGAACCCAACACTGCTAATGTATCACAAGAGGAATTGGATCGCCTGCTAGCTATCAACGCTGCTCTCCTAGCTAGGATTGGGGCAAACACTCAGTCTGATGCGATTAAGATGAGTAATAATATTTCTAGGCATAACCCCACCAAGTACGATGAGGAAGGAGCACCGAGTCTACTTGCGGAGTGGTGCCGAGAGTTCGAGAGCATATTTGAACTACTGTCTGTACCAGAATCGATGAAGGTGGACCAAGCTGTATTCTATCTGAAAGGTACAACTAGGTTATGGTGGAACAACAACAAAGAGGAAATCAAGGCTGCTGCGGAAGAGATTGGGTCGGAATATATACGCTGGGAAGGATTCAAGGGGATTTTATCCTCTAAGTTTGTGCCGGAGCATGTGAAAGGAAAACTGCGAGCTGAGTTCGATTCATTCCAGATGGCCGAAGGGATGACTGTGGAGGCATACCACAGTAAGTTTTTGCAGCTGGCAGAGAATGTCGCTGACTTAGGCTACACACAAGAGATGTTGGCAGCAAGGTTTGAGAAGGGGCTGACCCTCAATATCAAGAGAAGCATGCTGGCGACTAAGCCCACGACAGTGGAAGACATATACGAGAGGGCTGGCCAGGCAGAGAGGCTCGCAGACATGATCAAGGAAGAGGAGAAGACAAAGGGCGAGAAGAGAAAGGCTGAGTCAGCAACTGAGGGCTCAGGAAATAAGAAAACAAACAATCAGTATCGGTCCTTCTTCTCTAACAATGGGTCAGGGAGCAATGGTAATCGAGGCGGAAATCACTCCCTGTCTGGAACAAACTTTGCAAAACCCACCTGTTTTAAATGTGGGAAATATGGGCATAAGATATCCAATTGTTGGGTTGGGACTCAGAGCGCCGGAAACAGTTATAATCGGGGCAATCAAAGTGGTGGTTTTAGAACACCAAATGCGAGCTACTCGGGCAACAACAAATCTGGAGGTAACAGTTACCAACGGAGTCATGGCAACTACAATAGTTAGAACCGCTACCAGGGAAACCAGGGTAGTGGGAACAACAACTTCCAAAAGAGTCTTGCCGAGGCTAGTAACCAGAGCAGAGTTGCATCCGTCAATCAGACTACAGCCAAGAAAAGTGGAGCTCTGTTCATGATGGGCAAGGAGGCTGCAGAGGAGGATGCTCACGTTGTCACGGGTACATTTCTAGTACAATCCTTTCCTACTTACGTTTTATTTGATTCTGGTGCCTCGCATTCTTTCATATCTGCGGAGCATGCTAGGGCTATAGGACTCGATGTATATAATAGTATAGCTGATTCCGTAACCATACCTTCTGGGGAGTCCATAGCTTGTAATAGAGTCTATAACAATGTAATGATCCAAGTAGGGGCTGTAAGTTTTGAGTCGGACTTGATAGAATTTCCCTTAGGAGGTTTTGAGGTGATACTGGGTATAGATTGGCTGAAAAAGTATAAAGCCTACATTAATTGCTATCAAGGGAAGATCACTTTGAGGGGACCCAAAGGAGTAAGAGTTCCTACAAGGGATATTCTGTAAAGCCTAAACTGAAGCTGATAACCATCAATGCGCTGAAGACTTGTCTGAAGAGGGGTGATGAAATGTTGTTGTGCCATGTGAGAGATCTAACTGTAGAGAAACCCCAAGCTCGGGAGATCGATGTTGTAAGAGATTTTGAAGACGTGTTTCCAGAAGAAATTCCTGGGTTACCGCCAAAGAGGGACTTGGATTTTGGCATTGATCTGAAACCTGGGGCTGAGCCAATTTCTAAAGCACCTTATCGCATGGGACCTAAGGAATTGGAAGAACTGAGGAAGCAATTGGATGAGCTAGCCAGCAAAGGGTATGTGTGACCGAGTGTGTCACCTTGGGGTGCACCAGTTTTGTTTGTAAAGAAAAAAGATGGAACAATGAGGTTGTGCGTGGATTATAGGGAGCTTAACAATGTGACGATCAAGAACCGATATCCTTTACCTCGCATCGATGATCTTTTTGACCAGTTGAGTGGGGCTGGTGTGTTTTCCAAGATCGATTTGAGGTCAGGGTATCATCAGCTGAGAATCAAAGATGCAGATATTCACAAGACTGCGTTCAGATCGAGGTATGGGCATTATGAATTCGTAGTGATGCCATTTGGTTTGACTAATGCACCTGCTGTTTTCATGGATTTGATGAACAGAGTGTTCAGTCCTTACCTGGACCAGTTTGTGGTGGTGTTTATTGATGACATCTTAGTGTACTCGAAGAATAGAGAAGAGCATGCAAAGCATTTGAGCTTAGTGCTGCAGACATTGAGGGACCATAAATTGTATGCCAAGTTGAGTAAGTGCGAATTCTGGCTCGAGAAGGTTGCTTTTCTGGGCCATGTGGTGTCTAAGGAGGGTGTTTCTGTTGATCCTAGCAAGATTGAAGCCGTTTCGAAGTGGGAACGACCGAAAAATGTGGCTGACATTCGAAGTTTCTTGGGTTTGGCCGGTTACTACAGGAGGTTTGTGAAAGACTTCTCAAAAATAGCCAAGCCTATGACTTCATTGATGCGGAAAGAGAATAGATTTATCTGGGATGAGAGCTGCGAGAAGGCGTTTCTGGATATAAAGGGGCGTCTTACTTCAGCTCCTATCCTTGCCTTGCCAGAAAGAAGTGAGAATTTTGAGGTATACTCCGATGCTTCAAAGAAGGGACTGGGTTGTGTGCTGATGCAAAATGGGAGAGTGATCGCCTATGCTTCTAGGCAGCTGAAGCCATATGAGGAGAATTATCCGACGCATGATTTAGAGCTAGGGGCAGTGGTTTTTGCACTAAAGCTGTGGCGACATTATCTCTATGGAGCTACATTTAAGGTGTATTCCGATCATAAGAGCTTGAAATACATTTATACCCAGAGAGAGCTGAACATGCGTCAGAGGAGGTGGATCGAACTTATTGGAGACTACGACATGGAGATTCTGTACAAGGAAGGGAAAGCGAATGTGGTGGCTGATGCATTGAGTAGGAAATCTGTTCACGCTCTATGCACAACAAGATCGAGACTGAGTATGTATCGTGAGTTGGGACAGATGGGAATTGTCGTGATCAAGAAGGGTGAAACCATGGGAGATTTAACAATTGAGCCTGAGTTATATTCCGAGATCCGAGAACGCCAGAAGAGTGATCCCAGAATTCAGAAGTGGCGTGAGGCAGTGAACAAAGCTAGTGACGCCGAGCCATATTCTAAGTTCGAGGTTCACAGTGATGATAGTTTGAGATTTGATGGGAGGTGGTGTGTACCTGATGACGAAGAATTGAAGAGAAAGATTTTGGTCGAAGCTCATTCTACGCCTTATTCCGTTCATCCTGGAGGGGATAAGCTGTACAAAGACCTGAAGAAAGCATTTTGGTGGCAAAAAATGAAGCAGGAAGTGGCTGAGTTTGTCTCTCGATGTTTGGTATGTCAGAAAGTGAAGGGAGAACATAAGAGGCCGCAAGGGAAGTTACAACCCCTTGATGTACCTGAATGGAAGTGGGAAAGCATATCAATGGACTTCATCGTGCGTTTGCCTAGGACTTCGAGAGGGAATGACATGATCTGGGTGATAGTTGACAGGTTGACTAAGTCGGCCCATTTCATACCGATGAAGGAGACTTGGAGTAAGGCTGAATTGGCCAAGGCTTATGTAAAGCATGTGGTGAAACTTCATGGTGTCCCTAAGGACATTATTTCTGATCGTGATTCCAGGTTCATCTCTAAGTTTTGGCAGGAGTTACAGACAGTGATGGGAACTAATTTGAAGATGAGTACTGCGTTCCATCCAGCAACAGATGGTCAGACAGAGAGGAATATCCAGACACTGGAGGATATGTTGCGGGCTTGTGTACTAGAGTTTGGAGGATCTTGGGAGGACAGACTTGACTTGATCGAGTTTTCGTACAACAATAGCTATCATACTAGCATTGGGATGGCTCCTTTTGAGGCATTTTATGGAAGGAAGTGTAGGAGTCCAGTTTGCTGGGATGATCGAGCTGATACAGTGACTTTGGGACCTGAGATGATTCAGGAGATGATAGCTCAGGTCCAGGTGATCCGTCAGAAGATGAGAGTTGCCCAAGATAGACAAAAGAGTTACGCGGATCTAAAACGGAGTGACATCACATTTGAGGCTGGAGGAAAAGTGTTGCTGAAAGTGTCACCCATGAGAGGAGTAATGAGGTTTGGCAAGAGGGGAAAGTTGAGTCAGAAGTTCATTGGGCCATTCGAGATTTTGGAGCGAGTTGGCGAGGTGGCCTATCGACTAGCTCTACCACCAGCGTTATCCAGGGTGCATAATGTGTTTCACGTTTCACAACTAAGGAGATATATCAGCGACCCTTTGCATATCCTTGACCATGAGGTCATCGAGGTCGACGAGCAGTTGACCTACGAGGAGAGACCCAAGGAAATACTGGACAGGAAAGTGCGGAAAACCATAAATGGGGAGACCGCGCTTGTCAAAGTATTGTGGACAAATCATAATGTCGAGGCAGCTACTTGGGAGGCTAAGGCTTCGATGAGGGAAAAGTATCCTGAACTGTTTACTTGAGGTATGTTACGAGGACGTAACCTTTTTTTTTAGGAGGGTAGAATGTGACAATTCGTGTTTTAAAGTGCTTTATTAGCTTTTAATGTTATATCATTTCTGTGTTCGTTACATGCTTTATTGATCTATTGTGTTGACCTTGGGATGATGAACTTCGGGACGAAGTTTGTTTTAAGGGGGGAAGACTGTAATACCTCGTATTTTTTAGTTCGTTTTATTTATTTATGTTAACTTTATTAGATTTCAATGTCGATGGGTTATAATAAAAACGATATAATGTTGGGGACGAGGTCTGTTACGCGTCGTTTTTAGAATCGTATAAGTGAATAATTAACAAACCCGTATTTTCACTATGTGCATGGAATACCTCTCCAGACTGATCACCTATGCCAATGACAGTTGGCCTTTTCAATATCATCCTATGTGCAAGCAGCTCAAGCTCACTCATCTCATGTTTGCTGACGATTTACTCATGTTTTGTAAGGGCAATGCTCCCTCCATTGTTATGCTCATGAGAGCTTTCAATTCCTTTTCTGCAGCCTCTGGTCTTAAGCTGAACTCCTCCAAGTCTGATATTTATTTTAATGGGATGGACCCTGACTTGAGAGCAGACATCCAGAGGGTTACTGGATTTAGTGAAGGCAAATTTCCCTTCAGATACTTGGGTGTACCTATGCAAACTGGTAAGATAAGTAAACAAGATTGCCATAAACTGTCAGAGAAAATTATGAATAGAATAAGGAGTATTGGAGCTAGAAAACTCTCTTATGCTGGAAGGATCACTCTCATTAATTCTGTTCTTAATACCTTACATAACTATTGGGCATCTATGTTCATTCTGCCTAAGAGTATCATCAAGAGAATAGAGGCTATATGTAGGAACTTCTTATGGGATGGAAGTAGTGAGTACCATAGAGTTCCACTGGTCTCTTGGGATACTATTACAACACCTAAAGCAGAAGGAGGGTTAGGGATTAAGAGAATAGCTGTCTGGAATTATGCAAATATTGGCAAGCTGGTTGATTGGCTATACACTAAGGCAGACAGACTCTGGATCAAATGGGTTCATCAAATTTACCTGAAGGATTAACAGTGGGATACTTATCAACCCCCAGCAGACTCTACTTGGTCTTGGAAGAGTGTTTGTAAGGCAAAGGAACTTCTCAGGTCTGGATACAGTAATAATGCCTGGATTACTAATCAAAATGGGTACACAGTCAGGGATGGGTATGACTGGCTGGTCCCTTCTGCTCCACTCCTAGACTGGCCTAAACTTTGCTGGAACTCTTGGAATGTCCCTAAGCATTCTGTCATCACCTGGCTCTCGTTTACAAAAGGGATGAACCTGAAAGACAAATTGTACAGCATTGGGTGTAGTAGTGATGATATATGCTGCTCCTGTGGAACTGCTGCTGAAACTAGACACCATCAGCTAATTTCCTGCCCTTACAGTATAAGAATCAGAGATGCACTGGCCAGTAATATACAGACCTCTCTTGTGTCAGAAGCAACCATGCTACAAGGTGATCCAAAAGATCCTACATGGCAAAGGATGGCAGTGTTCATTACTGCATTATATTACCACATATGGAGACAAAGAAACAATGCGAGAGTAAATGCCACTCTACTCAAACCTGAAGTGGTGGCCAGACAGATAACAACAGAAACTTTGGCACGTTTATCTTATCAGAATGATGAGTAGCTAGCTCTGTTTTGTTCTTAAAAGTTTGTTTGATGTTTGAGTTGTTAGAGTTTACTTTTCTAACTGTAAGACTGATCTTGTAATGGTGTTGGTTTTCTGATATATATATTTTCTCACATTTCATCAAAAAAAAAAAAAACAAACCCGTATTTGATTCATGATATTTGTGTCTTGGGGTGCGTGAAGGGCTAGACCCATTACCATATAATTATGTCAACGGGCCTAGGGTTGCGTGCTAACTACAGCCCATACACGACTTACACATCTGAAATCAGAAATTTCAAAATGTCTCTTCCAGCCGCCCTATTTAAACCCCAAAGTAAGATCTTATTTTGACCTATCATCACAATACAACACACCCACACAACTGCCGCCGTGTCAGAGATCTAAGAGGAGGGTTCACGGGGTGCTTAAGGGTTGCCGGAGGTGGTTCGTTTTCATCTTAAAGGTAAGCACACCACATCTCGTTTTTTTTCGCAGTTCTGCACTCCCGTTTAGATTTACGAATTTCAATTGGTTTAGGCTGTTGTGGTTATGATTCCTTACATAGGTTTAATGTACGACGTTAGTAGTTGGTGTTTGAACCCTAGTTATGTCGTCGATGGCCGCTGGTGACCGTCGTTGGTGGGTGTTTATCGGGGTGTTAGAATCTGTAGATAATCGTTTTAAGAACAGAGTATGACTGCATGATGTTTATGTGTCATTCGATGGAGTTTCTGTTTGTAATTTATGTTGGTGTCAAGGTGAGTCTTTGGGTGGTAGTCAGGGGTTATCATGGTGGTTGTAACGGCCGTTCTTAGTGGTGTTTGTCGTCTTTATTTCTGGGTTTCGTTCAGGGGTTGGCTGGGGATTAAACGGAACAGGGGTTTCGTGGTGGCTTCTTATTGCAGTTGTGAGGCGTTATTGGTGGCGGTCGACGGCCACTGATCCATTCCCTGGAACCACCGCGGCACGGTGGTGAGCCTGGTGGTGCCCCACGGGAAGGGGTCAGGGGCTGTAGCTGGTGTAGAGGCCGTGTTAGTTAGGGTTGTGTGCGGTGGTGAGTTCTTAATGTATGGATATATATATGACTTGTATTATTTATTTTGTTGTTGTTGTTGAAGTTGTTAGTATTAATATTAGGGTTGATTGAATGATTATTATTCATGTTATGGTAAGAAATAATATTAGTAATGTATAAGAATATGTTAGTGATATGTTATCTTGTTAACAAATCTATTTTTGGTAAGTCTATGTTTAGTAGTGATGTTTGGTTAATAATATTGACGGTGTGAGTAGAATTTAATATTTAGTAATATTTATAGGAACGGAATTTGAGGTGGAATATTACTAAGACGGTGGTTCTTATTCCAGACTTGCTATCCCAGGTAGGATACACTGTACTATATTCTATGATGTGAAATGAATGGATGTTTATAATGTGCATTATGAGTGCAAGCATGATTTATATGTGGTTGGTGTTCAAGTATTAGTTGTTTAATATTGCATTCATAAGCATGTCGATTGCATTATTGAGAGGGAGGTGACAGATATTATTTGATATAAAGCCCAGGGTGGTCTGCAGGCCAGGCCTGGTGTCTTCAGCTTTATGCTGGTATTCGACGACGGTCGATTATAGTCTGCCAGGAGGTTCGGTATGGCTTGGTGTTTCGGGTTATGATTGGTGTTTCGGGTTGTGAGTGAGCTCAGCATGGTTATGGCATTTACTTATTACATTATTGTTTTATCCTACTCAACCGCGAGGTTGACAGTGTATTCGTGTTCACCTACAATGATCCGGAATGGGGAGTAGATCTTTCAGGTCAGAGACAGATGGACTAGGACTTGGGCATGGAGGAGAGACATGGATTGGACCGACCTAGTTTAGATAACTTAGTCTCTTTTATAGTCTTCACCTGTTTTATTCCAGTTGTATTGAACTTATGTTGGACTTTGTTTTGTAACCGTTTACAGTATAGTCTTCTATATTTAAAGTACTGTTTATCTTTCACTATGACTATCTACTACCCTGGTTTATCCAGGATGGTAACAGTCCTATTTACCCTGGAAGGCCTAGTCCAGGCTCCTAGGTAAATGGGGGTGTTACATGTTACGTGTTATATTATATTGTAATTGTAAAACCCCTCGCGAAAGCGGAAAATTAAAACATACAAAGTACTAAAAATGCAGCGGAATATAAACATTTTAAAGTAAACAACATGCGAGAAGAATTATACTGAAACGGAAACTGAAACTGAATTAGATAAGTAACAGTTCTAAGTATGAACGAAAATATAAATACAAAGCCTGGGATGGAACATCCCTACAGGCACCAACAAAACTGTATCAAAAAGAAACTAAGAGTCTAGCTAATCGATAAAGGTGTAAGTCATATGATGAAAGGATCATCACTCGCTAGCTCTCAAGTGAACCCCGATCCAACCTGCATGTACCTACATACATGAAAACATGTACGCCACAATCAGTGGGGAGTGACTAGAGTTCTCCTAGCCACCTTTTCTAACGACACATAACAAGTAAAGCAATACAGAATACTCCAACATATATAAACATGTGAAGCATAAACGTATCATCAACTGTTCTCGTACTATCATGCAATACTAATGCACGGCTCTCAACCAACTTCATAAACCGTTAGGAAGGAGAGCCGGTTTCCCTACTGGTTACCCAGTCGGGGGGTCTTTCTGTCCAACTATTTATGAAACCGATCCAAGAGTCATCCAATGCCTTGGATGATCAAACCATAACTCAAGCAATATAATCATCAACTTCCTCATGCTTATCTGACACTGTACCAAACTCAAGGCAAGCAGATATAAACATCAATCAACACTAGCAATGGGTCCAGAGGTGAACTTAACACACATCCCACTACCAAACAATGTCGGGTCCAGAGGTGAGCTTAACACATATCCCAACATGCAATTCAAGTAAAGGGTCCAGAGGTGAACTTAACACGTATCCCTATACATACAATTCAAGAGAAGGGTCCAGAGGTGAACTTAACACACATCCCTAATCACAATTTAGTAATGGGTCCAGAGGTGAGCTTAACACATATCCCACTACCAACAAATGTCGGGTCCAGAGGTGAGCTTAACACATATCCCAACATACATCCAAAAGCAAAGGGTCCAGAGGTGAGTTTAACATATATCCCAATGCTACAAACAAGTATTGGGTCCAGAGGTGAGCTTAACACATATCCCGTGTACGACAACCGATCACGTGTCAGGTCCAGAGGTGAGCTTAACACATATCCTGACACGCCACAAGCAAAACACGTAACGGGTCCAGAGGTGAGCTTAACACATATCCCGTCACGCGACATATAAACACGTAATAGGTCCAGAGGTGAGCTTAACACATATCCCATCACGCGACATCCAACTTAACCATTAACATCTAGAGATAGAAACTAACCTATAGTTCTAACTTCTCAAACCACTAAACAACACTTAATTGACCCCGGGAACTAAGTTGAGGGAGAGCCGGTTTCCCTTTCGGTTACCCGACCGGGGGGTCTCTATCCTCACTCCATTCCCGAACCCAATATAGTGTCGCCCATCCTCCGGGGACCTCAAACACATGTCAAAGATATAAGGAACGAGTTTCAATCAAAACCGATCAACCGTTAAGAAGCTATGAACGAATTACGAATCAAAGACAATCTACAGGGGCCCCCAGCCGGTCGGCAGGCAGCCGGTCGGCAGGCAGCCGGTCGGCCGGCTGGTGGTCCTCTCAGCCTACGCTTTTTAAAACAACCACAATATAAAGGGACTCCCAGCCGGTCGGCCGGTTGGGAACCCAATTCCTTAGCCTTCACAAATTCGCAAACCCACCCCAAATGTACTCCCACCCGGCTGGCAGTTGGCCGGTCTGCCGGCTGGGCTCCCTTTACCTATGTTCTCAAAACACGCAAAAATAACACCATGGATTCCCAGCCGGTCGACCGGCGGCCGGTCGATCGGCCGGCTCAGAGCCCCTGAGCCTACAAATCGCGTTTACAGTACATTGCAAATTCAACCTTAATCGATACAAGACTTCTAATCTAGCAACATACAATATTTACCCATCATCTCAAATCATCTAAAACACTATCTACCAGCACATAAACCCATAACAATCCTCAAAATGAATATAACAAGTATCCGTCGCAAAACATGGAATTTCTGAAAAATAGCTTAAGAACATGTGAAACAACAACAAGGCATGAATTCAACAAGTATGAACAATCCTAAACATGTTACTAAGTCCATTAAACATCATTCTTAAACAAAAATCTGAAACATTAAGAAGAACACATCAAAACTTGCTAATATTCACAATAAGGCCGAGTTTCTGATTATCGTCACCTCAAATGCAATCCGGCTCAAAGATCCTCCTCTAAGATGAAGCTATACACTTCCGGGTTGTCTAATCCTTCACCTACAAGCACGAAAAACGGGTTTAAGGACTGAAAAACGGACTCTTAGGAAAACAGCCCATTTTTTGAAATAGAGGAAATGAAAATCGGAAGTGACGGATGGCTTGCAAATTCGATGAGGATTCCGAAAATGTTATTATTACCTTGATTTGATGAACGGATGATGAAGAAATAAGCAAAAGAAGATGAAGATTATGGAGGTTTATAAGAAGAATGTGTTTACTGTAAAAATGTTTGAAGGAGGACAATTATGTCGACATAAGGGTTTTAGAAGGGTATAAGATGTGTCCTTTCCGTTTTGTGAAAACGGGTTGGATACCTTGAACAGGTTTTTAAGATGTGAACCTAAATTACCAAGTTTGTATTCGTCTTAAGGACTTAAGGTTCTTACGACGGATCTTACTCTTTATTTAAAATACCTTTCAATAAATTATTAAAATATTATTTTATTACTTAAAATAATTAAAAGCCTTTAAATATAAATCATGAAAATACGGGCTGTTACAATCACCCAATCTTCAAAAAGTTTCGTCCTCGAAACTCGAAGGTAGAAGTAAGTACAAAAAGAACTCCAACCTCCAAAATATATATCACGCGGGTTATGATAACCCAAAACTTTATCTTGCAAAAAGGTTTCAAGAAACAAAAGGTTTCAAGGCACAAGTCTTGTCAATGGATATCGTGTAACACCCCCATTTATTTAAGAGCCTTTAGCAAGACATTCTCAATAAACAGAGCTGTAACCATCTCGGAATGTCCGAGGTAGTGAATAACAAAGTAAAACAAACCAAAGTACTTTAAATACAAACTGGTAAGATTTAAACTTTTGTTATTACAATTGCTGCTCAGCGGGAAAAAAAGTACAACTGATGACTACTCTAGATGTGATATAATTCTAGGTCGGTCCAAATTATGCATCTCACATTCCTGCCCCAGCTCCTAGCTCATCTGTCTCTGACCTGTAGAATCTACTCCCCATTCCGGATCATCGTAGGTGTACACGAATACACTGTCAACCTCGCGGTTGAGTAGAATAACACAAATAATTATAATGCAACAGATAAATGATATGCAAATGCCATGATATGCTCGAGCTCATTCACAATCTCAATCTCAAACCCGTAACACCCAGCCATACCGAACCTCCCGGCAGACTATAATCGGCCGTCGCCGAACACCAGCATATCAGCTGAGGTCACCAGGTCTAGTCCTGCAGAACTAGCCTGGGCCCAATAATATCTCATCATCTCAAATCCGTATCCAATGCACATGCCATGCTCGTGAATGCAACAATACTCTTAATCAATCATGTTATTAAATAAATGCAATGCGCGTACCAATAATAATAAACAACTCTCATTCCAACCGATACCATTCTCATATAAATCATGCTCAGCATCCATAACACACAATCCAACCTTCATTCATAACACATCATAGAGTATAGGGTCAGTGTATCCTACCTGGATTAGCAGTCTGTAAACAAGCAATCACCGTCTAGTAATATTCCACTTCCAATTCATTTCTATGGCGCAGGAATGAACAACGCGTTGGTAAAGCTGTCCTTGACTCGTTTTCTTTCTCTTGTTCTTATTCAACTCCATGGCAGGCACTAGGGAAGGGTTTCAGATTGTTGGGTGGTTGTAGATGGCAGACGAAATTAGGGGGCAGATGAGAGTTAGGGTTTCTTTTTGTGTTTATGTGTTTGTCGATGGTGGAGTAATGTCGATGGTGTGCTATTAGTTAGGGTTTTCTCTTTGTTTTTCTCACAAACACGGTTTTCATAAGCCCAAGCCCATCACGCTTCTCGAGGTCGTACACGACTACATCCCGTTCTACCCTCGTAACTTAAAATTAACGAGACATATAAATAATTAAATTACGTAAATATCAATTAATTAATTAATTATAAATATAAATTATTAGTACTTACATAAGAATATACAAAAAATAAGTTTAAATATAATTACGACTTAAATAATAAAACAAGTATAAATGAGAAATAAATATAAAATAAGAAATATATTTAATTATAAATATATTATCAAAATTAAAGAATAAGAACGAAATGTCATTTTAAGAAATAATCGTCAAATATAAAATGATTATGAAAAAATACGAAATAATCGTAGGAATACGATTTATAAAATAATAATAGTTTACGTAAAATACTTTATAAACATTTCATTTGAAATACTTGTATAAAACATGGTTTGACTGCCGTTGACTGAGACTAAAATACGGGGTATTACAGTCTTCCCTCCTTAAAATGAACTTCGTCCCGAAGTTCGTCACCCCATAACGGTAATGAAACATATATCAAGCATGAAATAATCACATGTAGCACATATATAGACTTCAAAACACGAATGTTACATTCTACCCTCGTTAAGAAAACTTTGTCCCCAAAGTTTAACGCATAACTAAGTTAAAAGATACTTTACGAATCACGGTATAATGCATAACATTAGTACACAGGATTATTAAGTATATTCAAACAATCACGACATACCAATTAACGATGTCATAAATCTTTAAGATTTTACAATCCTATCCTCCTTAAAACATGGTTACGTCCCCGTAACCCATTTTAAAATTTCACATCCGTCGCTCAAGAAGATCATCAGATAAGTTAATTACGATATAAGGGCAACTAGCATTCGACTTTTAAAGCAACAAAACATGCTCGTCAATTTCATGCTATACAGTAAAATCAAGGCAACTAACACTTATCTACTCTTGGGAATTTGACACCAAATTAACACATTTACACTTATGTGGGCGAACAGTTAACTCATAGTTTATACTTGATAAATTTAAGCAGTTCATGCTCATATTCATATTATAGAAACAAATTCATGTTTACGCATACAAGTTTTAGAAAGACATTAGACAAATATCCCATTAATGTAAGTAAACACTGAGCAATAACATATTTCACGAGATATACGTCAATCGTAGACTAGCAAGTCAACTTAGCATTTCTAGGTATAATAAGTTAAAATCACATAGGTAAATTTTGAGACTTCCAAATCGATGAAGTTGTAACTAATGACAATTTACAATCACGAATCAACTGACGATTTTTACAAGTTACAAATCGAAGAAAAGACTAGCATCCCTACAAGTCACGTGTCAACCAATCACTAATTCGATTTATTGTGGTCAAATTCAAACATAACAATATGTAATTCACCTTGTGGCATAACAACAGCGTCGGTATAAAAGAAACTAACTTTGTATAAACTCACCAATAATTAAGGTTATGTTATTATATAACAAAGTTCTTATCCATATAATATGTCTACTATTCATGTTACCAATGTCATAAAAAAAATATATTACATGGTTACATAATATAATTCATATTTGGTGAAACTTTTATATTGAAGACTCACATAACTTACACTTTTAACAGTCAAAACATCATGTAGGAACTTTCGAAATCATAAATAAATTACCGCTCAGACATCTTGTGCGATATTATAGTTTTTAGAAGATTTAATGAATTAACTAATCATAGGAAAAGAATCAAATGCAAAGTTTAAGGGAGTTATTTATAACAAAAATTTTTACAACTCGATTGGTCTGAACAAAACTTTACAACACTTAGACAGAAGATTAGGCAACTTGTAAAAATCACAATTAAATAACTTCTCATTAAGATTTTACATGGCTTATCATTTTGAGAACATAAATGATTATTCTAAACAGTGGAGTTAAAATTTATGCACAAACAATAATCTCGTTTTAAAGGATTTCCTTTGCAAAAACATGGGTCAAAACGGAAATGTACCGTAACAATCTGACCACTGTCAACTAAAGTATTTATTTCTCTCAAGATATAATTCATATTAACACGAAACCAAAAGCATCGGAAAGCTAAAACAGAAGGTTACGACACGTAAAATTTTCACATTCATATAGAGATCACATTGCAAATGGTAGTTCGTACAAACACGGTAAAATTCTGAAAATTTATTAGAAATCTTGGTTTCTAAAAAAAAAAAAAAAATTGCTTCACATTATCACATTTAAACATAATCATTCCTTCTCTAGGACGTGTGAACATGTCATTTGAAGCATTGAAATCACATTGCACCATATTAGCAATTATTCATCATTTCCAATTAAAATTGTCATCCAGAAAGCGGTAAAGATTGTAAAACTGAAAAGTTTAATCAATTAAATAATTATATAAGTATAAACAATGCATTAGTTTCTACCATCGCAATAAACACAACAGATTTAAGTATGTAAATACATCCTAGAAATCACAAAGGTCCTACTTATTATCAAGTCATTACACATCATTATACTATATCTCTACCTAAGGGTCCAGGGATCATATAGCCGCATGCATCTCACCAGACATAGATTAATATAACATATAAATCTGATCATTCTCATTCAATACAAAACAATATATTACATAGTTGTGGTATTCAATTAGTGACCAGATCCAATATAGACATTTCAAAACACCAAAATCATATGATCATATTACTCCAAATTATTGTTCAATAATATACAACCACTCTCTGAAAATTTCAGTTCAAGTGTTCAGATCAACCAGCATTTTAAGATCAGTCGTATTCGTCTAATGCACATCATCATACAAGTCGAGCTTATAATTCAAAAATCACATTCCAATTTTTCAGGTTCTCAATACCTAACAATCATACATCTCAATCAACACTCAATATAAATCTGATACAACACAGATCTTCAACCATATATCACATCACACTTATCTCATTCCTTTTCTGCGGAAACGTTAGTACAATATATATATTGGGTCCTGTCCTTTATTTCTATGCTACCCACGCTCTACATCTCTCAAGGGTAACCAGGTTAGACTGAAAGGGTCAGTGGCTTGGGTTTGAGGGGCCTCTAACTCATCCCAATCCTGGGGCTCCTAACAGTAACTAACCTGGGGTTCATTTTATTAGTCTCTTCCTACGTTCATTATTATTCATTTGGTTTAGGCCTGAGGATCGTTCGCTCTGATACCACTTTGTAACACCCCCATTTATTTAAGAGCCTTTAGCAAGACATTCTCAATAAACAGAGCTGTTACCATCTCGGAATGTCCGAGGTAGTGAATAACAAAGTAAAACAAACCAAAGTACTTTACATACAAACTGGTAAGATTTAAACTTTTTTTATTACAATTGCTGCTCAGCGGAAAAAAAAAGTACAACTGATGACTACTCTAGATGTGATATAATTCTAGGTCGGTCCAAAGTATGCATCTCACATTCCTGCACCAGCTCCTAGCTCATCTGTCTCTGACCTGTAGAATCTACTCCCCATTCCGGATCATCGTAGGTGTACACGAATACACTGTCAACCTCGCGGTTGAGTAGAATTACACAAATAATTATAATGCAACAGATAAATGATATGCAAATGCCATGATATGCTCGAGCTCATTCACAATCTCAATCTCAAACCCGTAACACCCAGCCATACCGAACCTCCCGGCAGACTATAATCGGCCGTCGCCGAACACCAGCATATCAGCTGAGGTCACCAGGTCTAGTCCTGCAGAACTAGCCTGGGCCTAATAATATCTCATCATCTCAAATCCGTATCCAATGCACTTGCCATGCTCGTGAATGCAACAATACTCTTAATCAATCATGTTATTAAATAAATGCAATGCGCGTACCAATAATAATAAACAACTCTCATTCCAACCGATACCATTCTCATATAAATCATGCTCAGCATCCATAACACACAATCCAACCTTCATTCATAACACATCATAGAGTATAGGGTCAGTGTATTCTACCTGGCTTAGCAGTCTGTAAACAAGCAATCACCGTCTAGTAATATTCCACTTCCAATTCATTTCTATGGCGCAGGAATGAACAACGCGTTGGTAAAGCTGTCCTTGACTCGTTTTCTTTCTCTTGTTCTTATTCAACTCCATGGCAGGCACTAGGGAAGGGTTTCAGATTGTTGGGTGGTTGTAGATGGCAGACGAAACTAGGGGGCAGATGAGAGTTAGGGTTTATTAGGGTTTCTTTTTGTGTTTATGTGTTTGTCGATGGTGGACTAATGTCGATGGTGTGCTACTAGTTAGGGTTTTCTCTTTGTTTTTCTCACAAACACGGTTTTCATAAGCCCAAGCCCATCACGCTTCTCGAGGTCGTACACGACTACATCCCGTTCTACCCTCGTAACTTAAAATTAACGAGACATATAAATAATTAAATTACGTAAATATCAATTAATTAATTAATTATAAATATAAATTATTAGTACTTACGTAAGAATATACAAAAATTAAGTTTAAATATAATTACGACTTAAATAATAAAACAAGTATAAATGAGAAATAAATATAAAATAAGAAATATATTTAATTATAAATATATTATCAAAATTAAAGAATAAGAACGAAATGTCATTTTAAGAAATAATCGTCAAATATAAAATGATTATGAAATACGAAATAGTCGTAGGAATACGATTTATAAAATAATAATAGTTTACGTAAAATACTTTATAAACATTTCATTTGAAATACTTGTATAAAACATGGTTTGACTGCCGTTGACTGAGACTAAAATACGGGGTATTACATATCGGGATTCTCGGTACGTATTCAAGAGTCCATCATTCCAAATCTGAGACAAGTCCCAAAACTAAATCAGTCGAAATTCGAAATTTAGGTCGATTCGGTGTTGATGAGCACAGCTCGGGTTATCAGACGTCTCCAATAACACGTTCTAGTGGCAATCAACGCTGAAGTCTGCCAAATTGTAAAATGTTATGTTTTTCAAAATCAAGTTTCCTTCAAAATTAACCTTTTTCTCAAATTTTGGAATATCAAATTGCAACAATGACGAAAAGTTATTTCTAACGGAAGAGGAAATAGATTTAAATTTCTAAAAACAATTAAGCTTTCTCCATAAACAGTGAGTTTAAAGTTCAATAATTGGGGAACAAGTTTCAAAACAGACGTTTGAGAGCGCGGAAACGGTCGCAGAGCTTATCTTCGACATGAAGAATTAGGGGTTTCAAGCCTCGCGGCCGTAAGAACACGAAAAGGAGGGTTGAAGGAACGGAACCATCAAGTCGAAGGTTTAAGAAGACGGTAACCTTTGCCAAACATGGGTACACTAACCGCTCAATCCATAATCAAAACATCCTTTCGACGATCCCTAGTATATCCCAAAAAGGCGATTTCAGTAACCTCGATGCTCACAACGGCTTCACGGTCCATCTTACCTCTATCTCCTCCGCAAAACTAGATATTCCACACGAGAAGGTTTCCAAAACTCTCACACAGTCCACACAAAATCCTGTTAAATTAAGGTTAAGGATCTCTCACCCAAGGGGGAAGCCTAAAACACATACCTCAGACCAAGGTTCACGCACTTCCAAATTCTAAATCTGGATTCTATCACCCAACATCAAATCTTGAAGTTAGAACACCAAACTTTCCACGCTATGGCTTTTCTCCATTAGGCAGGCCATGACCAAAATTACCTATATCCTTTAGTCTTACGTAGTTCAATTCCATCAAATTCATTCAAGGGGGTACTTCAAACTTCTAAGTTCTCCAAAGTCATCTACTACCATGAAACGAACATTCCAAGGTAAGGTCTCACTAAGATAACCACTTCCCAGTCAAGCAAGCCTATGACTGGTCCTCATGACTAGTTCTTGAAAATGATTCCGACCTCAAAGTTCCTCCAAGTATAAAGCGACATTATCCTTTCGATGATTTATTCCCCAAAAGTTTAGATAACCCATCTCAGATAGTTCCCAAATGACAATTCAATCAAACTCTCAGATTACTCAACTCATGTGACATATCTACTATACTTGTATCACGGTCCACAAATACCATACTCAAATCAACGCGTTTCTGGACTTACATCTCTCAACGAATTATTCATTCTCAAACTGATGATGTATCCTAAATTTTCCTTTAAGTCTTTCGTTAGATAAATGCTAAGATCCATTAAGTAACTTAAGATCAACCACTCAGTCAACTCCACAAGTTCTTGTAAAGGTTCCAACGTTCTCACGCCGTTACTAACAACTCTCGTTCCTCAAGTTCAAACAGCATTAACTTACTTCATTCACTTATCGGATAACATCAGTACTTTAAGCATATTCCTCGAAATCAATCATTACTCCAAGCATTCTATTCAAATCCTCAAATGGTACTTCAAACTTTACAAATACCACTTACGCACCGACCCATCCTACAAGGAACTCTCAAGACGGTACACTATCCAACATTGCCCGACACAAATCTCACCAACTCTCTCAACTAAATCCTGACAACGCAGAACCAAGCATTCCTCAAGGCATGCATCACTATTCCAAGAACAAACCAATCACGCCACCATTCTATAAGAGAGGGAACAAGGCTCACAGAAGAGAAGATCGGATGAGATACGGACTTTAGGGGCAAACATGATACAGACCTCGAGAGAGTGATAGGAAAACAACTCGAGGGACAACTAAATGACAAGGCAAGGAACTTTAGGCTATGGACTCCAATAAAATTGAAGCCATGATCATAAGGAGGAGCAAAGGAGAGGAAAGGAGAGAAGTGATATGAAAGAAACGATTACGGAAATCTCCCAAGGTGCGGGTCTCTCACTATTCTCACAGGGCTCTCACTCCTTATTTTCCAAATCAAGTCATTCAATTATCGGTTTTCATGAAAAGTCTCTCCAATGATTATATACCCTTATCTTTCAACTCTAAACGGTATCATCTTTACAACTACCTATTCCCAAAAGTTTGAGATGTCACATCTCTGCTAGTCCCTCAAATGATAATTCAATAACACGTTTAGGTCATCACCTTTATATGCTATATCCACTTTACTTACCTCACTGTCCACAAGTTAACAATTTTTAAACCATCATGTTTTTCCGAACTTATATCTCTCGATGAATTACTTTATTTCATTCACAACCTGGCGGTGCATCCTCAAGTTCCTCTTAAGTTCTTCAATAGAAGAACGCTGAGATCCATTAAATAACCTAAGGCCAGATAACGATTCACTTCTTCCAAGTCTAAATCATAAATCGAGTACTCCACTAGTATAGCCAATGATTCGTATTCCTCAACAACGGACCTTTCTCAGCTCAATCACTCACATAAGTGAAGTGATACTGACTCACTACAATTATCTATTCTTCATCATTAGCATCTTAAGCCCATTCTTTCAGGTTGCTCTATAACCTCAAATATCTTATCTAACTCCTTAAACAGTACTCTTCAATTCACAAATTTTCCCAATCTAAGCATGGTTCTCGAGATTAAGTTCCACCGAATACTAAGTAAACAACTCAACCTTCAAGCAAGTATCCTATCACTCACTTTCACTCTCCCAATTGGATAGACAACTAGACCCTTGGATCACCAAAACATGTCTCTCGATACCTCTTAAGTTATTCCTCAAATAACAATATTTCTCATAACACAGCTTACGGTTGTCCTAAGACTAGTTCCTCCAAATCCAATAAAAGGGAAGATTACCTAGGGGGCACGTTAAGAAAACAAGTAATAAGGTTAAGCTGAAAAGATATGAAGATCTGTTCAAGTGAGATAAACATATATTCTAAAAGAAGGATGTGCATTCGGAGTTATCAAAGAAGGTGATGCACAAAGAAAGAGGAGTATCTTCAAGGTTCAGAAGCATTCTCCAACAGTAGCACGAATCTTCTATCTTCGGTAGAAACTCCGGTCTCCATCGCCAAATGGATAGGTCCACGGTTCGTCGATTGAAAGGCATAAGAGTAAAATTAACGACAATCAACAAACACGTTAGAACCTAATAAAAGCAATCACAAAACAGGCTACAATATAAGTCCTTAGATCTACCCCATCTCTCATTCATTATTTGTTTATTTGGTCAAGTTAAGGTTGGGGGTCACATGAGTGCGTCGGGAGCAATAATGCTCTGATACCAACTGTAAAACCCCTCGCGAAAGCGGAAAATTAAAACATACAAAGTACTAAAAATGCAGTGGAATATAAACATTTTAAAGTAAACAACATGCGAGAAGAATTAAACTGAAACGGAAACTGAAACTGAAATAGATAAGTAACAGTTCTAAGTATGAACGAAAATATAAATACAAAGCCTGGGATGAAACATCCCTACAGGCACCAACAAAACTGTATCAAAAAGAAACTAAGAGTCTAGCTAATCGATAAACGTGTAAGTCATATGATGAAAGGATCATCACTCGCTAGCTCTCAAGTGAACCCCGATCCAACCTGCATGTACCTACATACATGAAAACATGTACGCCAGAATCAGTGGGGAGTGACTAGAGTTCTCCTAGCCACCTTTTGTAACGACACGTAACAAGTAAAGCAATACAGAATACTCCAACATATATAAACATGTGAAGCATAAACATCTCATCAACTGTTCTCGTACTATCATGCAATACTAATGCACGGCTCTCAACCCACTTCATAAACCGTTAGGAAGGAGAGCCGGTTTCCCTACTGGTTACCCAGACGGGGGGTCTTTTAGTCCAACTATTTATGAAACCGATCCAAGAGTCATCCAATGCCTTGGATGATCAAACCATAACTCAAGCAATATAATCATCAACTTCCTCATGCTTATCTGACACTGTACCAAACTCAAGGCAAGCAGATATAAACATCAATCAACACTAGTAATGGGTCCAGAGGTGAACTTAACACATATCCCACTACCAAACAATGTCGGGTCTAGAGGTGAGCTTAACACATATTCCAACATGCAATTCAAGTAAAGGGTCCAGAGGTGAACTTAACACATATCCCTATACATACAATTCAAGAGAAGGGTCCAGAGGTGAACTTAACACACATCCCTAATCACAATTTAGTAATGGGTCCAGAGGTGAGCTTAACACATATCCCACTACCACCAAATGTCGGGTCCAGAGGTGAGCTTAACACATATCACAACATACATCCAAAAGCAAAGGGTCCAGAGGTGAGCTTAACACATATCCCAATGCTACAAACAAGTATTGGGTCCAGAGGTGAGCTTAACACATATCCCAATACACAGCTATCGCACAACGGGTCCAGAGGTGAGCTTAACACATATCCCGTGTACGACAACCGATCACGTGTCAGGTCCAGAGGTGAGCTTAACACATATCCAGACACGCCACAAGCAAAACACGTAACGGGTCCAGAGGTGAGCTTAACACATATCCCGTCACGCGACATATAAACAAGTAATGGGTCCAGAGGTGAGCTTAACACATATCCCATCACGCGACATCCAACTTAACCATTAACATCCAGAGATAGAAACTAACCTATGGTTCTAACTTCTCAAACCACTAAACAACACTTAATTGACCCCGGGAACTAAGTTGTGGGAGAGCCGGTTTCCCTTTCGGTTACCCGACCGGGGGGTCTCTATCCTCACTCCATTCCCGAACCCAATATAGTGTCGCCCATCCTCCGGGGACCTCAAACACATGTCAAAGATACAAGGAACGAGTTTCAATCAAAACCGATCAACCGTTAAGAAGCTATGAACGAATTACGAATCAAAGACAATCTACAGGGGCCCCCAGCCGGTCGGCAGGCAGCCGGTCGGCCGGCTGGTGGTCCTCTCATCCTACGCTTTTTAAAACAACCACAATACAAAGGGACTTCCAGCCGGTCGGCAGGCAGCCGGTCGGCCGGCTGGGAACCCAATTCCTTAGCCTTCACAAATTCGCAAACCCACCCCAAATGTACTCCCAGCCGGCTGGCAGGCGGCCGGTCTGCCGGCTGGGCTCCCTTTACCTATGTTCTCAAAAACACACAAAAATAACACTATGGACTCCCAGCCGGTCGACCGGCGGCCGGTCGGTCGACCGGCTCAGAGCCCCTGAGCCTACAAATCGCGTTTACAGTACATTGCAAATTCAACCTTAATCGATACAAGACTTCTAATCTAGCAACATACAATATTTACCCATCATCTCAAATCATCTAAAACACTATCTACCAGCACATAAACACATAACAATCCTCAAAATGAATATAACAAGTATCCGTCGCAAAACATGGAATTTCTGAAAAATAGCTTAAGAACATGTGAAACAACAACAAGGCATGAATTCAACAAGTATGAACAATCCTAAACATGTTACTAAGTCCATTAAACATCATTCTTAAACAAAAATCAGAAACATTAAGAAGAACACATCAAAACTTGCTAATATTCACAATAAGGCCGAGTTTCTCATTATCGTCACCTCAAATGCAATCCGGCTCAAAAATCCTCCTCTAAGATGAAGCTATCCACTTCCGGGTTGTCTAATCCTTCACCTACAAGCACGAAAAACGGGTTTAAGGACTGAAAAACGGACTCTTAGGAAAACAGCCCATTTTTCGAAATAGAGGAAATGAAAATCGGAAGTGACGGATGGCTTGCAAATTCGATGAGGATTCCGAAAATGTTATTATTACCTTGATTTGATAAACGGATGATGAAGAAATAAACAAAAGAAGATGAAGATTATGGAGGTTTATGAGAAGAATGTGTTTACTGTAAAAATGTTTGAAGGAGGACAATTATGTCGACATTAGGGTTTTAGAAGGGTATAAGATGTGTCCTTTCCGTTTTGTGAAAACGGGTTGGATACCTTGAACGGGTTTTTAAGATGTGAACCTAAATTACCAAGTTTGTATTCGTCTTAAGGACTTAAGGTTCTTAAGACGGATCTTACTATTTATTTAAAATACCTTTCAATAAATTATTAAAATATTATTTTATTATTTAAATTAATTAAAAGCCTTTAAATATAAATCATGAAAATACGGGCTGTTACAGTAATACCTAGCCTTTCTAAGACTCGGGTTTTCGACTCGAGACTATTTTTTTTATAATAAGTTAACTTTGAATAAGTTAACTCGGAGTTTAATATTCTAATCGAAATGTATTAATCGTTATCGTGTATATATCGTATAAGCTTATTATAAGATTACGTGTTACATTAGATATTGAGTCGGGATGATCGATGTATCGTATGGCTTGTTATATGGGTCACGCATCTTTTAACCCTAACCGATTCATTTAAACCCAACCGACCCATTTTACCTACGTAATCATACCCCTTAAAACCCTAACCTTCATAACACATACAACTGAACCCTAACCTTCGTAACACCTACCTGCTCCCCGTGACGGCGTGAGATCGAGTAAAAGGAAAGGCACGGCTGTAATCCGAGGCTGCCTCAGGGGCGTTTTCAAGCGAGGTAAGACGTTCATGAGGTGTTGGGGTTAGTCGCAGTGTCGGCAGGGGTAGTTCGGACGGTACGGTGTTTGGGTAAGGGTGGCTGGCTGTCGGTGTCGGAACGGGGTAATGGTGTGGGTGCTGTGTATGGTGGTTGTCGGCGGTAAGGCCAGTGTAGGCGGGTCTGTTTTCACGCGCGTGGGGGGAGGTCGTGGTGTAGGAGTAGGTTTACGTTTTATTTTCTTAGTGTTTTGTCTTTTTTATTATTATTATTATTATTATTATTATTATTATTACTATTATTATTATTATTATTATTATTATTATATTATTATTATATTATTATTATAACTAGACTACTGGGTGAATGTTTATTATTGTATGGTATTAATGGTTATAGTATTTTAAATAATTTGTTAAGGTGAATAATTGAAGGGTTTACAAGTCGAGAAAGTTTTGATTTTAAGAAAGTTACTATTTCGGGAAAGTTTCCATTTTGGGAAACTTTCCCTTATTAGAAGGTTTCTATTTATAGTGGAGTAACTCCAGTTAAGATTGAATCCCCAAGCTTTATTGAATCTCGCGTGTTTAGATTATTTACTATATTTACCATGTTTATTCCCGTTTTCATAATCGTCTTAATAACCATGAGTAGCTAAACTTCATTTGTTAGGATGTAGGGGATGAATATGCGTAGGTAGTAGAAATTCCGAGACCGACTTGTAGCAGAGCCACGGTCGGCCGACTCAAATAGTGGGTCGGTCGACCGAGGCTGTGGTCGGCCGACTGGAATAGCTGGTCGGTCGACCACCCGCGCATGTATCTTGTTTCGTCTTTCCTTGTTGACTATAATATCCTACAATGAGACTGAAAGGAGACTTGTAGGACGTTAGTAATGACCTACCCAAGATCGAGAGATACGGGAAGGGCATTGGTTTACACCTTAAGACGGCAAGGTTACTCAAGACTGAAAGGTATGTGACCTAAGATTTAGGAATCACCCTTATTGTTGACACCCAATAATTGTGAGACCTAGGAACTAATAGCATAGGCCGAAAGGAGCTATTAGGTAGCATAGACCTAAAAAGTTATGTTACACCCCTTACGCGACTGCAATACATGTTGACCTTAGGATTTATATTACCTTAGCTATTTATTACCCCAAACATCCTAGCATCCCTTTTTATATATTTAATTCTCATCTTTATTTCTTGTTTTATTTTAATCTTTGCCTTAGACTTAGTAATCAGCAATCAAACCCCCAAATTTGTTACCTTTAAACATTAACAACAAACAATAAACATTCCCCACCTCTCTGTGGTTCGACCCTGACTTTCACTATCTATTGTTAAAGTTAGGAATTATAAATTTTATCTTTGGTACCCTCAACGACGGGCATCAGAAAGCCAAAGTGATCGATCGAGAGGTGCCAAAGAAGAGGAGTCGATCGAGTAACCTTCCACCATTCGATCGACCGGTTTGTGAAGATTAAAGGGCTCGATCGAGAGCAAATTTCCCTCGATCGAGAGCTTGGAGACTCTTCGTGTTCACTCAGTTATTACTGCAGTTTAATTCTATTTGCTTATTTAAAGAAGCTCGTTTGAGAGAATTAGTTATCAAGTTTGTAGACCCTAATTTTACTCTCTGAAACTCCTTTTACTTTAAGTTATTTTCTGAACTTTGTAGCCGTCACAATATTAGTAATTTACGGAGTTCTTCGTTCTTCCGTTCCAAGAATTCCAATCTTTGTTCTTGCTTTTGTTACTGTAATTTTGTAAAACCCCTCGCGGCAGCGGAAAAGTAAACACACAAAACATGCCAAAAATACGCGGAATTTAAAACTTTTGACATGATAAGAAAACATGCGAGGTGTCTTAACAAACTAAACATGCGGAAGATGAAATGAAACATAAATAAGTATACAAGTGCGATACAAAAGCAGCCCGGGATAACATATCCCTACAGGCACAAAATACACTGAAACGTAAGTCTAAGGTCTAGCTAACGAAAGATAAAAGTCAACGATGATGGATCATCGCTCGCTAGCCTCAACGTAACCCCCTGCATCAGCCCTCATTGTAATACCTCGAGTATTTGTAACGATGTTAGTTTTATTTTATCGTAAGGGTAATATTTGTCTAAGTGGTGTATGTTTTGTCACTCGTGGGGTTTGAACTTGGGACCGTCGGGGTAGTTGTGGGCCTCGTAAGTCGTGCTTATACTACAGCTCACGTTTGACAAACCCTCAAAAACAAACCCTCAAAAACACAACACTCACCAAACCGTCATATATAAGGAGTTGTTTACCCTATTTCTAACCTCCTCTATACACAACCAACACCTAAACCCTACTACCGCCATCACAGAGTAAGGAATGGTAACTTTCACGGCCAGTCAGAGCAGTCCAGCACACCTCGTTTAAGACAAGAAACAGGTATGGTCGTCTCTGGTTGTTGGTGTTTCGTTTTGTGTCTGCGTATGTTGTTTAGGATTCGATAGGTTATGAGTCGTCATATTCATTACACTTTATCACCTTGTTGCTGTTTGTGGTTAGGAGAGTCGTATGGAGGTTGTCACGGAGGGTCGTGGGTTTCAGAGTTGGTGTCGAAGGGGTGTTTGTTACCCCTGGTGGTCTTGGTTTATGATACAGTATGCGCGTCAGGAGGACAGTTGGGGTTGGTACCACCGTTGACTCGGGGGAGGTCGATGCGGTGGTACCACCGTTGGATTAGGATTCTGGTGTCAGAGGTGGTCTGGGTGGTGGTTGTGGGTGGTGTTAGCGGCTGTAGCAGCGTAGTCAGGGGGTTCTTCAGGGGATGTCTGGGTTGTTTGCGGGAGGAACCAGGCCTGAGTTACAGTCTGGTTCACCTCGCCGGCGGCCATCGGAGGGGTTGCTGGTGGTCGTGGGTGTAGGCGGCAGTTGGGGGTTCAGGAACGGTGGGGGCTGGTGGTCAGGGAAGTGGCACGCGGTGGTGAGAAGGGTCTTGGAGTCGCGGGTTGCGTGTGTCGGGTTTTTGGTGGTTGTTGGTATTATTATTATTATTATTATTATTATTATTATTATTGTTGTTGTTGTTGTTGTTGTTGTTTTATTCATCATCATTGTTATTAGTCAATTATTATTAAGGTGATTTTACAATTATAGGATAATAATGTTATTTCTATTAGTATCATTACTCATAAATATCATGGGCAAATGTTATAATTGTATATCATGCTTAATAAAACTTAAGTTCTTATTATTGTTTTATTACCCATCATGTTATTAGTAATTGTTGTGGTTGATATTGTTGTTAATGTTGTTACTAGTATTATCAATAACAATATCTTATCAAATGTTATGGTTGTGTTTCATGTGCCAATATTATTATTATTCCATATTATTATCATTATCATTATTCACATTTAGTTGTAAGAGTAGTGGTGTTATTATTATTTTACCATGGGTTGTGTTTGTATGATATATACTAGTTATGTAATTACTGTCTATATATAGTAATTCTATAATTAGTAAGTTAATTGACAAGTGATGATTGATATGAATGAGGAATTCATGATAATTGATGTGAGTTTGGATAGGGTCAAGTAATTTTAGTAATGCGATTGTATGGGTAGAAATTGATATTCAATACTAATTATAGGAACTGAGTTCGGTTGTTCAAGGTGGAACATTTCTAGCAGCTGTTCGGTTGTCAATCCGCAATTGAGGTAGGGGAAATATATTATGATTCATGTTATGACATGAAATGTGTAAGTGATGCTTATTACGAGTTTGATATAATTGATTATCACTGACTGTGAATCGTATTATTATTATTATTGATCACTGTGGAGATCGGGAGGTGTGAAATGGGTCTTGTGATATTGGGTCTTGTGATATTGGGTCTTGTGATATGGCCATGGGAGGTGCGGTGTGATGGTGGTGTGGTGTGATGGAGGTGTGGTGTGATGGAGGCGTGGAGGATGATTGAATGAAATGGAGATGGAGGAGGATACGACTCTACTGTTATTTATGTCTTATTTGTGTTACCTACTCAACCTCGCGGTTGACCCTGTGTATTCGTGTGACACCTACGATGATCCGGAATGGGGAGTAGTTCTTACAGGTCAGTGACAGATGGATTGGGAGCTTGGGCATGGAGAGAGACATGGCATGGACCTACTTAGAGTTAGATCACATTTAGATATCGTCAGTTGTACTTTCATTTTTATCAAGTTTGGACCTCGTAGTTGTTGTAATACCAAGTTTAAATTTAATCAGTATTTATATAAAGTACTTTGGTTTGTTTACCTTGTTATTCACTACCTCGGATATTCCGGGATGGTAACAGTCCTATTTATTTGAGAATGTCTTGCTAGAGACTCTTAAATAAATGGGGGTGTTACAAAGTGGTATCAGAGAAAACGATCCTCAGGCCTAAACCAAATGAATAATAATGAACGTAGGAAGAGTCTAATAAAATGAACCCCGAGATGAAACTGATAGGCGCCCCAAAAAGGAACGGGATGAGTTAGGGGCCCCCTCACACCAGTCCTGGGCCCTTTCTGTTCTGTCTCGGGAACCCAATGAGAGAAATTGAAGAGTGGGGTAGATTCTATAGTGACCTAGTCATCCTGTACTAACGCTCTTGTAGGAGAAGAATGAGGTAAGTAATAATTGAGTTATGATTAATAATGTCAGATGGAAAGATGTGTGTAATATGAATGTTAATATGGTGCAAAGTGGCGTCTATGCTTCAAATATTATGACAACGTGCTTTGAAAAAGGGATGATTGAGTTTCGATGTAGTAATGTGAAATTGCAAAGGAACCACAATCTTGATAAACTTCCATAATGTTACCTTGTTTGTACGGGCTGCCATTTAAAATATGTTATCTATATGTATATGAAAACTTTATAGGTGATAACCTTCTGAATTAGCTTTCCAATACCGTGGGTTCATGTTAATACAAGTTATAGTTGCGGGAAATAAATATTTTAGTCGACAGTGGTTAGATTGTCACTGTACAATTCTGTTTCGACCCATGTTTTTGCAAAAGGAACCATTTAAAATGTATTTATTGTTTATGCATAATCCCAACACGACTGTTTAAAATATTCAGTCATGCTTTCAAAAATAATAAGCCACGTTGAATATAAACGAGTCGTATTTAATTGTGATTTTTGCAAGTTGTCCAAATTTCTGTCTAAGTGCTGTAAAGTTTTGTTCAGACCAACTGAGTCGTAAAATTTATTATAAATAAATTCCTTGAGATATGCATTCGATTCTTTTCTTATGATCATTTAGTCCTTTATATTTTCTCAAAACTATGATCGCCCACACGTTAGATAAACTGTTATTTAATTATGATCTGGTAAGTTGCTGCATAATATTTACTTGGTGAACTTATGAGGTATGTAAGTACATATAAAAGTTTAATCGAATGTGAATTATGTGACGGGACCACGTGATATCCTGATATGACATTAGTAACATGGATAGTAGGCATATGGTATGAGTATGAACCTCACTACGTGATGGCATAACCTTGTTTATTTCGTCAAGTTTAATATAGAATCGTTCCAATTATATGTCTAATAGTATGACCTCAAAATGAATGTGTACTACTCATATGTGATGTTAAAAGCATGTTTATCTGTGCCAAGTTGCAGAAGGAAATTTAGCTGGTAAGCTTAATAGCATAATATAGCAATCTAATGGTTATACGTAATTGCGTTTATTTGAACAATGGGAATCTTGTTGATGTTCTTTTGATATTGATGGTTCATCTCTGTTTGGTTTCCCGTGCTTATAATCTTGTAACTTTTCAAGTATATTGTCATCCATACAGTGAATATCATATTGTTATACTTAGAATCTGATTGCGACATGTCGAGTTATAAATTGCTGACATATGATGTATGGAAGTACTACTCTTGTGAATTCGTTACCTCTATCGTTAAAGTTTTCATAAGTCATGAGGAACAAGAACAATGTCCTAGAAAAGAAGAATCAGAATGCCTCCATGAAGTCTTAAATCTGAGTTGTAGATGGTAAGATTGTCCTGAATTGAGTTTATAGCTGTCACAAACTACCTTTTATTGCTCCAAACATTTCAAAATATTTCCAAGGTGATAAACAAGGAAAAAGCTTGATGATTGATAATTATGATGATTGTATGCATATGACAATCATGTAGCTATGTGTAGATGAAAACCGGCTTGAATGTTAATTGTTGCGCATCGTATAGACCTCTTATTGTGCAAATCATGTAAAATAATAGCTCCATGATAAAAGATGTAATATGAGTGGATAGGAATGTACCTAAGTGATATATATTGACTAATTGATATCTGGGAATGTTAAACGATCTTGCGAAGTCGGAGAATTATGAATATCTTGTGAGGCATGTCCATGTTCCATGTTTAATTACGTTCAATAAAATTTTGTTCTATGTCTTTTCCTAAAATATGGTTTTGCTTCTAAAATATGATTATGAACTCTAAGCTTCTTGTTGTCTACATTGTTGTTAATATATTAAATTTGTGAGAAATTTCAAGGGTATGCAAGTAATACCTATTCCGATCCTGTTTCACCGCGTAACTCGTTTTCTACAGACCCTAATACTCTTGTTATTGCCCAAGGTTATATGATTACATGATACTTGCTATGGGCCTCTTTTGTGTACTTATTCGAGTGGTATATTAGTAATTGTCCTTTTATTTTGGTAGTTAAAAATTCTCCAATCATAAGATAATTCTTTTGTTTGTGAGATGGATTAAGCTTTTGGTAATTGGTTATGTTGTGTTATGTGTAATAATTCTGTATTAGAATCGTCTAGTATAGTGTACAAGCTCTTGTTTCATGAGTTGTGGAATTGTAGGTGTACATACAAACGTGTCGATGAATTGGTTAACATACGTACATTATCATGTTAATTAGCTGCTGGGCTAGAGTTTGGTGGGATAGAGTTGCTCGTGATCTTGGAAGAAAGACCATGGTTGATTTTGTATTGAGCTTGAGTTTGCCGTTTAGTGTCTTATTGAGTGGTCGCATTCTTCGACCTTGACTTGTGGGTGAGTAGCTTAGCGTTTTGTTCTTTAAGTGATGATCAGATTCCGTAATGGAATATTTGACAATATTGATATTGAAATCGAGATGAGGATTGTTACTGGGCATTAAGTTATGAGTTATTAGGCCGTTGTGCCACATTGTGTTAAGGCCCAGTGTGACCTTGGTTATTGAGTTATATTCGAAGTTTGAAATCGATATTGAAATGGAAGTTTTGATTTACGGTTTTATTCCGCCAGTTCACTCACCCTTGTCTTTGGTCTTAGATGCGATGATGGGTGCGGTACTTGGTTACTTGGAGTGAGATGGTATGAGATAAAGTAATGAATAAAACGGACTAATGAGCTGGGATTTGTATAATGAGGTTACGGGGACGTAACCATGTTTCTAAGGAGGATAGGATTGTAAAATCTTGGTGATTTACGTTATGGTTTGTTGTTCTGACATGGCTAAGTGGTATGTCGTGATGGTTTACATATACTTGATCATCTTGACTACTCCTGTTGTGCATTTTAGTGCATTTTATTGTGTTCGTGAAGTACCATTTTACTTAGTGATACGTTAAACTTTGAGGACAAAGTTCTCTTAACGAGGGTAGAATGTAACATGTCGTGTTTTGAAGTACCTCTATTAGTTCTGACGTTATGTGATGTCACCTTTTTGTGATTCATTACGTGCCTAGTGACCAAGTTGTTGACCATGGGTAGGTGAACTTCGGGACGAAGTTCATTTTAAGGAAGGAAGACTGTAATACCTCGAATATTTGTAACGATGTTAGTTTTATTTTATCGTAAGGGTAATATTTGTCTAAGTGGTGTATGTTTTGTCACTCGTGGGGTTTGAACTTGGGACCGTCGGGGTAGTTGTGGGCCTCGTAAGTTGTGCTTATACTACAGCTCACGTTTGACAAACCCTCAAAAACAAACCCTCAAAAACACAACACTCACCAAGCCGTCATATATAAGGAGTTGTTTACCCTATTTCTAACCTCCTCTATACACAACCAACACCTAAACCCTACTACCGCCATCACAGAGTAAGGAAAGGTAACTTTCACGGCCAGTCAGAGCAGTCCAGCACACCTCGTTTAAGACAAGAAACAGGTATGGTCGTCTCTGGTTGTTGGTGTTTCGTTTTGTGTCTGCGTATGTTGTATAGGATTCGATAGGTTATGAGTCGTCATCTTCATTACACTTTATCACCTTGTTGCTGTTTGTGGTTAGGAGAGTCGTATGGAGGTTGTCACGGAGGGTCGTGGGTTTCAGAGTTGGTGTCGAACGGGTGTTTGTTACCCCTGGTGGTCTTGGTTTATGATACAGTATGCGCGTCAGGAGGACAGTTGGGGTTGGTACCACCGTTGACTCGGGGGAGGTCGATGCGGTGGTACCACCGTGGGATTAGGAGTCCGGTGTCAGAGGTGGTCTGGGTGGTGGTTGTGGGTGGTGTTAGCGGCTGTAGCAGCGTAGTCAGGGGGTTCTTCAGGGGATGTCTGGGTTGTTTGCGGGAGGAACCAGGCCTGAGTTACAGTCTGGTTCACCTCGCCGGCGGCCATCGGAGGGGTTGCTGGTGGTCGTGGGTGTAGGCGGCAGTTGGGGATTCAGGAACGGTGGGGGCTGGTGGTCAGGGAAGTGGCACGCGGTGGTGAGAAGGGTCTTGGAGTCGCGGGTTGCGTGTGTCGGGTTTTTGGTGGTTGTTGGTATTATTATTATTATTATTATTATTATTGTTGTTGTTGTTGTTTTATTCATCATCATTGTTATTAGTCAATTAATATTAAGGTGATTTTACAATTATAGGATAATAATGTTATTTCTATTAGTATCATTACTCATAAATATCATGGGCAAATGTTATAATTGTATATCATGCTTAATAAAACTTAAGTTCTTATTATTGTTTTATTACCCATCATGTTATTAGTAATTGTTGTGGTTGATATTGTTGTTAATGTTGTTACTAGTATTATCAATAACAATATCTTATCAAATGTTATGGTTGTGTTTCACGTGCCAATATTATTATTATTCCATATTGTTATCATTATCATTATTCACATTTAGTTGTAAGAGTAGTGGTGTTGTTATTATTTTACCATGGGTTGTGTTTGTATGATATATACTAGTTATGTAATTACTGTCTATATATAGTAATTCTATAATTAGTAAGTTAATTGACAAGTGATGATTGATATGAATGAGGAATTCATGATAATTGATGTGAGTTTGGATAGGGTCAAGTAATTTTAGTAATGCGATTGTATGGGTAGAAATTGATATTCAATACTAATTATAGGAACTGAGTTCGGTTGTTCAAGGTGGAACATTTCTAGCAGCTGTTCGGTTGTCAATCCGCAATTGAGGTAGGGGAAATATATTATGATTCATGTTATGACATGAAATGTGTAAGTGATGCTTATTACGAGGTTGATATAATTGATTATCACTGACTGTGAATCGTATTATTATTATTGATCACTGTGGAGATCGGGAGGTGTGAAATGGGTCTTGTGATATGGGTCTTGTGATATTGGGTCTTGTGATATGGCCATGGGAGGTGCGGTGTGATGGTGGTGTGGTGTGATGGAGGTGTGGTGTGATGGAGGCATGGAGGATGATTGAATGAAAAGGAGATGGAGGAGGATACGACTCTACTGTTATTTATGTCTTATTTGTGTTACCTACTCAACCTCGCGGTTGACCCTGTGTATTCGTGTGACACCTACGATGATCCGGAATGGGGAGTAGTTCTTACAGGTCAGTGACAGATGGATTGGGAGCTTGGGCATGGAGAGAGACATGGCATGGACCTACTTAGAGTTAGATCACATTTAGATATCGTCAGTTGTACTTTCATTTTTATCAAGTTTGGACCTCGTAGTTGTTGTAATACCAAGTTTAAATTTAATCAGTATTTATATAAAGTACTTTGGTTTGTTTACCTTGTTATTCACTACCTCGGATATTCCGGGATGGTAACAGTCCTATTTATTTGAGAATGTCTTGCTAAAGACTCTTAAATAAATGGGGGTGTTACACTCATGTACCTACACACATACAACATGTGCGCCACAGTCAGTGGGGAGTGACTAGAGTGCTCCTAGCCACCTATTGTCAATGACACATAACACATAAGGCATCCAACATACTCCAGCATTTATAACATGTGAAGCATATATATATATATATATATATATATATATATATATATATATATATATATATATATATATATATATATATATATATATATATATATATATATATATATATATATATATATATATATATATATATATATATCTCAATCTCAAATCAACATGCAATACTTGCAAAGGCTCTCAACCAACTTCGGAAACTATTTGGAAGGAGAGCCGGTTTCCCTTCCGGGTGCCCGGCCGGGGGGTCTTTCAATCCAAACCATTTACGAAACTAGACTAAGAGTCTTCCAATGCCTTGGACGAACAATACAAAGATAACCAAGTATAATACATTCTTATACACAAACTAAAGCATGATCAACATCCAATTATATCAACAAGAGATAGGTCACCAAGTGACTCGACTCCAACAACTATAGGTCAACCAAGTGACTCTACAAACAAGAGATAGGCCAACAATTGACTCGACTCTAACTAGATTGGCCAACAATTGACTCGATTAGACTACTATGAGCAGGCCGACAATCGACTCGTCTATATACTACGACATCCCCAATCTCAGACTATACAAGCCCCTGGTAGGACGACATCAAAAGACTGTCCTAGTCTAAACCTGCCCAGACTCTCGGAGCGCAAACGAATCACGATCCCCGATTCGACAAGTGCACGAGGAACTCCCAAGAACCGAACTAGCTAGGAACGAGATATGCCCGAAGGCGGGCAGACAATCTAAGACTTGACCGTGAGAACCAAGTCACTACGGCCAACCAGCTACACAATGCAATCAGGTGAGAACTCGAGTACTATAGCAGCGCATAGCAGGTTACACAAATCACAACATGTCATCTCAAAGATGTACAAAAACTCAAACTCGAATGACAATCATTTCGTGAATAACTCATCTCTAAATATCCATGTAACACTTAGCCGACTTCGGGAACTAATTTGAGGCGAGAGCCGGTTTCCCTTCCGGTTACCCGGCCGGGGGGTCTTTCATTGTCAAATCCATTACCGAAACCGACACAAGCGTCGCCCAATTTCTTGGGACTTTAAACAAGCATACGAAACATAAGGAACAAGAATCAATCAAATCCGACATGCGAAACACGAGTTATAAACAAAACAATTCGATTAGGGGCTCTCAGCCGGTCAGCCACAGGCTGCCGGTTGGCCGGCTGAGAGTCCCAAGTTATCATGCTTAAAACCAACAAAAACAACTATAAGGTACTCCCAGCCGGCCGGCCGGCTGCCGGTCCACCGGCTGGGAACCCTTATTCCCAAATCTTACGAAAACAACAATGACAACAACAAGAAGGTCTCCCAGCCGGCCGGCCAGCTGCCGGTCCACCGGCTGGGGACCCTTTTTCCCAATTTTCGCCAATCTACGCAGAACAACAACAAATACCAAATGGGGCTCTCAGCCGGTCGACCGGCCGCCGGCCACTGACCGGCTGGGAACCCCCTGTCCCAAATCGCGCATTTTCGCCATTCCTAAACTTCAATCAAACTTAAAGGGATTGCTTCTACACTTTGCATACACTTCTAAAATCACTAATAACAGCATATACAAGCATTCTCACTTCATCCTTTAATCATTTTCATGGATTAACAAACACATTCCTAAACACAATACAAACATTTATCCTTTCCACCCAAACATATTACCCATTTTCAATAATCAATAAATCATGTGAGAAACATATAAACATCAAACCCTAACATGATACTAACTAATTTACAGCATCACAACCACAATCCACATATCCTAAACATGTTTCTAGTAGCTATACATACTAAAACCATGTAAAGTGCTAATATTAGACAAAAGACCGAGTTTCTCATTATCGTCACCTTAAAAGAGCGATTCTTCACTTCTAGTCTTCTACAATGTACGAGTCCTTGTCCGGGTCGTTCGAGTCAACACCTACAAACAACAAAAACGGATTATTATGGGGTAATTTCGAGTTTACCTCAAAACAGTCCCAAAATCGACTTTGACGAAAAAGAAAATCAAAGAGGTAGAAAGAACGAAAATGAAGAGATGAAAGCGTAGGCGAAAACCTTGCGTCAATCGGAGTTGTAACGAATCCACAAGATTGAATTTTGTGAAGATGGAGATGTGAGAAATATGAGAAATGGAATGTCTGATATTTTGTTTCTTGAGAAAGGGGGTTTATGAATGTTAAGAAATAAGGAGGAAGGTTCCTTTCACAATTAGCTTTAAGTTAAGCTTGAGACGGGTTTCACTTAAAACGGTTCGGGAATTAATTGTAAACGGGGAAACCAAGAAAACACGATATCTTTAGATTAATTAAACTTAAGACGAACTTAACAGCATTTTCTTAAAATAAAACTTACGAATTATAATTAAAATATTAGTATTAAATTTCGAAAACTACTTTAAATTATTAAAATTACTTTTATAAAAATACGGGATGTTACAAATTTTCTCTTCTCTTATCCTTATTTTCTATTCTTATTTCAGTTTATATTCACTGTTTTCGTTTTGTGATTTTCGATCTGTTTCGCGCGCCTAAACTCTGTTTTAATTTGTTTATGTTCGTCGTTGTTACTCGTCCATTTACGCTTCTGATTTCACCTTCTGATTCCATTCATTTCCCTATGTCAATCCCTGTTCCTAGTTTTAATCTATTTATTCTAAATCCTTGTTTAATTCATATCGAATTGTATGCTAGTTCATTATCTTTATATCCGTCTTAAGATTACCAAATTCGCATCCCTTTTCCCTTTGCTTCTCGTTAATTTCGAATCCCTTGCCTACTGTTTATAATCTGGTTTTTACTTATCATTTTATCATGTCGTATGCTAGTTCTTTCATTATCGTCGTAAGCATTGTTGACCCCATCATGAGTAGCTAAATCCTTTATATGTTGGGATGAGGGAGTTGTGTCGAATGTATGATATGTAGTAGTCGGGTTAGACCGTCTTTGGTGGGAGTAATCGTTAAACAATTTAATTCATGTTCGGTTTAGTGAGTGCATGCATGAGACCTTACATCTAGTTAATTCCCGACCTAGACCGGAAGGTTGGAAGGGTAAGACTTGTTTATTGATTTTAAATAGTTTTTGCGAGAGCGGAAGTTAAGCAGAAACGACCTTAGGGCGACTTCAGACCGAAAGGTATAGTCGGGTTTGAGACTTGACCGTAATAACCCAGCCTTTCCCACCAATAATTGACCTATCCCAATTACGATAATCATACGTAAGACACAACAACCCGAGTTTCCAACATATTCCTTTTCCCTAATTTTTATCTCATCTTGTGTTATTTCCCGTGTTTTTATTCCTTGCTTATCCCTATATCGTAGTTTAGTTATCACTATTCAAAACCCCCATTTCTGTGACCATAGGTAGAAACTGTTAGTTGAACAAGTTCGCTTCCCCGAGGAGATCGACCCTATTTACCACTAGCTTCTGTTAGTAGTTCCTAGGCTTTTATTTTTGGTGTATAATTGACACGCATCAAATTTTGGCGCCATTGCCGGGGAAGCAACGCAGTTTTTCTATTTCTGTTTTTTTCTATTTTAGTCTTAAGAATTTTAATTCCTTAAGACCGTACTAATCGTTCTCTTCAGTTTTATGCGCAGGTCTCAAAGGGGGAGATTTGGTAAATCCCGATCCCGAACCTGAGAGATTATTCCTACGTCGAAGGAGAGAACTTGAGAAACCTAGCCGGGAGGAAGACTTGAGTACCCCCGAACAAGAGAGAACCAATTTTTGTGAGTAAAACTTCATTTTCGAACCTATTTTTCAACCAAACATGCCTAACATCGCAAGCCACTCTGAGCCTACAACCGCGGTTATTCCAAGAGGGTTTAGTATAGCCACCGATGAAGATGGCTAAACTTTTGATTTCCGACCCTCTTACATAAACATGGTGGAAAGAAACCAATATCGTGGGGCCGCGGGAGAGGACCCCAGAAAGCATATGCATGGAGCGATTTGCTGACTATTGCTCCTCAATTCCAGCAAAGGGCGGGGGGGGGGGGGGGGGGGGGGTAACCCTAGACAAGATCAAAGAAGCCCTCTTTCCCTTTTCCTTAGCTGACAACGCAAGGGAATGGTTGTCGGATTTAGATAGGGATGCAGCTGGGATAACTGACTGGACGTCCCTAGCCCTAGCTTTTTACAAGAAGTACTTTCCACCACAACGTACAAACGCCTTACGCACACAAATAACCAACTTTAAACAGAAACCCTCTGAAAACTTGACTGAAGCTTGGGAGAGGTTTAAAGGTTATGTGAGGTTGGTCCCCCACCATGGTTTCGAGCCTTGGTTTATTTGTGACCAGTTTTACAATAGCCTATACGATGATCATAGGGCCATTTTAGATTCGGCTGCAAATGGGCGATTCCAGCGTGAGGTGGACGACGATAAGGGCTAGAGTTTAATTAAGGAGATGGCCACCCATACGTCTGAGTATGGCAACCCCAAAAGTGGGACAAGAACGGTTGCCAATATTGAGACTGAGGGTCTAGAGGCAAAGTTTGATAAGCTGTTTGCGAAGATTGAAAAGTTGGAGAACGTACGGAGGTGTTGGGAACCGTCAGACGGTTCACGTCCTACAAAAAGAGGAACTTGTACTTTGCGAAAGGTGTGGCGAGCAAGGCCACGGTGCGGTTTAATGCTTCGCTGAATGGGAGCAAGTGTTTTTGTTTCAACAATACAAACAAGGGGGATACAATCACGGGTATGTCCACCCGAATTTACGGTGGACAAGCCAAAATGTTCTCAACCCGTCTCCCCCACCACAACAACAACAACCGTATATTCCACCGCACAAGCAACAGTTCTCGAGGGCCCAAACCTGAATAAAGGACAAGTTAGGGACGGTTCCCTTCCATATCTCATATGGAGTCTTGTCAACAGCTTTAGACGGACTTCGGTTTAGTATAAGAGTAGCTGACAATAGAGCAAAGCCCCATAATGAATCCGGCACAACTGTGTGACTCATCATGGATCGAACCATATCTAATAGTGTTCGATTTCTCCGTTCGGACACACCATTTAATTGTGGTGTTCCGGGTGGAGTTAACTGTAGTACTATACCACAATCTTTAAGGTGTTGATCAAACTCATGCGAAAGATACTCACCACCACGATCTGATCGTAGTACTTTAATCTTTCTATCCAGTTGGTTTTCAACCTTCGCCTAGAATTCCTTGAACTTTTCAATGGATTCACTTTTATGCTTCATTAAGTAGACATATCCGTATCTACTTAAATCGTCCGTGAAAGTGATGAAATATCTATAGCCGTCTCATGTGGTGATTGACATAGGTCCACATACATCTGTATGTACGAGGCCTAATAGGTCAGCAGCGCGCATTCCAACACCTTTGAAGAAAATACGAGTCATTTTTCCTATGAGACATGATTCACATGTGCCAAATGATTCATAATCAAATGGAGATATTGCGCCATTATGTATTAGCTGCTTTACACGTTTCTCATTTATGTGTCCCATACGACAGTGCCATAGATATGTTTGATCTTTGTCACCAACCTTTAGTTTCTTATTATTCATGTGTAATATTTCAGTCGATTGATCTAAGACATATATACCATTCATGGAAACCGCTTTACCATAAACCATTCCATTGAAAGAGAAAATACAGCTATTATCCTTTATTAAGAATGAAATTCCGTCTTTATCGAGTACGGAAACTGAAATAATGTTCTTAGATAAACTGGGTACATAATAACAGTTATACAGATATAACTCGAATCCGCTCGGTTGCTGGATCACATATGTTCCCATGGAAGAAGCAGCAACTTTTGCTCCATTCCCGACTAGCATGTCCACATCACCCTTTGCGAGAGGTGTGATGATTTTTAGGCCCTGCAAATGATTACACAGATGAGAACCACAACCGGTATCAAGTACCCAAGTTCCGAACCTTGTATGGTTAATCTCAATCATATGAATATAAGATGACATACCAACAGGAGTGACGCGGCCTGCTTTTATGTCCTCACGGTACACTGGACAGTTCTGCCTCCAATGCCCAGTCTTGTGGCAATGGTGGCACTCAATGTTACCGTCTTTCCTCTTTGTCTTGCCTTGTGAGCTACTTGTCTCACCAGGCCCACTCTTAAATCCGGCCCTTTTGAATTTAGGAGGCTTAGCTACTGTTAGCTCTGCTTGACCCTTTCCCTTACCCTTTCCCTTGTTTGCAATCATGAGAACGTCTTGCTTCATGCTCCCACTCAATTTAAGATCCTTTTCGGTGCTTTTGAGAATTCGTTTGTGAGCGTGGTGAAAATCTTCTTTGCACCTTGGGTTCCATTGCAAAAATGAGTACGTTTTTTATCGCACCCGCTTCCATAACGAAATCACTGTAAGCTTGTGATATGTTAGTTCTAGCAGTGGGGCCTGGGTTAGGTGGTAACGACTCAGTTAAATACTTTAATTTACCATCACCTACAGCTGCATTCCGTAATGCAACCTCCCAGTCCGCAAAGTTGGACCCATCATTTTTCAGTCGTGTGGACTGACTCATGTGGTCCATGAAAGCCTTAAGCCAGGATTCTGTTCTTAGTGTGGCACTAGGCATAGGGGCATCATTATGACCAGCCATAGTATTTGCAGTATTATTGTTTTGTTTAGGTGAATTCTACACTGTAAAGAAGAAATTAAAACATAATAAGCATACTATCATTTTGTAAATAGTCTAGCAAAAACGGTTTAATGCGAGGACTTTAGCATTTATATAATTGATCTTCCTCAAGAACTATATAAACGATCCCAATACTCAATTTCAGTAAATTGATAAGCCAACCTCTTTGCTAATTCTACATTTAGAATTCTTGGTCGATAAATTTCTGTAAATTCTATCTTTAGTCCACCATAACCACAGGATCGTATGAGGGTCATGATGTTGAGGTAAAATAAGTCAACAACTACTACTTACCCAACGTAGAAGGGGTCATATGGAGAGTAAGTTCTTATATGCTTGGCGACGAAGAAGGGATTCATAGTAATTTGACTTATAAAAGACTAATCTCAATTTTAGGTTATAGAGGAAGATCCCATCATCTTTAATTTTAATTCATTTAAGTGAACAAATATCTAGCATGCGAGAATGAATAAACTAAGGTGATGGCTTTAAGGGAAAAACGTGTGACATCTTTATGTCGACACAGACTAGCATACATACTATATGAGTCAATTTTCATGCAATTCAGGTGGTTTGGTTTAGGCGGAAAAATGATGCAAAACAAACATGTGAATGAAAAACAAAACGGAAATAAAGCAGTCCTAGTGTGGCATATCCTACCAAAAAGGACAAAAATACAACTTGGAATCCATTCAGAAATGGACCCTAGAAGCTTGTCTTGTCTTGATGTTCCTTCTTGGTGATGTAGTGGGAGTGAGCAATCCGATCTCCGTCTTGGTCTTCTTGATTACATTTGAAGAATTACATAATAAAATCCTATTATTACATTCTAATTCTCAAAAACGTAAAAAAAATATTACACAAGGGAGATTCGAGATCTCATAAATACATCACAAATTATGTTTCCTTCATTACGAAAACATAATTTACTAAGGCCACACAAAGTATTACAAATTACAACTAATTGCAAAAACGTAAATAAATCCATTCATTCATTCAACAATAATATATAATATATAAATACATAATGTATGATACTAATTAAATTAATCTTTCAAGACATAATTCCGTAATTATGTAGGGTAATTTACCCAAACCACCATTTAATGATTTAAACTATGTGATAATTCCGTAATTAATCTCATGATCGTTTAATCAAACCAACAAATTCTTATTATTGTATAATATGAATTAATCCAACATTATTTTAAACCGTTTTAAAATAATTAGTTATCAAAACTAGTGAACTTTTTCACCCAAAAATTACACATTATCCTTATAATGTATAAATATATAAAAGAAAAACGGAAAAAAAAACCCAAAAAAAAAAAAAAACAAAAAAACCCTAGCAAGCTCTAAGCCATGGCGATTTGAGGAGATTTGACGGCTGTGTTTTTGGAGACCTTCTGCACTATGGCTAAGGACCCTTCACCATTACAACTACGCAACATCACCAATAGGAAGACTATGGCAAGTAAGGACAGGAATGCTCAAGAACAGAGGACGAAAGGACCGAACTTGGACGAGGCGGGAAAGTTTGGAAGTATGGCATCCATTGCATGGGTTCCACCCTTTGATCTCACGGATACTTCTGAACAAAGGCAGACAGAAGAGAGAATTAATGACCCCAATGATGATGCTATGGGAGACTGGTTTGATAGACATGGACGTAAGATTATGGACATTGTTGATGATGTTCAAGACATCATTACCATAACAAAGGAGGACGTTCAGCCTGAGATTGAGTTTTGGAAATATGCAGTGTATGGCTTCGTCATAGGATCAAACCCTCCTTGGCCAGTGTTTGAAGGGTACCTAAGACGAATATGGAAACACCATAAGATAGAGACCATATCCTTTATGCATAATGGAGTTTTCTTGGTAAGATTCCAAACACAGGAGATGTAAGAAGCGGTGTTAGCCGCAGGAATGTATATGTTTGACAGTAAACCTGTCATCATTAAAAAATGGATGCCTGATGTTGATATGGAAAAGGAAGATGTGAAAAACGTGCCAACATGGGTTAGAATTCACAAATTGCCTCATAAACTATGGGGGGGGGGGGGGGGGGGGCCTGTATACCCAAGATTGTTGGAAGAGTAGGCAAATTCTTAAAAAGTGATGAGGCTACAGAAAAAAGAACCAGACTGGGATTTGCACGAGTCTTGATAGAGGTGCAAGTAGATCAAAAATTTCCAAATATTATCAAAGTGCAGGATGAGAAGGGTGCCATTATTGCTCTTGAAGTGGAGTACGAATGGACTCCTACCAGATGCAACATATGTAAGAATATTGGTCACCAGGCTAATAGGTGCATGAAACAGGTAGGAACTCAAAACAAGCCACAACAAGTGTGGAGGAGGAAGGTGGACACCTCAGGTGCTACACCACCCCTCCCACCAGTGATAAAACCTACACCTGCACCTAGGTCACAGCAAGGGGATCAGGCAGACAAAGAATAAGTACAAGATGAGGATCCAGAACCAGCATATGGCATGCCAAGATCATTCATGACTGATAAAGAAGGATTCCGCTCTAGTCCTTCCTTTAAAGACATAGTGACTGGCTCCAAAATGCAAGAAGGAGGAACCAGTAGGCCACCATCACCCACCAGTCATCAATGATTGTGGGAATATGGAATGTACGAGGTATGAATAAAGTTGATAAGCAGCGTGATATAAATAATTTGCTGCTCAGAATAGAGTAGGTTTATTTGCTTTACTAGAAACTAAGATAAAGCCTCAAAATCAAAATCAAGCTATGAAAATCTTCCAAAACTGGAGCATTAACACAAATTAATGCTCATACTCATCCAGGGGGTAGGATATGGATTGGGTGGAATCCTGATGACTATGGGGTGGATTTCTTGCAATATGACCCACAGTTTATTCACTTAGCAGTGGAGCATATCCCTAGTCAAACTAAATTCCATATGACAATGGTCTATGCATATAATGGGATAGCAGAAAGGGAGGATTCGTGGGTAAGTCTGAATAGATTGGCTGATGGCATGACTGGAGCTTGGGCTGTGGGAGGAGACTTTAATTGTGTGATGCAACCTGAGGAGAGACTAGGTGGTGGGTTTAGTCTTGGTGAAGCCACACCATTTCAAGATTGCATTACATACTGTGAACTGGCAGAATGTCCAACAGTAGGGGCCTACTATACCTGGACTAACAAACAAAAACCAGAAGCAAGGGTGTATACCAGGCTGGATAGGGTGCTTACTAATGCAACTTGGGACAGAATTCTACCTAATATGCAGGCTAACTATATCCCTGAAGGATACTTTGATCACAATCCTTGCATCATCAAGAGTAGGATTGATACTGGACACAAGAACAGGCCTTTTAAATTCCAAAATATGTGGTGTGAAACTAAAGACTTCCTGCAGGTAGTAGAACAACACTGTCAGACTCAGAAGTATGGTACCCATATGTATCTCTTGGTGCATAAGTTAAAAGAGATGAAACAGCCTTTGAAAAATCTGAATAACCAGAAATTTGCAGATATTGAAATAGCAGCTGAAATGGCCAGACTCCAACTGCAACACTGTCAAGAGCAACTGATTTTACACCCTGGCCTGGGGATCCTAGTATGATGCAAAACGAGTATGAGGCACATGATAAGTACACTCTCCTGAAAAAGCAAGCATACATTTACCTTCAGCAGAAAGCCAAAGTCAAGTGGCTCCAGGAAGGTGATGCCAACACTGCTTAGTTTCATGGACTGTTGAGAGCTAGAAGGAGACAGAACACCATTTATCAAATAGAAGATGGGGAAGGCAATAAGCATACAAAGCGTCAGGATATTCAACAGAGTTTTCTGACATTCTATAAGAATCTGTTGGGGAAAAATAAAATGACTACTCCCGTGGTATTTTGGAACAAGGTATCACTAATGCAGAAATTAAGGATATACTTTTCAGTATACCTGATGAGAAGGCACCTGGGCCTGATGGTTACTCCAGCAAATTCTTCAAGGCCAGTTGGGAGTTTATTGAGGGAGATATTTGTGCAGCAATACATGAGTTCTTCAATAATGGGCAGATGCTAAAGCAACTCAATGCAACTAATGTAACTTTGATTCCCAAGCTCGACAATCCTCAAAATGTAACACAATTCAGGCTTACAGCTTGTTGTAATGTAGTGTACAAGATCATTTCTAAGCTACTTTGTAGCAGACTGGAAAGGGTCCTCCCTGATATCATAACACCAACTCAGGGAGGGTTCATTCAAGGTAGGAGCATAATGGAGAATATCCTCATTTGCCAGGATCTTATTAGGCTATATGGGAGGAAGACAGTGTCACCAAGATGTATGTTCAAGATTGACTTGCAAAAGGCTTATGACACAATTGAATGACCATTTTTATTACAAATGTTGCAAGCACTTCAATTCCCCAAGAGATTCATTGCACTGATCATGGAATGTGTAACCACCACTTCTTTCTCTTTGTGCCTTAATGGTGATACCGTTGGATTTTTTCAAGGAAGGAGAGGGCTGAGACAAGGCGATCCCTTGTCCCCTTTGCTGTTCACAATTTGTATGGAGTACTTGTCCAGACTGCTACAACATACAACCCAGAATTCGAACTTTAAATACCATCCACTGTGTGGTCCTATGAAGCTAACACATTTGATGTTTGTAGATGATCTTTTGATGTTTAGCAAGGGAGATATTCACTCAATAATGATATTTCTTAGAACCTTTGCTACCTTCTCAGCAGCCTCAGGTCTGAAGATGAGCCCAGGGAAGACTAATGTATACTTTAATGGGGTGCCAAATGATGTGAAAAAGGATATTCCTCAGGTGGCAGGATAAGTAGAATGGACCTTGCCATTCAGGTACCTTGGGGTGCCTATTAAACCCACTAAGCTCAATGAGAAGGACTGCAAACCTATAATAGACAAGGTGATGGAACGGATAAGGGCTATAGGCACCAAGAAACTATCATATGCAGGGAGGTTGGTCCTCATCAAATATGTGCTCAAGACTTTGCATAAATATTGGGCACAGATTTTCATTCTGCCTACTGCAGTCATGCATACTCTGGAAGGCATGTGCAGGAACTTCCTCTGGAGTAGAGGGCCTGACTATAAAAGGGTTCCACCAGTGGCTTGGGAGAAGGCATGTAGGGCAATAACAACAGGAGGACTGGGTATTAAAAATGATCAGATGTGGAATAGAGCAGTTGTAGGCAAACTGGCATGGTGGATTCATTCTAAACCAGACAAGCTTTGGGTTCAATGGGTTAATCACACTTATCTCAAGGGACAAAGCTGGGACAACTACACTCACCCTATAGATGTGGCATGGACTTGGAAAAAGATATGCAAGATGAAGGAACTGGTTACTGCATTGCCTTATGACATCTGTGCCAGCCAAACTCAATACAGTATAAGGAAGGTCTATGACCTGATGCAGCCAGTACAGCCTCCCATTCCCTGGATATCTTTGGTCTAGAATACATGGACAATCCCTAAGCATATTTTTGTGAATTGGATGCATCACCATGAGGGGCTATGTACTAAAGACAAACTGATGAGGTATGGAATCACACAGGAAGACCAGTGTTGCATATGCTGGAGTGCTACTAAACGGCCTGATCATTTGTTCTTTGAATGCACTTACAGCAGAAAGCTTATCAAATGTGTCCAAGAATGGCTGAATATTACTATCCCAAGCTCACAGATTACAGAATGGAGATTGAGAAAGAGAGGGTCCAAACTTAAAAGAGGAGTGATCAATAGTACCTTGAATGCAGCAATATATCATATATGGATACAAAGGAATAAGGCTCGAGTGGAATTCAGATTAATGAGACCATAGGTGGTGTTCAGAAACATTCAGAATGATATGAAAGTTAGAATTATGAACAGATGTAAATGACTTATCCCTGGATAAGGCTTGGATAGATAGCTTGATGATGTAATGAGGCTTTGTAAGAAGGTTGAAACCTTCTAATTTTATGATCTTAATATAATTTTTACCTTTCACCAAAAAAAAGAAAAACAGAAAAACAGCCCGCGATTTAATAAGAAAAGCCGAGACGAAAGAAGAAAGAAAAAAAACAAAATAGATTTCCAACGCTTTGAAAACGCTGAAAACATCCAAAGCGACCCATAAAAGCGCCACAAACAAAGCGCTGGTAAACAAGAGAGTAGGCTGGAAACAGATTTCCGACGCTTCTAAAAAGCGCTGAAACAAAGAAAAGCGTCGAAAACAACAAAAACGTTGCTACAATAAAGCTGTTAATCTTGTTGCGACCCTTTTTTAAAAACACTGTTCCAGAAATTGAATAAAAAGCGCTGGAAATCAGAAAAGCGTCGGCAAGAAAGCGTCGCAAACCAAGAAAAATGTGAAAACACACCCAACGGCCTGATTTTCGAATTTTTTTTCTTTTTAAAACTCATGAACTTGAGTACCTAATGTTGGGTTGCTAAATACGGGATCGATAACCTTCAAAATTCTAATCTTTATTAGATATTGTTGTAACCTTAAACATTCAAATTAAGATTTTAAGACGAATATCAAGATTATAGTGGGAACGATATATTTAGCAAATTATATCATTCAAGAACATGTAAGACGATATCCTTTTACGTTTTAATTCAATCCTTATTAAATTAAAACATCTATAAATTTATTATATTGTTATTTTAACTGTTTAAGACGACAACAACAATAAATCAAAAGGAAAACGACGAACAAAAACACTTGTCTCGGCTAAAAAAAATAATACACGGCTAAAATTTTTCTCAATATTCTTAAAACGTTTATGAAAATCATACAAAAATAAAATTTGTAAGTCTTATGCTCTGATACCACTTGTGGGAAAATATCTGTATATATTCCCAATACTTTATATGCAGGATTATAACAAATTTATAATGTATGATTTATAGTCATAAACGAAGAACAAGATACAAAGATTGGGATCAAGAATTAACCTTCTGTCCTTGCAAAGGCCTAATATCAGATATCAAAACAGATATCCTCCTAATCGTTGCACCCAAGATGTCCTGAGAAATATCCTTTCCTGAGCTAGAAATTGCAAAATTACCTTTAATTTTGTGTAAGATGAAGACTAGAAAGAGGAGGGAAGTAGTCGTGTAACTCATCCTTTAAGTGAAGAGTGAATGTCCTATTTATAGCTGCAAACAACCTTGCTATTAGACATCAACTAGGATTCCCCAAATCAGTATTTGGTTCTACCTACAGCACTTCATAACAACTGAACAACTTAATAATTGCTCAGACCGAAATTCTATCTTTATAGAATCGGTTATATCACTCTCTCTTGTGTAATGTTTTATCTTATAAATATCTTATATTTATAATCCACTAATTAAATATAACCTTTTATATTTAATTAAATCATTTAATCTTTATTAATTAATTTCATTACACATAATTAAATATAAAATATTTATATTTAATTACGAATTAACATTTTAATTCGTCTTAGCTAATATTATTTAATCAGTATTAAATAATTATGTCATCATTACATTGACTACCCGTTTAGTCGTATAGGGTATCAATATGATTACATTTTCATCTAATCACATGTCTCAGATTTCATCCTTTAGGTGTGACTCTTAGGGACCAGTTGATTACCGCCATCTGTATGACAATAACGTCAAACTTTCTAGCAAGACAACCTTTATTGATAAACGTGAATCAACTGGCTAAAATACAAAGTATACCATGTGTTCCTTTAAGAGATTTCTACGTGTTGTCGCACTAATTGTTGAGGACACTAGCTCTAACATGCACTCCCTCACACACCACACTCAACCTCACCCACTCACCATATATGTGAATTGTTCACATATGAAAACACTAATGCTATTTTGCTCATATTTTCCAAGTAGAAAAACCTCAAAAATCCTCTTATATTATTTCTAGTAAGAAAATAATATTCATAATAAATATATAATAGAGATTATATTTATTCACTACAATTGTTGTAGTGTCTCGGTTTTAATTCTAATAAGATTAGAAATTAGGTTTTAGGAAAACCGATTTTGTTTCACCTAGTCCGTGATAATCTCGGTATTAAGGGTAAGTCTTGGGTGCATCGTAAAGGAGGCAAGCTATAGTGGTTGCATCGTGAAGGATCATCCTAGCACATATTGGACCTAATGTAAGGGTTTCATATTCTATTTCCGCATTTTGTTTAAGCATCCATATGATCTTGATCTAAAATTAAAGAGTTAATTTGGTAAGTAAATTAGTATGACTAATTTTATAGTAGGGCGAGTACGATGAACCTTACACTATAAGGTAAGGGTTATGGGTCACTCGACTTTAATCGTCTATGTTTTCATGTGCTCTATATGCTAGTAATATTTAGTATACTAGAAATGTGTTTGATTAAATAGTTGCATGATTAGGTTTATAAATCATATGTTTGGATGAATTTCATCTTGCATGGTTGTATTGGATGAGATTCTAGTTGTGGAAATTTATAAAGGATTGTTTTGTTAAATGAGTTGATGATCATTGAGGATGGTTAGTTTGATAGTCTTTCAATTTCATAGGGTTTTGTTTACATTGGTTATTTCATAAATTTCAGCACATTGACAAATATGTCCGTCGTCTTGTACAATTTATTTCGACATCTTAGATTATACATCTTTGAAAATGTTGAAAATATACCCCTGTTTATTTTAAATTTAGAGTCTACCTCTAAAATTTCATAATTTTCCTACATGTCGTTTGTTCAGAAAAAAATGTTTACGAACAACGCGCTAAAATACTCGAAGAACGGACAGTAGCTCAAAGATTATTTCGAAAACTATTTTTATACTTTGAAACTATTCTGCGCCTTCTCCATAATTAAATTTTGAGGAGTTTAGATAATTTTAGGAGTTTACTTTGCCCCAAAATGTTTTGTTAAAGCCCTTTTATGAAGGATTACTTTTAATACGACGATTTATGACATACTGTAAAGATCAGATTATAAACCCCTGTTAAGTTCGTCTTTTGATATTGGTTATTTGATGAAGATTGTCGCTAAAAGTCTTATAAATCCGACCCAACTTTCCTTGTATCATTTACATTTTATTTGAATTAATTATGAATTTTACGGCAGAGGACAGCTATATTATGAAATGCACTTAGAACTTATGTTTTATTAATCAGTTCCGTTTATTCTTCTCCCGTATGGAACAGACTTAAGTGTTCTCTTATTTATCGATTTTTGGCTCTTGTATGTAAATGAGTTGGTTAACGGTTATGTTAGATTAAATTATGATTTGATGACGGTTATGTTATCTTAAGATGAGTTGGGTGTCGGTTATGTTGCCTTGCTTGTGTTTAGGTGATGGTTATGTCACCCTAAATTATGTTGGTAACGGTTATGTTCCCTTGGTTGTGAATAGATAGCGGTGATACGATTTGTGTATCGTTGTAATGAACAAACGCCACTCCTGTTATGGGATTTTATCTAGCTATGTTCGGGATTGGTCGGTGTCCGTGGTTATGCGGCGCGGTCCCCGTGTGTCGTTCGGTGTAGGTTATTACATCGAGAGGTCTGGCCCGGTCTTAGCCATATAGTTGTCGGTTATGCGCTATACATAGTTCCCGGATGACGTGGTTATGCGCTCCGGTAGCTAGGGCGCGGTTATACGCCCTTGCCTGTTAGTGGAGCGGTTATACACCCTAACTGTCAGTTGTAGTGGTTATGCTACCTGACTGCGTTCATTCTATTCTTGGTTGTTGTTGTTTGCGTGATTGGACATGCCATCAAGAGTTGGTCTCTGAGTCGATCACCTGGTTATTTACCTGATTTTGAGTATCATGCTTTGATATTTCTCATATTCACATGTGCTGCTCCGTATACAATATGTTCTTACTGTTATGTATTTGTATTTTGACGTGAAGTGGTTGGGAGAACCCTGAGTTACTTCCCACTGACTGTGGCGTACATGTTTCATGTATGTAGGTTGGTGCTGTTTGGGGAAGACGTATGGCTAGCGAGCATTGTTGATCATTCGACAATTACCCTTACGCTTAGTTAAGTTTTAATTCATGTTAATTATCGTGGGATACCATATCTCTCGTCTGGTTAATTATTCGTGTATAATTTATACTTACATATTAGTTTTAGTCTTCCGCTTGTTGTTATGATATTCCGCGAAAAAGTTTTAATAAATATGTCGAAAAGTTTTTAAAAGTATCGTATTTCCGCTGCAAATTACTTGTATATTTTTATGCCATATCGCGGGGTGTTACAGTTGGTATCAGAGCAGTAATGCTCCCGACGCACACACATGTACCCCAAGTTAAATTTGAACTTGACCAAAAATAATGAATGAGAGATATGTAGACTTAAGGACCAAGTGGTAGTCTGTAATGTGATTGCTCCTTGTTAGGTCTAAAATGTTTGTTAATTATCAAAGATTTTATTTTTGTGTTCAAGGATTGGTGAACCATGAGTTTACCTGGATGGCGATCAACATTATTGTCTACTACCGAAGATTGAAGATTCGTGCTATCTTTGAAGGATGCTTCAATGTCCCTGAAGATACTCCTTATTCATCATGCATCACCATCTTCCTTATTTCATGATGCATATTCTCTCTTCCCGAACTCTTTTCTATCTTAACTCGGAAGCTACTTTCGTAACTTCGCGACTTAACCTTATCCTTGTTACTTGCCTTTTTTCCCACGGTGCTTTGTAGGTAGCCTAGCTTAGTTGGATATTGGGGATTTTGTTTTAGGATAACCCCTAGCCCTTATTTTGAAAAGTAATGTTACTAAAAACGTTTAGGGAGTGTATTAAGGCATGTCTTAGTGATCCTAATGCTTTGTTGTTTACCCTACATAGTGAGTGGAAATGGTTGGAGGATTTCTTGAATGTGCAATATTCGGTGGAATTTAACCTTGGGAATCATAATTGGGATTTAGAACCAGTGGATTAAAATGTGTTGCTTTAAGAGTATGAATGAGGTGTTAGAATTCATAAATGAGTTTGGAAAATATACTTGGGATGTTACGTTTAAGAATAATAATCGTTTATAATGACGGATGAGTAGTGAAACAATGTATTAGGTAATCTTTGGTGATTTGACTGAAGTTTACTATTTTAGTTATTTAACGGAATTAGTGATGTAACCTGATGCGTGTCTATTTCATGATGTTTTCACATTCATTTTACACGCATTTCAAAGCTCATTTATGAGTTTTAGACTATTATTTCTCCCTTTTTGGCTACTTTCGTGTTTTTGTGCTTTATTGCAGATTTATGGGGATATAAGCCAAATTCAAACCAAATCCGTCCTCAAGTGATTTGTATGGCTAAGAACACGAAGGAACCAAGCCTAGCGCACATTTCAAGGCCTGAAGATAGCATAAGCAATGGTGCATACAGTAAGAATAAGTTCATGATATTGCATCCTGTTTCAAATGGCTATATCTCGAGTTCTAGAGCTGATAATCAAGTGGGTCCAACTGGAGGTGAAAGATGATTCTCTTAGCTTTCCAACACCGCGAGAATCGCTTTATTATGATGAGTAACGAAGAAATGGCAGCTGTTTTAAGATCGACGCGTGCTGCAGAATTTGTCAGAATGCATTACTGCATCCCGATATTTGGTCGATCGACTGGGCACTATGGTCGATCGACCAAGGTACCTGATGCGCGAGATTTCAGAAACCCGATAGTTGGTCGACCGACCAGCTTCATCGGTCGGTCGACCACATGGCCCATTAACGAAGATTTCAGACGCCTAATTAAGCCCGTGATTAAGTTAGGTTTTGAGGAAGCAATCGACAAATCCTTATAACAGGCTAATTACCCTGATGTACTAAGCATCATTGATTCAGTCCCTAATCTGGTTTAGTTCTACATCAGTTCTTAATTCGTGTTACTTGGTTATTTTCTAGTTAGGGTTTATCATTCAACAACCAGTTTCCACGCGATTAGCAATAAAGTATAATCATTCAGTTCTTCTTATTCCATTGTTAGGGTAATCTCCTTTCTTAATTCAGTTTTATTCAATTTCATTATTGTTATACCGGTTAGATACATTCCCTAAACCTATATGTTTGTTGATTGCATGTTTACTGTTTTAATCACCATGTTTATTGTTATTATCATTAAAGTTGTTGTTTTTACCAGTATTATGCTTAGCTAAACCCCATATGTTAGGTTGTAGGCGAGTTATGGCGTAGATGGCATGAATTAGGGCAACCCGTAGCAGACCTCGGTCGACCGACTGACTTCTCTGGTCGGTCGACTGAGGTGGTTAGTCGGTCGACCAACTCCGTGTATGATCAGACCTGTTTTTGTTCGTTAATTGCAATATCTTAAAATGAGACCGAAGGGAGACTTGTAGGATGCTTAATAATGACCAACCCGGGGATCGAAAGATAAGGGAAGTGCGTTAGTTAACGTTTTAAGACAGCTAGGTTACTAAGACCGAAGGGTATGTGACCTAGACATTAGGAATCACCTATATTGTTGACACCCGATATTTATGAGACCTAAGAACTAATAGCATAGGCCGAAAGGAGCTATTAGATAACATAGACCGAAAGGATTTGTTATACCCCTTACACGACTGCAATACATGTTGACCTAGACCGTTTGCCATCGTAGCTATAATGACCCAATCATCCTAACTGATGCGTGTCTTTTATATGATGTTTTACACCTCATTTCACACGCATTTCAGAGCTCATTTGTGTAGTTCAGGCTACTATTTCCCCTATTTCGTCTACTTTCGTATTTTGGTGCATTATTGCAGTTTAATGCGGAAATGAGTAGATATCGAGCTAAATCTGTCCCCGAGTGCTTCGCATAGCATTTGGCATGAAAAGGATACATAAGGAATGAACTAGCGCACATTTCAAGGCCTGAAGATAGCATAAGCAAAGGTGCATACAGTTTACAAGCTCTAAAAAAGCAAAGAATCGATCCACGATATTGCAGCCTATTTCAAATGGCTATATCTCGAGCTCTAGAGCTGATAATGCAGTGATTCCAGTTGGAGGTGAAAACTTATCCTCTTAGCTTTCCAACGCCGCGAGAATCGCCTTATTAAGATCGACGCGCGCTGCAGAATGCGTCAGAACGCAGTACTGCATCTGATATATGGTGTAACACCCCAAGAGTATGAGAAGAAAGTTGTCCCACATCGGTAGAATGTGAGACTTGTGATATGTTTATAATAACTTCCACCCACCACTTAGTAACAAGGCCTTGTGCTTTTGGGCTTAAGTGAGGACAAATGATGGGCCCAAAGGCTTACCTCCCATCTTCTTGGGGTGTGTTATGACCGTGGTGGGTCGGGTTGTTACAAATGGTATCAGAGTCATAACACACCCCAATAAGATGGGAGGTAAGCCTTTGGGCCCATCATTTGTCCTCACTTAAGCCCAAAAGCACAAGGCCTTGTTACTAAGTGGTGGGTGGAAGTTATTATAAACATATCACAAGTCTCACATTCTACCGATGTGGGACAACTTTCTTCTCATACTCTTGGGGTGTTACAAACTCCCCCACTTAAAGAACACAACGTCCTCGTTGTGCCTCAAACTTGACCACAACCAGGGCCATAATCCTCCCCCGCTAGGTGTGTGACTTGGGTACTCCCGACCACAGGCTCGCCACACGGTCGCAAGGTCGCTCTGATACAATTTGTAACAACCCGACCCACCACGTGTTGGGAAATGTGTCCTCAACAATAGTGCGATCACATAATTAAATCTCATGGCAAGAATGCGCAAGGGATGATACGATTTATATTAGTCAACTGACCAATTTTAACCGGTAATGATTGGCTAGCTAGAGTTTGACATTACTGTCGTATGACGGTGGTGGTCAGTTGATCCCTTTAGGTCACACCTTTAGGACAATTCCCTTAATTGATAAAATGATCAAATGTATATTGATACGATTTGATCATATTCCTTAAACTTGTATATCGAGAAATTAGAGGTTAAATCTTAATGTAAGATTTTTGTTTAAAATTGAAACGTGCCAATTGTTAAACATTAAACGATATTTCATTATATCGCAATTAGAATGAATTGGGTTATAATTATTACAAAGGTTGTAAATCGTATTGACGATAAATTATAAATGACCATTTTATATAATAGTGATTTCGAATTACTAGTCAACATGATAAATATGATTTATTAATTCATGAATAATATTTATTTGATAAATATGTATGATTAAATTAAAAAAACAATTGTTATTTTTTCTATGTTGTGACATTTTACATGTTACACAATATACAATTGTGAAGTTGATAAAATGGTAAAATTAAGTCCATTTTGAATGCACATGTGCCGGTTTTAGGAGGCTAAAGTGAAGGTGTTTATAAGTGTTTTATTTATTAATAAAACACAATCATTAAAGTGTTTTTGAGACTAACACCTACAAGCCACCCTAATTACATGGGAAAGGGAATTGGTTCCCTCTTGTTCTTCCCCATACCCGGCCTAAGCTAACCCTAAGCATCACACACATAAATATGAGAAGATGCTTCCAATTCATTCTAATCCTTATGCTTGTGTTATTTTTCTAAGAGTAAGAAAATTTATCAACATCAAAACCTCTCATATTATAAGATAATATTCATACTAATTATATTAAGAGATATAAAATTAGTATAATAAGTTCATATTAGAACTTATATTGTTTTAAGGAAAGAACCGATTTTTATACTAGCTTGTTCCAAGTTTCGGTTGATTGAGGGGTTGTCTTGGTGCATCCAAAGGAGGTATTCTATTTTGGGTACTCTGAGGATCATCCTTGCTAAATATTTGGGCCGTGTGTAAGGGCTCAAATACTCTCTTATTTCCGCTTTTAGCATGCATAAGATCACCTAATAATATGTTAATTAAAGGGTTAATTAAAAGATTATGTTAGTATGACTAAAATTAGTTTATGAGTAACTAATAAAACCTAACAATTGGTATCAGAGCAATAGGTTGTTTGCATGCTTTCCGTTTACGTTTTTACGGAGTTATAGTGATAACAAAATAAAATTTGAATTTTCGTTTGATATATGATATGCACGAATTAATTTAGCATGTTTACCTACTGTTTTCTAAAATGTTTTAGAATATTTGGAATATATTTTGCATGTATATTGATTAATGGTATATTAAATCTCGGATTTTATAAAGTTTTAATGGTTAAAATCGTTTATTTTGGGAAAAATAGCTAAAATCATCTTTTGGCCGAGATTTTTCAGTATGTTATCACATATATTTTCTATAATATGAATATGTTTTTTCGTAAATTATGGACTTATAAATCGTGTGATATGAATTTTAAGTGTTAAAATGCAATAAGATGAATAAAAATGGGTTAAAATAGTTATTTTATGAATTTGACTATAAAAATTTATGAGGATGTCACATGAAATATTTAAAATTTATGTTGAATTTTCCAGAAATTTATCTCAAATATTGCAATATTATAGATTTTTAATGTAAAAATCGGGTAATTAGTGACATAATTTCGACTTTAATAGTTTAAGTTGGAATTTGGCCATAAAAATTTAAGACGATGTCATATATATTATTTCCAGCATGTATAAAATTTTCGAGAATTTTATCTTATTTTATGCTTGAGAAATAATTTTAAAGGTTAAAATTGTACGATATATGACGTAAATCGTTAAAATTTGCAAATGTTGTTAAAATGGCCGAAAAAATGTAACCCATATTAGTCATATATGATATGTTCATCATGAAAATTATCTTGGGAGCCAAAAGTTTCAGATTTGATTTGATTTGATTTAATTTTGATTTGTTAAAAGTAGCATTTAAAATTAAATGAAAGGAGTCATGCATTTAAAATTTCGGCTATGGGGCAATGTGCCATTTAATTTTCTGTCCATCTTGTGTTCTTAAAATGTTTTGGAAGGTATAAAAATATTATTAGTATTTAATTTGCATTTATGAAGTTAATTATTGAATTTTCCGACTTAAAATGCTCGTTTTACGTCTTATTTACGAAATAATGTTAAAACCGTATTAATACTAATATTTTAATATTCTGAAAATTTTAAGAACATTCTGGTTTTTCAAAATTTGAATTTGAATTTTCGAAATTTTAAATGACTCTTTTGGATTTTTATATTATTTTTCCCGTAAAACCGAGTAATACCGATCAATATTGAAATATATTAAGTTAAGTCATGTTCAAGTTTGAGTAAGACTAAATTTTGAATCCTATAAGAGCTGGGATGATTAACTTAAGGATGAAAACCGTTTCATATAATGCATAGTGTTGTTAACTGTTAAAACACGCGATTCCATAAACCGAGGTTTACGATAACTATTTAAATAAGTGTTTTAAATAGGACGATTTGGCTAGGGTTTGCATGTTAATTCATATTTATATAAGCATTGCATATTTTATATTATGAATGTCATGATTTATTTTACGTAATTTTTGGGAATTATGTAATTTACTTAGTATGGCCTTAGTTTTTAAATCGGTATTTCCCGTAATGTAAGGGGTTACCGATTGGGTTGTAATTTTGTGATCTCGTATCACCCAATTGTAATTTATTTCTATTTTATAATGTATAAAGTAGACTAGAAAAGTTGTAATATTTGTAAAATCCGGAGTTCCTTGAAGACGGTGCCATTCGGAAAGGAGTTCCGATCAAGACGGTGTTTACCTCGAAGTGCGTGCCGCGTGAAGTTCAAGGGACCAAAGGAGTTGGTTTCCGAATTTGTACTTTTATTATTTCTTTTCTAGGAAAGGCCATACTAGGGTTTATTTTTATGCTTTTATTTGCTTTTATATGTTTGCATGCATAGCCAAATCGTCATACTATCGTATCATGCATATTTCGACCTAGTCGACCTAGTCTTTTATTTTATCGATAATTCACCGACTTAGTTCACTTAAACGGAGATAGATAATAATTTGACTAGATCTCTTACATATAAATATTGAGACTTAGCCTTACCAAAGAGTATGGACCCATGAATCCCTTCTTCACAAGAACGTAGGCTCGGCTACACCGGGGTACTAAAATTGTCACGTTGGGTAAGTGGGGTAATAAGATTACACCTTGAAATTTGGTTGATCTCAACGAAAATATTCGTAACGATAGTTGCAATAAGTTTGGGCTAAAGATAATTTTAAGAAAATTGTCGACCGAGAGTTCTAAGAGTAGAACCGATTAAAGGGTTAATCCACCAAATTATACCGATACGGGTTGAATCGGCTACACCGTGCCCGGATTGGTATGGGTTTGGGTCTCGGGATTGTTTGCTTAATTGGGTAAGAGATCATTAAGTAAATATACTTAACATGTTTAAGTTTCTTAAAATTCATATTATGAATTTAAAATGATGTTGTTTATCCTTTTATTATTGTAGTTTAATTTTCGACATCATCAATGGCAACCAACGCTCCACCTCTCACTAACGTATCATGGCTTCGATCCTTTATGGATCGTTGCAAACTCGATAAGCATGGTTCAAACTTTAAGGATTGGGATGCGCAATTACTTTTGGCCGCTCAAGGTGACGATAAGAGTCGTTACCTATCCGAAGCTGCTCCTCCCGCTCCAACCGCTCGTTCCGCGGTCGGAACTCGTGAGGCCTATGAAGCCTACATGAAAGAGTCCTCCGCTCTTAAAAATGTGCTCATCTTCTCCATGGAGCCGGATCTCCAAAGGAGTATGATAAAGTTGACCACATCATATGAAATATACACCAAGCTTGCGACCATGTTTTCGCAAACTCCAAGGGTGATTCAATATGAGGCGGCTTCCGCCTTCTTTGACATTACATTCAAGGAAGGGCAAAAGATAAGCCCTCATGTGCTCAAACTCGTTGAGCTCGCGGAGACTCTAAAAGCTCAAAATGTTGATGTTCCCGACTCTCTAATTATTGACCGAGTTCTTCACTCGCTCAATAAGGTTAAGGCGTATGCTCAATTCCGGGTGAATTTCAATATGCGAAACCAAGAGACCACGTTGGAAGAGTTGCATAAGATGCTAGTCCAAGCCGAAAGGGACATGGGACTTCATGAAAGTTCCACCAAGGATGTTTTGAACATCGAAAAGAAAGGGAAAACGAGCTTCAAGAGGAATGCCTCTAAAGGCAAGGGCAAGAAAACGTTCAAGCCCAAGGCGACCAAAGAAAAGACCTTTTCGAAAGGCGCTTCCACCTCGTCTTCGAAATCCAAAGACAAGTGCCACTATTGCACGAGGATCGGTCATTGGAAGCGTAATTCCCCCAAGTACTTAAGCGATCTCAAATTTGGGAAGGCAACCGCCGTAGGAAATAATTCTCGTTTACTTTCATGTTCTTTTGTTAACTTTTGTATGGCGATACAAGTTGTTGACTATCACCCCTTTTAAAATTGTTTTAAAGGGGCATCTTATAAAGATAAGGGCAAGGAAAAGGAAGCATAAAGTTCCTTACTTGGATGGCTATGGTAGCATCCAAATTGATCGAAGACTTGAAGAGCTAGCCTCTAATTTTCATATCGTCTTCTATCATATTTTGCATTTTATTTATGGAACAATTTATTTTCTTGTAAGACAAGGATTAAAATCCTAAGACAATGGTTGTAATTTTGGATATTGGTGACTTGGTTTTCAACCCGAGTCACTACTTTTGTTCTTAATCAATGTTTTGATTTATCAAATAAATTGCATGCCTTGTTAAAACATGAATAATAGTGATCTAATCACGCAATAAATATTGATACGATCAAGTATAATATAATCAAAGAGTTGATTAAAACGGAGAACTACACCCCATGAGATACTTTCAATCAAAATGAGACAATATTAGTTCATTATAAGATTTTCATTTTAAGTGAAAATGAGAATGTATTCATCACACCTATAAAACTTCAAACATTCATATGCATTGGTTAATCGAAATAGCTATCCTTATACGAATAAAGGTTATTGTTACAAGGATAGAGTGGGAGAAAATATTTTCGCTCACCAATGATGAAAATAAAGGATCTTAGAGAAGATTCCTATATGGGAGTCTTGAGAAGAGCCCTAAATGAATTGAAGAAACTACGAGAGGACACTGAAGAAACTACGGGAGAACACTCGAAGAAAGGTTCTTTGTATTCATTGTTTCAAAGAGAGGAGACATGAAACCCCGTATGAAATCGGAAGGAAAACGGTTCCTTAAATAAATGATTTTTCTAATTTTATAAGATAAAAGAGAAGAAATCATCTCAATGTAGTTATAAAGAAATTATCATGTCATTTTCGTCTCGAGGAAATGAAGACATGATAAGAAGGTAATGATTGATTGAATGGAAACAGATCACTATAGGGATAGTGATAGTGATAATGATTCAATTAATAGTTTAACATGCGAGAAATGAAAGGTTCATTTAAGATATCGAGAGATATTGATTTTAGTGGGAGCGATTTTCCTTAAAAGAATTAAGCCTACCATTTAGAGAGGATGGGTGATTCTTTAAGGTGTAAAGAATAAGAGGTTTGAAATTCTAGATGATCAAATACTTTATATCATAAGATGATGGAGCTTACGGGAAGGTTTATTATATGGATAATAAAAGGTCGCCCACTAGAAGTTAGAATGGTTGGATACGTTATTCATAACGATGAATGAAACCATTATCTAATAGCCAAGATGAGTGAAAATTATTAGAATGATGAAATCATTAATAGACTACAATATAGATTTCAGTACATAAGTGACTATAGAGAGTGATTTTTAATTCCTCCAGTATATCGATACGTCACAAGTTATAAGATAACAGTGGGAGCTTTCCTCCGGAAAGGAAACTCAAAATCTAGAAAAAGTTCTAGATATGTACTCAAATAGAATCATATTATACGGGATAATATGAGAATAAAGGAGACCAAAATTTGTAAGTTTTGCAATCATGAATAAAGGTTATTCGCAAAACACTAATACAAACAGATGATTGTGCATCAAATGCAATATAATAGTATTGACTATTGTTGCATGACAACATCATTTGAGTTATAATTAACTCAAAGTAAAAGATACTTTGTCAGAATCCAAATGGGTTGTAAGAGACAATATTGAACCCCATAAGTGAACTGGATTGACTTAGTATAGCCCCTAGCTGCTTACATGAGGTGACGTCTCAAAGCGACTAGAGTGTGAGACGATTGATGGCAAGTTCAAGTGCCATAGAGTCATATGTGATGACTAGTCGATCACATAGGCAGACTGTAAGAGACACTCTGTCGGGCAATGTGACCGCTTATAGGGTTCTGGAAATTTTATAGCCGGGTCGTGGCGAGAGCTGCTATAGTATTCTTGTGAGTCAATTCTTAGACTAAAGACTGCTCTCCCAAGATGGTACAGTTCTGGCATAACCTTGATTCATTCTCTACGACTTTTCGTAACTGGAGTCAAATGGGATTGTTTTGGGATGTGACTGACTGTGACTAGTTGAAGGAAGTAGTGCGATAGAAATTGTCCACCCCTTGTCAGGGTTGTTCAAATCTCAGGGCCACTCGAGGAGAAGTTAACTGGAAATGCGTGGCCACGCTCGGAAGGTATCTATGGTAGATAATTCCGGTCAAACAGTTATTCTCCAGATCGAGGAAACCACTCATGATATGATCAAATGCAAGTACGACCTCAGAGAGACATCTTGCATTGAGTGGGAGATTGTAATAGGACAAGAGAATTGGTGACGCACACTTGTCGAGGACAAGTGGGAGATTGTTGGGAAATGTGTCCTCAACAATAGTGCGATCACATAATTAAATCTCATGGCAAGAATGCGCAAGGGATGATACGATTTATATTAGTCAACTGACCAACATTAACCGGTAATGATTGGCTAGCTAGAGTTTGACATTACTGTCGTATGACGGTGGTGGTCAGTTGATCCCTTTAGGTCACACCTTTAGGACAATTCCCTTAATTAATAAAATGATCAAATGTATATTGATACGATTTGATCATATTCCTTAAACTTGTATATCGAGAAATTAGAGGTTAAATCTTAATGTAAGATTTTTGTTTAAAATTGAAACGTGTCAATTGTTAAACATTAAACGATATTTCATTATATCGCAATTAGAATGAATTGGGTTATAATTATTACAAAGGTTGTAAATCGTATTGACGATAAATTATAAATGACCATTTTATATAATAGTGATTTCGAATTACTAGTCAACATGATAAATATGATTTATTAATTTATGAATAATATTTATTTGATAAATATGTATGATTAAATTAAAAAAACAATTGTTATTTTTTCTATGTTGTGACATTTTACATGTTACACAATATACAATTGTGAAGTTGATAAAATGGTAAAATTAAGTCCATTTTGAATGCACATGTGCCGGTTTTAGGAGGCTAAAGTGAAGGTGTTTATAAGTGTTTTATTTATTAATAAAACACAATCATTAAAGTGTTTTTGAGACTAACACCTACAAGCCACCCTAATTACATGGGAAAGGGAATTGGTTCCCTCTTGTTCTTCCCCATACCCGGCCTAAGCTAACCCTAAGCATCACACACATAAATATGAGAAGATGCTTGCAATTCATTCTAATCCTTATGCTTGTGTTATTTTTCTAAGAGTAAGAAAATTTATCAACATCAAAACCTCTCATATTATAAGATAATATTCATACTAATTATATTAAGAGATATAAAATTAGTATAATAAGTTCATATTAGAACTTATATTGTTTTAAGGAAAGAACCGATTTTTATACTAGCTTGTTCCAAGTTTCGGTTGATTGAGGGGTTGTCTTGGTGCATCCAAAGGAGGTATTCTATTTTGGGTACTCGGAGGATCATCCTTGCTAAATATTTGGACCGTGTGTAAGGGCTCAAATACTCTCTTATTTCCGCTTTTAGCATGCATAAGATCACCTAATAATATGTTAATTAAAGGGTTAATTAAAAGATTATGTTAGTATGACTAAAATTAGTTTATGAGTAACTAATAAAACCTAACACCACGGTCGTAACACACCCCCAATAAGATGGGAGGTAAGCCTTTGGGCCCATTATTTGTCCTCACTTAAGCCCAAAAGCACAAGGCCTTGTTACTAAGTGGTGGGTGGAAGTTATTATAAACATATCACAAGCCTCACATTCTACCGATGTGGGACAACTTTACTCTCACAATCTTGAGGTGTTACATATGGTCGATCGACCGGGTACTATAATCGGTCGACCAAGGTACCTGATGCGCGAGATTTTAGAAACCCGATAGTTGGTCGACCGGCCAGCATCATAGGTCGGTCGACCAAGGCACAGACTTCAGAAATTCGCAAAAGCCCACGACGTGATTAGGTCAAAGGAGAAAGCTTTGATAAACTCTTATAAAAGCCTAATCCCGTCATTAGGCTAATCATCAAGTTTTCCAATCTCTAAATTCTCCAATACTTTTTACTTATTTCAGTTTTAGAATTAGAATTAGAATTCTCTTTAGTTAGTAATCGTTGTTCTTAGTTTACTCCAAGCATAACATTCCGTTCCATTCAATTCAATAAAGTTAATCTTTCTGCCCTATTTCCTTTATACGGTAATCCTCTTTTCGTTTCTGTTTATTATTATTATTCGTTATTGTTACAACCGGTTAGATAGATCCCAAAACCTTGTTTGTTATTGAATGTTTATTGTTTTTATCGTCACGAATATCGTTATCATTATCGCAATTGTCATTCTTACTGTTTTTATGAGTAGCTAGACCCTCACATGTTAGGATGTAGGCGACCTATAGCGTAGATGGCGTATTTTAGGGCAACCCGTAGCAGTACTTGGCCGGCCGACTGGCTTCTCTGGTCGGTCGACTGAGTTGATTGGTCGATCGACCGGTGAATCTGGTCGATCGACTAATTTCGCGTCTGATCAGTTTTGTTTTATCCCGCTAAATGCAATATCTTTCAATGTGACCTCAAGGAGACTTGTTACATGCTTAGTTGTAATACCTCGTAATTTTATTATAATGGTTGGTAATTATTTTACGAGTGATAGTACTTGAACGTTTATATTCGATAATTAAATTATCGAATGCGTGTTTTATATTTTATATTTTATTGGTATATATATATATATATATATATATATATATATATATATATATATATATATATATATATATATATTATATATATATATAGTTATCGTTGATGTCGATGGTAAAATTATATTATTTATTCGATAGTGAGCTAAGTGTATATTACGTGTAACGGTATGGCTATTAGGCCTTGGTGGGACTCGAAATGGGGACCTAGACTACCAAAGGTTGTTAACATGTTATGTCGTTAAGGGGGTTCAAACCTGTGCCCAGTTAGAACTGTTGGAGCTTGTGTCCTCCACATGTAGTGTGATAACGTCATTGCACATACCCTTGTACGGACAAGTGGGAGATTGTTGGGGCTGGTGTCCTTAACAATTAAGTACAATGACTTATTAAATCTCTTTAAGGATCACAAGGGCATACTTCAGTATTATTATCAGTTGATCCACGTTTATCAATAACGGTTGGCTTGCTAGATAAGTTTGACGTTATTGTCATACGGATGGCGGTGATCAATTGGTCCCTATACGTCACACCTATAGGACACGTTTGAGAGATGTGAAGGTATGAAAATACAGTCACATTTATGCCGGATATGACTAAACAGTTAGTCAGAGGTATTGACTATTAAATTAGTCAATAAGATGTTGAGATTATTATTTAATACGGATTAAATAATTTTAGCTAATACGGATTACATGTTTAATTCGTAAATTAAATATAAACGATTATATTTAATTAAATATTGTATTCGCGAATTAATATAAACAGTTATATTAATTTGGGTAATTATACAATATCGTATTTTATCAGACCATTATTAATATATCGACTGTATTAATATCTGATAACATGTTACGATTTATAATTAAAATCCCGCGAATAACTTATAGCTAAATGGGTCGAATCACGAATTATAATAAGGTAAGAGTGGAAAGCCCACTCTTACCCTACTCGAAAATTTCGGCCAGTGTAGTACATAAGGAAAAGACTTCTCCTTATGTCAGACTACTCTTGTTGCACTGACAAAAGAATTCTCAAAGAAAATTAGGGTTTGAGAGCATTCTTCTCCCATAACCCAGATCTCACATCTAAAACTCAAAAGGCTCTCCCGATATTGCAAGGCAGTTGGAGAGGATTTCTAGCACACGCGGCAACGTCTCAATCTAAGTCTTGGGTGCAAGTTATAGGAGGGAATTTGTGTTAATTCCTATTCTTAGGCCTTTCGTGCAAGGACTAAAGGTTGTACTCTTTTTCATGTCTTTTAATCTTATGACTATATTCACGACTGTAATTTTCATTATAATCCTGCATGTTTAGGGCGAATACATGTTATATTCCCCACAAGAACTTGGTAGTGGGCCTCGATTTGAGTAAAGAGCAAACAGCCCATTGTGATAACTCACAATCACAGCAGTCACAGGCCGTCATATTGGAGGCATGTTTTACCCTAACCCTAACAGAGAATTCATAACCCAATTATGCACAACCCTAGCCGACACAGCAGAGGGGAGGAAGGAGTCCAGCACGGTGGTCTAAACCTAGACTAGGGTGGTTCGTTCTGGCCAATAGTCGTGTATGTTCACCATAGATCCGTTCACAGGCCGTGTTTTGGTATGTTTTTCCTAAGTCGTGTTGTTACTTGTTGAGTCTGTACTTTTCGTATAATTAATCTATGGGGCGTGGGTGTCGTGTCCGACCCTTGTCGTGCTCCTGTCAACCACCGTGCAACACCAGTGAAGGTGGTTTACAGGCGTGTGTCATAGGGCTGTTTAATTAAACTAAGAATCAATGAGTCTGACCGGCTGTGTTTTCCTGTGTGTCGAAGTTTTTCTACCTATCGTTTTATTGGTTGCTGGAGGGGAGGAGTAAGAGGTGTCAGGGAGGTGTGTGGGTAACGGTCATGGTGGTGCTAGGGGTGTTACTAGGCCTTCGAATGGAGTCTGTTTCAGGAGGTTTGAAACGTTAGGCGTGGGTCAGACCTGGGTTTAGAGGCCCTGGTCTGACTTGCCGGTGGATGTCGGGAGGTTGGCTGGCGTCGTGGTAGTAGTTGGTGGTCGGTGGTGTTGGAGGCTGGTGCTCGCTGGTGGTCGAAGGGGTGGTTCACGGTAGTGCTACGGGTTGAAGTCGGGGGTAAGGGTGAGTCGTGGGGCTGTTGTTCGGTTTTATTTCTTGCTTCATTTTATCATTATTATTACCTTATTAATAATATTATTATTATTACTTATTATTATTATTGTTATGACTTATCAATATTATTATTATTGTTTCTATTGTTGGTTTTAATCAAATCTAAAGTTGTTGGCGTTTATTTAGTATTACGTTTTATTATGATTATATTCTTACTTTTGGTTACGGGTTTTTGGTTGTGTCTTTGAGATGGTTAAGTATACGAGTCGGATATTAATGGGTTATGGGATTTTCTATTTTGGGAAGTTTCTATTTATGGAAACTTTCCATTTATGGAAGGTTTCTATTTATAGTAAGTATCAGTTGTTATGGGGTTCGGGAAGGTTATTTATTCTTTACATATATGTGTTTAGGTAGCGGGTTTCGCGTGGAACACTTCTAGCAAGCTTTGGAATTTATCTGCATTCCTGTTATTTGAGGTAGGGGAAATACGGTGAATATAATAATGATTACTCTGTTGTTATTTGATGATAACCATGATTATTTTATATTAATGCTGGATTGGTATATTATGATGTTTGAATATATTTTTCTGTGATACGATATGAGGTAATGAGAAATGGGCGTTGTGATCGGTGCGGAGTCAATTGGCGTTGTGATCGGTGCGGAGTTAATTGGCGTTGTGATCGGTGCGGAGTTAATGGCCTTGGGAGCGGTGCGGAGTTATTGGCCTTGTGATCGGTGCGGAGTTAATGGGCCTTGTGATCGGTGCGGAGTAATTGGGCCTTGTGATTCGGAGTGGAGATGATTGAATTTCTATTTATAATAATGTTTGCTTGTTTAACTTTCTTCTACTCAACCTCGTGGTTGACCCTGTGTATTCGTGTGACACCAACAATGATCCGGAATGAGGAGTAGATTCTACAGGAAAGAGACAGTTGAGCTAGAGCTGGGACGGGAATGAGAGATGCGGATTTGGGACCGACTTAGATTTACATCACATCTAGTGTAGTCGTCAGTTGTACATTTATTCTTCATGTAGTCCCTGTAACATTAAAGTTTAAATTCTATCGGTTTTATATAAAGTACTTTGTATTGTTTTACTTTGTTATTCACTACCTCGGGCTCTCCGAGAAGGTAACAGCTCTATTTATTTGAGAATGTCTTACTAAAGGCTCTTGAATAAATGGGGGTGTTACATTAGTAATGACCAACCCATAGATCGAAAGACAGGGAAGGGCGTTAGTTAACGGTTTAGACGATTAAGTTACCTACGATCGAAAGATTTGTGACTTAGGCTTTAGGAATCGCTAATCGTGTTGACACCTAGTATTAGTGAGACCTAGGGACTAGTAGCATAGGCCGAAAGGAGCTACTACTTAACCTGGACCGAAAGGACACGTTATACCCATCTTACGCGACTGTAATACTTGTTTACCTAGATCGTCTGCCATCATAGCTATAGTGACCCGAACATCCTAGCATCTCTTTTATCATCGTTTACACCTTTTTATTCTGTTTGTTCTTATCTTTCCTTTTAGACTTAGTTGTTATCAACCCAATCAAAACACCCCCTTTTTATTGTTACTTTATAGATTAAAAATTGGCAAAAAGAATTAACCTTGTCTCCTTGTGGTTCGACCCTTGACTTACTCTATCTAGTTTAAGCTGAGGTTTTATAAATCTTATCTTTGGCACCCCTCAACGACGGGTGTCACTAACATCTCTTTTATCATAGTTCTTTCACATCTTTATTTCAGTATTGTTCTTGTTTTTATTAGACCTAGTGACCAACCAAATATCAACCTTTCAAACCCACAATTGTTACCTTAAGACATAGACCTAAAACGACTAACACTCCCAACCTCCTTGTGGTTCGACCCTGACTTTCACTATGTATAGTTAAAGTTTAGGAACTATAAATTTTATCCTTGGGACGCTCAACTACGGGTATCAAATTTTGGCACCGTTGTCGAGGAGGTAGCGCTAGTGTTAGTTTTTTTTGTCTTTTGTCTTTTTCTTCTGCCGTTATGACCATCTCCCCTTTCCCACAATTCGAGCATGAACCGTTGCATATCTATTGTAATAGATTAACCTCCTTCCTTTCTCAGTCTGACTATCCTGTTAGTATTGGGGAGGTTTGTCGTATCATTTATGATGGAGTCATTGGTGAGATTTTGATCAAACTTGAGGGAAGTTGTGGATGGGATTTTCTTGACCTACCCTATGAGGAGCAATGGGAGCTTCTTCAACACTTAATCCATGCCAGTGGAGAAACAGAGGGGCATGAGAGAATTGACATTAGTGACCCGAAGGCCTCTAGCGATCCTTTTGAGGGTAACTCTATCACACCCTTTACTGAGGATTCGCTCATTCCTGATAAGGATGAGTATGATAGGTTAATTGACTCTCTTTCCCTCCCTATTGATAATACTGTTTTGGATGCAGCTGATGAATTAGAAATTCATCTATTCATTGACGAACCTATTTTTGTAGGTATTAGTGAGAAACATGTTTCTGATACGTTTGAACCTTCTGTTAATGAACCCGATTATGTGCAGGATTTATTTGTTGACATTTATAATGTTTTAGATAATAGGATTAATTGATAAGAATACTCTGAACTATGGCTGTCCTGCTCAAAATACTCCAAACTTTATTTTAACTATTAATATAACCAACTAATGCCCTCATTTGCTTTGAATAGAATTTGTTGTTTTGTTAAGTTGTTGTAGCATGTTTTAATGCTGTGATTAGGTAAATAGATTAACATAGAAGTAAAAAGAGAAAGACGGGTCAAAGAAGGGTTAGAAATTTCTTCACTTAATTAGCATCTAACAGGTCATATATTATAATAAAAGCGAGTGAGAGCTTAGTTGGTTATATTGGTAGTTAAAATAAAGTTTGGAGTATTTTGAGCAGGATACCCATAATTCAGAGTATTTTTATCAATTAATCCTAGATAATATTAGTGAATGTTCTGCACAAGGATCCTTTACAAAGGATCCTTCAGAGGCTTTGATGAGTTTTGAGACATGTGCAGGTGAATCTCTTGCTCAGAAGGCTAAATTGGAAGCTCCAAAGGTTACAACACCAGGGACAAAGTGCATAGGCGGTAGAAAGAGAGATGTTCTCGATCGAGTAGTACCACTTACTCGATCAAATGATGTAGAGAACGAGAGCACTCAAGCAAGTGATCATATGGCTGAAGAAAATAGCCCACGGAGAAAGAAGCCAAGGAAAGCGTCGACTCATGACTTGGGAGTTGATAAACCTGACGACCCCGGAAGGTGGAGGGCTAGAGATGTGGATGATGACCCAACCATCTACATAGTGAAGAGGAGCCCTTCTACCCAGATCAACATAGCTGAAGGGGTCGCCTGTAGTCGAAAGTCGTAGTCAAAGAATTTTTCGCATCCCTCGCGGATGACTTCTCCTTGTTGCTCGTTTTTTTAAGACTATTTCCTGTTTTTTTTAAAGACTTTTTACGGTTTTTGTTTTAGACTTACACTTTTTGCTTTCGTTGTTTTGTTTAAGACAATAGACTTTGTAGTTTTAGGCATTGCGCAAGTTTGGGCGCGTTAATTATGTTTTACAGGTTTGGAAAATGATTAACTCAATCTATTGAGTTAATTAGAAGGAGAAAAAACGAGCTCTGTACAGGAAGAGTGGTCGACCGACCAGATGTGCTAGTCGGTCGACCAGTGACTTCACTCTAGTAGCTACTGTTCCATCGACCAATGGTCGGTCGACCAGACCCCATGGTCGGTCGACCACCACTGCTGCTACTATCTATCTCGGTTGCCTAGGAGCGTGCAAGCAAGCCTAGGGAGTCTTCTCTCTCTTCCCTTCCCTTTACGCTCTTACATTTCTTTTATTTTCATTCTTGTAATTCTCATTTATCACCCAACACGTTTAATTTCCGAAAAAGGTTGCGTCTTCTGTCTTTTTCAGGTCTATAAGGTAGCACTGCTGGCTACCGAAACCTCCTAGCTCACGCTGGTTTGGGGAGGTTTCCGTTCACGCATGTATTCCGTGAGATCCTTCCATTTTCCTTCCTTCGTTTTATTTTAATGCAAATTCCCATTTTCGATGTTCCTTTGCATATGTTATTGCACAATGCAGACATTGTGTGATTTGTTTTGGGGAAGGGTTCTGCGTTGCATTCATGTTTTTATTGCATTTCTGTCTCACGTTTATTGCATTTCCGTTTTGCATTGTTGTTTCTTTTTCCTTGCATATACACAAAAATAAAAAATAAAAATCAAAAATTTCAAAAAATGCACGTTTATTTTTGCATATAGGTCGAGTCGGAACGATAGTATTTTTATGATGACTTTGCATTTTCATATGTTTATGCCTGAGCCTTGCTTGTCAACATGTTTTAGTAGTAGAATCACATGCATAATGTACGAGTTTTTGTCAAAACTAGTTGTTAATCTTGACACTTGACTTTCATCTTTGGCAAACTACTATACATTCTGAGTTTCTAGAGCCTTAGTACTGGAGTCATTTAGGACCAGTTGTTTAGGAATGTGAGTAGTACTCCCTTTGAGACATGTTACATCAATATGCATAAACATGAACGTAATCTGCTTTATACCTGTTTTGTGATTTCTGACACGTGCATTTGAGGTCCCTTTCTCTTATTTTACCCATAAGCCTTACATTTCCAAATTTGCCTTTTTTGTCCCCAAAACTACATTCCATACTTAGCCTACCTTAACCAAGCTAGTATTTGTGGTCACGGGAACTTTCTGAGTCACCTTTGGTTGTTGTGTGTTTATGTGAGAAAAGAAAGAAAGAAAAGAAAGAAAGAATGAAAGAAAAAGAAGGAAAAAGAAAAGAAAAACAGAAAAAGAAAGAAAATCGAAAAAAGTACACTGCATGTCAGTCGGTCGACGGCCACCCTTGGTCGGTCGACCAACTGTCAGAAACAGAAACTTGCAGTTTGTTTAGAAAATGCCTTTCTTTAATATTTATTACTCCCGTACTTCATTCAAATCATTTCGGAGTCAGTTTCCTTCGAAAAATTGTGAGTTTAGTGCTTCAAAATAGCACCGTGTTAGAGTTCCTTTGGTTGAAAGTTGTGAAATTCCTTGTTTGGATCCCGGTTTGCTAGCTTGGCTATCTAACTCCACTTATCCAAAAACATCTTAGCCTTTCTTACCCATTACCTCACATATCTTTCTTTACCTCAGCGTGTGTCAAAGTCACTTGATTGGTATGTATATGCACGGTTGTAGAGATTGTTTTCATGTTAGATGGCAGGCATGTTCTCATGGGTCGAAGTTAGGTGAGTGTCACTACAAAAGTATTTCTTTCTATCTTTTACATACACTCACACTTTGCTTATGGTGTGATTTGAGCGACCAGCGAGAGTCCATTTTGATAAGTCTCTATGGTTGATATATTAGCAAGTTTGACAACTTCATAACTCGTTTGCATGATTCAATTACTAGTTAATTGTTGACTTAGCATTAAATGGGTTTAGGCTTTACATTTGCATTTCGCTCTGAGATTGAAATCGTTCCATTAGTTTAAGATCGAGTCTAGTTCATGCTTGAGGATAAGCAAGTGTTTGGTTTAGGGAATTTGACGCGTGTCTATTTCATGATGTTTTCACATTCATTTTACACGCATTTCAGAGCTCATTTATGACTTTTAGACTATTATTTCTCACTTTTTGGCTACTTTCGTGTTTTTGTGCTTTATTACAGATATATGCGGAAATAAGCCAAATTTAAACCAAATCCGTCCTCAAGTGATTTGTATGGCTAAGGACACGAAGGAACAAAGCCTAGCGCACATTTCAAGGCTTGTAGATAGCATAAGCAAGGGTGCATACAGTAAGAATCAGTTCACGATATTGCAGCCTGTTTCAAATGGCTATATCTCTAGTTCTAGAACTGATAATTGAGTGATTTTAAGTGGAGGTGAAAGATGATCCTCTTAGCTTTCCAACGCCACGAGAATCGCTTTATTATGATGAGTAACGAAGAAATGACAGTTGTTTTAAGATCGACGCGCGCTGTAGAATTTTTCAGAATGCATCACTGCATCCCGATATTTGGTCGATCGACTGGGCACTATGGGGTCGATCGACCAAGGTACCTGATGCGCGAGATTTCAAAAACCCGATAGTTGGTCGACCGACCAGCATCATCGGTCGGTCGACCACATGGCCCATTAACGAAGATTTCTGACGCCTAATTAAGCCTGTGATTAAGCTAGGTTTTGAGGAAGCAATCGACAAATCCTTATAAAAGGCTAATTAGCCTGATGTACTAAGCATCTATGATTTAGTCCCTAATCTAGTTTAGTTCTACATCAGTTCTTAATTCCTGTTACTTAGTTATTTTCTAGTTTAGGGTTTATCATTCAACAATCAGTTTCCACGCGATTAGCAATAAAGTATAATCATTCAAGTCTTCTTATTACATTGTTACGGTAATCTCCTTTCTTAATTCAGTTTTATTCAATTTCATTATTGTTATACCGGTTAGATACATTCCCTAAACCTATATGTTTATTGATTGCATGTTTACTGTTTTAATCACCATGTTTATTGTTATTATAAATAAAGTTATTATTTTTACCAGTATTATGCTTAGCTAAACCCCATATGTTAGGATGTAGACGAGTTATGGCGTAGATGACATGAATTAGGGCAACCCGTAGCAGACCTCGGTAGACCGACTGGCTTCTCTGGTCGGTCGACTGAGGTGGTTAGTCGATCGACCGGAATAGCTGGTCGGTCGACCAACTCCGTGTATGATCAGACCTGTTTTTGTTCGTTAATTGCAATATCTTGCAATAAGACAAAAGGGAGACTCGTATGATGCTTAATAATGACCAACCCGAGGATCTAAAGATAATGGAAGGGCGTTAGTTAACGTTTTAAGACAGCTAGGTTACTAAGACCGAAGGGTATGTGACCTAGACATTAGGAATCACCTATATTGTTGACACCCGATATTTATGAGACCTAGGAACTAATAGCATAGGCCGAAAGGAGCTATTAGATAACATAGATCGAAAGGATTTGTTATACCCCTTACACGACTGCAATACATGTTGACCTAGACTGTCTGCCATCGTAGATATAACGACCCAATCATCCTAACATCTCTTTTATCATAGTTCTTTCACATCTTTATTTCAGACTTGTTCTTGTTTTTATTAGACCTAGTGACAAACCAAATAGCAACCTTTCAAACCCCGATTTTTTACCTTAAGACATAGACCTAAAACGACTAACACTCCCAACCTCCTTGTGGTTCGACCCTGACTTTCACTATGTATAGTTAAAGTTTAGGAACTATAAATTTTATCTTTGGGACCCTCAACGACAGGTATCATAACCTTAGAGGAGCTACCTAAAGATAATGTCTTTAGATGTCAGATTGATGTAGTGAGGTGCAACTTTTGGATTCATGAGATTTTGAGGTTACGATGTTTAAAGGACGCTTGGATCCGTCTATATAAATATGAGAAATATCTATAATTGACCTTGGTGTTCATACTTTGAGGTATCTGAGAATTTGTAAGAATTTATCGATCATGTGGGATTAGCATAAAGTGATTTGATGAAAGGTGAAATTTTCGGAATTTAAGGAAATAGAGAGTTGATAATCTATGGAGTATAAAGATTGTGAAGTAGTAATGGTATAAAAATGGTTTATCCTGGAGTATTACAGAAATGTCGTTTGAGGAATTTAAGACATGGAGATACCTGAAACTTTATGGAATAGTCGAAATTGGGTTAATCGCACACCCTTATCTTTGAAAGGACTTATGGTATGGTGAATCATCTAAAAAATTCTTCTTGGTAAGTGCAAGTTCAGTGTGCTGGAATTGGTAAATAGGAGATGTGTAACATGCTATGATTTAATTAACTTTTATGAAGATTGTTTTGTGATAATTGTGTTCCAAGTTGATGGTGTTTGTGTTTAAGTTCGTTTGAATTGTTTGTTAGTCACCTATATGAGGAAGAACTTCGGGACAAAGTTCATTTTAAGGGGGGAAGACTGTAATACCTCGATTTTTGTCACGTTTAGTTATGGGATTTAATTGTTACGATGTTATATGCGATTTTAGTACGTCCTTTGTATGTAAGTTTATGCTATGAGTTATGCGTTTTATGGGGTTCGAACAAGGGTTCTTGAGGTAGCGTCTTGGGTTGGTGTTGGGTTTCGAACTAGAAACCTCTAGGGGGTTGGTGTTGGGCCTCGGTTCTTGTGCACAAACACCACAGCCCACCATGTACTCATAACCCTAAATCTATTTTCACACTCACCCTCACCTCAAACCCTGCATGCCGCCATATAAGAGAGGGTTGCACTCTCATTTCCGAGCATTCTCACCAGAACAAAACCCTAAAGCTCACAGCCACCACCACACGGAACCGAGGTGTAGTGCTTACAACCAGTTTGGACACGGCCAAAACCCGTCGTTTCAGTCAGTAAAGCAGGTATGTGTAGTGTTGTTTGTCGCCTGTTATTAACGTGTTGTTCTACTCTTGTTTATATGGGTATGGTTTGGTACGGTCATAGTCGTGGGTTGGTTTTTCTGTTACCTTGTTCACGGTGGGCTGGAGAGTAGTGGGTGGTCGGTCTTAGTGGTTATAAGAGTCGGGTGTGGTGTAAAAAGGGGTTATCGATGCAGGGGTTGTCAGGGTTGGATTTCGGGTCTGGTTGTGTTCTCTCGGAAAGGATGTAAGGGGGTGGTACCACTGTTGACTCGGGGGAGGTTGACACAGTGGCACCACCAGGGTGTGTCAGTCAGGTGTCAAAGGGGACATGGAATATGGTGGTGTGTGGTGGAGGCCGTGGTGGTTGCGTCGATATGGTGTTTTTACAGGGTGGTCTGAGTCGTGGTTGTGGGGTCTGGTCTGAGTTCAGAAGGCTGGAACTGTGTTGTCGGCGTGTGTCGTGGGGTGGGGTTGTGTTGTGGTGGTAGGTGGTGGTCAGTGGTGTCGGAGGGTAGCGTGTATGGGTGTTCGAGTGGGTGGTTTTGGGTTGTCGCGGGTCCTTGTCGAGTGTAGAGGCAAGGGATTTCGTTTCCTTCTAGTTGTTTTTCCACGTTTTACTTATTATTACTATTATTATTATTATTGTTGGTTTTAAATAAATGTTATTTATGGCAGTGTAGTATTTTATTAATGGTAAAGATTTAGATTTGAATTTCAAAACCAAAGTGTTTACTATTTTTGGAAGTTACTATTTTTAGAAGTTACTATATTTAGAAAGTTGCTATTTTGGGTAACCTCGGTTGTTGGGAAGCTTTATAAATATAGGAAGTGTCTATAAATAGAATGTGTACACGTATTACGAGAATTAGGAAGTTATTAATTAAAGTAATACATATCTAGGTGGAAGTTTCCGCGTGGAGCATTTTTAAGAGCAGTTTCGTATTTGCCCTTTTTCCTTCTGTAGTTTGAGGTAGGGGAATACTATGCATATAATGATGAGTAATCTGTTGACATTTGGTGATAACCATGCTTATTGTTATTATAACGTGATTATTATATCGAATTATTCTGTTTATACATATTCTGAGATATGATACGAGGTGACGATAAAGGGTCTGTGATTGGTGTGGAGATAAAGGGTCTGTTATTGGTGCGGAGATAAAGGGTCTGTGATTGGTGCGGAGATAAAGGGTCTGTGATTCGGAGTGGAGAAGTTTGACTTTCTATTTATAGTAATGTGGTTTGTTTACAGTTTTTCTCTACTCAACCTCGTGGATGACCCTGTATATTCGTGATCACCTGTGATGAACCAATTTATTGGAGAGCAGATTGACAGGTATAAAGACTATGGGGGCCAAGGGAAGGGAGAAGCATGGATTCGGACCTGCCTAGAGTCTAGATCACATAATAGTTGTTTACGAGTTGTACCTTTATTTTATCAAGACAGTTTTATAATTCAGTTGTACAAACTTGTTCTTTGAGATAACTTATTAATTTAAAGTACTGTTTATCTTCCTTTGTATCTACTGCCTCGGGAAACCGAGATGGTAACATCCTTATTTATCTAGGGAGTCCTAGTATAGGCCCTTAAATAAATGGGGGTGTTACAAAGTGGTATCAGAGCGAACGATCCTCAGGCCTAACCTAATGAACCCAATGAACGTAGGAGAGTCTAAATAAAATGAACCCCGGGATAGGACTGTTAGGAGCACACTAAAGGGAAAGTATGAGTCTGGGGCCCCCTCACACCGAACCATAGGCCCTCTCAGTTTTACCCGGGAACCCAGAGTGCATATACGAGAGAAAAAGGGTAGATTAAGAGGTAGTGGAAGTGATAGCATACTGTGATAAGTATGTTATGAGAATTCTGAGTATAAGTGACTGTTTGGAAAAGCCAGAAGGGGCATGAGCATGAAGGAATCTCTAATTGTTTAAATAAAGAGGTGTATATTGATATGATATGTTAGGTGATTTGAAACATGTTAGTAATTCTTCTTTCATTATGTCTAGCGATATGCGGTTATGTGATCCCTGAGCCATGTTATAAAAGAGAACTACTTTATATAATCAGTGTTTATGAACTTTAATGCTTAGGGAACATAGCCCTAATCCAAATGGGTACCCATATACGTCGGGACTCATTTCTTTTCTTGTGTTAAAGTATGCCTCCGCGAAGAGATAATGCCGTTAACATCACGCAAGAAGAGTTGGACCGTTTGATAGCTGAAAATGAGGCCCTAAAGGCCAAACGTATGGACTCCGCGAAAATGAGCACAATCATCGCGAGGCATCACCCTACCCAATTCACTGGGGAGGGGGAACCTCATCTGCTAGGAGCTTGGTGCCGGGAATTCAGTAACCTGTTCGAGTTGGTGGATTGCCCTGAAGAATTGAGGGTGGACCAGGCTGCCCACTATCTGAGGGGTATGGCTGGAGACTGGTGGACCGGGAACAAGGGAGAGCTTAGAGAGGCAGCTAGAGAGGATGGGACCGAGTTTGTTGCTTGGGTCGCATTCAAGAGGATTTTATATGAGGTGTTTCTACCAGAATTCCAGAAAAGCAAGTTAAGAGAGGAGTTTGATACATTCAAGATGACGGAAGACATGTCGGTGGAGGCTTACTATAGGAAGTTTATCCAGTTGGTGAGCTATGTGGGAGACATGGGGTTTGACGATGCCATGCTGGCAATGAAATTTGAGAGAGGATTATCAATCGCCGTCAAAAAGAGACTGATTGCAGCTCCGCCCACCACAGTCCGTGACATCTACCTAAGGGCTGGGGCGGCGGAGAGGCTTTCAGAGATGATCAAGGAGGACAAGAAGTCCAAGTCTGAAAAGAGGAAGGCTGAATCAGTAACTGAGGGTTCAGGATCGAAAAAGCAAAGCACTAACAAGTTCAGTGGGTACTTCGGGAGTAGTGTCTCTGGTGGTGGGAGAAACCAGAGTGGGGGCAACTTCAGGAGTGGAGGTTCTGGCAGTGGTTCGGTGGGAATGGTCTGTTTCGGCTGCGGAAAGATTGGGCACAAGCAGGCAGTATGTCGCTCTTCTGGAGGGAATCAGTCTGGGGGTTATCGCACGCCTACATCTGGATATCAAGGATCTCACACTCAGTCATATGACAGCAGTGGCTATCGCACACCCATGGCAAACTACGGTGGGGGTGCGAAGTCTGGAGGCAGCAACAACTATCAAAGGAACTACAACAGCAGTCAGAACCGTTCCTACCAGAATCAGTACAATGGAAGTGGGAATAACCAGAGGACTGGAGCAGAGGGGAACCAGCAGGCTGGGACATCTAGTGCCAGTCAAAGTGGGGTCAAGTCCAGTGGCAAGCTATTTGCCATGGGAAAACAAGCAGCTCAGGAGGATGCGCATGTGGTAACCGGTACTTTTCTTGTGAACTCTAAACCTACTTTCGTACTTTTCGATTCCGGTGCCACCCATTCGTTTGTGTCTAGAGATCATGTTAAGGCTTTAGGACTTGAGAGATTCGACTGGGTCGCGGATTCAGTGACCATACCTTCGGGCGAGTCGATAGTTTGTAATAGAGTATACGGTAGTGTACCCATCAAAATCGGTGAAGCAACTTTCTTTGGTGACCTCATAGAATTTCCTTTGGGGGGTTTTGAGGTGATTATAGGGATGGATTGGCTGGGGTAGTATAGAGCTTTCATCGACTGTCATCAAAATAAGATTTCTTTGAGGGGACCTAAAGGAGTGAGGGTGTCCTACAAGGGATATCGAGTCAAACCAAAAATCAAGTTCATTTCCGTTAATACTCTTAAGTCTGGCTTAAGGAAGGGGGAGAGTCTGATCTTATGTCAAATGTGGGATTGTGAGGCTGAAACCCCCAAGACTAGTGAGATACCTGTGGTACGGGAGTTCGAGGGAGTTTTCCGAGACGACGTTCCAGGGTTACCGCCAAGGAGGGAAGTGGAATTTTCCATTGACCTAAAACCAGGGGCGAGACCAATATCTAAATCACCGTACCGTATGGGACCGAAAGAAATGGAGGAGTTGAAGAAGCAATTGGATGAACTAGCTGAGAAAGGGTTCATCCGACCCAGTGTGTCGCCCTGGGGAGAACCTGTTCTGTTTGCGAAGAAGAAGGATGGGAGTTTGAGACTTTGTGTTGACTACCGAGAGTTGAACAATGTGACCATCAAGAACCGTTATCCTTTGCCGAGAATTGACGACTTGTTCGATCAGTTGAGTGGAGCTGGGGTTTTCTCCAAGATTGATTTGAGATCCGGGTATCATCAGTTGAGAATAAAGGATGAAGATATTCCGAAGACCGCTTTCCGAACGAGGTATGGCCACTATGAATTTGTGGTTATGCCCTTTGGATTGACTAATGCCCCAGCTGTGTTCATGGACTTGATGAATCGAGTCTTCAGTCCATATCTGGACAAGTTCGTGGTGGTATTCATAGATGATATCCTGGTATATTCCAAGAATGCAGAAGACCACGAGGATCATTTGAGGAAAGTACTTCAGACCTTGGAGGAGCATAAGCTCAATGCTAAGTTGAGCAAGTGTGAGTTCTGGTTGGAGAAAGTGGCGTTTCTGGGGCATGTAATTTCAAAGGAGGGAGTGTCTGTTGACCCTAGTAAGATCGAGGCCGTGACTATGTGGCAAAGTCCGAAGAATGTAAGCGAGATTCGGAGTTTCCTGGGCTTGGCGGGATATTATCGGAGATTCGTCAAAGATTTTTCGAAGATAGCAAAGCCGTTGACATCATTAATGAGGAAGGAGAACCGTTTTGTCTGGGATGAGAGTTGTGAGAAGGCATTCCTGACTCTTAAGGAACGCCTGACAACAGCTCCTATCTTGGCCTTGCCAGTTGGAAGTGATAATTTCGAAGTTTATACCGACGCTTCGAAGCATGGGTTGGGTTGTGTACTAATGCAGAATGGGAGAGTGATAGCGTATGCGTCTCACCAGTTGAAGACCTACGAAGAGAATTATCCGACTCATGATCTGGAATTGGGCGCAGTCGTGTTTGCACTTAAATTGTGGCGCCATTACCTGTATGGAGCCACTTTCAAAGTGTTTTCTGACCATAAGAGTCTGAAGTACATCTACACCCAGAAGGAGTTGAACATGAGGCAGAGGAGGTGGATAGAGTTGATCGGGGACTATGATATGCAGATTATCTACCACGAAGGCAAGGCGAATGTGGTGGCTGATGCCCTAAGTAGAAAGTCAGTGCATGCTTTGAGTTGTGCCAGATCGAGGGTGAGGTTGCATGACGAGTTAAGGGAGATGGGTATTTTTATGATCCGGAAAGGGGATGCTCTTGGCGATTTAACAGTGGAGCCTGAGCTGTATGGGGAGATTCGGGAATTGCAGAAGAACGATGAGAGAATTCAGAAGTGGCGTTTGATGGTGGGAAATGGGATTGGTGATGAGGCATCCAAGTTCAGTATTCATACCGACGGTAGTTTGAGATTCAGTGGGCGATGGTGTGTACCGGATGTTGAGGAGCTAAAGAAGAAGATCCTGACTGAAGCTCATGCTACTCCTTATTATGTTCACCCTGGGGGTGATAAACTGTATAAGGACCTTAAGAAGACGTTTTGGTGGCCGAATATGAAGAAGGAGGTCGCAGAGTTTGTCTCGAGGTGTTTGACGTGTCAACAAGTGAAAGGGGAGCATAAGAGACCTCAAGGGAAGGTTCAGCCATTAGATGTGCCAGAGTGGAAGTGGGAGAATATTTCGATGGACTTTATCGTGGGGTTGCCTCGGACTCGGCGGGGCAACAACATGATTTGGGTGATTGTGGATCGCTTGACTAAGTCAGCTCACTTTATTCCCATGAAAGATACCTGGAGTAAAGCCGAGTTGGCTAAGTCATATGTTCAGAATGTGGTCAAACTGCATGGTGTACCCAAGGACATTGTTTCAGATCGAGACTCGAGGTTTATATCCAGATTTTGGCAGGAGTTGCAGGCTGCTTTGGGTACTCAATTGAAGATGAGTACTGCCTTCCATCCAGCTACCGATGGTCAGACTGAGAGGACGATTCAGACCCTTGAAGATATGTTGAGGGCTTGTGTACTTGAGTTTGGAGGATCTTGGGAGGATCGACTGGGGTTGATAGAGTTTTTGTATAACAACAGCTATCATGCCAGTATAGGGATGGCCCCTTTCAAGGCTTTGTATGGCAGGAAGTGTAGGAGCCCTGCGTGTTGGGACGATCGAGCTGATGTGGTGACTTTAGGGCCGGACATGATCCAGGAGATGGTGGAGCAGGTTCAGGTTATTCGACAAAAAATGAGGGCCGCTCAGGATCGACAGAAGAGCTATGCAGATCTAAAGAGGAGCGATATTTCGTTCGAGGTCGGAGAGAAAGTTCTACTTAAGGTATCTCCAATGAAGGGCGTAATGAGATTTGACAAGCGTGGCAAACTGAGTCAGAAGTTTATTGGACCGTTTGAGATTTTGGACAGAGTTGGGGAAGTGGCATACCGATTAGCTTTACCTCCAGCTCTATCCAAGGTCCACAACGTGTTCCATGTCTCGCAGTTGAGGAAGTATGTAAGTGATCCATCGCATGTGCTTCAGCACGAGGTGATTGAGGTAGATGAGCAGTTGGCATACATTGAGACTCCGAAAGAGATTTTGGACAGGAAGGTACGAAAGACTCGCAATGGGGAGACATCCTTGGTGAAAGTCTTGTGGACAAATCATAATCAGGAAGAGGCTACGTGGGAGCCTGAGGCATCTATGAGGGAGCGTTACCCACATTTGTTTAATTGAGGTAAGTTACGCGGACGTAACTTTTCTTTAAGGGAGGTGGAATGTAACATGCTATGATTTAAGTAACTTTTATGAAGATTGTTTTGTGATAATTGTGTTCCAAGTTCATGGTGTTTGTGTTTAAGTTCGTTTGAATTGTTTGTTTGTCACCTATGTGAGGAAGAACTTCGGGACGAAGTTCATTTTAAGGGGGGAAGACTGTAATACCTCGATTTTTGTCACGTTTAGTTATGGGATTTAATTGTTACGATGTTATATGCGATTTTAGTACGTCCTTTGTATATAAGTTTATGCTATGAGTTATGCGTTTTATGGGGTTCGAACAAGGGTTCTTGAGGTAGCGTCTTGAGTTGGTGTTGGGTTTCGAACTAGTAACCTCTAGGCGGTTGGTGTTGGGCCTCGGTTCTTGTGCACAAACACCACAGCCCACCATGTACTCATAACCCTAAATCTATTTTCACACTCACCCTCACCTCAAACCCTGCATGCCGCCATATAAGAGAGGGTTGCACTCTCATTTCCGAGCATTCTCACCAGAACAAAACCCTAAAGCTCACAGCCACCACCACACGGAACCGAGGTGTAGTGCTTACAACCAGTTTGGACACGGCCAAAACCCGTCGTTTCAGTCAGTAAAGCAGGTATGTGTAGTGTTGTTTGTCGCCTGTTATTAACGTGTTGTTCTACTCTTGTTTATATGGGTATGGTTTGGTGTCGGGTCATAGTCGTGGGTTGGTTTTTCTGTTACCTTGTTCACGGTGAGCTGGAGAGTAGTGGGTGGTCGGTCTTAGTGGTTATAAGAGTCGGGTGTGGTGTAAAAAGGGGTTGTCGATGCAGGGGTTGTCGATGCAGGGGTTGGATTTCGGGTCTGGTTGTGTTCTCTCGGAAAGGATGTAAGGGGGTGGTACCACTGTTGACTCGGGGGAGGTCGACACAGTGGCACCACCAGGGTGTGTCAGTCAGGTGTCAAAGGGGACATGGAATATGGTGGTGTGTGGTGGAGGCCGTGGTGGTTGCGTCGATATGGTGTTTTTACAGGGTGGTCTGAGTCGTGGTTGTGGGGTCTGGTCTGAGTTCAGAAGGCTGGAACTGTGTTGTCGGCGTGTGTCGTGGGGTGGGGTTGTGTTGTGGTGGTAGGTGGTGGTCAGTGGTGTCGGAGGGTAGCGTGTATGGGTGTTCGAGTGGGTGGTTTTGGGTTGTCGCGGGTCCTTGTCGAGTGTAGAGGCAAGGGATTTCGTTTCCTTCTAGTTGTTTTTCCACGTTTTACTTATTATTATTATTATTATTATTATTATTATTATTATTGTTGTTGGTTTTAAATAAATGTTATTTATGGCAAATATAATTAGTATGTATAGTGTAGTATTTTATTAATGGTAAAGATTTAGATTTGAATTTCAAAACCAAAGTGTTTACTATTTTTGGAAGTTACTATTTTTAGAAGCTACTATATTTAGAAAGTTGCTATTTTGGGTAACCTCGGTTGTTGGGAAGCTTTCTAAATATAGGAAGTGTCTATAAATAGAATGTGTACACGTATTACGAGAATTAGGAAGTTATTAATTAAAGTGATACATATCTAGGTGGAAGTTTCCGCGTGGAGCATTTTTAGGAGCAGTTTCGTATTTGCCTTTTTTCCTTCGGCAGTTTGAGGTAGGGGAATACTATGCATATAATGATGAGTAATCTGTTGACATTTGGTGATAACCATGCTTATTGTTGTTATAACGTGATTATTATATCGAATTATTCTGTTTATACATATTCTGAGATATGATACGAGGTGACGATAAAGGGTTTGTGATTGGTGTGGAGATAAAGGGTATGTGATTGGTGCGGAGATAAAGGGTCTGTGATTGGTGCAGAGATAAAGGGTCTGTGATTCGGAGTGGAAAAGTTCGACTTTCTATTTATAGTAATGTGGTTTGTTTACAGTTTTTCTCTACTCAACCTCGCGGTTGACCCTGTGTATTCGTGATCACCTGTGATGAACCAATTTATTGGGGAGCAGATTGACAGGTATAAAGACTATGGGAGCCAAGGGAAGGGAGAAGCATGGATCCGGACCTGCCTAGAGTCTAGATCACATAATAGTTGTTTACGAGTTGTACCTTTATTTTATCAAGACAGTTTTATAATTCAGTTGTACAAACTTGTTCTTTGAGATAACTTATTAATTTAAAGTACTGTTTATCTTCCTTTGTATCTACTGCCTCGGGAAACCGAGATGGTAACATCCTTATTTATCTAGGGAGTCCTAGTACAGGCCCTTAAATAAATGGGGGTGTTACAAGATGAGAACTTGTGAGGATTTTGGGAACCCTAAGCCTTAGGAATTGTGTCAGTTCAAATCATAACCTTTCCTTAACGCTTCTCTTCTTCTTTCTTCTTCCATGCTAATTCTGTCGAGTTATGCTTTCATAACAAAGCTTACTTGATCTCTCCTTACGTCGTATATCTTCTTACCTCTAATACTTATCCTTCTACTCTTAGCTTTACTTTTGTTGGACTCCATAACCTAGAGTCTCTTCGACGTCATCTTATGTTTCTCTCTCTCTCAAGTTCCTATATCGCGTTTGTCTCTGCGTTTGTATAATATCATTACCCTTGTAAACCTTGCCTTTTGTCTTTTGGTTTAGTTATGAGGTTGAACTCCTTTGTGGAATAATGATATATGCTTTGAGGATCCTTGGTCTTGTTTTATCGGACTTAGTTGAGAGAGTTAACGTTTGGTGACGTTTGGGTAATATTAGGTAGTGTGCCATCTTGATGGTTATCATGTTAAAGGTTTGACGATATGAGTGCTTCTTGTGGATTAGTATCAACCGTGAGGCTAATAATCCTAGTATTATCTATGAGAGTGTTGATGGTTACCTAAAGACGGTTTAGGTGAAAGTGTTACTTTTATGAGACTTTCTTTTGGGATTATCACTTTACGGTAATGAATTATGGTAGTCAAGGTTTAAGAGATGTTTTCCTGATTTGGGTCGATTAGATTTGACTTGTTTGGGACCGAATGTGTTGGATGTTTATCTCATAGTCCTACGTATGAGAGTAAGTACAGTTCCGAGAGTGCCGCTTTCGTATCTTTTGTTGTCGGTATGAGCGTAATATATTTTGTTTAGAGGACTGGAAGTACGATGGATTCTGGTCTAAGATCCTTTTTTACCATGTTTGGAATCTATAACATATGCTAGTTGGGTATGAGTGTGACCTTGTTAGTAGTTTTGGATCTAGCATTTGTGGAGGTTATTGGTGATTGTATAATGATCGAGAGTGGTAAATCCCCTTTTGTGGTGAAGTACGATGTTTTGGTGGTGACCTAGTGGAAAAGTGACCCAAATTGAGTTGAGGAAGCCTTGAGAGTTTTACGGTTGAAAGAGTTGGCTTCTGAGGTGTGTAAGGAACCATGATGATGATGTTTCATTTATGGATCTAGAGACTAGTGCTCCCACATCCTAAAAGAGACACCTTCCCTCTGCTAACCTTAAACCTCTTTTGTTCATACGTCTGCTACTTTGTTGTTTGTGCATCCTTATTCTCTTGTTGAGTACCGTCGTTAGCCTTGAAGATGGTGGTTTTGATACCTTCTTTTAGTTAGCTTCTTTGTGACCTTTTGTGTTTTGAGTTCTTTGATGGACAAACCTGAACCTCTTTGGTTGATGATATGTAGCTTTCATGCTTGTGTTTTGTTTCAAGTGATATTCAAATATTTTCCATTTCTATACTTTATAACCAATTTTAGTTACCTTACTTTTGTTGTTCAAAAATTTTAATTTCTGTTACAACCCTACTTATTTTACATATACAAATATGTAAGTCTACTTTTAAAATAACATGTTTTGAAAAGTTTGAATTGGTTTATAATATTGATTGATTTTAGCGTTGATTTAATGTAAGACTGGTTATTGGAGACGTCTAATAACTCGTATTACACTGGTCAGCGCCTGATTTGATTTAGCTTTTGGAATTATCCTTTTTTGGAATGTCAGGCTCTTGAATACGTAATGAGAACTCTAACGCTCCATTGATAAGGACTGGTGCCTTTGGAAATTCTTTTTGAAGTCTTTGAAAGAGATCTACGTTTTGAAATATCAAATTTTGGTAAACGCTTTGGTTGTTTACCTTGTCTTAACGACTTACCGTTTTTCTGCCTTCAAGTTTCGAGGACGAAACTTTTTAAAAGGTGGGGTGATTGTAACACCCCATAATTTCCAAGTCTTTATATATCTTTAAGATCTTATTTTAGTAATAATAGTGATCCACAATAAATAAAATTCCATTTAAAATCTATCGTTTTTTACAATGATATTAAAATGGCCGTCTTAAACTTATATTTCTTAAACTTGTGAAACGCTACTCTGTCTTTGTTACTAAAATTAAGATATTTTAAAGGCATATCTATCTTTTACTAATAGAATAAAAGTTTTAGCTTTTATTCTTAGCTTTCCAACACCACCGAAAACACTTTAATCCGAGTTGCGTAGAGGAGATTATGCCGAAAATACTAAAGATTGTCGCGACTATCAGCAAACAAAACTCTCGCTCGTTGCCTACTCTTTCCATATGTCCTACACTTTAGGACACTTGGCTAAGCATGCAATTTCCTTGCTGCCCAAGGTCTCCTTCATTCTCCTTCATTCCTTTATGTTTTTCAGCTAACACACTCAAACACAAACACCATTGTTACACATCTTCACCTTCAACCTTAAGACGATCGTAAAATCTTCATTTCTTATCCGTTTTCGACAATTTTCGCGCCTATATCTTCCTCTACTCACCCTCCATATTTCTAGATAAGAAAAGTATCAAATGTATTCCTTAATATCCTCTGGTCGTGGCCTTTAAGGCACGGTTTTCTTAGCTAAACTCGTTTATTTGTGTGTAGCTAGTTCGATTGTCCAAAGCGGAGTGGCTTTGAGTCAAAATCATGCTTATTGAAGAACTATAAGGTAACGGTGATGGGATACTCGACTTTAATCTCCTATGTTTTCATGTGCTCTTTATGCTAGTAATATTTTGTATACTAGAAAAGTGTTTGATTAAATAGTTGCATGATTAGGTTTATAAATCATATGTTTGGATGAATTTTATCTTGCATGGTTGTATTGGATGAGATTCTAGTTGTGGAAATTTATTAAGGATTGTTTTTCTAAATGAGGTGATGATCATTGAGGATGGTTAGTTTGAAAGTCTTTCAATTTCATAGTGTTTTGTTTACATTGGTTATTTCATAAACTTTCAGCACATTGACAAATATGTCCGTCGTCTTGTACAATTTATTTCGACATCTTAGATTATCCATCTTTGAAAATGTAGAAAATAGACCCCTATTTATTTTAAGTTTAGAGTCTACCTCTAAAATTTCATAATTTTCCTACATGTTGTTTCTTCACTAAAAAAATATTTACGAACAACGCACTGAAATACTCGCAAAACGGACAGTAGCTCAAAAATTATTTTGAAAACCATTTTTATTCTTTGAAACTATTCTGTGCCTTTTCCATAATAAAATTTTGAAGAGTTTAGATGATGTTAGGAGTTTACTTTGTCCCAAAATGTTTCGTTAAACCCCTTTTATGAAGCAATACTTTTAATACGACGATTTATGACATACTGTAAGGATCGGATTATAAACTCCTGTTAAGTTCGTCTTTTGAAAATGGTTACGTGATGAAGATCGTAGATAAAAGTTTTATTAATCCGACCCAACTTGCCTTGTATTATTTTGATTTTATTTGAATTAATTATGAATTTTACGGCAGATGACAGCTGTAATATAAAATGCACTTAGAACTTATATTTTATTAATGAGTTCCGTTTATTCTTCTCCCGTATAGAACGGACTTAAGTGTTGTCTTATTTATGGATTGTTGGCTCTTGTATGTAAATGAGCTGGTTAACGGTTATGTTAGCTTAAATTATGATTTGAAGACGGTTATGTTATCTTAAGATGAGTTGGGTGTCGGTTATGTTGCCTTGCTTGTGTTTAGGTGACGGTTATGTCACCCTAAATTGTGTGGGTAACGTTTATTATATATGTTCCCTTGGTTGTGAAAACATAACGGTGATACGATTTGTGTATCATTGTAATGAACAAACGCCACTCCTATTATGGGATTTTATCTAGCTATGTTCGGGATTGGTCGGTATCCGTGGTTATGCGGTCTGGTCTCTGTGTGTCGTTCGGTGTAGGTTATTACATCGAGAGGTCTGGCCAGGTCTTAGGAATTTAGTTGCCGGTTATGCGCTATACATAGTTCCCGGATGACGTGGTTATGCGCTCCGTTAGCTAAGGCGTGGTTATACGCCCTTGCCTGTTAGTGGAGCGGTTATACTCCCTGATTGTCAGTTGTAGCGGTTATGCTACCTGACGGCGTTCATTCTATTCTTGGTTGTTATTGTTTGTGTGATTGGACATGCCATCAAGAGTTAGTCTCTGAGTCGATCACCTGGTTGTTTACCTGATTTTGAGTATCATGCTTTGATATTTCTAATATTCACATGTACTGCTTCATATACAATATGTTCTTATAGTTATCTATTTGTATTTTGACGTGAACTGGCTGGGAGAACCCTGAGTTACTCCCCACTGACTGTGGCGTACATGTTTCACGTATGTAGGTTGGTGCTGTTTGGGGAAGACGTATGGCTAGCGAGCATTGTTGATCATTCGACAATTACCCTTATGCTTATTTTAGTTTTAATTCATGTTGTTATCGCGGGATACCCTATCCCTCGTTTAGTTAAGTATTCGTGTATAATATATGCTTACATATTAGTTTTGGTCTTCCGCTTGTTGTTTTGATATTCCGCGAATTTTTTTTAATAAATATGTCGAAAAGTTTTTAAAAGTACCGTATTCCCGCTGCAAATTACTTGTATATTTTTACGTAATATCGCGGAGTGTCACACAGATGGCGAGGAGTCACGCTAAGACATATGGTGGAGAGGTCGACCCTGTGGCCTTAGCTGAGTGGTTTCGCGACATGGAGAGAAGTTTCTCGATGTACTCGGTAACCACAGAGGATCGTGTGCGTTTGGCTTCAAACTTTCTGACCCACGAGGTTGACCGTTGGTGGACGTTGACTGGACCTTCTGCTTTACTTGACCCATTGTTTGACTGGGGTGCGTTCAAGACCATGGTTGAGACTCGATTTTACCCCAAGGAGCTCCGTTCCCAGAGGCTGAAGGAGTTCATGGACCTGAAACAGGGCATGATGATAGTTCAGGACTTCACCGACAAGTTCAACATGCTTTCTCACTTCGCATCTCGATTTTTTAGGGACGAGGCTGAGAGAGTCTACTTCTACTGCAGCAAACTCAGTCCTCAGATTGAGATCATGGTGAGGAGGGATTTGACTTCGTTCGTGGAGGTTTATGATGATGCTATTTGGGCCGAAAGTTCGATCAAGGCCATAGATGCTGAGATTAGAGCTTCTTCTATTGTTGCCCCTTCTTCTTTACAGACTTCCTCTTTTGGGAAGAGACCCTTTGTTCTTTCATCTGACCCTCCGTCAACCGAATCTAAGAAGTTTAAGAGATTTGTCCCCTCCGAAGTTAAGGACCCTGCACCTTCACCTGACACCTCTCTGAAGTGTTCAAATGTCGCAAGGCCCTGCAACCTGGAGCTGATTTTTACGGTAACGCTTACACATGCTACACTTGCAAGCAGCCTAGACATCGCTTTTTCAAGTGCCCGAGAAGAAGACTGTCATTGGTAGGACTGCCACTGCTGCAGCTGTTGTTCGAGGCAGGAGCAAAGCTAAGGGGAAGATCTTCGTGATGACCAGAGCTGAAGCTGCGGCCAACCCTCACATCGTCACTGGTATGCCCTCAATTCTTGATGCAAGTATTTGATTCTGTTCTGCACTGGTGTATCTTACCTTGCATTCCATCAAGTTTCAATTGTATGTCTATAAGTCCTTCCTTATATAGAGACTTCTATAACATTGTATTCTGGATAATCATCCTCCTATCTTTCTTCTTTCTTGGATAACTGCGAACCTACGTTGAAAGCTAGTTCCCACCTTCCTAGCTTACCCTTTTTACTCATCTTCTTCAGGTACCTGGTGGATAACCCTCCCTTGGATTCGGGTTTGAGGAACTATTTAGTGGATAACCGTAACCCGTATGTTAGGGAATATTGCTATTTGAGAGAAAACTAAAAGGGTATCTTGAGACATGTTTTGGTGATCCTAATGTTCGTATTACCATCCAGTTGGAAGTGTGTAATTGAGTGAATGAATGCTTACTTAATAGTTGAGTTGTATACTTAGAATTCAGTGGAACGTAGGCTTGAGAATCATACTTGAAACATGGAAAATTGGTGGATTGAGGAATACATTTATGGAGTTGTATGAGATACTCGAGGTTGTAGAAGAATTTGGAAGAATAGACTTAAGAGGCTGGTGATCATAAATAAAAGAGTGAGGTGAGTTAATGTTACTCGACTTTGAGAATGTGATATACTTGAGGAAAATTTGAGGAATATACCCCTGATGTGCAGATAGAATAAGTAATTCGTCAGAAAATGGAATTTTGGAGGTTTAGAAAATCTAAAATTTGTTAACAGATGACCGGTTATGTTCATGAGGCGACCATGGAATAGGAATTTGCAGTTTGAAAGTGTTATGTAATTATCATCTGAGGAATAACAAAGCTCAGATATCTAAACCTTGTGGAATGGTTGGAATTTGAAGAACGATAATTCTTTAATTTTGAGGAGTAATTGTATAGTGAACCGTTCGAAGGAATGTTTCTTGGGAGTCAATGGCTGGCCTACTAAAAATTTGAGAAGTGAGAGAGGAAAACCTTTTGAGAATTTCAGAAACCCGAACCTTGGGAACCCAGTTGGCAGAAATCTTAACCTCTCCCTTATACAACTTTTCCCTCCGTGTTACCGCGACTTCCCGAAATTCCTTTCCCTTCCGTTGATAATAGACTTTTGTTATTTTTACAAACTTACTCATTTCAAAGGAATTTAAAAATAAAAATTTATTTATGGAAGTTTGGTTTAAGGAAAGTGAATAATTTTATGCCTTTGATTGATTTCAGCGTCGATTTGCCACTAGAACTCGTTATCGGAGACGTCAGGTAACATGTACTATGCTCATCAACACCGGATCGGTCTAAATTTTTGGAAATTTAACTGATTTTACCTTTGACTTGCCCTTGGATTGGAACGTCAGGTTCTTGAATACGTAACGAGAACCCTAACGCCCCTTGACGGAGACTTGTGCCATGGAAAATATTTTGTAAATCCTTGAATGAAGTCTAAGTTTTGAGCTATCGAAATTCCGTTAAACCTTTTTGGGTTGTTAACATTGTCTGTTGTACCCTTTACTCTTTGTTTTCAAGTTTAGAGGACGAAACTTTTTGAAAGATGGGGTGATTGTAACATCCCATACTTTCGTAAACCTTATTCAAATTTATTAAAGCATTTTTTGGAATTTAATAATATTCTATTAAACTCGTAAACTTATATTTTAAAAATAATGTATAAGTTCCGTCTTGAGAATTTAGAGTCTTAAGATGTAGAAAATGTCTCTTGGCATTCCGTTCATAAATCCCGAGCATTTACTTAAATCCCGACTCAACAAAATAAGAATAAAAGCTAGTGTGAGGGAAGCTTCCAATTCATTTCCTCACAAACACTTTACTTGCTTGTTCACCTAAGATCAAAATCTGATTTTCCTCATCTTCTTCATCTCATTTCCCCAAATCACATATTTGTTCACTCCGGTTGCATTTCAACTCCGATTAGGTACCGTTTTCGCCTACGCGATCCTTGTCTAATTTTCGTTCTATCTATCTCTTCTAATTTCTAAATATTCAAACTTATTTCATGGGCTGTTTTATGCTCAAGTTCGAAAATCAGTCCTTAATGCATTTTTATGTTTTTTTAAGGTGAAGACTTGGAGGATTTAGACAAAGACTCATTTGTGGTTGAAGAGGGAAGCAGTGAAGACGCTTAAACAGGTGACGATAATGAGATTACTCGGCTTTATTGTTATACTAATGAGACATGTGTTTATCAGCTTATTAATGATGAATTGAGCATGTTTATAAGTTATTTATGTTTGAGAAGTAAATTCAGAATGCTTATGAAGGTTATAGTTGAATTGGTAAAGCTTATTGGTGAGTTTTGTATATCCGTCGCAATTTCTAGTTCTCGCTTGTTTGATGGTTAATTGCTTGCAATTCTTGCTAATTATGTTTAAAACTGATGAGGAGTACCACTTGGGATTTGTTGGAAAGATTATGTGCTGATAGTATAGAATATATGCTCAAAATCGTTGCTTAGAAATGGTAGTAGAAGTATAGGAAGAACTATCGAATTGCAGGAAAATCGCGAGAAAGGCATTAAACTCGCTCCCGTGCGCAGGCTGCGCCCAACATGCGTAGGATGCGCCTAGGCCATGTGCAGGCTGCGCCTATGGGTGCGCAGGTTGTGCCCATGGGCATTGTACGCGTGATTGCTTGGTCGTTTGCGGGCTGTTTTGGGTAATTGTTATTCGATTGTTTTAGCATGTTTCGAGTCATGTTACATGATAAAAATAATTATTTTGAGATGTATATTTATTTAATATGAGACTCATTAATCGAATTTATACTCGTCCTATGTTAATTAATCGCATGATTGATATTAATTAGCCATCCGTTGTTTTATCACGAAATAAAATATCATTTGAATAGTAACTTATCTAATATGTATATTGGGAAGTTATTATAAGCTTATTTATATGAACCTAATCGATGGTATTTCATATAAGGTTTCTTATTGTGTTCTGATACTAATTCACATGTTAATGTATGGGTTGAATTACATAAGTCTCAAGTGTTCATATTACTTGTTGCCTTGAATTACATGCTAAGATTATTTGGTACTGGATGCTTGGTTGTATATTCATATGAATAATATGCTTGTTTGAAGTCCAAGAAGTTTGGACGACTCTTACACCGGGTTCGAAAATCGGTTTGAGGAGAAAGACCCCCCGGCCGGGAAACCGGAAGGGAAACCCGCTCTCACCTCAAATGGTTTTCGAAATTGGTTAAGGGTTGAGTGGAATCTTAGGAATGGAATAGTAGAATTGTTGATTGAGTTTAAGTCACAGTTTTATTGTGAATCGTATGTATACTACATCTTGGGGTGATGTGTTGTGTAATGCATGTGGAGGTTATACTATAAGCTTTTTTATATGACTCTTTTTCTCACCATGACCGTGATATGTCTTGGTATGACCGTTGATAGTGTGTTTCCGGTCAGGTTTCAGATTGTCCGCCCGACTTAGAGGGTATCTCGTTTCTAGCTAGTTCGAGTCTTGGAGGTATCCTGCGTTGCGAATACTTGTCGAATCGACGAAGGATTATACCTCGAGATTCTGGCCAGATTTTAGGACCGTATATCGGTTTGTCATCCTACCAGGGGATTATATTCGCTGAGACTAAGTGGAGTTGTTGTTGTCGTATAATGGAGTCGTCATATGCCATCTTCCATGTAGTGATGATTGTTTGTGTCTAAATTGCCTGAGTTATGGTACAGTGTTAGATACTGCTGAATATGTGTATTAGTTAGACCCGAGTTATGGTTTATGAGCTAAACGCTGAGTTAATGAATGTGAAAATATGCTATGTTAGGTTATATCTTAAGTTGACCGCTGAACCTTCATAGTTAGTGAATGTGCATGTATGCTTGTATGAGTTGTCTATATATGAGTAAGCATGATGTTGTTGGATGTATGTGAATATTCTGATAATGGATTATGATTAATGTACTTCACATGATGAGGTTTATGTTGGAGTATACAAGTTTGGATTATGTGATTATATGTTATGTGTTGGTGACAACAAGTGGCTAGGAGCATCTCTAGTCATTCCCCACTGACTGTGGCGCACATGTTTCATGTGTGTAGGGTGGTGATTGTTGTACAGGGTTTCACATGGGGCTAACGAGCGATGATCCTTCATCGATGCCATTTACCTTATTCGTTCGCTAGACCTTAGTTTTTGATAAACGGTTTTGTCACTAGTAGAAAAAACCCCTATCGCGACGCCTTTATCGTGGCGGCGGCGGTTCTATTAGAACCGTCGCGAAAAATCCAAAAAATTGGCGGCAGGGAATTTTTAAGGTGTAAGAGGTCTATTACGGCGGTTTAAATTAAGAACCGTCGTAATAGAAGTAGATATTTACGACGGTTTAAGATAAGAAACACCGCTATAAGTCAATTACGGCGGTTGTATTAACAACCGCCGTTAATAACGACGTTAAAGCTAATAATACTATAAAACACTTTTGTATAAAAGAACCGCCATTATATGTTTTTGTGGCGATTTTAACTAGAACCGACGTTAATATTAATAATAGTTGACAATATTATTTTATTAAAGAACCGCCGTTATATATTTTTGTTGCGATTTTAACAAGAACCGACGTCAATGACCTCTCAACTAATCTTTTTACCGAGATTTCGTAATCACCAGTTCATTTCTCTAACAGTTCCCCAAATCCCAGCGCTACCACAACACCTAATGGCGAGCGTCTGGCAGCGACTCATCACTCTGCATTTATTCGTTCTCTCTCCCATGGTATATCTCCTACTTCAATAATTTCGTTTTAATTATTTACGTTTTTTGAGCATTTAGTTTTTTTATTCGAAATATACAAAATTGGATTGTTGTCTAATGTATGTAATATTAATTGAAGGTAAATATAGCATAATTTTTGTTGAATTGTAAGTATTTTATTTGGAATAAGTGGATTTGATTATTAGAGTTGATGAAATTAGGGATTTTCTCTTCAATACAAATTAGGGTTTTCTGATTTTCATTTTTAAAGTTGGCTTGTTTACTTGTCTGTGATTTGATGGTAAGATTTATAGGTGAACGATCTAAGTCAGTTGTCAGTTGTTAGTTTCATTAGCTAGGTACTTTCTCTGCTCATAGTTGTCTTTCACAAGGTTTTTATCCTAATTTTTAGACTTTGTATTCTCATTCATCATTATTTAGTTTTTTGCTTACATTTTGTTGCAGTCTACCCATAATTTTAGGGGCATGACTTGTTACCAATATTTTTCAACTGTTGCGAGCCATAATTTTTTATTTCTGATAACATTATTGGATACTCTAATGCCCACTTCTATTTATCCCATGATGTCTTTTTTTATTATTTATCACATTGAATCTTCAAGTCATTGGAATTCCATTGCATTTTCATTAGGATTAGCCACTACGCGTGCATTCCTCAGTGTTGCACAAGTTGGCAGTGAGTTTCCTTTGTCTTTGATACAAATGGCCCAAATCATTGGTTTTATTGGATGAAAATGAGGTAAGTAAATTTAATTTATGTCCCATATATTCTTATATGCACCACCAGAATTCTTATATGCACCACCAGAATGCTTATATACACCACAAGAATGCACCACCAGCATACGCCACCAGAATTCTTATATGCACCACCAACCAGACTTTTATATCTTCATTAGGAGCATGGAAATAGACACAGAAAAAAACAGCCCCATCTATGCCTGTCCCAAATGCTCTCTTTTCTTCTGCAAATGAATGCGCCCAACCATCTTCTACTTCAGCTCAACAAGCTAAGATCCTTTTACTGCGCCTGTCAGATCATATATCCTTACAGTGCTCCCTATTGCAGATGAACCTGTTCAGCCACTAAACACCATTCTAGACCATAATGCTAAGGAAAAGTTGGCTAGTGGGCTAGTGGACTGTGTGTACTGATTCAGCCACTGTTAGAGTGTTCATTTTATATATGCTATATCAAAATGCTATTCTCAGAAATCACTGTTTCTTTTTTGTTTATTAAGGTCAATTATAAGAATCGAAAGCACAGGAGAAAAGATAATTCCAAAAACAACGAGGAGTCCGCTAATAAAGTTCGAAAGCAAGTAAGTCTTGGCCTGCACCTAGGTATTACATGTGTCTTTAACTTGTTTATTTTAATTTGGTCAGACAGAATGAGTAGAATGAGTATTCTGTTGTATCGGATTACGTTATTCTAGCATCTGCTTGCTGGATTAAAGAAAATAATGAATAAAATGCTATTTGATTCTTCACGAGATTCTCTGCTTAATAGCAGTTGTTAAGTGGAATTTCAGTTTGCGTGTCCATAGCAACGTGTTTATTGTTGTTTCTATTGCCATCTTAAATTGCATTCTTAATGTTCTTGTTGCTGGTTGTGTTGCGGTGGATAGTAAGGTTGGATAAGGTTGTCTTTCGGTTTTGTCTCTGTCATTACTACAATGTTATACCGTGGTTTCGATGCTGTAGTGTTGCTCGTTTAAGCAATATTGCAGCTGTTTTCTGCGTCATTCTGTCGTTATTATTGCTATTGTTAGCTGTTGCTATCGTCTATTATTATTAAACTGCTACTTTGTCGCCATGATAATGTACATATTGTTGCTTTTGTTCTGCGTTAATGCCACTGCATTCTATGTCGCCATTGTTGTTATAAATACTTCTACTACTATTTCATCGTATGCCTGGTATTCTCCTGCTTTCTGTCATTGCTGAACTCGCTACTGAACCCGATGCTGGACTGTTACCGCTGCTATTGTACTATACTCTTGTTACTGCACTTTGATATTGTATGTCGCTGTTGTTATTGTTGTTCTGTTGTCGTTATTTGTGCTGCTGCTGGTTGTTACGTTGTACGGCTACACTGCACGGCTGCTGCATTCACGCTTAATTGCTGCTACCCTTGTCACTGTTTTATCCCTGTTATTGCTGCTATATCATGGTTTATTGTGGTCGTGATTAATCCTGGCAACCCAACTGCGCAGTTCTTGGATTTTTGCATTTGCATTTGCTTTAGTACTTGTATGCAAGTGCGACTATTTGTTAATCGAGTCTTCTGACCTCTCTGAAAAGTTAACTTTCAGGTGCTGAGGAAAACCAGAAAGACGGGTCTTGTTCTTCTGGCAGATGAGGTAATTGTTTATATAGCTGAATGTTGACGCCTTGTGAGTTGTGACCTCTCCTTTGAAGTAATGACCTTCTATACGCTATCCCCATGTTTTAAAGCTATTTAATTCATTAACTCATTTGTTTCTATTGATCTTGTAATTTGTATGATAATCAATTCTTCAAGTCTATAAACCTGCTTTCCTTTGGCATATTTTGTGCAGCTATTATTCTTGTTGCTGTAATCTATTATTTCTCACCAGTGGGAACCGGAAGATGGATGAGGGCACTAATGTATCCTTTGCTTTTTGCGTCTGCATAATGTGTTTTTATCAGCAGCGGCCAAATATTTAGAAAACTTATACTCCAGTAGATTGGTTTTGGGATGTATGTTATTCATACACTTATAGTTATCTTTGGTAATATGGATGTTGATGTTATTTTTAACTTGGTTGTGATCGATGCGAGACTGATGTAACGTTGTTGGATTTGTGTTGTTTCAAATATTGTAAATGTGGTTACATTTCTGTTGACAGGTTTCATTTTATTTAAGTAATATTTGTGGATTATCAAATTTATGGGGAGGTGCTGCTGAAATTTTCGTCAAAAATTATTATTTTAAAAATAAAATTATAAATGTTTTTAACGGCGGTTGTGTTAAAAAACCGTCGTTTAATACAATTTTAAAACGACGGTTGTATTTACAAACCGCCGTTTTCTTTAAACCTAACACGATGGTTCTTTTAATAAGCCGTCGTTTTATATAAACCTAACACGACGTTTCTTTTAAAAAACCGTTGTTTTACTTAAACCAAAACCGGCGGTTGTGTTTAAAAAACCGTCGTTGTTTATAAACCAAAAACGGCGGTTCTGTATAAAAACCGTTGTTTTATATAGACCTAAGACGGTGGTTCTGTATAAAAACCGTCGTTATATATAAATCTAACACGGCGGTTCTGTTTAAAAACTGTCGTATTATATAAACCTAATACGGCGGTTCTGTTTAAAAACCGCCACAATAGGCCACTTTTAGCGGCGGTTGCACAACCGCCGCAAGGGCTAAACAACGCTGAAATAAACGGCGCACCCAAAAATTGTAAGAACCGCCGTAAAAAGCCCATTTACAACCGCCGCTATAGGGGGTTTTTCTACTAGTGTGTGCCTGTAGGGATATGCTATCCTGGGCTGTGTTTTTATTTAAATACTTAGTACTTATTTATGTTTCAGTTTATTTTCGCATTTCAGTTTTGGAGTAGGACTCCTCGCATGTTAGTTTACTTTATTCAAAAGTTTTAATTCCGCGCAAATTTCATGCATTTTGGTTGTTTACTTTTCCGCTACCGCGAGGGGTTTTACAATGGGCACCTCTTCCAACTTCGGCAACGAAGGCTTCGCGGCTGAAATTACGCACATGAAGGCTTGACAACCCTTCCTAAGAATATAAGAATCTTTCATTGAAGAAATGAGACGAACACCCTTTCGGGGGCGAGTTCCCTTAGAGGAAACACAAATTCTTGTCGGACTCCTCAAGCCGATTTTCTGATTCAAGCGAGCATGGTACCGCGATAACCAATCCATACCGAGGATAATGTTAAAATCCTCGAGAGGAAACCTCAGAAGGTTCGCATGAAATATTGAGTTAGCAATCAGAACGGTTACATCCGTATAGGAAGAAGAACTAGAGAAGACGTCTCCAGATGGCAGTGAAATGGAAGTCTCCTCACAAATGGAAGAGTCAAGAGTTAGTCTATCGGCAAACTGGGTCGATATGAATGATAATGAAGCATCAGTATCGAATAGAGTCAAGCATTCGGCACCAATGACTGAGAATATACCGGCAATGATGTCTGGGTTGGCCTCAGCCTCGTCTCTAGTCATCACGAAGATCTTCCCTTTAGCTTTGCTTCCATGAGTCGCTGCAGCAGCAGTGACAGCCTTGCCAAGAGCAGTGTTCCTCTCCGGACACTCAAAGGAACGATGTCCAATCCCATTACAAGTGTAGCACTTGTAAGCTTGCTTATAGCAGTCAGAACTAGGATGAGGAGCTTTGCCACAACGATGGCACTTGTTTGTAGAAGTCTGAGTGTGAACAATGGTACGAGCAACTGGAGCAACTGGAGCAACAAATATCTCATATCTCTTCTTCTGGGAAGTAGGAGGAGCAGTGGCTGGAACAAACGGTCTCTGATCCAATTATGGATAGGGCTCGATCTCATTGCTATGAATGGGGCTTGAAGGGACGACTAATGTTAGTCTTATTATCTTGGTTGGTCTTAAGACTAATTTATTGTCCAATGAAGATTGGGTGGATTCTACTGTGGGAATATATCTGTATATATTCCCAATACTTTATGAACTAAAACTAGTTAGATTTAGTACTTAGTCATATTTTGAGTCGAAAATCAGAAAGTTTTAGAGGGTTTTGAATGTCGATTTTGTTGATGTTTTTGGTTGGGATATGAACTTAGTCAAGCACACAGCCACTAACTAAGAGCTAATTACCTTTCAAGCACTAAGCAAAGTAAGGTAACAAACCAAAGCACTAAGCAAATGGTCTCTACAAGCACTAAGCAATGTAGTTTAGAAAACTTAGAAAAGTTTCTGGTTTTATAACTCAATCAAATCTGATTTGTGAGTGTTAGAATGGATGCTTTTATAGGCCAAGCAAACCAAATCCACACCCTACAATACATGTTAATCTTGTGGTGCACAAAAGTTTTCAGAAATAAGCTAAGTACAAGGCCTATGTAACGGCTGTTTTGGAGCAAAAAACTGAGCAAAACAGGCTGCTCTTACATTGAAAGTGACTTTGCCTTGCTTTATCTTACACAAATCAGATTTTCAGTCCTCTTTTGCAGCCCTTTTCTGATGCATAAAACAGCCCTTGTTGACCTTCCATTCTTGGCACTTGCTTCCTTTTGCTTTCTTAAGATGTCTAACCAAAAGAGGGAAACAAGGACCCTTGCTCACATGCTAGCCGTGGCCCTTATTCACCTTGACATCAGATTTGTTTTGCCTTCTTTACTTAACATAAAATAAGATGCATAACATAAGAAATGTCCCACCACTTAGGATATGTACTTGGTAGGACTAAAAAGTGACTTAGGGCAGCCCCTTGGACGAAATAGAGCTTGGACTTGACTTAGGTAGTAGATAGGTTTCCTTGGTTCATTTCAATCTCCCCTTCTTCAAAAGGATTTGTCCTCAAATCCGGTGCATCCTCAACCTCCATGTCTTCATAATATGGACTCAAATCACCCACATTGAAGGTGCCATGGACTCCATACTCTCCCGGGAGATCAACCTTGTAGGCATTCGGACCAAGTTTCTCAATGATTTCAAAAGGACCATCTGCCCTAGGCATTAGTTTGTTCTTTCTCTTGAGTGGAAATCTCTCCTTCCTTAAGTGCACCCACACTAAGTCCCCCGGTTCAAAGCTTTTGATGTTCTTGTTCCCCTTAGCACGAGCCTTGTATTGCTCATTGGACCTCTCAATTTGCCTCTTCACTTGTTGGTGGATGTTAAGCATTTGTTCCACCCTTTTCTTAGCATCATAATCTATGGAAACCCTCTTGATAGGAGCCAAATCAGTAGGTATGAGGGGGTTGTCACCATACACAACCTCAAAGGGAGACTTGCCCGTGCTTGTTGATGGAGCTCTATTGAAGTCAAACTCGGCTTGAGCTAGCTTGAGATCCCAATCCTTCAAGGACTTAGCCACTATGCACCTTAGGATCTTCCCTAGAGTCTTGTTAGTAACCTCGGTTTACCCATCGGTTTGAGGATGATGAGAGGTACTAAACAAGAGCCTAGTATTGAGTAGCTTCCATAGGGTCCTCCAAAAGTGACTTACGAACTTAGTATCCCTATCCGACACAATGGACCTTGGTACACCATGTAACTTGACAATCTCCTTGAAGTATAGCTCGACAACACTACTAGCATCTTCTGTTTTCTTGCAAGCAATGAAGTGAGCCATCTTGCTAAAACGATCCACAACCACCATGATAGAATCCTTTCCTCTTTGAGTTCTTGGTAGTGCAACAATGAAATCCATACTTAGGTCCTCCCATGGCTTGTTTGGAACGGGTAAGGGTGTATAGGGGCTGTTTTGAAATGAGCCTTCGAATGTTGACAAGGAGCACACCTCTTGATCACATCTTGCACATCCCCAAGCATCTTAGGCCAATAGAATTGCTCTTGGAGGATGTCATAGGTCTTTTGTATGCCAAAATGGCCGGCCAGCCCATTGGAGTGTACCTCCTTCACAAGCAAGTTTCTATAGGGACTCTTTGGTATGCACAATCGGTTCCTCAAGAACAAGAACCCCTCTTGAAGCCAATACTTGCCTCCTTCCTTCCCACGCCCCTCATTGAGCAACTCCCACTCCTCTTTAAAGTCTACATCTTCATGATAAGGCTCCTTCATATACTCAAACCCAAGCACCCTTTGCTCCATGTAACTCAACATGAGTGACCTCCTAGACAAAGCATCCGCTACCACATTGTTCTGACCCTCAATGTACTTGCTTGAAAAGTTAAAGGATTGGAGGAACTCTACCCACTTAGCATGCCTATGGTTTAACTTATGTTGCCCATTGATGTATTTGAGGGCCTCATGGTCAGAATGTAACACAAAAGGCTTTGGTTTAAGGTAGTGACTCCAATGGTTTAAGGTTCTAATGATGGCATAAAACTCTTTGTTATAGGTTGAATAATTGAGCTTAGCACCACTCAACTTCTCACTAAAGTATGCTATGAGCTTGTGTTCTTGTACTAGGACAGCCCCAATGCCAACACCACTTGCATCACACTCAACCTCAAACAACTTTTCGAAATTGGGTAAAGAAAAGAATAGGAGACTCACATAGCTTGTTCTTGACATCATTGAAAGAAGTTTCTGCCCTTGGTGTCCATTTGAACTCCCCCTTCTTCATACACTCGGTTATGGGAGCCATGATGGTGCTAAAATCTTTGATGAACCTCCTATAGAAGGATGCTAAGCCATGGAAACTCCTCACCTCCGTTATGTTCTTAGGTATAGGCCAAGACTCAATGGCTTTTATCTTCTTTTGATCAACCAAAATGCCACGGTCAGAAATGATGAACCCCAAGAATTGAACTTCCCTTTGCATAAAAGAGCACTTCTCTAGCTTCCCATACAACTTGTGCCCCCTAAGTGTTTCAAACAAGATTTGGAGGTGCTTAAGGTGTTCCTCCTCGGATGGACTATAGATGAGTATGTCATCAAAGTACACAACTACAAACTTCCCCAAGTGTGGCCTAAGCACCTCGGTCATGAGCCTCATGAAGGTGCTAGGTGCATTAGAAAGACCAAATGGCATCACAAGCCACTCATACAACCCATGCTTAGTCTTGAAGGCTGTTTTCCACTCGTCACCCTCCTTGATCCTCACTTGGTGGTACCCTTGCCTTAGATCAACCTTAGAGAACAACTTAGCTCCACTTAGCTCATCCAAAATGTCATCAAGCCTAGGTATAGGGAACCTATACTTGGTGGTGATGTTGTTGATGGCCCTACTATCCGTACACATCCTCCATGAACCATCTTTCTTTGGCACAAGCAAGGCCGGAACCGCACAAGGACTAAGGGACTCTCTCACGAAACCCTTGCTTATGAGTTCACTAATTTGTTGTTGTAGCTCTTGTGTGGCCTTTGGGTCACTCCTATAGGCTGCCTTGTTTGGTAATGTGGCTCCCGGAATAAGATCAATTTGGTGTTCAATGCCTCTATATGGAGGTAGGCCACTAGGAAGCTCACTAGGGAACACATCTTCATAAGCCTTAAGCAAGTTTTGAACCTCTATGGACAGCCCCTCTTCTCCTTCCCCACGGCCTGTTTTGGTCACTAGGAGGTACACATCATCCTCCCCTTTTAGCTCTTGCAACATCTCGGCCTCATTAATCAATAGGACTTCTCTTGAGGGTTCAAGCATGGATGGTGGTGTTGTGCTTTTGATGGATGGTGGTAGGGGTGTTAGTATGACTTTCCTTGAACCAAACTTGAAAGAGTAAGTGTTATCCCTCCCATGATGGACAGAATCTCTATCAAACTCCCATGGCCTCTCAAGCAACAAATGACAAGCATCCATAGGCAACACATCACAAAGGACCTCATCATTGTAGTTCTTGCCAATTGAGAAGGGTACAACACATTGCTTATCCACTCTAACTTCTGCCCCTTTGTTGAGCCACCTCAATTTGTAAGGACTAGGGTGTTCTTGGGTGGTTAAAGATAGTTTTTCAACAAGGGTACTTGAGGCCACATTGGTACAACTCCCTCCATCTATGATCACATTAGAAACCCTATCTTTGATGGTGCATCTAGAACGAAAGATTTGTTGTCTTTGGTCCATTTCTAAGGGTTGTGGTTGGGTGTGCATCACTCTCCATGTGACTAGGCTAAGCCCCGCATCCGGCATCACCACCTCATCCTCTACTTCCTCCGACACTTCCTCCATATCATCACACACAAGGATCTCATCTTCACCCCAATGGACTACTTCAAATGTGCTAAGGGCTCTTTTGGAAGCACAATCTTTTGCAAAATGGCCATAGCCTTGACATTGGTAGCATCTTTTGAGGGGAATGGGCTGTTTTTGTGTGGTATTAGTTTCTGATTTTTTGTCAAAGGTGGTGGTTCGATTTTGTGTGGGTGGTTCATTGGTTTTGGTTCCAAAAGGAGGCTTAGGTGTAGGTTGTTTTTGTGGCTGTTTTTGTGTAGCATTGGTTCGACCCTTACCCATCTTTTCCACTCTCATAGCCAAGTTCACGGCTTCATCAAAGGACCATACTTGTTGCATTTTGACTCTACTAGCAATGTGGTAATCTAGGCCCTCAACAAACCTAGCAATTTTCTGTTCGGGTTTCTCATTCATTTCACATTGTAAAGTGAGTTGTTCAAACTCCCTAAGGTAAGTCTCAAGTGGTTGTTGGTCTTGTTTAAGGGTGGTGAGTTTAACAAACATGTCTTGGGTGTAGTCTCTTGGTACAAACTTTTCCTTAAGTTTCTTTTTCAATTTAGTCCATGACTTAATGGTTTCTTTACCCTCCCTTCTCCTTTGGTTTTTCATGTTATCATACCAAAGAGAGGCATAGCCTTTGAACTTAAGGATAGCAACTTTAAAAGCCTTAGAATCAGAATATCCTTTAAATTCAAAGACTCTCTCAACACTTCTAAGCCAATCTAAGAGGTCCTCGGGATTTAAATTACCAAGAAATTCAGGAAGTTCTACCTTGACATCTTTGTTGAGGCCTCCATGGTGAGCTTCTATGGTGGACTCCTCGGAATCTGAGTTGGCCTCCTCTTCCTCCTCGTGAACTCCTCTTCCAGCCCCCACAAAGCCACGCCCCCTGCCCCTTCCACGGTTTGGTTGTGCTCCTCTCCTTGGAGTGGGGATGTTAGCCATTATGGTGTTGATGGCCTCCATCATGACTTGAACTTCCTCATGTAGAGTCTCCAACTTAGTCTCCATACCAGCTATTCTCTCTTCACTCATGGTTGTTTTTTGTGTTTTTTAATGTAGCTAGGGATGTATCCTCACAAAGAAAAACCTAAGCTCTGATAACCAATTGAACTAAAACTAATTAGATTTAGTACTTAGTCATATTTTGAGTCGAAAATCAGAAAGTTTTAGAGGGTTTTGAATGTCGATTTTGTTGATGTTTTTGGTTGGGATATGAACTTAGTCAAGCACACAGCCACTAACTAAGAGCTAATTACCTTTCAAGCACTAAGCAAAGTAAGGTAACAAACCAAAGCACTAAGCAAATGGTCTCTACAAGCACTAAGCAATGTAGTTTAGAAAACTTAGAAAAGTTTCTGGTTTTATAACTCAATCAAATCTGATTTGTGAGTGTTAGAATGGATGCTTTTATAGGCCAAGCAAACCAATCCACACCCTACAATACATGTTAATCTTGTGGTGCACAAAAGTTTTCAGAAATAAGCTAAGTACAAGGCCTATGTAACGGCTGTTTTGGAGCAAAAAACTGAGCAAAACAGGCTGCTCTTACATTGAAAGTGACTTTGCCTTGCTTTATCTTACACAAATCAGATTTTCAGTCCTCTTTTGCAGCCCTTTTCTGATGCATAAAACAGCCCTTGTTGACCTTCCATTCTTGGCACTTGCTTCCTTTTGCTTTCTTAAGATGTCTAACCAAAAGAGGGAAACAAGGACCCTTGCTCACATGCTAGCCGTGGCCCTTATTCACCTTGACATCAGATTTGTTTTGCCTTCTTTACTTAACATAAAATAAGATGCATAACATAAGAAATGTCCCACCACTTAGGATATATACTTGGTAGGACTAAAAAGTGACTTAGGGCAGCCCCTTGGACGAAATAGAGCTTGGACTTGACTTAGGTAGTAGATAGGTTTCCTTGGTTCATTTCACTTTACATGCAGGATTATAACAAATATATAATGTACGATTTATAGTCATAAACGAAGAACAAGATACAAAGATTGGGATTAAGAATTAACCTTATGTCCTTGCAAAGGCCTAAGATCAGATATCAAAATAGATATCCTCCTAATCGTTGCATCCAAGATGTCCTGAGAAATACCCTTTCTAGAGCTAGAAATTGCAAACTTACCTTTAATTTTGTGTACGATGAAAGCTAGAGAGAGAGAGGCGGGATTTATCGTGGGAACTCGTACCCTTTAAGTGCTGCGTGAATGTCCTATTTATAGCTGCAAACAACCTTGCTATTGGACATCAACTAGGATTCCCCAAATCAGTATTTGGTTCTACCTACAGCACTTCACAACAGCTGAACAACTTAATAATTGCTTAGACCGAAATTCTATCTTTATAGAATCGGTTATATCGCTCTCTTTTGTGTAATGTTTTATCTTATAAATATCGTATATTTATAATCTAAACAATTAAATATAACTTTTTATATTTAACTGAATCATTTAATCCTTATTAAATGATTTCATTACACACTAATTAAAAATAACATTTTACATTTAATCACGAATTAACATTTTAATTCGTCTTAGCTAAAATTATTTAATCAGTATTAAATAATTATATCATCATTACTTTGACTAACCGTTTAGTCGTATAGGGTATCAATATGATTACATTTTCATCTAATCATATCTCCCAGATTCCATCCTTTAGGTGTGACTCTTAGGGACCAGTTGATTACCGCCATCTGTATGATAATAACGTCAAACTTTCTAGCAAGCCAACCGTTATTGATAAACGTGAATCAACTGGGTAAAATACAAAGTATACCCTGTGTTCCTTTAAGAGATTTATACGTGTTGTCGCACTAACTGTTGAGGACACTAGCTCCAACAATCTCCCACTTGTCCGTACAAGTGTATGTGCGATAACCGATTCTCATATCCAATTAAATTTCTCCCACTCAATGTAAAACAATTTGCAAATCTGTATTCACAAAGGTCGTATTTTACAAGCAATCTGTATCAAGAGTGGTTTCCCCGACTAGGGAGTAACTTAACTTATAACGAATCATTATTCGAGCTTGGGCAAGCATTTCAGTTACTACTCCTCGAGTGGCCCTGATGCGTGCATATTTCGTATACTTTTTAGTATTGGCACGCATCTTCATGCATTTTCATGCGTTTTATGCGTTATTTTGCCCCTATTTCGCTTCTTTGTGTATTTCTTGTTGTTTTGCAGGAAAGTATGTAAAAGTCGCGAAAACCATGCCTCCTTGTCGAAAGTAAGCTATGCTTAGAAGATGGAAGTTGGAATAGGACTTACAATCATTGGAAAGCGCCAATCGTCCAAGTGAAAAGCTACTTGAGGTGCGCACAATGGAGAAAGGAAGCTAAGCAAGCAAAGCAGAACATCAATTTGCTAGTACCTAATTTGGAGGGCCATATCTCGAGTTATAAAACAGATAATCAGGAGATTCTAATTGGAGATGAAAGCTTGTCTTCTTAGCTTTCCAACGCCACCAAAAACGCTTCATTTGGACGAGTAACGAAGAAATGGCAGCCGTTTGAAGTTCAGTGCGCAGTGCAGAAATTACGCATTGACAAGTACTCGATCGAGGAGTTCTCAGAAGAAAAGTGCTCGATCGAGGGCTACTTTGCTCGATCGAGTATTTGCCAGAGAGAAAGTTTTCGATAGAGTCCTTGCCTTACTCGATCGATGGCTTTTTGGAGATTTTTACTCGATCGAGTGAAATTGGAGCTCGATCGAGTAATCCACTAATGGGCCTCAGCGTTTACGTTGGACTTTAGGTTAAAATATTAAGATAGTTGATCTTTCTTATAAAAGGAGGTCAACTACACATCTCATATTATTCACCATTAGTTAGTAGTTCTCAAATTTCAGTTTTCTTTTATGCTCTATTGTAGAGAGGAGACGGAGGAAACTCCGTTCTCCTTTCCTTCCGCATTTTCAGATCTGTATTCTTCCTTTAATATCAATCGGTAATCCTTATTTAAGCTTTCCTTTACTTTTTATTCCTTTTATGTTTTGTTTATCTTTAATTATGCGTAGGTAGTTCTTCACTAGGATTTAGGGGAACTATGGCTTAAGATCTGATTGTTATCTTGATTGTTTTAGATTAGGGTTTGCATATAATCGCCGCATTTAATAGCTTTTGATTGTTTGAGTCAACGCATCCAATCAACTGTGTGGATTTCCTAACCCTAGATCAAAAGATTGGATTAGGTAGACCTGCGACGAACTTTAGGATGGATTAACTAGAGCGAAAGTTTGTTAGTTTTATCCTAGGGCGAATAGCGGACCGAAAGGACCTTTTCACTGCCCCTTTCTCGATTTTACTACGTTCTTGACCTTCTCATTTCGCCCTAAGCCATAGTGAACTGAAAATCCTAGTCTCTTCTCTTCTTTGTTTAATCGTTTGTTTCTTCGTTTTTGTTCCTTTTCTTTTAGATCTCAGACTATAGTTTATAAACCCTAAACCCCCCTTTTTGTGACTGATAGACGAACCTTAGAACAGATACCTTGCCTCCCTGTGGAGATCGACCCTACTTACCGCTGACTTCTGTTAGTAGTATTTAGGTATTTATTTTTGGTACCAAACGACGCTATCAAATTTTTGCGCCGCTGCCGGGGAGGCAATTGCCCTATCTGTTTTTTGTTTCGTTTATTTCTTTTCGTCTCAGGGAATTTTATCTCCTGAGGCAGTTTTATTTTCTTCTTTAGTGTTGTTTTGATAGGTCTTACAGGTCCTATCAGCGGTACTTTTGAAGATCCACCTATGTTCCGTTCACTAGAGCCCCAGGTGGCATTTTGTGAGAAATGTGGTATTGTGGGACACGAGGCAGTTTACTGTTTCGTAGCTAGTGGTCAAGTTTATGCCTATCAACAGCACAAGCAAAGGCACTACGTTCCGATCCTACCCCGTATACACTGCCACATCCGTACTATCAACGAGGCTTTCAAGAGCCCTCCTATAATTTTTCGCCGCCAGAACAACAAAACCCACCTCCCGCTAATCACCATGAAGAGTTGAATGAACTAAAATTTCTAATAGCGACACTTGCTCTTCAGTTGCAGCGATTTGAAGAATCGAGAAATCTTGCCGTTACGAGTCTTATACAGAAAGTAGCTCAAATAACAACCGAGCTAGAAGATGACGCGTATGATGCATATTTCGAGGAAGTCTTCAACCTTGCTACACATGACCAATTCGACCACAATAGTTTATATGATCAGTCGAATGAATCAGCGGAGGAAGAGGACGATCGAGCATGTTACAGTACTCGATCGAGCACTTTTGATGAGGGTTTTACTCGATCGAGTAACTGGTTTACTCGATCGAGGGGTTTTGTTGACGAGATTACTCGATCGAGTGTTGATAATGTTTGATCGAGTGATCATGGTGAAGAATTTACTCGATCGAGTGACTTTGTTGCTCGACCGAGCACAGTGATTGCAGACAGCGATGATTTGGCATCAAATTCTGTCCCCACTAACGATAAGAAGGTAAACGAGGATCATTCCTGTTCGATAGAAGGTAATATCATTCCTTTTGTTGATTTTGGTGAGATTTGTTGTGCACATTCCGTTAAATTTTCTACTACTGTTCATTTAACGCCTCCGCCCCAGTTTGGGAGCAATTTAGAGGAACGTCGTGTTATTTCTTCTTGCACAGGTCTAGAGAGGTTGAAGGACCTAGGAAGGGGATCGAAATTCTATCCCGCCAAAGAAGAAAGTGCGGAAAAGAGTCGATGGAAGTACGCCGTATGCTGTGATAAGTCGCTGCCCTGCTGTTGCTGTGATTAGGAGGACGATAGTGAAGCTCACTATGGCTGAAATAACTGCATTCAGTCAGAAGCCTAGTTGGAGCTCCTTAATTTTTGGTGGTAGATGAAAAAGAAGGTCAAGCTGGGACCAACTGAAACTAGCGCTACCCGGGAGGCAACCCGAATTTTACTGTTTTTTCTGTTTTCCTTATTTTTCGAATAATTTTTCTATTTTACTGCTTTAAAACTGTGGTTGATGTAGAATTTCTTCCTAATGTTTTTGTCGAAAGCTGTTAAACTGTAATCTGTTCGATCGAGTGCATTTCCTCTGAATTTCACTCGATCGAGTAGACTCCTGCTGCAAGTTATTCGATCGAGCCCTCTGAGAGTTCGATCGAGGAGTCTTCCACTGAAGTTTCCTCGATCGAATACCTTCCCGCTGAAATTTCGCTCGATCGAGCTAATCGTTGTTGTCCGAAGGAATTTTTGCTCCAAAACCTCACTTTCTCGTTCGGTTTGGGGAGGTTGTAAGTTTCCTTATTCCCTTCTTCCATCTCTTTAATTTTATTTTCATAGTCTTTTGTAGATATCCCGTAGTAACATGTACTAGGTTGTATACCCCCTTTCCCTTTGTATGTTGTAGCCAATGAGGACATTGTCTGTTTTGGTTTGGGGAGGTGTAATGCATCCTTTTGCGTCTGCATTTTTCATTTTGCATGGATTCACGTTTAATTTTTGCAGTTTTTTCGTTTTTTCTTTTCCTTTTATTTTATCTTTCTCACATAAAAATTCAAAAATACAAAAAATGCACGTTTATTTTTGCATATAGTCGAGTCGGAATGGAGTTTACAATGATGATATTGCCTTCTAGGTTATTTGTGTTGATTGTTTAGTGTAGTTTTTCACCACTTTGCTGTAAAAACCATCTAGCTTGTCCCGAATTCCGTTTTGGAAAATTTTACTTGGACTTTTGGACTTCACTTGACTTGTATTTGGCAAACTACTTAAAAATTCTGAGTTTTAGAGCTTATAACTGGTGACATTCATGACCGGTTTATCTAGGATTGAGAGTAGTACTCCCTTCATTTCATCGCATTTTACTTGTATGACTTTTGATTGCTTTTTGCATGCATGCATGGTTTTGTGGTTGATATCACATGTTAGGAGAATACTTGCATATCCCATTTTTCATTTTACCCATTTAACTCTACATTTAGCCAAAAACTGCCAGTTGACCTATAAACTACACCCAAATCTTAGCCTACCTTGTGTCGAGCTAGCTTAGTGTGGTTTTGTGCTATACGTTCATTTGCATCAGTTTTGGTTTAGATTTCATTTTGGAGTTGGTATTTTGAGAATGTTGGAACTTGAACTCGGAATTTACCGCTTTTCACAAACTTAGCAGAAAAAGAAAAAAGAAAAAGAAAATGAAAAGAAAAAGAAAGACAAAAATGCATTCCCGCGCTTATCATTATACCTTTTGGGAATTGGAAAAGAAAGAAAAAAAAGAAAAAAAATAAGCTAAGTTTGTTTTTGCCCGATTCAAGTTCCGTGGTTGTATGAGTTGTATGCCGAGCCGGCATTGAGTTTTTTGTAAGTAAGATAGATGGTTCCACTTTTGGATGAGTCTTGGTAGCTAGCGCGATACGTTACCTCCTCTTTTCCATATTGTTTTTTACCTCTTCTTACCCATTTTACCTCACATAACCATAACCTTTTTTTTGGTGAAATGTGAGTATATATTATATCAAAAAAAGGTAACTGTTCGAAAAACTGTACAAGAGATACGGGGATCAAATCCCCTTACACACATTACTGAATTCTTAAATTAAACCATGCAACACTATTAGGATCACAATCAGGTCCCATTCTGTTCTTTACCCTTTGCTTGACCTCATCTTCAATTCGTTTAGCAACTCCTTCTGGTCTTAGCAGTCAGTCATTGACACGAGCATTGTTTCTTTGGAGACATATGTGATAATTGAAGGCATTTAGAATAGCAAACTTGATTTTCCATTTGGGAGTTTTCCTATCCCCATTACTCATGCTAGTTACTGTTGGAAAAACTCAATTAAACCAGTGAAGCAGCTGTTGTGTAACTCTGGCCGTGTACTGACAGTCCTCAAAGATATGTGTTATAGTTTTAGTGTGGTTCTGACAAAGGATACATAAGTCATCAGTGCAGTACCCAATGCTAGCCAGTTTGCTCTTGACATTCATTCCTTCCTGCATTCGAAGCCAAGTAATCATGGAATGCTTGGGCACATTCCAGCTGTTCCAGACAACAACAGACCAATCCTTCTTATTGTGATGAGGTTGCAGCCATTCATAGCCACTCTTAATGGTATGCCCAGTAGCTCTGCTGGTCCATTGGTTTGCCGTGTACCCAGCCTTAAGTTTTTCTTTTGTTTTGCAAATGGTTTTCCATACCCAGGGAGCATCAAGAGGAGGTGTGTAATCATGCCATGTTTGATGTTTGAGGTATACATCCCCTATCCATTTTATCCATAGCCTGTCTGCCTGGCTATAAACCCAATCAACCAGTTTGCCTACAGTGGCCATATTCCAGAGCTCAGCTTTTTTAATGCCCAAACCACCTTCTGTTTTAGCCACAGTGACCTGTCCCACCCAACTAGAGGCACCCTATGATAGTCCACAGAACCATCCCATAGGTAGTTGCGACAAATAGCTTCAATTCTTTTGATGACACCCTTGGGTATGATAAACATCTGTGCCCAGTAACTATGCAAAGTATTGAGGACTGAATTAATCAAAGTAACTCTGCCAGCATATGATAATTTTTTTGCTCCCATACCTCTGATCCTTGATACTAATTTTTCTGTTACGGAAGAACATTCCTGTTTTGAGAGCTTGCCTGGCTGTATTGGAACCTCCAAGTACTTGAAAGGGAAGGAGCCTTCTCTGAACCCAGTGACCTGCTTGATACCCTCTCTTGTGTCCTCATCTACCCCATTGAAATCACATAACCATGACTTGCAAGTATTCGGCATGTGATAGTCATTGAAAGGTTGATATGCGTGTGTACGGTAATTAGAATCATTTGTCATACTAGTTGCATTGCATGATTTGTTGGTCGCAATTAGGAGAGTGTCTTCATTTTCTTATCTTCTTCTCTTACACATATATGTTTACCCATGTTTGATGAGAGAAAAGTGACACGGGAGAGTCCAAAGTACACAAGTCATTTGAGGTCTATTGTCCAAGTTGTTTTTTTCATTACATGTATGAATTCGTTGCTTTTGGTTTTGAACTTCTTGGTGGCAGATTTCCTGCATTTAGATGGTTAACAAATAATTTATTGTTGGCTCTGAGGCGATTCCATTCCAATAGGTAGTTAGTTAGTTCTTTTCGTTCTTGTAGTTGCATTAGTTTACTTGACAACAAGCAAAGGTTTGGTTTGGGGATATTTGATGCGTGCATATTTCGTATACTTTTTAGTATTGACACGCATCTTCATGCATTTTCATGCGTTTTATGCGCTATTTTGCCCCTATTTCGCTTCTTTGTGTATTTCTTGTTGTTTTGCAGGAAAGTATGTAAAAGTCGCGAAAACCATGCCTCCTTGTCGAAAGTAAGCTATGCTTAGAAGATGAAAGTTGGAATAAGACTTAAAATCATTGGAAAGCGCCAATCGTCCAAGTGAAAAGCTACTTGAGATGCGCACAATGGAGAAAGGAAGCTAAGCAAGCAAAGAAGAACTTCAATTTGCTAGTACCTACTTTGGAGGGCCATATCTCGAGTTATACAATAGATAATCAAGTGATTCCAATTGGAGATGAAAGCGTGTCCTCTTAGCTTTCCAACGCCACCAAACACGCTTCATTTGGACGAGTAACGAAGAAATATCAGCCGTTTGAAGTTCAGTGCGCAGTTCAGGAATTACGCGTTGAAAAGTACTCGATCGAGGTGTTCTCAGAAGAAAAGTGCTCGATCGAGGGCTACTTTGCTCGATCGAGTATTTGCCAGAGAGAAATTTTTCGATAGAGTCCTTGCCTTACTCGATCGATGGCTTTTTGGAGATTTTTACTCGATCGAGTGAAATTGGAGCTCGATCGAGTAATCCACTAATGGGCCTCAGCGTTTACGTTGGACTTTAGGTTAAAATATTGAGATAGTTTATCTTTCTTATAAAAGGAGGTCAACTACACATCTCATATTATTCACCATTAGTTAGTAGTTCTCAAATTTCAGTTTTCTTTTATGCTCTATTGTAGAGAGGAGACGGAGGAAACTCCGTTCTCCTTTCCTTCCGCATTTTCAGATCTGTATTCTTCCTTTAATATCAATCGGTAATCCTTATTTAAGTTTTCCTTTACTTTTTATTCCTTTTATGTTTTGTTTATCTTTAATTATGCGTAGGTAGTTCTTCACTAGGATTTAGGGGAACTATGGCTTAAGATCTGATTGTTATCTTGAATGTTTTAGATTAGGGTTTGCATATAATCGCCGCATTTAATAGCTTTTGATTGTTTGAGTCGACGCATCCAATCAACTGTGTGGATTTCCTAACCCTAGATCGAAAGATTGGATTAGGTAGACCTGCGACGAACTTTAGGATGGATTAATTAGAGCGAAAGTTTGTTAGTTTTATCCTAGGGCGAATAGCGGACCGAAAGGACCTTTTCACTGCCCCTTTCCCGATTTTAATACGTTCTTGACCTTCTCATTTCGCCCTAAGCCATAGTGAACAGAAAATCCTAGTCCCTTCTCTTCTTTGTTTAATCGTTTGTTTATTCGTTTTTGTTCCTTTTCTTTTAGATCTTAGACTATAGTTTATAAACCCTAAACCTCCCTTTTTGTGACTGATAGACGAACCTTAGAATAGATACCTTGCCTCCCTGTGGAGATCGACCCTACTTACCGCTGACTTCTGTTAGTAGTATTTAGGTATTTATTTTTGGTACCAAACGACGGTATCAGGCCCTGAGAAATATTAAAACCTGATAAGGGGTGGATATTTGCTTCAACTCGAATCTTGCAGATGTAAGCAGAGTATGAAATGACCCAAAAAAATCTGCTTAGCCCCAGTTACGGTCAGCTAGTGAGAAAGAAATCAAAGTCACCCAAAACTGCCCTTTATCTCAAGAAACAGTCAACAGTCAAAAGAATCGACTCAAGGAACACGATGGACGTCCTATCCACGACCCGACACCGCATGTTCAGTAACATTTAGGACTCCATTGCGTCGTCACGAAAATTGTCCTACGAGTTATCATTATTATAATCTCGTATCTATGATCGATCAGTCAACGGTTTGACTTATGGTTTATTGAACCCACCATCAATCGACGTCACAAAATAATTGTCAGAGTTATCAGCTCGTGTAGGCGATTACGGACTAAAACAATTATAATGTGATTCAGTTCACTTTGTGGTGTTCAATGTTGTCAGTACAACACACATGAAAAACAATATATAAAACAAAATCGATGGTGTTATAAATAGTATATGAAATAGATACAATATCCAATTCACAAAAAATACTAATACAACTCAGGAACACGTGTAATTCCCATTGAAATAACGTGCCCTTCATGTTTATCATGTCTTAATGGTTTAGTGAGAGGATCTGCGATGTTGTCATATGTCGCAATCTTGTCTATCACTATCTTCTTTTGCTCCACGTAGTCTCGAATGAGGTGAGCTTTCCGCAGTACATGTCTAGATTTGTTGCTAGACTTAGGCTCCTTAGCTTGGAAGATGACACCTCTATTGTCGCAATAGATGGTGATCGGGTTGTTCGAACTAGCAACTACAGTGAGTCCTTGTAAGAACTGACGCATCCATATAGCTTCCTTTGCAGCTTCCGAAACGGCATAGTACTCGGACTCAGTAGTAAAATCTGCAATAACACTCTACTTGGAGATTTTCCAACTGACAGCACCGCCATTGAGAGTAAAAACGAATCCAGACTGAGATTTCGAGTCATCTCGATCCGTTTGGAAGCTAGCATCTGCGTAACCGTTTGCGCAAAGCTCAGTGCCTCCACCATAAATCAATACCCAATCTTTAGTCCTCCGTAGGTACTTAAAAAAAATTTCACAGCCATCAAGTGTGGTTCACCTGGATTGCCTTGGTACCGACTCATCATACTCAAAGCATATGCCACGTCTGGACGTGTGCATATCATGGCATACATGATCGATCCTATAGCTGACGCATAAGGAATACGACTCATGCGCTCGACCTATTCCGTGTCTTAGGTGCCTGAGTCTTACTCAAATGCACCCCCGAGATCATCGGAAGTAACCCCTTTTTGGAGTTGGTCATGCTAAATCTGTCAAGAATCTTATCTATAGATATGGATCCCCAATATACATTGTGCCTCACCCAGATCTTTCATCTGGAAATGGTTCTTTAACCATACTTTAACCGAAGATAAGAGGGGGATGTCATTTCCGATCAAGAGTATATCGTCGACATAAAACACCAGAAAGACGATCTTGCTCCCACTCGACTTGATATATAAGCATGGTTCTTCGACTGATCGAATAAAACCATTCTTTTTTATCACTTGGTCGAAACGATGATTCCAACTCCTAGATGCTTGCTTAAGTCCATAAATGGAATGCTTAAGCTTGCACACTTTCTTAGGATTTTTATGATCTGTGAAACCTTCGGGTTGTACCATGTACAAGTCCTCCTCCAAATAACCGTTTAAGAAGGCGGTTTTCACATCCATTTGCCATATTTAATAGTCATGAAATGGAGCAATCACTAAGATAATCCGAATGGAACGCAACATGACTACGGGTGCAAAAATCTCATCATAGTGCAACCCTTGCACTTGAGTGAAACCTTTTGCCACTATTCGTGCCTTATAGGTGTCTGGTTCTCCCTCGATGGAGCGCTTTATCTTATAAAGCCATTTGCACTGAAGAGGTCGTACCTTATCAGGCAAATCAACCAACTCCCATACGTCATTCTCGTACATGGAGTCCATTTCGGATTGCATTGCAGTAAGTCATAGCTTTGAGTCGGAACAGGTCATGACACCTTTATAGGTTATGGGTTCGTTACTCTCTAAGAGAAAAACGTCAACTACATCAAGTTCCTCGATCATACCGATGGATATATCTGGAGGAATGGAGTGTCTACCCGACCTTTTGGGTTCCTCAGGAATACTGACTGCAACAGAAGATGAAGGAACAGTTTCCTTCATTGGTTGCTCAGTATTTGGTTCTTGAACCTCCGACAGATCGAAGGTTCTATTACTTGTCTTATTCTCGAGAAACTCTTTCTCTAAGAACTTCGCACTAGCCGCAATAAAAACGTGGTGTTCAGTAGGCGAATAGAAGTAATGACCAAACATTCCTTTTGGATAACCAATAAAGTATGTCTTGACCGATCGCGGGCCAAGCTTATCCTCGTGTCTCCACTTGACATAAGCCTCGCAGCCCCAAACCCGAATAAAGGACAGGTTAGGGACGGTTCCCTTCCATATCTCATATGGAGTCTTATCAACAACTTTAGACGGACTTCATTTAAGTATAAGAGCAGCTGACAATAGAGCAAAGCCCCTTAATGAATCCGGCACAACTGTGTGACTCATCATGGATCGAACCATATTTAATAGTGTACGATTTCTCCGTTCGGACACACCATTTAATTGTGGTGTTCCAGGTGGAGTTAACTGTAGTACTATACCACAGTCTTTAAGGTGTTCATCAAACTCATGCGAAAGATACTCACCACCACGATCTGATCGTAGTGCTTTAATCTTTCTATCTAGTTGATTTCAACCTTCGCCTGGAATTCCTTGAACATTTCAAAGGATTCACTTATATGCTTCATTAAGTAGACATATCTGTATCTACTTAAATCGTCTGTGAAAGTGATGAAATATCTATACCCGTCTCGTGCGGTGATTGACATAGGTCCACATACATTTGTATGTACGAGGCCTAATAGATCAGCAGCGCGCATTCCAACACCTTTAAAGGAAATACGAGTCATTTTTCCTATGAGACATGATTCACATGTGCCAAATGATTCATAATCAAATGAAGATATAGCGCCATTCTGTATTAGCTGCTTTACACGTTTCTCATTTATGTGTCCCATACGACAGTGCTATAGATATGTTTGATCTTTGTCACCAACCATTAGTTTCTTATTATTCATGTGTAGTATTTCAGTCGATTGATCTAAAACATATATACCATTCATGGAAACCGCTTTACCATAAACCATTCCATTTAAAGAGAAAATACAGTTATTATCCTTTATTAAGAATGAAAATCCGTCTTTATCGAGTACGGAAACTGAAATAATGTTCTGAGATAAACAGGGTACATAATAACAGTTATACAGATATAACTCGAATCCGCTCGGTAGCTGGATCACATATGTTCCCATGGAAGAAGCAGCAACTTTTGCTCCATTCCCGACTCGCAGGTCCACATCACCCTTTGCGAGAGGTGTGATGTTTTTTAGACCCTGCAAATGATTACACAGATGAGAACCACAACCAGTATCAAGTACCCAAGTTCCGAAACTTGCATAGTTAATCTCAATCATATGAATATAAGATGACATACCAACAGGAGCGTCGCAACCTGCTTTTATGTCCTCACGGTACACTGGACAGTTCCGCCTCCAATGCCCAGTCTTGTGGCAATGGTGGCACTCAATGTTACCGTCTTTGCTCTTTGGCTTGCCTTGTGAGCTACTTGTCTCACCAGGCCCACTCTTAAATCCGGCCCTTTTGAATTTAGGAGGCTTAACTACTATTCGCTCTGCTTGAGCCTTTACCTTACCCATTCCCTTGTTTGCAATCATGAGAACGTCTTGCTTCATTCTCCCACTCAATTAAGATCCTTCTGGGTCTGTACAAGAAGGGAGTGTAGCTCATGAGGACTTTTCTTCATGTCATTCATGTAATAGTTTGCCATGAATAAGGAAAAACCATCATGAAGTGTATGAAGCATTCGATCAATGATTACGTTCTCACTGATCTTGCAGTTCAGGGACTCCAATTTCTCGACATTCTCAATCATATTGAGAATGTGTAGGCTAACAGGTTGGCCCTTTTGGAGTTTCGCATCGAAGAAGCGACAGGTGTGCTCATATGAAACGATTCTCGGTGCTTTTGAGAATTCGTTTGTGAGCGTGGTGAAAATCTTATTTGCACCATGGGAAATCAAGCGTCTTTGCAAATTGGGTTTCATTGCAAAAATGAGTACGTTCTTTATCGCACCCGCTTCCATAACGAAATCACTATAAGCTTGTGATACGTTAACTCTAGCAGTGGGGCCTGGGTTAAGTGGTAACGGCTCAGTTAAATACTTGACCTTACCATCAGCTACAGCTGCATTCCGTAATGCAGCCTCCCAGTCCGCAAAGTTGGACCCATCATTTTTCAGTCGCGTGGACTGATTCATGTGGTCCATAAAAGCCTTAAGCCATGATTCTTTTCTTAGTGTGGCACTAGGCATAGGGGCATCATTATGACCAGCCATAGTATTTTCAGTATTATTGTTTTGTTTAGGTGAATTCTACACTGTAAAGAAGAAATTAAAACATAATAAGCATACTATCATCTTGTAAATAGTCTAGCAAAAATAGTTTAATGCGATGACTTTAGCATTTATATAATTGATCTTCCTCAAGAACTATATAACGATCCCAAGACTCAATTTCAGTAAATTGATAAGTCAACCTCTTGGCTAATTCTACATTTAGAATTCTTGGTCGATAAATTTCTGTAAATTCTATCTTTAGTCCACCATAACCGCAGGATCGTACGAGAGTCATGATGTTGAGGTAAAATAAGTCAACAGCTGTTGGGAAATGTGTCCTCAACAATAGTGCGATCACGTAATTAAATCTCATGACAAGAATGCGCAAGGGATGATACGAATTATATTAGTCAACTGACCAACATTAATCGGTAATGATTGGCTAGCTAGAGTTTGACATTACTGTCGTATGACGGTGGTGGTCAGTTGATCCCTTTAGGTCACACCTATAGGACAATTCCCTTAATTGATAAAATGATCAAGTGTATATTGATACGAGTTGATCATATTCCTTAAACTCGTATATCGAGAAATCACAGGTTAAATCTTATTGTAAGATTTATGTTTATAATTGAAACGTGTCAATTGTTAAACAATGAACGATATTTTATAATATCGTAATTAGAATGAATCGGGTTGCATATTATTACAAGGGTTGTAAATCGTATTGACGATTTGTTATAAATAACCATTTTAATTAGTAATTACGAATTACTTGTCAAATTGATAAATATGATTTATTTAATTTATAAACGATATTTATTTGATAAATATGTGTATATGTTTTAAATTAAGATAATTGTAACATTATGACATATTGTATGTCACATAATGCACAATTGTACAATTGACAAAATGTAAAATGGATGACCATTTTAACTTAAAATGGGACGGCTAGTGGAGGTAGTTGTGCGGGTGATTAGTGTGTTAATAACACCTTAATCATTGTGTTTAAAGGGGCATTGAGAACACACATCCTAGAGCCACCCTATTAGTCTTGAAAAGAGAAGTTGTTCCCTTCTTTTGGCTTCCCATAGTCGGCTCCCCCTACCCAATGCAACCCCATTAAAAACTTGTGTTTTACTCACACATTGGTTCATTCTTAGTTTTTGGCAAAAAATTTCTAGAGAGAAACATTTCAAGAACCTCAAAATAATATTATATGATAATAACACATACTAGTTGTAGTATTGAGATAATAATATTTTCTAATAAGTGATTAGAATTTGTTTAAGGAAAACCGTTCTTTGCTCTAGCTTGTTCAAGTTTCGGTTTATTAAGGGTGTCTTGGCTGCATCACAAAGGAGGTGTTCTTGTTGAATACTTGGAAGATCATCCTAGCATCATTTGGACCGTGTGTAAGGGTTCAAATCTTTCTATTTCCGCATAAGTTTTAGCATGCATAAGATCTAAAACTATATTAATTACAATGTTAATTAAAATCTTATTTAGTATGACTAATATTATTAGGTTATGAGATAAGTAAACCTAACAACAGCTACTAGTTACCCTACGTAGAAGGGGTCATATGGAGAGTAAGGTCATATATGCCTGGCGACGAAGAAGGGATTCATAGTAATTTGACTTATAAAAGACTAATCTAAATTTTAGGTTATAGAGGAAGATCCCATCATCTTTAATTTTAATTCATTTAAGTGAATAATTATCTAGCATGCGAGAATGAATAAACTAAGGTGATGGCTTTAAAAACGTGTGACATCTGTATGTCGACACAGACTAGCATACATACTATATGAGTCATATTTCATGCAATTCAGGTGGTTTGGTTTAGGCGGAAAAATGATGCAAAACAAACATGTGAATGAAAAACAAAACGGAAATAAAGCAAGTCCTAGTGTGGCCTATCCTACCAAAAAGAACAAAAATACAACTTGGAATCCATTCAGCAATGGACCCTGGAAGCTTGTCTTGTCTTGATGCTCCTTCTTGGTGATGTAGTGGGTGTGAGTAATCCGATCTCCGTCTTGGTCTTCTTATTTACATTTGAAGAATTACATAATAAAATCCTATTATTACATTCTAATTCCCAAAAACGTAAAAAAAATATTACACAAGGGAGATTCGAGATCTCATAAATACATCACAAATTATGTTTCCTTCATTACGAAAACATAATTTACTAAGGCCACACTAAATATTACAAATTACAACTGATTGCAAAAACGTAAATAAATTCATTCATCCATTCAACAATAATATATAATATATAAAATAATGCATCATACTAACTAAATTAGTCTTTCAAGACATAATTCCGTAATTATGTAGAGTAATTTACCCAAACCACCATTTATTGATTTAAATTATGTGATAATTCCGTAATTATTCTCATAATTTAATCAAACAAACATATTCATATTACTGTATAATATGATTAATCCAACATTATTTTAAACCGTTTTAAAATAATTTAGGCATCAAAACTTAGTGAAATTTTTCACCCAAAAAAAAATTACACATTATCTTTATAATGTATAAAAAAAAACCAGCCCGTGAATTGAAAGGATAGCCGAGACAAAAAGAGAGAAAAGAAGGAAAAAAGTAAACAAAATAAAGTTCCAGCGCTTTAAAAATGTTGAAACCGCAAAAGCGTCGCAAAAAGACCCCAAAAAGCGCTGGTAACAAAACGCCGCACACAAGAAAGAAGGCTGGAACAGTTTCCGGCCTTCTAAAAGCGCTGAAAAGGAAAGAAAAAGCGTCGACAAAGGGAAACCGCGGCTAAAAGAAGCTGCTAATCTATTTGCGACGTTTTTGAAAAACATTGTAATCCAAAAATTGAATAATAAAGCGCTGAAAACCCATAAAAGTGTCGGCAAGAAAGCGTCGCAAACCTAGAAAAGTGTTAAAACACGCCTAACAGCCTGTTTTTCGAAAAAAAAAAAAATTTCCTTTCTAAAACTCGTGAACTTGAATAACTAATGTCGGGTTGCTAAATACGGGATCGATAACCTTCAAAATTCTAATCTTTATCAGATATTTTTGTAATCTTAAACATTCAAATTAACCTTTTAAGACGAATATCAAGATTATAGTGGGATCGATTTATTTAGCAAATTATATCATTCAAGAACAAGTGAGACGATATCCTTTTACGTTCTAATACAATCCTTATTAAATTAAAACATCTACAAATTTATTATATTGTTATTTTAACTGTTTAAGACAACAACAACAATAAATCAAAAGGGAAACGACGAACGAAAACACTTGTCTCGGCGAAAAAAATAATACACGGCTAAAAATTTTCTCAATTTTCTAAAAACGTTTATGAAAAACATACAAAAATAAAATTTGTAAGCCTTATGCTCTGATACCACTTGTGGGAATATATCTGTATATATTCTCAATACTTTATATGCAGGATTATAACAAATATATAATGTACGATTTATAGTCATAAACGAAGAACAAGATACAAAGACTGGGATTAAGAATTAACCTTATGTCCTTGCAAAGGCCTAAGATCAGATATCAAAATAGATATCCTCCTAATCGTTGCACCCAAGATGTCCTGAGAAATACCCTTTCTAGAGCTAGAAATTGCAAAATTACCTTTAATTTTGTGTAAGATGAAAGGTAGAGAGAGAGGAGGGATTTATCGTGGGAACTCGTACCCTTTAAGTGCAGAGTGAATGTCCTATTTATAGCTGCAAACAACCTTGCTATTGGACATCAACTAGGATTCCCCAAATCCGTATTTGGTTCTACCTACAGCACTTCACAACAACTGAACAACTTAATAATTGCTCAGACCGAAATTCTATCTTTATAGAATCGGTTATATCACTCTCTTTTGTGTAATGTTCTATCTTATAAATATCGTATATTTATAATCTAAACAATTAAATATAACTTTTTATATTTAACTGAATCATTTAATTCTGATTAAATCATTTCATTACACACTAATTAAATATAACATTTTACATTTAATCACGAATTAACATTTTAATTCGTCTTAGCTAAAATTATTTAATCAGTATTAAATGATTATATCTCATTACTTTGACTAACCGTTTAGTCGTATAGGGTATCAATATGATTACATTTTCATCTATTCATATCTCTTAGATTCCATCCTTTAGGTGTGACTCTTAGGGACCAGTTGATTACCGCCATCTGTATGATAATAACGTCAAATTTTCTAGCAAGCCAACCGTTATTGATAAACGTAACTCAACTGGCTAAAATACAAAGTATACCTTGTGTTCCTTTAAGAGATTTATACGTGTTGTCGCAGTAACTGTTGAGGACACTAGCTCAACCATTTACAACCTTGGCCCAACGAGGTATTAATAAAGATCGTCACAAGGCAAGTATGGGCTGAGCTAGGGTGGACGGACCACCTCGGGGACGGTGGCCGTGACATGGCCCAAAGGCCGAGTATTCACTCGGTGGCTTCAAGAACTCCGATTTTATTTTGGAGTATATTTAATTTTTATGTTATTTTAATAAGTTTATTATTTTTAGGTTATTACAAATTAGTTATAATTAGTCTGTTACAAAGTAGTTAAAGTTGTTACAAGTTGTTAGGTTGTTACTAGGTTGTGACAAAAGTTGTTACAAGTTAGTTACAAACTAGTTAGTTATTCTAAGGTTGTTAGAGTTAGTTAAGGTTAGTTACTTAGTTAGTTATTTTAACAACCTGATTTAGTTTGCTTATTTAAATAAAAAGATTAAGTTTAATCTTTTAGGATAGATTTAGGACTCCTATTTTGAGGAGGATTTTGAAGGCTATTCAGCCTAGCTTTAGGCGTGTGACTCTACTATGAATGGAGCACATTGTCCTCTCTTATTTACACAATTCAAGATTAATAAAAATAAAAACTTTCAAATTATAAGGCTTTTATAATTTTCGGACTCATCGCATGTTGATCCAACCGTTAGTATTTGTCGCGTTTCAAATATTACCACGAATTACAAACTATAGGTTTAGGGAGTAATTCACCATTGTTTTACCTATAGATCTAGGTCAAGCAAATATCCTTCTACCTTAAGGATTCACCTTAAGACGATCATCCATCCATCACGACCATAACCGGCGACAACCACCAACGCCACCATCACTACCGAGTTCATCATCATCAACGTTCATCTACATCACCACCAAGATCATTCGCCACCATATTCATCAAAGATTCACCAAAGATCGTTCCATACATTTATCTATCATACTGTTTACATTCAAGATTGTTCTTAAAGGTTCAAGAAGTTTCCGCGGACGATTTATTTGCTAAGAATTCGTATCACTAGTGGTATCAGAGATTGGGCTCTTGATTTCTATTTATCTACAAGACGATCCACGAAGGGGGCAATATGAATTTTGAAGATCCAAGATTCTTGGACAGTTTGAAGAAGGCGTTGGAACATGTAACCAATACCAACGACAATAGATGGCAACCAAGGAGAGAACCGGTTCCGCCGGTTGATGAGTTCAAAATAACGGAGTTGCCTGAGTTCGAAGGAGGGACAGATCCGGAGGACTACCTTGAATGGGAAAGGAAGATGGACCGTATGTTCGAATTCAAGGAGTTAGATGATCGCAAGATGTGCAAGTATGCAATTCTAAGGTTAAGCAAAGGCGCATCGTTGTGGTATGACAGTTTGAAGGCTCAAAGTGCTAGAGCCGGGAAGGATAAAATCTGTTCTTGGGACGGGTTAAAAAAAAGGTTGAGAAAAAGATATGTACCAACTACTTATAAGCTTGCCTTGTATAAGAAAATCTCTAACCTTGTGCAAGGAAAGATGTCAGTGAGTGACTACATTGACGAGTTCGAAAATCTGACTTTAATGGGAGAGGTGGATGAAAATCAGGAGCAAAAGATGGCAAGGTTATCGAGGGGGTTAAACAAAAATATTTCTAATCCCGTAGAACTACAAATTTATTCTGATTTTGATACCCTAACAAGTTTGTGCTTAAAGGTTGAAGCACAAGGGAAGGCAAGATACGAAGGGGGTAACATGTGGAACCGTGCAGGGGAGTGGGGTGAAGGAGAACCGTCCAAGGGGAACCCTAGCACGAGTGGAGCGATCAACGCGGGGAAGTCGGGTGCGAGTGGGTCACTACAATCTAAATCCAATCCAACTCCAACACCAAACGAGATCAGCCAATCTAAGATTAGGTGCTTTAAGTGCCAAGGGTTTAGGCACTTCAAGAACGCTTGTCCTAACAAGAGGGTTGTGACGATCAGGGAAGCCCTAACTTGCTTAAACTTGGTAGAGGAAGGTGAGGAGCAGTGTAAAACCCCTCGCGAAAGCGGAAATAATAAACATACAAAGTACTAAAAATGCAGCGGAATTAAAACTTTTTAACATAACTAACATGCAAGGTGAATTAAAACTGAAACTGAAAGTAGAATATATATATATACAACAGCCTGGGATGGCACATCCCTACAGGCACTCAAAAACTGAAATGTAAACTAAAGTCTGGCTAACGTAAACGTGTAAGTCAATCGATGAATAGGATCATCGCTCGCTAGCTCCATGCAACCCTCTGCCAACCACCTGTCATGTACCTACATACATGTAAACAAGTACGCCACAATCAGTGGGGAGTGACTAGAGTTCTCCTAGCCACCTTTTGTAACGACACGTAACACAGAAATACAAACAGAATACTCCAACATATATAAACATGTGAAGTATAAAATCTCAACAACTGGATCTCATATCATCATGCACTTACTAATGCAAGGCTCTCAACCAACTTCGGAAACCATTTGGAAGGAGAGCCGGTTTCCCTGCCGGTTGCCCGGCCGAGGGGTCTTTCAGTCCAAACTATTTACGAAACTGACTAAGAGTCATCCAATGCCTTGGATGAACAAAACCATAATCAAAGTAACGTACTCATCAATATCAACATACATATCTGACACTATACCAACTCTAGGCAAGCAGATATAAAACAGCAAGTATAAAGGTTCAGAGGCGACATCTTTGCGCATAACCTAGATACGAAATCAATCAGCAAGTATAAAGGTTCAGAGGCGACATCTTAACGCATAACCTAGATACCAAATTCACAATCTCAAGCAAGGACTCAGAGGCGACAACTCAACGCATGGACCTGCTATTCAACAAGACACTAGACTTAGAGGCGAAAACTCAACGCATAGACTAGCACCCAAATTCACAATCATAAGTAAGGAACTCAGAGGCGAAAACTCAACGCATGTTCCCCTACTACATCACAAGACACTAGACTTAGAGGCGAAAACTCAACGCATGGACTAGCATCAACACCTGCACTCCGGGTAAGGTATGACAACCTGACTGCCCCGTTGTGCAGTTTCTCTACTCGTTAGACTCAGAGGCCAGCTTAAGGCATGTCCTGACGCGATCACTCAAACATGTCTGGGGTCAGATGAGACATCTCAACGCAAACCCCAGACACGACAACCAAACACGTATGGAGCTCAGAGGCGACATCTCAACGCATACCTCCATACATGACAAACAAACACTTATAGGGCTCAGAGGCGACATCTCAACGCATATCCCTATATATGACAAACAATCTACGTATTAAGTTCATAGGCGACATCTCAACGCATAACTTAATACGTAACACTAGAATAGCATTCAATTCAATAATTAAATCTTTCTTTCTTATCTCTTATATTTCTAAACAACACTTAATTGACCCCGGGAACTAAGTTGAGGGAGAGCCGGTTTCCCTTTCGGTTACCCGACCGGGGGATCTCTATCCTCTTTCCATTCCCGAACCCAATATAGTGTCGCCCATCGTCCGGGGACCTCAAACACACATAAAAGGTACACGGAACAAATCTCAAACAAAACCGACTAACCGTTTAAAAGTTATGAACCACTTTAATGAGAACAGGGGCTCTCAGCCGGTCTCGGACCGTCTGCCGGTCAGCCGGCTGGGAGTCCCTTCCCATGCCAATATTCGAAATCTGAAAAACAATGAGAAGAGGCTCTCAGCCGGTGGACCGTCTGCCGGTCAGCCGGCTGGGAGTCCCTTCCCATAAGCCTTACTTCAAAATCACAAAACAAAGGGGAGAGGCCCTCAGCCGGTGGACCGTCTGCCGGTCAGCCGGCTGGGAGTCCCTCCCAAAGCCTTTCTCAAACTTCCAAAATCCTAAGGAGGGATTCTGAGCCGGTCGACCGGCGGCCGACCTGCCGGCTCAAAATTCCTTCCTACAAACTCAGCATTTCACAAAAATCACAACGTTGACTCTGAGCCGGCTGCCGGTCAGCCTACCGGCTCAGAGTCCCTACACGAAAATACGACATTTTCCTATAACACTCAAATCTTCTCAAATCGATTCTAAAATTCCAAAATTGCAACATTCATATATTACCCAGCATCCATAAGTCTCATATACATCAAAAGCAAGTATCAAATTCCATGGACATGGAAATGCATCTGTAAGATCAAAGAGAAGCTAAAACCAGGTTATCTCATGAATAGATGAGCTTCTGATGATAAGGGTTATACCATCAAGCAAGGATATGAATGGCTTACTAATACACAACCAAAGCCTGCCTGGACACACCTCGTCTGGAACAATTGGAACTGGCCAAAACACTCAGTACTATCATGGTTAGTTATGCAAGAGGGACTCAACACAAAGGCAAAACTGTACAGCATTGGCTTCTGTACAGATGATATCTGCTGTATGTGTGGGAACCAAACTGAATCTTTAACCCACATCTTCAATGAATGTGAGTATAGCTGCAGAATAAAGGAACATATACAGGACTGGCTAACAAGGCATGTACCTACAGACACTGAATTAATGAATGCAAATAGAAATAAGATGCAATGGAAGATCCTCACCCCCATTCTGGCAGCTTATAAATACTATGTTTGTATCAACGAAACCAGACTCGGGTTGACATGATCCTTACCCTCCCTAAGAAAGTGGCAGAGCAAATAGAAGACAACATAAGAAGACGTATCAACATCAATGGTGGTCCCATGGTTACCTCTATGAATACTGACTGGCAAAGGTTGATTGAGTTGGCTTGATTTACTAGTTTGATTGAGGCGTTTATGTATTGTTTTGATTTTGATGCACTTGTCGAGGTTCAAACTCCCAACCCCATGTAATTGTAACCGGTTTTTGATATAGCAATATACATACTCACATTTCACCAAAAAAAAAGTATCAAATTCCACAATAAAGCTTCAACAAGTTCATACTTTGTATTCGTCTTAAGCCTAGATTTCTGAAATTTCAACATCAAAGCATGTAAAACATAATCAAGGCATGTGAAGGTCTTTCTCATGTATTCTTAGCATGATACTAAGTCTCAACAACAATCACAAACATGAAAATCAGAAACTAAAATCATTTAAACAAAGAAAAGTGCTAATATCACAAATAAGGCCGAGTTTCTCATAATTGTCACCTTTACTTAGCGAAATCGTTGAAATCTTCGACGTCTTCTTCAATAATCACCAAGCCTTCTTCCGGGTTAACACAAACACCGTCTAAAACAACACAAACATCGGAGAAAATCACGAATTCCGAAATTATGTGAACAGGCCAAAAATCCAACTGTCACAAATTGCAAGATTTATTACCTTAAAACAACGGGCTCGAGAAGAGGAATCCGTAGCCGCGAAAATCGCCTCAATCGGATAAGAAACGAAGATTCTATGAGAGTTTTAATTTTGAAGTAGGAGGAAATCAAAAATGGTGTTTTGTTTCTTTTGTTAAATCTGAAAAATGAATTGGAGGAGAGAGGTAGAAGATGGTGGGGTTAGGGTTTTGTGAGGAAAAAAAGGAAAAATGGATCCATTAACAAGTTAGGCCCATAAGACGAGTTTTAAGACGATTTGAGCTATGAACACCGTCTTATTTTACAATCAATTTAGAATGAGATAAATATTTCCGGATCATAAAATTAAATCACTAAGGCAAGGTTTACGCAATTAAATGAAATCTCCTTTAAAATCCTTTAGAATATTTTCACATAAACTAATCAGTTATTTAAATAAAATTACGAAATTCCGAAATATAAATTATGCTCGAGATAGAACTTAAAATCTTTAAATTTCAAAGTCCCGAAATATTGGGTTGTTACAATCACCCCATCTTTCAAAAAGTTTCGTCCTCGAAACTTGAAAACGGAAATAAGTACGAAAACAAATCTAGTTACCAAAACGTACTACCCGGGTTATGGCAATCCAAAACTTTAACTTTCGAACGATTTTAAAAGGGAATATAGTCTTAGGGCACAAGTCTTTGTCAATGGACATTGGGATTCTCGTTACGTATTCAAGAGTCCGACATTCCAAATCTGAGACAAGTCCCAAAATTAAATCAGTAAAAGTTCGAAATTTAGATTGATACGGTGTTGATAAACACATCACAGGTTATTAGACGTCTCCAATAACACGTTCCAGTGGCAATCAACGTTGAAATCCATCAAAGTTGTAAAACGTTCTGCTCTTTAAAATCAAGTTTTCTTCAAAATCGACCTTTATTTACTCTCAACAAAAGAGGGAGCAGTTTCTAAATCCTCAAAACAATTAAGATTTCCAAAAATTACAACTTTTAGGGTTAACAATAGGGAACAAATTCCAAAAACAGTCACCGGGAGCGCAGAAACGATCAAAGAGATTACTTCCTACGCGAAGGATCAGAAGTTCTAGTTTCACGGCTGACAAAACATGCAAAGAAGGATCGAAAGAAAGAAACAACCAGGTTAGAGGTCAAGGGAGACGGTAATTTTTGCCCAACATGGGTACACTAACCGCTCAATCAATAATCAAAACATCGTTACAACGATTCCTATTATATCCCAAGAAGGGCGATTTCAGTAATCTCTAGACTCACAATGGTTTCACGATCCCTCTCACTATCATCTCATCCACAGAACAAGGTATTCCTCAACAAGAAGGTTTCCAAAACTCTCACTCAGTTCACACTAAAATCCGTTCAACCACGGTTAAGGATCTCTCACTCAGGGTGGAAGCCTAATACACATGCCTCAGACCAAGGTCCACGCACTTTCAGAACTTTAAACCAGAATTCTATTACCATGACACCGAACCTCGAAACCCCAAGTATGGCATTCATCATCCTATAACCTTAAATTTTAACAGTTCGATCCTAACAAACCTATTCCACAAGGTCCGACATCCTAAATTCCCAAATTTTATTATCACAGTGAACATTCAAATCGAGACTTTACTAAGGTAACAACTTCTAAATCCTATGATTTCCAACTACTTACCGGCAACATGCATCCCAAATGAAAGTTCCAAAGAAGTAACAATTTTCACTCTTATAATTTCCATAAGGTTTAGACATTAACATTCAGAGATTCCTCAATTGATATTTATGAACACTTACAAGTTTTAAATTTCTACTCCATGATTACCCCAAACATCAACGGCTACCCGTAAGTACGTCAATAGGCAAATGCCGAGGTTCTATAAGTAACTCAAGGTCAATACTCAGTCAGCTCCATAAATCCACTTGAAAATGCCTCTATATTCTCACACCGTTAACAATAACTCTCGTTCCTCAAGCATGTGGTCCTTTCTGTATTACAAACATTCCTCAAGATTAAGTAGCACTAACTTACCTAATTCATCAATTTAACCACATCATCATCATCTTAAGCATGTACCTCCAAAATAACCTAAGACTCCAAGTATCGTATTTAAATCCTCAAATGCTACTTCCAAATCTACAATCACCACTTACATCTAGCCATCTAACATGAAACTCTCAAGACGACACATTATCCCATATCACCCGAAAATTATTATCGTAAACTCTCTCAACCAAATTATGACAACGCAAAATCAAGCATTCCTCAAGGCATGTATCACTATTCCAAGAACAAGTCAATCTCGCCACTAGTCTAGATGAAAAGGAACGAGGCTCACAGAAAAGGAGATGAGATATGAACTTCAGGGATAAACACGACATAGGTCTCGAGAGAGACACACGGGAACCGGCTCGAGGCACGACGACATGACAAGGTGAGGAACTTCAGGCTATGGACTCCAATAAAATTGAAGCCAAGATCAGAAGGAGAAGTAAAGGAGAAGAAGGGAGAGAAGCGACATGAAGGAACGATTGCGGAATCTTCCAAGGTGCGGCCTCTCACTATTCTCACGGGGTTCTCACTTCTTACTTTCCAAATCAAGTCATTCAATTATCGGTTCTCACGAAAAATTCCTCTTATGATTTATATACCCTAATCTTCCAAACTTTAAACGATATCATCATTATAACTACCTATTCCCAAAAGTTTGAGATGATTCATCTCTGCTAGTCCCTCAAATGATAATTCGATAACACTCTCCGGCTCTCACACCCATATGCTATATCCACTACTCTTGTGTTACTGCTCGCTAGATATCCATACTTAAATCGATACGTTTCGGGACTTACATCTCCCAATATATTACTTTATTCCATTCGCAAACTGATGGTGCAACCTCAAATTTCTCTTAAGTTTTTCAATAAATAAACGCTAAGATTTATTAAGCAGCCTAGGGTCAAATAGTGGTCCACTTCTCCTAAGCTTAAGTCAAAAACTCTTCAAGTATTCAACTGATATAGCCAATGATTCGCATTCCTCAACAACGGCCTTTCTCAGCTCGATCACTCACCTAAGTCAAGTGTTACTGACTCACTTCACTCGTCCACTCATCATCCTTAGCATCTTAAGCCTATTCTTCTAAGTCGCTCTATATCCTCAAGTATCTTAGCTAACTCCTTAAACAGTACTATTCAATCCACAAACTTTCACAATCTAAGCATGGTTCTCAAGGTTAAGTTCCACCGAATACTAAGTATACAACTCAACCTTCAAGCAAGCACCTTATCACTCACTTTCACTCTCCCAATTGGATAGACAACAAGACACTTGGATCACTAACGCATGTCTCTCGATACCCCTTAAGTTATTCCTCAAATAACAACGTTTCTCAGAACACCGCTCACGGTTATCCTAAAACTAGTTCCTCCAAATCCAATAAAAGGGAAGATTACCTAGAGGGCACCTTAAGAAAGCAAGCAACAAGGTTAAGCTGAAAAGATATGAAGATCTGTTCAAGCAAGATATACAATTATTCTACAAGAAGGATGTGCAACCAGAGTTATTAAAGAAGGTGGTGCACAAGGAAAGAGGAGTATCTTCAAGGCTCAGAAGCATTCTCCAACAGTAGCACGAATCTTCTATCTTCGGTAGAAACTCCGATCTCCACCGCCAAATGGATAATCCCACGGCTCGTCGATTGAAAGATATAAAAGTGAAATCAATGACAATCAACAAACACGTTAGAGCCTAATAAAAGCAATCACAAAACAGACAACAATATAAGTCCTTAAATCTACCCCATCTCTCATTCATTATTCAATTATATGGTCAACTTAAGGTTGGGGGTTACATTAGTGCGTCGGGAACGATAACGCTCTGATTCCAACTGTAAAACCCCTCGCGAAAGCGGAAATAATAAACATAGAAAGTACTAAAAATGTAGCGGAATTAAAACTTTTTAACATAACTAACATGCGAGGTGAATTAAAACTGAAACTGAAAGTAGAATATATATACAACAGCCTGGGATGGCACATCCCTACAGGCACTCAAAAACTGAAATGTAAACTAAAGTCTGGCTAACGTAAATGTGTAAGTCAATCGATGAATAGGATGATCGCTCGCTAGCTCCATGCAACCCTCTGCCAACCACCTGTCATGTACCTACATACATGTAAACATGTACGCCACAATCAGGAGGGAGTGACTAGAGTTCTCCTGGCCACCTTTTGTAACGACACGTAACACAGAAATACAAACAGACTACTCCAACATATATAAACATGTGAAGTATAAAATCTCAACAACTGGATCTCATATCATCATGCAATTACTAATGCAAGGCTCTCAACCAACTTCGGAAACCATTTGGAAGGAGAGCCGGTTTCCTTGCCGGTTGCCCGGCCGGGGGGTCTTTCAGTCCAAACTATTTACGAAACTGACTAGAGAGTCATCCAATGCCTTGGATGAACAAAACCGCCTTGGATGAACAAAACCATAATCAAAGTAACGTACTCATCAATATCAACATACATATCTGACACTGTACCAACTCTAGGCAAGCAGATATAAAACAGCAAGTATAAAGGTTCAGAGGCGACATCTTAACGCATAACCTAGATACCAAATTCACAATCTCAAGTAAGGACTCAGAGGCGACAACTCAACGCATGGACCTGCTATTCAACAAGACAGTAGACTCAGAGGCGAAAACTCAACGCATGGACTAGCACCCAAATTCACAATCATAAGTAAGGAACTCAGAGGCGAAAACTCAACGCATGTTCCCCTACTACATCACAAGAAACTAGACTCAGAGGCGAAAACTAAAACGCATGGACTAGCATCAACACCTGCACTCCGGGTAAGGTATGACAACCTGACTGCCCCGTTGTGCAGTTGTTCTACTCGTCAGACTCAGAGGCCAGCTTAAGGCATGTCTTGACGCGATCACTCAAACATGTCTGGGCTCAGAGGCGACATCTCAACGCATACCCCAGACACGACAACCAAACACGTATGGAGCTCAAAGGCGACATCTCAACGCATACCTCCATACATGACAAACAACCACATATAGGGCTCAGAGGCGACATCTCAACGCATACCCCTATATATGACAAACAATCTACGTATTAAGTTCAGAGGCGACATCTCAACGCATAACTTAATACGTAACACTAGAATAACATTCAATTCAATAATTAAATCTTTCTTTCTTATCTCTTATATTTCTAAACAACACTTAATTGACCCCGGAAACTAAGTTGAGGGAGAGCCGGTTTCCCTTTCGGTTACCCGACCGGGGGTCTCTATCCTCTCTCCATTCCCGAACCCAATATAGTGTTGCCCATCCTCCGGGGACCTCAAACACACATAAAAGGTACACGGAACGAATCTCAAACAAAACTGATTAACCCTTTAAAAGTTATGAACCACTTTAATGAGAATAGGGGCTCTCAGCCGGTCTGGGACCGTCTGCCGGTCAGCCGGCTGGGAGTCCCATCCCATGCCAATATTCGAAATCTGAAAAACAATGAGAAGAGGCTCTCGGTCGGTGGACCGTCTGCCGGTCAGCCGGCTGGGAGTCCCTTCCCATAAGCCTTACTTCAAAATCACAAAACAAAGGGGAGAGGCCCTCAGCCGGTGGACCGTCTGCCGGTCTGCCGGCTGGGAGTCCCTCCCAAAGCCTTTCTCAAACTTCCAAAATTCTAAGGAGGGATTCTGAGCCGGACGACCAGCGGCCGACCTGCCGGCTCAGAATTCCTTCCTACAAACTCAGCATTTCACAAAAATCACAACCTTGACTCTGAGCCGGCCGACCGGCTGCCGGTCAGCCTACCGGCTCAGAGTCCCTGAACGAAAATACGACATTTTCCTATAACACTCAAATCTTCTCAAATCGATTCTAAAATTCCAAAATTGCAACATTCATATATTACCCAGCATCTATAAGTCTCATATACATCAAAAGCAAGTATCAAATTCCACAATAAAGCTTCAACAAGTTCATACTTTGTATTCGTCTTAAGCCTAGATTTCTGAAATTTCAACATCAAAGCATGTAAAACATAATCAAGGCATGTGAAGGTCTTTCTCATGTATTCTTAGCATGATACTAAGTCTCAAAAACAATCACAAACATGAAAATCAGAATGATGCGGGAGCATTAGCAAGGATTCGAGGTCGTGACCCACGACCCAAAGAAAGGTTAAAAATGTTCGATATGGGTTCGATACGGATTTTCAAGTTAGCTTGGGGAGACGTATTAAAGGAACAAAGGAAAGATCCGAGAAGGGATCTTGGAAACCGTGCCCAACGTGTGGGACCACACGGTTAGGATTTCCTAATTTTATTAGGGTTTGTGTGATTTAATTTGTCTTATTTTTATTTTAGTTAGTTAATTAATTTTGTTACTAGTTTGTTACAACAAAGTTGTTAAGGTTGTTACAAGGTGGTTACAAAGTTAGTTATTAGTTAGTTATGAGTTTGTTATTAAGTTGTTAGGGTTGTTACTACAACTTAATCTTTTATTTATTATTTTATCTTTTAGATTAAATAAGGATTATCTTTAATCCATAGGATAGAAATAGAAACCCTAAGAAGAATAGTAGTAGACGGTTTTGGCCGAGTAACTTGAACCGTGTAGGGTTCTTATTTTGTTTCCTATTTCGTTTCTAGTTTGTGACGGATGACCTTACTATAAATAGGCATCCTTAGTTGTTTGTTTTATTCATCTTATTATCAAATTATAAACAAATTTTCTTGTTAAGTTTATCTTACAAAAAACCCCAAAGTATCTGTGTGAGCTTTAAACCCGAAGTATCTGTGTGAGCTTCAAAATAATTGAGAGAATATCTGTGTGAGTTTGATCAATTATCCTATCCATCGACAATCATAATTCATTCATCAAATCCTTTCACAAATCTTTCAAGTATTAAGTGTTGTGCCTTATTACGTCATCAACAATCTTTATTCAAGAAGATCAAGAAACACCAAGAAACACCACCACCATTGACCACCGTCCACGGCGAGTCACGTCGGAGCCACCGTCCGCCACCACCATTCATCCTTCGTTCATTCTTTCAACTTTCTTGGTTACTTTTCGTTCTTTATTCGTTCAAGATTGTATTATTTTATTAGTATTTTTATTCCGCTGCAACATCCGTATTTTTGTTGATTATCTTTATTGATTATCACCCCAAATACGCATCACAGAAACTACAATCATTTAAACAAAGAAAAGTGCTAATATCACAAATAAGGCCGAGTTTCTCATAATTGTCACCTTTACTTAGCGAAATCGTTGAAATCTTCGACGTCTTCTTCAATAATCACCAAGCCTTCTTCCGGGTTAACACAAACACCGTCTAAAACAACACAAACATCGGAGAAAATCACGAATTCCGAAATTATGTGAACAGGCCAAAAATCCAACTGTCACAAATTGCAAGATTTATTACCTTAAAACGACGGGCTCGAGAAGAGGAATCCGTAGCTGCGAAAATCGCCTCAATCGGATAAGAAACGAAGATTCTATGAGAGTTTTAATTTTGAAGTAGGAGGAAATCAAAAATGGTGTTTTGTTTCTTTTGTTAAATCTGAAAAATGAATTGGAGGAGAGAGGTAGAAGATGGTGGGGTTAGGGTTTTGTGAGGAAAAATAGGAAAAATGGATCCATTAACAAGTTAGGCCCATAAGACAAGTTTTAAGACGATTTGAGCTAAGAACACCGTCTTATTTTACAATCAATTTAGAATGAGATAAATATTTCCGGATCATAAAATTAAATCACTAAGGCAAGGTTTACGCAATTAAATGAAATCTCCTTTAAAATCCTTTAGAATATTTTCACATAAACTAATCAGTTATTTAAATAAAATTACGAAATTCCGAAATATGAATTATTCTCGAGATAGAACTTAAAATCTTTAAATTTCAAAGTCCCGAAATATTGGAATGTTACAAGTACGAGGAAGAAGAGGAGATGGGAGGTTACGATGAGCGTGAGGGTGAGCGTGAGGGAGCGCGTGAAGGGGAAGGAAGGTCGGAGTCGTTCGAGGCACCAAATTCTAATACGTTAGTCCTTAGGACCCTACAAGCCCAATCAACACCAATCATAACCGAACAAAGAGACCATATTTTTCATACGAAGTGCCAAGTCAAGGATAAGTGGTGTATAATGATCATAGATGGGGGAAGTTGTACAAACGTAGCATCCGAGGAGATGGTGACTAAGCTAGCGTTACCTATAAAGAAACATCCAAAACCATATGCCTTACATTGGTTAGGTGACGGAAACAAGGTTAGAGTCACGAGGCAAGTACGCGTGGGGTTAGCCATGGGTTCATACAAGGATGAGGTGTTATGTGATGTAATACCAATGTATGCTTGTCATATTATATTAGGGCGTTCTTGGCAATTCGATAGGGATGTCTTACATCGGGGTAGAGTCAACGAGTATGAACTAATGGACAAGGGAAAACGAATCATACTTAAGCCCATGAGTGCAAAGGATGTGGGGATAATGAGAGCTCAATCGGGAAAGAATACTCAATTAACCAATTCGGTCTTTGCCATAGCTAGGGAGGACGAGGAGGTAGAGGAGGTATTAGGGGTTGATTTGATCATGGAGGAAGGTAAGGAGGAAGTGGTTAGCACAGTGGTGCTAAGGGATAGCCTAGGGGAGCGTGAACCAAGAGTAGCCGCGTCGAGTTTCAAGCAGTTAAGCGAGATGATACGTGGGGTGTTGAAAACCGAGAAACGTGAGCTAGGGTTGGTGATAGGCGAGGAAGGAGGCCATAGGGGGTTAGTTCTAAATCCAATTCGTTTACTTATGACGGATGGGCGTGGAGCTAAGGAAGAGGATGCATTGGTGATGCGCGATGGTGCTAAGAGGTGCAACCAAGGGTTACGAGGTTCGGACTTAAGGTTACAACCAATTGTGTTGAATATAGGTTGGGTGCTCCAAGTTAATCATTGTTTAAACATCAATCATCAAGAATTGAGGTCAATTCTCTTTGAAGGAGGAGGGGATGATCCAATTATGGATAGGGCTCGATCTCATTGCTATGAATAGGGCTTGAAGTGACGACTAATGTTAGTCTTATTATCTTTGTTGGTCTTAAGACTAATTTATTGTGCAATGAAGATTGGGTGGATTCTACAACCTTAGCCCAACGAGGCATTAATAAAGATCGTCACAAGGCAAGTATGGGCTGAGCTAGGGTGGACGGACCAACTCGGGGACGGTGGCCGTGACATGGCCCAAAGGTCGAGTATTCACTCGGTCGCTTCAAGAACTCCGATTATATTTTGGAGTATATTTAATTTTTATGTTGTTTTAATAATTTTATTATTTTTAGGTTATTAAAAATTAGTTATAAGTTAGTTATAATTAGTTTGTTACAAAGTAGTTAACGTTGTTACAAGTTGTTAGGTTGTTACAAAAGTTGTTACAAGTTAGTTACAACTAGTTAGTTATTTTAAGGTTGTTAGAGTTAGTTAAGGTTAGTTACTTAGTTATTTTAACAACCTGATTTAGTTTGCTTATCTAAATAAAAGATTTGAAGTTTAATCTTTTAGGATAGATTTAGGACTCCTATTTTGAGGAGGATTTCGAAGGCTATTCGGCCTAGCTTTGGGCGTATGACTCTACTATAAATAGAGCACATTGTCCTCTTTTATTTACACAATTCAAGATTAATAAGAATACAAACTTTCAAATTATAAGGCTTTTATAATTTCCGGAATCATCGCGTGTTGATCCAAACCGTTAGTATTTGTCGCGTTTCAAATATTAGCACGAGTTACAAACTATAGGTCTAGGGAGTAATTCACCATTGTTTTACCTATAGGCTAGGTCAAGAAAATATCCTTCTACCTTAAGGATTCATCTTAAGACGATCATCCATCCACCACCACCATAACCGACGACAACCACCAACGCCACCATCACAACCGAGTTCATCATCATCAACGTTCATCTACATCACCACCGAGATCATTCATCATCATATTCATCCAAGATTCACCAAAGATCGTTCCATACATACATCTATCATACTATTTACATTCAAGATTGTTCTTAAAGGTTCAAAAGCTTCCGCAGACGATTTCTTTGCTAAGAATTTGTATCAGTCTCTTACCCTGGTAACTAGTCTTCTGGTAAGAAGAAGAACCACTAGTGTAACATCCCGTATTTTCGTAAAAGTATATTTTAATAATTTAAAGTGGTTTTCGGAATATAATAATATTTAATCATATTTCGTAAGATATATTTTAAGAAATTCCGCTAAGTTCCGTCTTAGGATTTATTTCATCTTAAGATGACGGGTGTTACTTGGCATTTCCGTTCTTAAGGTTTCCATTTCATTAATTAGGAAACCCGACTCAAAAATAAATATAAAGGACTACCTTCTATTCTCCTTCTACGTTATTTCATTTCAACCAAAAACAAAGACACAGTAACTCTCATCCTCCATTTTTCTCTCATTTCAAGTTCTTAAAAGATCATCCTAGAACCCGTCTCAACTCGGATAAAGGTAAAGTTTTCGCTTTCGAAATCCTCTCGCGATTCTCGTTCTTTCTATCACTTTCTTTTCTCAAATCGCCAAACTTGATTTTTGGGCTGTTTTGCCCTAATCTCGTGATTAGTCTCTTAATTTGTGTTTTTGTGCTTCAAGGTGGTACTTGTGATAACCCAGAGGAAGATTTAGTGATCATCGAAGAGGAACTCGGAGAGCTTGCTAAGTAAAGGTGACGATAATGAGTAACTCGACCTTTTTGTCTAAATTAGCACATTATGTGATATTGATATGTTTTTATGAAAGTTAGCATGATTTTTGATCTTAACATCCTTAATATGTGATATAAATTGTTTCTTATGAAGAATTGTGATGAATTTGATATGAGAGTTGAATATGGAGTATACATAAAAGATGGGTTTAATTTAGGGATTTATTGTGAATTCATGTACTGGATGTTATTTATATGTTAATTATGCTTATTTGATACTATAAACATGCTGGGATTGTTGAGTTGTTGTTTAGAAACATGTTTAGGATGCTTTGTCGAAGAATTGAGATGATTTGGAAATGGCGAAATGGCAAAAATCACGAACAGGGACTCTGAGCCGGTCGACCAACCGGCGGCCGGCCAGCCGGCTCAGAACCCCTCTTGGGTGAAAAATTTTGTGAGAAGAAGGCTTGAGGAAGGGTCCCCAGTCGGTGGACCGGCAGCCGGCCGGCCGGCTGGGAGCCCCTTCTCACTTGGTTGATTGTCGTGCTTGTGATAAGAGGGATTTGGACTATCAGCCGGTCGACCGGCCGCCTGTGGCCGACCGGCTGAGAGTCCTGGTCAGTCTTAATTGTTTCGTAACTTGGTTTATTCAAGTCAGATTTTATTGATTCCTTTTCCGTATGGTTTGTATGCGTGTTTGTAGTCCAAGAGCCTTGGACGGCACCTATGTTAGGTTCGGGAATCGGTTTGAGGAGAAAGACCCCCCGGCCGGGCAACTGGAAGGGAAATCGGCTCTCGCCTCAAATGGTTCTCGAAGTTGACTAAGTGTGGATTGGATGTTTATCAAAAGTATATCGTTTATCAATTGAGTTTGTTTGTAGTCCAAGAAATTGGACGCCTCTTACACTGGGTTCGGAAATTGGTTTGAGGATAAAGACCCCCCGGTAGGGCAACCGGAAGGGAGACCGGCTCTCACCTCAAATAGTTTCCGAAGTTGGTTAAGGGTTGAGTAAAGTCTTAGAAATAGAATAGTAGAACTGTTGATTGTGTTTAGGTCACAGTTTTATTATGAATCGTATGAGTATTACATCATGGGGTGATGTGTTGTGTGTGCACGTGGAGGTTATACTATGAGCTGTTATATGACTCTTGTTCTCACCAAGACTGAGTCGCGTCTTGCTATGATCGTTGGACTTAGGCTAACGGTCAGGTTTCAGATTGTCCGCCCTGAGTCGGGGGTATCTCGTTCCTAGCTAATTCGAGTCTTGGAGGTATCCTGAGTCGGGGATACTTGTCGAATCGAGGAAGGATTATACCTCGAGAGTCTGGCCAGATTTAGACTAGGACCGTATATCGGTTCGATCGTCCTACCGGGGGATTGTATTTGTTGAGACTAAGTAGACTTGTTGTTATTGTATAATGGAGTCGTTGTATGAGTTCTCTCATGTTGTGATGTTTGTTTGTGTCTAGTCTTGCCTGAGTCAGGGTCAGGCTTAGATACTGCTGATGGTTTTGTGTTTAGCTTGCCTGAGTCGGGGTATACTGCTAGACATTGTTGAATGAATTGTATGTTATATGTGTGTGACAATAGGTTGGGGTATAGTGTTATATATTGTTGATACATGTTTAGATATACCCGAGTTGCAGTATGTTTTCTATTTACATGATTAAGTTAAGAAAGGACTTATGATTGATTACTTCACATGACTGTATTTTTTTTGGAGTATGATGGTTATTTTTATGTGATTGTATGTTATATGTGTGTGACAATAGGTGGCTATGAGAACTCTAGTGACTCCCCCACTGATTGTGGCGTACATGTTTTCATGTATGTAGGTTGATGATGCTGTTTGCAGGGGGTTACGTTGAGGCTAGCGAGCGATGATCCTTCATCGATGACTTACACTTTACATCGTTTAGCTAGACCTAGACTTACTTATAGTATTTTGTGACTGTAGGGATATGCTATCCCGGGCTGCTTTTGTATTGTACTTAGTTACTCGTTTATGTTTTTAATTCTTCCGCATGTTTAGTTATGTTAATTCACCTCGTACTTAATCGAGCATGTTAAAGTTTAAATTCCGCGCAAATTTTGGCATGTTTGTATGTTTATATTTTCCGCTGCGACGAGGTGTTTTACAACTAGCAACTCTGATCTCAGCATCAATGGCCTTAATAGAACTCTCGGCCCAAATACCATCATCATACACCTCCAAAAAAGAAGTAGAGTCCCTCCTAACCATGCTCTCAATGCGAGGCCTCAACTTGCCCCGGTAGAAGTAAACTTTCTCAGACTCATCTCTCACAAAGCGAGCAGCAAAATGAGCTAGCTGGTCGAACTTGTCGGTGAACTCCGGAACGGTCATCTTGCCTTGCTTCAAATCCATGAACTCCTTATGATCTGCGAACGAAGCTATCTCGAGTAAAAGCGAGTCTCAACCGAGTTCTTGAAGGCATCCCAATCGAACAACGGGTCTATAAGAGCAGTAGGGCCAGTAAGCGTCCACCACCTATCGGCCTCGTGAGTCAGAAAGTGAGCAGCTAGACGTACTCTATCCTCCCTAGTCACGGAGTACATCGATAAACCTTTCTTCATGTCCTTGATCCACTCAAACAAAGCAACTGGATCAACCTCTCCACCATAGGTCTTGGTGTGACTCCTAGACATCTGGTTGGCTATCCAAGAAAAGCCATTGAGACGATTAGCATCATTAATAGGAGGCGGAGGAGGAGCGGCATCAGCCTGGGTCCTCTGGTTCTCCAGAACCTGTAGCAGTGCTTGCATGATTGTATTGTCCACGTTGGAAGGTCTCGCCTCCTTCAAAAGAAAAACTTGGGTTAGCTTAGCATATAACATTCACAAACAGACTACCATACTTAAGTCTTTAAACTACCTCATCTCTCATTCATTATTTGGTTATTTGGTCAAGTTAAGTTGGGGGTGAGTGCGTCGGGAGCGACAACGCTCTGATACCAACTGTAAAACCCCACCTCGCGACAGCGGAAAATAAACACACAAGATACTAAAAATGCAGCGGAATTTAAAATTTTTATGTAAACATAACTAAAATGCGGAAAATGAAAGAAACATAATTAAGTATTTAAATCGTAAGTACCAAACTGCAGCCTGGGATAGCATATCCCTACAGGCACAAAACTGTATAAACCAAATCTAAGGTCTAGCTAACGAAGTAAGGTAAAGTCATCGATGAAGGATCATCGCTCGCTAGCCTTATGCACAACCACCCCTGCTCAGCAGATCACCAACCTACACACATACAACATGTGCGCCACAGATAGTGGGGAGTGACTAGAGATGCTCCTAGCCACCTATTGTGACACACATAAGCATATAACCGCATATAAACAACTATCATACTCCAACATAAACATAACCATGTGAAGTAATCATTCATCCATTCTTATCTCGTCATAAACATGTAATTAGATCAAATACCGCAACTCAGGCATATCTAAAACATATGTTCAATATTTGATAGCATTATACCCCGACTCAGGCAAGCTAGCACAATTCAGCAATATCTAAGTCCAACCCCGACTAAGGTGAACTTAGACACAATCAATCAGCAATATCAAATCGTGAACCTCGACTCAGGCATGAAAGGATACAATCAGCTAGTATTGGTTCAGAGGTCCTGACTCAGACATAACCAATACTCTTTGGATGAATTAGAGGTCCCGACTCAGACATGATCCACCGGTCATACAACTCACAAAGGAATAGAGGTCCAGACTCAGACATATCCCAATGCATCAACGATACACGTAACGGCTCAGAGGTCCCGACTCAGACATGTCCGTCACGCGACATACACACACGTATCTAACTAGAGGTCCCGACTCAGACATAGTTCGATACGCAACATACAAAGATACGTATTGTACTCTAGAGGTCTCGACTCAGACATATTTCCAATACGCACCACATCCAAACTATGACCTAGTCTTTCTACTAGATTACCGTCTTACATATGATAGCTTACAAGCATACAAATCACATGGAAGAAGAATCAATCTGTAACACCCCCATTTACCTAGGAGCCTGAACTAGGTCTTTCAGGGTAAATACGACTGTTACCATCCTGGATAAACCAGGGTAGTAGGTAGTCATAGTGAAAGATAAACAGTACTTTAAGTTATGAAAGACTAAGCTGTAAACTGTTACAAAACAAAGTCCAACAAAAGTTCAAAAACAACTAATATAAAAACAGGTGAAGACTATAAAAGAGACTAAGTGATCTAAGCTAGGTCGGTCCAATCCATGTCTCTCCTCCATGCCCAAGTCCTAGTCCACCTGTCTCTGACCTGAAAGATCTACTCCCCATTCCGGATCATTGTAGGTGAACACGAATACACTGTCAACCTCGCGGTTGAGTAGGATAACACAATAATATAAAATGCAACAATGTAATATGCAAATGCCATGCCAATGCTGAGCTCAATCACAACCCGAAACACCAATCATAACCCGAAACACCAACCCATACCGAACCTCCCGGCCGAGTATCATCGACCGTCGTCGAATACCAGCATAAAGCTGAAGACACCAGGCCTGGCCTGCAGACCACTCTGGGCTTTATATCAAAACAATATCCGTCACCTCCTTCTCAATCATGCAAATGATATGCTTATGAATGCAATATTAAATAACCAATACTTAACATCATCCTCATATAAATCATGCTTGCACTCATAACACATATTATAATCATCCATTCATATCACATCATAAAATATAGTGCCGGTGTATCCTACCTGGAATAGCAGTCTGAAAATAAGCAACACCGTCTAGAAATACTCCACCTCGAACTCTGTTCCTATAAAATTACTTAGTATCAACTTCTATTCATTCAAAAAATAACCACTACTACATACTTGATCATGTTCCTGATTAATTTATTTATAACACATGGTGAATATATCCACATATAAGCTTGCCCATAGTACACAATTATCATAGCCAATTATAACTTACTATAATTAGAATTACTATTTTTAGACTTACTAAATATAGCATACGAAGACTTACTCAAATATCACAATGCTCATTAGTAAGATAATAATAACAATAGCAATTGCTTATACCACAATAGTTCATAACAATAATTATAATTATACTACTAAAATTATTTCTTTACTATAATATAAATACTAATCATTCCCATATCATTATCATACCATACAATTATAACAATATGATTAGTGCCATAATTAATAATAAAATAACAATCTAATATTCATAATTACATACTACTACCATAAACCTCTAATTAGCCAACAAAAGAAGCAACCTAGCAAACCTACGGAAACAACAAAACACGCAACACAGCCCGTAACCCCCTGACCACCGAGACGAAACCCAGTTCCGGCACCAAACCCAACCACTACCTTCACCCACGACACCACCCGACTCGCCACTGAGTCGTGGTGGTTCCGAGCGTGAAGGTAGCAGGCGCAGCCACCTCCTCTACCTCCAACAACCGCTGACTAAACCAGACCTCGTACATACACTCCCCTGTTTTACGCCATAGCCTCCTCTAAAACAGCCTACTATAACGGTAAGCACAATAACCCTAAACCACCGTAACAACCACCAATCAACCCTTTGCTTACTGACCAACTAACACCCTTATTACCCGAAACAAACATTCACAGAATCTCCATCGAAATCAAACACAAGGTTCATCGTTAACAACTCTGTTCTGACACGAAACGGAAAATCGGTTGACATGGATGATGAAAACCCTATGCCGATGGTCCTAGGTATACATGGACGGCGTTATTAAGGTCTACAGACGTCTACTATACATCCGAGTACGTTATTACACAACTTTCAGAACTTATAAACATAACATATGATCAGAATTATGCATTAAAACGAGAGGACAAACAAAGAAAAGACGAGAACTGCTGTGAACGACTTACTTCTATTGGGATTCGAGCAACCTTAGCACCCCGAGATGACCGTATAAACCCTTCTCCCTTGCTCTGTGATGTGACGGCTGAGTGTTTACGAGGTTTTCAGAGTCTCGTTTTAGGTTAGCGGTGGGTTTCTTACGTTTAAATAGGGCGGCAGGTATAGGGATTTGTGTAGTTTGTTTTAACGTAAGGTGAAGTTGTGTTAAGTGTTGGTGGGATGTTTGTTGTTTTACGGAGTACCAAGGCCCAACGTGATCATCATACTATCATACTATCATGCTATTTAACACTACACACATACGATTAAATTATAAAACTCCGTATTCGATAATTAATTAGCAGTAACGATCAATACTATCACATTTTAACCAAATAGTGATTCCGTACTTCAAATAAGACGTAGCAAAATACGGAGTATTACAGTCTTCGCTCCTTAAAACGAACTTCGTCCCGAAGTTCACCATCCCAAGGTCACAAAACTGATCAATTAGCATGTAATGAACACACAAGTCATATACGTAACACACAAGTCATATACATTAGGAACTAATAAAAGTATGTATAACGCGAATTGTCACATTCTACCCTCCTAAAAAGAAAGTTACGTCCTCGTAACATACCTTAAGTAAACAGCTCAGGATACTTCTCCCTCATCGAAAACTCGGTCTCCCAAGTAGCCTCCTCGACGTTATGATTGATCCATAATACTTTGACTAGAGCGGTCTCCCCATTCCTGGTTTTCCTGACCTTCCTGTCAAGGATCTCCTTGGGTCTCTCCTCGTAAATCAGGTGCTCATCAACCTCGATAACCTCATGATCAAGGACATGTGAAGGATCACTGATATATATTCTCAGCTTTGACACGTGAAACACATTATGCACTCTGGCTAGAGCTGGAGGTAGAGCCAATCGATAAGCTACCTCTCCAACTCTCTCTAGGATCTCGAATGGCCCAATAAACTTCTGGCTCAACTTGCCCCTCTTGCCAAACCTCATCACTCCTCTCATAGGTGACACCTTCAGTAAAACCTTCTCTCCCGCATCAAAGGTAATGTCACTCCTCTTTAGATCAGCGTAACTCTTCTGTCTATCCTGGGCAGCTCTCATCTTCTGACGAATCACTTGAACTTGCGCTATCATATCCTGGATCATCTCGGGCCCTAATGTCACGACATCCACTCTATCGTCCCAACAAACTGGGCTCCTACACTTCCTCCCATACAACGCCTCAAAAGGAGTCATCCCAATGCTAGTGTGATAGCTGTTGTTGTACGAGAACTCTATCAAATCAAGTTTGTCCTCCCAAGACCCTCCAAACTCTAGCACACAAGCCCTCAGCATATCCTCCAATGTCTGTATAGTTCTCTCTGTCTGTCCGTCTATCGCCGGATGAAAGGCTGTACTCATCTTCAAAGTAGTACCCATCAATGACTGTAACTCTTGCCAAAACTTAGAGATAAACCTGGAATCGCGATCAGAAACAATATCCTTGGGCACTCCATCCAACTTCACCACATACTTGATGTAAGCTTTCGCTAATTCAGCTTTACTCCAAGTCTCTTTCATCGGAATGAAATGGGCTGACTTAGTCAGTCTATCAACAATCACCCAAATCATGTCATTTCCCTTTGAAGTCCTCGGTAAGCGCACAATGAAATCCATGGAAATGCTTTCCCACTTCCACTCAGGTACATCCAGAGGTTGCAACTTCCCTTGCGGTCTCTTATGCTCCCCTTTGACCCTCTGACATACCAAGCATCGAGAAACAAACTCAGCTACCTCTTGCTTCATCTTGGGCCACCAAAAAGGTTTCTTCAGGTCTTTGTACAACTTATCCCCTCCAGGATGAACGGAATAAGGTGTAGAATGAGCTTCAACCAAAATCTTTCTCTTTAGCTCCTCATCTTCAGGCACACACCATCTCCCATCGAACCTCAAACTATCATCGCTGTGAACTTTGAACTTAGAATATGGCTCTGCATCACTAGCTTTGCTCACTGCCTCACGCCACTTCTGAATTCTAGGATCACTCTTCTGTCTTTCTCGAATCTCAGCATACAACTCAGGCTCGATCGTCACATCTCCCATGGTCTCACCCTTCCTTACCACTGCGATTCCCATCTGTCCCAACACACGATACATACTCAATCTGGACATAGCTGTGCACACACCATCTCCCATCGAACCTCAAACTATCATCGCTGTGAACTTTGAACTTAGAATATGGCTCTGCATCACTAGCTTTGCTCACTGCCTCACGCCACTTCTGAATTCTAGGATCACTCTTCTGTCTTTCTCGAATCTCAGCATACAACTCAGGCTCGATCGTCACATCTCCCATGGTCTCACCCTTCCTTACCACTGCGATTCCCATCTGTCCCAACACACGATACATACTCAATCTGGACATAGTTGTGCACAGAGCGTGAACGGACTTCCTACTCAATGCATCAGCCACAACGTTAGCCTTTCCCTCCTTGTACAAAATCTACATGTCATAGTCTCCAATAAGCTCTATCCACCTCCTCTGACGCATATTCAGCTCTCTCTGAGTATAGAGGTATTTCAAACTCTTGTGATCAGAGTACACTTTAAATGTGGCTCCATAGAGATAATGCCGCCACAGTTTAAGTGCAAAAACTACCGCTCCCAGGTCCAAATCATGCGTCGGATAATTCTCCTCATATGGCTTCAGTTGTCTAGAAGCATAGGCGATCACTCTCCCCAAGGTGATACACTCGGTCTCACGTACCCCTTGCTAGCTAGCTCATCTAACTGCTTCCTCAGTTCTTCCAATTCCTTAGGTCCCATACGATAAGGTGCCTTAGATATTGGCTCGGCCCCGGGTTTCAGATCAATACCAAAATCTAAGTCCCTCCTTGGCGGTAACCCAGGAATTTCTTCAGGAAACACATCTTCAAAATCTCTTACAACATCGATCTCACTGGCTTGGGGTTTCTCTGCGGTCAAATCTCTCACATGACACAACAGCATCTCATCCCCTCTCTTCAGACACGACTTTAGAGCATTGATGGTGATCAACTTCAGTTTAGGTTTCACGGAATATCCCTTTTAGGACACTCTCACCCCCTTAGGCCCCCTTAGAGTAATTTTCCCTTGATAACAGTCAATGTAGGCCTTATACTTTTTCAGCCAATCCATCCCCAATATCACCTCAAAGCCACCCAAAGGAAACTCTATCAAGTTCGACTCAAAACTCACATCCCCTACTTGGATCATTACATTGCTATAGACTCTACTACAAGCTATGGACTCTCCAGATGGTATAGTTACAGAATCAGCTATAATACCATATACATCAAGTCCTATAGCCCTAGCGTGCTCCGCAGATATGAAAGAATGCGATGCACCAGAATCAAATAAAACAAAAGTAGGAGTGAAATGTACTAGAAATGTACCAGTAACAACATGAGCATCCTCCTCTGCAGCCTCCTTGCTCATCATGAACAGAGCTCCACTCTTCTTGGCTGTAGTCTGATTGACGGATGCAGCTCCGCTTTGGTTACTAGCCTCGGCAAGACTCTTTTGGAAGTTGTTGTTCCCACTACCCTGGTTTCCCTGGTAGCGGTTCTGGTTATTGTAGTTGTCGTAACTCCGCTGGTAGCTGTTACCTCCAGATTTGTTGTTGCCCGAGTAGCTCGCATTTGGTGTTCTGAAACCACCACTTTGATTGCCCTGGTTATAACTGTTTCCAGCGCTCTGAGTCCCAACCCAACAATTGGATATCTTATGCCCGTACTTTCCACATTTAAAACATCTGGGTTTTGCAAAGCTTGTCCCAGACATGGAGCGATTTCCGCCTCGATTACCATTGCTCCCTGATCCATTGTTAGAGAAGAAGGACCGATACTAATTGTTTGGTTTCTTATTTCCTGAGCCCTCAGTTGCTGACTCAGCCTTTCTCTTCTCGCCCTTTGTCTTCTCCTCCTCCTTAATCATATCCGCAATCCTCTCAGCCTGACCAGCCCTCTCATATATGTCTTCCACAGTTGTGGGCTTGGTTGCCAGCAAGCTCTTTTTAATCTCGATTGTCAGCCCTTTTTCGAACCTTGCAGCTAACATCTCAGAGGTATAGCCCAAATCAGCTACATTTTCCGCCAGTTGCATGAATTTGGTATGGTAGGCTTCCACTGTCATGCCCTCCGTCATTTTAAAAGAGTCAAATTCAGCCCTCAACTTGCCCTTAACATGCTCTGGCACAAACTTGGAAGTCAGGATCCCCTTGAACCCTTCCCAGCTCACGAACTCCGCTCCTATCTCACCAGCAGCAGCTTTTATCTCCTCCTTGTTATTGTTCCACCACAACCGAGCCGTGCCCTTAAGATAGAACACCGCTTGGTCCACTTTCATTGACACCGGCACATCCAGCAGTTCAAAAATGCTCTCGAATTCCCGGCACCATTCAGCAAGTAGACTAGGTGCCCCCTCCCCATCGTACTTGAAAGGGTTATGCCTAGAGATGTTCTTGCTCATCTTAGTTGAGTCAGTTTGAGCAGTTGTCCCGATTCTTGCTAGAAGTGCAGCATTCATGGCCAGCAGACGATCCAGCTCTTCTTGAGTGATGTTGGCCGCATTAGATTCTCTTCTAGGAGGCATTTTACTACAAAATTGACAAAACTATAAGAATCCTAGGTCTTATACTATCCACCTTTTGTCTTCCTAACTTGCAAATTCTAGTATGCACTTATTAGCATGTTGTCATGAACTTATTCCTATCATATTATAAATCTACCTAAAGGCTTAGGGATCACATAACCGCATGTATTTCATCACATTATTCAGTGTCATATTCAAACTGATACATAATACTTATGCTGTAAATGTTCGGAAATTTCAGTATATGCATGTCACTCATCATGTAACATCATGTCATGCTTCACAAGAGATATGTACTCATCAACTTTCACATCATGACTTACCTCATTCCTTTGCTGCTGAAAAGTTAGTACCACAAGTATATATATATATATATATTTCTACTTTGGGTCTTTCCTTATACCAAAACTACCCACACTCTTAAACTCTCAAGGTAACCAGGTTAGACTGAAAGGGCCAGTGGCTTGGTTTGAGGGGGCCCCTGACTCATCCCAACTCCTAGGGCTCCTAACAGTGACTAGCCTGGGGTTCATTTTATTTAGACACTCCTATGTTCATTATTTTCGTTTTGGTTTAGGCCCGAGGATCGTTCGCTCTGATACCACTTTGTAACACCCCCATTTACCTAGGAGCCTGAACTAGGTCTTCCAGGGTAAATAGGACTGTTACCATCCTGGATAAACTAGGGTAGTAGATAGTCATAGTGAAAGATAAACAGTACTTTAAGTTATGAAAGACTAAACTGTAAACTGTTACAAAACAAAGTCCAACAAAATTTCAAAAACAACTGATATAAAGACAGGTGAAGACTATAAAAGAGACTAAGTGATCTAAGCTAGGTCGGTCCAATCCATGTCTCTCCTCCATGCCCAAGTCCTAGTCCACCTGTCTCTGACCTGAAAGATCTACTCCCCATTCCGGATCATTGTAGGTGAACACGAATACACTATCAACCTCGCGGTTGAGTAGGATAACACAATAATATAAAATGCGACAATGTAATATGCAAATGCCATGCCAATGCTGAGCTCAATCACAACCCGAAACACCAATCATAACCCGAAACACCAACCCATACCGAACCTCCCGGCAGAGTATCATCGACCGTCGTCGAATACCAGCATAAAGCTGAAGACACCAGGCCTGGCCTGCAGACCACCCTGGGCTTTATATCAAAACAATATCTGTCACCTCCTTCTCAATCATGCAAATGATATGCTTATGAATGCAATATTAAATAACCAATACTTAACATCATCCTCATATAAATCATGTTTGCACTCATAACACATATTATAATCATCCATTCATATCACATCATAAAATATAGTGCCGGTGTATCCTACCTGGAATAGCAGTCTGAAAATAAGCAACACCGTCTAGAAATACTCCACCTCGAACTCTGTTCCTATAAAATTACTTAGTATCAACTTCTATTCATTCAAACAATCACCACTACTACATACTTGATCATGTTCCTAATTAATTTATTTATAACACATGGTGAATATATCCACATATAAGCTTGCCCATAGTACACAATTAGCATAGCCAATTATAACTTACTATAATTAGAATTACTATTTTTAGACTTACTAAATATAGCATACGAACACTTACTCAAATATCACAATACTCATTAGTAAGATAATAATAACAATAGCAATTGCTTATACCACAATAGTTCATAACAATAATTATAATTATACTACTAAAATTATTTCTTTACTATAATATAAATACTAATCATTCCCATATCATTATCATACCATACAATTATAACAATATGATTAGTGCCATAATTAATAATAAAATAAAAATCTAATATTCATAATTACATACTACTACCATAAACCTCTAATTAGCCAACAAAAGAAGCAGCCTAGCAAACCTACGGAAACAACAAAACACGCAACACAGCCCGTAACCCCCTGACCACCGAGACGAAACCCAGTTCCGGCACCAAACCCAACCACTACCTTCACCCACGACACCACCCGACTCGCCACTGAGTCGTGGTGGTTCCGGGCGTGAAGGTAGCAGGCGCAGCCACCTCCTCTACCTTCAACAACCGCTGACTAAACCAGACCCCGTACATACACTCCCTTGTTTTACGCCATAGCCTCCTCTAAAACAGCCTACTATAACGGTAAGCACAACAACCCTAAACCACCGTAACAACCACCAATCAACCCTTTGCTTATTGACCAACTAACACCCTTATTACCCGAAACAAACATTCACAGAATCTCCATCGAAATCAAACACAAGGTTCATCGTTAACAACTCTGTTCTGACACGAAACGGAAAACCGGTTGACATGGATGATGAAAACCCTATGCCGATGGTCCTAGGTATACATGGACGGCGTTATTAAGGTCTACAGACGTCTACTATACATCCGAGTACGTTATTACACAACTTTCAGAACTTATAAACATAGCATATGATCAGAATTACGCATTAAAATGAGAGGACAAACAAAGAAAAGACGAGAACTGCTGTGAACGACTTACTTCTATGGGGATTCGAGCAACCTTAGCACCCCGAGATGACCGTATAAACCCTTCTCCCTTGCTCTGTGATGTGACGGCTGAGTGTTTACGAGGTTTTCAGAGTCTTGTTTTAGGTTAGCGGTGGGGTTTCTTACGTTTAAATAGGGCGGCAGGTATAGGGATTTGTGTAGTTTGCTTTAACGTAAGGTGAAGTTGTGTTAAGTGTTGGTGGGCTGTTTGTTGTTTTACGGAGTACCAAGGCCCAACGTGATCATCATACTATCATACTATCATGCTATTTAACACTACACACATACGATTAAAATATAAAACTCCGTATTCGATAATTAATTAGCATGTAACGATCAATACTATCATATTTTAACCAAATAGTGATTCCATACTTAAAATAAGACGTAGCAAAATACGGAGTATTACACAATCAAATCGGATGAACCGATCAAAAGTTAAACACCTTTCAATGGAAACAGGGCTCTCAGCCGGCTGCCAGACCGTCAGCCGGTCGGCCGGCTGGGAGTCCATCCCTCTATAAGCAGCCTTTACAAAATTCAAGGAGGAAAGGGTCCTCAGTCGGTGGACCGGCTGCCGGCCACCCGGCTGGGGATCCCACCTCGTTCATTTCCTACAATTTTTCTTCAAAAGGGAAGGGGCCCTTAGCCGGCCCACCGACCGCTGACCGGCCGGCTAGGAGTCCCACTCCCAAGCCTTTTCTCAAAAATTCTATACAACCATGCAGGCCTCTCAGCCGGTGGACCGGCTGCCGGCCACCCAGCTGGGAGCCCCATCACCTATTTTCTGCACAAAAAGCAAACATACCAAGACGGGATCTCAGCCGGTCGATCGGCTGCTGGCCGTCGACCGGCTGGGAACCCCCTATTCCCGCGATAGGGTTTTTCTCGCCATTTACAAAACATCCTCATGCTTCTATGATACTTCTAATACTTAATTCTAAATCAGCACATCATTAATCCCAGCATGAATACATATCAAATAGGCATATGAACATATCACAAATCATCCCACATGTGATCATATATCAAATTCTCCAATTCTACCCATCTCATGTATATAACCATTAAACATTACCCATATCAAATTCATCATATAAATCACATAAGAAACAATTTATGAACAACAACAAGGTTCCTATGAATCATAAGCATCACTAACTTCCATAAAAACACAACAAAATCACATTAAATGCTAATATATGACATAGGCCGAGTTTCTCATTATTGTCGCCTGATTTCCTTGCCTAGACTTCTGTTTCTTCTTCCACAATGTATGAGTCCACGTCCAGGTTCTCCAAATCAACCCCTAAAAGCATAAAACATGGGTTAAAAAGAGATTTCGAGTTTAGGGCAAAACAGCCCAGAAAACAAGTTTATCGAATTGGAAATTGAAAGTAATAGAAGTGACGACGACGACGAGAGGAACGCGTAGGAAGAAACCTTACCTCGATCCGATTAGAAATGATTTCTAGGATGATGATTTAAGAAGCTTGGAAAGTATGAAAATGGTGAAGATGAGCTACTGTTTCTTTTCTCTTTTGATTTCTTGTAAGGGAAAGTAGAAGGAATTGTGAGGGAAAAATAAGAAGGAAGCTCTTTATGTTACTTATGAGACGGGTTTCCACTTAAGTTGGTCGGGAATGTTTGATACGGGAATGCCAAGGAAATTATTCACCTTAAGATTAAATAAATCTCAAGACGGAACTTAGCAATATTTCTAAAATATTAACTTACGAATTTAAATAAAATATTATTAAATTTCAAAAAATACTTTAAATTATTAAAATATGTTTTATGAAAATAAGGGATGTTACATGGCGTATTCTATTTGATTCATTGCCAATTGGCCACGAAATGGTTAAGCGTATTGTTGATTTTGATCCTCTATGTCCTTCGTGTGGTCCCGTGAAACCATGGAGCACTTATTTAGGGACTGTTGTGTCTCAAAAAGAGTTTGGGCTTCTTCGCGGTTGGGATTTAGAAATGATTCGGCGAAAAATATTGACTTAAAGTCTTGGGTGATGAATTGAGTACTGTTTTTTGGAAAAAAAAAAACATGAACATAAGGATCTTATTATTGTTTTTCTTGCTATGTTATGGTGCATTTGGAGTGCACTTAATGATTCTGTGTTCAGGATGAATGGTTTTTCGGTGGATCACTTCTTCAATTTATATAAGTTAACGGTTGGTCTGGCTCTTGGTGTGGAGCGTTTGAAGGTTGATGTGTGCGATTTGGTGAAGACTTATTCCAAAGATTCTTGGAATGACCGTAGGGAGTCCCTTCGTCAACATGTAAACATTTTAGGCTGAAGCTTTAGGTCTTTTTAGCGTTGTTAGATGGGCGATAGACCACCGTATCTGGCACCTTGATATCTCTTATGACTGCCTGGAACTCATTATGCATCTTTGCGGGGCTGAGATTCATTCTCACAGGGTGGCTGTGGTTATTAAGGATATCGTAGATTTGTTTTGTGCTTTTCATTGCTTATGTATTAGTTTTATTCATAGGGTTTAAACAAGGTGGCTCACTGCCTTGCTAAAAGCGCCCCTACGGTAGTTCTTTTTGCTTTTATTTACGGCTCTAAAAAAATACAAAGATATAATAATGATGACCATATTTTTATAAAATATGAGTAATATCTTATGTTAATCATAAATGTTCGAGCCAGCCTTTGCTCGGCTCGTTAAGCTCTCAAGTCAAACCGAACCCAAGTCGAGCTCACACGAGCCTAGCTTTAACCGAGCCGATCTCGAGCTGCTCGCTAAGCAAACTGCCCGTCACTGTAGTGTGTTGTGGAAAGATGCAATATTAAGTTGGGATTTAAGCCACTTCATAAAACTAGTAAAATTACTTATCTATTTGAACTTTACATAAAAGTTCTGAAATTTGCAGGGTATTACCAAGGAAGGGGCTTGAAAAGTCTGAGCAAGAACTGTGAAATAGTGCTATAGTAGGAAGGTAAAAGTAGGGCGGTTAATGAAACGAGACAGCTCGGAAGTAACTCGAGATCGGCTCGGTCAAAACTCGGCTCGTATGAGCTCGGGCTCGGCTCGAGAGCTTAACGAGTCAAGCCGAGCAAAGGCTGGCTCAACTCAAAAGCTCGCGAGCGGCTCGAACATTTAAGATTACATGAAATATTAATCATATTTTATAAAAATAGGCTCATATTTTATAAAAATATTTTATCAATATAATATCGTTATATCATATATATTAAATATCTTGTTAATTTGCTAAATATTTTTACATAAAATTTTCGAACAATGTTAATGAAAATATCGGAAGAAAAAAAATAAAAAAATTAAACAATTTTATATAGGCTCGATTTGGCTCGAGCTCGTATTAAAGCTCGCAAGCTTTGTAACAAGCGCATTTTTTTCAAGCTCAGGTAAGATCAGCTCGAGCTCGAGCTCGAGTTTTTGTAATCGAGCACAAGCCGAGCAAGGTCAAGCTCAAGCTCAAGCTCGAGCTCGGCTAGTTAACACCCCTAGGTAGGAGATGGAGACTAGTAGTGATCAAAGACGACAATTGATTTGAACTTGATGTGAGGGTGTTGGGGGGCTTTTATGGGTGGTTGGGAGCGGATTAGAATCGTCAGGTGACCTAGAGTTGATCTGTGATGTACATAAACTAGTAAAGGGATGATAAACGATCACGGAGGCAGGAGAGTCGGTGTTAGGTAGTGGGAGCTCATTGTGGGGGTGGCTAATGGCAGGGATGACAGATTTCGTTAACTATTGATTTCCCCCCAAATCCATGATAAAAAGCATTCTTGGAACAACAGTTGTGAAATGGCCTCGTTTGACTACACCCAGTCTAGGACTAACAGAACACAAATGGGAGCAACACTCTGGTTTGTGTTTCACACACTATTGTACATGTTATTTGACATTTATTCTCACTGTAAAGTTACAGTTCCAATCATGCATGTTCACATCAAAGCTGAAAAATGTTTCTGGCAAGCATACGTGCACATTTCCTTGCTGCAAATAACTTCAGAGACTTCTACATTTCTAGTATTTTCTTTGCATCGAATTATCAGTGTTGCTGAAGGTACGAGACTGCACAGAACCCGAAGTTCTACCTGCATGACAAGAAATCTATGATTGATACATCAACACACACTAAAACTATAACTAGCATCCAAAGACTACCAAGGAAAAATAAACCTTAATGTAAAAACACAGCAATGTGAACCATGGTTTGAGCCGAGACATCAAATCAACACACAATAAAGCTATAGCTAGCATCCTGGTACAGTTCCCTTTACCCTTCCTTACCCCCAAACTCATCTACGCTCATACCCCGATCCCCATGGCCCCAAGAGTATCTCATTCCCTTTCCCTACCAACCTAACCATTACTATCACACCAACATCCACTACCAGCACCACCAATCCCACAGCTGCCACAACCACCCGTCTACCAGTACCTAGCGTCACCTTCTTTCCGCCCCATCGCTGACCGTTGATTCCCTGAGCCATCACCCTCCACACTCCAGACCACCATCGTCCTCATCGCACCCCCTTCACTCACTAAAACCACAACCTCCCCCTAGTAAAAACAAACCCCTCCCCCATCCCCAAAACACCAGAATCTGGTGTTTTTGGGGGGTGTGGGGAGGGAATTTCTAGGATAGTGGTGGTTTTAGTGGGTGATGAAGGGGGGATGTCGACGAGGACAGTGGTATCGTCGTCGGCGACAGCGTAGCAGAAGGTCGCCGGGGACGGCTTTGGAGTGGGTGGGTTTTTGTGGTGCCAGTGTGGTACTGTGGTTGTGGATTTTAGTGGGGGGAATGTTTACAGAGTATTTTTTGAGTGTTTGAATCTAAACAACTACAATCATCAAAGGCTTCTTATTTTTTAACTTCTTCCTGATTTCATTCCCTCACCCTTTCTCGAACCAAACGCCCTCTAAGTTAATTTCACCTGGTCAATAAACTTGTGTCTTTATAGGACTTATATGACACATATGCAATGACTCCAAATGTTTCTCCTGGTAGTTTGCCGTTATAGTTTTGACAATTAACACAGATGCAAGTAGCTGAACAACCACCAAAAGAAAAAAAAATATAGGGGAATTAAAGCAGAATATTACACTATAGGCGACTCCTTGAGGCTGGTTTGAAGCTGGCAATGCCAGTAACTTCCCTTCCAGTTATCAGTGTGTTGATGTCATAAGTTCCTTCATATGTGTAAATAGGTTCAAGATCACAGAAAGCCTGAGGACCAAATTCAAGGAGATCAGACATTGTTAAGATCACTGGAAAACATTGTTAAGATGAAAAGCGTTGAGAGAATAGGAACACTTCTAGAAAACTCAATAGTTTAAACCAATAGTTACTACAATTATATAAGTATATTTTTACAAATTAATTCCCAATATAGTGCCTTCAAAAAATGACTACCGGCTGAGACACTTGTGTTACAAATTAATACCTAAAATGAAATACGGTCAACTTTTTTTTAAGTGATCTCCAGCCGATTTTAGTTGCCTACATTCTTGTAATGGATTATGTCTTTCAATGGCTAGTAAAATGAAACTAAGCTGCAAAACATACTGAAAGTTATTTTGAAAGACCTACAAAGTTCATTGTAGGAATCAGTTTGTAATAAAGTGTCATAATATGTAGCAATTTTTAAAAAGAATTAGTAGTAATTTGTTAAAAAGTGTAAAAAAATAGGTAGGTAGTATCAATTTTTTCTAAATTAATTCTCTTATCTAAAGTAAATTTCCTACAAGACCATAAAAAAAAGCCTGTGGTATCCAAACTCACAAATTAAAGATGGACTATGAAGTAAACTTCATTTCGAGCATTTTCAACAAAACGGAAATATTAAAAAACTCAATAAAAAATAATGTAATAAACTATTGAAATAGCTTTAATCTGTCAAGGAAGGGAACAACAGCTGAAACCATGCACACTAGCTGGAGTAACTACCAAAATTACTCAAGTCACTGACAACACATTTGTACATATGTGCAACCGTTGCAATTAATCAAGTCAGTAACAACAAATTTGTACATATGTGCAATCGTTAAAAACAATGCAACGGTTGCACATAAACACTATCCACGAATCAAGGATGAAGAACAAGACTTTATCAACAAGGAAATCTCCAACAATTCCTCTACCTCCAAGGAGTTACTCAAGACACTGACTAGTAGTTTATTTATATGTCACACTGTCACAGTATTTAAAAAAAGGGTTATTCTACATGGTAACCCTGTATTTTTTCAAATTCTACGTGGTAACCCTACTTTTCAGTGAGCACACGTGGTAACCCTCAACTTTGTTAATATGTATTGCCGTGACCCTTAACTTTTATTCCGTTAGTTTTGTCCGTTAAGTATGTGACGTGGTCAATTGAATTTTGAGATTTTCTACCAGGTAACCCTCTGTTTGTTGTATCCTACGAAATAACCCTATTTGTTTTTTTTACAAAAGAAATAATCTTAAAAATACTCCCTTGTTTCCTCAATTTATTATTATTAACATGTTGTTCACTCGATTACTCAGAAGATCCAAACATCGGGTTCAATAATTAACAAAGAAATCCACCAATGTTTACAAATAAGTCTCTACTCCTCAATTGAACCCAATTTTACTGTGTGAATATGTCGAACAATTGAAGTCATTATTGCGTTTACAACATTTTTAGCTTTGGGATATATGTTGAGATTTTAAAAACGAAAGTTTTCTTAATTAGATTACCGCTATGAATTAAATTTGGGATTGATTATTATAATGCTCGATATATAGTACGTTTACTATGGTATTTAGAATATTTTATTGAGTGTTTTTATTGATATGGAAGAACGTTTTTATTGAAGTTTTTTTTCAAAACTCGATTTATTGAAGGGTAATGAGGGTGGATTTGACAATTTGGGTGTAATCAAGCAAAATTGTGAAAATAAGATGAATTAGGGGATTATGTTTTTATACACATCTGATTTGTAGAAAAAGTAAGGTTATGTTGTACAATTTTTAAAAATAGTGGGTACCTTATAGAAAATCACAAAATTCAATTGACCACGTCACATACTTAACGGACAAAGCTAACGGATAAAAGTTAAGGGTCACGACAATACGTATTAACAAAGTTGAGGGTTACCACGTGTGGTCTCTGAAAAATAGGGTTACCACGTAGAATTTGAAAAAATACAGGGTTACCATGTAGAATAACCCTTAAAAAAAATGTGATGATTGCACATAAATCCAGAAACAAGGAATAGAGAACTAGACCTTTGCAACAAGGAAGTCGCCAAGAATTCCATTGCCTCCAAGTAGCTCCCGGCCAAGAGCAACTGTCTCTCTGGCCTTCACAGTTATCCATGACTGAGATAGTTCATAATAGAATCATTAAGTTTCAGATTTTTCTTGAAAACCATGAGATTCTTGCCGAGATATAGAAATTTCACCTTTCCCAAGCTTGCATGGCCAGCAGTCATTTTTCCACTTTCATATAATTTACAAAGGCGCCAACCAATTAGTAACATTGCCTGAACATTTCCCAGCATCTGAACAAGTTTTTGTTGGTTTAATTGGAATGCAGCCAACGGAACCCCAAACTGCTTCCGCTCTTTCAAGTACCTTCAAGATTGTTCATGCAAAAAAAAATCAGAAATGTAAAGCAGTTTAGTAATACTTGTCTACTTCTATCCCATCTTTATTGTCTTCATTTGACTTTGGCCAAAGGCAGGTCAACTCATGGGCTGACCTAGGGAAAATCCTAGGTCCACCACTGGGTCCACTAATGTAACCTTTGACCCTTTAATTCTCTACATATATGAAAGCAATGGTAAAATTATCATGTTTATTGTCACAGCTACTACTTTGTGAAAGCATATCGCTCAAAATCGACATTGCTTAACCACCAAAGGTAAATAAGGACAATATAAATGTGAAGGAGGGAGCAATATAATAATTAGTATATCCTCATAATACCTGTGACACATGTCATAAACACCCATACAAATGCCAATTGGTTGCCAAGCAACCATGACCCTGGAAACGGCAAGAACCTGGATTCAAAGACATGATATTACTGATAGCATGAGTAACTGAAGGAAATAGAATGTTAACTGCTGCAAAAACATAGCGCCCAACACAAATCCCTACAACAAAAGCTGGGAGGGAGCGTGAGAGTGGAGTGTTGGACTTTGAATTAACCTATTCACCTCTTCCTATGATATTGTTACTATAAATCTCATTTTCCAACCATCAAACAGACAGCCATATTAGGCAGCCAACACATAATACAACAAAAATTCAGCCAACAGCACACCTCAGTACACACAAGATCTTACAGACATACTAAATGGAAGATCTCAAGTTGTCCATCAATTTTGAAGGCCACCCTCTAAGATATAAGAAACTCTTGTGTAAATCAGTTTTATCGAAACTCATCATAAGATCACGTCAGTTTTTTCTAAGGTAAGGGGTAAGATATCACTTTGTGATGCAGTGACGTAACTTTTAAGATAAACCCTGACCCTTAAAGATGAGGTGGTTAACTGATTTCAATGTAAGAGCGGGGATTATCTCTTATGAGTGTGTGTGTATGTGTGTGTGTGTGTGTGTGCGCGCGCTCAAAATTATCTTAAAAGAATTCTCGACACATACCATTCCATCAGAAAATAATTAAATTGGGTGAAATTTGATTGTTTTAGGGTTATAAAAAGGCTCAAAAACACAATAGGTCTATTTCTCCAGCGCAAAATGTCTTGCATCTTGAAGATGAATCTTTTTCATAGATATGCCCTAGAAACTTCAAATTAGTTTGCTTATACCTTTTCCCTTTATGAGAGTGTGTCCTCCTATCCATTTTCTTTCTTATTCCAAAGTAGTATATTAAGATGGAGTCATGGAACAGCCCTTATGATTAATAGTATAGATTATATCGTTACAATGTAAGTTCCCCCTACATTTGTTAATGCATCAGCAAAAGCTCTCCATGTCCGTGATTGCAGTGATTGTTGAAACGAAGGGTGTTCATGATGAACTTTTAAAGCAAATTATTAATAGTTCAGTGATGGGATCTTGCATATATATATGTTAATCTATTGGAGCTATGACGAACATTTAGAGAAAATATTAATAGACTAATAATCTTCCAGAGATGAGAGGGTCCCAGCAATTGATGAACCAAAGAAGTATATTGATTAGAATAATAATTACTTAGTTATTTTCCTCTAATAATATCTCATCTTAAGGATCTACGACTAAGACAAATCAAAGGAAACTAGACTGTCTTAATTGGAAGCTAAATGGTAACAATGTGGGTGTGCCTGGGATAGAGTAATTGTTGCGGCCTATGGACACAACTGAAAAGCATTAAGAATGTGAGCAAAAGTGGTGGCAACAGAAGGTGCAGTAAGGAAGGAGGTGTAGTAGTTATTCCATAAAGGGGGGTAATGTGTACCGGCCTCTCTTCTAGGTAATGCTTTAACTACTGATGTGAGAAATATTTCCTCCACCACTTTTTTCACCCTAAGTACCACCAGTTTGTCCTTTTTTCCCATTTTTTTATCCCTAATACCCAGGTAACAATTACCCCCATCCCAAGCAAGCTATGTTCTTACTCGTGTTTATTAATAATGAGCTTTTAAAGCAGTAACATAACCCCAATGGATTAACATATACGCAAGATAGAATAACATTTCAAAAGTAGATGGTAAACAAAATAGGAAGATATACAAGAAAACGAATCAAATCTTAGGCTTCAGAAATCAGACAAATGGCTAAATATTACCTTGCTCGTATCTTGGAAGGAATTGACACCGGTTAGCCTATCCTCATCAGGGACAAAAACCTTTTTCAGGACTATGTCTCCATTCTGAACCATCCGCAATCCTATTTTATTCGCTATTTTTGTTGAAGTGAGACCAGGAGTATCCTTTTTTACTATGAATCTGAAAAAAATACAGGCCTTTAGGATTTTGGGAGAGAGAGCAAGACACAATCATGATCACAGAATGTTAAGGCTCCACAACATAGAAGTAAACAACATAATCAATCATGAGGTTTCTTTTGTAGATTGAGGTCTGAGGTAGTTCAATTCCAAATACTAAGGCCTTGTTTGGATACCAAAATAGGAGGGAAAGGGAGGAGAGGGGAAGGAAGGGAGGGAAAGGGGAGGGAGAATGAAGGAGGTAATTTTCCCCTCAAATCTTTCCTTTGTTGGAGGGGAAATAATGCTCGGAAGAGGGAAATGGAGGAATCCATTTTCCCTCCCCTCCAAATCCCTTCACCTCCATTTTACTAACCAAATAAAGGATGTTGCATCCCTCCCTTTGCCTCCAAATCCCCTCATCCAAACACACCCTAAAGGTTAGTTGAAAAGAAACTATTGACGATGAGATTTATCAGTCTTCACGATCAAGATTGCACTGTCTATTGTAGAAAAGGTAGTTTATGTCAAGTGCCCAACCTAACACTTTAAGGCAACTTATGCGAATTTCCAATTCAAGTAAATTTCAAGTTCAGGGGAATTTCAAGTCCCTTATGCCAACCACATATGAAACATGTACTTAGATCCATAGAAACAAAGACATCAGAATTTATTGAGAGGATTTTGTCAAACTTCCCTGATCAGGATTTAAGAGGGTAAAACATATATGGATCCTGAACCGTGATCCAAGATCCTGGTGATTATGACAAACAAAAGAGTTCCTTACCTCCTACATTTACAGTTTTACACATGTATAAGGAGGTTTTCCAATAGTATTAGCTGGCTGGAGATCGTTAAGAAGATAAAGTAAGCCTCGCCCCACAATAAGCCCCAGACCTAGAAACTAGCTTAGAGGTGTGCAACTTGATAACAGTCGCACTCGCAAATATTTTCTTTTCAAGGGAAGTTGGGCGTTTTTTAACCAAGTTAGCTCCACAAGCTCTAACACGAAACTAAAGTCTTGCTGCAACAGTGAAATAACATCCATTTTGAAAAGTCCTAGCAGAGTTACACCCACCTTCCTATCATTTGGAACTACACCCGATGGGCCGTTTTCCTTTTTTATGCAAATTCTACGTCTCTAAATTTAGGCAGGGTTTGAGTATGCAGAATGTCATTTTCACCCTTACAATTTGGAGAAAAAAAAAGTGAACATGTACACCTCATTGACCTTCCAGCAACAACATCATGACCCTAGTGCCTCAAAGGCTCCAAGTCTCTACTAATTAACCTTATATTATCCCTAGTTAATCCAGCCTCCCACCACTACAACGTGCAAAACTGCAAACCCCAACCAAAGCCGACGCATAAATACAACCACCAAACAACCACTGTGTGACAGTGCAAAACCATATCCATGGTTGACAATTGACACCACAATTGCAACGGCGATCAACCACTCACCCACCATCTTCAACATCAGCGCAACCACCCGGCCATGACGGACACTACCACTGCCAACTCCAGTCACATTTAACACCAACACAGACATGCTGGCCCACCGCCAATGTACATTCTCCTTCCTATATTTGACCTCTCCCCACTCCGGCCTAACCGGTATTCTTCCTTCAACATCACAAACTGTAGATGACCATTGTCATACATCTTGATCTCGACCTTGCCAAAATATCTTCATCACAATGGATTCTCGGCCAACAATCTTCACAATTCTGCATAGGTGGAGAGGGGATGGTCGGGTTGGCCGGAAAGGATACAGATAGTATGTCTTGGAGATGAATAGGAATAGATCGTTAGCCAATCTGAATAGGAATAGATCGTTAGCCAATCTGGGAGGTGAAGTTGTGAGAAGGCAGCGACGGATGGAGGCCAGGGTTGTTCGGGTGGAAGTAGAAAAAAGAAAGTGAGTTGCCAAGTATCTATTCTTTACAACACACACCTAACATTAAAAAAATGACTAGTAGATGCATACTGTGGTGTTTCAAGTACTGATGTGGATCTCTAGCTTAGCTTGATGTAGATGATCCTCCTTAAGAATCAATGTGCAGCGGAATTACACTCTTAAGATAAATAACACACTTATTAGTAACTTCAAACGAAATAACACAAAATAATGAACGAACTATGGATGAACGAATGACTTGATGAACAATGGCTCGTGAATCAATGGACTTGTGAACGGTTGATAATGGACGAAGCAACAATGAACGATGGATGGTGGTGATGTCGATGGATAGAAACGATGCCCCTCACTCCTCTCTCGCAATAGAAGAACTTGGCTAACACCCTGCAAATAAAAACTAAGCTCGCAAACTTAATTAATATCTCACAAAAGCTCACACAGAAACTTATGCTTTATTGAATCCTCAACTCTCAACTTGTATGTGATTGTCACGGGTGCCACACCCTATTTATAGGTGTTAAAAACAGTCCTAATACAACCCTAAATAAGAAAGTTAACCCTACTAGAAGTCTAATAGACATTCTAGTTTGATTAGAACAACTACTCCTAATCCTACTTAAGTTCAAACACATAGTTTGACTAGGATTAATACTCCTACTCCTAACGCAACTGTGAAATCCTATTTCCACTAGAATTGTGAAACCTACTTCTACTAGGACTCCTACTTAACTTAGGATTGTGAATCCTATTACAATTAGGACTCCAATTTAACTTAGGACTTCCTACTCGGATTAGGAAACTCAATACTAATTCTACTAAGACAAGGAAACATATAATTCCTACTCTCTTTTATTTTAACTTAAAAATAAACTAACTACTACTAAGACACGTTTGGCCGACGATGTGGCTTCTTTCACACGTCCCATGGCCTCTTTCTAGGACTAGGTTATCTCTTTAGAAGCTTCACTTGTGCCCTTCTTCAAGTGACCTTTAGGAAATAGCAACCAAGGATGATCCAAAGTCTTCCGGAACCTTCTAGAATTATCTTGTATTCCTTGTAAAGCCATCTTGAACAAACTTACGGATCCATGTTCGAACCCATGTGGCGTGAACCTTGACTTAGATTTGAGATAAGGAAAGTTTGAGCATGCTCCCGCATCAAGTACTCCTTACCAAGTGAGGCGCAAGATGTTATTGCAGCGAATATGAAAAGAGGATTGTGTGTAGTGACTCTTAGCTTCAAAAGGTGAAAGGTCTGCCAAGCGATGCGGCGGAACCATAGCAACGAGGCGCAAGGTGCAAAGTGAAAGTGTGGGCCTCATGCACACGAGGAACACATTTCTTTTAAGACAAGTGTATAAAACGAGGCGCAACGTGGCGCAACGAGGCTATAAAACGAGGACCCATAGCAACGAGGCACAACGTGGCTAGTGCCTTGGTGAATATTGCACTTAAGAGCGAGGCACAACGTTATAAGCTAAAGTAAATAGGTTTTGAATTGTTATAATATCCCTTGCACAAAACTCATTCAATAAGAAGCCGGATAATGTATTAAGACCTAGGTTCAATTTAGTTGGAAACACTCGTAATTACTTGACTCGTTGACCAATCTATAAAACTAATAAATAGTTTAATAGTGTACAGGCAGGAAACTTACACACAAGTCAAATACCATCCTATTAACTATGTTAATTCAGATTTCAGATACAAGGACAGTTCACACATACTTAGTAATTCGAGAATGAGACACTGATCAGCTACACATTTAATACATGTCTAACAGAAACCCCGTATAAAACTGCATTTGAAACCAACACAGGGCTAGTCTGACATTTAAGTGAGTTATTTTCATCGCGTCAAGGGTAAGCACTCTGTAAAGTACGAAATAACAACACTTAACACATACAGATATCCCACGAGCAGCTAACTTAATGAAACATAATAAGGGCTTTTTGCACAAACCCATTTATCTGATTTGTAGTCGTGTTCCTTGCAAATATGACAAGCACGTCTGCGAAAGTACTGTTCCCAATCCAGCGTTTCTGACCTTCTATCAACCAGCCTCCATCAACCTAAACATGGACACACCAATACTCCACTTACAAGTAAGAATATTCCTATTTACAGTAGAAAGATCACATAGGCAAAGAAGCCTCGAACCTTTGTTGCTGTTGTATTCAACCCACTTGCATCACTACCATTGTCAGGCTCCGTCAATCCCTATAGCAAACAAAGACGACGATCAGAAAGGTACTACTCAAAATTTACATAAGGTATAAAATACAGAAAATGTGGAACTTACCCAACACGCTACAGTTTTAAATTCTGCTAAAGAAGGCAAATATTTCTGCTTCTGTTCCTCTGAACCGCATAGTGCTATCCTCAGTACACAATAAAGTGTTATCAATATTAGTTACACGATAATTTTTTGCTTTCAATAGTACCCCATAGATCATAAATAGGAATGTATACAATTATGCACTGAGCCCAAAGTTTAACAAATGAAGCAGAATAGGGAAAATAAAGAAGTCACCAATGGTAAGCATCGCCAATGAAGAGTGGACCAATATGAACGTCGAACAACTAGCATCAACTCTAGCAACCTCAGCTGTTGCAATAGCGTTGGCAGTGACAGAAAGGCCTGGGCAACCATAACCCTGATCAACAGAAATTATGAGCATAACCTCGAAATAAGCTAAGGTATGACCCTGGAAAAGCTACAAAATACCAATTACCTTAATAGATCCCCCAGCAACCCTCAATGCTCCCAACTTTGGAATAATTTGGAAAGGAAATTCCGCTTTCTCCCAGTACTGCAACAAGCAGAAGGCGTATCAACTTCAAGTCTCCAACTATTAACGGTAATTGAGATCTTATGGTATTTCCCTAGAGAAAGAAAGAAGAGACGACTCGGAATCATTCGCTGATATACGCTTATAGACTAGGGGACCACAGACACTGTAAGAAAACTTTTCGGGTGCATTTCTCCCAAGCTTTGTACTAAAAAATTTTGGAAATATAAAAACTCATTGGGACACCAAAAAGAAATTTCTGGGTCTGCCACTGCTTGGAATATTGGACGCCAGATTTAGAAAAGAGCTTCCATTACCCACTTCCTTTTGCCAGCCATCTATGCATCTCACTCAAAAACTTTTTATTTAGTAACAGACAGTAGAGCAAATGTTTCCAACATTCCGAGCACAGAGACTAGATAGCAAACCACATGACACTCGGATGTCAGACTACACATGCTCATATAACTATTAATTACCTCTGCCATAATCGGAGCAACTTCTTTTTCCATACACTCTCTAACTTTTGAACGCACAGCTCTCTCCTCGGCACTCAGTAGATCATCAAACTGATAATAATCAGATGCTGAAATTCAAAGGATGAAATTTAGAGCATACACATTGAAGTATTGTTTAAAGAACCAATAAACTTCAATAACCCAAAAATATCCTGCTATTTCTCCCTCCGTATAGTATCTATTGTCATCATGTAACTTTGACCACTATTTTCTCACAATATAAAACAGTTTTCACTTTTTGTGAATGAGATAACATGAAGATACTTGATTTGATCGTCAAAACACAACAAACTTACATTACATCTCTCTATATATATTTTGAAAAACTTAATGGTCGGCTGACCTCCAAAGTCAATTGGTACAATAAATTCGAATTAAAGGTAGCAGTTATTAGAGTAACAGAATTAATATTCAGTGATAAACTCCGATCTTTTCTTAATTATCAATGACAAATGTCACTAATCTCCACCAAAGGTGCCAGCCTCCAGTAAATTCCTTATCGAACGGTATCTCAATGGGAGAAAAAAGAAACAAGGAAAGCAAAAGGAATTGGAAGATCATCCAGGAAATAAAAGTTCATAACGAATAAAATCTCACTGCAGGGGGGAAACACGGATGCAGGTGTTGCCTGCGGAAATGCTGCTGAAACATCAAGTGGTGGCAGTTTGACATAAGAAATATTCCCTTCCTTGTAAACATCATCTGCAACATTAATACCATTACTGTCAACAATAAGCAAAAAGTGACAGAATGTTACAGAGTACAGACAGCGGCGGAACTAGTATTTAATGTCCGGGGACAAAAAAAATGACCAGAAATTGCAAGGGGGCGTATTAGTAAAGTAATAGAGTAGACTAGGAAAAAATCAAAATTTAAACTAAAGAGCATCAAAATTTCACCTTTAAAAGATGTATTCTGAAAAAAAAAAAAAACAGAGAGAGAGAGAGAGAGAGATTTTCTCAACTGTAGACTGTACCCTTGAATTCCCTCTTTATAGAAAGAAAAAAATTAACTCAATTTTTGGTTACAAGTTCATGAAGCGGTGACTTGTTTTATTAAATCACTGTATTATGAGATCTTTGGCTTGGGAAAAAAAATCACTTGTAGTTTACGGACCCTTTAAGGTTTTTACAAAATAAACTTATGTGGCCATAACTCCGCGTTCAGAAAGGCAGCGCTTTTTCCTCGTGTTCACCATCTTTATGAGATCTTTGATTTGAATAAAATTTCACTACTTCCTGACTTCGTAGCTGGAGGTATGGTCTGTCAAAGCTTTTTTTGACAAAAAGAGGGATACCACCTAGAAACTATTCCTTTTTATCTAGTTCAATTATTTACCTTTATATTCTTTGTGTTGGAAGTAAAGCAAAGGCTAGTAATATTGTCTAGAGAGATTACATTGTAGAGAAGTTTTTCATTACTTCGTAAGAGAATCTCTACACTCTCTCCAGTACTTGCATGTTTATAGCCACTAACATCATGTTTGACCCATGTTTATGGGTAGTGGTTATGCCATTAAATTTTTGGTTATGGACCTTATGGTGTCCATTTTCTACCACTATAAATATATAAATATGAGAAGGTTGTACTATTTGAAATAACACATTTCTTCGATATATCTCTACTACTTCTCTATGATAACTTTGAGTATATTATATGAGTTCTGACTCCTAATGGTTGGGTACACGACTTTTAGGAGGGTTGTAGCTTTTAGGAGTGTTGTGTGACCTCAGGGGACGACACTTATATCGATTTGTACCATAGTCAGGGAATTTTATTTCTCATTCAATGGCCTTCATACCACAATACAACAACTATTCTCTCAATGTATCTTAGCCCCTATAGTGACGCGGTATTTCCAACACTTGTGAGTAATCAAAGGTAAACAAATAATCGGGACGGAGGGAGTAAATAATCTAATCTAGGCGTACAAGTGATAAATTCCAGAAGACTAGAAGCAATTCAGCATGAAAAATCAATTCAAGAAGAATGATGCTAGACATCTGTTAATCATCGTTTCTATAACATAAACGGGCGTAATAAACACCATGTTTCCTTTGCATGGGAATTGGGATCGAACACAAATTACAGATAACTTGAATTTTGGGTCATCACAAGCTGCGAATTTGGCAAAAGAAAAAGAGAAAAAAATGGCACAAAGACTAAGGAAAGTGGAGGGGATCATTTGTGATTATTGAGTGAGAAACGGAGAAGAGGTTATGTGAATGATCAAATTCCCTAAAAAAAAAAAAAAGTAAACAAATGACGGAGCCACGAAAAATGTAAGAGCTAAACAAATGAGCGTGACGGACGAGAGGTAATTATTATTTATATGTCATGATGAGATTGATACGACAAATATGATGACAAAAAAGAGAATAAACAAAGGTGAGAAGGAAATAATGAAAGAGTATGAGACGCACCTTTGGTAGAAACAGAAGCAGAAGCAGGAGTTTTAAGAATCGCCATTGTTTGAGAGGAGAGGAGAGGAGAGGAGAGAAGAGGGAAGATGCAGAGACACGCAGTTGAAAAAATGTAAAATTGGGAAATTAGATATGTATTGTGAATGCCTGATGGGACGTGTCAATATCCAAGATTGCATTAATTCAATTCATCATCATTGTCTTCATTCATCTACATCTAATTCTACCTTACCATTTAATTCCTCCCCATCATTTTTTTATTTTTTTATTATAACCGATGACAAATTCAAAACTATTTTGTCTCGGCTTAACGTTCTACTTGCCAATTTTGTCCTCTTGCTATAGGCCTATTAATTTAATTTTTTTAAACAAATAATGTTTAAAATCAAACAAATTAACGAATAGGGCTCATTTGAAATAAATTACCAAAACGGGTTCACGTAAATCAGCTTATACGAAGTTGTGCACTTGTGTTGTGTCTGAAGTCGTGACTTAAGCCAAGTTGTCCAACGCCAAAGCAACTTGTCGTAGCTTATTTCGTGTCAACCTTCTCCCCTATTTCATACGATCAAAATACTCTAATACATTAGAGGCAGTGTGTCGTGATGAGACAGAAAAGGTGCCTTGGGCCTTGGGGAGCTTCATTCCAAGAACAAGCACAGCGGAATAAATCCATGTCGGAGGCCGAAGCATTATTGATGGGGTTAAATGAAGCACGACGAGTGACAAGGCTACAATCGTGTCTCATTAATCAAAGCAAACCTAACTCAATACGGAGTACTAACTAATGCCCAGTAGTAAAAAAAAAAAGGTATTGAATCCACGGGGAAGCGGTAATTAACTACTCTCTCCGATCCAGACCAAAGGTAACATGGTAACAAATGGGTTATTTAAGAAAAGGGGTAAAAAGAAGGGGTAAAGCTAGAAGGATCGACTAAATCAGTAAAGTAGAATTAAAAAGAAAGATAGTTAATTGATTCATTAATCAAAGTGGTCCACTTGCACGTTTGACTAAACAGGAGTACTTGTTTCCCACGAAAAACGGGGTCGGAAATTTGTTTGTGTTCCAAAATATCAGTTCCCTTAAAGTTAGACACAAAATATTGCTTACCTCGACAGATTACATCATTAAAAAAAGTACACAACTCAATTACATGCATTACAACCCTACATTATCCATATTTAAACTAAAACTAATCCTACTTCCTTTATTCCCTTCTTCCATTCCTCTCTTCAGTTGAAACACACAAAAACCAAAACATAAACAAAAACAAAAACAACAAAAAAACTTCAGAAATGGAAAAAAGAAATCCAACTAATGATAAAAAAGATTCCCTTGTTCACTTCTTGATGACAAACTCAATGAAAGGTATCCCTATGAAGGGAAAAATATAAGAAGCGTCTACCAAATGGGCCGTTACTCGAAAGACGGTTTGGTTATGGGGGAGTAGAGCAAAGGAAAAGATAGATGCACATTTACCGGTCTTCGTATAGGCAACTCAAATGCACCATCTGTAAGTATCGACATAGAGACGATAAAAACATGCCTTTCAAGAATCGTTCTGCAAGACGCAAAATAGCACAAAATTTGGTTGTGGGTTACGGTAAAGTGCAACGTTGGGTTAAGAAAGGTGAATTGAAAAGGCATAGTAATCCAATTCACCCTTTTTTAAATGACTCCAACAAATTATAAAGGCTCTTATTTTCACTTTAATTTGTTTATGTTGACACCATACTAATTGAAATCAAGTTTAAAGACAGACGCTACAACGATTCTGAAAACGGGCGACAGATTATGGCGACAAGTACCAGTTGTAGGAACTTAGTCGCCAAAAATCATCGGGCGACTGATTTCAGTCGCCAAATTTGGCGACTGAAGCTGTTGTCGCCAAATGGCCAAATTGGCGACTGAATAGTAGCCACCAATTTGGCGACTGAATATGAGGCAGTCACCAATTTGGCGACTGAAAGCAGTCGCCCATTCTCTGCTTCAGTCAGTCGCCAAATTGGCTGGCAATCCAGTAGCCACTGGTTCATATGCTCTGTTTTGGCGACTGATTCAATCGCCATTTACATCATTTCAATCGCCAAATAACCTGGGCGTTTTTCATGAAAATTCATTTTGGTCGTGCCAAATCCTATTGCAACTTCAATTCCACACCTAACGCCCTGCAAACAGAAAATAACCAGCAATTTGGCGAAGAACACCATTTGAAACACCGACTAATTTTCATTTATTGAAAAATGAGAAACATTATCCAATTACAAGACAACTCAACTAAGTCTCATGTTCAATACTAATACATAGATAACTAAACTATAACTAAACTACATATCGGATATCGGCTCCACTACCGCCACCCTTTCCACGTGGATCGTTAGGTTCGTGACGTGGTTGTGTACCGGGGTTGCAAGTGTTGAAGTAGGTTTCCATGGCTTTGAGTCGTTCTCTCATCAACCGAAACTCTTCATCTTGTTCCGCATTTGCCGTTCTTTCTTGATCAAGTTGGGACTGTAGTTGACTTACAACACCCGGATCATAGGTTTGTCGCGGTTCATAAGAATACCTTCTAGTCGGTTCTTTGAAAAATACACCATGAGCCTGTCCGGACCCATTGACCATCCCCTTCTTGTATCCCTTCACTACTACAAATATAGGTTTAGGAGACGGGGCTAATGGAACGAAATTTTGCGGAACCGTCCTAATGTGTCACTAAAGATGCACGGGATTTTTTAATTCAGAAATACAAGACGGTTCCCATTATAACCCGTCTTTATTTGTTATAAATAAACTAAAGAGAACGGTTAAAATACTTAACCGTGCTCTTTTGTTATCAATTGGAAAGCTAAGAGAACGGTTGCCTAGAGAACCGTGCTCTTTGCTTTTCGTAAAAACTAAAAGAAGACGATTGCCTAGAGAACCGTTCTGTTTGCTTTTCATTATAACTAAAAGAGAACGGTTGCCTTTAGAACCGTTCTCTTTGCTTCTAAAAGAAGACGGTTGCTTTGTGAACCGTTCTCTTTGCTTTTCATAAAAATTAAACAAACATAACGTGTAACACACAGTAACTGCAGCCTTCGAAAACCTTTGAAATTCTGCGAAAGTCTGCGAATTCAAAGTCTGCGTATTTTCCACATTCAGTCTTGCTGATATCTGCGAATTCAATCTTGCTATCAATCGTCCGCCATAGTTTCTTCTTCACCAAGCAACTGAACCATAATCGTACGCCCTCTTTCTCCTTTACTCTTGTTTGAATTACCAATTTTCTCGATTTTATTTGGGTTATTAGGTTTTATGGATGTTTATGTGGTTTTGATGTTGAATATATGATTGTTGTTACTTGGTTATTACTTGAGCTATTCTGATATGGAACATAGTTCACCCTGGGCATTAGTTTCTATTTTTGTTTCATTACTTTTACTGTTTTTCCGACTTTTATAATTCACCGGTTTGTGATGTTAATTTTGTGAAGAATATATGTGGATTGTTCATTTTAGAAAAGCTCCTAATCAGTGTAATGAAACCCTTTGGGAATTATGGTACAAGAGGATCTGAGAATTTTTCAATGTAGAATGAGGGATGAACAGGCTATTCTCGTACACATCGAATTCCCAATGTCTGTAGATGTACAAATGTTTTGCTAGCCTGTGTGGTTTTTGTTTGTAACAAACACCAATTTTGTTCAAAATTACTGTCGATGGTTTGATACAAAACGTGCTGAACAGGAGGGTTTGATGGTGGTTTGTCGATGGTTGTAGGTGAGACGAGAGGGTGTAGGTACCACCTCTGGGACCACCGTGGGTCAGTGGTGACAACGGTGGTGGCCAGAGGTGGTGTGGGGCAAGGGGGTGAGAGAAATCCTAACGGGAAAAGGAGGGGGAGTGTAGGCGAGTTGCTGGAAAACGAATAACAGTGTGTGTGACGGGTTTTGGGCAGTACGTTAGGGCAGTAATGGTGGGTTCTGGTGGCAGCGAGAAGGTGGTGGTTGTAGTAGGTGGTGTAGGCTAGGGAGTGAGGTTGATAGTGGTGGCTAGGGGTGGCCCGGCTGGTGGTTTTCTAGCCTTGAAGTTGAGTGCGCGGGTGAGTAAAGACGAAGTGGCTGCCTGAGGTTAGTTAAGTTGTTGGTCGTGGGGTTTGATCCCTGTATCAAAGGGTTGTGTTAATGCTTAAATGGTTACTTAAGTTGTTGGTCGTGGGGCTTGATCCCTGGATCAAAGGGTAGGGGGATGTTTGTTATTTATGTTTATTGATGATATTATTATTATTATCATTACGGTATTATTATTTGAGTATTGTTGATATTAATATCGTCCTTTTATTGTTGTTTTTAACATTAGTGATATTATTACTATTAGTATTATTATTGCTATTAGTATTATTATCGTTAATAATTGAATTATGAATTTAATAATTGAATTATGTTGTAATTATGTAGCCGAATATGGCTCGTACTTGGATGATTAATAGGAAAAAGGGCGAAGTAGAATATGATGCCGGGTTAGCTGAATTTTATGACTTCGTAATAAAGAACTTGAAAGACAAATCTAGTATGGCGTGCCCTTGTGATATGTGCCGGAATATTAGGTATATGAGCTTTGGAGATGTAAGAATACATTTAAATAAGACAAATTTTAATCCAAAGTACACTTGTTGGATTTTCCATGGAGAATCAAAAAATTTAGATGGAATAGATGTCCAATTTGGGGAGATTGAGAGAGAAACATGCTTGAGTGACGATGAAGAGCCCGATGAGTCTAATTCACTAGAAGATCCGGGTTGTAATATGAATACTGAGGCAGGAGATAGGTGTGACGATATGTTGGATAAATCATGGGGAGATATGTTTGGAGGTGATAAGCAAGAAGGTATTGTAGATGAAACTGATGAGGATCTTGATGAAAATGATTTGGAGGATACTAGTGTTGTATTGGAGAAATTGAAAGATTCTGAAGTGCCTCTTTATAGTAGTTGTAAGCACACTAAATTGGCAGCTCTTGTTAAGTTATATAATTTAAAAGCAACAAATGGGTGGAGTGACAAGAGTTTCACAGACCTCCTGAAATTATTAAAGGACATGCTCCCCGAAAATAATGTACTTCCTGATCGTACATATGAGGCAAAGAAGATACTTAGGGAAATTGGTATGAAATATGAAAAAATCCACGCATGTCCCAATGATTGCATATTATATCGCAAAGGATATGCTAATCTCACTAGTTGTCCAGTGTGTAAGGAATGGCGATATCAAAAGAAGGAGGGGATCACATCTAAAGTTTTGTGGTACTTTCCAATAATTCCTTGGTTGATACGATTATTTGCGAATAAAGATGATGCCAAATTACTCACATGGCATAGTACATCAAAAGCAAATGATGGGAAGTTGAGACACCCGGCCGATGGGAAAGACTGGAAGTTTATTGATGCAAAATATCCCGAGTTTGGCAAAGAACCCAGAAATCTCCGCCTTGCACTCTCCACTGATGGGATGAATCCCTTTGGAAATTTGAGTACTTTCCTCCTTCATTTTTCACAATAATGGTGCATTTAACTGTACACTTGGTTAGAGAAATCAAATACCTTGTTCCAGTTTATCTAAGGTATCAATATCCTTTTGAGAGATTGCTGAAAGTGTACAAGGACTATACATCTAATAGATATCGTCCTGAAGGGTCTATTGCTGAGCGTGCAATCACGGATGAAGCACTTTTTTATTGCTATGCACACTTGTCAGATTCTGAGCTACCTGGGATTCCTAAGAATAGGCACAGTAGTGAGTGGATGATGGGCAAAGGTCTTAGGGGTCATGTTCGTCTAGATATGGCAACTGAGAAATGGCATATAACACATACATTTGTTCTTCATAACGAGGATGAGGTACAGCCGTACATTGAGGAACACAAGGCATTGTTGAAGGCGAAGCATCGAAATAAATCAGAGATGTGGATCGCAAGTGAGCACAATAAGACTTTTAGAGTTTGGTTCAAGGGTCGAGTTATAGAAGACTTGCAACAATATCCTGATTATATTTCTTCTAGATTACAGAGGCTTTGTTTTGGGCCTAAGACTTTTGCATCGTCTTATACTGGTTATGCCGTTAATGGATCCACCTTTTACACTCGTGGGCAAGATGACATGAGCACGATGCAAAATAGTGGTGTTAGTGTAGAGGCAGAAGGCATGCATTTTGCTAGTTCGAAAGATAAGAAACCAGTTTTAAGTCAAATGCATTATTATGGATTCATTGAAGAGATTTGGGAGTTAGATTACACAGATTTTCTAATACCTATATTTGGATGCAAGTGGATTGAAACTAGTAGTGGAGTTCGCAAGGATGAATTAGGATTCACCTTAGTAAATCTTAATAAATTTGGTCATAAGGAGGATCCTTTTATTATAGGGACACAAGCGAAACAAGTATTTTATGTCACCGATCCAGCGGATAAAAAATGGTCAGTTGTGCTATCTGTAAGAAGTAAGACCACAATGGATAGTTGCGATGACGATGTGGTATTTGAGGGCTTTGATCCTCGTGTACCACATTTAGATGATACGGATATATTCGAGCCTTCTAGTTTATATGTTCGTGATGACCATGACGAAGGGATATGGACCAATACCGAGTCTTCTTCTAAAAAACGCCCTCGCGGTTTTGATGCATGATTAGGTACGATTTATTATTATTATTATTATTATTATTATTATTATTATTATTATAATTATAAAATGTTTTTTTTTTACTATGGGCAGCAACGACCTGACTTCAGTCCAAGCAACGCTTCAGTCCCATTATAAAATGTAGACTGATGATCTGACCAAGATGTGCTCACAGAATACAAACTTCAGTCCAAGGCTGGCCCTCGGGCTAATATAGACTAATTTAGTTTTCCTGGTTGTTTATTTTTGCTTAGTGGCAGTATGAGACTTGTTGTATGTACATCATCTGCTGAAATTCTTGTAATTGGCTTCATTATTGATGTTTAAATATAATTTCTCACATTTTACCGCTTTTCATCAGAAGCATTCCTCATCTACATTTCTTATATGCTTTTTTATCTTGCATGTTCCAGTGAATTGCTTTCCCTGTTGTGACTTGCTTTCCCTGTTGTGACTTGTTTTCCCTGTTTATTTTGTTCAGTTGAACAATGGGCCCGCAAAAACGTAAAAGAAGTCGAAAGAACACCTCTGTTGAGGACGCAAGCGGAAAGAAGGGGACATCTTCTCACAGGGGCCGAACTGTTTTAGATATGGCTGCAAGAGCTATTAAACAGAAACAACCCATTGAACTTGAGTGGGACAAAGAAGATAAATTGCCGACAGGAAAATATGCATCTAAGTTTAGTTCATGGATAGGCGTGACTGTTCGGGGGAATGTTAGTCCCGCACTGGATAGTTGGGAGGATGTGGATCAACCGACGTTGAACCTTATGCTGAGTGAACTGACGGTATGTTATTTTAACCATGTTCTAAGTCTTTGGAATGTTATAGTTAGCATGTTATTTATCTGTGTTGCTCTCATGGCAAAGAACTACTCTCTTTATCCATATCATTTTTGTTGTTGCCCTTCCCTGTGAGGTTCATTTTGTTGTTGCCCTTCCCTGTGAAGTTCTCTGGAGCTATGCTCTTTGTGTTCTCGTCAAGGAGACCGAACAGGTATACCTGAAACAAATTGAGAAAAATTCACATTTTAATTGGATTTCAAAACTCACAAATGAATACTTGGTCCTAGAGTGTTGTCGAAGTTAGCATGAAACACATTGCTGTAGGAATGAAGCCTTTAATTGGATTTCAAAACTCACAAATTCACATTTTAATTCATATACATCTGCATTCTGGGAGACTGAAGCCTTTATCTCTGAATGCCCAGCTTCATTAAGAGCGTTTTGAATGTGTTTTAATGCTGGGAATGTTGTTTGCTTGAAGATGTTGTTGTAAGTTGCCAAAAATGGTTCATTCCCTACTGCCACGTACCTGGACTTAGAGCCTCTTGACGATTTGAGATTAGTATCTGTGCATACTAGCAGTATTCAGTCCAATAACAGTGAATGCGCATTAGGAATGGGGCAGATCTGCCGTGTGTACAATATACTAAACATGTGCAGTCAGTAAGTAAAGTAGCAGCAGTAAGTAAGGGCAGTAGGTTGATGCAGCAGTAACAAGAATGGGCAGAGTAGCATGCAACATCAGTAAGGTACAGATGCAATAACAGCCATGGCAGAGGATAGTAAAGGTGCAGAATGTAGTTCATAGTACTGGAGTAGCATGCAGTAGTGATGTGACTGACTAGGGGTTGTTTATGGTTTATCTGTAAAACTGAAAACAAGGATAATAAACCCTGAACTTCGAGACTCAAGCCAAGCACAGAAATCTCTTAGGACAGTGATCTTAAGAGTACCTTAATCACCCAAGCAATGCACAAGGGACTAAAGCAATCTTAAGCCAAATAACTAAGCAAGGCACAAGTTATTTGTGTTAACTAAGCAAGGCACAAGTTAACTAAAATAAGAGAGAAACTCTTAGGCTTTTTCTGTATCCATTCTGCTCTTACAAGTGCATAGAGGCTGCCTTTATATAGGCTTACAAAAGAGATCAGAACCTTACAAGTTCTCTGATCTAAGGGCTCATAATGGCCTAAGTAATCTACACAAAAGATAACAGACTAAGGAGACCAAAAGGAACGTTGGAGTTGTGGTCCTTATACTGAAAGAACCCCTGCCCAAGCTTCCAAAATCCTGCACAAACAGACTGTCAAAAGCATGCTCCTTTTCCTGTCAACACACAGGCTGTTTGTCTGTTTCCATAAATGGAATGACAACTTTTCTGTAACTTCTACTTTGCTCTAGGCTCTTTGCCCATTGTATGCTTTTCTGGACCATGACAAAACACTACTCCCAACGACACTTTAGATGCTTACACCAGCTGTGCAAAAGTAAGGAAGTTCCTTATGCTGGCCTACTCGTTGATTAACCTCTCCTTAGGCTTACTACTGAATTAATGTTGGAAAAGTAGCTGGAGTCCCTGGTTAGACAACTCCCTTAAGGATTCAGGCCATTTCTCTTGGTTGTTGATGAATAAAGCATCCCCCTTTGCTCCTGCATCATCCTCCTCTGGTTGGAGAGGCTTTGTCCTCAAATCCTCATTGTACTCTTCATCACTGCCATAGTAGGGACTGAGATCTCCTATATTGAAAGTACCATGGACCTCATATTCTCCCTGCAAGTCAACCTTATAAGCATTGGCTCCAATTCTTTCTGTGATTTCAAAGGGTCCATTTGCTCTTGGCATTAGCTTATTCTTTCTCTTGCTTGGGAACCTCTCTTTCCTGAAATGCACCCACACTAAGTCTCCTGGATGGAACTCTTTCTTTCCTTTGGGCATGGGACTGTTTTTCTTTGCTTGCTCATTGGCTTTCTCAATTTGTTTCTGGACTTGTGTATGGATCTTCAACATTTGCTCCACCCTTTTCTTTGCATCATAGTTGATAGCCTCCTTTGGGATACTAGACATATCAATGGGCATTAGTGGATTGCTCCCATAGACCACTTCAAAAGGACTCTGACCAGTGGTTGAAGAAGGAGCCCTATTAAAAGCAAATTCTGCCTGAGCAAGCTTAAGATCCCAATCCTTCAATGATTTCTTAACAATGCATCTGAGTATTCTTCCCAATGTCCTATTTGTGACTTCAGTTTGCCCATCTGTCTGGGGGTGGTGGGAAGTGCTAAAAAGTAGCTTGGTGTTGAGTAGCTTCCAGAGTGTCTTCCAAAAATAACTCATGAACTTAGTATCCCTGTCTGATACAATGGTTCTGGGGACACCATGAAGTTTGACAATCTTCCTGAAGTATAATTCTGCCACCCCTGAAGCATCTTCAGTTTTCTTACAAGGCACAAAGTGAGCCATTTTGCTGAAACGATCAACTACCACCATAATTGAATCCTTTCCCCTTTGAGTGTGAGGGAGGGCCACTATGAAATCTATGCTAACATCCTCCCATGGCTTGTCTGGAACAGGCAAGGGAGTGTAGGCTCCTGCTTGAAAGGAACTCTTTGCCCTTTGACAGGCTGCACACCTTCTGATGATTGCCTGGACATCTCCCTCCATTCTTGGCCAGTAGAATTGATCTTGCAGGATGTCCATTGTCTTCTGTACTCCAAAATGGCCTGCCAACCCATTAGAATGAACTTCTCTGATTAACAACTCTCTGTAGGATCCTTTTGGTACACACAACTTGTTTCCTTTGAACAGAAACCCCTCTTGCAAGGTGAATTTGGACCCTTGTTTGTTTGGATCACCTTGCAAGGTCAACCAATCCTCCATGAAGTCCTGATCATCCCTGTACAACTCCTTCATGAATTCAAACCCCAACACCCTTTGCTGAATAGTAATGAGCATGGAGTGTCTCCTAGACAGTGCATCTGCCACCACATTTAGTTTTCCTTCCTTGTGTTTGTTGGAGAAGTTGAATGATTGAAGGAACTCAACCCACTTAGCATGTCTTGCACTCAACTTATGTTGACCATTGATGTATTTTAATGCTTCATGATCAGAATGTAGGACAAAAGGTTTTGGTTTGAGATAATGGCTCCAATACATGAGTGCCCTGACCAAAGCATAGAACTCTTTGTCATAAGTAGAGTAATTCAACTTAGCTCCCCCAAGTTTCTCACTGAAAAATGCTACTGGATTCCTCCCTTGTATGAGCACTGCTCCAATGCCTACCCCATTGGCATCACACTCTACCTCAAACAACTACTCAAAATCTGGTAAGGCCAAGACAGGAGCCTCACAAAGTTTCTGCTTGATGTGCTCAAAGGCAGATTGAGCTTGTGAGGTCCACATGAACATCCCTTTCTTCATTCCTTCAGTTATGGGAGCCATGATGGTGCTAAACCCCTTAATAAATCTTCTGTAAAAAGAAGCCAAGCCATGGAACCCTCTTACTTCAGTAATGGACCTTGGTACTGGCCAAGATTTGATAGCTTCAATCTTCTCTTGGTCCACTGAAATGCCCTTTTCAGAAATAACATAGCCAAGGAACTTAACTTCCCTAGCTAGAAAAGTACACTTTTCAAGCTTCCCAAACAACTCATTCTCCTTTAGCTTGGTAAACAGTAACTCCAAGTGAGTTAGATGATCATGATTACTCTTGCTATACACCAGAATGTCATCAAAGTAGACAACAATGAATTTGCCCAAGTATGGCCATAAGACTTCTGTCATTAGCCTCATGAAAGTGCTTGGGGCATTTGACAGCCCAAATGGCATGACTAACCATTCATAGAGACCATGCTTGGTTTTGAAAGCAGTTTTCCACTCATCCCCCTCCCTTATCCTTACTTGGTGGTACCCCTGCCTAAGATCTATCTTAGAAAACAATTTGGCACCACAAAGTTCATCCAACATATCATCCAGCCTTGGTATAGGGAACCTATACTTCACTGTAATGTTGTTAATAGCCCTGCTGTCAATACACATCCTCCATGTTCCATCCTTTTTAGGGACCAAAAGTGCTGGGACAGCACATGGACTCAATGATTCCCTCACAAAGCCCTTGCTCATCAGCTCTTCTATTTGCCTTTGTAACTCCTTGGTTGCCCCTGGATCACTTCTATAAGCTGGCCTGTTTGGAAGCATGGCACCTGGAATTAGGTCTATTTGGTGCTCAATTCCTCTCAAAGGAGGTAACCCTGTTGGCAACTCTTCTGGAAAGACTTCCTGAAAGTCATGGATTAGTTTCTTCACTTCATCTGGGATGCAAGGGGGTGATTCCAACCTTTTTGCTACCAAGATAAAGACAGGCTGCTCCTCCTTTATCTCCCTTATCATGGCAGATTCAGATAGGAATAGGACTCCCTTTAAACTGCTCATGTTGGGGCTGCCATAATCCTTGGTGTTGGGTGGTAGTGGTGTTAAGATTATCTTCTGGTTTCCATGTTTGAAGGTGTATACATTGCTCTTTCCTTTGTGTAAGGCATCCTTATCAAACTCCCAAGGTCTGCCCAACAATAGATGGCAAGCATCCATTGGTACTACATCACACAACACTTCATCCTTATAGGTTCCTCCAATGGAGAAGGGAACCATACACTGCTGATCCACTTTTACTTCTGCCCCCTTATTGAGCCATCTGAGTTTGTAGGGGTTTGGGTGTGGTCTGGTTTCCAGACTAAGCTTGCCAACCATGGCTACTGATGCCACATTGGTGCAGCTGCCCCCATCAATGATCAGGTTACAGACCCTCCCTTGGATTGTACACCTGCTTCTGAAAATTAGGGACCTCTGATCATTCTCCAAGGGTTGCTGTTGTGAATGCATTACTCTCCAAAGAACAAGGCTATGACCAGTATCAGGTGGTGCCAGCACCTCATCCTCTTCCTCCACATTCTCAACCTCCTCTTCTGGTTCATACTCCACAGTTCCCTCAGTCTCCCATTCATGAATTTCCCTGACAGTAAGGGTTCTCTTAGAAGGACAGTCCTTCTTGAAATGCCCATACCCTTGGCATTGGTAGCATTTTCTTCTTTCATCAGCAGGGATGTTAGTTTTAGGGTTCATGGGTGACTTGCCTTTATCTAGAGGGGGTTTGCCTGTGGTGAATGGTGCTCTTGAACCCTCCCCACCCTTTGTTCCAGTGTATATCTTAGGAATGGCTGCCTTGGTATAGGTCTTTGGTGTATCCTTTCCCAACTTCTGAACTCTAAAAGACAGGTTAACCACATCCTCAAATGACCACAAGGGCTGCAACCTAACTTGTTTAGCAATATTGTAATTTAACCCCTCTAAGAACCTAGCAATCCTTTGTTCTGGTTTCTCATTGATTTCACACTATAAGGTTAACTGTTCAAAATCTCTTAAATAGGTCTCAACAGTCTGGTCATTTTGTTTTAGCTTAGAAAGTTTAATGAACAGATCTTGTGTGTAGTCTTTAGCAACAAATTTAGCAAGGAGTTTCTTTTTTAACTTTCTCCATGACTTAATAGGTTCCTTCCCTTCTCGGGCCCTCTGACTTTTCATGGTTTCATACCACAAGGATGCATAACCCTTAAGTTTGAGGATAGCAACTTTAAAAGCTTTAGTGTCATTGTACCCTTTGTACTCAAAGACTCTTTCTACATCCCTTAACCATTCTAACAAATCATCTGGGTTCAGGCTGCCAGAAAAGTTAGGAATATCTACCTTTAGGTGCTTGTCAGTAGGTGATGCCCTACTCCTGGTGCTAACATCTGAGTCAGTGAGCTCCTCCTCCATATCATGGTCCACTTGCCTCCCCCCAATGCCTGCACGACCTCTACCTCTGCCTCTCCCAGGAGGTCTTCCTCTTTCTGGAGTAGGTATATTGGCCATGACAGCATTGATGGCTTCCAAAGTAACATTGGCAAGGTTGGCTATTTGTTCTATTCTAGCCTCCATACCTGCTAGCCTCTCTTCACTCATGGTCAGTTTTTGTATTTTTAATGTAGGTAGGTGGATGAACTCACTTGTTTCTCTCTTGAACTAACACAAGATAGGACTGTGTTAAAACTAGCTCTGATAACAATTTGATGTGACTGACTAGGGGTTGTTTATGGTTTATCTGTAAAACTGAAAACAAGGATAATAAACCCTGAACTTCGAGACTCAAGCCAAGCACAGAAATCTCTTAGGACAGTGATCTTAAGAGTACCTTAATCACCCAAGCAATGCACAAGGGACTAAAGCAATCTTAAGCCAAATAACTAAGCAAGGCACAAGTTATTTGTGTTAACTAAGCAAGGCACAAGTTAACTAAAATAAGAGAGAAACTCTTAGGCTTTTTCTGTATTCATTCTGCTCTTACAAGTGCATAGAGGCTGCCTTTATATAGGCTTACAAAAGAGATCAGAACCTTACAAGTTCTCTGATCTAAGGGCTCATAATGGCCTAAGTAATCTACACAAAAGATAACAGACTAAGGAGACCAAAAGGAACGTTGGAGTTGTGGTCCTTATACTGAAAGAACCCCTGCCCAAGCTTCCAAAATCCTGCACAAACAGACTGTCAAAAGCATGCTCCTTTTCCTGTCAACACACAGGCTGTTTGTCTGTTTCCATAAATGGAATGACAACTTTTCTGTAACTTCTACTTTGCTCTAGGCTCTTTGCCCATTGTATGCTTTTCTGGACCATGACAAAACACTACTCCCAACGACACTTTAGATGCTTACACCAGCTGTGCAAAAGTAAGGAAGTTCCTTATGCTGGCCTACTCGTTGATTAACCTCTCCTTAGGCTTACTACTGAATTAATGTTGGAAAAGTAGCTGGAGTCCCTGGTTAGACAACTCCCTTAAGGATTCAGGCCATTTCTCTTGGTTGTTGATGAATAAAGCATCCCCCTTTGCTCCTGCATCAAGTAGTATATAGCAGTGGGCAGTAGCCTATGTGTGCAGCAGTAGCGAGTGTATAGCAGACAGTAGGTAGTCGAGTAGTAGCAGCGTGCAATAGGATAACAAGAGCAGTGGTATGTAGTAGTGAGTATCATGAGCAGTATAAGCAATTAGTATAGTCATGTGTACAGTAGCAGATAGATGTAGGCAGAGGTAGTACAGAGTTAACGTATGCAATAGCATGGTCGTGTACAAATGACAGTTGTAGTGGCCGCAAATATGAATGCAATGGCAGAAAATAGTGATGCGAATGGTTTAAGAAGTGACCACAATCACCAGCAACAGATAGCAACTAATAACAACACATAGTGACCAACATCCATATTTCAGACCACACATCCTCATACGTATACAAATTTAAGAGTTCTACCAGCAGGAACTTTACCTAGCAACATTAAAACTCATCCACGTATATCATTAACCCTATTCACAACATGAATCAACCCATAGTATCTGTATATTATAAGTGTCAACAAAAGTTTGTCTTCTCACTTAAAAGTTTGTCTAAACTAATTAAAAGTTTGTTCATATTTCAGGGTGCTTTCCATGTCATTGAAGAGCGTCACGATTGGTGTCTCCAAAAGTTGGCTGAATTATGGAGAAAATGGAAATGCACTTTGGTTCGTGAGTGGATGTATAATGAGACGGGAGCTATCCAGAAGACACCACCACCCTTGTATAAGCAGATTACACAAGATGATTGGAACAAGTTTCTGGCATCTCACACTAGTGAAAAATTCAAGGTAATATTTCTATTTTTGTAGACACGCAAATTATTTCATGATAATATATATGTATATAGTATCTCGTACTATTTTATAATTTCTTCTCTATATGATTTATGTTATTAGGCGATCAGTGATAAGAACAAGGAGAATGCCTCTAAAAAAAGGGAAATACTTTGGCTCACGAGCAGGATATCGAGGGATTCAAGTTAAAGTCGTAAGTTCTATGTAGTGGTTTCATTTTTTAGCTAACTTCCAGGTCAAAAGTTGGCATGAATTTTCATAAACTCTCTTCTTCTTTGATAGAAAGAAGATTTAGCTGCCAAGGGAAAACCAGTGGAAAAAGTTGATCGATATTTAACTTGGCTAAGGGCTCACAAGTCAGCGAAAGGGGACATGACTGATTATGATAAGGAAGTTGCTTTGAAAATTGTAAGTTGAACTTTTTGTAATTTAACTCGGTTTAGTTCAGTTGTTTAATTTATTAGTGCTATTTATTCATTTTTTTTGGCTGCTAAAAACTTAATTAATATTGCTGATTTGCAGGAATCCCTTGAAAAGGATGTTGAGGCTGGTTTATTTGTGCCCGAAGGACGGGAAGACATACTCGCTAAGGCGATAGGCAAGCCTGAGCATCCGGGCCGTGTGCGAGGAATTCCTAACGGTATTTCCATAACTGAGTATTTTGGGAAGGGACCAAAAAAACCGACAAGAGAAGAGTTGTACGAGAAGATCAATTACATGCAACTCCAAATTGATGACTTGGAAAAGCTGAAATCAGTGATGATGCAGTTTTGGCTAACTGGTGAGAAGCCAAGTACTAAAGTATTAGACGATTTAATGAACGAAAGAGCATCTATGAGTACTGAGGGATCGACAAATTCTGCATCACTACAAGTGAGTGAAGAGCCATGCCCAGAGGAGACAACCCGAGAGGAGGATTTTCAAACACCCAAGACTAATGTTCTGAAGATTCCTACCATATCACCACGGCAGGTTGTAAAAGGTTTTCATTAAGAAGGATCTGTAAGCTTTGCATTTAAAACACTATCTAGTTCAAAGTCGATGAAAAAAGTTTTAAAACACTAATCTATCTATGCAGGGGTCTCACAGGCAATCACTCTCACTAAAAGGAGTGCAATCACTACAAGTGACTGAGGATCCACCCGTGACCAATGTTTTGAAGATTCCTGGCCCAGTAACACAACAGGTATATATGTAAGCTTTTCATTAAAGACGCTACTTTATAGTAAATGAAAAAAGTTTGAAATTCTACTATAACTTAAATTTTCAGGCTTGGAAAGATTGTGTGCTATCACTGCCAAACAAATCATCGAAGATAGTGGCTTCAGGAATGGTATACCTATCAAGTAAGAACGAATTTGTTTCCATTCATGGCAGTGCCCTTCGTGATGGTTTTAGAAAAGTGTCAATCAAGGAAATCTATTCTGGGTCGGAAAATGTTGATTTACCAATGCCTGTTGGTGATATGATAACATTGACTCATGCTAAGGGTTCATTTATTCAGTGGCCGCAAAGTCATATACATAGTCCTGTTGATAAGGTAACTAAGATTTCTAGCTAGTATAATGATATAAGATACACTGAGAGTTATACCATTTATCAACTTATTTATGCCAACTTTTAGATAACCATGAAAAAGAATGATCAAGGAAAAAATAAAGCAGCAGCAGCAAAGAAGTCCAAGCCTCAGAAGTGTTCGCCCTCGATTTCGCCATCTTCTTTCCTTGGAATTGAAGTTAGTCACAATTTTAATCAAAAGCAGAGGACCATGGATTTGAAGTTATTAGAAACTGAGGCTCGGGTTTTAAAGGCAAGTGGGACAATGATCAGTGTTCCCATTGATGAACATGTGTTACACAATGAACAAACTTGCTACCTTAGTTATGAGGAGGTTGTTCATTTGTTAGATGAACAAATGATTGGTGCCTCTCACATTACACTCTTTATGAGGTTCGGTCTCTTTGTTTAAGCTTCCCCTTTGCAATCCCATTAGTATATATCTGATAATATGCAAACTAGTACTAGATAGTTACTATGGATTCTTATTGTTGTAGGTATTTGAGTGATCTTGCCGATAGTATGCAAATTACTAGTTACTATGGATTCTCGTGCCCAGAGATCATGTCCTCAGAATCCGTTGCTCCGGATGAAAATTATCGATCCGATTATGTTGCTAGGGCAATGACATGTACCGATTGTGGAAAAGGTCGGAAACTTATATTTGCTCCATATGCCCAGGGGTACGTAATTATAAATTTCTTTTCATAGTATTATTATTGATGACTTGATTAATTATTTTATTATTTTTTGTCAATATTTAAGTTGCTATCTTCGTTGTATTTTTCTATAACTTGTAGTAAGCATTGGATGTTGGGCGTGATCAATCCGGCTCAAAGTACAGTGTATTGGTGTGATCCTGCCGGACATACAGAGCCTCGTCAATTTTTCGTGGATACAATTACCCAGTATGTCTAACTTATTTCTGATCTTTTTATTTTGCCTTCATATATTATACCTCCCGTTACTCCCCTGCATTTGCCTTAAAATGTCTCTGTAGGTTAGGAACAAAAGTTAAGACACCCAAAAGCCATCAATCATAGACCTTAGCTTGTTTTTCTATTATACTTGAAATTAACGCTTCATTATCAACTAAAACTGAATAAATATATAAACCTTGCTATCTATATATACAGGGCCTTTGAGAAAAGGAACTCTATCGATGCACTTGCAAAATATGAGGCCAACGACGTTGTTTGGAAAAAGATTAAGGTACTTCTTGTATATATATATATATATATATATATATATATATATATATATATATATATTGTTTCTCTTATTAAGTATAGTACATGTGCGTGAAGTATTTATTTATAATATGAGCTCCCCTTTCAGGCCCCTTTGCAGCCTTATGGTTCCATTTTATGTGGATATTATATTTGTCGATACATGTTGGACGTCGTCAAAGGAAGATATGTTACTATTACTCCAAATGTAGGTATGTTTTTGGTTTTTTAGTTCATCTACTTACTTACCTCTATCATTTTACTTATATAGGAGTCTTGGATGGAATTTTTCTAACCAATTTTTGAAAATTTGTTTGTAGTTCATGCTTAGAGCCCCATTGACATATTCGCTTGAGCAAATTGACGAGGTGAGGGTTATATGGGCTAACTTTGCGCTCCAGTTTAAGTCAGCCATGAACGATGATGAAGTTTAGCTTAAGTCGTAGCTAGAAGTTTAGCTTAAGTACATACGTATTGTATCTAGAATTTGTGGATCGGAAAGTATGTTGATATATATGAATGATGTAGTATGTTGATATATATGAATGATGTAGTTGTTGGAGCAATGTTGTTGTACGCTTATTTGCAGGAAGAATTATATATTTTAGGCCGGAAGAATTATAAATTAATTTATTAAAAAAAAATAGCAGGTGCAAAGAGAACGGTTATGTTCTCAAGCGTGCTCTATTAATTCAAAAATATGGCGCGAAGTTTGAACAAAAGAGAACGGTTCATCAGGGAATCGTGCTGGAAAGTGTGGTCAAAGAGACTGTTGAACAGGTGCAAAGAGAACGGTTCAAGATAGAACCGTTCTGGTAAGTGACCTAAGAGAACGGTTTAACAGGGCAAAGAGAACGGTTTAACAGGGCAAACAGAACGGTTGAACAAGACATAAGAGAACGGTTCAAGATAGAACCGTTCTGGTAGGTCACCTAAGAGAACGGTTTAAAAGGGCAAAGTGAACGGTTTAGCAGGGCAAAGAGAACGGTTGTACAGGACATAAGAGAACGGTTCATGAGAGAACCGTTCTGGTAAGTGAACACCTAAGAGCACGGTTGAACCGTTCTCTTAGGTAAAGAGCACGGCCAGGGGGAGCACGGTTCCGCCACTCATAGGAGAACGGTTTTAAACCGTCTTCGTATCTATATTTTGTAGTAGTGCTTGACCAAATCAAACCAAATATCATTATCCGGCCTCTCAGGGTGGGCCTCTTTCTCAGCCTCGTATGCCTCCTACATTAGTTGACAAAATTATAATAAGTAAACAAAAAACTTTCATTAGTTAACAAAATTATCATAAGTTAACAAAAAACTATATATTAGTTAACAAAAAACTATCATTAGTTAACAAAAAACTATCTTACATATAATGCTTGGTCTTTTGCCTTGATCCATATTCTCACATTCTTGTCATTGAGCCTGGAATGTGTCTCGCGAAAAAGTTATGGGGCCGTCATCACCGTATCGCCGCTCTCCTTATTCTTCCACCTCTTCAAATGATTAAGGAACCTATAAAAGACACATTCATTAGGTTGCTGTTTTATAAATTTAGTAATATATTAGTTAATTTCATATTGATGCGTGCTTATTTTGTATACTTTTTGACATTATTTAGCACGCATTTCTATGCATTTTCACGCACTTTACGTGCCGTTTCCCCCCTTTTTCTTCTCTTTTTGTACTTTCTGTTGTTTTGCAGGAATTATGCAAAAGTTGAGGAAACCGAGCTTTTCTCGTCCAAAGTAGGCCCTTTTAAAAGATGGTACAAGTCAAGGAGTCCCATAACCCCAAATGTGCAATACCAAGCTTAAAGGAACGGTAACCAAGGCAAGGACGAAGGACAAAAGCAAAAAGAATCGGAAAAAGAAGCTAGTTGTCTGTCAGTTACTCGATCGAGCAAACATCAAAGCTCGATCGAGTGGATGCAGGAGGAGAAAGCCTCGATCAAAGTACTGGATACTCGATCGAGGAATATGCAGGAAGGACCAAGTCCTTGAGGATCTCAAGGTTACTCGATCGAGCAGATGCCTGCTCGAATGTACTCGATCGAGTACATTCTGAAGAACAACTACTCGATCGAGTGGTTCAGTCACTCGATCGAGCAACTCACTTATCTGTACCGGATATGCATTTCTCGTTTTAGGTTTAGTGATTAAGGAGTTAACCTAATCCCTATTTAAGGATTAGGTTAGCAAACTAATCAAACACTTTTGACTATTCACACTTTTCATCATTCAGTTTTTACAATTGAGTTTTCATTTATCATTCCAGATCTAAACACTTTTGCTTCTAGTTTTTACATTTCTCAATCATTTAGTTTCTAGTATAAGCACTTGGATTCCGTTCAACCTTTCCGCAGTCATTGTAATTCCTTTCTCTACCTTTGTTTCTTATTATTTTGTTTATTTTATGATTTCTAGTATTTCGTCTTTATTAATCATGTTGAATATCGTTATTATCGTTATTGTTAGTATAGATCCCATAATCATGCGTAGCTAATTTCTATAATTTGTTAGGATGAAGGGACTCGCGGTAGTAATGTCGTAGGATTTGCATGTTAGTCGTCTTTGCGACGAAGTTCACCCATAAACAATTTAATTATGAAACTAGTCAAATGAGTGCATGCAGGAGACCAGTTTACCTAGTAACACTACAAGAATACACAAAACAGGCGACGGAAAAATGGCGACTGAATGGTGTAGTCGCCAATTTGGCGACTGAAGGGTGAGTTTGGCGACTGAAAACAGTCGCTATTTTGGCGACTGTAAGTTTTCCCAAACTTTTTTCCAACGACACAAATTGGCGACTGAGATAAAATTTTGGTGACTAATTTCAGTCGCCAATTATAGCGCCAAAAGTTGGCGTCTTACGAGGCAATCGCCAAATAGTCTTATTGCAGTCGCCAAATTGGCAACTGTATCCCCCAGTCGCCAAAATTACTAATGCAGTCGCCAATTTCCGCGATAATTAAATCAGAAACTTGCATCCCCTTCATTATTCGCAAACCCAAACAACATTAAAACACAAAACGCAAACCACCCGTCAAACCACCCGTCACCAACACCCACTTACACACCTAACCCACCACCCGCCGCCACCACCCGCCACCACCAGCCACCACCGCGTCACTAGCCGCTGCCACCGCCGCCACTTGCACCTTCATTTATCGAATTAAAGGTTTGTTGTTCTTTTTAGTTTAATTTCAGTTTTTAATTTTATTTTTGTTTTGTTTTGTCGATTTAGTAATGTAGTAGCCAATTAGGATCGTCTTAGCTTATTAGGTTGTAGTCAATTAGGTTGTAGTAGCCAATTATGATGTTAACTAGATAAATTGGGGGTTAGGGTTTATATGAAATTGGGGGTTAGGGTTTATATGTCGATTAAGACGAGTTTTTTTGCCTTATTAATGTTGTTATGCTTATAATTGTTAGTTAATTATGTCAAATTAGATATTAGGGTTTATAAAAATTGGGGATTTTTTGATAAGTTATTATTTGGGGTGTGTAAATTATGGTTGTTTAAGTTAATTAGTGTGTAAATATAAATCGCCTTAGTTTATTAGGTTGTAAATAATGGAGATTTTTGATGTTAGTGTTTATAAAACCTTACCTGGATCGAAAGATTGGTAGGTAGTCTTGTTTAGGATGATTTATGTAACCTATCTAGATCGAAAGATTAATAGGGGAGTCCAGGGTGATTTCTGACCGAAAGGATATTAATCGTTCCCACTTCGTTTATGTTTCGACTGACCTAGTTTGTTTTGTGACATGCATTACCGCGACAACCTGAATCCTGACATATTCCCCTTTTATTGTTTAAAACTCATCTTTGTTATCTTTGTTTTAATTCTTTTTCATCTGTTTTAGCTACAATCTCAACAACAACCCCTCCCCCCCAATTCGTGACTTATAGACTGACCTTCTTCTTACAACCTTGTCTCTTTGTGGAATTCGACCCTACTTTCACTAGCTTCTAGTTAGTAGACCTAGGTTTATCTTTGATACTAAACGACGGTATCAAATTTTGGCGCCGTTGTCGGGGAGGCAATAGGTTTTAAGTTTTTGTGTTAGTTTATGGTCTGTTTGTCTTAAGGAATTTCTTTTAATTCCTTAAGATCGTTCTTATTCTTTTTCTCAGTGTTGTGTATGCCCAGGTCTTCCAGGTACGAATTAGTTGCTGTTAATCCGGAACCCGAAAGAGCCTTCATGTGCCGCAGAAGAGAAAGAAGAAGAGCGAGTCAGGAAGAAGTCTTGAGTATTCCCGAACCAATTACTGCTGAACCAGTCAACCAAATCACTAAAATGCCGAATATCGCGAGCCATTCCGAACCTAAGGCTGACTCTATTCCGATGGGGTTCACTCTTCTAGCCGATGAAGCTGGCAATACATTTGATATTCGACCTTCTTATATCAACTTGGTCAAAAGGAATATGTATCGGGGCACAGCTTGAGAGGACCCGAGGAAGCATATGGAGATATTCATTGATTACTGCTCAACTATCCCGACGTCCGCGACGGTCACTCAAGATAGGATTAAGGAAGTCCTTTTTCCTTTTTCCTTATCCGATGGGGTTAGGGAGTGGTACCGTGATCTGGATCGGGAGGCTGCTGAGATAACTGATTGGAAATATTTGGCTCTAGCTTTCTACAAGAAGTACTACCCGCCTCAGAAGACGAATGCCCTCCGTTCCCATATTATTAACTTCAAACAATTTGGGACGGAACACCTGCATGAAGCTTAGACTAGGTTCAAGAAGATAGTGAGGGCATGTCCTCATCATGGTTTCCAATCATGGTTCATCAGCAACCACTTTTACAATGGGTTGTTTGATGACCACCGAGCCATCCTGGATGCTGCTGCGAAGGGACGGTTCCAAAAGGAGACCGATGATGACAAGGGCTGGGGGATCATCGAAGAGATGGCTAATCATTGTGCGGAGTATGGGAACCCAAGGTCCGGGACAAGAACGGTGGCCGGGATAAATACTGAGGGTGTTGAGGCTAAGATTGATAAATTGGCTACGAGGTTTGACCTTTGGGACAAACAGCAGGAGGGTAGTCAACAGACGGTTCACCTTTTGCAAAAGGGTGAACCCATGATGTGTGAGCACTATGGAGGAGCTGGGCATTCCCCTATTGAATGCCTAGCTGAAAAGGAGCAGGTATTTTCCTTCCAACAATTCCGTCAAGGAGGAAACTTCTATAATCAGAACCAAGTTCACCCTAACCTAAGGTGGACTAGTCAAAATGTGCTCAACCAACCCCACCGCCACAACAAAACTACATCCCACCTCACCGCAACCAAAATAACTTCCAAAAACCACCTCAATTCCAACCGTCACAATCCGGTGCTTCCTCATCTGGAGGAAATTCAGAAATTGGAGAGTTGAAGACCTTAGTTCAGTCCTTGGCATCCTAAATGCAAGCTGGGAATGCGTCCATAAAGTTGTTGGAGTCGCAGATCGCTCAATTGGCGGTCAAGCAATCGTCGCGACCCCAAGGGCAACTACCCTCACAAACCGAGCAACGTAATGAGACCATTAATATGGTGAAATTGAGGAGTGGACGTGAATATGAGGGGCCAAGGATGGAAGTTTATGATTAGAAAGGAGAGAAGAGCAGTATCAAAGAGGCTGTGAACAAAGCTGGGGTCGATCGAGCAGATTACAGAGCTCGATCGACCGAAAATCAGGAAGAATCACTCGATCGAGGAGTTGTCAGAGCTCGATCGAGTGAGGTTGACAGAGAAGTCCTCGATCGAGCAGTACCACTTGCTCGATCGAGTAAAGCAGAAGAGGGGATCACTCGATCGAGTGATTCGTTGGCAGAAAACACTCGATCGAGTGTTCTACAGAGAAGAAAAGAGAAGAGAGAGCTAGAACAGGCAGAATATGAGAAGCAGAGTGTGGTACGTCGAGTCGATATGAGGGACGTTCTGTACCTGTCTAGGCTAGTGGAAAAAGAGTTTGCTAAGTTCGTGGACACGCTGCGGGAGTTGAAGGTACATGTTCCTTTCCTTGAATTGTTACTCAAGGTACCTTCTTATCTGAAGTTTATGCATGAGATTTTAATGCGCAAGCGTACCGTAGACGTTAGTGAAACCGTTGCTTTAACGGAGGAATGTTATGCATTCCTCCAAAATAAGAGTCCACCTAAGCTAGCCGACCCAGGTAGCTTCTCTATTCTGTGTCAGATAGGAACCCATGTTATTGATAACGCTTTGTGTGACTTAGGGGCCAGTGTTAGTGTGTTACCCCTGTCATTAGCAAGTAAATTGGGTTTTTTTTCTAAATTCAAGTGTACAAACATGACGGTCCAGATGGCTGACCGTAGCATGTCAAGACCCTTAGGCATCTTAGAGGACATTCCTGTTCAGATAGGAGAGTTATTTATACCCGTTGACTTTGTGGTCCTTGATATACCCGAGGATTCCTACACACCGATAATTTTGGGTGGACCTTTTCTGCACACTGCGAAAGCAGTGTTTGATGTAGATACGAAGACATTGACCTTTCAGGTTGGTGGCGAGGACCTAACTTTTAGGCAGACTAACACACCAAGGTCACCCATGTCTGTTGTTCCTTGCTATTCTTTGACTGATGACGTTTCTGCAAATTTAGATTTGTTAGAATTGACACCTCTGCCTCATACTGAGAGCAAAATAGAGGAAGATTTCTTGTTGATTTCTGATGCAGATACGGAGCCTGACTATAACCCGGATGGATGGGGTCGATTGTCTTTGAGGAACAAGGAAGAGAATCCCGAGGAACGCTCAACGAAGATGCATAGGACGTCAAAAGACTACACCATGGTATATGATCCTGTCAGTAACACCACCGTCTGGAAATTGAAGACCGAAGTCGTCACGACCGCGGAAGGGAGTTCCGGGAGCCAAAAGCCCAGTCGTGGGCAATGAACATTCGTTTCCTGAACTTTTAACCCGGGTTTGCAACCCCGTGCACTTTGTAATAGACAATTTACTGTTTTTTGTTAGACTTAGACTACTTTTTGCTTAAACTGTTAGACTTTTTAGTAGTAATCCATAGGTAGACTAAAGACTATGCATGAATCCGAGATAATTTTGTGGTTCTTTGTATGTTTGTAGTTGTTTGGTATTCTTATGCAGGAATGGACCGGGCAAATACGAAGAAAAAGAGATCAAAACAGAAAAGAAGAGGAAAGAATGAGCTTCACCGTAGAAAAGCCTCGATCTATCTCTGTATTTTGCTCGATCGAGTGAACACCAGTGAAGAAATACTCGATCAAGCTTGGAAGAGCTCGATCGAGGAGAAATCAGTCGAGGGAGCTTCAGTGCTGACAACCACTCGATCGAGTGGACTTCAGAACTCGATCGAGCAAAAATGCCTTAAGTTAATCACTTGATCGAGTAGTTTTAACTACTCGATCGAGCACTTCTCAGCCTATATAAAGGGAAGTATTTGATGCTTTGCTCATTTCATTCGATAGATTTCAGTATTTTCGACCCCTTTTCTCCTCGATTCCTCTCTAAATCTTTGTTTTTCCTTAATCAATTCCCATAATCTCACTTTAATCCACCCTAAGTAGCCTTATCGAGTGAAATCCCTATCAAAATCAACCTCAAATTTGAGTAATTTGGGATTTTCGAAACCTAGGGTTTGCTCGTTCGAATTAAGTGACTTTCGGTTGTGCATTTGTGATTTTTCGTTCATTTCGACCCCATTTTCATCAAGTAAGTTGTTATTTTTGTTCAAATTCATTATTATTTCATCTTTTTGCCCCAAATTTCGAATTTAGGGTTATAATATGAGGATTTGGCCGAAATTTTTACGACTTACTGTTGAGTTTGCGTTGGTTGAGCTTATTGTGATGTTGATTTGCAGCGATGGAAGGAAAACAGACCACCACGGCCACCACCAGCACCACGGCGACAGTCGCAGCAGTCAGTCGCACTCCGTCCACCACTGTCGTGGCAACCACGTCCGCTATGGTGGTTGCCAACCCCCGAGTCCCTGCTCCTGTACATACCACGCCACCGAACACCACGACGTACTATGCCACCTCCGTCACAACCATGGCACCAGTGGCCTCTTCCTCAGCTAATAAGGGAAAGGAGAAGGTCCAAGTTCTAGGGCAGAAAGGTCGAAAATCCGTCCTTGGTATGCCACCTCGTCGCGCTCCTCGCCCACCAGCTACACCTGCGATTCCCTCAGTCGAGGAAATCCCCGAGGTAATTTTCACTGACACCCATAAGAGAGATAAGATGGAGGTTTTAGTTGATATATAATTTCATTCGTGGTAGTAGATTTTTGCTTCGTCCGGACTTAAATAGATTAGGTTTGCTCAAGCCCCTAGTTGACCTATTGACTGGGACGGGGATGGCTGGGTTAGCGACCATGGTCGAGTCAACTTACCGAGTACCCACCTTGGAGTTCTTTAGCTCCTATTCGTTTTCTGCTGACACCTTTCTGGCCCACCCGACCGAGCCCTGCATTCATTTTCGACTCAGAAATGAGTCATACGCCTGGACCTTAGCTAGGTTTGGGGAGGTTTTGGGGCTGGTTAGTGACGGATACTTAAGAACACCTAGGAACTTAGTTCCGCAGATGTGGGAGGCCCTTTCGCACGTACCTTTCGCTAGCCGACGGGTCGCCCACGTCCATAGTCCTGTAGTTCGTATTTTCCTCCGGTTGCTAGGAGAGACCATCTATGCGCGACCTGAGCCAAACAACATCCGTAACATTGAGTTGGTCATAGTCACGGGGTACCTGAACATTGAAAGCGGTACCCCTTTTGTCCTTAACATAGCCTACCTTGTGGCTACCCATCTAGGCGACATAGGTCGCAGAGTCACCGTCGTTGTTGTAAACGACGGACTCGTCACCAGGATTTACCGATACATCTTTGACGCTTTGCCTGGTGGTGAGCCCGTATCCCACGACATCTACCTTTCTACAGGCGCCATGGTCCAGTTGACCTGGTTCGCCCATGCTGATCGCCGGACTTGGAGGATTGCTTGGTCACCCGCAGTAGTCCTCCCTTCTGACTCTTTACCTACACTCATCCCTCTCACCAATGTTGAGGGATCTAGACCAGAGCCACCTACCTACCGCATCTCTTTCACCCTTTCCTCTTCAATGAGGAAGCACACTTCACCTGAGAGAGAGGTCGGAGCCACTTCAGGTTCCCGACCTTCACCGTCATCACGACCATCATCATCCTCTCAGCCGACCACCTCTCACACCACTACACACACCACCACCATTCCTACGCCTACACCCACGCCTAAACCTTCACCTTTCACTACCCCTTCTTCATCATCATCATCCACCCCAGGCTTCCATGCACATTTCATTTTGCCTCCACTTTTTGAGGTACCACCGGCAGCAGACCGGGGGTACCATGATCCTTTCCTTTTTGAGCTTCTCAGGGCCCAGTCCGTTCTTCAGAGGGACCTTGCCTTGGTCAGCTTTCCAGATTACGACGCGAGGATGCGCACTGGCACATTCCGACCTCCCAGTGGTCCTCACCCCTCTTTCTACCGATACCCAGTTGGGGGGTACCCACAGACCTCACCTGAGGCACCTGGGGAGACAGCGGTATAGAGGGAGGTGAGGCGACGTGCGGAGGAGGCCGCTCAGTATGCCACTGCCAGTGGAGGAGCCGAGGCAGAGAAGAGCTCCGGTGATGAGAGTGAGAGTGGGAGTGAGGAGAATGGCAGCGATGATGAGGAGAGTATGCGGAGTGACAGCTGCAGCTGGTTTGGGGAGGTTATGCATTCCTTACCTTGTTTCCATCTTAGTTTTTCTTTTATGCTTTATAGTTTTGTATATATCTTACCCTATAGGAACATGTATTAGGTTATATACCCCCTTCCCCTGTTCTGTAGCCAATGAGGACATTGTCTGGTTTGGTTTGGGGAGGAGTTGCATCCTTTTACGTCTGCATGTTTCTTTTTTCTTGCATGCATTCACGTTTCCCTTTATGTTTTTTGCATTTCTTTTTCACTTTTTGCATTTCTTTTTCAAAAATACAAAAAAATGCACGTTTACTTTTACATATAGTTGAGTCGGAATGGAGTTTTCTGTGATGATATTGCCTTCTAGGAGGAGCTCCGAGTTGATTATTATTTGCAGTTTTTCACCATCATTTTGTAAAAGACCATTTAGCATGTCTCGAATTCTGCTTTGAAAATTATACTTGGACTTTCTGGACTTGACTTGACTTGTATTTGGCAAACCACACATACTTTCTGAGTTTTTAGAGCCATAACCGGTGACATTCATGACCAGTTTATCTAGGATTGAGAGTAGTACTCCCTTCATATCATCGGATTTCACATGTATGACTTTTGATTGCTTTTTGCCTGCACGCATGGTTTTGTGGTTGATATCACATGTTAGGAGAATACTTGCATTTCCCTTTTCTCCTTTTACCCATATAACTCCACATTTAGCCAAAAACTGCCAGTTGCCCTATAAACTACACCCAGATTTAGCCTACCTTGTGTCGAGCTAGCCGTAGTGTTGTTTTGTGGTATACGTTCATTATATCCGTTTTGGTTTGGTCTTTATTTTTAGAGTTGGTATCTGAGAAGTTGGAACTTGAAGTCGGGAGTATGTTTTTGTCATGAACTTAGCAAAAGAAAAGGAAAGAAAAAGAAAAGAGAAAGAAAAATGATTCCCGTGCTCTATTTATATCTTTTGGGAATAGAAATAGAAAAAAAAAGAAAAATAGAAAAAAAGAAAGAAAAGAAAAGCAAGAAAAAGAAAAAATGTTTGCTAAGCATGATTTTGACCGATTCAAGTTCCGGGGTTAGTTGTGTGATATGCCGTCATCACCGTATCGCCGCTCTCCTTATTCTTCCACCTCTTCACATGATTAAGGAACCTATAAAAGATACATTCATTAGGTTGTTGTTTTATAAATTTAGTAATATATTAGTTAATTTCATATTGATGCGTGCTTATTTTATATACTTTTTGGCATCATTTAGCACGCATTTCTATGCATTTTCACGCACTTTACGTGCTGTTTTGCCCCTTTTTCTTCTCTTGGTGTACTTTATGTTGTTTTGCAGGAATTATGCATAAGTTGAGGAAACCGAGCTTTTCTCATCCAAAGTAGGCCCTTTTAGAAGATGGAACAAGTCAAGGAGTCCCATAACCCCAAATCTGCAGTACCGAGCATAAAGGAACAGTAACCAAGGCAAGGACGAAGGACAAAAGCAAAAAGAATCGTGAAAAGAAGCATGCTGTCTGTCAGTTACTCGATCGAGCAAACACCAGAGCTCGATCGAGTGGATGCAGGAGGAGAAAGCCTCGATCGAAGTACTGGATACTCGATCGAGGAGTCTGCATGAAGGAACAAGTCCTCGAGGATCTCAAGGTTACTCGATCGAGTACATTCTGAAGAACAACTACTCGATCGAGTGGTTCAGTCACTCGATCGAGCAACTCACTTATCTGTACCGGATATGCATTTCTCGTTTTAGGTTTAGTGATTAAGGAGTTAACCTAATCCCTATTTAAGGATTAGGTTAGCAAACTAATCAGACACTTTACTTTTGACTATTCACACTTTTCATTATTTAGTTTTTACAATTTAGTTTTCATTTATCATTCCAGATCTAAACACTTTTGCTTCTAGTTTTTACATTTCTCAATCATTTAATTTCTAGTATAAAGACTTGGATTCCGTTCAACCTTTCCGCAGTTATTGTAATTCCTTTCTCTACCTTTGTTTCTTATTATTTTGTTTATTTTATGATTTCTAGTATTTCGTCTTTATTAATCATGTTGAATATTGTTATTATCGTTATTGTTAGTATAGATCCCATAATCATGCATAACTAATTTCTATAATATGTTAGGATGAAGGGACTCGCGGTAGTAATGTCGTAGGATTTGCATGTTAGTCGTCTTTGCGACGAAGTTCACCCATAAACAATTTAATTATGAAACTAGTTAAATGAGTGTACGCAAGAGACCCGTTTACCTAGTAAAACCTTACCTGGATCGAAAGATTGGTAGGTAGGCTTGTTTAGGATGATTTATGTAACCTATATAGATCGAAAGATTGATAGGGAAGTCCAGGGTGATTTCAGACCGAAAGGATATTAATCGTTCCCACTTCGTTTATATTTCGACTGACCTACTTTGTTATGTGACATGCATTACCGCGACAACCTGAATCCTGACATATTCCCCTTTTATTGTTTAAAACTTATCTTTGTTATCTTTGTTTTAATTCTTTTTCATCTGTTTTAGCTACAATCTCAACAACAACCCCCCCTAATTCGTGACTTATAGACTGACCTTCTTCTTACAACCGTGTCTCCCTGTGAAATTCGACCCTACTTCCACTAGCTTCTAGTTAGTAGACCTAGGTTTATCTTTGATACTAAACGACGGTATCAAATATTTCAAAAATATCTTTCAAATGGATACATCCATCTATATTGAACGGGTCCTCCAACTTTGGCTTCGTAGGGCAAATGGACCGGTAGATGCTCCATGGAGTTGAACAATGAAGAGGGGAAATATCATCTCAAGCTTACACAATATTAGTGATATTTGATCTTCGAGACGAATCATGTCACCAACACATATTGAGGACACAAACATAAATCTCGGAAAAATTGTTTATTCTCAACAATTGCATTCCAAACGGTGGTTGAGAGGAGATGATTCAAAGCAACGGGTAATAGTCGCTCCATGAATACATGACAATCATGACTTTTCATGCCTTGTAACTTGAGCTTCTTAAGATCAACACATCAACGAAAAATTGAAGCATATCCATCAGGAAACTTCAAATTTCGTAACCACTCACGTAATACCACTAGTACAAAAATCCCCTATTGCGTCAGTTCTAGGTGAACTATTGCGTCAGTTCTGGGATGACATATATCGAAGGACGTTTATTGAAACATCAGCTTTAAAACTGACGCAAAAAGTTAGCATTTGCGTCAGTTCTTAGTCTAAAACCGACAAATAGGTTATCAAATACATCAGTTCCTTAAATAGAACCGACGCAAATAGGGGTAGAACTGACGCAAATACTCCTCCTTTTGCGTCAGTTGTTCAAAAACTGATGTATTTGATAACCTATTTTAGCGCTAAGTAGAGTGGTATATGCGTCGGTTATTGCTGGAACTGACTCTTTTGCACATATTTTCGCGTCAGTTTTTATGTAACTGATGTATTTGATAAGCTATTTTAGAGTCATTTAGAGTGGTATATGCATCAGTTATGACAGGAACCGACTCTTTTGCTCTTATTTTTTTCGTCATTTCTTTTCAAAAACGATACAATTACTGTTTACCATTTGTATCATTTGTTGTAAGAACTGATGCAAATTATTTTTATGTTTTTAAAAAAAAATTCGCTACCAAAATTTCGGCAGCACCTCCTTATAAAATAGATACCCAAAACGCCAAAAATTTAAAACCAGCTCCATTAAGATATCCATCCAAAGGACATTACATTTCCTTTGAACCAACAACGTTCATTCCAAAATTCAATCCCCTATTACAACAAACGTTTCAACAACGTTCATAATACAATCTAACCTAAGTAACAATCCAACAAAAGTTATAGTTATTACATACTAAGTGAATCTATTCTAAACGTATATTATCTAAACATTTATTAGCCCAAACTTCTCTAACCACATTCAGATCGATCATTGACACCGGTGTAGTTGCAATTTTCTGTATTTTCAAAATAAATATTATAGAAATAATAAATATAAATGAAGAATGAAAATTGACAATGAAAAGCTAAAATAAGATTGAATTACCTCTTCAAAGTCTATCTCCGCCAGTTTACAATGGTAAAAGGTTATGTCATACATCCATTTCATAACATAATAACCACACTCATAATCTTCTGGTTATTGCGGACACTAAAGTTTAAAAAAAGGGTTATTCTATATGGTAATTACCCTGTGTTTTTTCAAATTCTACATGGTAACCGTACTTTTCGTAGAACACACATGGTAACCCTTAACTCTATTAATACAACTTGTCGTGACCCTAAATTTTTTTCCGTCAACTTTGCCCGTTAAGTATATGTGACGTGGCCTATTGGATTTGAGAATTACTACAAGATAACCCTATGTTTTTTAAATCCTACAAGATATCCTACCGGTTTTTTGGTTTTTAGAAAGGAAACACTCTTAAAAAAATACTTCCTTAGTTCCTCAACTTATCCTTCTTAGTATGTTTTTACACAATTACTCCGCAAAAATGTCAATTCTTATTATCATCATCATCTCTTTAAGGTATCATTACCATAAATATCCAAAAATCGGGTTCAATAATTAACAAAATAATCCACTATTACGCCCAATGTATGTTTACAAATGAGCCTCCACTCCTCAATTGTAACCAACTTTACTGTGCCAATTTGTCGAATAATTCAAGTGAGTCATTATAGTCTTTAAAACATTTAAAATTTTGGGCATTTGACGATGTTTAAAAAAAAAACCTTTTTTTAATTAGGTTAAACCTATGAATCAAAATTGGGATGATTATTATAATGATTGGTATGTTGATTATTATAATGCTCGGTATGGAGTACTTTTATTACTTTGATATTTATAAGATATTGTCGGGAATTTTTTTACAACGAACAAAGTTCTTCCAACATATTTCTTTCAAAGCATGGTTAATTAAGGGTAAATGAGGGTAGATTTGACAATTTGGGTCTAATTGAGTAGAAATTGTGAAAAGAAGATTAATTAAGGGTTACCAGGTAAAAAATAAGGTTATGTTGTAAAATATTTAAAAATATAGGGTTACTAGGTAAAAAATCTAAAATTTAACTGGCCACGTTACATATTTAATGGACAAAATTAACGGAAAAAAGTTTAGGATCACGGCAATACGTATTTAAAGAGTTCAGGTGTAACATCCTTTATTTTCGTAATTCATAATTTTAATGATTTAAATAAGATTTCGGAAGAAATTAATATATGTTATTTTATTTATTTTCGTAAACTTGAATTTAAATAATAAGTTAAGTTTTATGTAAGATTTAAATAAACTCCGACATGATACGTCGCTCACTTGTCATTTCCGTTACAAATAATTCCTGACTCCTTACTAAAAACCCGCTCCTTACTTTCCCTTACAAAAGAAAAGATGAAGTCACTATTCATTCATCCTCTTCCTTAAACCTAATCCCCATTTGTTCATCTTAAATAAAAACCCCAATTCACAAATCTTCTCATAAAATCTTCGTTTTTTAACGGAACTTAGCTATTCTTGCGCCTAAAGACTCGTGAGATCGTCCCCGTCGTTTTAAGGTAAACAATCTTGCAATTTGTGATATTTGAATTTTCGGCCTGTTGTGTATTTTTGAAATTCGTGAGTCAATTTTGATGCTTTTGTTGTTTTAACGGTGATTGTGGTAGCTCGGAAGAAGACTTGGTGATTGTTGAAGAAGACCGCGAGGATTCCGCTAATTAAAGGTGACATTGATGAAGAAACTCGACTTTTGTCATAAAGCATCAATCTATATGTTTTTTTACACTAGTTGTTACTCCGCGCGCGATGCGTGCGGACTTCCAATGAAGGTAATTTATAATTAATTCGATCTTCGTCATTTCAACATATTTCAGTTATTTGTTCGTATCGTACCAATTTGGGGTGATCATCTACTGTGGAATTATTTTTATCAGAAAATAATTATGCATATTCGATTATAATGATATAGTCCAACTATCAGGTACTTCGTATAAATTATGTGAACATAACTAAGACATATATGTAATGTAGAAATAGTCTAGATAAAACCATATTTATAACAAATGTCGACTTACAATCTTAAGATTTCTTACTCCTTCAATGTTGAAATAGGACTTATTCAAATTAATCGATTACTTCGAACGTATCAATTTAAAGAATGACTATAGATCATAACCTAGCCTTACACAGATTGTATACGGAAAGAGTTCAGAATTTAAGTACAAATGCATAGTATAAATTTAACACGAGTATAGCATATTTGAATTTACTAAATCGCGACACAATTTAATATACGATAATATGCAACATGTTTATACCCATTTTTTGTTCGTTGTTATTCAAGAAAAGCTTCAATTAAGAGTTACTGGTCTACATTAGTTCAGCTTACAATTCAGCATTGTTGCATTAAACCTACAGCGTTTGGCGTACTAATCTGAATCGTAATACGCCTCATCCTCTGACAATATATTAAAGGGGCCATCGTCATGAACAGTTGTATCATCCATGTCTCTGTGTCCCTCTATCCAAACATGGTAGATATACCTTGCGTCTTTTGTTGGTAAATCAAGACAACTACATTGGATAGAAAACACACGACCCCACCTTGACCTGACTATTAACCCGTCTCTTCGTTCACTCTTCACCTGACTCTTATAATCAGCTGTCATCTTAGATGTATCTTTTCCAACTGCAAATAAAGAATCCCACTTTCTGCACACTTCAGACATACTACGTTTGTCTTGATGATTGAGACTCTAAAAAATGCTGGTCATTAACTCATCAGAACTGAGCAATAGATGGTTAATTCGATTGCCTACTATCGTCTCTTTTAGCACATACTGTGTCTTGAGCAATGATTTAGATCTGAATTGCTCCTTTTTCCATCGTATGTAGTCATTCTCAAACTCACGCCTGTCTTCTTTGTTAAAGTAAACAACACCTGTACAGGGAGGCATACCTATTTAGCTGCAGAAATTATACATTGAAGCTATAGACTTAAAATAGAAAAAAAACCAGTTATGGCTTAGATAAATGCTGGGTTTATGAAGGGTGTCATATTGGTTTATTTATTGTTAATTGACTGCTATTGATGAAAGGTATGATATCTGCATGACATGAAACCACATGGCATACGCATCAATCTTTATATTCATCAAAGATACTTGAGTTTAGTATGGGTGCAGTAGGTTTGGGGTTGATCGTGATATTTGTACGTCAGTCGCAATTATTCATGTGTATATAATTTCTTGCACATCCAGCATAATGTTAACAAGACAGTCAGGTTAACCTCTTTTGGCTTCATGAAATGGGCTATCTCTTCTTATAGGTGTGTCGTAAGCGCAATCGTGGAATTTTATTACAGTCAGACTACGTGAGAGGCACCGTAACACCTAGCAAAAGAAACAATGAAGCAGAAGAAGAAAGTGTAACATTGGTGAAGTAAAAACCACAGACAAGAAGTCCTTGATTCTTAAGAGATCGAATTAATCTTTAAGACCAAACAAATATCAAACTGACAGAATCCAGTGAAGCTCATAAACCCTACTCGACCCTCTCATTGTCAAACCATCACCTTCTTTTACTTTTGTTCTATCGTCTGGTTCAATCTCTTTATCCGACACCCATGTCCCATGCACTAAACCGCCACCATTACAAGTCGAATTCCAAAAACTTAAAGCAATAACCCAAAGAACGAAATTTTTTAAAATAACGGTTAAGCCACAAAGACCCAAATTTCAGCAAGTTTGAGGGATACTACTATAGTTTTCACAATTCCATTATCTACTATCTCAGTCTCCATCGTTTGCTTACCATGAATATTCGAGAATCAGGAACTTAAAGCGATTAACCAAAAGAGCAAAAAACAGAAAATCACAGAGAAGGCATAAACACTCAAATTCGGCAAGTTTGAGGGATACTATTACAGTTTTCACAATTCCATTATCCACTACCTCCGTCTCCATCATTTGTTTACCAAGACAATTCGAGAATCAGAAACTTCAAGGGATTAACCAAAAAAACAAACAATAGTAGATCACAGGCAAGGCACAAACTCCCAAATTTCAGCAACTTTGAGGGATACTACTACAGCTTTAACAATTCCATTATCTACTACCTCGGTCTCCATCATTTGTTACCATTAAATAACCTTAATACAAGTTGATTATTGCAGTGCAGCGTAGTTAACACGTTGAATTCCGACATCGGATCCTATAACACACGTTGATACTCAACGCCTCAGCCCAGGTTATTTGTGGTTATTAAACGTTCAACATCAGGCCACACGCATACCCTCATCGCCCTCTACTCACACGTATTGAATCTTAATTTTTTTTGCAATTTTGAATGTGGCTTTCAACAATTGACCACATTGTAATGCAATAGCTAAGGAAATCGACTATACCTAAACATTTGATTCACGCAGAACACAACCAATTACCACTAAATTCAATCAAACTAATTAACCTATTTCTAATTTCGCAACTAAACCATTTTAACCAAAAATTTCTACTACAAATAAGGTGACTGCACATCTAATAGTGTCAATGTAACAAATTTAAAGTAATGCACAATTCATTAAATCGGTTTACATACTATTTATGACTGAGTACACTAATATATTCAATACTTACTTTAAGGGTAGTAGATGGAAGTAGGACGGGTGCTGCAGTGTTTTGGTGGTAAACGTGTTTCCGTTTGATGGTAAATGGTGGCTAGGGTTTATCGATCTCACATTCGTTCGACCTCGTGACCCCCATCCTTGAGCTTGATCTAGACTGGATTTTTTCCTTTAAGAGATAATTGAGAAAAGGTGGAAGATTGGAAAAGAATAAAGATAAAGAGGGTTCGGGTTTTGTTTTTGTTTTAAACGTACGTTTGTTATAATGCAATTACGTTTACCATGTTCCTTTTGAGTTACAAAAATAAATGACTTTTACCATGTTCATTTATTTGAGTTTCAAAAATAACGAATTGATTTGATTTGAGTCATTTATTTGATTTATTTAAAGGTCATTTGTTTGCAAACTTATAAGCATGGTTGTATCACCTTCTCCTTGAGCATACCCTATATGAGCCAAATTGTTAAGAACAGTTATCCTAGAATCACCCCTAGAAAGTACACCATCCACAAAAACCAAAAATCAGAATTCTTCAATAACTAATCAAACAAATAAAGTACTGATTAAATTGCATAACACGATTCAGTAAACGACAGATCATAGCCTGTCATTAAAATTCAACAAAAACCCAAAACAATCAAAATCACCATAAATCAAACTTCACATCAACAAAGCAATAATTGACAGCAGTATGGTTGTATCACCCTCTCCTTGAGCATACCCTATCTGAGCCAAATTGTTAAGAACAGTTATCCCAGAACCAACCCCTAGAAAGTACACCAACCGCAAAAGTCAAAAATCAGCTTGTACTATTATCGAATCCTTACCAAATTCTTTAATAACTAATCAAATAAAATAAAGGACTGATTAAATTGCATAACCCGATTCGGTAAACGACAGATCATAGACTGTCAGTAAAATTCAACAAAAACCCAAAACAATCAAAATCACCATAAATCAAACTCTACATCAACAAAACAAACAAAATTAAGATCAATCAAGTCGATTTTGGTTCAATATCGGTTGCAATCACCATCCCAAGATAAGAGATTAGGGAATATTATCAGTACACCAAAAATACTCCCATGCCCTACAAAACAACAGATGTAATGAAAACCGCTACCAAAATTACCTGATGGTGTATTCACACACAGCACCTCCACCCAAGCGGCCAATGAAATTGCAGAAAGCAAAAATGGACAGCAGCATGGTTGTATCATCTAAACGACAGCCTCATTTTTATATCATATGAAAACTACCAATTTTCTACCAAACCCTAACCAGATACCCATCAACACCAGTAACTCAAAGAATAACTGCTACCAATTGGCTGTCTTGTGCCTAAATAACAAGTTTTACTCCTCCGAATTGGCTGGGACACATAATGAATCACATTCATATATTTTGGAATTGCTCATTTGTTTTTTGGCACAAATAGTTAAGAGAATATGCGTATTGAGCGATTAATAGGAGTAAAATAGGAATGCTGAATGTTACTTCTATCCCATTAATTTGATCAAGAAGGAAAGTGATGCAATTGCAAAAGAACAGAAAGGAGTAACATTCATATGCGCAAATCATGGCAATTCACTTAAGCAAATGGAAACTATACATAGGAAAATCAACCAGGCGGACGACCTCATGAAATTTTATCTTGACAGAAACAAATCAGATCAGTACATGGTTTTATCCATTAACTAAGAAACCTATGACTTCGTATACCAATAAACGAAGCTTCAACATGAAGCTACTGCATCAGAATTATACCACAACAAACCAGCAAAAAATCACAATTTTCATTTTCCCACTCGAAAATAATTATTTCAGCAAAATTGCCTCTGTGCCTAAACGATTCTTAAAAATTGTGAGATAAGGAGGTCGGGTGTACACAACGTCACCAGTGTGCTAGCAACACAAAGAGGTTGTTTCCGAATGACCCAAAATGAAAATTGGTCTGAGAACTCCATTGACTGACTGCTACTTCGGAATAAAATGAAGTGTAACAGTTTAGGGAGCCAATTTGCTTTATTCCACCATAATACTAACCAAAGAATGACAAGTCTTAGCCTCATTGGAAATGGAAGAACTACAAAACAATAATTACTCCATCCGTTCCAATCATTTATTTAGAGGGAGTTTTGATAAATGATAAAAGGTAAACAGATGATTGTACAGATCGATGGAATATTTTTATATAAATATACCCTATCAGGAATATGATCACAGAAAGCAATAAAGCAATGAACTTGAATTAATCACCCTTTAAAATATAGCATTCCCCACCATAATCAAAATTCGCAAGGACAGCTAAATCATTAAATTGATCTATTAAATACTAAACCATTTGTCCCAGTGATATACACTTGCTTTATTACGTGAGGAGAAATAAAAAATGTAAACATATCACTAAAACAAGGGGAGTAATAAATTACCAAAATGCTTAAGGTTGACAAGGTGAGCAATATTTCTGATAGATGAACTTGGTAGTCTCTGAAGCAGTGGAACTCCTCCTAAAAACTCCACCACTATTATTTTATACAAAAATAAAATAAAATTAGTAAACTAATTAAAATGCATCAATGTTAGATCAAATATATATTTATAATTCAAAATGGAAAATGGAAAATTTTGATGAAACAAAGGAGGAAGATCGAGAAAGACAAAGATCACAATCAGGAAGTAATAAAGATAAAGAGAATCCGAAGAAGAATGAAGAAGTATAGGAGGAAGATAAAGAGGAGCAACAAAAGGACAGAGAAGAAGAAATACCAAAGGACAAATGTGTGCTGTTGAGCATGCTTTCATCACGTGGAAATCTGCTCTACTGTAGCAATTTCTACCCAATTTCTCATCAAAGTTGTATAGCAGCTACTTCTTACATGCAATGAGGGAGAGTGAGCTCCCTCGAGCCAGGCTGATAATGGCTTATCACCTTCAGAAGCATTACTTGAAGCTACATCAACAACTGCAACATCTCGGCCTACTTCATTGTCAGGATCTTCAACTGGTCTTCTGATAGAGTTATCAGCACTGTCTGCAAAATAACTCACAACCATAGGCTCAGCTAACTGCGTGTGTAGCATGTAATTCCTTGTTAATTAAATTATAGTCCCTAGCCTGTCCTACAAGTTAAACCGCATCACACAGCCAATACTCAGAATGAAAACAGCAAGATGCCATAGTTATCTATGCTTGGTGAGGTAAAAAGATACAAAAAAGAAAGTGGCTTTAGATTGATTGTCCTCACCATTAAACCGGAAATCCTAAACCCTAAACCCTAGACAAAGAGCAAAAACTAACCTAACACAAATGCACAGAAGACAAAATACATTTAACAAAAAAAGGTAAGAGAAGCATACTACTTGGGAAGGATAAACCCATTTGCCATTAGTGAAATCCATATGAAGCCTTGAATCTCTGTGACTAAGATCATTCTCTTTTCAATTTCACTTATAAATTGAAAATGCACCGTCCCTTAACAAATAAATTTGGAACTAACCAATCACGCAGCAGCAATCAACGAAGGTGTCAACCTTTGTCAATAACCGTAGAGGTTTGTTACTTGAGCTAGAAGGACAAGGTCTAATGTGAAGGGATCAAGCAATAGTTTCAGAACTACTTCTCTTGAGCTTTGATACTGTAATAAGTAGTTACTAACTTGATGATTGACAGCTACAGGCGCATGTTACATCCAAATCAATGTTCACTTTTACAGCTATCAGTGAGCCAAACCTCTCATTCTCTGTCAGGAGTAAGAACCAAATAGACTGATCAAGCACCAGACTTGTAGATTTAGATATATGAGGTATCGCATCATAACTTAAAATAAGTTTGAGTTAGAAGGGAAAGGTCAATTCAGAAAAATCTTAACGACATTCAAAGTAGAGAGAAAGTCACATTCCAATAAAGGGGACGAGAGTGCAACAGATGCTGCAAGACATTATTTGCTTGTTAGAAAGGTCGAGGTAGCACTTTCTAGGATCATCCTTAGGGGAGTTACCGCATGTAACAACAAATAGACAAAGAAGTTTCAATTTAAAAACTCACCAAAAAATGACATACAAAAGTTAAAACACTTGTAAAGACCAAATTCAGTTGGCAAAACTCACGAGCACCCTAAAAATGCACCCAAATTCAATGCAGATAAGGAAAAATAAAAAGCTCTTGACACTTGAAAGGAAAAAAAATAAGGCAAGAAAAAATAAGTCCCAATTCCCAAAGCAATCAGCCAAGTAAGCCGTACTCAGTATGTCATACTATCATCATATGTGACCTTTGAATTTGGCAGCGATTGTAATAAAGTGGAAAAACGCGATTTCGGAATAAGTGGCGGAAAGGGCCCAAACATAATAGGTGGCGAATTCATACAGCGGCGAGAGAAAAAGGATTAATAAGCAAAATGATAGGGCTCCATGCATAGCAGTTAAGAAATGGAGTAAAGTTGGTGTAAACATGCAGTAAATCATGATAACTAATCTAAGATGAAGCCCAGTCAATGAGAGCTCTAAACCCTAAACCAACACTTTCTCACTTAAAATACACAAAACAATAACAATAACAATAACTATAAGTCGTGTGAATTGCAGTCATTTAATTACAGTAACGAAAGTTAAATAAAAAATGATATAACAATCAATAATCAATAATCAACAACAACAACAACAACAACAACAACAACATCAGAGCCTTAGTCCCAAAATGTTTTGGGGTCGGCTGACATGAATCATCCTTTGGAACCGTCATGAGTGAACTCTCATCTCAGCAAGGAGACGCCCCAACGATGTCCAAATTTTGATTCATGTCCATAAAATGTGACTGATTTTTACGCTGGTTGCCACAGACCTACCGCAACCCTCCTCTTTTCTCCGGGCTTGGGACCGGCAGTGAATGTCCAAAAACACACACAGGCGGAGTTAATAATCAATAATCAACAGAAGCAATTAAATTAAAATACAGAATAAAGATTAAAGAAGACACCTTGGCTCAACCAGAATGAAAAACAGACCATCAACTAATTTGTTTGGACACGATCCAGAGGATTCTTATAGAAGCGTATCGTCTACTTGAGATCTTGGGGTTTTGATTATTTGGGGGATTTTAGACAAAGGGGATGATGATTTTTGTATCCAAATTTTGGGTTGCGCTTTATTTTCTGGGTGAAATTTTGGAGGAGGTTGCCTAAATCAACTTTTACAGATACCCAATCCAGCAACTAAAATATACGGAATATAATTAATTTGTGTGCTTATCTGTTCTAAGACTAACATAATTTTGTGATTCATTAACCCCCTTTGATCTCCCTTCTTCACTACATTTCATAGTTCTGCGTTCTTACCATAAGAGACATCAATTCAAATTGCAACTTGAATCAACAACAAAATCGTGTACAAAATTAGAACCCAGATCTTAAAAAGGCAAAAAAATTGAAAACCCAATTAAACCCACAATACTAAAGCCGAAACACAACTTAAATTTAACAACCCCCAATTCAAAACCCTAGATATTCAGAAGGTTGGACGAAAACATTAATCGACAAACTTAACCTAATTCAATTAAAAACCAGATAAATTAAGAACATAAAAATCAACACATCAAACAATCAAGAATAAAAAATACGGAACAAAAGATCATACCTACAACCGCGAGTACAAGAATAATCGAGAATCATAATCGTAGCAGTAGCAGTACCAGTACCAGTTTCACCACTAGACCAACACTCGCCTAAATTAGGACATTTCGCTTCTGCACAAACAGTATGCAATGTCTAAATAGAAAAAAGGAATTATCAATCAAGGTGTTCTACTACTTCTTTGAGAAATAAATAAAGGCGGTCTTACAATACCTTTCAAACAATAAAAGGATCAGTTCATCAACTCACCTATCCAACTATCAACTACGACGGCAAAGTTGATAATTTACACAAAAGCTTGTCGCGGTTTAAATAAATACGCTTGTAAAAGTCGGTTATACAATTTAGTTACTCCCTCCGTCTCAATCATTTGTTTACCTTTCGATTAAAACAGTCTTATAATACCTTTGATCGACTAATTGTAATTAAAAGCAACTAATGGCTTTGCAAGTGCACAATGACGCACCAAAAAATTTAAAAGCAATAAGTTAATCTAAGTACCAAGTCGATATTTAGTTTAATAAATAGTTTTACAACCAAATAAAATCTCTTGCCAAGTTAATTAAGAAGTGATAATATCAGATATTGATAAATTTATGGTGACAACGTCTCTCAATACGAGTTCCTTTTTAAAAAAACTACAGAAGTCAAACACAGAATCACTGAATCATTAAGTGCATAACGATTAACAGCATCTTTAAACAACTTTCCAGCATACTTGACTTCAAAATACCACAACTGTGACCTACATCACTGCAAGTCATGAGTGAGAGCGAGACTAAGCCAACCCAACTACCAAAGAAGCCACGTTGACCTGACAAAATTTGATCCCACAATGTGCCATGGCCTGACCTTAAACTGAGCGACTAACGCGGACTAACCTAAATGTCACCTCTCACCGCAACACTACACCATTAAAGCAGTTATAACTTCATCTAGAAGAACAACTGTTACATCATAAATAACAACATCAAAGTCGAGCACTGAGATCGTGAGATACATACACTGACTTGTAATTTCTTGCCAGAAGAATCAGGAGACTTAGACTTTCTTCCACATGGAGAAACAGGGGTTTTAACAGTGCTTATGCTACCACAAACTTGCTGATCATTTGTCACGTCGGATGGCTTCTCTCATAACTCCATGAGTCAGTCTACCGTGTTCAGTATTTTTCCCGAGTAGTGAACATACATGCTAACAGTCATAGATGAACATCTTTGTAATTTCCGGCAAATACAATGTTTTCAGGCTTTAAGATGACTTGATTGAACATAAAAAATTGGCTTACTAAACTGCGTGGACTGTGTTTTCTTTATGGTGTATAACAGGTAATGACCCAAATCTAGTTAGCAAGATGCTGAATCCTAATTACCTTAGTAAAATATCAGAAATCTTCAGTGATGTTAATGAAACATTGGAAACAGCCGGCCCTTGGACTCGTTATTGGGTTGGTGAGTCCGGTGGTGCTTACAACAACGGTGGTTGCAACCTGAATCAACAAAAGAATCGTGTACACAATTAGAACCCAAATCTTAAAAAAGCCGAGAAATTCAAAACCCAATTAAACCCTTAACAAAATGAAATGGTAGCAATGCCGAGTCAAGCCAAACAGTTTAGGCAACCACTGGTCACTGGCTCACTACGAGGCTTCAAAAACAGCTTGACTTACAAAATCAACCATTATCTACTTGTGCAGTTCACGAGAAGAGCACCATAGTCCGGTCAGACTGCTTAACACCAAGCTTACTACAAAGAATATAATAAGAATGATTGTAAACTTAAATGTGATTGAAACTTAAAAAGGTGAGTGCATGTTGTAATGTTGCAACAAGGTTGGCAATTAGTAGCAGAAATGCCAACCAGACAATCATCCGGTGTATTAAATAGTATTACATTATATTACATTTGTTTTTAATTAATGTCGACAACTTTGGATAACATGATTTGCTTCCTTACCTTCATGTGGGAGCAAGCCATTCTTGATTCTTCATTTCTTTCTCACAGCAAAACAAATGGAAAAAAATTGCACTGGTAGGCTAGCACTTGCAATATACTTGTTCCAAATACTTCTGTTATCTCTTGGCGTATGAAAGCAACTATATCAACAAGCTTCTGAATGACCTGCATTTAGATTGAATGTAGTTCAGGATACATTGAATCACGAATAAAACGAGATACATGAAAAGAGGACGAAAGGGGAAAAAAGATGAGTTGCAACTTTCAAATCTCTTAGTGATAGCTCAGTTACAAATATGAAATCGAACTTTGTTCAAGCGAGACAATATAACAGTAGGCTGTCAGCAAAAAGAAGAAAGGAATATACCTACTCCGACCTTTTTCCAGGCCATTCATTACAACCACATTGGCCGCAACCAATTGCATAACATCTGTGGTATCCTGATAAAGGAACACACACTGCTATAACTAATACCGCATTTTTTATACTATGGTGCGAACACATCAAGAGAGGGGAATGTGTTCCTCAGTGTATTGACATCGCTAAGAGATAATGTATCTCGTACTGGATCTTCAGCTGAATACCATTCACTCCATGAGCAATCATCGTCCCATTACGATCTATGACTGACTTCTCCCCTTGCCTTTGCACTGGATTCCATGTCCTCAGCTTCAACTTCAGGTATATTCAACATCATCATCACCATCACCATCATCGTTATAAGGAAGCGTTCTGTAGGTAAGCTTCATAGTAAATTGGACTTTGAATAGATGCATCTGAGAAGTCCAACATGGAGAAGGCCTTATTACATGTTCAATTGTGCAGACTTGCCCCGAGTTAGTATAATTTCAGATATATAGCTTACTAATTAATATTGCAGCAAATTAATATAATACCTTTCTTTTACAATTTCCAATATCTTTTGATTCTCTCTGCCAAACCGCGCTGATAATGAGTAAAAAGTAAAAACTAATCACATAGGTGAAAGAAATCTTTGAACGTTAACAAATGACCACAACAACTAAAAAAGTTACCGAGGATATCAGGTAGACCATTCAAGGTCATGATAAATCAGAATACATAGAAACCAAAAAAGTTAAGGTTCACATATTAACCATGCCGAACAGTCCCCACTCCATGTACCAGCCATTGATAGAATCAATGTCCTAGGGTTCGACAATCGATTCGATTCAATCACTAATTCACTCATGTCGAAAGCCAAATTCTCATCACAAACACATTCAAGCCCTCAAACAGCAGGACAAATCAGGTCAACCCTCGTAAAATTTGCTACAACACCAAATACATTATCCCTTGTCTCTATCATTTGATCATTTGTTTACCTTTGATTACAATACGGCTCACTGACAATAAACCAACAATAAAAACAAAGTAAACAAATGATTAGGACTGGACAATGGGAGTAAAAAGATCACATCTTTAACACATAGGCAAGATTATCATACTACCAACATAACAAATTTCAACAAACAACTTCAAATAATACAAACCCAAATCAAATATCCTAGATTTATCCAAAATCTATTAAAAAATCGCAAACTTTATATTAAAAAAAACTACCCATCAATGTAGCAATAATTAGCAATACTATCCCAGTCTCGTAAATATCAAACTACCAACAAACAAAAAATAAAATAAAAAGGTCAAAAACGTGCAATCTTCTTAAACGAGTGAAATTGCTTGTCCGGAACATAGACACTCTCTTGGTAAACTTTTTTGTGCAAAAAAGCATAATCCCGTCTAAGAATGAACGAAGAACATATTACTGTTAAAAGTATCGGATATTGAGTTAGCAATTACCTCATCTGCCAGAAGAACAAGACCCCGTTTCTTGTAAAATTCAACAATTTCCTTCTGGTTATCTTCAGCTAGAACCTGAAAGTTAATTTTTCAGAAACGTCACAAGACTCGCTTATAAACATTCCGTCCTACACAAGGGTATTAAAGCAAATGGTCATGTGCAATACCTGCCCAGTTGGGTTGCCGGGATTAATCACAACCAGGGCTCGAACAGTTGTACCCTTAGACCTAGCATCATCCAATTGCTTCCTAAGATCTGAAATCTCCAAACCCTGTCCCGTTGCTTCGTCCAGATAGTATGGTACTTGTTAAGTCCATGGAAGATATCCCGTTTAGCATACGTTACAACTTACAACCCAAAAGCTAGTAGTAAATCATATGTCAATTGCAAACATACCAAAGTTCCACCGTGGAGAGCAATAGAAGCAGAATACAAAGGTTACTGAGGAATCGGGCACAAAATTCCATCTTGTTCTGACCTTAACAGTAATTGCATCATCATGTGGACCTACGTCCGAAAGACAAAGATAAATATCTGCCTTATTCTTTAGCTTGAAAATCGCGTAACTAATATGTAAAGTTTCATACCCCAGGGCTTGCTCCATCTGTCAAGAAATGGTCGTTTGCATTTGCAGGAAAACCATCACGTGCTTCAATTCCAGCAGCAATTGTTTCACGCAAACACTTAATACCCTATATAATAATAATCAAGCCATGTGAAGAAAATAAATATTCCGACAGTTTATCTCCTATGCTTGTCCACTAAACTACAACTCATTTTTAAAACGGAGGGATAATGGATAAAAGGAAATATTATTGAGAAACAAACACCAAATGGGCAAACAATGGACCAGAAAGTTCACGTTCATCTGTACGAATTAGTAAATAACAAGAAAAGTGACATTTTAGCCATTTACAGCTGTCCAAGTCTCCCTTGCGACGGACATATTACTATGTACATATCCCCATTTAGGTGAACAAACAATATTCCAGGCGAGTTACAATTCAGTGGCGGAGCCATACGGGGGTTAGCATTATAGCAGAGGCGTTGAAATTTTAATTTTTTTCTGTTGTACTTCATTACATTGGTAATTCACCCAGTCTGCCTCCCCTAATGTCAAATCTCAATAAATCCGTCCATCAGAACAAGTATACCGCCATTTCAGAACCAAAACCCACCTCCAAAATTCGCTATTCTCATTCGCGATACAAAAACGCATTAACTCCTAGTCAGGAAACAAGCAGATCCTCATTTCCTAATCAAAATGTATTAACTACTCTACTGTTCACATTTGCAAATGTCTGCACATTTACTCTATCACGCACTCAGCACGGGTCGCTTTCTTGAAATATCTGTTTCAACAATGTTGTTGTCAAACAAGATAATTTGACGCAACAAATACTAATGAGATGGTCTTCCATGAGAGATCAAGCCGTTAAAAAAGGATTACATAAGAACTTTAGTCCGTATTCCGTGTAAGACAGTCTTGTACAAGAATCGATATGTTACTGCTAAGTTACATCTTAATGATGATAATCAGTAACCATGTCTTGAAGAGTCGATGATGACTCAAAGCTCAATCAGCAAAAGTTGAAATGTTGAATCTAACAACATAGCAGGAACAGAATCAATTATTAAGCACCGCACACTTCGATACGAGATTCTTCAAATTAAAACAAAGCAACCTTTTCTTCAGCTAAATCTTAATAACCCATCAAAGTAAAGTTCAATATCAAACTCGAGCAAATTCAAGAACCGCTATGTTACTGCTAAGTTACATCTTAATGATGATAATCAGTAACCATGCCTTGAAGAGTCGACGATGACTCAAAGCTCAATCAGCAAAAGTCGAAACGTTGAATCTAACAACATAGCAGGAACAGAATCAATTATTAAGCACCGCACACTTCGATACGAGATTCTTCAAATTAAAACAAAGCAACCTTTTCTTCAGCTAAATCTTAATAACCCATCAAAGTAAAGTTCAATATCAACCTCGAGCAAATTCAAGAACATCAAACAAGGGATTTAGGCAAGTGGAATCCTATCAACAAATCTAGAATGGATGACACATTCCTTCAAGAGAAGATATTGGAAGTGTTCTATGAACAGACATAAAATTCAAAACTTGCTAACAGAAATTCATTGGGTTGACCACAACATTTAATACATTTTTGGGATCTCCACCACACTGCAACTGGATTATAAAAATTGGATCTTGAGTCACAATGTTGATAATCTCGATCAATGCAACAAATTTCTCGATAAACACACATTAGACTAATTAATGCCCCATTAGGAACCGGGTATATGAGTTATTTTAAATTCGTTTCACGCTTACAACCGTCTTAAATAAGAATGGGAAAGGGGAATTTATAGAAAGATTGTTCCTTTATGAACATTTCAGTCAAAATGAACAAAGGGCTATGCATTTCAGCCATCAAAGTACATAAATTTGGACAAATAAAGTAAAAAAGGGAGAAATTACTTTCAGTTTGGGAGAAGACAGCAAGACGAAGTGCCCAAATATCAAAGAAACCAAACCAAACAGAAGCAAGTCTGAGTATACCAAGTAGCATCAACCACCATCCTAATCTTTAGCAAATGTCCATCAGTCATATGATGTATGTAGGAGGTTTGAAATATTCTCGGTATGTGTTATAGACATAGTTATATCTAATTGTGTTTTTCTCCATGAGCTTCTTAACCTGTAAACGAGCAAGAAGAGTACTCTAAATGGAGTAGCTTCTTATACAGAAGTACACCAATGACTTGAAATAAATGGGACAAGGACTCAAAACAGATTTGGCTAACATGACACAATGACATTTACATGTAGACCTGTGAAACCCACAATTTCTTATTCGTGTACAGTCACCTAATCACAGAGAAATTTGCTTATTCACAAATTACCTTACTATCTTGACTACTTCATAAGGAAGCAAGCTAAGCACTAAAAGACTAAAAGAGCAAAAATTTGTTCAACTATTTATGTTTATGAATCAACTCTTTGACTATACACAAGTAAAACTATAGAAGACAAAATAATGAATTGGAGGAAGAAAAGTGAAATAAGGGTGATGCGTATTTGGGGTGATAATCAATAAAGATAATCAACAAAAATACGGATGTTGCAGCGGAATAAAAATACTAATAAAATAATACAATCTTGAACGAATAAAGAACGAAAAGTAACCAAGAACGATGAAAGAATGAACGAAGGGTGGCCGGTGATGGTGGCCGTCGATGTGACGTGGCATGGTGGTCACGGTGGTGGCGTTTCTTGGACGGTGGTTCTTGAAGTTCTTGATTGATGAATCTTGATGACGTAATAAGGCACAGCACTTAATACTTGAAAGATTTGTGAAACGATTTGATGAATGAATTATGTATGTCGAAGGATAGGATAATTGATCAAACTCACACAGATATTCTCTCAATTATTTTGAAGCTCACACAGATTCTTCGGGTTTTAAAGCTCACACAGATACTTTAGATTTGTAAGTAAAACTTAACAAAAAGGGTTTTTTTTTTTATAACTTGAATATTGAATGAATAAAACTACATGGCTGCCCCCTATTTATAGGGTGGACGATCAGCCCTACTATCCTACTCTTATTAAGGTTAGAATACCTTAATTTAATCTAATTAGAAAACCCTAATCCTACCTAGGTTCAAACAAATAGTTTGATTAGGATTAAGACTTCTATTCCTACACAAACTATGAATCCCATCACTAATAGGATTCCTTATTCTACTAGGATTGTGAATCCTACACACACTAGAAAACCTAATCCTATTAGGATTATAAATCCTACAACAACTAGGATTCTTAATTCTACTAGGACTATGAATCCTAATTCTACTAGGACTACGAATCCTCTCACAACTAGGATTCCTATTTAATTTAGGATTTCCTATTTGTACTAGGACTCTTACAAAGACTCCTACTTGGACTTTATAACACATTAGTCCTTATTTTAAACATAAAATAAACTAACTTCCTACACACAACCTAGATTTGGCCGTGTATTATACTCCAATGTCGAGTCCACGCGATCTTGAATATTGTATTGGACCCAAAATCGCACCCATAGATTAAAGACCTCGTATTCTTGTTAAGGAGTAGGTCATAGGAGGATGCTCCCGCATCAAAGGGAAAGGGATAAAGAAACATGGTTTGAAAAAAGCACTACAAATGAATTATATTTATTATGTTTTATAATTACACACTATCACATTGCAAAGACAATAGATAAATATGAGCTATAAATGGAAATAATAATTAACTAACCGTGATTTGTGGACCACTGCACAACATTAATGCTGGATTCAGATGCCCGTGTAAATCAATGGAAACCCGACTGGGAAGTTTGTTCTTCTCAGCACCAACATTTGTCGGCTCCCTCAGTTTCAATTTAATGTCACTATTGAATGTCACTACACAAATGTTCTTTCAAATATACTTCTCATCATCACGCAAATTTTCTTTCAATATACTTCTCATGGCTGTCAACAAAAATACATAGAGAGGCTTAAAAAGGACTTGAGAAGGTTATACTTATACACGTATACGTACTATGTTTCCTGATTGGCTGGATACCTAAATGATACTTTCTTTTACTCCTAACTAAGATATCCAGTGTCACCCTTTTCATTAAGCCTTTATTATATTACCATCAACCCTACTGTATTAAAACATGGTTGGTACACAACATATCGATTCAGCTACAGATATTTGGTAAGGTAAATAAGGGTGTCGACTACATTTTAAGACAGCACGAGCCTCCTTTATTAACCTAGAACTTTAGAAGCGCAAATACCACTAAATCCAATACCTGATAGTGGTTCTTCAATCATTGCCACTACTTCCTCGTCATCATTTGCAACCCCTAAAACGTCATCAGCATCAAACTGATTCAAAACCTGTTCCTCGGCAGACACAAGAGCATCTGCACCTACAACGGCAAAAACGCATAGATGAACAAACAGTACATCTCATTGGCTAAGCATGAGAAACAATGTATATAATTACAGCAAAACTCAAAAGTTATCATCAAAATCATCAAATGCACAGTCAAAAATAACACTGAAGGACAAGGACATGATGCTTAATTTTAAACCACACGTGGATGCACAAATTATCGTTAAATGTTAAGGCCCTGAGAAATGAGGACGTTACATACACAATTGTACACAACACATTAAGGCACACTGAAAATTCCTAATTCCAACCAAATACAATCTAAACTTTTTCCCTTCCTTCCCTAGTTAGTCTACAGAGAGATAGATTCAAATATATTTCTACGACTACTATAGAAAAGAAACCCTTGCACTTCAACTTAGTCACCCACATTTTCCAACAAATTAAACAAACCCTAATCTAAGAACACATCTACACAGGGATAGGGTACTAATCTCAATGCACAGACTCTCTTGTCTTAACCAGCTAACACCTCTTCGGTATAAAATAATCTACTATTTTCCCACATAAACCCACATAACAATTCCGAATTCCTCCATCGGAAATCATACAAATGCAGCCTTGTGTAACAACAATTTTCCGACATAAATCACCGATTTTGTTCACCATTAAAGAATACCTAGTCTTATAATTTATCAAACCCACGCATAATTCCTACTTATTTACCTTTAATTAAAACCCACACATAATTCATACCTACTCCTCCGTCTAAATCATTATTTACCTTTTTAAAAAATCCTTCACAAAGAATAAAAACAGTCCGTACCCAAAATAGAATAAAAACTGTAAAAAGTGATTGGGCCGGAGTGAGTATATATTTACAAAAGTGCAGAGTTGCCCATTTACATTACCTTAGAAACAACCCACATACAATTTATACAGGGAAAATAAATATATCAACTTGATTTGAAAGTATAGAATAAAATTAGCAATTAACATTCATAAACAGGTGAGGCGAAAATTGTAGAAATACCCAGAAATCAAATCGAATAAAAACACAAAAAGAATAAGAACAACAATAACATCAATAGATTAATTTGCAGAAATGATAATATAATTAGATGAAGAAGATGGGTGTTTGAATCAATTGGTAGAGAAGGGTAGAGGAGAGGAAAAGAGAAGTGATAATACACAAATAAAAACAATTAATCATCATCTAACAACCACAAAATCAGGAAGAAAGACAAAGCAATAGAAGGAAGCTAAAGAGAATGAGGAAGTAAGAATGAGGAAGTATAGAAGGAAGATAAAGAGAATTAGAAAGCAAAAAAAGGACAGAGAAGAAGAGATGCAACAGAGTACAATTTCAACACAACAAACAGAGAAGAAGACAAAAGCATATTGTCCATCATGCGCACAGTCCAATCTAAAACAACTCATTCAACAAACCACCGGGCAAATTTATCTCTGCTTCATTGGCGTCCGGGCGTTGTAGACAGAAACCCATTGAGTAGCTGGAACTCCAAGTTGAACTTTCTTCTTGACTTGCCTATCATCATCTTCCTCTGCATTTAGCCTTTTGCATTTCTGTCCAACTTGATAGATGATCTGCCATTTTAATAGATAGTAAGTATGAAGAGGCCGATCAGCAAACAAAGAAGAAGAAATCTATATTTAGAAACAACTAACCTTCTGAGCCCCATTTGTATTTATCGGTCTTATATACGGGTTTGAACCAATCAATCCATCAAACAAAGCTATTAGCTTGGAATAGTTGGGCTCTTCATCAAATTTCAAATTGACAACTATTTCAACAAATTGTTTAAGAGGTGGGGGGGGGGGGGCAGAAACAACATAGAACATCTGGGGAAGTTCCCATCTTTTTCTTACAGACCAGGAATGATTTGTTATCACCCTTACAGAAACAACGGAGAAGTATGAGAAAATGGTGCATAAACAATGGGTCATAAATGGGATAACAAAATGTAACAGCACCCCATTAAACTACTTCACGGACATATCGAGAAGTCCTCAATAGATTTCAGAGTTTAAGAGACAGATTTGAGAGCATGAAAATTAGCATGAGACATAGGATGTACAAGGGAGGGGAAAAGAATCCAATAAGTGGAGAAGATTGGCCAACGCCAAAAAACAGGCAGTTGTAAATTCTTTTTTGAATAATAATCAAGGAACATAGGGGACGCTTATGTACTAAAAGCGACACAAAAGGGGGGACACCCATATACAAAAAAGAATTTCATCATCGGTTTAACTTGTGAAAACGTGCAAAATCTATTCGGTTTCATACCCAACTTTGCAACAGTCACGCCCAAGTGTATAAAGTCCGGAGTAGTAAAGTGTAATCTATAGTAAGCATTTGAAATACCGTGTAAAGAAATGAAGCTATCCGCTGTTGTACTGAAAACCTACAGCTTGGCCTTTCAGCTTCAAAGACACTGCAAATACAACACATTGTAAATAATTGGTTTTTGGCTTTTCACACGAACCTATAAATCTATAATTGCAGCAAGCTGATACATAGCTGATATTTCCAAAACCAGTACAGTTCGATCAAACTTTCCGTATTAAATGCTAGATTTAAGTATACCATCCTTGGAATCCACAACAACAGGCCTACAAGAAGCAAAAGACAGCACGTGTATAGTTAAACGAGGATTATAGTCAGGGACTGATCAGTAAATATATGGGAAGAACATATTAAAAGGTAGCGTTTCTCATCAATCGTAAACCATGGAATGAAGAGGGACAAAGTGAAGATGTTGATATCTCAACTCGGGGTTGGCCGGTGTAACAACCCGACCCACCACGGTCGTAACACACCCCCAACAAGATGGGAGGTATGCCTTTGGGCCCATTATTTATCCTCACTTAAGCCCAAAAGCATAAGGCCTTGTTACTAAGTGGTGGGTGGAAGTTATTATAAACATATCACAAGCCTCACATTCTACCAATGTGGGACAAATTTCCTCTCATACTCTTGGGGTGTTACAGCCGGGCAGTAAATTAGCAATTGCAGTCCCAACCACAGCATGCCCAGCCTCATGACGTATAACAACCGCCTTCTCAGTTCCCTTTAACTTGGCCGTCTTTTTCTCTATTCCCTGCACCAAGAGATCTAAATAAGTTCTAAAGCTTGCCCAAAAAAAGAAAACTCTTTAAGAGCCTCATGAAACATATATAAAGTATTATGATTTATGATAGTGTAGATTAACTTTCTTACTCTTTGTGTCTTATCCACATAGTTGAAAAGAATAGCAAGACAGGAGTTAAATGAAGGTATCAGGTTGGAGGCACTAACCGATTCATGTCATTCAGCCCTGTGCACAGTGCCAAAAGAACCTGATAGATGTTGATTCATAAGCACGTGTCAGAGACGGACATTTATGATTCTTTTAATATAAATGATGCTGCAAATGCGTACTATAAAATAGCAAAAATAACAGGCAAGAACTTACCAGCACATACACCCTCCTTCAGATGCAAATCATCCGACCAGATTTCCAGCCAATCCATTGCAAGAGATGGTTCAAGGTCCAAGTATTTGGGAATATTGGGAGCGGGACATATGCATTGCTTGTCGTCTGTCTCCTCGACAGGTGGGCTTATATCCAGTACGGGGCGCTGCCCAGCATTTCCAATCACTGCACAAGAGACATTCATTTCTTTCTTGTAGTTCTGTTGTATATATTCTCCCACACTTTGGCTAACTGCCACTGCCTCTCGAACAACCACTACCTCAGAAACTGTTGCTTGTATGGCGAGCAAATCAGGCCCCGGATTCCCGGAATAACCTGTGCACTCTTCAGACCCCTAAGTAAACGGATTTTACTTGTATGGCATATAGTGATCAACAGCTACATTGCTTCAACCACTGAAAAGTAGCTACAGATAAACACTCCCTCTAACTCAACTGATTCTTTACGTTTGCTTGTTCTGTGAGTATATTTTGAAAAATCATACACAGTCAATGAGCATAAGGGAGTATCCAAATAGGTTTAGGCTTAGCTCTATTTAATTTTCATTCAGCACTGCTCAACCAATAAAACCCTACTGCTCTCTTACTCTCACAATCGTCTCTCTCAACTATTCCAATCCAATTCGATCACAAACCCTAACTCGAACATTCATAACAACTACATTCACAACATAATTCTAATCATTATTAATTTTTCAAACAAGTTGCACAATAATCATAATGCTACCGCCCAACCATCACCTAATCAGTCCAATCATTGATAAAAACACTACAACAGTACAACGCTAAATGAATAAATGAACAAATCACAATAAACACTACTTAATCATAAGTTTAAATCGCAAAATCAATGACGCATAATCAATTGATTGAAACTAATGAAAACAGTAGTAATAATAATAATAAAGAATGTGAGTAAATGATGACCTGAAAATCCCCGGAACAAAGAAGAAGGTCGATTTTAGTATTCTGAGATTTCTCCAAATCGGCAATGGTTTTGTAGACATCGTCGAGTTCACCATGCATGCATTGTAAAGAGTGTATTCTTCTAAAATTGATAATTCAATGGAGCTTTAATCCATTCTCTATGAAAAAAAAGGTTGATTCTATTAAAAGTTATGAAGCTTATAAAGAAAGAAAAATGGTGAGATGAGAAAAAGGGGAAGGAAAAGGTGAAGGTGATGGTCCAAGGAGAGTATGGGGAAGGTGATAGTCCAAGGAGAGTATGGGGAAGGTGATGGTGATGCAGAATACTTGGAATTTGCAGAATGTGTGGGAGGTAAAAAATATTTGAGTTGAAGGTGAGAATGGGGAACTGGGAAGTATAGGAGACGGATTAAACAAAGAAAGTCAGACAAAGAAAGGGTTAGGAAGAAGGACAAACCAAGAACTATTCATCATGCCTTCCTCACGTGAGTTACTACTCTACTGTTCATATTTTCCCAATTTCATACATTTATAGGGGTTGTAGATGTTGATTACGAGTTTTGTTGTGTTGATTGTTGTTAGGAACTCAATTGGTGCTTACAATCTGATTTCGTTGTAGTTTATATGGTCTATTTCACATGAGAATGCTACTTGGTAGTATAAACTTATATTTTAGGTTTTATATGGTGATTTATGGAAAGTTGATGTGAAATTCTTCTTAAGATGATTAAGAATAGCTCACATGTGAAAATAGTGTTCATAATGATCAAGATATGTTGATTTTATGAAATTAAGGTTTGGAAGTATTTCTATGGTTTTTGGATGAATTAGAATGTCGCGAGTAGCATTTTCTGCGTACATGGACTCAGATGTGTGCATTTCGTATAGACTTTTTAGTCTTATTTTGGCATACATTTTCATGTAATTAGGTGACTTATTATCTCTTTATGCCCCGTATATGCTACTTTGTGCTTGTATTGCTATTTTGCAGATATAGACCGAAGTGTAGTGGAAACCGAGCTTTTTCTACCTCAAGTGTTGCATTTTAGTAGACGATGGAAGAAACGAGGCTAGTTGTGCATTCATCGAGAAGCGTGAGGAGTGTAATCAACCACCGATGGAGGAAGAGTAGACAATCGACCATTTTAGGCATATCGAGGACCTTGTCGAGGAAGAGAAGTCCTCGATCGAGCTCTCCTGTGCTCAATCGAGAGGATTCCAAGTTCTAGGTGCTCGATCGATAGCTCGTTTGATCGATCGAGAGGTTTTGAAGAAGAAAGAGTCGATCGAGAACCCTGATCTTCTCGATCGACCAATTTTGATGGATTTTTGCTCGATCGAGAAGCAATTTCTCTTGATCGAGAACTTTGCTGCTGGCTCTTCGTTTTCTCAGAATAATTACAGCAGTTTTCGTTTTTCTCTATTTAAGAACTCTTATTGAGTTCATTAGGTCATCTAATCATTCTTATCTATCTTTTTCCCTAGTTTAGTTTTTACTCTTTTTATCAGAAACTTGGTCAGCCGTCACATTTTTATTTTATACAATAATTTTAGTTCTTCATCTTTTCCGTACTCAAGGATCGTGTATCTCGTTCTTAAGCCGAATTCTTAATCGTAATTCTTCTTTCTTATCTTCTTTTACTGTTTATTATCATTCTGAATTGTATCTCCCATTTTGTTTGTTTTCGTTTTTGGTTGTTTCGTCGCAATTGCTTGTACTCTGTTTTTCGAACTTCGTTGCATCTCGCTTCTGTTTCTCGTTAATTTCTGTCCATGCTCATTGCCTATTTGCTTCTGATTTCCCTTCCCTTACCATCCTTGATGTTAGTCTAGCTTAGTCATTTTATATTTCTGCTAAGATTCCGTAGTTACATCGGTTTTGTATGCTTGTTTCGTTACCCTTATTTCCGTCCGCGAACCTCGAAATTCATCCCTTATTGACCGCTGTTCTTCGTCATTCTCGTGTCCCCTGTCTCCGCTTCAATATTCTGATTTTATTTCCCCTATCACCATGTCACATGCTAGTATAAGTTTAGTAGTCATAATCGCTACTAATACCGTTATGAGTAGCTAAATGCCGGGATGAGGGAACTTGTGTCGAGTGCATGATAGGTGGTAGTCGGGATGGGTAGTTTATGGTAGGAGTAATCGTTAAGTAATACTATCCTCCGTTTTTATATAATGTACCCATTTGTTGAATATATGAGTGTAGTATTTTAATAAAATGGGTACATTATATAAAAATGGAGGAAGTATAATTCATGTTTGGTTTAGTGAGTGCACGCATGAGACCTTACATCTAATTAATTCCCGACCTAGACCGGAAGGTTGGAAGGGTAAGACTTACTTAATTATTTTAATTAGTCTTTGTGAGAGCGGAAGTTAAGCAAAAACGACCTTAGGTTGACTTAAGACCGGAAGGTATAGTCGGGTTTGAGACGTGACTGTAATAACCCAACCTTTCTTACCAATAAACTGACCTATCCCAATTATACCGATAATGCATAAGACACAACGACCCGAGTTCCCAATATATTTTCTTTAATCTTGATTTAATTCATATCATCTCGGGCTTGTTTTTGTCATCTTAATATTCTTCATATCTCATATCTCATAGTTTAGTTTACCATTTCCAAAACCCCCAATTGTGACCAATAGGTAGAGACTTATAGTTGACAGTTCGCTTCCATGTGGAGACCGACCCTATTTACCGCTAGCGTATGTTAGTAGTGCATTAGGTTTATCTTTGGTGCCAACAACGACATGCATCAAATTTTGGCGTCGTTGCCGGGGAAGCAAAATTGTTTTCTATTTTAAGTTTTTATCTATTTTTTGTCTTAAGGAATTTTAATTCCTTAAGACCGTTCTAATTGTTCTCTTTCAGTTTTGTATGCACAGGTCTCAAAGGGGAGAATTGGTGGAACCCGATCCTGAACCCGAGAGAACTTTCTTACGAAGAAGGAGAGAACTAGAGAGAAACCGTCGGGAGGAAGACGCTCGTGTCTCTGTCTGCCTGAACACAGACCCACTTCGATTCCTAACCACACCCCTAACACCACCATAACTCCACCAATCAACACCTCCGACAACCCACCTGTAAGCCACGGTGGTTTTACTGTATTGACCTCCCTCGAGTCGACAGTAAAACCACTCCCAAACCAACTCCCTGACTGAAACAACCACAACCCCCCCATGACTCTCATTTATTCCCGTGATGAACAGCCTCCACAACCACCCCCTCCGACGACACTACAGCCACCTTAACCCACTGACACTACCCCTTGACACGACCTTGACTACCACCCACACGACTAAGTCAACTACACATGATAATACTGACACCAAACCAATCGAGAAACAACACAAAAGATGCAGACACAAACACAACCCAGAAACAGTGGCGTGACTCACCTGGTTCACGACCAAAACGACGGTCCTTAGGGTGGTCAGACCTACTGTCACGAACCTCCTTTCTTATCTCTGATGTGGCGGCTGAAGATTTGGGGTGATGGTTGTGTAAAAGTGATAGGGTAAGACTGGTGGTAAGGCTTCTTATATGACGGCTGAAAGGGAGGGGTGAAGGGTTTAGTTATTGTATAAACCTCTTAGGGTTGTTAGGGTTTGGACGTGGACATGGGCTCTAAAGGCCGTGCACGCTAAACGAGGCCCAAGTCCTCTCAGCCTTTGGTTACACGGTGGTCATAGGATCAAACCCCACCACTGACACGTAACGACATCATAAAAACAAGGCACTTATCGAAGCTAGAACACAACACGTCCATATCTAATTTTCGATGTATTCGTTGTTGAGTCGCAAAAATAATCTAAATATAAAGTAATAACACGGGTTATTACAGTCTTCCCCCCTTAAAATGAACTTCGTCCCGAAGTTCGTCCTCACTTAGGTGACAAAACAACGAACTCAACTCAACGACACAATACATGACACAAAACTTTACTTAAACTTCACTAAAATCACAGAATGTTACATTACACCCCCCTTAAAGAAAAGTTACGTCCACGTAACTTACCTCAATCAAACAAATATGGGTAACGCTCTCTCATGGACGCCTCAGGCTCCCATGTAGCTTCCTCCTGATTATGATTGGTCCACAGAACTTTCACCAAGGACGTCTCCCCATTGCGAGTCTTTCGTACCTTCCTGTCCAGAATTTCTTTCGGAGTCTCAACGTAAGCCAACTGCTCATCTATCTCAATCACCTCGTGCTGAAGCACATGTGATGGATCACTCACATATTTCCTCAACTGAGACACATGGAACACATTATGGACCTTGGATAGGGTTGGAGGTAAAGCTAAGCGATATGCCACCTCTCCAACTCTGTCCAAGATCTCAAACGGTCCAATAAATTTCTGACTCAGTTTGCCACGCTTGCCGAATCTCATCACACCCTTCATTGGAGAGACTTTCAGTAGTACTTTCTCTCCGGCCTCGAATGAAATATCGCTCCTCTTCAGATCGGCATAGCTCTTCTGTCTATCTTGAGCGACCCTCATCCTCTGTCGAATAATCTGAACCTGCTCCACCATCTCCTGGATAATATCTGGCCCTAACGTCACAACATCGGCTCGATCATCCCAACACACAGGGCTCCGACACTTCCTCCCGTACAAAGCCTCGAAAGGGGCCATTCCGATACTGGCATGATAACTGTTGTTATAAGAAAACTCTATCAATCCCAGTCGATCCTCCCAAGATCCTCCGAACTCGAGTACACATGCCCTCAACATATCCTCAAGGGTCTGAATCGTTCTCTCAGTCTGACCATCAGTAGCTGGATGGAAAGCAGTACTCATCTTCAATTGAGTACCCAAAGCTGCCTGCAACTCCTGCCAAAATCTAGATATGAACCTCGAGTCTCGATCGGAAACAATGTCCTTGGGTACACCATGCAATTTGACCACATTCTGCACATATGACTTAGCCAACTCAGCTTTACTCAACGTATCTTTCATCGGAATAAAGTGAGCAGACTTAGTCAACCGATCCACAATCACCCAAATCATGTTGTTGCCCCTCTGAGTCTGAGGCAATCCCACGATAAAATCCATCGAAATGTTCTCCCACTTCCACTCTGGCACATCCAAAGGTTGAACTTTCCCCTGAGGTCTCTTATGCTCCCCTTTCACCCTCTGACATGTTAAGCACCTCGACACAAACTCTGCGACCTCCTTCTTCATATTCGGCCACCAAAACGTCTTCTTAAGGTCTTTATAGAACTTATCACCCCCTGGATGAACGGAATACGGAGTAGCATGAGCTTCAGTCAGAATTTTCTTCTTTAGCTCCTCTACATCCGGAACACACCATCGCCCACTGAACCTCAAACTACCGTCGGTATGAATACTGAACTTGGATGCAGTCTCTCCACTCTCACTCTCAACCATCCCACGCCACTTCTGGATCCTCGCATCACTCTTTTGTAACTCCCGAATCTCCCCATACAACTCAGGCTCCACCGTCAAGTCACTAAGAGCATCCCCTTTCCGGATCATGAAAATTCCCATCTCCCTTAGTTCGCCATGCAACCTCACTCTCGATCTGGCACAACTCAAAGCATAAACTGACTTCCTACTTAGGGCATCAGCTACCACATTCGCCTTGCCCTCGTGGTAGACAATCTGCATATCATAGTCTCCAATCAACTCTATCCACCTTCTCTGTCTCATGTTCAACTCCTTCTGGGTGTAGATATACTTCAGGCTCTTATGATCAGAAAACACTTTAAAAGTGGCTCCATAAAGGTAATGGCGCCACAATTTCAGTGCAAATACCACTGCGCCCAATTCCAAATCATGAGTCGGATAATTTTCTTCGTAGGTCTTCAACTGGCGAGAAGCATACGCTATCACTCTCCCGTTCTGCATTAGCACACAACCCAACCCATGCTTCGAAGCGTCAGTATAAACTTCGAAGTTATCACTCCCAACTGGCAAAGCAAGGATAGAAGCTGTTGTCAGGCGTTCCTTAAGGATTAGGAATGCCTTCTCACAACTCTCATCCCAGACAAAACAGTTCTCTTTCTTCATTAACGACGTCAACAGCTTTGCTATCTTTGAAAAATCTTTGACAAATCTCCGATAATATCCAGCCAATCCCAGGAAGCTTCGAATCTCACTCACATTCTTCGGACTTTGCCACTTAGTCACGGCCTCGATCTTACTAGGGTCGACCGATACCCCCTCCTTGGAAATTACATGCCCCAGAAATGCGACTTTCTTCAACCAGAACTCACACTTACTCAACTTAGCATTGAGTTTATGTTCTTCTAGGGTCTGAAGTACCTTCCTCAAATGGTCCTCGTGCTCTTCTGCATTCTTGGAGTATACCAGGATATCATCTATGAATACCACCACAAACTTGTCCAGATATGGGCTGAAAACTCGATTCATCAAGTCCATGAACACAGCTGGAGCATTACTCAATCCAAATGGCATAACCACAAATTCATAGTGGCCATACCTCGTTCGGAAAGCGGTCTTTGGAATATCTTCATCCTTTATTCTCAAGTGATGATACCCGGATCTCAAATCAATCTTGGAGAAAACCCCAGCTCCACTTAACTGATCGAACAAGTCGTCAATTCTCGGCAACGGATAACGGTTCTTGATGGTCACATTGTTCAGCTCTCGGTAGTCAACACAAAGTCTCAAACTACCATCCTTCTTCTTCACAAACAAAACGGGTGCTCCCCAGGGCGACACACTGGGTCGAATGAATCCTTTTTCCGCTAGTTCATCCAACTGCTTCTTCAATTCCTCCATCTCCTTCGGTCCCATACGGTACGGTGATTTAGATATTGGTCCCGCCCCTGGTTTTAGGTCAATGGAGAATTCCACTTCCCTCCTCGGCGGTAACCCCGGAACGTCGTCTCAGAATACTCCCTCAAACTCCCGTACCACAGGTATCTCACTAGTCGTGGGGGTCTCAGCCTCACAATCCCACATTTGGCACAAGATTAGGGTCTCTCCTTTCCTCAAGCTAGACTTAAGGGTATTGACGGAAATGAATTTGATTTTAGGTTTAACTCGATATCCCTTGTATGACACCCTCATTCCCTTAGGTCCCCTCAAGGAAATTTTCTTTTGGTGACAGTCAATAAAAGCTCGATACTTCCCCAGCCAGTCCATCCCTAGGATCACCTCAAAACCCCCCCAATGGAAATTCTATGAGGTCACAATAGAAAATTGCTTCCCCGATTTTGATGGGCACACTACGATAAACTCTATTACAGATGATTGACTCTCCTGAAGGTATGATCACAGAATCCGTGACCAAATCAAGCCTCTCGAGTCCCAAATCCCTAACATGCTCTCTATATACAAAGGAATGGGTGGCAGCGGAATCGAAAAGTACGAAAGTAGGTTTAGAGTTTACAAGAAAAGTACCGGTTACGACATGAGCATCATCCTTAGCGGCCTGCTTTCCCATGGCAAAGAGCTTGCCACTGGATTTGACCCCGCTCTGACTGGCACCAGATGTCCCAGCCTGCTGGTTCCCTTCTGCTCCCGTCTTCTAACTGCTTCCATTCCCTTGGTATTGATTCCGGTACGAGCGGTTCTGATAGCTGTTGTAGCTCCTCTGGTAATTACTGCTCCCTCTAGACTTCGCACCCCCACCATAGTTGGGCATGGGTGTGCGATAGCCACTGCTACCATAAGACTGGGTGCGAGATCCCTAGTATCCGGATGCAGGCGTATGATAACCCCCGGACTGATTCCCTCCAGATGAACGACACACTGCCTGCTTGTGTCCTCTCTTCCCACAGCCAAAACAAACTATTCCCGCTGAACCACCACCAGAAACCCCACTTATGTGACTGCCCCCACTCTGATTTCTCGCACCCCCGGAAGTGTTGTTACTGAAGTAACCACTATACTTGTTGGTAGTAGGTTTCTTTGACCCAGAACTTTCCGTCACTGCCTCAGCCTTCCTCTTCTCTGATTTCGACTTCTTTTCTTTCTGGATCATATCTGAGAGCCTCTCCGCCACCCCAGCCCGTAAATAGATGTCCCGGACTGTGGTAGACGGAGCCGCAATCAGTCTCTTTTTGATGGCGATTGATAACCCTCTCTCGAACTTCATTTCCAGCATGGCATCATCAAACCCCATGTCCCCCACATAGCTCACCAACTGGATGAATTTTCTGTAATAAGCCTCCACCGTCATGTCCTCCGTCATCCGGAAAGTGTCAAACTCCTCCCTCAGCTTACTTTTCTGGAACTCCGGTAGGAACACCTCATATAAAATCCTCTTGAATGCGATCCAAGCAACATACTCGGTCCCATCCTCTCTAGCTGCTTTCCAGATCTCTCCCTTGTTGCCGGTCCACCAGTCCCCGGCCATACCCCGCAGATAGTGGGCTGCTTGGTCAACCCTTAATTCTTCGGGACAATCCACCAACTCGAACAGGTTGCTAAACTCTCGGCACCAAGCTCCCAGCAGATGAGGTTCCCCCTCCCCAGTGAATTGGGTAGGGTGATGCCTCGCGATAATTGTACTCATCTTGGCAGAGTCCATGCGTTTGGCCTTTAGGGCTTCGTTCTCAGCTATTAAACGATCCAACTCCTCTTGCGTGATGTTAGCGACATTGTTCCTTTGCGGAGGCATACTATAATACAACAGAAAAGAAATGAGACCCGACTCATGTGGGTACCCATTTGGATTAGGGCTATGTTCCCTAAGCATCAAAGTCTATAAACACTTATCATATAGAGTAGTACTCTTCTATAACATGGCTCAGGGATCACATAAACGCATATCACTAGACATGATGAGAGAAAATTTACTAACATGTTTCAAATCACTTCACATATCCATATTAATATACACCTCTTTATTCAAACAATTAAAGATTCTTTCATGTTCATGCCCCTTCCGGCTTTTCCAAACAGTCACTTATACTCAGAGTTCTCATAAAATACTTATCACAGTATACCATTACTTCCATCTTTTCTTAACCTACCCTTTTCTCTCGTGTATTTACTCTGGGTTCCCGGGTAAGACTGAGAGGGCCAATGGTTCGGTGTGAGGGGGCCCCAGACTCATACTTTTCCTTTAGTGTGCTCCTAACAGTTCTATCCCGGGGTTCATTTTATTTAGACTCTCCTACATTCATTGGGTTCATTAGGTTAGGCCCGAGGATCGTTCGCTCTGATACCACTTTGTAACACCCCCATTTATTTAAGGGTTTGTACTAGGACTCCTCAGATAAATAAAGGTGGTACCATCTCGGTTTCCCGAGGCAGTAGATACAAAGGAAAGATAAACAGTACTTTAATTAAAATTAAAGTCATAACATTTTTTTTTACAACTGTATCCAAAAGTCTTAACAAAATAAAGTAAGTACAACTCATGCTAAACTGACTAAGGTGATCTAGACTTTGGTCTGGTCCGGATCCAAGCTCTCTCTCCCATAGCTCCCCTTAGTCTCAGCCACCTGTCAATCTGCTCCCCAATAATTTGGTTCATCACAGGTGATCACGAATACACAGGGTCAACCACGAGGTTGAGTAGGGAAAAAGAAATAAATACGCCAACAATATAATAATCTCCGCACCGATGCAACGCCAAATAAACTCCGCACCGATCCAACACCATATAAACTCCGCACCGATCCAACACCATATAAACTCCGCACCGATCCAATGCCAAATATACTCCGCACCGATCCAACACCAAATAAACTCCGCCCCGTATCACAAGACCCAATATTTTCACATCGTATTATATCACAGAAATATATAAGACAATTAAACACAATATAAAACCGATCATCCAATGAGATATATAAATAGTTAACATAATAATAACAGATCACTCGTCATCATATATATGCAGTATTCCCCTACCTGAATTAGCAAGAAACGCAGTTAAGTCCGAGGCTTGCTTAGAAATGTTCCACGCGAAACTCGCTACCTAGACAGGTATACGTAACGAATTAATAACCTTCACGAACCCCTTAACGATCATACTTACTATAAATAGCAACCTTCCATAAGTAGAAAGTTTCCATAAATAGAAACTTTCCCAATATAGTAACTTTAGTTTGAATTTCAAATTATTGAATACCCATATTAAAGCTTCCCATAATAACTCCCAAAATCATAACCCTTAACAAATAATAATATCTTTACCATTAATAAAAATATTAATACCATAAATAACAATTATATTAATAATAATAATAATAATAATAATAATAATAATAATAATAATAATAAAGATAATAAAATAAATTACTAAAACGTAAGAACAGCCTACTACCGACTCCCTCCTCCCGCGATTTTAACCCACCACACAGCCGCGCACCACCACCTCGACCACCAACGACCACCACCCTCACACGCTGCCGACCACCCACTAACACCATGACACCACCAACCCCCACGTCATCCACCGGCGAGTCAGACCAGACTCCCTAAACTCATGCCTGATCAACGCCCGTGTCTCTGTCTGCCTGAACACAGACCCACTTCGATTCCTAACCACACCCCTAACACCACCATAACTCCACCAATCAACACCTCCGACAACCCACCTGTAAGCCACGGTGATTTTACTGTATTGACCTCCCCCGAGTCGACAGTAAAACCACTCCCAAACCAACTCCCTGACTGAAACAACCACAACCCCCCTGACTCTCATTTATTCCCGTGATGAACAGCCTCCACAACCACCCCCTCCGACGACACTACAGCCACCTTAACCCACTGACACTACCCCTTGACACGACCTTGACTACCACCCACATGACTAAGTCAACTACACATGATAATACTGACACCAAACCAATCGAAAAACAACACAAAAGATGCAGACACAAACACAACCCAGAAACAGTGGCGTGACTCACCTGGATCACGGCCAAAACGACGGTCCTTAGGGTGGTCAGACCTACTGTCACGAACCTCCTTTCTTATCTCTGATGTGGCGGCTGAAGATTTGGGGTGATGGTTGTGTAAAAGTGATAGGGTAAGACTGGTGGTAAGGCTTCTTATATGACGGTTGAAAGGGAGGGGTGAAGGGTTTAGTTATTGTGTAAACCTCTTAGGGTTGTTAGGGTTTGGACGTGGACATGGGCTCTAAAGGCCGTGCACGCAAAACGAGGCCCAAGTCCTCTCAGCCTTTGGTTACACGGTGGTCATAGGATCAAACCCCACCACTGACACGTAACGACATCATAAAAACAAGGCACTTATCGAAGCAAGAACACAACACGCCCATAACTAATTTTCGATGTATTCGTTGTTGAGTCGCAAAAATAATCTAAATATAAAGTAATAACACGGGTTATTAGAGTTGGGGACTGATTTTTTTTTATGTTGGGACTGTTTTCTTTATGTTGGTCGTGGGATTCGAACCCGGGGTCTTAAGGGGGCTACTTTGTGTATTCTCATTTCTCATCATTGTTATTATTCTTATTATTGTTATCATTCTTGTTAATAGTATGATATTGTTAATATTAATAATATTAGTGATATGTTTACTATTACTAATATCCACATTATTATTATTATTATTATTATTATTATTATTATTATTATTATTATCATTTTGTTGTTAATGATTGATTATTAGTGTATGGTAACTTGTTAATAATGTTTTGTGGTTAGAAATGTATTTGGGTATGGGTAGTTTCGTGATTTTATATGGTGACAATTATTTATATGTGATTAAAATTAATAAATGAGAACATGATCAATAATTTTGTGGTATTGTCTTTTGGGACGAGGTTGCTATTTCGGGAATGTTTCTATTATAGGAAACTTTCCACTTTTAGGAAGTTACTACGTTTGGAATCCTTACTATTCTAGGACAGGGGTTAATAACTGTTATATAATATATGTTTAGGTGACGGTTTTCCGCGTGGAATATTTCTAGCAGCAGTTCGATTGTCATTCTGCAATTTGAGGTAGGGGATATATATATCTGTGGTTGCGTTATTGACATGACGTATATGTGTTGCTTATTATAAGATCGTTATAACTGATTGTGAATGTATTTTGAATTGTGATTATTGTCGATTATTGTGGAGAACGGGATTTGTGAAATGGGTCTTGTGATATGGGACTTGTGATATGGTCATGGAAGGTGTGGTGTGATGGAAGGTGTGGTGTGATGGAGGTGATGTGGTGGATTGAATGATATGGAGATGGAGGAAGGTGCAGTTCTATTGTGTTTATGTTTTATCTGTTTTACCTACTCAACCTCGTGGTTGACCCTGTGTATTCGTGTGACACCTACGATGATCCGTAATGGGGAGTAGATTCTACATGATGGAGACAGTTGAGCTAGGAGCTGGGACGGGAATGTGAGTTGCAGATTTGGGACCGACTTAGAACTATATCACATATAGAGTAGTCATCAGTTGTATTTTATTCCGTTGTGTAGTTTCTGTAATATCAAAATTTAAATTTTATCACTTTTATAATATGTACTTTGGGAGTTTTACTTTGTTATTCACTACCTCGGTCATTCCGAGATGGTAACAGTCTTATTTATTTGAGAATATCTGGCTAAAGGCTCTCAAATAAATGAGGGTGTTACAAAGTGGTATCAGAGCGAACGATCCTCAGACCTAAATCAAATGAATAATAATGAACGTAGGAAGAGTCTAATAAAACGAACCCCAGGTTAGTAACTGTCAGGAGCCCCAGGATTGGGATGAGTTAGGGGCCCCCTCAAACCAAGCCACTGGCCCTTTCAGTCTAACCTGGTTACCTTGAGAGATTTAGAGCGTGGGTAGCATAAAATAAAGGAAAAGGCCCAATATATGTTGTACTAACATTTGCAGGAGTGAAATGAGGTAAGTAATGACGTGATACATGGTTAATGATGCGTTGTGAAAGAATATGGTTGGTAATCTATATTATGAATCATGAGATTGATATTGAATGTGATTGAGATATGTATTACTTCAAGTATTGAGGACATGAAAATTGGAATACGAGTTTGAAACATAAGCTTGACTAGGATGATGATGTGCATAAGAAGAATACGACTGATATTGAAATGCTGATTGATCTGAATGATTGAATTGAAATTTTCAGGGAATGGGTGTATATGTATTGTATAATAAATTAGGGTGATATGATCACGTGATTTTGGTGTCTCGAATTGTCTATAGGATATCTGGTTATTAAATGACTAACGTAATTTTGTAATATATTGCTTGGTATTTGGATATGAACGATCATATTTAAATGTTATAGTAATTCATGTCTAGTGATATGCAGAATGTGTTGCTCAAGCCATGAGTGATATATAGTTATGTGTTACATTTGTATATACATGTATAAATATTCAGTCAATTAGATGATCTACTTTTCTGTTTCGCAACCTTTACCGTGTTTTAGATGACTATTACAGAATGAAATGATGAATAAATGTTATTATGGTGCAACGTGATTTCTATGCTTCGATGGTGTGTCAACATGTTTTGGAGGAATAATGTTTGTGTTTAATATGATAATATGAAGTAATTTTAATGGAACCAAAATTTTAATAAAAGTCCAAAATGTTACCCTGTTTGTACGGGTTGTCATCTAAAATGTGTTCTTCATATGGATATGAGAATTTTACGTGTGATAACCTTCTGATTCAGCCTTCCAATGCTTTTGGTTTCATGTTAATGTGAATTATATTTTGAGAGAGATAAATATTTTAGTCGACGGTGGTCAGACTGTCACTGCACAGTTCTGTTTTATCCATGATTTTGAACGAGGAACCATTTAAAATGTATCTATTGTTTATGTATAATTCCAACTCCAATGTTTAATATATTCATTCACGTTCCCAAATGATAAGTCACGTAAAATCTTAACAAGTAGTTAATTAATAGTGATTTTTGCAAGTTGCCAGTTTCCTGTCTTATTGCTGTAAAGTTTCTGTTCAGACCAAGTTGTTATAAATAATTTCCTTAAGTTTTGCATTTTATTCTTTTTCCTATGATTAGAGAATCAATCATATTTCTCAAAAACTATAATGGTTCACAAAATGGCTGAACGTTTATTTAATTATAATTTTTGGAAGTTGCAACATGATGTTTGATTGTTGGAATCGTAAGTTATGTAAGTTTTATATAAAAGTTTAATCAAATATGAATTATGTGATGTGACCACGTGGTATCCTGATATGGCATTAGTAACATGGAATGAATATGAACCTCACTATATGATAATGTAACCTGACTGATTTCGTCAAGTTTATATAAAATCGTTTCAGTAATACAAGCGCTCTTATTTTCTAATATTATGACCTCAAAATCATGAAGTGATCTTCGTGTTGATGTTGTTTTATATATTTATGGTATATCGTTGTCTGGCTCACTGAGATAATAATCTTTATAACACCTTCATGTATATTGTTATGTCACAAACTGAATTGCATTGCTATGTTTAAAATCTGATCATAATATCTTGAGTTATTAACTGGTGGACGTGTGATTTATGGAAGTACTAGTTTGTGAATTTGTTTACTTTTATCGTTAAATTTTCATAGTTCATGAGCTACAATTTACAAGAAAAATGTTTTAGTAAAGAAGAGTCAGAATGTCTCTATGTGATTTTTTTCGATCTATAGCTTGTAATATTGTCTTTTGGCTCGTATTTATAAATTGTCACAAATTACCACTTTAATGTTCCAAAAGTTTCAAAATGATTTCAAAGTAATGATCATCCATGATAATGCTTGATGTTTTGATAATTATGGTGATTGCAACATGACAAATTCTGTAGTTACGCATTGATGAAATCCTGCTTGAATGTTTAATTGTTGCGCATTGTATAAAAACCTTATTTTGCAAGTCGTATATAGTAATAGTTTCAGGATAAATGATGTAATGTGAGTAGACGAGAAATGTACCTAAGTGATTTTGTTAACTTATTGATATCTGGGAATGTTAAACGGTCCTGTGAGTCTATAATTGGTGTACATCTTGTGAACTATGTCAATGCTCCATGCCTAATTGCGTCAACTAATTTTGCCCTATGCCTTTTCTAAGATATGGTTTGCTTCTATAATATGTTACGAACATGAAATGTTTTAATTGTCAATTATGAACTATGAGTCTCCCGATTGTGTACATTGTTGTAAATATATTAACCTTGTGTTAACATCTCAATGTTGCGTAAGTGTTAGCTACTTTGATTCTGTTTTATTGCGTGACACGATTTCTTTTGATCCTAATGCTCATATTATTGCTCGGGGTTATGTGGTTACATGATAATTGTTATGGGCTTTTACGGGTAGTTATTTGAGTTGAATAATGGTAATTGTTCTTTCATATTGATAGTTAATATTTCCTTTTGATGAGATAACTCTTTTGTTGTGAAACGGGTTGAGTTGTGAGATTGGTAAACTTTTGGTAAGTGATTAGTTGTGTTAAGTAAAATAATTTTGTTTTGGTTGAACCAATCTGGACAAGAGTATGGTAATGCCCTTTGGGCATGAAATTCATTGTTATGAATGATACGATGAGCAAGCACTAGAGAATTAATCATGGTACAATGCTACGTGAGCTAGTAAAGTGCAAGTTCTGAGTTCGGGCTTTGATGTTAAAGCTTCTTTTGGCCTTTTGCTAAGCTCGAGTTGTGTCCTGGTCGTTTTATTATAATTGTTACCTTGGACTAAGACTCGTGGGTGAGCAGCTTAGAATTTTACTCCAAGTGTGGAGCAGGGTCCATTGTTGAACTCCTGACAATAATGATACTGAAATTGAGATGAGAATTGGTTGCTGGTATTGAGTTTTGAGTTAGTAGACTATTGTGCCATATTGCGTTTACGGTCCGGTGTAACCTTGGTTATTGAGCTATATTCTGAATTTGACATCGATATTGAGATGGAAGTATTGGTTTGCAATTTTATCCTACTAGTCCACTCACCCCTTGTCTTTGGTCCTTGGTTTGATGATGAGAATACGATACTTGGTTATAGTAAGATTTTATGAGATAAAGGAATGAGTTAGATGGAATTTTGAGCTGGAATTTTTTTTATGAGGTTACGAGGACGTAACCATGTCTTAAGGAAGATAGGATTATAAAATCTTGATGAATTGCGATTTGGTTAATTGATATATTATGATTCGTTGACTGAGATTTACCATACGTGGAGTCTCCTGTTTGATTGCTATGTTTCGATCAATGTCATGGTCCTTTAAGTGTCAGGTATTTTCTTTAGTATGTTAAACTTTGGGGACAAAGTTTTCTTAACGAGGGTAGAATGTAACATTTCGTGTTTTAAAGCTTATGTAAGTGCTACTTGTGATGGCTTTATGCTTGTTATATGTTTCGTTACTGTTATGGGATGGTGAACTTCAGGACGAAATTCATTTTAAGGGGGGAAGACTGTAATACTCCGTATTTTATTTTAATTTTATTCTTTTATATCGGTGTTTTGTATGGTTATTCGGTAATTTATATTCGATAATTTATATTCGATAATTCAATTATCAAAGAATGCTTTTATATCCTATAATAATTAAGGGAAAGGTCGAGAATGGGTCGTATTTATCGAATACGTGGATCAGTGTCAATTGGGCCTTCGTATGCGTGCAATAACAGCCTCGATGGGCGACATCAATTCACGCTGATCAGACACTACACCCCTTACACGACCTAATATGAATGAAGACCAAAACCCTACTATTGACCTAATCGACACCCAAGAACATAACTCATTATACTGCCGCCACATCCAGGGGTGAATAGGGAGGTTTACACGGTGGTCGTGGGTAGCCTAGGCTTGGTCGATATCACTGGGAAGGAGGTACGGTCATCACTCCACTCGTGTTTCGTTGTTCTTTCCTTTTCGTTCTTTTTCGCCTCTTCAAGTGTATATACCATTTATAATTTCTGATTATTGTTTGTTATTAGTATAGGATATGTAATAGTTGTTTTTGGACCCTTGTCAAGCCACCGTTGACCTCCTAGGACCACCAGATTGCGGTGGTTGTGTCGTTTGCCCAGAACCGAAACCTGTGTTGTGTACTGGTTGTGTGTCGATTTATGTGACGTCGTGGATACATTTTATATGGGAGTTGGGGTACCTGGTTAGGTGGTAGTCAGGAGGTTGGGATGGTGGTTCTCTAGGTGGTTCGTGGTGCTTCATGGTGGTGGTATGGTGGGCTTTATATTGGGTATACAGTCCATGTCAAAACAGAGTACAATAGGGCTGTGAGTTGCGGTTTTATGATGGTTGTCGAAGGAATTACAAAAAGGAAAGGCGAGTTTTCAGGAGCTTCTATGGGACCACTGTGGGCCAGTGGTGATCACGGTGGTGGCCAGTGGAGTTGTTGGGGTCGGTAGAGAGAAAGACGGGGGTGAAAACAAGAGTGAGTTGGGGGATGGTTGCTGAAAACAGAGTAACAGAGTTTGTGTAGGCGGTTTTGGGCAGTGCGTTGGGATGTGTATGGTGGGTGCAGCGGGTAGCGAGAGGGTGGTGGTTGTAGTTGATGGGGCAAGCGAGAGAATGGGGTCGATATTGGTGGCTAGGGGTGGCTTGGTTGGTGGTGGTATGGCCTTGAATGTGGGTGTACGGGTGAGTGAAAGGGAGAAGTTGGGGACTGATTTTTTTTTTATGTTGGGACTGTTTTCTTTATGTTGGTCGTGGGATTCGAACCCGGGGTCTTAAGGGGGCTGCTTTGTGTATTCTCATTTCTCATCATTGTTATTATTCTTATTATTGTTATCATTCTTGTTAATAGTATGATATTGTTAATATTAATATTATTAGTGATATGTTTACTATTACTAATATCCACATTATTATTATTATTATTATTATTATTATTATTATTATTATTATTATTATTATTATTATTATTATTATTTTTTAATAATAAAGGATGCGCGCAGCTACCATATAACAAAATAACAAAATAAGAGTTTACATAAAATTGGTGGGCAGCCGAGATACAATCTGGGCTCCCACCCCCTTAGCTACAGCGAAGCTAAGCCTAGTAAAAATGTACGCAGCCATCCGCGCCCCGGCATCCTGAGATACTGAGTATTTCTGAATCCTCTTCAGCAAGGCAACAGCATCCGAGCCCAGCTCCCCAAGCGAAGAGAAAGAGAAAGGAAGGAAACCGTAGCCTGCAGCCTCACAGCGATCAGAAACAAAATCAGTCATCCCAGTCTGAGTCAGAGGGGAGGACCCAGTCAAATCAATACACACATCACGCCCCCTGTCCCACGAATAAAGAAGCAAATCCGCAGGGCGAAGAGAGCCGCCATGTCCATCGACCAAACCAATGTCAACCTCCTTACCTGCCGAAATCCCAGACCTATAGCAGATGTCCAATAGAGTATCCCGGACAAGGTTATGACGATGCTTAACCCCAACAGTACCAGCACAAGAGACAGCGTGATCCCCAAAAACATCCTCAGCAAAAACCCGAGAGCAAGCAGAGCAAGGCCCAGGTACCAAGAAGAGTGGAACACCCAGCCTATACCCAAGCACACAACGGTAGGTCCTCCTGTTCATAGTCTGACCCAACCCAGAGATAGGAACCGCTCTCAACCAATCAGAAGAGTGAGGCCCCTGCTGAGATTTCCACAAAGCAACCTGACGCGGGGACAAGGAGAAAACCGACTCCGAAGAAGCAGCAACCGTCGAGCAATAAATATCTGCCAATTTCTTCATAAGTTTGGGGGCAGCAATTTCACTAGGGGTACCAAGAAAATCCGAACCAGTTGTCTCCGAGAACACCCGCAAGGCAGCGGTGAAAGAAGGGCCAGGGTCAATGATACTAGAAGGCCGCAGGAGCCTAGCCTGCAATTCAGCAGACTGCAAACGGGAAGCCAAGAACGCATAATGTAGCACATCCCCCGCTGCATAAACACCAAGTCCGCCTAACTGAAAGGGGAAAGTAGCAAGGCGCCACTGCCACTCCCCAAACCCAGGCCCAGACGCGGTAACAATACGCTCCAAGCTAGAACGAAGCGCAGCATCAAAACGGAGATGAGCCGACCCAAAAGCAACAGGGGAACAAGTACGAAGAGAGAAATAAAGCTTAGAAATACCAGTACATGCCCGAAGCAAAAGCAACTCACACTGCGGGTCCTCGATCCTCGCGACTAAGTCCATAAGCTCAACAGTCTTAGTCACTCTCTTCTCCACAAGCTCACTGCTAAAAATAGGGCAAGTACTAATAGGCCCGCCCAAACCCGAGACACCCAGTAAGGGACGAGCGATAGAGGTGGGGAAAACACCGGGAAGCCGACTCCGGGGGTCCTCAATAGGCCAAAAAAGCTCAGTCTTAGCAACATTACGATGAAGACCAAAACCGGGGCCATCAGTCAAAATCAAATCCAACACCCTCCCCACCTCCAACGTATCTCCAACAATAGTACCATCATCCAAGTACCAGGCCTGCATAGTAAGATCAAAGGAATCCCGAATTTTGCACACCAGGGGATGCAAAACCAAAGCGAAAAGCAACGGCCCCAAAGGGTCACCCTGCTGAACTCCCTGACAAGACCGCAAGCAATGTTCCCCATAATACAACCGAGCAGGGCGAGAATAACAAAACTCCACCCAACGGGAAAGACCCGGGCAACGACGACGAACCTCCTGAAGCATAACTGACCGGTCAACAAGGTTGAAAGCATTCCGGAAATCAACCAGCAACATAGAAAGCCCTACCTCACCACCACGAGCCTCCACAAGCCGGTTCAAGGCATGCAAGATAGCCTCTCCTCCACCAGACACCCCAACCCCAAACTGAAGATCTGCAAAATAAGAAGCCAAAGTAGGGCCAACCAAAGAAGCACCAACCTTAGAGACCAGCCGTCTCCAGACAGTGCCAACAGCAATAGGACGAAGACCACCCCCGGGTTTAACCAGGGGGGTGAGCGGGGCACTAGCGAGGTACTCACCGAGAGCCAGCGGGCATCGACCACCTAAAAATAGATTGACCACCCTAGTAACAGAAGCGAGCAAATCATCAGAGATAGCCACCGCAGCCCCACTCAAACAATCCATGAAATGCTGAGCGCGAAAACCATCCCTCCCACAAGAAGTGCCGCGCGGGAAACTACGAATCATATCCAACACCACGGCCGAAGAAGCAACAAGCAGAGGATGATCCTCAGGCAAAGGATGTAAAGATGGAGAGGGGACGACCGGATGCTTCTCCTGCAAAGCCTCAAAAGTGGCACCAGAGTAGGGAGCGACACCAGAAGAAGAGAGCACCCGAACGGCAGCAGTATAATGGCCATCGCTAATCTTCCGCCGACATTGGCGAAGGTTAAGCTCACTCAAATCAAGCTCCTCATCCACGTGAAACGGAGGAGAACCCTCAGCCAAACACTCTCGTAGCAGCTGCAACCCTCCTCCCGGTGCCCTCCAAGCGATGATAGCCCTGGCAATACTCTCCTCCTGCCGCTGCCGTCGGATAGTCGACCTACACTCGACATTACTCCGGGGAGTGAAGGTCTTGAGTAGACAAAGAGGCAGAACAAACAACCGAATCCAACAGGAGAGGTTACCAGGAGAGTCAACCACCTCATCCAAAGCCCCCTTCAAAACCCGAGCAAACCCAAGCCGACACTTAGGAGGGATGGACTTCACCGAACGAAGGCCCAATGAAAACAAACAATCAAGCGAAGCTATAGACCACTGGCCAAGCTCAACCCCAACATCAGACACGGGAACCGATGGAGACTGAGCCAGGGGTCTGGGGATATCCTGAATAACAAAACGGACAATACCATCACCACAATCTGGAGGGTCTACAATGGCACCCCCTACATGCTGACATCTAGAGCGAAAGGCATGTGTCCTGAGACAGACACCGCAAAGCCAAACCCCCATCCGCTTCAAAGTTGTCTCGGCCTTAGTATAAACAGTCAAACTATCAGCAAGAGTTTGACGAGTAAGACGGTCAGCCCCGTTACGACAATGCCACTCCTGAAAATGATACCGCCAGGAGGATTTGGTAAGACCCCTACCGTTACCATTCGGACACCCATGCAAATGCGAAAAAGGGCACTGGAACCGAACCAAGGGAGGCATGACAACCACAACAACCTGCCCGAAAAGAAATATAGCCGACCAAAATCCACCACTAGCAACACCACCGCCACGGTGTAACCAACAGAAGGAAACGGCAAAAACAAACCACAAAAGCTGCCCCGAACGCAACCCACCCAAACAGCAACCACGGTCTGAAGTAGCTGGCCGGCGCAATAACACCTGACGACAACCCAGAAAATTCCGGTGACCCTAAAACCACCGTCAAGGAGCGCCGACGACGCCTGCAACCCGCCGGAACGAACAGAAAACCGTAATCAGGGAAACGGAACCGCTCTCGCTCACTCACTCGCAGGACCACAACCACAAGATGAACGCCGACGACGGCAGGTTGCCGGCGTGATGATGTGCGGACGCTGGTGACGGGAGGTAACCGCCGGTGGCTGTGTTGTAAGGGCGGCAGGCAAGCGATGTTCGAATCGTGCCCTAATCGCACCCTAACACTCACTCACCGAAAAAAAAAACACCACAGGCCACTGTATGAACGCCGACGACGTGAGGTCACCGGTGATAGGATGAGTGGACGCCGGCGACGTGAGGTCACCAGCGGTGGCTGTAGCGTGAAGATGGCAGATGCGCAAAACCCTAACTCGCACTCGCCCTCTCCGCTATTATTATTATTATTATTATCATCATTTTGTTGTTAATGATTGATTATTAGTGTATGGTAACTTGTTAATAATGTTTTGTGGTTAGAAATGTATTTGGGTATGAGTAGTTTCGTGATTTTATATGGTGACAATTATTTATATGTGAGTAAAATTAATAAATGAGAACATGATCAATAATTTTGTGGTATTGTCTTTTGGGACGAGGTTGCTATTTCGGGAAAGTTTCTATTATAGGAAACTTTCCACTTTTAGGAAATTACTACGTTTGGAATCCTTACTATTCTAGGACAGGGGTTAATAACTGTTATATAATATATGTTTAGGTGACGGTTTTCCGTGTGGAATATTTCTAGCAGCAGTTCGATTGCCATTCTGCAATTTGAGGTAGGGGATATATATATATCTGTGGTTGCGTTATTGACATGACGTATATGTGTTGCTTATTATAAGATCGTTATAACTGATTGTGAATGTATTTTGAATTGTGATTATTGTCGATTATTGTGGAGAACGGGATTTGTGAAATGGGTCTTGTGATATGGGTCTTGTGATATGGCCATGGAAGGTGTGGTGTGATGGAAGGTGTGGTGTGATGGGAGGTGTGGTGTGATGGAGTTGATATGGTGGATTGAATGATATGGAGATGGAGGAAGGTGCAGTTCTATTGTGTTTATGTTTTATCTGTTTTACCTACTCAACCTCGTGGTTGACCATGTGTATTCGTGTGACACCTACGATGATCCGGAATGGGGAGTAGATTCTACAGGATGGAGACAGTTGAGCTAGGAGCTGGGACGGGAATGTGAGTTGCAGATTTGGGACCGACTTAGAACTATATCACATATAGAGTAGTCATCAGTTGTATTTTATTCCGTTGTGTAGTTTCTGTAATATCAAAGTTTAAATTTTATCACTTTTATAATATGTACTTTGGGAGTTTTACTTTGTTATTCACTACCTCGGTCATTCCGAGATGGTAACAGTCTTATTTATTTGAGAATGTCTGGCTAAAGGCTCTTAGATAAATGAGGGTGTTACAGTTTTGCAAGAACTATGGTAGAATTGACCATAGGGCAGAAATTTTTCAACTCAGTAAAATTTAAGGATGAGAATGGATTGGTTGTAGAGGTAAAGATAGAATATGAACGGAAACCTATACTATGTGATAAATGTATGGGATTGGGGCATGAAGGGAGTCATTGTCGAAGGCTGCCAGGGGTGAAACCATCTCATGTCAAGAGAGTATGGAAACCTGTTGTCAGAACAATCCCAACCCTCTCTAACAAAGAATTCCCTGCTTTGCCTGCCACTAATACTGGGATGCCCAGGCTACCTGTCCAGGAAGCTCCAGTTACACCAGCAGCCAAACAAACAAATATGGAGCCCAAGGAGACTAGATTGGAGGACATGCCTCAAGACTGAAACTGGTAACCCTATTTCCACCAGTTCTCATGAATAATATTGGATTTTGGAATGTACGGGGTCTCAACAATGTAAATAAACAATTCACAGTTAAATGTTTTTGACAGAATAATGCAGTTTGTCTTTTTGGTTTGCTAGAAACAAAAATAAATGGTGATAATGTAGGGAATATATCTCAGTCTATGCTTGATGGGTGGTGTGTTACCACTAATTGTCGGCTACATAAAGGGGGTAGGGTATGGATGCTTTGGAAGCCATCTGTGTTTGAAGTGTCTATTCTGCAATATGATCCCCAATTCATCCATGCTTGGGTTAAATGCAAAATTACACAGAAGGAATTCTTCTATACCACTGTCTATGCTTTTAATGAAGGCGGTGATAGAGTTTCCTTATGGCATCATCTGAACAACCTGGCTGATTGTTGTACCCTCCCTTGGGCAGTGGTTGGGGATTTCAACACAATGCTTCACCCGGATGAAAGGCTGGGTGGATCAACCAAAGTTACTGACATGGATAATTTCCTGGAATGCATTAACCACTGTGGGCTCTCAGATATTAAGGCTACAGGGGCTTATTACACTTGGACGAACAAAAGGTATGAAAACCAGAGAAAATTTAGTAGATTGGACAGATTCCTTATCAATTCTCATTGGAGCACTACTTTCCCAGATATGCATGCTCATTTCTATCCTGAAGGGCTTTTTGATCATAACCCTTGCATTGTAAGGAACATGAAAATGTCTAGTAGAAGGAATGCAAGCTTTAAATACATAATATGTGGAGTACAGCACCCAATTTCAGAGATAAAATCACTGATGTGTGGCAGCAGACAGTGGATGGTACTTTGATGTTTGGTTTAGTGAAAAAGCTCAAAGCTCTGAAGCCTCTTCTCAAGGAGCTCAATCAGGAATGTTATTCGGATGTGGAAGTGAATGCTTGCAAGTTTACTACTCAGTTGGAGAGACTTCAATTAGAGATCCAAGCAGATCCTACTGACTCTAATCTTATAGCCCAGGAGGTTGCAGTGCATAAAGAGGTCCTCTTTTGGACTAAGGCTAAGAATAGCTTCTTAAAACAAAAGGCAAAGGCTGAATGGATTGAGGAAGGGGATAGCAATACGGCCACTTTCCATAAGGCACTCAGAAGTAGATATAAGCAGAATATATAGTTCAAATTGAGGATAAGCATGGACTACTGTGTACTGACAAGGATAGTATTCAAGGTGCCTTCCTGGAATTCTATCATGATTTACTTGGTAGTCAAGCTCCCACAGAAAATGTTCAAGTGCCAGTTTTGCTCCAAGGTGCCCTATGCAATGAAGATCATGGTGCTATTCTGAGTTCTACTATCACTAAGAAAGAGATCAAGGAGATAGTTTTTTCAATTCCACCTGATAAAGCCCCTGGGCCTGATGGGTACACCAGTGGGTTTTTCAGGGATGCTTGGGATATAGTGGGGGATGACCTTTGTAAAGCTGTACTGGATTTCTTCAGGAATGGTCAATTGCTCACTCAAGTCAATGCTACTACTATTACTCTCATCCCTAAAACAGATAGACCTACCTCTGTAGGCCAATTTGGACCTATAGCTTGTTGCAATATGGTATACAAGGTTATCTCAAAGGTATTATGCAATAGACTGTCACTTGTCCTTCCAAATATAGTTCAAGAAAACCAGGGGGCATTTATAAAAGGAAGGTCCATCATAGAGAATGTACTAATTTCCCAAGATATCATACATCTTTATGGTAGGAAAGCAGCCTCTCCCAGATGCTTGTTTAAAATTGATCTCCAGAAGGCCTATAACACTGTGGAATGGGCCTTTCTAGAGCAGCTTTTGCAAGGTTTGCAGTTCCCTACTCATTTCATACAACTGGTTATGCAGTGTGTGACTTCTACTGCTTACACTCTATCTTTGAATGGGAGTAACTTTGGGTATTTCAAGGGGAGAAGGGGACTTAGACAAGGGGATCCCATCTCACCCCTGCTATTTACCCTATGCATGGACTACCTCTCAAGGCTCATCAAATTTGCAACAATGAAATGGCCATTCCATTACCACCCCTTATGCAAGAACCTGAAATTGACTCACTTAATGTTTGCAGATGACCTACTTATGTTCTGTAAAGGGACCCTTGCTTCCATTTGGCTTCTTATGAGAGTCTCCTCCTCCTTTTCACATGCTTCTGGTCTTAAATTGAACACTCCAAATCTAAAATCTACTTTAATGGGATGTCTGAAGAACTCAAGCTGGGTATAAGGCAGGCTACTGGATTCAAAGAGGGGACTTTCCCTTTCAAATACTTGGGAGTTCCAATCAAACTAGGAAAACTCTCCAAAGCAGAATGCTCTTCACTGATAGAGAAACTGGTTTCAAGAATTAGAGGAATGGGGGCACGAAAACTATCCTATGCAGGGAGAGTAACTTTGATTAACTCAGTCCTACATACTCTCCACAATTACTGGGCTCAGCTGTTCATCCTACCTAAGAGTGTGCTAAATAGAATTTCTGCTATATGCAGGAATTTCCTATGGGCAAGCAGTTCTGAATATCAAAGGGTACCTATGGTAGCATGGGAAAGAGTCACCTTACCAAAGGATGAAGGTGGCTTGGGGATCAAGAACACTGAACTATGGAATATAGCTTCAGTGGGAAACTTGTGAATTGGGTATATACCAAGGCGGACAGGCTTTGGATAAAATGGATAAGTGATGTGTATCTTAAAAACCAGGAATGGGATGAATATGTACCTGCAAATGATGCTCCATGGGTCTGGAAATCAATCTGTAAGGCAAAGAATAAGCTCAGAAAAGGGTATACTGCACATGTATGGACTGCCAGTCCTCAAGGGTATACCATCAAAAGTGGATATACCTGGCTTTCCCCAATTCAACCACAACAGAACTGGTCCACTATCATCTGGAATCAGTTCAACATTCCCAAGCATTCCATGATTACCTGGTTAAGACTACAAGGAGGAATGAACACAAAACATAAATTATTCAGGATTGGATGTTGTACTGATGATTTGTGTCTGCTATGCCAAAATTATACAGAAATAATTGATCACCTGTTTGAAGAATGCCCATACACTCTCAGAATTCAGTCCTTGCTCCAGCAATCGTATGGAATCAGGTTCCCCAGGGTAGCCACCTACAGTTATGGCTCCAGGAAATCCTTCAAGTGGAAAGTAATCACGGCCATGTTCAATGCCTTTCATTACCATGTTTGGATCCAGAGAAATGAAGCTCGATTAATTAATAGTATCAAGAGACCAGAACTCGTGGCCAAGAGTATTATGTTTGAGATGATGAATCGTATGAAGAGCAAGCTTGATAGTGACAATGATGATAATAGAGAGTGGTTTAATAATTGCAATCAGATGATGTAATGCTTGATTGGGGTCTTGAACCCGGGTCCTCCATGTAATTATTATAATTTCTAATATATTATACTCACTTTTCACCAAAAAAAAAAAAAAAAAAGAAAAAAGAACCTTTAAGAGATTTATACATGTTATAACACTAACTGTGGAGGACACTGACTCCAACAATGGGTTCTCATCAATTTGTTTGATGTGAGGTTGTTCGTGAATTGGGGAATAGGCTTCGCCATGAGAAATCCAATTAATTAATTTGGACAAAACCCATTTTTATAGAGATGTTCTTGTACCTCAATAACATATCGGTATTTCATATTTTGGCATTTGCTACAAGGACACCTAAGTTTATTTTCTACCAAGTCATATTCATCTTGTTGCTTAGAAAATTCAATAAACTCGACAACACCCTTTATAAACCTAGCATTAGAACGTCTCTTCTTAATATCAAACACTCCATCAACGCGGAAGGTGAATTACCTTCTCCTTGTTGCTGGAACAATCTCCTCTTCGCTCTTAGTGTCCTTTCAAGCTCAAGGTCAAGGGGAATTAATTCTCCTTGTACCGACTTGCGCATAAGAGGAAACTACAAGAAAAGAGTGAGAACGGTTTAAGGAACATAAGTTCCTTCAACACAGACCCGTATCCTATACGATTAATTAAATATTCCATTGAGACGGAATTTCCTAAAGATATGACCTTAAGGGATCAACTGACCACCACCATCATATGACGATAATGACAAACTCTAGACAGCCAATCATTATCGATAAATATTGATCAGTCAACTTTAAAAGAGTAACTTTCCAAATTTTATTTCATTTAAATGAGATTTAAATATGTAAACGCATTATTGTCGAGGACACTACCTCCAACAATCTCCCACTTGTCCGCGACAAGTGTGCGTTAACAATTCTCTTGTCTTATTATTATCTCCCACTCAATGCAATGCATCGTCACAGGTCGTACTTGCAAGTGATCTTATCTAAAGTGGTTTTCCTCGATCTGGAGTCATAACTATCTGACCGGAATTATCTACCATAGATACCTTCTGAGCGTGGCCACGCATTTCTAGTTATTTACTCCTCGAGTGGCCTCGAGATATTTATTAACCCTGACAAGGGGTGGAAAATTCCTAATTGGCCTATTCCCTTCGGCTAACCACAGCCCATCATAACCCAAAATATGTCCTTATAAACCCTAGTTACGAAGGTGTTAGGACACAAATCAAAGTTACTCTGAAAACTATGCCACCTTAGGCTAATAGTCATTGGTCAAAGAATTGACTCATGTGAAACACGATAGAAGCTCCCACCACGACCAAGCAATCTTAAATAAGAAAAGCTAGAGCATCAGCGGTCATTAGCCCGGCAAATGTATCTTAAAATATCCTTGCCTAGGTGATCGACTAGTCATCTCGTATGACTCTATGTCATTTAAACTCGCCATCAATCGCATCGCTCATCTAGTTGCTTCGAGATGTCACCTCATTCGAGCTACTAGGGGCGAGGTCATTATGATTCAATTCACTTTAATGGGGTTCAATATGGTCTTACCATCCCATTTGAATATGACATGACCTTGACGATTAGTGTGATTATAACATCTAAGTAGTTAACTTTTGATCACTACTTAATGTCCAATAAACTTAATTGTCTCATAAACACTTATCTAGAATTGCAATTATCTTCATTTCATGTTATCCTTATAACATGATTTTCATAAGCACTCTCTTTATGGATCATATCCATATACATGCTCTTTAACTTAAAAGAAGCAAGTCATCTCATGACTAGTGAATTAAGGTTATGTGCATGATGTAACTCCTAGTTTCAAAATGCTCCACATAATCACTATGTACTTATGTATTTTATAGAATCTTGTCATGACAATGTAATTAAATTACAAGTCATTAAGATGCATAGTCAATGAATGTAAGCCAAAGATTATCTTAAATCTTTTGAGAATTCAGAACTTACGTCGTTGTAAAACCTTTTAACACACGACTAAGTTATCATCCAAAATAAGGAATTGATCATAATCTCACTTTGAGAATAACCGACAATTCATAATCGCAATCATTAATTTGATAATTCTTAAACAGGTAATCCCGCAAGAAAATATGCATTAAGCTTTACATGACTATACTAATGGCGGAAACATTAGTAGATTCAAACATGTAAAATTATACTCCCTCCTACCCAACTTAAATGTCCCATTGTACATTTCCGTCTATTCAGGATATTGTCCCATTGTCTACTTTTGGTAAGTTTTTTACCAAGTTTTTACCATTCTACCCTTATTAATTTTCATTTATTACTCACCCACCCACCCATTAGCCCACTTACTTTATACAAATCATAACACCCTCTCTCCAATCTACATACCCCTACTCAACCAAAATATTAAACAACTAATATGTCATAAATTTTGTCCTTTCGTCACAATGGGACATTATAAACGGGTAGGAGGGAGTAGTACTTAAGGTTTAATAAATTCCCATGATCTCATCATGGTAATTCTATCTCCATCTCTATGAACAACCTTAATACTTTTCGATAAACAATATGTCTTTTACAATCTCAACCAAACATCTCATGTTTAATTAGATTTAAATCATATCAATTTTTCATCTAGAATTGAAGACTCGTATACTTCTTTGAAGTATTAATGCCTCATTCCAAACGAGCAATGCGTTCTTGTAGATCACGTTCACTCCCACTTAACTCTAGTTCTTGCCAGAATCTGAAAATTTGGAAGTCATTCTTCAATGACTGAATGGGTTCAAATTCTGGAGCGGAACTCCCACTCAACTTTATATTAAATAATTTCATAAAGCTCCCACTCAATTCTATGTTCCTTAAAATTTAATGAATTGATGATGATTAGGACAAAACCATATATGCTTATAAGCATATCCTTTTCAAATACCCTTTTGAAAAGCGGTTTTAAATGTCTAGTGATTTGATTCTTAATGAAATGAATTATTAGTTTCAACAAAGTTACTCACTAACTTTGCAAACTATCGAAATGCATATGTATACACATGCTTCTCTCAATAAACGCATTTATTATCATATACACCATTTAAGTTTCATGGACCTCGAATTTGCATTATTGGCACAGTTAGATCATCATCTAAATTCAAGAACATCTTCTTGAGCTATTGCAAAATCTTTTGAAATATTTTTCCTTCTAGTGTCCTCGCGTATTGCATATAAGAATCTAATCTTATAGTGCAATCCTGTGCGAGCGAAACTTATTGTTTCCTCACTTAGTACTTATAAGAATCTTATCTTATAGTACTTTCATGTGCGAGCGAGAACTTCACAATGGATCTCATCCACAGATAGATACTTAATTCTACTTTTGATCTCTTTCCTCATTAATTTTAAGAACTCTTTCTTAAAATATTTCCTGGAGCTGACGTAGATCCCTTTATCCATAGATAAATGTAGAATTCTTACTTTCGATCTACTTCCTCAGTAATTTTAAGAACTCTTTCTTAAAGTATTTCTTGGGAATGGACGTAGATCCATTTATCCAAGGATAGATGCAGAATTCCACTTTGGATCTTCTTCCTTAGTAATTTTAAGAACTCTTTCTTAAAGTATACCCTGAGGAGCGACGTAGATCATAAGGCGTATATTTTGTTAATCGTAGATCTCATCCACAATTTTAACTTAATCTAGCTTCTCAATCTTTCACAGAACCGAAACAATAGATCCTGTTATTCTCCAATAGATCATATCTATTGCGATCTCTCCTTAAATCATTTGTTGTGGCTTTAAATTTCTCCCACTCTATTCTAGCAATAATAATCACATTTTATTACCAAGTATAGCCACTAGCCACAAACAATGACTTATGGAGTTGGAATGTGTGCGTCACATAATCTCATTAGTGACATTTATGAATTAAAACGGAAAAATATTTGACTAATAGCTTTGATAGTTTGGGTGGTTAATAACTTTCCTTTTAATTGAGTTCTAAACTCAATTTTTTATGAATTATTTTTGACATAAACATCTCATGCTTATATCGTTTCAATGAATCATACATTAAAGTATGATGATTAATTCAATTTTATGTTGTGATTTGTTAGTGTTTGAATGCTTAATTAAGAACATTACCATAACTAAACGATGGTGACTTGGGTTAAAAACCAAGACACCATATATCCAAAGCACAACAATTGTTCAAGGACTAATTTTCCTTGTCTAACAAGGAAATCAACATGGTTTTTAAGTTCGAAATCAACACTTCAAATCACTAGTAGAAAAACCCCCTATAGCGGCGGTTGTAAATGGGCTTTTTACGGCGGTTCTTACAATTCTTGGTGCGCCGTTTATTTTGGCGTCGTTTCGCCTTTGCGGCGGTTGTGCAACCGCCGCTAAAAGTGACCTATTGTGGCGGTTTTGAAACAGAACCGCCGTATTAGGTTTATAAAATACGACTGTTTTTAAACAGAACCGCCGTGGTAGGTTTATATAAAACGACGGTTTTTATACAGAACCGCCGTCTTAGCTTTATATAAAACGACGGTTTATAAACACAACCGTCGTGTTTGGTTTACATACAACGAAGATTTTTTAAACACAACCGTCGGTTTTGGTTTAAATAAAACGACGGTTTTTTAAAAGAACCGCCGTGTTAGGTTTATATAAAACGACGGCTTATTAAAAGAACCGTCGTTTTAGGTATATATAAAATGGCGGTTTGTAAATACAACCGTCGTTTTATGTTTATATTAAACGATGGTTCTTTAACACAACCGCCGTTAAAAACATTTATAATTTTTTTTAAAATAATTATTTTCTACGAAAATTTCAACAGCACCTCCCCAAAAATTTGATAACCCCAAATATTACTTAAATACAATGAAACCTATCAACAGAAATGTAACCATATTAACAATATTTCAAACAACACAAATCCAACAACGTTACATCAATCTCGCATCTATCACAACCACATACAAATAACATCATCATCCATATTACCAAAGATAAATATAAGCGTATAAATAACATAAATGCCAACCAATCTACTATAATTTTTCTAAACATTTGGCAGCCCACTCTTCCTTGATCTCATAAATATCGCAAATTGATATGGTTGATTCCTTCCTGAGCTGTATATAGTTAGACAAAAGGTGAATTAGTAAGAATATAATTAATCTACATCAACTAGATAAACAAAAAATACGAAGAACGGAAATAAGATATACCTTCACAAATTCTTCTTTACATCTTGCAAAGTAAAAAGTTATGTTATGCATCCATTTCATGACATAATAATGAATTAAACACAATACAAAATATCTGCAGCATGTGTGCTCTGTCTCTTCGCATTTAACAACCATGTACTGATACAAATGATCATTTGTGTACTATCTGTTATAATGCAGCGGAAACTTTTGAGCACCTTTTCTGCAATTGTCCATACGGCAATATGATCCTCACTACAATGGCAGACTAGCAGAGGTGTCTGCTGAATCCCACTCTGGAGACAGACTGGAGAATGAATATCAGAGGGACGAAACTCAGGAGGGCTTTGATTAATAGTGTGCTTAATGCCATTATTTACCATATTTGGAGATAGAGAAACAAGTCCAGACTGGAGAATGTGTTGATTCGACCGAATACACTGGTTAATCAAATCAAGCAGGAGCTTAAGACGTATTATAAGGGTATCTCCTTTGGAAGCTTGAAGCCAAATGATGACAGACTGATGCGTAGGATTCTTGAGACTTAAAGGATAGCTTGTATGCTTTATGGTATCAGTTTGTATGTGCTAGTGGCTTGGCCTAAAATGTAATACTTCGGTTTTATTAATATAATTCTTACCTTTCACCAAAAAAAAATAAAGTTATCACTTCGTTACCCATCAAAACACGGCTTATTGTCATAAGAATATTCAATATTCTGTCTATTATGTCAGCCATGTTTGAACGTAACTGTAGCACTCCAAGTCTCAATCTAGCCTCACTCGTGCAGGCGATGTGTGGCACGAGAAGCTCACAAGGTCAGTCATCTAAGAATTCCACTTATCAAACAAGCTTAACTTTCAGGTTAAGGAGTTGTTTAAGACGGGGTATATTAGTGAATGGACCAACACAGACCGTATGATTACAGCATTGCTAAGGGGTACCATTGGGTCCGGGACAAAGGCGAAGAGATAGCTTGGGAAGGACTAGTGTGGAATAAATGGACTTTACCTCGACACAGAATGATGGCGTGACTGTACCAGCATCAAGCCATGAACACCAAGATCAAACTTTTCCATCTGCATACCGTCACAGATGCAAATTGCTGTATATGTGACGATGAACAAAAGGGATTTTACACATTTCTTCCGTCAATGCACTTACAACACAAAAATATTGAATAATTTGTCGGACTGGCCGCAACATCTAATCAATGAAAGACATAAAAACAAATAAGATGTGAAATCCCATACCCGGCAGGGAGTATAGAGAGTCCACATTATAAGCTCAAGTGAAGTTTCATCCTAGAATAAAATGTCGCAAGAAGTAGCTCCATATAAAGTAAAAAATCAGAGTCTTTTTCTTAACATGGGACATTAGTGTTAGGTTTATTAGTTACTCAAAAACTAATCTTTTAGTCATACTAACATAAACCTTAATTAACATTTTAATATACTTGTTAACGATCTTATGCATGCTATGAAAATGCGGAAATGAGAGAGTTTTCGAACCCTTACACACGGTCCGAATATATAGCAAGGATGATCCTCCTAGTACCCAAATAAGAATACCTCCTTTGGATGCACCAAGACAACCCTTAACCAACCGAGATCTTGAACAAGCTAGCACAAAAACCGGTTTTCCTTAAATTATTCTAATCTCTCTAATTAGAATATTATCTCAATACTACAAAATAGTATGTTTATATTATCTTATAATATATATATTGAGTTTGTAAAATCTCACTTTTACTTAGTGTATTTCGGCTAAGCGAAGAGGTTTTATAATTTTTCTACACTTAGAAATTATGCCAACATTAGAAGAACTAGGGTTAGTTTAGGTGAGCATCTTATACTTAATATATTGTGATGCTTGGGTGTGGGTGGCCGGGTATGGGAGGGCTCCAAGGGGGAACACACCTCTTTCCCATGCAACTTAGGGTGGCTTATAGGTAATATTCTCAAGGCACTTTAATGATTATGCTTTTAACAACTTAAAAAACACTTAAACCATTCCTTGTTTAAACACCCCAAAACCGGCACACATACACTAATATGGACCTATTACAATTTTGTCAATCTTACAATTTTATGTTTTGTGACATACAATATGTCATAATTTAATAAAATAACAATTGTTTTAATTTAATCATACATATTTATCAAATAAATATTGTTCATAAATTAATAAATCTCATTTATCAAGTTGACAAGTAATTCGAAATTACTAATTGTAAAATAGTCACTTATAATAATCGTCAATACGATTTACAACTTTTGTAATAATTATAACCCAATTCATTCTAATTACGATATAATAAAATATCGTTCAATGTTTAACAATTGACACGCTTCAATTTTAAACATAAATCTTACAATAAGATTTAACCTCTAATTTCTCGATATACAAGTTTAAGGAATATGATCAAATCGTATCACCATACATTTGATCATTTTATCAATTAAGGGAATTGTCCTAAAGGTGTGACCTAAAGGGATCAACTGACCATCACCGTTATACGACAGTAATGTCAAACTCTAGCTAGCCAATCATTACCGATTAATGTTGGTCAGTTGACTAATATAAATCGTATCATCCCTTGCGCATTCTCGTCATGAGATTTAATTACGTGATCGCACTATTGTTGAGGACAAATTTCCCAACAATCTCCCACTTGTCCTCGACAAGTGTGCGTCACCAATTCTCTTGTCCTATTACAATCTCCCACTCAATGCAAGATGTCTCTCTGAGGTCGTACTTGCATTCGATCATATCATGAGTGGTTTCCTCGATCTGGAGAATAACTGTTTGACCGGAATTATCTACCATAGATACCTTCCGAGCGTGGCCACGCATTTCCAGTTAACTTCTCCTCGAGTGGCCTTGAGATTTGAACAACCCTGACAAGGGGTGGACAATTTCTATCGCACTACTTCCTTTGACTAGTCACAGTCAGTCACAGCCTGAAGCAGTCCCATTTGACTCCAGTTACGAAAAGTCGTAGAGAACGGATCAAGGCTATGCCTAAACTGTACCATCTTGGGAGAGTAGTCTTTAGTCTAAGAATTGACTCACAAGAATACTATAGCAGCTCTCGCCACGACCCGGCTATAAAATTTCCAGAACTCTATAAGCGGTCACATTGCCCGAGAGAGTGTCTTTGCAGTCTGCCTATGTGATCGACTAGTCATCACATATGACTCTATGGCACTTGAACTTGCCATCAATCGCCTCACATTCTAGTCGCTTTGAGATGTCACCTCATGTAAGCGACTAGGGGCTATACTAAGTCAATCCAGTTCACTTATGGGGTTCAATATTGTCTCTTACAACCCATTTGGATTCTGACAAAGTATCTTTTATCTTGAGTTAATCATAACTCAAATGATATTGTCATGCAAAAACAGTCAATACTATTTCATTGCATTTGATGCACAATCATCTATTTGTATTAAAGTTTTGTGAATAAACCTTTCATTCATTATTGCAAAACTTACAAATTTTGGTCTCCTTCCGATTCATATTATCTCACATAATATGATCTTATTTGAGCACATTTCTAGAACCCATTCTAGATTTTGAGATTCCTTTCCTGAGGGAAGCTCCCACTGTTATCTTATAACTCGTGACGTATAGATATGCTAGAGGGATTAAAAATCACTCGGAATTATCTAGTCACTTATGTGCTGAAATCTATATTGTAGTTATTAGTGATTTCATCACTCTTATAATTTTCAAACATCTTGGCTATTTCATCAAGGTTATTCAAAATTAACCATTTTGATTTCTAATGGGCGACCTTTTATTATCAATATAATAAAACTTCCCGTAAAGCTCCATCATCTTATGATATAAGGTATTTGTTCATCTAGAATTGAAAACCTCTTATTCTTTACACCTTAAAGAATCACCCATTCTCTCTAAATGGTAGGCTTAATTCTTTTAATGAATATCGCTCCCACTAAAATCAATATTACTCGATCTCTTAAATGAACTTTTCATTTCTCGCATGTAAATCTTTTATTTATTTCTTGAATCATTATCACCATCACTATCCCTATAGTGATCTATTTCCATTCAATCAATCATCACCCTCTTTTCATGTCTTCGTTTCCACGAGACGAATATGACATGATAATTTCTTTATGACTACATTGAGAGAATTGAGATGATTTCTTCTCTTTTATCTTATAAACTTAGAAAAATCATTTATTAAGGAACCGGTCTTTCCTCCCGTATAGATAGATGATTTCTCCTCTATTATCTTATAATCTTTTAAAAAATCATTATCTCAAGGAGCCGATATCCCTTCCGAATCCATACGGGGTTTCATGTCTCCTCTCTTTGAAACAATGAACATAAAGAACCTTTCTTCGAGTGTCCTCCCGTAGTTTCTTCAGTGTCCTCTCGTAGTTTCTTCAATTCATTTAGGGCTCTTCTTAAGACTCCCAAGTAGGAATCTTCTCTAAGATCCTTTATCATTGGTTTGCGAGCAAAATATTTTCTCCCACTCTATCCTTCTAACAATAACCTTTATTCGTATAAGGATAGCTATTTCGATGAACCAGTGCATATGAATGTTTGAAGTTTTATAGGTGTGATGTATACATTCTCATTTTCACTTAAAATGATCATCGTATAATGAATTAATAATTTCTTAACTTGATTGAAAGTATCTTATGGGGTGAAGTTCTCCGTTTTAATCAACACTTTGATTATATTATATTGATCGTATCAATTGTTTATTGCGTGATAAAATCACCATTATTCATGTTTAAACAAGGTATGCAATTTATTTGAGAAATCAAGACATTGATTAAGAACAAAAGTAGTGACTCGGGTTGAAAACCAAGTCACCAATATCCAAAATTACAACCATTGTTTTAGGATTTTAATCCTTGTCTTACAAGAAAATAAATTGTTCCATAAATAAAATGCAAAATATGAAAGAAGACGATATGAAAATTAGAGGCTAGCTCTTCAAGTCTTCGATCAATTGGATGCTACCGTAGCCATCCAAGTAAGGAACCTCATGCTTCCTTCTCCTTGCCCTTATCTTTATAAGACGCCCCTTTAAAACAATTTAAAAGGGGTGATAGTCAACAACTTGTATCGCCATACAAAAGTTAACAAAAGAACATGAAAGTAAACGAGAATTATAAACTACGGCGGTTGCCTTCCCATTTCTGAGATCGCTTAAGTATTTGGGGCAATTCCGTTTCCTAAGATTTATCCTTGTGTAATAAAGGCACTTGTCTTCAACCTTTGAAGATGAGGTGGAAACGCCTTTCGAAAAGGTCTTTTCTTTGGTCGTTTTGGGCTTGAACGTTTTCTTGCCTTTGCCCTTAGAGGCATTCCTTTTGTAGCTCGGTTTCCCTTTCTTTTCGATGTTTAAAACATTCTTGGTGGAACTTTCATGAAGTCACATGTCCCTTTCGGCTTGGACGAGCATCTTATGCAACTCATCCAATGATGTCTCTTGGTTTCGCATATTAAAATTCACCCGGAATTGAGCATACGCTTTAACCTTATTGAGCGAGTGAAGAACTCGGTCAATTATGAGAGAGTCGGGAACATCAACGTCTTGCGCTTTTAGAGTCTCCGCGAGCTCAACGAGTTTGAGCACATGAGGGCTTATCTTTTGTCCTTCCTTGAACGTAATGTCGAAGAAGGCGGAAGCCGCCTCATATTGGATCACCTTGGAGTTTGCGAAAACATGGTCGCAAGCTTGGTATATATCTCATAAGATGTGGTCAACTTAATCATACTCCTTTGGAGGTCCGGCTCCATGGAGAAGATGAGCACATTTTTTTAAGAGCGGAGGACTCTTTCATGTAGGCTTCATAGGCCTCACGATTTTGGACCGATGAACGAGCGGTCGGAGCGGGAGGAGCGGCATCGGATAGGTAACGACTCTTATCGACACCTTGAGCGGCCAAAAGTAATTGCGCATCCCAATCCTTAAAATTGGAACCATGCTTATCGAGTTTGCAACGATCCATAAAGGATCGAAGCCATGATACGTTAGTGAGAGGTGGAGCGTTGGTTGTCATTGATGATGTTGAAAATTAAACTACAATAAAATGAAGGAAATAAAACAACCTCATTTTAAAATTCATAATTTAAACTAAAAACTTAAACAAGTTAAGTATATTTACTTAATGATCTCTTACCCAATTAAGTAAACAATCCCGAGACCCAAACCCATACTAATCCGGGCACGGTGTAGCCGATTCAACCCGTATCGGTATAATTTGGTGGATTAACCCTTTAATCGGTTCTACCTTAGAACTCTCGGTCGACAATTTTCTAAAAATCGTCTTTAGCCTGAACTTATTGCAACTACGGTTACGAATACTTTCGTTGAGATCAACCAAATTTGAAGGTGTAATCTTATTACCCCACTTACCCAACGTGACAATTTTAGTACCCCGGTGTAGCCGAGCCTACGTTCTTGTGAAGAAGGGATTCATGGGTCCGTACTTTTTGGTAAGGCTAAGTCTCAATATTTATACGTAAGAGATCTAGTCAATTTATTATCTATCTCCGTTTAAGTGAACTAAGTCGGTGAATTATCGATAAAATAAAAGACTAGGTCGACTAGGTCGAAACATGCATGATACGATGTATGACGATTTGGCTATGCATGCAAACATATGAAAGCAAAAAATAAAAGCATAAAATAAACCCTAGTATGACCTTACCTAGAAAAGAAATAATAAAAGTACAAATTCGGAAACCAACTCCTTTGGTCCCTTGAACTTCACGAGGCACGCACTTCGAGGTAAACACCGTCTTGTTCGGAACTCCTTTCCGAATGGCACCGTCTTCAAGGAACTCCGGAATTTACAAATATTACAACTTTTCTAGTCTACTTTATACATTATAAAATAGAAATAAATTACAATCGGGTGATACGAGATCACAAAATTACAACCGAATCGGTAACCCCTTACATTACGGGAAATACCGATTTAAAACTAAGGCCATACTAAGTAAATTACATAATTCCCAAAATTACGTAAATAAAATCATGACATTCATAATTAAAATATGCAATGCTTATGAATATATGAACTATCATGCAAATCCTAAGCCAAATCGTCCTATTTAAATATCAATAATATAAATAGTTATTGTATACCTTGGTTTATGGAATCGCGTGTTTTAACGTTTAACAACACTACGCATAAAATGAATCGGTATTCATCCTTAAGTTAATCATCCCAACTCATATAGGTTTCAAAATTTAGTATTACTCAAACTTTGAACATGACTTAACTTAACACATTTTAATATTGTTCGGTATTACTCGGTTTTACGGGAAAAATAATATAAAAATCCAAAAGAGTCATAAAAATTTCGGAAAAATTCAAAATTCAAATTTTGAAAATTCCAGAATGTTCTTAAAGTTTCAGAACCTTAAAAATATTAGTATTTATACGGTTTTAACATTTATTTCGTAAATAAAACGTAAAACGAGCATTTTAAGTCGGAAAATTCAATAATTAACTTCATAAATGCAAATTAAATACTAATAATATTTTTATACCTTCCAAAACATTTTAAGAACACAAAATGGACAGAAAAATAAATGGCACATTGCCCTTTAGCCGAAATTTTAATTAGATGACTCTAAATATTCAATTTTAAATGCTACCTTTAACAAATTAAAATTAAATCAAATCTGAAACTTTTGGCTCCCAAGAATATTTTCATGATGAACATATCATATATGACATTATGGGTTAAATTTTTCGGCCATTTTAACAACTATTGCAAATTTTAACGATTTTCGTCATATATCGTACGATTTTAACCTTTAAAATTATTTCTCAAGTATAAAATAAGATAAAAGTCTCGAAAATCTTATACATGCTGGAAATAATATATATGACATCGTGTTAAATTTTTATGGCCAAATTCCAACTTAAACTATTAAAGTCAAAATTATGTCACTAATTACCCGATTTTTACATTAAAAATCTATAATATTGCAATATTTGAAATAAATTTCTGGAAAATTCAACATATATTTTAAATATTGCATGTGACATACTCATAAATGTTTATAGTCAAATTCGTAATATAACTATTTTAACCCATTTTTATTCATTTTATTGCATTTTAACACTTAAAATTCATATCACACGTTTTATAAGTCCATAATTTACGAAAAATCATATTCATATCATAGAAAATACATGTGATAACATACTGAAAAATCTCGGCCAAAAGATGATTTTTGCTATTTTTCCCAAAATAAACGATTTTAACCATTAAAACTCTATAAAATCCGAGATTTAATATACCATTAATCAATATTCATGCAAAATATATTCCAAATATTCTAAAACATTTTAGAAAACAGTAGGTAATCATGCTTAAATTATTTCGTGCATATCATATATTGAACGAAAATTCAAATTTTATTTTGTTATCACTATAACTCCGTAAAAACGGAAACGGAAAGCATGCAAACAACCTATTTCTCTGATACCAATTGTTAGGTTTATTAGTTACTCAAAAACTAATCTTTTAGTCATACTAACATAAACCTTAATTAACATTTTAATATACTTGTTAACGATCTTATGCATGCTATGAAAATGCGGAAATGAGAGAGTTTTCGAACCCTTACACACGGTCCGAATATATAGCAAGGATGATCCTCCTAGTACCCAAATAAGAATACCTCCTTTGGATGCACCAAGACAACCCTTAACCAACCGAGATCTTGAACAAGCTAGCACAAAAACCGGTTTTCCTTAAATTATTCTAATCTCTCTAATTAGAATATTATCTCAATACTACAAAATAGTATGTTTATATTATCTTATAATATATATATTGAGTTTGTAAAATCTCACTTTTACTTAGTGTATTTCGACTAAGAGAAGAGGTTTTATAATTTTTCTACACTTAGAAATTATGCCAACATTAGAAGAACTACGGTTAGTTTAGGTGAGCATCTTATACTTAATATATTGTGATGCTTGGGTGTGGGTGGCCGGGTATGGGAGGGCTCCAAGGGGGAACACACCTCTTTCCCATGCAACTTAGGGTGGTTTATAGGTAATATTCTCAAGGCACTTTAATGATTATGCTTTTAACAACTTAAAAAACACTTAAACCATTCCTTGTTTAAACACCCCAAAACCGGCACACATACACTAATATGGACCTTATTTTACAATTTTGTCAATCTTACAATTTTATGTTTTGTGACATACAATATGTCATAATTTAATAAAATAACAATTGTTTTAATTTAATCATACATATTTATCAAATAAATATTGTTCATAAATTAATAAATCTCATTTATCAAGTTGACAAGTAATTCGAAATTACTAATTGTAAAATAGTCACTTATAATAATCGTCAATACGATTTACAACTTTTGTAATAATTATAACCCAATTCATTCTAATTACGATATAATAAAATATCGTTCAATGTTTAACAATTGACACGCTTCAATTTTAAACATAAATCTTACAATAAGATTTAACCTCTAATTTCTCGATATACAAGTTTAAGGAATATGATCAAATCGTATCACCATACATTTGATCATTTTATCAATTAAGGGAATTGTCCTAAAGGTGTGACCTAAAGGGATCAACTGACCACCACCGTTATACGACAGTAATGTCAAACTCTAGCTAGCCAATCATTACCGATTAATGTTGGTCAGTTGACTAATATAAATCGTATCATCCCTTGCGCATTCTCGTCATGAGATTTAATTACGTGATCGCACTATTGTTGAGGACACATTTCCCAACAATTAGCAGGTGGGGATTGGGGACCATATCATAAGAAAAGCATGTTAACACTTAACACAAGGCCTTTAAATTATTGTCAAATTCTAGTCCAACATTACACTAGTAATTCATAAGGCTAAAAAAATGATCACAGCCAAAGATTTCCATCATACACAAATGTCGGAATAATTAATCTTTTGAGTACTTTAAAATTAAATATTTCAAAATTAAAGCATTTGTTAGCTGACCACAATTATGTTGGTACTCCAGCTACAAAACGAAGGATGAATTTAGACATGGTTGCAACAATGGTAAGTGGAATGCTCCAGGGAATCTGTACAGTATTATAAGTTTCTATAACTAGATCAGGGACAAGGGGTATTATTAGAGTTAGCTAGCACAAGTAAATGTGAAATAGGTGAGCATACCCAAAGTAGCGCCTCTATCAGACCAGACCCAAACTACTGCCCCCTGCACCTCAGCTTGGTCATCCTTCAACCAATAAACAATAGTCATAAAAGTAAGTAAAATAAAAATCCGAGTCTATACAAAACCGCCACACAGTTTGGGGAATTAATCTTCTCAATTCTCACTCAATATCCTTTTGTATATATGGAAATATTTTAAATCAAATAAACTACAATACATGTGCAAAACTACTAAGCATAAATAGGCAAAAGTAAAAAAAAAAAAAAAGATTACCAGACATAAATAGGCAGAAGTGAAAAAAAAGAGAGTATATGCTGAACAAACATAAATAGGATACAATTCCAAAAATGACTCGTAACAAAATTGCGTAGATGGAATGAATGCTACTTAGCAATATAAGGAACAAAGATTTCCATCATACACAAATGTCAGAATAATTAATCTTTTGAGTACTTTAAAAAAAATTCAAAATTAAAGCATTTGTTAGCTAAACACAATAGTTCACAAAACGATTTCACTTTCCAAAAAGCAATGACAAGTTGATCATGAAACTCATATCTCTAAGTGAAACGTGTACTATATACCAAAATGTCTGGAAGCTTTGATTTTCTGTAACCAAAAAAGAACATCAGCCATCAACAATAAAATAATTAGGCATACATTTAAAGCAAGAAAAGAGAACTATAGAAGTGACCTTATCAGCATAATCCTCGTCAAAACGTATCCAGAAGACATTATTTCCAAATTCCAACCCTTCAGCTGAAGTAAAAAAAAGAGTAAAAAAGATATCGTCATCTACCATACTTGGATGCAAAGGAACAATGCTAGGATCAATGAGATGCTTCTCACACCTGAAGCAGTTGCAATGTTTTTTGAAAAGGATACTCTTCACAGATTGAAACTCAAAACTGGATAATGTGTGACAATAGTATTTTTGTTGCTGTTTCATAAGCTGTAGTTGTTCGGCTTGGCTGCTTTGAGGCTCCAAGTGCTAAAAATCCTTGTAAATGTACTCCTAGTAGTTTGATCTTAATGTATTTCTCACATTTAATAAAAAAAACATAAAATGAACACAATTAAGCTAATGAATCAATAACCCACATTACCGACACTTGAAATACGGATACATAATTCCCGAATACAAATTAGTTGAACACCCCAAAAGCTCAAAACTTCTACTAAACTATGATCTACACAGCTACTTTTCACTTGTAATTAAATACCCCATCTCTTCCATTTTTATTTTTAACAGCTACATCCTCATGTTCACAGCGATAACAAGATCTTAGGCAATTCAATATTCCTCTTAGCCCAAAATTGTAGTAGTGTTTGTTTACTTTCATCAACTTAAAAAATGTGATAAAATCGCAATTCTAAACTTATCGGAATCACCGATTAAATACATAATCGCATTATAATTGGAAACGAAATTAAAAATCGAAACATCAATTAAAAGAGATGAAATTGAAGAACATAAATAGAGGATTGAGCAAAACAAACAAACATAATTGACACAAGAAAAGGAGGTGAACTATTAACAAGACTTACCAGCTAGTCGCTTAACCGAAAATGAAAATAATACTTATGTGAGCGCCAATTTCGCGGATTATTTACTTTGAACAAACATGCTTGAATTTGGATAGAAATTGAGAGGCAAACGCAGAAAATGTTAGGGTTTGAAGAGTCTTGTTCTTAGTATGAATAAAATGAAAGGAATCCTAGGCGTTTAGGATTGTTTGGGTAAGTTTGTTTTTTTTGCTGGTTTTTTATTTTATTATTATTATTAATATTAATTATTATTCTAAGATAAGTTAGCCAATTTTATTTACTAAATAAAGGATTTGGATGTAATATTTAAGTGGTATTGACGTCGGTTCTAGTTAAAACCGCCACAAAAATATATAACGGCAGTTCTTTAATACAAAAGTGTTGTCCAGTATTATTAGCTTTAACGTCGTTATTAACGGCGTTTGTTAATACAACAGCCGTAATTGACTTATAGCGGCGTTTCTTATCTAAAACCGCCGTAAATATCTACTTCTATTACGGCGGTCCTTAATTTAAACCGCCGCGATAGACGTCCTACACCTTAAAAAATTCCCTCCCGCAAATTTTTTTTGCTTTTCGCGACGGTTCTATTAGAACCGCCGCGAAAAAGGCGTCGCGGTACGGGTATTTTCTACTAGTGAATCATGAGTAAAATAAGCGAAAAATCAAGCTTCTTGATCATCTCCAAGGGAGCTACCTTTAATTCCCATTTGATCTTTTAAGCTTGTTTTTCCTTTCCCTTATCCTTGCTCTCATGCCCTAATTCAAATAATAAGAGCATTTATATCACAACTTGTATCATTATACCAAAGTTGAGATAAACATAAAATAGGGATAGTTATTATACCAACTGGAAGAATTTTCCCAGCTTTGAGATCGCTGAGATATTTAGAACAATTTCTCTTCCAATGCCCTTTCACTACAAGAATAACTGGATCCGGCGACAGTTTTTGGCGACTGCAACGGGTAGTCGCCAATTTGGCGACGGATCAAAATAATCGGGCGACTGAAATCAGTCGCCAATTTGGCGACAGAACCAATTTCCCAAATCTCCCACCACCGACACACACGGGCGACAAAATCCCAATTTGGCGACAGAAAGTAGTCGCCAAATTTGGCGACAGACCCTGTTCCGTCGCCAATTTGCTTAGTCCGTCGCCAATCCTCATTATAGGAACAACGAAAATCAAAACTCATCCCTTATTCGCAAATCAACAAACACACAAACACACAAATTACCTCATACGGCGAAAAACACCACCATCACCACCCTACCCTACGTGTTCCGGCCACCTTCAACACCACTGTCACCGGATTCCGGCCACCACCACCACCACCCTACTTGTTCTTCCCTTCATTCAACCCATTTAAGGTTTGTATACTCTCTTGTAGTTCAATTTCAATTTCAATTTTTTGTTTGATTGTTGGTTTGTTTTGTGCATTAAGTGATTCTAGTAGGTTATTAAGACTGTCTTAGCTTATTAGGTTGTGATTAATTAGGTATTAGAAGCCAATTAGCATATTAATTAGATAATTGTGGGTTAGGGTTTATAAGAAGTTTGTATAAGACGATGTTGTTAGCCTTATTGATGTTGGTTAATTAGATTAAAGTAGTCGATTAGGATGTTTAATAGCTTATTAGGATGTTAGTTAGATTATGCTAGCTTATTAAGACCGTCTTAAATTAGCTTATTAGTTTGTGGTTAATTGTATAATTGGAAATTGTTGTTAATAAATTGTTATTATTATGTGATTGAGGTTGTTCTTTAATTAAGTGAGTGTAATTTTAATTTAGATATATGTATTTTTAGTGTTGAAAATTGTTTTATGGGTTTTTTTTGTTTAGATTAAAATGAAGAGATTGGAACGTTCATGGATGTATGATGTAGGGTTATTAGATATTAAGAAGAGACGTTCTAATGCTAGGTTTATAGAGGGTGTGGCCGAGTTTATTGAGTTTGCTAAGCAACAAGAGGAATATGACTCGTTAGAAAATAAACTTAGGTGTCCTTGTAGCAAATGTCAAAATATGAAATACCTATATGTCATTGAGGTACAAGAACATCTCTATACAAATGGGTTTCGTCCAAATTATTATAATTGGATTTCTCATGGAGAAGCCTATTCCCCAATTCACGAACAACCTCACATCGAACATGTTGACGAAAACCCATATAGAGATATGGTTGTTGATGCCTTGGAGTTTAATGTAGCCAATAATGATGACTGTGTAGCCTTGAATGAAGAGCAACCTCCAAATCCCCAAGCAAAGGCTTTTTTTGACATGTTAAAAGCTGCGGAACAACCTTTATACGAAGGGAGCAAATGTCGAAACATGAATGTTACAAGCTTGTAGAAGTGAATCGTACCCGAACATACCCTAAGTATGATCCATTTATACTTGCACATCAGGCTCAACAAGTGTATTTCGCTTCCTATCCAAGCACGACAAATGATAGAAATAGTAAGGCATGGTGGGCAATCATTAAGACAAAGGCACGATCACAAATTGATACCTCCTTTTTTCAAGAAGAAATAGTAGCAAATGGGATAATTTTGTCTCCAACAGACAAAATCATTCACGATAATGAAGATGAAGATGATGATGAGTTGGAAGAGGAGGAGGATAATGAGACTATTAATATTGAGTTGGAAGAAGGATGGGAGGAAGTTGAAGAAGTAGTGAGAGTGCATGATGATGACGATGTTGGTGATGATGATGACAATGAGGATGAGGATGAGGATGAGGATGAGGATGAGGATGTTGGTGATGATGATGATGAAGATCTAGAAGAGGATGAGGATGATGATTAATTTGGTATATAATAGTTGTACAATTTAAATTCATGCTTGATAGGTTTATTTTATGTTTTTTCTTCACCTACTAATATTTTCATTTATGTGATTGTAGATGGCAGGAGGTCGAGGTAGAGTGCGAGGCGGTGGCAGTAATCGCGCTAATATTTCATCCGTGCAAGAAGAAGAGGAACCAGTAGAAGAAGAGGTATAGATCGAGCCTAAAGTGGATGAGGACTCGGACGATGGTATACAGATCCAGTACACCCAGGATAACCGGATTATACTTGATCCGGAGGGACTATGGTAAGTGTTGTTGTTTATTAAATGTGTATTATTCAATTTTTAAAGTAATAAAATGATTTGTTATAATTAACAATTTCTGTTACAAGTTTAGACATCAGACTCCTCGTCGAGGGGTCGTTGCTAGCACAAAGGAGAACTTGTTAGGTCCTGTGCCTACTTCTTGGGGGAAAGCTAGCAAGGCTAAAAAAGAAGCTTGGTTCAATGCGTATCGGGTAATTGCATTAATTATAGTTGTTTTTTAATTATTTTAATCAAATACTTAAGATCGTTGTTTTTTAACTCATTAAGCTAACTACTAATTACATTTAATGTTTTTTTTTTGTGTAGCAATCTTTCTATTGGGCTCCTGAACATGAACAATCCGTCCGTGATAGGTACCATGAAGTTGGTAAAACAAGATATAGAGACTATATCTACAACATCGTTACAAGAAAGAAGGAACCGGAGCATCTAAAAGGTACATGTAATATATAAGTTTTGTCACTTGTAAATACAAGAATTAATGAAATATCTTAATACTACTAACATACTTTTTAATTGTAGGTGAGAAATATCAAGATCTCATGAAGCGACGCGAGACTCCCGAGTTCCAAGCCGTGTCCGCTCAAAAGAAGATCAACAAAAGAAGAGGGAAGAAAGATGCGGAGGTCGAGCCTACCCATCACGGGGGATCACGATCATTTTTTACGCGTATTTTTAGTGTAAGTCTTGAATGAATACTTCTTTTTTGAATGAATATACTATACTTCTTATATTTAAAATTTTCCCTATTCAGGGAGGGAAGAAGAAGAAGGATATCAGCAACAAAGACGGCGGCAAGAAGCCGATGATGACGATGCCCGAACTTTTCCTTGACACGCATTCCAAGGTCAACGAAAAGACGCAGAGAAGAATCTGGATTAAGGCGAAGGACAAAGAGTTATATGTTAGATAGTTTCTCTCAACTAATGATATTTTTTTGTTAACTTCGACAATGATTGTTTTTGCTTAACTAATAATAGTTTTCTTAATGTTATAGGAGGCATATGAGGCAGAGAAAGAGGCCCACCCTGAGCGGGATGATAATGAAATTTGGTTCAAATTGGTGGATGGTTACAAGAAGGGTATGGTATATAGGGCCGGACAAGCTCATGGGGTGTTTTACAAGGAACCGGCTAGAAGGTCCTCATATGAGCCGCGACAAACCTACGAGCCGTCTCTTGTAAGTCAATTGCAATCGTAACTTGATCGAGAAAGAGCGGAAAGAGATGAGGAAATGCGGTTGATGAGAGAACGTCTTAAGGCCATGGAGACATATTTCTACTCTTGCAACCCCGGTTCACGGGCATTTAATGAAGATCCTAACGATTCAAGTGGAAAGGGAGGCGACGGTAGTGGAGCTAGCATGGGATTTGAAGTAGTTAATTAGTTTAGTAACTTAGGAAAAATTGTCGAACGTGGCGATTTATTAGTTTAGATAACGGGTTCTTGTAATTTGATAATGGTTCTCTTTTTCTATAAAAGGAGATTTGGTTGTTGTTTCAAAGGGTGTTCGTCACCAATTGCTGGTTACTTTCTGGTTGCAGGTGTACTGTATTTATTTCGCATTGGATTTGGCAGAGACGAAATGAATTTTCATGAAAAATGCCCAGGAATTTTGGCGACTGAAATGATGTAAACGGCGACTGAATTCAGTCGCCAAAACAGAGCAACAAAAACCAAAGCCCCTGGAAAGTCAGGCACTTTGGCGACGGATAGGGAGAATTGGCGACGGACTGTCTGTCGCCAATTTGGCGACTACTTTGTTTATGTCGCTAATTTGGCGACTACGTATTCAGTCGCCAAATTCTAAGTATGGCGACTACCAGTTCCGTCGCCAAATTTGGCGACGGATTTCAGTCGCCCGATTTTTTTTGGCGACAAGTTTTTGGCGACTGTTTTCCATCGCCAATAGGTGTTTGGCGACGGATTTCAGTCGCCAATGTTTGTCGCCCGTTTCAGTTTTCGTTGTAGTGTTTGCCATTGCAATAAAAGCATTTGACTCCTTGAAGGGAGCTTTTTATGGGATTTGAGGTGCTTGCTTCAGAAGCCACCTGCTTCGCATTATTGGAAGTTTGCTTCCTGCCTACCTTTCCCTTCCTTTTGAACTTTCCTTTACTCTTTGTGTTAACATTGAGCACATCCTTAGGGGCACTAATATTTAGGCCCATATCCCTTTCAGCTTGCACAATCATATTGTGCAACTCATCAAGGGTTGTCTCTTGGTTTCTCATGTTAAAATTCACCCGGAATTGTACATAAGTTTTAACCTTAGACAAGGAGTGGAGGATTATATCAATCACAAGTTCTTTGGGAATATTCACTTGATGCAATCTTAGGGTCTCAACATGCTCCATTAGCTTGAGCACATGAGGGCTAACTTTTTGGCCCTCCTTAAGGTTGAGATCAAAGAAAGCGGATGCCACCTCATATTGGACAATTCTCGAAACCTTCGAGAACATTGTCACAAGCTTGGAGTAGATTTCATAGGCGTTTAATAGCACTCCTTTGAAGTTTGGGCTCAATAGATTGAGAAGATCAAAACATTTTTGATCGCCGCGGACTCTTTGTGGTAGGCCTCATAGGCCCGCCTAGTCGCGACATTGGCATCATCAGCAAGTGCGGCGGGTGGTTCCTCGATGAGGTATTGGGTTTTACCATCACTTTCTGCGGCCAACTTGAGTTGGGCATCCCAATCGGCAAATTTTGCCCCATTCTTTTCAAGTTTGCAACGATCCATGAAGGATCCTAGCCATGAAGTATGTGTTACGGTGTTCGAGGTTGTGGAAGTATGGGACTCCTATCAGCCCCCTCCTGATACACCTTGGTCTTGGAAGAGTGTATGCAAAGCTAAGGAGGCACTGAAGACTGGTTATGCCAATGATATATGGCTCCCTCATCCTCTAGGATACACAGTAAAGCAAGGTTATGCTTGGCTAGTACCACCTGGTGCCAAACCAGACTGGGTAAACATATGTTGGTCCAATTGGAACATACCCAAGCATGCTGTAATTACCTGGTTTACATACTCTAATGGTCTGAATCTGAAGGTTAAGCTTTTCAGAATTGGCTGTTGCACTGATGAGCTGTGTTGTGCATGTGGGACTGCTCCTGAGACCAGAGATCGCTTATTCTTGGACTGTCCTTATAGTAGCAAAGTCAGGGAAGCTATTGAGAGACAACTGCAGCTCATAATCCCCACTGAGCATATTATGATGCAGGGGAACAGTCGTGATCCTCTCTGGAAAAAAATGGCTTTGATTACTACTGCTCTATACTATCACGTGTGGATGCAACGGAATAATGCCCGTGTGAATGGTATACTTGTCCATCCTCAGATGCTAGCTACTCAAATCAACAAGGAAGTTGCAGGCAGAATTAAACTCAAGAATCATGAGTAGTTACTGATACCTGGTATAATTGTTTCTGTTGGAAGGTTTTGGCAAAGTTAGCAGAATTTAATGTATGTTTTTTTGGAGTGCATATGGGGCTCGATCCCCTGTACTCAGGCTTGTAATATAGGATGTTCTATCCTTTTTTGATATATATATATTCTCACATTTTATCAAAAAAAAAAAATTAAAGATCGAAGATATCAAACACTCGTCGTTTTAATTATCTTGTAAACATTTTAAACCAGTTAAGGCATCTACAAAATAACCTCTATCCAATTTTATAAATGATTCCAAGACCCAAACCCTATACCACCAAGATCGTGAACCACTGGAACTCCGATTCAATGATATGATTTGGTGGATTAAGTTTTAACCGGTTCTACCCTAGAACTCTTGGTCGATGAAAAATCATTATTTATTCATCTTTAGCCCGGAACATTTTGACCACTCGTCCTCTACACTTCCGTTAAATACAAACCAAATTTCGAGTGCATCGAGATGCGATTCGCCCACTGGACTGAATCCACCTCATCGCCCCACTTATCCTACATAATGGGGTTCGTACTACCCACTAGACTAGCACCACCCCACGAAATAGAAGCTCATGGGTTCGACTATTTGGTAAGGCTAATCTCAGTTGTTTTAATAATATAGAGGTCTTGTCAATTTATTATCCATTGCCTTTAAGTGAATTAAATCGGTGAAGTTGATAATTATAATTGACATGGTCGTTTTTAACGATTATTCTAAAATGCATGTTTATGGTGATTTGGCTATGCATGCAAACATATAAATAAAGCAAATTAAAGCAATAAGGCAATAAAGTCCTAGTATGACCTTCCTAATAATAAAAAATCTTATTAACTATTACACATTCGGAAACCAACTCCTTGGTTCCTTGAACTTCAAAATCACGCGATCCAAGAAAACACCGTCTTGTCGGAACTCCTTTCCGAATGGCACCGTCTTTTGGAATCTCCGGAATTACAATAAAATAATACACCTATTTTATTGTAAAACTTAAATTTAAATCTATTAAATTACAAACCGATGATACGAGATCACATAAATTACAACCGTATCAATATTTCCTTTCATTACGGGTAATATTGATTAAAAACTAAGGTCATACTAAGGAAAATTACATAATTCCAAATTATATAAAACAATTCAAATATGAAATTCATATTAAATAAAATGCAATATTAAAATATGTATGCATATGCCAATTTTTAATGCCAAATCGCCTTACTTGAGCAAATATCTCATATTTGTTTACGGTTTTACGGATATGCGTGATTTTAACTTTTAAAATCACCAACAATTACATAAATCTCATTTATGTCCAAGTTAATCATCCTAACACACTTTAGGCTCAAAATTTAGTCCTCACTAATTTTGATCATGATTCAACTCGATTATACTTTATTGTTCATCAATTATTCGTATTTACGGAAAAATAGAGGAAATGGCCAGATGAGTCCATAAAAATTCAAAAATTCAAAAGTAAAATTTTTGAACATTTTGGAAATTTCTAAAATTTCAGAACTTAATGAAATGGCCTCATGCAAAATAATTAGTTTATTTCTCAAATAAATTGAAAAATACATGTTTTTATGTCAAAAAATCCAATTTAATCATAAAAACTTGCAATAAAAATATAATAAATTTTTAGTCATCCAATAATACTTTATAGAATCTAGAAAAGACCAAAAATTTCAGGCCAAACACGAATTTTTAATTTTATGACACCAAAATCCGATTATTAACAATTATCTCATAAAAATTAATTATCATGAAACCAAAAACTTTTTGACATCCAACTTTTGGATCTAATGTACCTATCATATAAGACATCTATGGGTAAACGTTTATGCCATATTCTTAATATTAACTATTTTTAACACAATTAGTCACTATTTAGTCGATTTTAATCATTAAAATCATAAATCATGCATCACGAGATAATAAATTCTCAAAATTTAAATAAATTCTTTAAATATTTCATGTGACATTTTGTAAAAAAATTATGTCAAAATTCCAACTCTAACTATTAAAGTCGAATTTAGTCACCATTAATACGATTTTCACTCTAAAAATCATTAATCATGCAAAAGTAGTCCTTTAACTCTGAAAATTTTTGTAGGTACTTTAGCTATGGCATGTGACATCGCATAAAATATTCAAGGTCAGATTCCAAATATAACCTTATTAACCCATTTTAACTCATATTATGACATTTTATCTCATAAACTTCATAATCCATGCATAATAACTTATTTTGCTACGAACATTTTTATACATCATATAAAATATGCATGTGAGAACATATCAAAAAATCATGGCCAGAAACCAATTTTAGCTATTTTTTCCATTGATTGATGTTTAAAACCGATTTAAACTTCAAAAATATACAAATAAATATAAAATGAACAATAAATATCCATAAACTTATTTTTATGTCCTAAAACCATTTTAGGATCAGAAACTTTAACATGAAAATTATTTCGTGATTTATCATAATAAAACACAAATTTTCGAATTACATGTGTTAATCTCGTTAACACGAAAACCATGAATCCGATCATGCATGCAACAACTGTAATGCTCTGATACCTCTTGTTAGAAATCAAATTTCATATTATTAACTCATATCTCATATCAGTTTAATTATTTAAGTTTAGTCATTAAAACTTAACTAGATCTTATGCATGCATGATGACTACATAAGATGGAAGAAATGTCCTTACATTGCTTTAGAAGGTTTATACTCAAAATCACCTATTAATCGAGTCTTACATGAATCGTTTACCCTTACCAACGATCTATTATGAAACCGTCTTCAAAAGCTCTTATCAAGGACCCAATCTCAAAACCAAAATTAATTTTATTACTAGAAAATTGAAATTAGTATAGTAGAAATAATTAATAATATTACAATAATATTATTAGTATTTAAATGATTTATTTCTCTAGAAAATCTATTTTTCTAGAGAGAATAGGATGGATTAATGAATGTAGTATGAAAATGAGAAAGCATCCTCTACATTTCATGTGCTAAATGGTGTAGTATATATGGAACAACATGAGCTCCTTTGCTCATGTATGTGGCCGGCTATCATGCCCCAAATGAGCCAATGCATGGACTCTATTCTTATGCCAAAATGCATACAATATGCCTTACACCTATGTCTTACACAAAGACTAGGCTTGTAAGCCTTGTCATAATGTGTAAGTAATACTTTTCTTATTTAAAATAAGATAATCAACATTACCACATACTCATACACTTACACGGTCCAAATGAGGATAAAATGGACTCCATTTTATCTTTGTCAATTGTCTTAAATTGTAACATGTCACACATGTCATATAACACATGAACCAATCTGTTAATTATGCAATTTTAACTCTTTAAAATTCATAACATTTAAATAATTTCTCTAGTAATTCTTAAATATTATCTTATAAAAATGTAATATCATAATTTTAATTACAACTATTTGTAATTTTATGATTGGCCGTGTTCATTCCCAATATAATTGTTTCTTAAACAATTAATCAAAACCGAGTAATAAAATAAATTTTATTACTTTGAAAATTATTATTTTAATTATATTATAATAATACACGTCACGTAAAATCATTTCCAAATTTCTAGTTGTTAATTAATCCGTATCCTATACGATTAATTAAATATTCCATTGAGACAGAATTCCCTAAAGATATGACCTTAAGGGATCAACTGACCACCACCACCATATGTCGATAATGTCAAACTCTAGACAGCTAATCATTATCGATAAATGTTGATCAGTCGACTTTAAAAGAGTAACTTTCCCAATTGTGTTTCATTTAAATGAGATTTAAATATGTAAACGCATTATTATCGAGGACACTACCTCCGACACTTTCTTCCCTTGTTTTGTTCTTGTTGGGAAATGTGTCCTGAACAATAGTGCGATCACGACAGTGATAAAAATCATTGTCATAAATCTTATGAAAAGAATATGCAAGGGACGATCCGATATTTGATATAGTCAACTGACCAACATTAATCGGTAATGATTGGCTGACTAGAGTTTGACATTACTGTCGTGTGACGGTGGTGGTCAGTTTGTAACATCCCGTATTTTCGTAAAATCTAATTTAAGCGTTTTAATTATTTTAAGTAATGAAATAATAATTTAATAATTTATCTCGAAAGATTTTAATTTAAATAGTGAGATCCGTCTTAAGAACCTTAAGTCCTTAAGACGAATACTACTTGATGAACTTAAACTCGAATGATAAATATCCGTTCAAGTCCGACCCATTTTATTTAAATACGGAAAGGGCAAGTACTTAAATCCCTAAAAACCCTTAAGTTGTCATATTTCATCCTCCATCTTCAACATTTTTACAGTAAACAACATTCCTTCAAAACCTCCATTTTTACCCTCTTCTTTTCAAGCTTTTCTTCATCATCCGTCACTCGAATTGAGGTAACGATAACATTTTCGGAATCCTCATCAAATTTCCAAGTCATCTATCACTTTCTTTTTCCATTTCGTTGACTTCGAAAATCGGGCTGTTTTGCCTAATTTCGTTTTTCAGTCTTAAAAACCCGTTTTCTATGTTGTAGGTGTTGGCTTGGGCGATCCCGACACCGATAGTTACGTGGTTGAGGAGGATCATCTGCCGGAATAAGCTTAAAGGTGACGATAATGAGAAACTCGGCCTATTTGTGAATATTAGCACTTTTGTTGTTAATCTTGTCATGGTTTCTGATTTATGTTTGAGTTTATGATTTCTAGACTTAGTAACATGTTTAGGATGAGGTTATGTTGATGAATTTATGCTTGAATTGGTTGATATGTGTTCTTAAGCTTAATTTCAGTTTTTCTCATTTTGCGACGGATACAAGAGATATTCATTTGAGGATTGTTATGGGAACTAATTGCTGGTAGATATGTAGTATTGGATGTTTGGAAATGTTGGGTAAACGTTACTTGTATCAATTGTGAAGAATTGGTGTCGATTTGTGATGTTTTCGAATAGGCTGAAAGTTGCGAAAATCGTATCAGGCTCTCTGAGCCGGTCGACCGACCGGCCGCCGGTCGACCGGCTGGGAGCGTCTTTGGGAGTTTTGTAAATTTTGAAAGGATTGGACCTTGGGACTGCCAGCCGGCCGACCGGCTGCCTGCCGACCGGCTGGTGGTCGCTCCTTGTGTTGTGTTTGTGTTTTTGCGAAAGACTTACGTAGAGGGGAGCCCAGCCGGCAGACCGGCCGCCTGCCAGCCGGCTGGGAGTACATTTGGGGTGGGTTTGCGAGTTTGTAAAGCTAGGGGAATGGGTTCCCAGCCGGCCGACCGGCTGCCTGCCGACCGGCTGGGAGTCCCTTTGTGTTGTCGCGTTTTGGAAAAGAAAGAAGGAAGGCTGAGGTGGTCACCAGCCGGCCGACCGGCTGCCTGCCGACCGGCTGGGGACCCCTGTAGGCTATTTTGAGGTTTTTCGTAATTTGATCGTAACTTTCAAACGGTTAATCGGTTTTACTTGAAACTCGTTTTGTGTACCTTTGACATGTATTTGAAGTCCCCGGAGGATGGGCAACATTATATTGGGTTCGGGAATAGGGTAAGGATAGAGACCCCCCGGTCGGGCAACCGAAAGGGAAACCGGCTCTCCCTCATCTTAGTTCTCGGGATCAATTAAGTGTTGATTAGAGGTTAAAGGTAGATCTATAGAGTAGTTCATAGACTTGAATGATATTGTTTTGATGCGTATTAAGTTATGCCTTAAGCTGGCCTCTGAACTTAATACGTGAGCTGTTTGTCGTGTATGGGAACATGCGTTGAGTTTTCGCCTCTGAGTTCCATACATGTCTGTTTGTCGTGTCTGGGACATGCGTTGAGTTTTCGCCTCTGAGTCCAGACATGTATGTGTGATCGCGTCAGGACATGCCTTAAGCTGGCCTCTGAGTCTGACGAGTAGAGCAACTGCACGACGGGGCAGTCAGGTTGTCATACCTTACCCGGAGTGCAGGTGTTTGGTGCTAGAACATGCGTTGAGTTTTCGCCTCTGAGTCTAGTATCTTGTGATGTGGTAGGGGTCCATGCGTTGAGTTTTCGCCTCTGAGTTCCTTACTTGTGATAGTGAATTGAATGTTAGTCCATGCGTTGAGTTTTCGCCTCTGAGTCTAATGTTCAGTGATAGCCGGTCCATGCGTTGAGTTTTCGCCTCTGAGTCCTTGCTTGATATTGTGAACTTGGTATTTAGGTTATGCGTTAAGATGTCGCCTCTGAACCTTTATACTTGCTGAATTATTTAGTACCTAGGTTATGCGTTAAGATGTCGCCTCTGAACCTTTGTACTTGCTGTTTTATATCTGCTTGCCTTGTTGATGGTACAGTGTCAGATATGCATAGTATGTTATTGTTGTTATATGAGTTGTGGTTAAATCATCCAAGGCATTGGATGACTCTTAGTTCGGTTTCATAAATAATCGGATTGAAAGACCCCCCGACTGGGTAACTAGTAGGGAAACCGGCTCTCCCTCCTATTTGTTTATGAAGTTAGTTGAGAGCCGTGCATGGTATTCGCATGATAGTAAGAGATCAGATGATGAGTTGTTTATACTTCACATGTTGTTATATGTTGGAGTATTCTGTATTGTTTTATATGTTGCGTGTTGTCACAAAAGGTGGCTAGGAGAACTCTAGTCACTCCCCACTGATTGTGGCGTACATGTTTTCATGTATGTAGGTACATGCTGGTTGGAGCAGGGGTTCACGAGAGCTAGCGAGCGATGATCCGTTCATCATGACTTACCTTATGTCGTTTAGCTGGACTCGTAGTTTGTTACATTTGTTTTGGTGCCGGTAGGGATGTCCCATCCCCGGCTAATGTATATATTTCATTTCAGTACTTAGAACTGTTACTTATCTATTTGGTTTCAGTTTCAGTTTACGTTTCAGTCTAAAAAGTTTTATCTTTAAAAAGTTTTAATCCCGCTGCATTTTTGGTACTTTTATGTGTTTATATTTCCGCTTTCGCGAGGGGTTTTACAGTTGGTATCAGAGCATTATTGCTCCCGACGCACTCATGTGACCCCCAACCTTAACTTGACCAGAGAAATAAATAATGAATGAGAGATGGGTAGATCTAAGGATTTATATTGTAGTCTGTTTGTGCCTTGTTAAGAATACGTCTAACAGTTTACACTCTTATGATTGAAGAATGGCAGAGCCAACCTATGAAGAGAGTCCTGAGATGCGAGCTCTCATTCAGACTCTTCGGGATTGCGAAGCTAGGTCATCTACGCCTCCTTCCTCATTGCAGATCTCGGGAAGTAACCAACCTGGAGAATTGGCTTGGATTGTCACCCAGATGTGGAGGAATGCAGCTAAGACATTCGACGGAGAGACCAGTGCTGCGACCCTCACTGCTTGGTTCTTCGACATGGAAAGGAATTTCATGATTTATGATGTTCGGCCTGAGGATCAGACCCGAGTAGCATCCCAGTTCTTAGTCCGCGAGGCCAGGAGTTGGTGGATGACGATCAGTACCCCTGCTACTCGTGACCCTACTTTCACCTGGAGTCGTTTCAAGACTCTTCTTGGCATGAGGTTTTACCACAGGGACATCCGCCAGGATAAGATGACCGAGTTCATGAACCTTCGCCAAGGAACCCTTTCTGTCCAAGCCTTCACCAATCGATTCGAGGAGCTAATTCACTTTGTTCCCCAGCTAGTTGAGAGAGAAGAAGATAAAGCTTACCTGTTTCGGAGCAAGCTTAATGCGGAGACTAGGAGTGTAGCCAGTGGTGACCCGACTTCTTACTTCCAGAGTTACTACAGTGTCCTGCGTGCGGAGGACCCTTATGAGATCTATTGTGAGAGAGCTAGAGCTTTCTCTCCTCCTCGACCGCCTTTGCATAGCTGCCGAAGCGGGAGACCTCTTAGCCCTCTTGCCTCTTCTCCTCTTGGAAAGAGGAAGTGTCCCCAGAAGAACAAGAAGTCCCAGGGAGTTAAGACTTCCCAAATCCGGAGCATGAGCCTCCCATCGGACGTTTCCCTCAAGTGCTTCAAGTGCCACAAGGATCTCCATCTTGGACTTGACTGCCACGGCAACCCGCATCAATGCTTTACCTGCGAGGGATTTGGACATCGCTCTTTCGAGTGCCGCGTAGGGAAGGGCGCCGTCAACCGAGCTATCACTATTGACCCTAAGACTTCCAGGGATCGAGACATGGAACCCTCGACAGGAGCACCCCTGAGATGTTTCAAGTGTCGCGAAACCCTTCATCCCGGGGCAGACTGTCACGGTAACCCTTATCTTTGCCATGCCTGTAAGAAGCCCGGGCATCGCTTCTTCGAGTGCCCCGAGAGGAACACCGCTGTTGACAGAGCTGTTACTACTGACCTAGAGGCTGAGGCCAGTGGAGCCAGAGCTGTTCAGGACCAAGCTGAGACTGGAGTTCATCCTGACCCACCGACTGGTATGTTCATGCCTACTGTCTTATTTATGGTTGATATACTTGTAACCGTTAAGATCTTAATCTCCTTCCTTAGATTCATGTTAATCTTCTTTGGAATCTGTCTTCTTTTCCTTTCGACTCAACCTGATAACTTGCTTCCCCTAAAACACCTTGTGCGGTAACCTACCATAGATGAACTTGGAAACCTCTTGCAATTAGCTGTAACCCGTGATTTGGAGAGTGTCGTTACTTGGGGAGAAACCTAAAGAGCTTATTGAATATGTTTTGGATAACCCTAGTGTTGTTATGTTACTAAATTGAAGAGTAAGTGAATGATGAGATAATGGTGCTAGGTAGAGTGTCTTACGTGGCTTTAGATGGGACTTAGGTGTGAGAATCTTGCCGAGTCATGGATAATTGTGAGTCTGGAATATCCATTTGAGGACTAGAGGAACTTAAAGTAAAAGTTAATTTCGAGGAATATGCTTAAAATACCGATGTTGCCGGATAAGGGAATGAGGTAAGTTAATACTGTTTGAACTTGAAGAACGAGAGTTGTTAGTAACGGTGTGAGAACATTTGAATATTTACCAGGACTGGTGGAATTGGCTGAGTGGTCGATCTTAAGTTACTTAATGGATCTTAGCATTTGTCCTATTGAAAGACTCAAAGGAGAATTTAGGATGCATCAGCAGTTTGAGAATGAATGATTTGTTGAGAGATGTAAGTCCAGGAACACGTTAATGTGAGTATGGTTATTGTGGACTGTGATACAAGTCTAGCAAATGTATCACATGAGTTGAATAGCCTGAGAGTTTGGTTGAATCGTCATTTGGGAACTATCCGTGACGAGCTATCTCAACATTTGAGGAATAAATCATTTAAAGGATAATGTTGCTTTACACTTCGAGGAACCTTGAGATTCGAATCGTTTTGAGGAACTAGTCATGAAGACCCGTCATAGACGTGCCTGACTTGGAAGTTGTTACCTTAATAAGATCTTGTGTTGAATGCTCATTGTGTTTATAATTTGGGAATTTAAGATATTGAACCTTGCGGAATAGGTTGCTAGGATCGAACGGTCAGAATTTAAGGTTAGAGGATAGTTAATGCTATATCTTGAGTTTGAGGATTTATTGTTGTGGTAATAGAGTTTCGATTCAGAGTTCTGGAAACCTTCTTGTTGAGGAATGCCCTGTTTTGTGGATGAGATAGGGGTAATAGGAACCGCGAACCATTGTGAGCATTGAGGTTACTGGAATCGCCTTTTGGGATATACTAGGGATCGTTGGAAGGACGTTTCGATTGTGAATTTAGCGGTTATTGCACGCATGTTTGGCAAAGGTTACCGTCTTCTTTAACCTTCGACTTGATTGTTCCGTTCCTTCGACCCTCCTTTTTGTGTCCTTACAGCCGCGAGGCTTGGAACCCCTAATCCTTCTTATCAAAAATAAGCTCTGCGACCGTTTCCGCGCTCTCGAGCGTCTGTTTTGGAACTTGTTTCCCAATTAATTGACTTTAAATCCATTGTTTTTGGGAAAAAGCTTAATTGTTTTAAAAAGTTGAAACGGCTTTCTCTTCCGTTGGAAGCAACTTTTAGTCATGGTTACCATTGTACTCTTCAAAAATTTGAGAAAATAAAGGGTAATTTGGAAGAAAACTTGATTTTGAAGAACAGGATATTTTACAATTGGCAAACTTCAGCGCTGATAGCCACTAGAACGTGTTATTGGAGACGTCTGATAACCCGTACTGTGCCCATCAACACCGAATCGACGTAATTTTAGAATTTTGACTAATTTTATTTTGGGACTTGTCTCAGATTTGGAATGTCGGACTCTCGAATACGTAACGAGGATCCCACGTCCAGTGACAAGACTTGTACCTTGAACTCTTTTGCTCCTTAAAAACCTCTTGGAAGATAAAGTTTTGAATTGTCATGAACCGCTGGTTCATTTTGAAAGTTTTAGTTGTTTCGTACTTACTTCTACTTTCGAGTTTCGAGGACGAAACTTTTTGAAGATTGGGTGATTGTAACATCCCGTATTTTCGTAAAATCTAATTTAAGCGTTTTAATTATTTTAAGTAATGAAATAATAATTTAATAATTTATCTCGAAAGATTTTAATTTAAATAGTGAGATCCGTCTTAAGAACCTTAAGTCCTTAAGACGAATACTACTTGATGAACTTAAACTCGAATGATAAATATCCGTTCAAGTCCGACCCATTTTATTTAAATACGGAAAGGGCAAGTACTTAAATCCCTAAAAACCCTTAAGTTGTCATATTTCATCCTCCATCTTCAACATTTTTACAGTAAACAACATTCCTTCAAAACCTCCATTTTTACCCTCTTCTTTTCAAGCTTTTCTTCATCATCCGTCACTCGAATTGAGGTAACGATAACATTTTCGGAATCCTCATCAAATTTCCAAGTCATCTATCACTTTCTTTTTCCATTTCGTTGACTTCGAAAATCGGGCTGTTTTGCCTAATTTCGTTTTTCAGTCTTAAAAACCCGTTTTCTATGTTGTAGGTGTTGGCTTGGGCGATCCCGACACCGATAGTTACGTGGTTGAGGAGGATCATCTGCCGGAATAAGCTTAAAGGTGACGATAATGAGAAACTCGGCCTATTTGTGAATATTAGCACTTTTGTTGTTAATCTTGTCATGGTTTCTGATTTATGTTTGAGTTTATGATTTCTAGACTTAGTAACATGTTTAGGATGAGGTTATGTTGATGAATTTATGCTTGAATTGGTTGATATGTGTTCTTAAGCTTAATTTCAGTTTTTCTCATTTTGCGACGGATACAAGAGATATTCATTTGAGGATTGTTATGGGAACTAATTGCTGGTAGATATGTAGTATTGGATGTTTGGAAATGTTGGGTAAACGTTACTTGTATCAATTGTGAAGAATTGGTGTCGATTTGTGATGTTTTCGAATAGGCTGAAAGTTGCGAAAATCGTATCAGGCTCTCTGAGCCGGTCGACCGACCGGCCGCCGGTCGACCGGCTGGGAGCGTCTTTGGGAGTTTTGTAAATTTTGAAAGGATTGGACCTTGGGACTGCCAGCCGGCCGACCGGCTGCCTGCCGACCGGCTGGTGGTCGCTCCTTGTGTTGTGTTTGTGTTTTTGCGAAAGACTTACGTAGAGGGGAGCCCAGCCGGCAGACCGGCCGCCTGCCAGCCGGCTGGGAGTACATTTGGGGTGGGTTTGCGAGTTTGTAAAGCTAGGGGAATGGGTTCCCAGCCGGCCGACCGGCTGCCTGCCGACCGGCTGGGAGTCCCTTTGTGTTGTCGCGTTTTGGAAAAGAAAGAAGGAAGGCTGAGGTGGTCACCAGCCGGCCGACCGGCTGCCTGCCGACCGGCTGGGGACCCCTGTAGGCTATTTTGAGGTTTTTCGTAATTTGATCGTAACTTTCAAACGGTTAATCGGTTTTACTTGAAACTCGTTTTGTGTACCTTTGACATGTATTTGAAGTCCCCGGAGGATGGGCAACATTATATTGGGTTCGGGAATAGGGTAAGGATAGAGACCCCCCGGTCGGGCAACCGAAAGGGAAACCGGCTCTCCCTCATCTTAGTTCTCGGGATCAATTAAGTGTTGATTAGAGGTTAAAGGTAGATCTATAGAGTAGTTCATAGACTTGAATGATATTGTTTTGATGCGTATTAAGTTATGCCTTAAGCTGGCCTCTGAACTTAATACGTGAGCTGTTTGTCGTGTATGGGAACATGCGTTGAGTTTTCGCCTCTGAGTTCCATACATGTCTGTTTGTCGTGTCTGGGACATGCGTTGAGTTTTCGCCTCTGAGTCCAGACATGTATGTGTGATCGCGTCAGGACATGCCTTAAGCTGGCCTCTGAGTCTGACGAGTAGAGCAACTGCACGACGGGGCAGTCAGGTTGTCATACCTTACCCGGAGTGCAGGTGTTTGGTGCTAGAACATGCGTTGAGTTTTCGCCTCTGAGTCTAGTATCTTGTGATGTGGTAGGGGTCCATGCGTTGAGTTTTCGCCTCTGAGTTCCTTACTTGTGATAGTGAATTGAATGTTAGTCCATGCGTTGAGTTTTCGCCTCTGAGTCTAATGTTCAGTGATAGCCGGTCCATGCGTTGAGTTTTCGCCTCTGAGTCCTTGCTTGATATTGTGAACTTGGTATTTAGGTTATGCGTTAAGATGTCGCCTCTGAACCTTTATACTTGCTGAATTATTTAGTACCTAGGTTATGCGTTAAGATGTCGCCTCTGAACCTTTGTACTTGCTGTTTTGTATCTGCTTGCCTTGTTGATGGTACAGTGTCAGATATGCATAGTATGTTATTGTTGTTATATGAGTTGTGGTTAAATCATCCAAGGCATTGGATGACTCTTAGTTCGGTTTCATAAATAATCGGATTGAAAGACCCCCCGACTGGGTAACCAGTAGGGAAACCGACTCTCCCTCCTATTTGTTTATGAAGTTAGTTGAGAGCCGTGCATGGTATTCGCATGATAGTAAGAGATCAGATGATGAGTTGTTTATACTTCACATGTTGTTATATGTTGGAGTATTCTGTATTGTTTTATATGTTGCGTGTTGTCACAAAAGGTGGCTAGGAGAACTCTAGTCACTCCCCACTGATTGTGGCGTACATGTTTTCATGTATGTAGGTACATGCTGGTTGGAGCAGGGGTTCACGAGAGCTAGCGAGCGATGATCCGTTCATCATGACTTACCTTATGTCGTTTAGCTGGACTCGTAGTTTGTTACATTTGTTTTGGTGCCGGTAGGGATGTCCCATCCCCGGCTGATGTATATATTTCATTTCAGTACTTAGAACTGTTACTTATCTATTTGGTTTCAGTTTCAGTTTACGTTTCAGTCTAAGACTTCTCGCATGTTTTATCTTTAAAAAGTTTTAATCCCGCTGCATTTTTGGTACTTTTATGTGTTTATATTTCCGCTTTCGCGAGGGGTTTTACACAGTTGATCTCTTTAGGTCACACCTATAGGACTAACCCCTTAAACATGTATTGATTAATTGTATATGATACGAATTGATCGATATTCTTAAAACCGTATATCGAGAAATCAGAGGTTGAATCTTAAAGTAAGATTTATATTTGAAATTGAAATGTGTCAATTGTCAAATATTAATCGATATTTATGAAATGTCGAAATTAGAATGAGAAGGGTTCGTGGTTATAACAAATGTTGTATATCGTATTGACGATTATTATAATAACCATATTTTGAGACGGTGATTATGAATTACTAAATAAGATTTGTTAAATATGATTTAATTAATTTAGAAATCATATTTATATGATAAATATAATTTTAAATTAACACAATTGTACAAAATTGGAATTTGTAAAATAGAAGTCTATTTTTACAATAGTGTGTCGTGTGATATTGTGGTTTAAGGTGATATATTGTTTAATATAATACCCTTTAAAGATAATTATTGCATATGTATGATACCTAATGTGTAGGTATGCATACCTAAGTGCATGTGTAAGGAAATCAACCCAATTAGCCTTGCCTAGCAAGAATCACACGACACACACCACAACACTCTACCTCACCCTCTATAAATGTGAATAGTTCACATCATTGTTTCATTCTAACACTCATGCATTTTCCTTAGTGTAAGAAAAATTCAAGAAACCTCTAAAATAATATTATGCACATAATATTTTAAATACTAATTAGAGTATTAGTATTCGGTTTAAGAACCTATTTCCGTCTCCTAGTCCGAGTTCGGTTCTTGGTCCGATTTAAGGGTAGGTCTTGGTGTTCACGTATTAGAGGTAAGCTTACTTGGTTGCTTTTGGAGGATCGTCCTAGCAATATTTCGGACCGTGTGTAAGAATACGATTCTCTTTATTTCCGCTTTAGTTTTGCATACATAAGATCTTGAGTATAATTAATATGAGATTAATTCAAATGTAAATAATTAGCAAGGCTACTAAATTGGTTATGTTATATGACTACACGTTTTTCCCTTCAATTGGTATCAGAGTCAGGTTGCTTGCATGCAACTCGTTTTTTTTACGTTTTTGCGAGAAAATACGATTTAAATTAAAAACGAAAATGATTAGTACATATAGGATATGCACGAAAATCTTAATGCATGTATATTTTCTAGTCTTAAAATAGTTTTAAGTCATTTGATGATTTATGGAATAATATTGTTCATCATTGTAATTAAAATGTTTAATTTGTGCCTTAAATCGGTTAAAAATGTTTTTATTTGGGAAAAATAGCTAAATAATGTTTCTGGCCGTGAATTTTAAATATGTTCTCACATGCATTTAACATATTATGAATACAAATAATTTTCAAAATTATTGAGTTTTATGCATGGTTTATGATTTTTAATGGTTAAATAGTCATAAAATGAGTTAAATATGGGATAAATAGTTATATTATGAATTTAACTATAAAATTTTTTTGTAGATGTCACATGAAATATATAAAATATATGATGAATTTTCCAGAAATGTTTCTTTAATATTGCATGAATATTGATTTTTATAGTAAAAATCGTAATATTAGTGACATATTTTCGCTTAAATAGTTTAAGTTCGAATTTGACCATAAAATTTTTATATAGTGTCAAATATATTATTTCTAGCATGCATGTAATTTTTGAGCTAATTATCTCGAATTTTGCATGAGAAATGATTTTAATCGGTAAAATCGCGTAATATATGACACGAATTTTTAAAAATAGTAAAAGTTACTTAAATGGTCCGACAAATTCACCCATATTATTCATATTATATATGATCATCAACATATTTTTATTTAGTGCCAAAAGTTTCTGAAATTTTAAATTTTAATTTTAAAGGTTAAAATTAGAGATTGAGTGTTGCAAGAGTCATAATCATTTTCAATCCTAAAACAGTGTGCACCTGATTTTTCCTTGCATTTTAAGATACTTTGAGTGTCTAGGAAGATGTAAAAATTATATTGGTATTTTATTACATAATTTTTGAAGTAATTTTGAATTTTTCGATTAATCATGCATGTACACGGCTATTTTACGAAATAAATGGTATATTTCGAAAAATATTTAAATTTTTGAAGGATCTGAAATTTTGAAAATTTTCAGTATGTTCAAAATTTTGAATTTTGAATTTTCGAAATTTTGATGACTCGTTTGATTATTTTAATGCTATTTCCCATAAAACCGATTAAAACCAGCAATATTAAAATAAAAGTTAAGTTAATTTTCGAAATTTCAGTAAGACTAAATTTTGAATCCTAAAATGTGATAGGAAACTTAACTAAATCGTGAATAATGATTCATAGAGTGATTAGTGATTTTAAAATTGTTTAAATCACGTTATTCCATAAAACCGTGTTATTACGAATAACGATATTTAAAACGTGTTTAAATAGGACGATTTGGCTTAGGTTTTGCATTTTACATAAGCATTGCATATTTAATTATTATTTATGAATGACATATTTTATTTACGTAATTTTGAATTATGTAATTTACTTAGTATGGCCTTAGATTTTAATCGATATTTCCCGTAATGTAAGGGTTTATCGATTCGGTTGTAATTTAATGTGATCTCGTATCACTTTATTTTATTGTTTTATTTTATTTTATAATGTATAAAATAGATAGAAAATTTGTAATTAATTGTATTTCCGGAGATCCTTGAAGACGGTGCCATTTCGGAAAGGAGTTCCGACCAAGACGGAGTTTGCCTTGGGATGTGTGCCGCGTGTGAAGTTCAAGGGACCAAAGGAGTTGGTTTCCGGATTTGTAATTTACTTTATTTTCTATTTTAGGAAAGGCCATACTAGGGTTTTATTTATGCTTTTAAGTTTTTATGCTTTTATTTATGCTTAATATGTTTTGCATGCATAGCCAAACCGTCATTCATCTCATGCATTTCATCGATTTCATCGACCGTGTCAATCAATTTATCGATAATTCACCGACTTAGTTCACTTAAAGGAGATAGATAATAAATTGACAAGATCTCTTACGTTATTTAAAAATCGAGACATAGCCTTACCAAAAAGTAAAGAACCCGCGAAGGATCTTCTTCATAAGGGAGTAGGCTCGGCTAAACCGGGGTGCAAACCTTATTACGTTGGTGAAGTGGGGTAATATGATTACGTTCTCGAAATTTGGTTAATCTTGACGAAAGTATTCGAGCCACCGTAGTGGTAATAAGTTCGGGCTAAGATAAGAATTAGTGTAATTTTATCGACCGAGAGTTCTAAAAGTAGAATCGATTAAGGGTTAATCTACCGAGTCATATTAATGAGGGATGTATCGGCTAAACCGTGCCCGAGTTAGTATGTATTTGGGTCTCGAGATCATTTACTTAATTGGGTAAGAGATCATTAAGTAGATGCTTAACTAGTTTAAAATTTACAAGTTTAATTATTAAAACGATAATTGTGTTTTAATTCCTTTATTTTCATTTGTAGTTCATTTTCGACTATCAATCAATGGCAAATAACGCTCTGTTGGGAAATGTGTCCTCAACAATAGTGCGATCACGTAATTAAATCTCATAACGAGAATGCGCAAGGGATGATACGAATTATTAGTCAACTGACCAACATTAATCGGTAATGATTGGCTAGCTAGAGTTTGACATTACTGTCGTATGACGGTGGTGGTCAGTTGATCCCTTTAGGTCACACCTTTAGGACAATTCCCTTAATTGATAAAATGATCGAATGTATATTGATACGATTTGATCATATTCCTTAAACTCGTATATCGAGACATTAGAGGTTAAATCTTAATGTAAGATTTATGTTTAAAATTGAAACGTGTCAATTGTTAAACATTAAACGTTATTTTAAGATATCGTAATAAGAATGAATTGGGTTGAAATTGTTACAAAGGTTGTAAATCGTATTGACGATTATTATAAGTGACTATTTTACAATTAGTAATTTCGAATTACTTGTCAACTTGATAAATGAGATTTATTAATTTATGAACAATATTTATTTGATAAATATGTATGATTAAATTAAAACAATTGTTAATTTATCAAATTGTGACATATTGTATGTCACATAACATAAAATTGTAAGATTGACAAAATTGTAAAGTGAGGTCCATATTTGTGTATGGTGTACCGGTTTTGGGAGGATAATAAGGAGTAGTATTAAGAGTCATTTAATAACTCCAACATCATGATTAAAGTTTTTAGACTTTAATCATCCTAGCCACCCTAAGGTTTTTGGTAAGACCAAAAGCACTCCTTGGTGCTTCCCTATGATAACCACACGCCAAACACCAACAATTCACACTACTTATGTGAAGTTGTACACAATTCATTAAAGGGCTTATCTTCAATATTCTTCTAGTGTGAGATTGAATAGAAAATCCTCTAAGTAATATTATAAGATAATATTGATACTAATTATATAAGATATATAAGTTAGTATATTAAGTTCATATTAGAACTTATATAGTTTAAGGAAAACCGATTCTTGATACTAGCTTGTTCGAAGTTTTCGGTTCATACAAGGGTTGTCTTGGTGCATCTTGGAGGAGATATCCTACATTGGATATAAAGCTTGGAGGATCATCCTTGCATTATTTGGACCGCGTGTAAGGGTCCTAATCCTCTCCCATTTCCGCAACTTTAAGCATGCATAAGATCTTTATAATAAGATAATTAAAGAGTTAATTATAGGTTTTTGTTAGTATGACTAAAATTAGTTTATGAGCAACTAGTTATACCTAACAATTGGTATCAGAGCGATAGGTTGTTTGCATGCTTTCCGTTTACGTTTTTACGGAGTTATAGTGATAACAAAATAAAATTGGAATTTTCGTTTGATATATGATATGCACGAAATAATTTAAGCATGAATACCTACTGTTTTCTAAAATGTTTTAGAATAATTGGAATATTTTTTGCATGAATATTGACTTATGGTATATTAAATCTCGGTTTATATAAAGTTTTAATGGTTAAAATAGTTTATTTTGGGAAAAATAGCAAAAATCATCTTTTGGCCGAGATTTTTCAGTATGTTATCACATGTATTTTCTATAATATGAAAATGAATTTTCGTAAATTATGGACATATAAATCGTGTGATATGAATTTTAAGTGTTAAAATGCAATAAGATGAATAAAATGGGTTAAAAAAATAGTTATATTATGAATTTGACTATAAATATTTATGAGGATGTCACATGCAATATTTAAAAATTATGTTGAATTTTCCAGAAATTTATCTCAAATATTGCAATATTATAGATTTTTAATGTAAAAATCGGGTAATTAGTGACATAATTTCGACTTTAATAGTTTAAGTTGGAATTTGGCCATAAAAATTTAACACGATGTCATATATATTATTTCCAGCATGTATAAAATTTTCTAGAATTTTATCTTATTTTATGCTTGAGAAATAATTTTAAGGGTTAAAATCGTACGATATATGACGTAAATCGTTAAAATTTGCAAATGTTGTTAAAATGGCCGAAAAATGTAACCCAAATTAGTCATATATGATATGTTCATCTTGGAAATTATCTTGGGAGCCAAAAGTTTCAGATTTGATTTGATTTTATTTTATTTTAATTTGTTAAAAGTAGCATTTAAAGTTAAATAAAAAGAGTCATGCATTTAAAATTTCGGCTATGGGGCAATGTGCCATTTAATTTTCTGTCCATCTTGTGTTCTTAAAATGTTTTAGAAGGTATAAAAATATTGTTAGTATTTAATTTGCATTTATGAAGTTAATTATTGTATTTTCGGACTTAAATTGCTCGTTTTACGTCTTATTTTCGAAATAATGTTAAAACCGTATAAATACTAATATTTTAACATTCTGAAAATTTTAAGAACATTCTGGATTTTTCAAAATTTGATTTTTGAATTTTCGAAATTTTTAATGACTCTTTTGGATTTTTATATTATTTTTCCCGTAAAACCGAATAATACCGATCAATATTGAGATATATTAAGTTAAGTCATGTTCAAAGTTTGAGTAAGACTAAATTTTGAATCCTATGCAAGTTAGGATGATTAACTTAAGGATGAAAACCGTTTCATAAAATGCATAGTGTTGTTAAACGTTAAAACACGCGATTCCATAAACCAAGGTTTACGATAACTATTTAAATAAGTGTTTTAAATAGGACGATTTGGCTTAGGGTTTGCATGTTAATTCATATTTACATAAGCATTGCATATTATATTATGAATGTCATGATTTATTTTACGTAATTTTGGGAATTATGTAAATTACTTAGTATGGCCTTAGTTTTAAATCGGTATTTCCCGTAATGTAAGGGGTTACCGATTCGGTTGTAATTTTGTGATCTCGTATCACCCAATTGTAATTTATTTCTATTTTATAATGTATAAAGTAGACTAGAAAAGTTGTAATATTTGTAAATCCGGAGTTCCTTGAAGACGGTGCCATTCGGAAAGGAGTTCCGACAAGACGGTGTTTACCTCGAAGTGCGTGCCGCGTGATGTTCAAGGGACCAAAGGAGTTGGTGTCCGAATTTGTACTTTTATTATTTCTTTTCTAGGAAAGGCCATACTAGGGTTTATTTATGCTTTTATTTTTGCCTTTATATGTTTGCATGCATAGCCAAATCGTCATACATCGTATCATGCATGTTTCGACCTAGTCGACCTAGTCTTTTATTTTATCGATAATTCACCGACTTAGTTCACTTAAACGGAGATAGATAATAATTTGACTAGATCTCTTACATATAAATATTGAGACTTAGCCTTACCAAAGAGTACGGACCCATGAATCCCTTCTTCACAAGAACGTAGGCTCGGCTACACCGGGGTACTAAAATTGTCATGTTGGGTAAGTGGGGTAATAAGATTACACCTTGAAATTTGGTTGATCTCAACGAAAGTATTCGTAACCGTAGTTGCAATAAGTTCGGGCTAAAGATAATTTTAAGAAAATTGTCGACCGAGAGTTCTAAGAGTAGAACCGATTAAAGGGTTAATCCACCAAATTATACCGATACGGGTTGAATCGGCTACACCGTGCCCGGATTAGTATGGGTTTGGGTCTCGGGATTGTTTACTTAATTGGGTAAGAGATCATTAAGTAAATATACTTAACATGTTTAAGTTTCTTAAAATTCAAATTATGAATTTAAAATGATGTTTATCCTTTTATTATTGTAGTTTAATTTTCAACAACATCAAATGGCAACCAACGCTCCACCTCTCACTAACGTATCATGGCTTCGATCCTTTATGGATCGTTGCAAACTCGATAAGCATGGTTCCAATTTTAAGGATTGGGATACGCAATTGCTTTTGGCCGCACAAGGTGACGATAAGAGTCGTTACCTATCCGAAGCCGCTCCTCCCGCTCCGACCGCTCGTTCATCGGTCCAAACTCGTGAGGCCTATGAAGCCTACATGAAAGAGTCCTCCGCTCTTACAATGTGCTCATCTTCTCCATGGAGCCGGATCTCCAAAGGAGTATGATTAAGTTGACCACATCGTATGAGATATACACCAAGCTTGCGACCATGTTTTCGCAAACTCCAAGGGTGATTCAATATGAGGCGGCTTCCGCCTTCTTTGACTTTACATTCAAGGAAGGGAAAAAGATAAGCCCTCATGTGCTCAAACTCGTTGAGCTCGCGGAGACTCTAAAAGCTCAAAATGTTGATGTTCCCGACTCTCTAATTATTGACCGAGTTCTTCACTCGCTCAATAAGGTTAAGGCGTATGCTCAATTCCGGGTGAATTTCAATATGCAAAACCAAGAGACCACATTGGATGAGTTGCATAAGATGCTAGTCCAAGTCGAAAGGGACATGGGACTTCATGAAAGTTCCACCAAGGATGTTTTGAACATCGAAAACAAAGGGAAAACGAGCTTCAAAAGGAATGCCTTCAAGGCAAGGGCAAGAAAACGTTCAAACCCAAAGCGGCCAAAGAAAAGACCTTTTCGAAAGGCGTTTCCACCTCATCTTCAAAGGTTGAATACAAGTGCCTTCATTGCACGAGGTTAAGTCTTAGGAAACGGAATTTCCCCAAATACTTGACCGATCTCAAAAATGGAAAGGCAACCGCCGTAGTTTATAATTCTCGTTTACTTTCATGTTCTTTTGTTAACTTTTGTATGGCGATACAAGTTGTTGACTATCACCCCTTTTAAATTGTTTTAAGGGGCATCTTATAAAGATAAGGACAAGGAAAAGGAAACATGAAGTTCCTTACTTGGATGGCTACGGTAGCATCCAAATGATCGAAGACTTGATGAGCTAGCCTCTAATTTTCATATTGTCTTCTTTCGTATTTTGCATTTTATTTTGGAACAATTTTCTTGTAAGACAAGGATTAAAATCCTAAAACAATGGTTGTAATTTTGGAGATTGGTGACTTGGTTTTGAACCCGAGTCACTACTTTTGTTCTTAATCAATGTCTTGATTTCTCAAATAAATTGCACACCTTGTTTAAACATGAATAATGGTGATTATATCACGCAATGAACATTGATACGATCAATATAATATAATCAAAGTGTTGATTAAAAACGGAGAACTACACCCCATGAGATACTTTCAATCAAAATGAGACAACATTAGTTCATTATAAGATTTTCATTTTAAGTGAAAATGAGAATGTATTCATTACACCTATCAAACTTCAAACATTCAGATACATTGGTTAATCGAAATAGCTATCCTTAAACGAATAAAGGTTATTGATAGAAGGATAGAGTGGGAGAAAATATTTCGCTCGCAAACCAATGATGAAAATAAAGGAAGGATCTTAGAGAAGATTCTTACTTGGGAGTCTTAAGAAGAGCCCTAAATGATTTGAAGAAACTACGAGAGGACACTGAAGAAACTACGGGAGGACACTCGAAGAAAGGTTCTTTGTGTTCATTGTTTCATTGAGAGGAAACTTGAAACCCCGTATGAAATCGGTAGGAAAACGGTTCCTTAATAAATGATTCTTCTAAGTTTATAAGATAAAAGAGAAGAAATCATCTCAATCCTCTCAATGTAGTTATAAAGAAATTATCATGTCATTTTCGTCTCGAGGAAACGAAGACATGATAAGAAGGTAATGATTGATTGAATGGAAACAGATCACTATATGGATAGTGATTGTGATAATGATTCAAGTAATAGTTTAACATGCGAGAAATGAAAGGTTCATTTAAAATACCGAGAGATATTGATTTTAGTGGGAGCGATATTCATCAAAGAATTGAAACCTACCATTTTGAGAGAATGGGTGATTCTTTAAGAGTAAAGAATAAGAGGTACTCAATTTAGATGAATAAAATAATTTGTATCATATGATGATGGAGTTTTAAAAGGGAAGGTTTATTATATGGATAATAAAAGGTCGCCCACCAAAACTTAGAATGGTTGGATACATTATTCATAACGATGAATGAAACCATTATCTAAATAGCCAAGATGAGTGAAAATTATTAAAATGATGAAATCATAAATAGACTACAATATAGATTTCAGTACATAAGTGACTATAGAGAGTGATTTTTTAATCCCTCCAGTATATCGATACGTCACAAGTTATAAGATAACAGTGGGAGCTTTCCTCCGGAAAGGAAACTCAAAATCTAGAAAGAGTTCTAGAAATGTACTCAAATAGAATCATATTATACGGGATAATATGATAATAAAGGAGACCAAAAGTTGTAAGTTTTGCTATCATGAATAAAGGTTATTCGCATGAATAAAGGTTTATTCGCAAAACACTAATACAATTAGATGATTGTGCATCAAATGCAATGTAATAGTATTGACTATTGTTGCATGACAACATCATTTGAGTTATGATTAACTCAAAGTGAAAGATACTTTGTCAAAATCCAAATGGGTTGTAAGAGACAATATTGAACCCCATAAGTGAACTGGATTGACTTAGTATGGCCCCTAGCCGCTTACATGAGGTGACGTCTCCAAGCGACTAGAGTGTGAGGCGATTGATGGCAAGTTCAAGTGCCATAGAGTCATATGTGATGACTAGTCGATCACATAGGCAGACTGTAAGAGACACTCTGTCGGGCAATGTGACCGCTTATAGAGTTCTGGAAATTTTATAGCCGGGTCGTGGCGAGAGCTGCTATAGTATTCTTGTGAGTCAATTCTTAGACTAAAGACTACTCTCCCAAGATGGTACAGTTTAGGCACAACTTTGATCCATTCTCTACGACTTTTCGTAACTGGAGTCAAATGGGATTGTTTTGGGTTGTGACTGACTGTGACTAGTTGAAGGAAGTAGTGCGATAGAAATTGTCCACCCCTTGTCAGGGTTGTTCAAATCTCAGGGCCACTCGAGGAGAAGTTAACTGGAAATGCGTGGCCACGCTCGGAAGGTATCTATGGTAGATAATTCCGGTCAAACAGTTATTCTCCAGATCGAGGAAACCACTCATGATATGATCAAATGCAAGTACGACCTCAGAGAGACATCTTGCATTGAGTGGGAGATTGTAATAGGACAAGAGAATTGGTGACGCACACTTGTCGAGGACAAGTGGGAGATTGTTGGGAAATGTGTCCTCAACAATAGTGCGATCACGTAATTAAATCTCATAACGAGAATGCGCAAGGGATGATACGAATTATTAGTCAACTGACCAACATTAATCGGTAATGATTGGCTAGCTAGAGTTTGACATTACTGTCGTATGACGGTGGTGGTCAGTTGATCCCTTTAGGTCACACCTTTAGGACAATTCCCTTAATTGATAAAATGATCGAATGTATATTGATACGATTTGATCATATTCCTTAAACTCGTATATCGAGACATTAGAGGTTAAATCTTAATGTAAGATTTATGTTTAAAATTGAAACGTGTCAATTGTTAAACATTAAACGATATTTTAAGATATCGTAATAAGAATGAATTGGGTTGAAATTGTTACAAAGGTTGTAAATCGTATTGACGATTATTATAAGTGACTATTTTACAATTAGTAATTTCGAATTACTTGTCAACTTGATAAATGAGATTTATTAATTTATGAACAATATTTATTTGATAAATATGTATGATTAAATTAAAACAATTGTTAATTTATCAAATTGTGACATATTGTATGTCACATAACATAAAATTGTAAGATTGACAAAATTGTAAAGTGAGGTCCATATTTGTGTATGGTGTACCGGTTTTGGGAGGATAATAAGGAGTAGTATTAAGAGTTATTTAATAACTCCAACATCATGATTAAAGTTTTTAGACTTTAATCATCCTAGCCACCCTAAGGTTTTTGGTAAGACAAAAGCACTCCTTGGTGCTTCCCTATGATAACCACACGCCAAACACCAACAATTCACACTACTTATGTGAAGTTGTACACAATTCATTAAAGGGCTTATCTTCAATATTCTTCTAGTGTGAGATTGAATAGAAAATCCTCTAAGTAATATTATAAGATAATATTGATACTAATTATATAAGATATATAAGTTAGTATATTAAGTTCATATTAGAACTTATATAGTTTAAGGAAAACCGATTCTTGATACTAGCTTGTTCGAAGTTTTCGGTTCATACAAGGGTTGTCTTGGTGCATCTTGGAGGAGATATCCTACATTGGATATTAAGCTTGGAGGATCATCCTTGCATTATTTGGACCGCGTGTAAGGGTCCTAATCCTCTCCCATTTCCGCAACTTTAAGCATGCATAAGATCTTTATAATAAGATAATTAAAGAGTTAATTATAGGTTTTTGTTAGTATGACTAAAATTAGTTTATGAGCAACTAGTTATACCTAACACGCTCCACCACTCCAACACGTTTCATGGCTTCGGTCCTTTATGGATCGTTGCAAGCTTGAGAAGCATGGCGCCAATTTTAAGGATTGGGACGCCCAATTAGTATTGGCCGCGGAAGCCGACGATAAGACTCGTTATCTTACCATTGCCGCTCCTCCCACTCCCGGTGCTCGTTCATCGGAAGCGACTCGTGAGGCCTATGAGACCTACATGAAAGAGTCACATGCTTTAAATAACGTGCTTATATTTTCGATGGAGCCGGATCTCCAAAGAAGAATGATTAAGCTAGCCACGACTAATGAGATTTATACTAAAATTGCGACCATGTTTTCGCAAGCTCCTAGGTAATCCAATATGAGGCGGCCTCCGCATTCTTTGATTTGACCTTAAAGGAAGGTCAAAGAATTAGTCCTCATGTGCTAAAAATGGTTGAGCTAGCCGAAACCTTGAAGTTGCAAGGGGTGAATGTTCCCGACTCGCTTATTATTGACAAAATCCTTCACTCCCTCAACAAAGTGAAATCGTATGTTCAATTTCGGGTAAATTATAACATGCGCAATCAAGAAACCTCCTTGGACGAGTTACATAAGATGTTAGTCCAAGCAGAGAGGGATATGGGACTTAATGAGAGTTCTGATGCGTGTCTATTTTATGATGTTTTTCATCTATTTTTACACGCATTTGGTCGCTCATTTACAATGTTTTAGCCCTTATTTCCCAACAATCGTGTACTTTCGTATTTTTATGCACTTTTGCAGATTTATGCGGAAAAGGGACGATTTAGCACCAAATTCATGTCCTCGAGTCTTTTGCATAATTAAGGAATAAAGGAAAGTCAACTGGAGTCTTTATTTAAGTGCCAAGAGTCAAAGCGAGAAGAAAACCGGAGATTTTCCATGCGGATACGGTCGACCGACCTACTATATGGGTCGGCCGACCAGGCCTAATTTTCATGAAGTCCGTAATCTTGAAGAAAGCCCAGAATTTGCTTAAGCCAGTAAAAAAGCTCGACCGACCCACCATAGTGGTCGACCGACCTCAGCGAAGCCCAGGAACGTTTTTCGGAAAGTAATTAGAAGTAGGAGTCTTTAGGAAACTCTAATTTTCTGCCCTATATAAGCTAATCTTGTAATTAGGGTTTGATATATCAAGTTCTATAATTCAGAGTTTTAGATTCAGTTTTCGATCCAGTTTTATTTAGAAGAAGTTACAATCTAGTTTTATTCCAGCTTTAGTTTTGTAATCTTTCAATAATTCCCAAGCATTCAATAAAGTTTGTTCCTTTCTGCCCTAATTCCGACTTTGGTAATTACTCTTTTAATCTAGCTTTATTATTGTTCTTATTACTATTGCATTCAATTACGATAGAATTCTCAAGCTTTATTGAATCTCGCATGTTTAGATTATTTACTATGTTTACCATGCTTATTCCCATCTTTATTATCGTTTCAATTACCATGCATAGCTAAATTTCATATGTTAGGATGTAGGGGATGAATATGCGTAGGTAGTATAGATTCCGAGACCGACTTGTAGCAGAGCCGTGGTCGGCCGACTCAAATAGTGGGTCGGTCGACCGAGGCTGTGGTCGGCCGACTGGAATAGCTGGTCGGTCGACCACCCGCGCATGTATCTTGTTTCGTCTTTCCTTGTTGACTATAATATCCTACAATGAGACTGAAAGGAGACTTGTAGAACGTTAGTAATGACCTACCCAAGATTGAGAGATACGGGAAGGGCATTGGGTTACACCTTAAGACGGCTAGGTTACTTAAGACTGAAAGGTATGTGACCTATGATTTAGGAATCACCCTTATTGTTGACACCCAATAATTGTGAGACCTAGGAACTAATAGCATAGGCCGAAAGGAGCTATTAGGTACCATAGACCGAAAGCATATGTTACACCCCTTACGCGACTGCAATACATGTTGACCTTAGGATTTATATTACCTTAGCTATTTATTACCCCAAACATCCTAGCATCCCTTTTATTATATTTTATTCTCATCTTTATTTCTTGTTTTATTTTAAATCTTTGCTTAGACTTAGTAATCAACAATCAAACCCCCAAATTTGTTACCTTTAAACATTAACACCAAACAATAAACATTCTCCACCTCTCTGTGGTTCGACCCTGACTTTCACTATCTATTGTTAAAGTTAGGAATTATAAATTTTATCTTTGGTACCCTCAACGACGGGCATCAAGTTCCACAAAGGATGTTCTAAATATTGAGACGAAAAGCAAGGGGAAGTTTAAGCGCAAGGCTAACAAGGGTAAAAATGTCAAAGTCTTCAAACCCGCATCTCCTAAGGAGAAGACTTTTACGAAAGGTGCTTCTTCTTCGTCGTCGTCAAAGGTTGATGACAAGTGCCATTATTGCACTAAGATAGGGCATTGGAAGCGCAATTGCCCGAAGCATCTCCATGACCTCAAAGCCGGAAAGGTTCTTGCAGTAGGTATTAATTCTCGTCTAATTCATGTTATTTAATCAATTTTTGTATATTGATACAAGTTATTGATTCTTACCCGTTTATAAATTGTTTTAAAGGGGCTCCTACCAAAGACAAAGGCAAGGAGAAAGCGAATGATGCTTGAAGTTCCTTCCATGGATGGCTATTGTAGCATCCAAGATTGAAGACATAAAAGAGCATGGCTCTAATTTTTCATTTTGATGTCTTCTTTCATTTTGCATTTTAATTAAGAACTTTGTATTTCTTGTACGACAAGAATCTTGTTGAAACAATGGTTGTAATAGTGGTGACTTGGTTTTCAACCCAAGTCATCCTTTTGTTCTTAATCAAACATGTTGGTTTTAAAAAGCTTTTATATGATACATAACATGAGTTGATACGATTATCGTAGATCGTAATAAAGTACTTTGAATAGTTCACCGTACGCTAGACATGATAGGATCATTATAAAAGTAATACGACTTGCTTAAAACGAGAATGACACCCCGTGAAATACTTCAAATTCAAACATAAGAACATCAGTTCGTTATAAGATGATCACCTTAAACGAATGATAGTACTAATGTCTCACTACTCACATAACTCTTTATCCAATACATTGTTGACGGGCGAAAATGCTATCCTTCTTAAATAACGGTTATTTTAAAGGATAGAGTGGGAAAAATTCTACGCCCGCAAACCAATGAAATAAACATAGGATCTTAGAGAAGAGTCCTATAAGGAGTCCTTAAGAAGAACTCTAAGAGATTGGATAAAAGAAACTACGAGAGGACACAGAAGAAACTACGCGAGGACACAAAAAGGAAATGTTCCATATGTTGTCATTAGTTCCTAGAGAGGACAAAGGGAACCGCGAGTGTTAACGGAAGGAAATCGTTTCCATGATGTTAATGTTTCTGTTTTATAAAGATAATAGAGGAGAAATCATCTCCCGTTCTCGTGATAATAGAAGATTCCTTCCGTGGGAAGGAAAATGAAAAATGAAATGTTCATAACGAGTTGAGAAGATGTTTGAAGTAAATCAAAATGAAATGTTCATTATGAGTTGAGAAGATGTTTGAAGATGTTACCAAAACACTATGAAAATAGTGGGAGTTATTAACTATAAGATAGTGATACGTAATTCAGTGGGAGAAAAGTTATTAAGGAAACGAAACCTACCATTTAGAGACAATGGTGATTCTTTAAAGGTTAAAGAATATAAGGTTTTCAATTCTAGATGAATGTATGTTAAGAACATAAATCATAAGTGAGTTTATTATATGATAATGAAACATCACCGATCAGTTAACAAGGTTTGGATTTGAATCCAAGATATGAAAATGTTAATTCACATAACCTTGATTAAAATGCCAAGGGTTGAAAACAAAACCTTATTTCGATATAAGTTTCTCGAGGAGAACTAGTGGATCGAATCTAAGTAAACTACAATATGAATTCTAGTACAGTGTGACAATATTCGTGAGAACGACATGTCACAAGTTTTAAGAAAACAGTGGGAGCTTCCTTAAAGTAAGGAGACTCGAGTCGAGTATAAAGACTTGAAATGTACTTGAATAAAATCATATTATGCGAGATAATGTGAGTCAAAAAGGAAACCGAAATTTGTAGGTTTAAAAGATGTGAAGATAGGGTATATTCACATAGTAAACCATTAATACAAATTGATGTATGAGCATCAAAGATTGTTCATGTGGAGCAACAATATCGTATTGATTGTTCGCACATAACAATCACTCTTATCGTTTGAGTTGTTATTAACTCACAATTTATACTTTGTGAAATCCAAATGGGTTGTAAGAGACAATTTTTGAACCCCATAAGTGAACTGGATTAACTTAGTATAGCCCATAGTCGCTTGTATGAGGTGACGTCTCGAAGCGACTAGAGTGTGAGGCGATTGATGGCAAGTTCAAATGTCATAGAGTCATAAGGGATGGCTAGTCGATCACATAGGCAGGCTGTGTGACACTTTGTCGGGCATTTAGTGACCGCTTATAGAGTTCTGGAAATTTTATAATTAGCCTGGTCGTGGCGAGAGCTACTATATTATTCACATAAGTCGATTCTTAGACTTGAGACTGTTCACCCGAGGTGACACAGCCTCAGATTGACTTTGATTTTAGCTCTACGATCAACCGTTAAAGGGGGTCAAATGGGCTTCTTTTGGGTCATGATGGACTGTGTTAGTCGAAGGGAACAGTAGGAAAGGAATTGTCCAGTCCCTCGTCGGGGTTGTCATAAAATCTCAGGGCCACTCGAGGAGAAGTTTAGCTGAAAATGCGTGGCCACGCTCGGAAGGTATCTATGGTAGATAATTCCGGTCAAAACAGTTAAATCTCCAGATCGAGAAAACCGCTCAAGATATGATTAAATGCAAGTACGACCTAGAAGACACCTTGCATTAAGTGGGAGATGACGTAATAGGACAAGAGAATTGGTGACGCACACTTGTCGAGGACAAGTGGGAGATTGTTGGGAAATGTGTTGTAACACCCTCATTTATTTAGAGGCCTGATCTAGGACTCCCCAAATAATCAAGGGTGTTACCATCTCGGAATACCGAGGCAGTAGATAATCACAGGGAAGAAACGAAGTACTTTATTAAATAATTGAAGTGATAAAAACATGGAGTCTCCAAAACAACACTATTACAACTGTCTCATGATGAAAACAAAGTGTAACTAAGTAACGTCATCTATTACTAGATTGGTCAGGTTCATAGCCTCTCCTCCCTTCCAGCTCCCATGAGTCTAAGACCTGTCAATCTGCTCCCCAATAAATTGGATCAACACAGACACAATAAAACAAACAGGGTCAACACATGGTTGAGTAGGTAATATAATCAAGACATGAAACAACACAATATATATTTCCTCCATCTCCTCAACTTCCATTTCTCCACTTCGCCTCCAACAAACCACACCTCCCATGGCCATATCACAAGTCCCTTATCACAAGACCCATATCACAAGACCCATTTCACAACCTCCGTTCTCCACAATATTCAATAATAAACATTCAATCACAATATATCACCATAAAGTATATTAATCAGGTAAAGAGTATCCTCATGTCAGCTCACAATTACGACATAGATATTGTAAAACCCCTCGGGAAAGCGAAAATATAAACATACAAAGGTACCAAAATTGCAGCGGAATTAAAACTTTTTAAAGATAAACAACATGCGAGAAGAGTTAAACTGAAACGGAAACTGAAACTGAAATAAAACAAAATAGATAAGTAACAGTTCTAAGTATCAAAACCAAATATGTACAACAGCCTGGGATGGAACATCCCTACAGGCACCAACCAACAACTGTATCAAAAGAAACTAAGAGTTTAGCTAATCGATAAACGGGTATGTCATATGATGAAAGGATCATCACTCGCTAGCTCTCGTGTGAACCCCGCTCCAACCTGCATGTACCTACATACATGAAAACATGTACGCCACAATCAGTGGGGAGTGACTAGAGTTCTCCTAGCCACCTTTTGTGACAACACGTAACACATAAAACAATACAGAATACTCCAACATATATAAACATGTGAAGCATAAACATCTCATCAACTGTTCTCATACTATCATGCAAACTTTAGTGCACGGCTCTCAAACAACTTCATAAACCGTTAGGAAGGAGAGCCGGTTTCCCTACTGGTTACCCAGTCGGGGGGTCTTTCAATCCAACTATTTATGAAACCGATAAAAGAGTCATCTAATGCCTTGGATGAACTGATAATAACTCAAGCAATATATTCATTAACTTCAACATGCATATCTGACACTGTACCAGACTCTAGGTAAGCAGATATAACATCAAGTAAAGAGGTTCAGCGGTCAACTTAAGACATAACCTAATTACCAAACATTCAGCAAGTATAAAGGTTCAGAGGCGACATCTTAACGCATAACCTAGATACTAAGTTCACAATATCAAGCAAGGACTCAGAGGCGAAAACTCAACGCATGGACCGGCTATCACAGAACACTAGACTCAGAGACGAAAACTCAACGCATGGACTAGCATTCACTTCACTATCACAAGTAAGGAACTTAGAGGCGAAAAATCAACGCATGTTCCCCTACTACAACACAAGGTACTAAACTCAGAGGCGAAAACTCAACGCATGTTCTAGCACCAAACACCTGCACTCCGGGTAAGGTATGACAACCTGACTGCCTCGTCGTGCAGTTTCTCTACTCGTCAAACTCAGAGGCCAGCTTAAGGCATGTCCTGACGCGATCACACATACATGTCTGCACTCAGAGGCGAAAACTCAACGCATGTCCCAGACACGACAAACAAACATGTATGGAACTCAGAGGCGAAAACTCAACGCATGTTCCCATACACAACAAACAACCTACATATTAATTTCAGAGGCCAGCTTAAGGCATAACTTAATACGCATCAATACAATATCATCCAAGTCTATGAACTAACCTATAGTTCTACTTTTCAACTTCTAATCAACACTTAATTGACCCCGGGAACTAAGTTGAGGGAGAGCCGGTTTCCCTTTCGGTTGCCCGACCGGGGGGTCTCTATCCTCTCTCCATTCCCGAACCCAATATAGTGTTGCCAATCCTCCGGGGACCTCAGACACATATCAAAGGTACACAAAACGAGTTTCAATCAAAACCGATTAACCGTTTAAAAGTTACGAATGAATTACGAATTCAAAATGACTTACAGGGGCCCCCACCCGGTCGGCAGGCAGCCGGTCGGCCGGCTGGTGGTCCTCTCTCAGCCTACGCCTTTAACAAAAACACAATGCACAGGGACTCCCAGCCAGTCGGCCAGCTGGGAACCCAATTTCCCTAGCTTTTCAAAATACGCAACCCACACCCAAATGCACTCCCAGCCGGCTGGCAGGCGGCCGGTCTGCCGGCTGGGCTCCCCTCTTCCTTATGTTCTCGCAAAAACACAAACACAACACAAAGAGACCACCAGTCGGTCGGCAGGCAGCCGGTCGGCAGGCAGCCGGTCGGCCGGCTGGCAGTCCCAAGCCAGTTTCTACAAAAAATCGCAAAAACACAATAGAAGCGCTCCTAACCGGTCGACCGGCGGCCGGTCGGTCGACCGGCTCAGAGAGCCTGTTCGCCTATATCGCATTTTCCAGCCTTTACCAAATTCAACAATTCGACACCAAAACTCAAGAATCGTTACCATTGATGTTTACCCAACATTTCCAATCATCTAATACTACTTCCTAACAGCAAACAAAACCCATAACAATCCTCAAACGATTAATTCCATGTATCCGTCTTAACTTTGTGAAAACCGAAAATAAGCTTATGAACATGTAACAACATCACAAGGCATGAATTCTTCACATAATAACAATCCTAAACATGATACTAAGTCCATTGAACATTAAACATTAACAAAAATCAGAAACAAATAGAAGAACACATCAAAACTTGCTAATATTCACAATAAGGCCGAGTTTCTCATTATCGTCACTTTATGCACTCCGGCTTAAAGATCCTCCTCTACCACGAAGCTATCAATGTCCGGGTTCTCCAATCCTTCACCTACAAGCTCGAAAAACGGGTGTAAGGACTTAAAAATGGAAATTAGGAAAAACAGGCCAAATTTCGAAATGAAGGGATTGAAAAACGGAAGTGATAGATGGCTTGCAAATTCGATGAGGATTCCGAAAATGTTATTGTTACCTCGATTTGATGAAGGATGATGGAGAAATGATCAAAAGAAGATGAATAAAATGGAGGTTTTAAGAGAATATGAGTTTACAGTGAAATGTTCTTTTGAAGAGGATGAATGTCGACATGTGAGATTTTTAGGGTTTAAGTAATTGTCCTTTCCGTATTAAATGAAACGGGTTAGGATACTTGAACGGATATTTAAGTTGGAACTTAACCTTACCAAGTTTGTATTCGTCTTAAGGACTTAAGGTTCTTAAGACGGATCTTACTAATTAAATCAAAATCTTTCACAATAAATTATTAAAATATTATTTTATTACTTAAAATAATTTAAAATACTTAAAATAGATTTTACGAAAATACGGGATGTTACAATCACCCCAACTTCAAAAAGTTTCGTCCTCGAAACTCGAACGAAGATAAATTCTAACTAACTCTACCTCAATCGAAAAGAGAAGGATGCGCGACACGCATCGATGCCTCGGTCTCCCACGTCTGCTCCTCAACATCACCGCAACGCCAAAGGATCTTCACTAAAGGCACCACCTTGCTCCTAAGCTTCCTATCTTGACGGTCTAGGATCTTCACGGGACGCTCCTCGAAAGCAAGACTCGACTCCAAGTTCTCGATCTCTCTGGGCAGAACATGACTCGGATCACTAACATACTTACGGAGCTGGGAAACATGAAAGACGCTATGGACCTTGCCCAAACTAGGAGGCAAGTCCAAACGGTAAGCAGCAGCACCAATCCTCTTCACGATTTCAAAAGGTCCGATATACTTAGGACTCAGCTTGCCCTTAACGCCAAACCTCTTGACGCCCTTCATCGGAGAAACCCTCAAAAAGACACGGTCACCCTCCTCAAACTCTAAAGGTCTACGACGGACATCAGCATAGGACTTCTGCCGGTCCTGAGCGGCCTTCATCTTATTCCTAATGAGCTGTACACGGTCAATGATCTCAGCTAGCTGGTCAGGTCCAAGGTCGTGCACGTCACTCGCCTGATCCCAACAGATCGGGCTACGGCACTTCCTACCATAAAGAGCCTCGTACGGAGCCATACCAATAGATGAATGTTAACTGTTGTTGTAAGAAAACTCTACCAACGGCAAACACTGCTCCCAAGAACTCTGAAAATCGAGGGCACAAGCGCGGAGCAAATCCTCTAGTGTCTGAATAGTCCTCTCGGACTGACCATCGGTCGCGGCATGAAAAGCGTTAGTCATCAACAAACGGCTACCCATAGCCTCCTGTAAAGCCTTCCAAAATCTGGAACAAAACCTCGGATCACGATCGGAAACGATCTCTCTCGGCACACCATGATAGCGGACTATCTCAGCAATATAAGCCCTGGCTAAACGGTCCATATCTCATGTCTCTCTGATAGGCACAAATCTGGCACACTTAGTTAGCCTATCCACTATAACCCAAATCGCATCTTTGCCTCCCACAGTCTTAGGCAACGCCGTCACAAAGTCCATCGATATGCACTCCCACTTCCACTGAGGAACGTGGAGCGGCTGCAGTAAACCATCTGGCCTCCTATGCTCTATCTTGACTTGCTGACAAGTCAAGCACCTACTAACGTAATCCAAGATCTCTCTCTTCATACCAGGCCACCAAAACATAAGTCTCAAATCCTTGTGCATCTTCTCTCCTCCTGGATGAACTGAATACGGTGACAAGTGAGCCTCATCAAGAACCCTCTTCCTCAAGTCTGGCACATCGGGGACATACATCCTACCACGGAATCTAAGGAAACCCTCAGCATCAATCACTAAGTCTGGAGCAACACCACTCGAAATCTTAGCCTCGAACTTCTTGAAATCAACATCTGTAGGCAAACCCTGACGAATCTCCCAATATAAAGACGGCTCGGCAGTCATAGCAGCTAACCAATCAAAACCACTAGCAACCATCTCTAATCTCAGCTTCCGGAACTCGGAACACAACTCATCGGGCAACACTCGCATATCACTCATCGAATGAGAAGTCTTGCGGCTAAGCGCATCAGCAACCACATTGGCTTTACCCTCATGATATAACAGCTCAATGTCGTAATCCTTAACCAACTCTAGGCAACGACGTTGTCGCATATGAAGGTCTTTCTGGGTGAAAATGTACTTAAGACTCTTATGATCCGTGAAAATGCGACAATGAGATCCCATCAAGTAATGACGCCACATCTTCAAGGCATGAACAACAACAGCTAACTCAAGATCATGTGTAGGATAGTTCACCTCGTGAACTCGCAACTGTCTAGATGAGTAAGCTATCACCTTACCACTCTGCATCAACAGACATCCAAGTCCTAACATCGAAGCATCGCAATACACATCAAAGTCAACCCCAATCTCTGGCAAAGCAAGTACTGGAGCGGAAGTCAACCTAGTCTTCAATTCCTGGAAAGAACTCTCACACTTGTCGGTCCACACAAACTTAGCTTCCTTCTTCAGTAACCGAGTCATCGGACGAGCTAATCTAGAGAAATCCTCAACAAATCTACGATAATAACCCGCTAAACCAAGGAAACTACGGATCTCTCCCACATCTTTGGGACTCTCCCAATCAACAACGGCCTCAATCTTCGCGGGATCAACCATAACTCCCTCACTAGATATCACATGTCCAAGAAATGTAACCTTAGAAAGCCAAAACTCACACTTAGAGAACTTCGCGAACCACTTCTGTCGATGTAAAATCCCAAGAATCAATCGAAGATGCTCGGCATGCTCCTCGTCGGTCTTCGAGTAAATGAGAATATCATCAATAAACACCACAACACAAGGGTCAAGATACTCACTAAAGGTACGGTTCATCTGATCCATGAAGATAGCAGGTGCATTAGTCAACCCAAAAGGCATAACCACGAACTCAAAATGCCCATATCTGGTACGAAAAGCAGTCTTCGCAATATCAGCCTCTCTCACTGGAATCTGATGATAACCCGATCGAAGATCAATCTTAGAAAACCTAGAAGCACCTCTCAACTGATCAAACAAGTCATCTATCCTAGGCAAAGGATATCTGTTCTTCACGGTCACTCTGTTCAGCTCTTTATAGTCAATGCAAAGTCTCATGGAACCATCTTTCTTCTTAACGAACAAAACTGGAGCACCCCACGGAGAAGCACTCGGTCTAATGAATCCTTTCTCGATCATCTCTTCCAACTTTTGCTTCAACTCTTTCAACTCTGGAGGAGCCATACGGTAAGGAGCTTTGGAAATCGGTCCAGTACCCGGAACAAGCTCAATGGTAAACTCCACATCTCTCTCTGGCGGTATCCCTGGCAAGTCATCTGGGAAAACATCTGGATACTCACGAACAATGGCTACATCCTCTAGCTTCGGTAACGATGGCTTTGCAGCTGAAACAACACACAGGAAGGCTTGGCAACCCTTCCTAAGAATATGAGATGCTTTCATCGAAGAGATAACACGAACACCCTTTTTAGGGCGATTTCCCCTATAGGAAACACGAACTCCTGAAGAACTCCTCAAGAAGATTTTCTGGTCGCGACACTCGAAGCGAGCATGGTATCGCGATAACCAATCCATACCGAGGATAATGTCAAATTCCTCGAGAGGAAATCTCAGTAAGTCCGCTGGAAATGTGGCTTGACCAATAATAATCGGAACATCCCTATGGGACGAAGAGCAGGAAAACACGTCTCTAGAAGGTAAGGAAATGGAAGTCTCCTCAACCAATGAAGACTCAAGAGCTAAACGGTCTGCGAACTGAGTCGATATAAATGAAAGAGAAGCTCCAGTATCGAATAAAATAAGGCACTCAGCGCCAAGGACAGAAAAGATACCGGCAACAATGTCTGGATGAGCCTCAGCCTCGGCCCTAGTCATCACAAAAATCTTCCCTTTCGGCTTTCCTCCTCTAGTCGCTGCAGCAGCAGTGGCAGCCTTGCCAAGAACGGTATCCTTCTCATGACAATCAAAGGACCTATGCCCATATCCATTACAAGTATAACACTTATAGGCATTCTTGAAACAATCAAACCCTAGATGAAGCGGTTTACCACAACGGCGGCAAACAGTAGAAGCAGTGTCGGTGTGAAATGTGGTCTTAGCAACCGGAGCAGAGAACCTCTCAAACCGCTTCTTCTGAGAAGAAGGCGAAGAAGTAGAAGGAACAAATGGTCTCTTCCCCTGGTACACTGATCTCTGGTGAAGAGTCACACTAGAAGTAGCAGCTCGAGTCTCAACATCTATGGCACGAAGGGAACTCTCGGCCCAAATAGCATCATCATATACCTCCACAAAAGAAGTCGAGTCACGACGAACTATGCTCTCGATGCGCGGTCATAGCTTCCCACGGTAAAAGTAGACTCTCTCCGCCTCATCTCTGACAAACCTCGATGCGAAATGAGCAAGTTGGTTGAAACGGTCTGTAAACTCCTGAACTGACATCTTCCCTTGCTTCAAATCCATGAATTCTTTGAGTCGCTGTGATCTGAGCTCTTTAGGATAAAACCTCGTCTCGAGCTTATCCTTAAAAGCCGCCCAATCGAACAAAGGATCAAGAGTGAAAGTCGGTCCGGTCAACGCCCACCACCTATCGGCCTCAAGGGTCAGAAAGTGAGTGGCTAGCCTCACTCTATCCTTTCTACCCACCGAATACATGGTAAAGCTCTTTTCCATCTCCCTGAACCACTCGGTAAGAGCTACCAGATCAACCTCGCCTCCATAAGTCTTCACATGGCTCCTGGACATTTGGGATGCTATCCAAGAGAAGCTACCAGGACGATTAGCCTCGTTGCCTGGCGGTGGAGGAGGTGGAACATTCCCTGCTTGCTGTCTCTGGGTCTCAAGCAAGTGATGAATTGCTTGCAACATAATGTTATCAGCAGCCGTGGGTCTCACCATCCTTCAAAAGAGAAAACAAGTATTAGCTTAGCAATTAGCAATCACAATTAGACTACAAAATAAATCCTTAGATCTACCCATCTCTCATTCATTATTTGTTTATTTGGTCAAGTTAAGGTTGGGGGTCACATGAGTGCGTCGGGAGCAAGAATGCTCTGATACCAACTGTAAAACCCCTCGCGAAAGCGAAAATATAAACATACAAAAGTAACAAAATTGCAGCGGAATTAAAACTTTTTAAAGATAAACAACATGCGAGAAGAGTTAAACTGAAACGGAAACTGAAACTGAAATAAAACAAAATAGATAAGTAACAGTTCTAAGTATCAAAACCAAATATGTACAACAGCCTGGGATGGAACATCCCTACAGGCACCAACCAACAACTGTATCAAAAGAAACTAAGAGTCTAGCTAATCGATAAACGGGTATGTCATATGATGAAAGGATCATCACTCGCTAGCTCTCGTGTGAACCCCGCTCCAACCTGCATGTACCTACATACATGAAAACATGTACGCCACAATCAGTGGGGAGTGACTAGAGTTCTCCTAGCCACCTTTTGTGACAACACGTAACACATAAAACAATACAGAATACTCCAACATATATAAACATGTGAAGCATAAACATCTCATCAACTGTTCTCATACTATCATGCAAACTCTAGTGCACGGCTCTCAACCAACTTCATAAACCGTTAGGAAGGAGAGCCGGTTTCCCTACTGGTTACCCAGTCGGTGGGTCTTTCAATCCAACTATTTATGAAACCGATAAAAGAGTCATCCAATGCCTTGGATGAACAGATAATAACTCAAGCAATATATTCATTAACTTCAACATGCATATCTGACACTGTACCAGACTCTAGGGAAGCAGATATAACATCAAGTAAAGAGGTTCAGCGGTCAACTTAAGACATAACCTAATTACCAAACATTCAGCAAGTATAAAGGTTCAGAGGCGAAAACTCAACGCATGGACTAGCATTCACTTCACTATCACAAGTAAGGAACTCAGAGGCGAAAACTCAACGCATGTTCCCCTACTACAACACAAGGTACTAAACTCAGAGGCGAAAACTCAACGCATGTTCTAGCACCAAACACCTGCACTCCGGGTAAGGTATGACAACCTGACTGCCCCGTCGTGCAGTTTCTCTACTCGTCAGACTCAGAGGCCAGCTTAAGGCATGTCCTGACGCGATCACACATACATGTCTGGACTCAGAGGCGAAAACTCAACGCATGTCCCAGACACGACAAACAAACATGTATGGAACTCAGAGGCGAAAACTCAACGCATGTTCCCATACACAACAAACAACCTACGTATTAAGTTTAGAGGCCAGCTTAAGGCATAACTTAATACGCATCAATACAATATCATCCAAGTCTATGAACTAACCTATAGTTCTACTTTTCAACTTCTAATCAATACTTAATTGACCCCGGTAACTAAGTTGAGGGAGACCCGGTTTCCCTTTCGGTTGCCCGACCGGGGGGTCTCTATCCTCTCTCCATTCCCGAACCCAATATAGTGTTGCCCATCCTCCGGGGACCTCAAACACATATCAAAGGTACACAAAACGAGTTTCAATCAAAACCGATTAACCGTTTAAAAGTTACGAATGAATTACGAATTCAAAATGACTTACAGGGGCCCCCAGCCGGTCGGCAGGCAGCCGGTCGGCCGGCTGGTGGTCCTCTCTCAGCCTACGCCTTTAACAAAAACACAATGCACAGGGACGCCCAGCCGGTCGGCAGGCAGCCGGTCGGCCGGCTGGGAACCCAATTTCACTAGCTTCTCAAAATACGCAACCCACACCCAAATGCACTCCCAGCCGGCTGGCAGGCGGCCGGTCTGCCGGCTGGGCTCCCCTCTTCCTTATGTTCTCACAAAAACACAAACACAACACAAAGAGACCACCAGCCGGTCGGCAGGCAGCCGGTCGGCAGGCTGGCAGTCCCAAGCCAGTTTCTACAAAAATTCGCAAAAACACAATAGAAGCGCTCCCAGCCGGTCGACCGGCTCAGAGAGCCTGTTCGCCTATATCGCATTTTCCAGCCTTTACCAAATTCAACAATTCGACACCAAAACTCAAGAATCGTTACCATTGATGTTTACCCAACATTTCCAATCATCTAATACGACTTCCTAACAGCAAACAAAACCCATAACAATCCTCAAACGATTAATTCCATGTATCCGTCTTAACTTTGTGAAAACCGAAAATAAGCTTATGAACATGTAACAACATCACAAGGCATGAATTCTTCACATAAGAACAATCCTAAACATGATACTAAGTCCATTGAACATTAAACATTAACAAAAATCAGAAACAAATAGAAGAACACATCAAAACTTGCTAATATTCACAATAAGGCCGAGTTTCTCATTATCGTCACCTTAAATGCACTCCGGCTTAAACATCCTCCTCTACCACGAAGCTATCAATGTTCGGGTTCTCCAATCCTTCACCTACAAGCACGAAAAACGGGTGTAAGGACTGAAAAACGGAAATTAGGAAAAACAGGCCAAATTTCGAAATGAAGGGATTGAAAAAAGGAAGTGATAGATGGTTTGCAAATTCAATGAGGATTCCGAAAATATTATTGTTACGTCGATTTGATGAACGGATGATGGAGAAATGATCAAAAGAAGATGAATAAAATGGAGGTTTTAAGAGAATATGAGTTTACAGTGAAATGCTCTTTTGAAGAGGATGAATGTCGACCTGTGAGATTTTAAGGGTTTAAGTAATTGTCCTTTCCGTATTAAATGAAACGGGTTAGGATACTTGAACGGATATTTAAGTTGGAACTTAACCTTACCAAGTTTGTATTCGTCTTAAGGACTTAAGGTTCTTAAGACGGATCTTACTAATTAAATTAAAATCTTTCACAATAAATTATTAAAATATTATTTTATTACTTAAAATAATTTAAAATACTTAAAATAGATTTTACGAAAATACGGGATGTTACAGATACTTCCCTACCTCAATAGTCGGATTGAATCGTCAGTTGCACAGCTGCTAAAAATGTTCCACTCGGAAATCGTTACCTAAACACGCAATACGTAAGATTAATAAGACTCCCTAAATCACGTGATACAAGTACGACTACTATATATAGAAACTTTCCTAAAATAGACATCCCCCAAAACCGTAACTTCCAAAATTGGCAACTTTCTAAACATAGCAACTTTAGTTTGAAACACATACTATTCAAAATACACATTAATACCCTCATAAATACCCATATTCCCATAATAATAACAATATCATTTCCTTTAATAACAATAATATCAATACTAATAGTAATAGTATTAATACCATAAATAATATATATATATTTATAGAATATAATAAAGTAAAATAAAATAGAATAAATAAAATGAAATAGAATAGAATAAACCAAACAGCCCTATACACCCAACCCGCGGCTCCCAAACCCCTCGTCACAGCCGCGTGACCAGCCCAGACCCGCCGGCAACCACCAGACACGACCCCCACACAGCCCCCCTACACCACTGATGCCCGTCGTTGAGGGTACCAAAGATAAATTTATAATTCCTAAACTTAAACTATAGATAGTGAAAGTCAGGGTCGAACCACAGAGAGGTGGGGAGTGTTTATTGTTGAATGTTAATGTTTAAAGGTAACAAATTTGGGGGTTTGATTGGTTGATTACTATATCTAAGGCAAAGATTAAAAATAAAACAAGAAATAAAGATGAGAATAATATATAATAAAAGGGATGCTAGGATGTTTGGGGTAATAAATAGCTAAGGTAATATAAATCCTAAGGTCAACATGTATTGCAGTCGCGTAAGGGGTGTAACATAACTTTTTAGGTCTATGCTACCTAATAGCTCCTTTCGGCCTATGCTATTAGTTCCTAGGTTTCACAATTATTGGGTGTCAACAATAAGGGTGATTCCTAAATCCTAGGTCACATACCTTTCAGTCTTAAGTAACCTAGCCGTCTTAAGGTGTAAACCAATGCCCTTCCCGTATCTCTCAATCTTGGGTAGGTCATTACTAAAGTCCTACAAGTCTCCTTTCAGTCTCATTGTAGGATATTATAGTCAACAAGTTAAGACGAAACAAGATACATACGCGGGTGGTCGACCGACCAGCTATTCCAGTCGGCCGACCACAGCCTCGGTCGACCGACCCACTATTTGAGTCGGCCGACCGCGGCTCTGCTACAAGTCGGTCTCGGAATTTCTACTACCTATGCATATTCATCCCCTACATCCTAACATATGAAAATTAGCTACTCATGGTTATTAAGACGATTATGAAAATGGGAATAAACATGGTAAATATAGTAAATAATCTAAACATGCGAGATTCAATAAAGCTTGAGAATTCTATTGTAATTAAACGCAATAGTAATAAGAACAATAATAAAGCTAGATTAAGAGAGTAATTACCAAAGTCGGAATTAGGGCAGAAAGGAACAAACTTTATTGAATGCTTGGGAATTATTGAAGGATTACAAATAAACTAATGAACTGAATGAAAACTGGATGATTGAATCTCTCCAAAACTGAATGAATATGAATTCTTGAATAAAACTTCATACTAAACCCTAACTACAAGATTAGCTTATATAGGGTAAGAGATTAGAGTTTCCTAAAAGACTTCTACTTCTAATTTATTTCCGAAAACTTGTTCCTGGGCTTCGCTGAGGTCGGTCGACCACTCTAGTGGGTCGGTCGACCACTCTAGTGGGTCGGTCGACCTCTTTCACGGGCTTAGGTAAATTCTTGGACTTTTCTTCGGTTTTGGACTTTTATGAAAATCAGGCCTGGTCGGCCGACCCGTTTAGTTGGTCGGTCGACCGCTTCCGCAAAGAATTCTTCGGTTTTCTTCTCGCTTTGACTTTTGGTACTTAGATAAAGACTCCAGTTGACTTTCCACTTGTTCCTTAATTATGTAAAAGACTCGAGGACATGAATTTGGTGCTAAATCGTCCTTTTTCCGCATAAATCTGCAAAAGTGCATAAAAATACGAAAGTGCACGATTGTTGGGAAATAAAGGCTAAAACATAGCAAATGAGCGACCAAATGCGTGTAAAAATAGATGAAAAACATCATAAAATAGACACGCATCAAATTCCCCAAACCAAACCCTTGCTTGCCCTCAAGCAAGAATTAGACTCGATCTTAACTAATGGAACGATTTCAATCTCAGAGCGAAATTTACATGTTAGCCTAGACCAATACCAAGTATAAAATGAGAAAATATTCAAATCATGCAAACGAGTTATGGTGTTGTCAAACTTGCAAAACTAGAGACTATAGAGACTTTATATCATGGACTCTCGCGGTACGCTCGAGACACTCATGAAGCAAAGGGTGAGCATATGTAAAAGATAGAAAGAAGTAAATTTGTAACGACGCTCACCTAACTGCGACCTATGAAAACATGCCTGCAATCTAACATGAACAAAAATTCTACAATTTTGTATAACAATCCCATTAAGTGACTCAGATACATGCAAATGAGGTATGAAAGATATGTGAGGTAAAAGGTAAAAAGTGGTTAAGATGTTTTTGGATATGTGGGGTTAGTAGCCAAGCTAGTAAAACCGGTTCCCAACAACAAACTTCACAACTTTTGATATTAAGGAAGTGCTCTTTTGTAGAACAACTCTCACATTAAATATAAGAAAGGACTCCCAAATATTTTGAATGAGGTACGGGATTAATAACAAATAAAAGAAAGGGATTTTAGAACGAAAAATTTTCATTCTGATGCTGACGGGTGGTCGGCCGACTCATGAATGTGGTCGGTCGACCTCTTTTCTGTACGTTTTGACTTTTTCCGTTTTCCTTTTCTTTCCTTCTTTTTCTGAATTTTTCTGTTCTTTTTCTTTCTCTTGATTCTTTCTTTTCTCCTTTCTTTTCTCTTTTTTTTTTTTGCTCATGATAGCAAATAAACCAAGATGCCTCAAAATACCAAGGACTACAAATACTAGCTTGGAAGGGTAGGCTAAGTATGGGATGTAGTTTTGGGTGAATAAAAAGGCAATTTTGGCTATGTGAAACTTATGGGTAATTATGAGAAAAGGGATCCCAAATCACGTATCAAAACTCACAAAACGAGATAGTAAAACAAGTATATAGCAATTCAGGTTCATGTTTATGCATATTGATGTAACATGTTCCAAGGGGAGTACTACTCACATCCTAGACAACTGGTTTAAGAATGAAACCAGGAATAAGGCTCTAAAACTCAGAATGTATAGTAGGTTGCCAAGGTATAAGTCAAGTCTCAAGATATACAAATTGACAAAAACTCGTAGATATGCAAAAGACTCTCATACTAAAACAAGTTGACAAGTTAAGGTAAAGGCATAAACATGTAAGAAAGCAAAATCATCCTTGAAATACTCTCGTTCCGACTCGACCTAAATGCCAAAAAAAACGTGCATTTTTTGGAAATTTTTGAATTTTTTTCATTTTTTTGTATTTTTCTTTTGTATAGGTAAAGAAAATAAAGAAAAGAACAATGCAAGACAGAAATGCAATAAACGTGTGACAGAATGCAATGCATGTGACACGAAACCATTCCCCAAACCAACCCGCACAATGTCCCCATTGTGCATTAGCCTAAGTAAAGGTTTCAGAAATTTAAAGAAAAGGTGCGAATAAATAAAAACTAAGGAAAAACTGGAAAGAACTCACTGGGTTAATAAGCGTATGAGAAAACCTCCCCAAACCAGCGTAAGCTGGGAGGTTTTGGTGGCTAGCAGTGCCACTCAAGTACCAAAGAATGGTTGCACGGTTCCCGAGGAAGAAACGAACAGGCCGTGACAGACGGGTAGGTCGACCGACCAAGAGAACAGGTCGACCGACCTTCCTGTAGAATACAGGAATTCAGCGATACGGCGACTAGGTCGACCGACTGGTGTATCTGGTCGGTCGACCGTCTGTGTCCCAGCGGTCTTCTGTTCTTCGTAGAACCTGAAAAAGCAAGAAAAATATATGCGCCCAACTTATGCGCGAGATTCCAGAAACAGTTCTAAAGTCTTAACTACGCAAGCATAAAAAAAAAAGTTCTAAAACTACGAGCAAACCAAATTAAAAAGTCTCACACAACAAAAGTAAATTGTCTTAAAACTGAAACTAGAAACAACTATCCGCTAAAGATGCGGAAAATATCCGACCACGGCTTTTGACGACACGCCGTAGTCTCCACGGTGTTTGTTTGAGTAGCAAAACACTTCTTCTTTCCGCCGTCGCAAAGCATATGCGACGGTCTCTCCTCTTGAGCCTGCCTCCTCTTTTTCTTTTCTTCCCGATCCGCGATGTCCGGGTCTTCATCTTCTTTATAGCTTAGACATCCCATTCCTCCTCTCTGGACTATGACTTCCTTCACTTTGGGTTTCCCCAAACCAATTCCTGCATTGGCCACAATAGAAGTGTCCTCCATATTGCTCCCAATCTGGGGCGGAGGTGTAAAAACAGATACAGGAACAGGTAATAAAGTAGGAGAAGTAGTGATGACCTCATACTTCTTTTCAGAAGTGATAGCATTACATGTGATGGGGGTCATAGCATCCTTTTTCCTATAAGATAGGCCATATATAATGGAATGCTTCCCTACTTTGAAGGTCAAAGTCCCAGTGCCTACATCTATAATGGCACCTGCAGTGTGGAGGAAAGGTCTTCCTAGAATTATAGGTATATGGGCATCCTCTGGGATGTCCAAAACTACGAAGTCAACTGGGAAGAAAAACCTGTCAATACGCACAGGGATGTTTTCCAACACCCCTATAGGTTCCATAGATGTTCGATCTGCCATCTGGACTGTCATACTGGTCACTGCAAATTCGGTCATTCCTAATTTTAAGGCAACGCTTAGGGGCATGACACTTATACTAGCACCTAAGTCGCATAAAGCCTTCTTAACTGGGAAGGTTCCTATATTACAGGGGACAGAAAAACTACCAGGGTCCTCTAATTTGTGAGGGGCAATGACATGTGATAAAAAACTAGATGACTCTTCAGTGAGGGCCACCGACTCAACCTTTTCGAAAGACCTTTTTCTCGACAAAAGCTGTCTCATAAATTTAAGATAAGAAGGAACTTGTTGAACTAATTCTAGAAAAGGGACTTGAACATTTAATGAACGAATCACATCCTTAAATTTGTCAAAAGATACCTGATCCTTCGAAGGTATAAGTCTTTCTGGGAAAGGAGCGGCTGAAGACTCAGTATTTGCAGCTCTCTTCAGAAACCTAGGGGTCTTATCACCCCTGAAAAGAAAATCCCTTAAGTTATCTGGCAATTCAGGTCGAAAAGGAGCCTCTGGCTCTGCCTCATCGGTCGGTCGACCATCTGCTTCGGTCGGTCGACCGCTCTCCTGTTCAGCGAAATTTTTCGGATCCTGCTATGTGGTCGGTCGACCTGGATCTTCGGTCGGTCGACCGCTCTTGCTGCTACTCGGCTGTTTTTCTTTCTCGACCCCTACTTTAGCTCCACTTCGTAGGGATATGACGTTTAGAGTCTCTTTTTTCTGGTCCGTTTTGGTCGGAAGTTGACCCGGAGCCCTAGTATCATTCTTGCCTGCGATTTGAGCAATCTGAGACTCTAACATCTTCATCCCTGCCTCTCTAGCCTGAGATTCCTTCTGAACCAACCCAATAAGATTTTGGATAAGAGTGTCTATGTTGGGTGGTGGATTTGAAGGAGGTTGAGGGTTGAAGGGTGATTTTTGGAAACCTTGCTTATGTGGGGGAATGTATGTGGAATTTTGCTGAGGTTGCATGTGTTGTGGATTGATAACATTCTGGCTTGTGCATCTCATGTTGGGATGGACATTATTATTATTTGGGTCATAAAAATTGTTCCCACGATAGTGTTGGAAGGCGGCACATGTTTCATTGGATGAAGTACAGAAATTTGACACGTGCCCTTCTCCACCGCACCTCTCACAAGCAAAGGGTCCGTCTTGAACGACGTTCACCTGATAAATACCGCCCTTGCTTCCACTTCCTAGATCGAATTTTCCTCCAGCCTCTAATTTTTCCAACTTGGCCGTCAAGGCCTCAATTGCTGATAGGTTGTATTCAGATTTCCTTTGATTTCCTCTGGAAGTGCCATGCTCAGCACGGTGTACAGCAACATCTTCTATCAATTTGAGACCCTTAGTCTCTCCTGAATTATCTTGGAATCTCCCATTAGCTGCAGCATCTAGATAAGCCCTGTTGTCATCGTAGAGGCCATTGTAGAACTGATTAAAAAGAAACCATTGCTCGAATCCGTGATGTGGTATGGATCGAACAAGTCTCTTGAACCTGTCCCACGCCTCACTAAAATCTTCATTGGGGCCTTGCTTGAAATTTGTAATCTGCGCTCTTAAAGCATTGGTCTTTGATGCAGAATAGTATTTCCTGTAGAATGCTAAGGCTAAGGTATTCCAATCTGTGACTCCCGCAGCAGTGCGGTCTAAATCTCTGTACCACTCCCTCGCAGAGTCCCTAAGAGAGAAAATAAACATGGTTTGCTTAATCTGGTCTTGCGTCACTCCTTCTGGGGGTGCAATAGAGCATATGTAATCTGTGAAGATTTCAATATGCTTTGCAGCATCCTCATTGGCCGAGCCTCCAGATTGGTTTCTTTCAACCATAGTAATATAGGCAGGCTTGGCCTCGAATGGCTTCCCAGTACCTGCAGGTAAAGTGAACCCTTTGTATAGGTCCTTTACCTGAGGCATAGAGTGACTGGCAATAGTAGCTTCTTCTGCCATATTCTCTTCTTCCTTAGGAAAAACTGGAAAGTAGGTAAAGGGTGGTGTCTTTGGTGAAGATGGATTGTTGGGTGAATTTGGTTGTGAAGGATGTGTTTTTGGTGAAGATGGTAATGATGGTTGTTCGAATATGTCTTCTTGAAATAAGGAAGATGGTGATCCTCCTTCCTGATTTGCTAGAAGTTGCTTTCTCCTTTCTCTAAGAGTCCTCTCAAGCTCGTGGTCAAGCGGTAGGAGTTCCCCTTGAACTGACCTGCGCTTAAGATGGAAACTACAAGAAAATGGTGAGAAGGTTTAAGGAACAAAAAAGTTCCTTAAACAAAGAGAAACAAAAACAAAAACAATAAACACTGGCGTCACCTCCCCGGCAACGGCGCCAAAATTTGATGCCCGTCGTTGAGGGTACCAAAGATAAATTTATAATTCCTAAACTTAAACTATAGATAGTGAAAGTCAGGGTCGAACCACAGAGAGGTGGGGAGTGTTTATTGTTGAATGTTAATGTTTAAAGGTAACAAATTTGGGGGTTTGATTGGTTGATTACTATATCTAAGGCAAAGATTAAAATAAAACAAGAAATAAAGATGAGAATAAAATATAATAAAAGGGATGCTAGGATGTTTGGGGTAATAAATAGCTAAGGTAATATAAATCCTAAGGTCAACATGTATTGCAGTCGCGTAAGGGGTGTAACATAACTTTTTAGGTCTATGCTACCTAATAGCTCCTTTCGGCCTATGCTATTAGTTCCTAGGTTTCACAATTATTGGGTGTCAACAATAAGGGTGATTCCTAAATCCTAGGTCACATACCTTTCAGTCTTAAGTAACCTAGCCGTCTTAAGGTGTAAACCAATGCCCTTCCCGTATCTCTCAATCTTGGGTAGGTCATTACTAAAGTCCTACAAGTCTCCTTTCAGTCTCATTGTAGGATATTATAGTCAACAAGTTAAGACGAAACAAGATACATACGCGGGTGGTCGACCGACCAGCTATTCCAGTCGGCCGACCACAGCCTCGGTCGACCGACCCACTATTTGAGTCGGCCGACCGCGGCTCTGCTACAAGTCGGTCTCGGAATTTCTACTACCTATGCATATTCATCCCCTACATCCTAACATATGAAAATTAGCTACTCATGGTTATTAAGACGATTATGAAAATGGGAATAAACATGGTAAATATAGTAAATAATCTAAACATGCGAGATTCAATAAAGCTTGAGAATTCTATTGTAATTAAACGCAATAGTAATAAGAACAATAATAAAGCTAGATTAAGAGAGTAATTACCAAAGTCGGAATTAGGGCAGAAAGGAACAAACTTTATTGAATGCTTGGGAATTATTGAAGGATTACAAATAAACTAATGAACTGAATGAAAACTGGATGATTGAATCTCTCCAAAACTGAATGAATATGAATTCTTGAATAAAACTTCATACTAAACCCTAACTACAAGATTAGCTTATATAGGGTAAGAGATTAGAGTTTCCTAAAAGACTTCTACTTCTAATTTATTTCCGAAAACTTGTTCCTGGGCTTCGCTGAGGTCGGTCGACCACTCTAGTGGGTCGGTCGACCACTCTAGTGGGTCGGTCGACCTCTTTCACGGGCTTAGGTAAATTCTTGGACTTTTCTTCGGTTTTGGACTTTTATGAAAATCAGGCCTGGTCGGCCGACCCGTTTAGTTGGTCGGTCGACCGCTTCCGCAAAGAATTCTTCGGTTTTCTTCTCGCTTTGACTTTTGGTACTTAGATAAAGACTCCAGTTGACTTTCCACTTGTTCCTTAATTATGTAAAAGACTCGAGGACATGAATTTGGTGCTAAATCGTCCTTTTTCCGCATAAATCTGCAAAAGTGCATAAAAATACGAAAGTGCACGATTGTTGGGAAATAAAGGCTAAAACATAGCAAATGAGCGACCAAATGCGTGTAAAAATAGATGAAAAACATCATAAAATAGACACGCATCAACCACTGACAACCACCGACGCCGTCGACTTCCTCCGGCAAGGTGAACCAGAGCCGTTACCAGGCCTGGTTCACGACCCACTAAACAGCACCCCCTCAACAACCCCCGCGAAGGTCCCTGCAACCACCACGGACAAGACCGACAGTGACCACACTAACCATGACCACCACCACTGACACCCGACGCCCTCTACCCCCATTGGTACCACCGCATAGACCTCCCCCTAGTCGGCGGTGATACCAACCCAAACAAACCCTTCGACACTCTGTAACGCTCATACCCACTGACCCTTATCGAAACACCCTATACCACCATAGCAAACCTCCTCTAGACACCGTGATTAACACCATCTATACCACCCAACCTCCACCTAACATCCTAACCCACGACCCATAATAAAACAGATACAAACTCAACTTAAAACGTTTGATAAATATGCAACAATACTAGTATAAAAGAAATAAAAGCAAACAGTGACCCTCTGCCACCGACTTAACCACCCTTCACGACGCCTTTTAACCACCGACGACACCCCACCAATGACTTACATGTATACAATGCGTGTCCCAGTACGAAATTATGCAAAAACAATCAAGGTTAGCCGTATATACACAATGACTTATGCGATGAAAACTATGAACACAAAAAGGAATTAGCAACGTTATTCGAACCACCCTACGCTAGTGTACGACCACCGTGATTGACTCCCTCTTCTACCCTGACGTGGCGGCTAGGTTTTCGTGGTTTAAGATCTGAGTTTGTGAATAAGGTTTTAGGGTAAACCCTGACCTAAATAAGGCGGCAGGAAACAGTGTTCAGCTGTGTTTACCTATTCCGTCTATGGGTTGTTGTTTACACGCTAATCGAGGCCCATGGTCGTGCTGCCACAGGTCCTGGGTTCGAGTCCCACTATCACCACACGACTAATATTAACACAAGATGCTTAGGTTCCCATTTCGAATCCCACCGAAGTCCAAAACGTTTACCAAAAACGAGTATACACAAGCTTGTTAAACGACCAACGTTCAAGTAATTCATCGTTTACCCATAAATTATTATATAATAATAATAATAATTCGGGTTATTACATGTGTCCTGAACAATAGTGCGATCACGACAGTGATAAAAATCATTGTCATAAATCTTATGAAAAGAATATGCAAGGGACGATCCGATATTTGATATAGTCAACTAACCAACATTAATCGGTAATGATTGGCTGACTAGAGTTTGACATTACTGTCGTATGACGGTGGTGGTCAGTTGATCCCTTTAGGTCACACCTATAGGACTAACCACTTAAACATATATTGATTAATTGTATATTATACGAATTGATCGATATTCTTAAAACCGCATATCGAGAAATCAGAGGTTGAATCTTAAAGTAAGATTTATATTTGAAATTGAAATGTGTCAATTGTCAAATATTAATCGATATTTATGAAATGTCGAAATTAGAATGAGAAGAGTTCGTGGTTATAACAAATGTTGTATATCGTATTAACGATTATTATAATAACCATATTTTGAGACGGTGATTATGAATTACTAAATAAAATTTGTTAAATATGATTTAATTAATTAGAAATCATATTTATATGATAAATATAATTTTAAATTAATACAATTGTATTTGTGACATAGGATGTCACATGTTACACAATTGTACAAAATTGGAATTTGTAAAATAGAAGTCTATTTTTACAATAGTGTGTCGTGTGATATTGTGGTTTAAGGTGATATATTGTTTAATATAATACCCTTTAAAGATAATTATTGCATATGTATGATACCTAATGTGTAGGTATGCATACCTAAGTGCATGTGTAAGGAAATCAACCCAATTAGCCTTGCCTAGCAAGGATCACACGACACACACCACAACACTCTACCTCACCCTCTATAAATGTGAATAGTTCACATCATTGTTTCATTCTAACACTCATGCATTTTCCTTAGTGTAAGAAAAATTCAAGAAACCTCTAAAATAATATTATGCACATAATATTTTAAATACTAATTAGAGTATTAGTATTCGGTTTAAGAACCTATTTCCGTCTCCTAGTCCGAGTTCGGTTCTTGGTCCGATTTAAGGGTAGGTCTTGGTGTTCACGTATTGGAGGCAAGCTTACTTGGTTGCTTTTGGAGGATCGTCCTAGCAATATTTCGGACCGTGTGTAAGAATACGATTCTCTTTATTTCCGCTTTAGTTTTGCATGCATAAGATCTTGAGTATAATTAATATGAGATTAATGAAAATGTAAATAATTAGCAAGGCTACTAAATTGGTTATGTTAGTATGACTACACGTTTTTCCCTTCAGTTCTGTCATTAGTTTACACTTATTATACTCTTTGAGTTGTTTTGTTTACATTTGCCATAATTAACATGTTTACCCATTTCCTTTCAATTGCTTGCACTTTTCTTCCAAGTATGTGTGAGTAGATCATATATAGGGTTAGGTGGCCTAAGTTGGGTAGTTAATGATGCTTCTTGCTTAATCTTAGACTTAATTGCTCATTTATAGAGGTCATTCATAGTATGCATGCTAAGTAGAGCTGATCAAATGGCCCATGCCCGATGGCCCGACCCGGCCCAGCCCGATTTTTTTCTCGGGTTTGGGCCTAATAATTTGGCCGAAAAAACACGTGGCCCGGCCCAAAATTAGCCCGATATAAATATAGGGTCGGGTTTGGGCCAACCTAAAGGCCTGATTTTTGGCCCGACCCGACCCGAAATTATTTTTTTAAAAAGAAAAAAATTCAAAAGTTGGAATCGTATATCATATCACACTAATAATCTAATATTACTAATGCATTGAATTATCAACTTTGCGGATATTTTATTATTTTTATTGTACACCTTTAGTTAATACTCCTCATTTTTTGTCAACTCATAAGTTATGTATGGTACTATGAATTGTTCTCCTATCAAAAGAGTCGAAATCAAACACCTAAGACTTTATTTCGTTGCTAATAGTTTGTTCACATATCCATTTTGTTGATTGTTTCGTATTGTATTATTTTGGCCCGTTTTGGCCCATTTTGGCCCGAGGCCCATTATAGCCCGAACAATTATGGGCTTGGGCCAAGAAAATTGGCCCATCGTTTTGGCCGGCCCGGCTATTTGGGCCGTTTATTTAGCACGAGCCCGGCCCAAACCCGGCCCAGCCCGGCCCATGATCAGGTCTAATGCTAAGTGTTTGATGAAATGCCACGACGACGGTTGGGCTTTGTTTATCACCCTTGTTTGTCTTTAGCGATAGTTCGAGACTCTTATTTGCATACCCCTATGTTGGTTGAGTGATTTCATAGCGATAGCTAGGGTGACCTTGACCTAAGGCAAGTCGATTTGAAAGAGGAGATAAGATGAGACCGATACATTGAGTAACTTAGTCGACCTTTTGCTTGTTTCATTGTCTACCCTTCATGGTAACCCCGACACCCTAGTCTTTCTTACTCTTGATAAATTACGTTTTTAGTTTGTGTTTGCCCTAGCTAGTTAATCAATTCAAAACCTTTTACCCCGACTAGACTCGAATTAGAGCATAACTACACAATATCCACACCATCTTCGCGTTCGACACCCTATTAAATACTACTTTTAATAGGGTTTTATAAATTCTTGTTTGATCCGGGTAGTGACGGCAAAAGCCCGCATCAGGAAGCCATGCATGTTCAATAACAATTATTGTTGAATTAGGATGATATAATATTTATACATTGTTTATATCACATGTTTGTTATGATTTGTTAGTCGACTCTTGATCACAACTATTTGACCTATGAAATGTAGTGTCTCGTATCAGAAGACTGGGGTCTAGAAAGCTGAGCTATACTGGACGTCTTGTGGTGGTGAAATCAGTTCTGAATACATTGCACTCGTATTGGGCAAGCATTTTTGTACTGCCCTCTAGGATCATCAAACGAATTGAAGCCCTCTATAGAACCTATCTCTAGGAGGGAGCTGCAGAATATACTAAGGTGCTCCTAGTGGCATGGAGTAAGATATGTAAACCATATAATGAAGGGGGGTTGAATATCCTTCAAAATGTAGTATGGAACAGGGCTGAAATAGGCAAAATGACTTGGTGGGTACTACATGAACCAGGCAAATTATGGGTTCAGTGGGTTCACATTGTGTATTTAAAAGGCACTCCTTGGTTGGAATATCAGCCTAAATACGACACGAGCTGGGGTTGGCATAAAATTTGTCAAGTAAAAGAGTTATTTAAGAGCGGATTTGAAAACCACGATTGCCATGAGCAAAATGTCTATACCATTGCCAAAGGGTATCAATGGAGCAGAGAAGAACGCCCCCATGTCACCTGGAGTTCTCTGATTTGGCAGAAATGGACACTCCCAAAGCACAGAATGATAGCTTGGTTATACCAACATGAAGCTATGAACACAAAAACAAAGCTCCACAAACTGCAGCTGATTGAGGATGATCTTGTTAGGAAATCTGTCCTCAACAATAGTGCGATCACGTCAGTAAATATAAATCACTGATAAATCTACAATAAGAATACTCATGGGATGATTCTTTTCATACAGTCGACTGATCAACATTAATCGGTAATGATTGGCTTACTAGAGTATGACATTACTGTCGTATGACGGTGGTGATCAGTCGATCCCTTTAGGTCACACCTATAGGACAACTCTATTAATAGAAAAATGATATGACTGTATATTGATACGAGTTATATCGATCCTAGTTTATATTTCGTGTATGGAGTATATTTATAATACGATTATAAATTATAACATTTTAGTGGATGAATTGTCATTACTAAAATTAATATGTTTATGAAACATTATTTAGAATGAATATAGTTATATTAGAAATGTTTTAATATAATTTATAAAGATAATAATCGGATTATTATTTTATAAGAATTAAAGTTTAATTAGTTAAACTTATAAAATGATTTAAATGTTCAATTTTATAATTGCTAAAATTGAACCTATTGTTTATATGTGGACCATGTGACATTGTCACACTAAACATTGTACAAATATGTTGTATAACATTTTATATGATAAAATTAATAATAAAACATTTTATATTTTATTTATGCATGAAATTGGCCATGTGTAATATGGATAGTGTCCATGCATTGGGCACCCTATTCTAGCCGGCCTCACATGTGAAGAGGTGGGTTTTGGCTTTCAAACCACCAACTCATAATTCATTCTATGCATGCACAAAACTTAGAGAGATTTTTAGAGAAATAAGTTCTCATTTTCTCTCTTTGTTTTAGCCGTGTACTCCTCCCACAAGAACAATCAATATTGTTTTTATTTTAGATTATTATAAGATAATAATAAACTAGCTAGGTTATTTGTGTAAGGATTCTAGCTAAATCAAACACAAATTTTATTAGAGTGTGTCTTGGTGTCTACTTCTTGGAGGTCTTCTATTTTGGGGACTAAGGAGGATCATACCTTGAATATTAAGCTCAAGAACAATCAAAGAAGGTGACTTTGATTGTGCCCATTTTAGCCGAAAATTAACAATGTAAGGATTGTTCTTATTATTTGATGTTTCGGCAATTTATAGTTATGCATGCAATAAGATCTTTTAATTATGAGATAATAAAATTAGTATGACTAAATTTAATTTGAGTTTAAAGAAACCCAACAGATCTATGTTGCATATGTTCAATGGAATCTGAAGACTATGAACATCTTTTCTGCAACTGTAATTACAGTCACCTTCTATTGGATTCAATGAGTGAGTGGCTGCAGTATACGATGAAAAACCATATCCTTAATGAATGGAGATTGAGACTTCGAGGCACCAAACTGAAGAGGGGTGTGATTAATGGGGTTATTAATGTAGTGATTTATCATGTTTGGCACCAGCGTAACAAGTGTAGAATAACAGGCATGTTGGCCAGACAAGAAAGTGTGAGCAAGCAGATTAAGCAAGAAATGCGCATCTACTTCAGCCATATCACCCAAGGAAAGCTAAAAGATCGAGATTACAAGTTTATGGTGTTGGAGTAAGTGTCCTCCACAATAGTGCGATCACATTAATGGTAAAATATCATTGATAAATCTCTAATAAGAATACTCACGGGATGATTCTTCATCATATATTCAACTGATCAACATTAATCGGTAATGATTGGCTTGCTAGAGTTTGACATTACTGTCGTATGACGGTGGTGATCAGTTGATCCATTTAGGTACACCTGTAGGACAACTCTCTTAAAGAAAAGAAAGTGACTGTATAATGATACTAGTCAGTTCGATCCTAGTTTAAGAAATGTATAAGGAGGATATTTATAATAAGATTATAAATAATAAAATTTTAGTAATTGAAATGCTATTACTAAAAATTAGATGTTTATGAAAAAGCATTATAAGAATGAATTAATTCTTGTACTGCAAATGTTGTAGTATTATTCGGACACGAGAAATAATTAAGTGGATGTTTGTAATTACGAATTACTATGATTAATGTTTAATTAGTTAAACTTGAAATTTCATAAAATAAATAAGATGTTCAAGGTTATTGTCACATGACATATTAACAAAAATAAAATGAAAGTCCATTTAGTAAAATGGACCGTGTGATATGTCAGACATACATACATTTTTACATAAACATTTTATGTGATAAAATGTTAATGTAACATCCAATAAATTGTTTTAATTAATAGGGGAACATTTGTTGGTTTTGAGGTGCCCATGCATTGGGTACTCTACCCTACCACCCGGCCACCCCATCGAGAAGAACAAAAGATGAGTTTTTCTCTTCTTAATAATTGATTCAATCATTTTGCATAATTTTTAAGGGTTTTATTTTGAGAGTAAGTTGTTCATCCTCTCTCCCAAAACCGTGCCTCCCTCCTTAATACAACAAGATCAAATCAATATTATTTTACTAAGGGTAGTAGTAATATTAGATTATAATAACTAGGTTACTTGTGGTTGATTTCTAGTAAAATAACCACTAGTTTTAAGTGAGTGTGTCTTGGTGCATCTCTATTGGAGGTCTTCTATTTTGGAGACTTATTGGAGGATCAAACCATCATTATAAGCTCAAGAACTAAGTAAAGAAGGAGTCTTTACTAGTGCCCTAGACCGAAAATTGTTCAATGTAAGATTGACATTATTTCTTCTATAATCTCTTTTATTTTGTTATGCATGCATAAGATTCACTAAGATTATATGATAATAATTTTAGTAATGCCTAAGTAGTGTTATGAACCCTACAATTGGTATCAGAGCAATCGGTTGTTGGAATGCATAATCGGTTATTGTTTTTCCGAGTTAAAGTAACTTAAATAAAACTAAAAATTTGTTCTATGAGATATGTCACTCGAAAAATTTTGCATGTTACATATTCTGGTCCTAAATTGATTTTAGGTTATTTTGATAATTTATGGGATTTTTGTTGTTATTCATATGATTTTTAGTCATTTTTATACATTTTAAGAGTTAAAATCGTCTAAAATGAACTGAAAATAGGTCGAAAAAGTTTATGACCTTTAATTTTTTATATGACCTCACATGCATATTTTACTTATAGTATGTAAAATATCGTACAAATATGAATTGTATTGCATGATTTATAAATTTTATATGATAAATGACATAAATAGAGGTATATTTTGGTTAAAATAGTTAAATTTTCTCGAAAAAGGTTCGAAAATTTTAACCATGATTTTTGACATTATGAGTATTAGAGTAATATTTCAGAATGTTCAAAAATTTAAAATTCAAATTTTAAAATTATTGTAATTTAATTTGGATTTATAACATAAAAGTTATGTATTTCAAGGCCAAAATGAACAATTCGATTAATAACAACTTGATTGTTGTTAATTTTAGTAATGACTAATTTTGAGTCCTAAAATGTGTTAGGATAATTAACTTGAACATAAATTTGATTTATGTATTATTTTAGCATTTTAATAGTTAAAATTGCGCATTCCCGTAAAACCATATTATGTTTTTATAATAAAAATTAAATAGGGCGATTTGGCATTAAAATGAACATGTTAGATCATCTTATAATGCTGCCTTTTAATTATGAATGTCATATTTTACATTGTATAATTTTGAATTATGTAATTTGTCTTAGTATGGCCATAGTTAATCGATAATTCACGTAATGTAAGGGGTTATTGATTTGGTTGTAATTAATTATGATCTCATATCATTTTTATTGTAATTTCCTTTTATAATGTATAAATAGAAAAGTTGTAATTTTTTTTAATTCCGGAGTTTCCCGATGGCCGTGCATTTTTCGATGGAGTTCCGATCAAGACGGTGTTCCTCATGAGGCTTGTCATGAAGTCCTAGGGACCAAAAGAGTTGGTTTCCGATTTGTAATTTTTACTTTGCAATTTTCTATTTTAGGAAAGGCCGTACTAGGAATTTATTTATTTTGCTTTGCATTTGTTTAATATGTTGCATGCATTGCCAAATCGCCATAACCATGACATGCACATCGAGTTTCGAGTCATCCTCCGTATCAATCCATTTATCGATAATTCATCGACTCAGTTCACTTAAAGGAGATAGATAATAATTGACAAGATCTCTTACATATTCAAATATTGAGACTTAGCCTTACCAAAAAGTAAAGAACCCATGAATCCTTTCTTCATAAGGAAGTGGGCTCGACCACACCGGGGTGCTAAACTTGTTACGTTGGGTAAGTGGGGTAATATGATTACACTCTTGAAATTTGGTCTGTAACAACCCGTATTTTTATAAAGCATATTTTAAGGTTTTTAATTATTTTAAGTAATAAAATAATATTTTTATAATTTATCGGAAAGTATTTTTATAAATAGTAAGATCCGTCTTAAGAACCTTAAGTCCTTAAGACGAATACAAACTTGCCAACTTGAATCTTTAACTAAAAACCCGTTCATCCAAACCTGTTTTCATTTAAACGGAAAGGACAACCCATAAACCCCCATAAACCCATTGTGTCGACATTTTATCACCCTCAAAACAAAACAACTGACATTTCTCATTTCACAAAACCTCCATAATTCTTCATCTTCTTTTCCAAATTCCGTCATCATCCGTTCATCGAATCAAGGTAATTAATACATTTTCGGAATCCTCATCGAATTTGCAAGCCATTTATCGCTTCCGTTTTTCTTTTTCATCAACTCGAAATTTGGACTGTTTTTGTGAGTTTCGCATTTCAGTCCTTAAGACTCGTTTTTCGTAATGTAGGTGAAGGCTTAGAGGACCCGGACGTTGATAGCTTCATCATAGAGGAGGAACTTTGAGCGGGATTGCATTTAAGGTGACGATAATGAGAAACTCGGCCTTATTGTTAATATTAGCACTTTTGATGTTTAAGATGATTTAAGTTTCTAAAATTTCATATGTTTATTGTTGTTTGAGTTTAGTAACATGATAGGAATGCTCTTATTTGATGATTTCATGCTTAGATGATGTTTCTTAGGCTTATTGTTAAGTTTTTCAGAAATTGTGCTTAAGACGGATACACCTTATGTTCTTATTGAGGATTGTTATGGGTTTAATTGCTGATAGATAGGTGTATTGGATGATTTGATATAATGGGTAAACATTTGTTGTTGCGGATTTAGGAGTCTTGAATCGATTTGTGAAGTTTTGAATGTTTGAGAAAATGCGTTTTCTACGTACAGCGGACTCTGAGCCGGTGGGCTGACCGGCAGCCGGTCGGCCGGCTCAGAGTCGGTGTTGTTCCTTTTGATCGTTCAGAAAATTGAGGAAGGTTTATGAGCCGGTCAGTTGGCTGCCGGTCGACCTGCTCAGGATCCTTCTTGGTGTTTTCAGGTTTGGAAAAAGGCATGGGAAGTGACTCCCAGCCGGCAGGCCGGCAGCCGGTGAACCAGCTGAGAGTCACTCCTCGTGTGTAAATTGAAGTTTTGGCTATGCGCAAGGGACTCCCAGCCGGCTGGCCGGCGGACGGTCCACCGGCTGAGAGCCTCTTCTCTTGTTTTTCAGCCGATGGTTTGGCATGGGAAGGGACTCCCAGCCGGTGGACCGGCAGACGGTCTGGGACCGGCTGAGAGCCCCTGTTCCCATTGTTTTGTTTATAACTTTCAAAGGCTTGTTCGGTTTTGATTGAAACTCATTGCTTGTACCTTTGATACGTGTTTGAGGTCCCTGGAGGATGGGCGACACTATATTGGGTTCGGGAATGGAGTGAGGATAGAGACCCCCCGGTCGGGTAACCGAAAGGGAAACCGGCTCTCCCTCGTCTTAGTTCCCGGGATCAATTAAGTGTTGTTTAGTGGTTTAAGAAGTTAGAGCTATAAGTTCGTTTCTATCTTTGGATGTTAATGGTTGAGTTGTATGTCGCGTGATGGGATATGTGTTAAGTTCACCTCTGGACCCATTACGTGTTTTGTATGTCGCGTGATGGGATATGTGCTAAGTTCACCTCTGGACCCATTACGTGTTTTGCCTGTGGCGTGTCAGGATATGTGTTAAGTTCACCTCTGGACCTGACACGTGATCGGTTGTCGTACACGGGATATGTGTTAAGTTCACCTCTAGACCCGGTGTGCGATAGCTGTGTATTGGGATATGTGTTAAGTTCACCTCTGGACCCAATACTTGTTTGTAGCATTGGGATATGTGTTAAGTTCACCTCTGGACCTTTGCTTATGGATGATTAGGGATATGTGTTAAGTTCACCTCTGGACCCTTTCCTTGAATTGTATGTATAGGGATATGTGTTACGTTCACCTCTGGACCCTTTACTTGAATTGCATGTTGGGATATGTGTTAAGTTCACCTCTGGACCCGACATTGTTTGGTGGTGGGATATGTGTTAAGTTCACCTCTGGACCCATTGCTAGTGTTTAGTGATGTTTATATCTACTTGCCTTGAGATTGGTACAGTGTCAGATATGCATGATGAAGTTGATGATTATTTTACTTGAGTTATGGTTTGTTCATCCAAGGCATTGGATGACTCTTTGATCGGTTTCATAAATAGTTGGATTGAAAGACCCCCCGAGTGGGTAACCAATAGGGAAAACGGCTCTCCTTCCCAACGGTTTATGAAGTTGGTTGAGAGCCGTGCATTAGTGATTGCATGATAGTTGATGATCAGTTATTGAGATATTGTTATACTTCACATGTTTATATATGTTGGAGTATTCTGTTTGCTTTACTTGTTACGTGTCGTTACAAAAGGTGGCTAGGAGAACTCTAGTCACTCCCCACTGATTGTGGCGTACATGTTTTCATGTATGTAGGTACATGCAGGTTGGACGGGGTTCACTTGAGAGCTAGCGAGTGATGATCCTTATCATCTTTTGACTTACACTTCATCGATTAGCTAGACTCTTAGTTTTTGATACATTTCATGTTTTGGTGCCTGTAGGGATGTTCCATCCCAGACTTTGTATATATTTGGTTTTCGTACTTAGAACTGTTATATTTATCTATTTTGTTTATATCAGTTTCAGTTTCCAGTTTCAGTTTTAATTCACCTCGCATGATGTTTATGTTTAAAAAGTTTAAATTCCGTTGCATTTTTAGTACTTTGTGTGTTTTATATTTCCGCTTTCGCGAGGGTTTTTACATGGTCGATCTCAACGAAGGTATTCGTAACCGTAGTTGCAATATGTTCGGGCTAAAGATAAGAATTAATGTAATTTTATCGACCGGGAGTTCTAATGTAGAATCGATTAAAAGCTAATCCACCGAATTATATTAACAAGGGATGAATCGGCTACACCGTGCCCGAGTTAGTATGGATTTGGGTCTCGGGATCATTTACTTAATTGGGTAAGAGATCATTAAGTAGATGTTGAACTTGCTTAAAATGTTTAACAAGTGTATAAATATAAAATGATAAATGTTAATTGATTTCCTTCATTTCCGTTTTGTAGCTACTTAACCGCAATGGACTCATTCAACCCCATCACACCAATTACTATTGATTCTTGTCACAATGTTTTTGACGATATTTGCACCCAAAAAAACCTTGATATTACTAGAGAACTACATTTCGGAACAGGTCCGCGTGGCACTGTTAACTTCATCACTTCTTTCCAACCTCCAAAGGGCTCATTTCTTGACACGACTTATATTGATGAGCTAAACAAGGAAATGGATGCTTTATATTTAAAAGAAAGAATGTATGATAAAGCTAGTGGGAGTTCTAGCAAGAACAGTCTTGCGAAGAAGAGAAAGAAGGGAAGAAAGTTACAAAATAAGGGTCGATGCCACTATTGTCGTAGCATGGGACATTGGAGGAGGAATTGACCAATATATTTATGGCATATTCAAGAGGGTCTTGTTATTCCGTTAGGTAATTCTCCATCTGAAATCTTTGTTATTGACATAAATTATGCTTCCAACTCAACATGGGTATTAGATAATGGTTGTGGTTCTCACCTATGTAATCGTTTATAGGGTATAAGAGAAGTGGAGAAGCTCGACAAGGGTGATGTGGATCTCCGACTTGGAAATGGAGCTTCAAAGGGGACTTGCACTCTCGCCTTATCAAGTGGATATGAGCTACATTTAAATAATTGTTATTATGTACCGTCGCTTTCTAAAAACATTATTTTCGTCGCAATGACATTGAAGGATATAGTTTTCCTATTAAAAACAATTGTTGTGCTATATCTAAAAATGACATGGTCATTGGCCATGCACCATCGACCAATGGAATTTATGTTTTGGAAACTTTGAACTCATCCCGCGATGTTTATAACATTCAATCAAAGAAGCTAAAATCAAGTGACCCAAATGAATCTTATATTTTGCATTGTCGGCTAGGTCATATAAACGAAAATCGCATTAAAAGATTAGTAAAGACTAATGTAATAAAACCATTCAATTATGAATCATATGGTTTATGTGAGGCTTGTCTCCTAGTTAAAATGACTCGTAATCCTTTTAGTAGTAAAGGGACACGAGCTAGTGAATTATTTGGGCTTATACATATCGATGTATGTGGTCCATTAACCATCACCGCTAGGGGCAATTATGATTACTTCATTACCTTCACAGATGACTTAAGCAGATATGAGTATATTTACTTGATGAAACACAAAACTGAAGCCTTTAAGAAATTTAAAGAATTTCAAAATGCCGTAGAAAACCAGCTCGACAGGAAGATTAAAGCACTACGATCTGATCGTGCTGGCGAATATCTAAGTAACGAATTTGATTCGCACTTGAAAGATTGTGGCATTTTGAAACAACTTACCCCTTCAGGGACACCACAACTCAATGGTGTGCCCGAAAGGAGGAATCGAACCTTATTGGATATGGTCCGATCTATGATGAGCCAAACCGACTTACCCGATTCATTTTGGGGATTTGCGATCCTCACTGATGCGGGAGCATGGGCTACATTGAAGGTTCGTGATCCACGATCTAAAAGAGAATGAAAAATGTTCGAATTGGGTTCGATACGGATATTCAAGTTAGCTTGGGAAGACGTATTGAAGGAACAAGGAAAGCTTCCAAGATGTTCCCTTGGGAGGCGTGCCAAACCCTAGGCGTGTGAGGGCACACAGTTTTTACTACTACTACTATTATTATTAGTTTGTTTTGGACTTAATTATTTAATTAGTTTATTTATCTAAGGTTGTTACAGGTTTGTTAAGTTGTTACAAAGTTAGTTATAAGTTTGTTAGGAGGTTGTTATTAAGTTGTTAGGATTTAGTTACAACTTAATCTTTTTCTTTTTATTATTTTATCTTTTATTTTAAATAAGGATTATTTAAATCCATTAGGATATAAATAGGAAAGTCTACTTTGGAGAAGATTAGAAGAGATGGCCGAGTAGATTGAGGCGTGTAGGTTACTCGTTGGTTTCCTATTTTGTGTCGGATTGTGACGGATGTCCTTACTATAAATAGGCTTCCTTAGTTATTGTTTTAGGTATCTTATCTTATATTTAATTATTATTTTGAGTGCAAACTTAAACCCCCAAAGTATCTGTGTGAGCTTTACAAATTATTGACGAAGTATCTTAGTGAGCGCAGTCTTTAGGTTTAATCGTGGATTCGATTAAATTGCAGAATAATCAAACTTTCTTGGATTGGAGAGCAAGGTTATTATCTATCCTTCTACATTCACAAATCATTCATAATATCGTTCCATAAATCTTTCAACTTGATCGTCTTCGTAGTCGTGCACCTTTACACCGATCAACCACCGTACACCACCGTGTACTACCATCACCACCGTGAGTCACCACCACCGTCCGTCATCATCAAGCATCATCAACGTGTTCATCGTTCACCATTCATCATCGTTCATCGTTCTTTATTCATTGTTTTACGTTATTATTTATTCCTAATTCGTGATATTTCACAAATATTGTTATTCCGCTGCAACATTCATATTTTTGTTGATCGTCTTATTTGATTATCACCAACGATACGCATCAAATTGGTATCAGAGCTTGGCTCTTCGTCTAATTTTTATTATATCAGGTTCTTGGGAATTTTATTACAATGGTGAATACTAGCGAAGGAGAAACAGGAGAGAAACCTTGGGAAGCAAATCATCTTGAACTTAAGGCTGAGATGCAAGAGCTTAAATACCTCATAAAGACCATGATGACCAAGGGAGGTAATAAGAAGAAGGGAGAGTCATCATCTAGGGCGAGCGAGTCCGGAGAAGAAGACGAACCTAAGGGTAAGATTTGGGACAAAAACGAAGATGATAGATGTAACACCCCAAGAGTATGAGAGGAAACTTGTCCCACATCGGTAGAATGTGAGGCTTGTGATATGTTTATAATAGCTTCCACCCACCACTTAGTATTTTAGTAACAAGGCCTTGTGCTTTTGGGCTTAAGTGTGGACAAATAATGGGCCCAAAAGTGTGCACCCATCTTATTGGGTTTGTGTTACGACGGTGGCGGGTCGGGTTGTTATAAATGGTATCAGAGCGACCCTGCGATCGTGTGGTGAGCCTGTGATCAGGAGTACCCGGGTCATCCACCTAGCGGAGGAGGATTCTGGGTTTAGCTGCGGTCAAGTTTGGGGCACAACGAGGACGTTGTGTTCTTTAAGTGGGGGAGTTTGTAACACCCCAAGAGTATGAGAGGAAACTTGTCCCACATCGGTAGAATGTGAGGCTTGTGATATGTTTATAATAGCTTTCACCCACCACTTAGTAACAAGGCCTTGTGCTTTTGGGCTTAAGTGGGGACAAATAATGGGCCCAAAAGTGTGCACCCATCTTATTGGGTTTGTGTTACGACGGTGGCGGGTCGGGTTGTTACAATAGAGGTCTCAAACTTGATATACCCGAATTCAAGGGCGACATGGATCCGGAAGATTTCTTGGATTGGCTTAGACAAACGGAACGAGTCTTTGAATACAAGAAATATGACGACCGGAAACAATTCAAGGTTGCCATCTTAAAACTTACCAAGTATGCTTCGGTTTGGTATGAGAACTTAAAGAAACAAAGGAGGAAGCAAAGGAAGGAAAAGATCAAATCTTGGGCTAAATTAAAGAAACACATGATAAAGAGATTCTTGCCAAGAGATTATGATCAAGAAAACTATTTGAAGCTCCATTCTTTATCGCAAGATAATATGACCATCACAGAATACATTAGGGAGTTTGAAATAATGACTATTGTATGTGACTTAGATGAGAGGGAGGAGTTAAAAATTGCTAGATTTATTCGTGGTTTATCACCAACCCTAACTTCAAGGGTTGAGGTCCAAAACTATGATGATTATAACGATGTATGCAGGATAGCTTTAAAGTTTGAGAGACACGACAAGGCAAGGAAAACTTTTACCTATAATCGAGACACAAAGGCCGGGGAGGGCTCGACATCAAACGCCGCAGCAAAGGCCAAAGAAACGGTCAAAGACGAGGTGGCTACTAAGGGCAAGGACACGGTCAAAGCAAGTATTCCTGATCCTAGAGGGAGTACTATAAGGAGGTGTTATAGATGTCAAGGCTATGGAGATATTGCTACAGATTGTCCACAAAAGAGGACCTTATCCATTCAAGAACTTCAAGGTATGGTTCCTAATTAATTGAGGTTGAAAAGATAAAGGAGGAAATCTTGGAGGTAGAGTCTGAAAGTGAGAGCGATGTGGAGTGCTTGGTTGTTAGGGCTCTACATATGGAGGCTACCACAAAAGAGGAGGAACAAAGGGAGAATGTGTTCCATACAAGATGTAAGGTTGAGGGGAAAAAGTGCGACTTAATAATTGATAGTGGCTCATGTACTAATGTCGTATCCAAAACCTTAGTATCGGAGTTAGAATTAAGCATTAGGGCTAGGGACAAACCCTATAAACTTCAATGGTTAGATGGAGACCAAGGGGTGAGGGTTGAGAAACAAGCCTTGATAGCATTTAATATTGGGCCTTATGAGGATAAATTATAGTGTGATGTTGTACCTATGAGTGCGTACCACATATTACTTGGGAGGCCATGGAAATTTGATAGGAACGTTGTTCACGGTGGGAGGACCAATGTGCATGTATAGCGTGACTAAGGAGAAAACCACTTACCATCTCCAACCGTTATCTATGAGAAAATCTAAATCACCCGATTCTAAACGGGAGAGCTTGGTGGCAATCTTGGGAAAGGATGACGAGGATAATAGAGGAGGCGTAGGGTTGGAGGAGATCCATGGTGGCTATGGCGGGTGTGAGGGTGTTCCAAAGGAGAGTCGCGTGGGTGTGGTGCAGCACGGAGGCCGCGGATTGATGAGGGCCATGGGCGTGGTTAGGAAAGGAGACCACGGGAGTACTAAGGCCGTGGGTGTGGAGTTCGAAGATCACAAGGGTCCTAGGTGCGTGATTTTGGTGGATCGAGATAGCCATGGTTTAGTAACGTCAAGAGCAAGTGTGTCAAGGGCTAAGAATAGAGTACTCGATTTTAATTTGAGGTCAAATTCTCAAAAACAAAGAGAGTATGATGCGGGAGCATGGGCTACAAGGAAGGGTCGTGATCCACGATCTAAAAGAAAATTAAAAATGTTCGAATTGGGTTCGATACAGATATTCAAGTTAGCTTGGGAAGACGTATTGAAGGAACAAGGGAAGCTTCCAAGAAGTTCCCTTGGGAGGCGTGCCAAACCCTAGGCGTGTGAGGCCACACGGTTTTTACTACTACTACTACTACTATTAGTTTTTTTTAGACTTAATTATTTAATTAGTTTATTTAACTAAGGTTGTTACAAGTTTGTTACGTTGTTACAAAGTTAGTTATAAGTTTGTTAGGAGGTTGTTATTAAGTTGTTAGGAGTTAGTTACAACTTAATCTTTTTCTTTTTATTATTTTATCTTTTATTTTAAATAAGGATTATTTAAATCCATTAGGATAGAAATAGGAAAGTCTACTTTGGAGAAGATTAGAAGAGATAGCCGAGTAGATTGAGGCGTGTAGGTTACTCATTGGTTTCCTATTTTGTGTCGGATTGTGGCGGATGTCCTTACTATAAATAGGCATCCTTAGTTATTGTTTTAGGTATCTTATCTTATATTGAATTATTATTTTGAGTGCAAACTTAAACCCCCAAAGTATCTATGTGAGCTTTACAAATTATTGACGAAGTATCTTAGTGAGCGAAGTCTTTAGGTTTAATCGTGGATTCGATTAAATTGCTGAATAATCAAACTTTCTTGGATTGGAAAGCAAGGTTATTATCTATCCTTTTACATTCACAAATCATTCATAATATCGTTACATAAATCTTTCAACTTGATAGTCTTGTAGCCGTGCACCTTTACACTGATCAACCACCGTACACCACCGTGTACTACCGTCACCACCGTGAGTCACCACCACCACCGTCCGTCATCATCAAGCATCATCAACGTGTTCATCGTTCACCATTCATCATCGTTCATCGTTCTTTATTCATTTTTTACGTTATTATTTATTCCTAATTCATGATATTTCACAAATATTGTTATTCCGCTGCAACATGCGTATTTTTGTTGATCGTCTTATTTGATTATCACCAACGATACGCATCAGTCATTGCCATCAAATCGTTGAATAATAGTCCAACGAAAGCGACCGAAAAGACTCCATATGAGATGTGGAATGGAAAGGTTCCTAATTTATCCTACATGAAGATATGGGGATGTGAGGCTAATGTCAAAGTACAGACCGATGACAAACTAGCTCCACGATCCGAAAAATGCATTTTTGTTGGTTATCCAACCACCTCACGTGACTACCAATTCTACAAACCTTAAGAAACAAAGTGTTTTTGTCTTCAGAGGCTGTCTTTCTAGAAAATGAGTATATTTCTAGAAGACAGAGTGGGAGAAATTTTGAACTTGATGAAATTCATGAAGTTCAAGAGCCACAAACTGAAACAGAGACGAACGAAGATGTTCCTTCCTCTTCTGCTTCGGTACCTATCCCACCCAGGAGGTCGGGTAGGGTCCCACATCAACCTGATCGGTATGTTGGACTAATTGAGGAAGATGGTAGTCTTGATGTATTACTTTGAGAAAGTGATGAGCCTACCACTTACAAAGTTGCAATCTCTAGTCCAGACTCCGCCAAATGGCAAGAGGCCATGATTTCCGAGATGGATTTTATGCATGAAAACCAAGTATGGGACTTGGTAGACTTGACTGAAGAGATGAGACCTCTTCAGTGCAAGTGGATCTTCAAAGTGAAGAATGGCATAGAGGGGCATGATGATGTCTATAAAGCTAGGCTAGTGCCAAAAGGGTTTACCCAAATTGTAGGTCTTCATTATGATGAAACCTTTGCTCCAGTAGCCATGCTAAGATCCATTAGGATTATGTTAGCGATTGCCGCATTTCATGATTATGAAGTATGGCAAATGGATGTCAAAATCGCCTTCTTAAATGGGCATTTAAAGGAGGATGTGTATATGATACAACCTGGAGGTTTTGTAGATACTAAAAATCCTAACAAGGTGTGCAAACTTAAGAGATCCATTTATGGTCTTAAACAAGCATCCAGGAGTTGGAATCATCGTTTTAATGAAGTTATAAAAGAAAATGGTTTTACTCGAAGTGTCGAGGAACCATTTTTATATATGAAATTCAGTGGGAGCAATGTTGCACTACTACAGAAACCCTTAAGGACATAGGACTTTTACGGTCAAGGACATCGGATTAGCAACCGATGTAGAGTTCACTGATGTCCATTATGGGTATCAAGGACATCGGTTGTGCAACCGATGTCCATTTGTTAATGCACATCGGATGTTTAATACGTCTGATGTCCATCATCCTTATGCACATCATACTTTAGCTCACATCTGATGTCCATATGTTATTGCACATCGGAGGTTTAATAAGTCTGATGTCCATCATTCTTATGCACATCATTCTTTTGCTCACATCTGATGTCCATGTGATATTGCACATCGGAGGTTTAATAAGTCTGATGTCCTTCATATTTATGCACATCATTCTTTAGCTGTAATCTGATGTCCATTTATGTTTTGTACATCGGTTGTTGACCGAAGCCCATGTGCATTACAAGTTAATATGCATCATACAATTGCATAAACCGCTGTCCTTAATGTTGCCTTTTTTTAAAAAAAAAACTGGTATTGATGGTAATTTGTACCACCAGTATACATTATTCAGATGCTAGCCAGACTGCCATACCATCAACCAAACAAACACAAATTCAAAGCGAAGCACGACAAAGTCGTTCGTCTTTCATTAAACAAGTTCAAAGCAAATCACGACAAAGGTCGGTCGTCTTTCATATACATTATCCAAATTCATCAAAAAGATAACGACAAATTAAACCAAAATATTCTGTACAAAAATATGTCACTTTATTAGCAGATGTTTTCGACGAGTTTCCATGTAATGGTGCTTCTGCCTTCTCAATCCTTTTGATGTTGGTTATTGTCAAACCGGTTAATTCCTGTAAAATCATTTGTGTGTTAGCAACTAAAGGATTATGGAAAGACTTGAGAGTAAATGAATAAGAACCATGATAATGTCCTTTATTAAAATTCCAAGCTGCTTAATATTAGTTGTTGTTACCCCCTGCAAACTCTGATTTAGCAAATTAATATGCTCTACAAATGGCAAAAAATTGATCCTGATGGTAAGTTGTGCTAGAAAGGAATGATGACTGCTCGTGAGCAAGACATATGCAACTTTCTTGGTGACCCCGAAATGTGTACAAAATATCCTTACTGGGAGCAAGACATAAGATTGTTATGCTTTTAGAATCCACATTTTACAACATAAATTTTACGCAAAGTATTGTGAAAGAATGTACCTCTAACCAAAGCTCCAAGTTGTGAGGATCAAGAACAGCGGACTTGGGTATCTGCAGGGAGAAGGCAAACATACATTATAGTGTGGCTATATTCAAGCAGTGCGAGACTCTGGTTTAGAGGATGAAGAGTTAGATACCTTATAATTTCGGGTATGAACCTTAAGACCCATTGATTCAGCAACAGCTTCAATCGTCGAAATAATATCGAGAAATGTGTGAGTACATCACGTAATGCCATCAACCAACTCCAGGTACTGTTTACTTCAATATGCTACTCCTTTACAGAATAAATGAATTATAATTCCTTAATCCCCCCCCTCCCCCAAAAATGGATAGTGTTCCTCATAGTGATTTAATCAGCCTCAACTTAAAAGGCTAAATACCATCAAATGATAGATAACCAGGTGAAGGAACAAAAGACCACTGAGACAATATCATACAATCTTCCGAAACAAAACTTTGGTGGAGGAAACACCACAGAATGAGAGATGATACACCACATACAGTATCTCAGTTTTCCATGCACAAAAAAGCAAAGGGGGTTAGTCCTAAACTTACAATGCTGACCCAAAAAGTAGAATCTTGATACTAATAGTTTATGAGCCGCCCATGGAATGCTCATACACAGTTCATGGCTCTATACAAGAGAACTTAAAATAAACATTGGAGTACAACATACTGAGTACTTTACAGCATACAATCATTGACAATATTCAGGATGCTTACAACACAACCTCATAATGTATCCATCTAGCCGACACTAATTCCAACAACAGAAGGTCCAGGTTCAAATTAGAGACACAATGAATATAAAAGGAGTCTTTAAACATCAAATATTACATAATCAATCCACCATGACCAACTTGTTTAATCTGCTAATGAATACCAACATTTTGATCAAGTGCGTGGTAGTTGGTACTTGATTGATACTCCTGATAGTCAATTTTGAAATAAGACAAGTTTAGAGTTGGAATAAACGTGACTATGAAGTACTTAGCATGTAAAGCATATTAAATTTAGTAAAAATATTGTTTTTCATGGGCAAACACCTCCACCTTTTTCATTTCAGATTAAGTCAAGACTCACTGCTCTTTTGTTTTGCATTAAAGATGAACAACTCGCTAAATTGGTGGAGCATCTTATTAATTGTGAAATAGTAGTCCTTCAATTCACAGCTAAATTTCCATCGTCGGTCAACTGAAAAGAATTGCAGCAGGATAGATTAAAGGAGACGGATGGGTGTTCAAAAAAGGCCTATATCGCAGAAGGAATGCGTAACAGTTGCAGCAGGGAAGAGAAAGTTGGCATATTCTAACCTTATGGTATTCAAGAGTGTCACCAGCAGCTTTCCTAACATCCACCATGAAGAGTGTGACGGTGCAACTTCATAAACCTAAAACCATTGCGGAATGAAATGCTTGAAATACCAATCACTTGTCCAAGAAAGACTCACCCAAGTAACCACATAGCCACACAGAAAAAGAGTGTGACGGTGCAACTTCATAAACCTAAGACGTATTAAAAAATGCTAGGCAACGAGGGCTCTCGAAAACTGTTTCGCAGAAAATTGGGAGCATTGATGGGTCTGATAGTTCAGCAGTTAACGGGGTTGATAGGCAACTGGATGCGTCTCAATTTCCGCAATCGGGCATAGGTGCTGTGAAAGGGCCTGACTTACCGAAACATTGAGGCAAGGCTGGCTGAGGAGCAGCGCTATGGGCCTCACCGAGTAGGTGTATTGGTGCAGCAAAGGGGATTGCAGTGGGTCTTGCATGAAGAATGCAAACTACTGGTCTGAAGTTCGTAGGTTTGGAATTTGTTGGTACTGGTTTACAGCTGTGGCAATGTTAATTGTTGGCTGTAAATTGTAGCAATGAGTGAGTATGCTACCCAATTGCTAATTTGGGTGAGTGCGTGTAAGTATTTAGAGATAGCAATAAGTCAAAGTGTAATCAGCACACTTTGTTGGCCTTTATGGCAAATATGAATTTGGTTGGATGATTCATAGGCGTACTTGGCACCAGAAAACTGCAATTCATTCAAATTCTGTAACATACAAATTGAACACAAATACATGTGAAAGGCAGCCTCCCACAACCACATTGTAAAAGGGGTTATTTATGTGACTAGTTTTTCACTAATAATAATGATTTCTTAATGGCTGTGTACTTGTATCAAACCGTCTTACAAACGACTAATAGAGTATAATCTAGAACAGCCTATTAGAATTCCAATCCCAACTTCACACTCACAAGTCACAAACCAAAACAAAACAATTATTATCTCATATAATAGATAATGTCCGTCTTTAAGATTAAAACAAGTCGAATAGCATACCACTTGCATAAAATGGACAAGTTTTTATGCTAATACCTAAGCATTCAGCTTTTGTCTTAACAATGCTATTTGATCCATCATATGCAATAATTTGTGCACACAAAAAAGATTCAATCTTTCAGCAAATAAATCAATAACCAATGAAAAAAAACAAAAACCCAGGAAAGTATAGAATCCATGAACATACAAATGATCACTTAAAACAAAGAGTCTGTATCGAATCGAAAGCAAAACAAGTTTCAATCGTTAAGCAAACAAATCAAAAACCAATGATAAAACCAAAACCCCCAGAAAAGAATAGATCCGTAAACACACAAACAATCGTTAAAACACAAACCCGTATCGAAAAAGGAAAAAAAAGAAGGCATACATTGCGAGTGGTGGTTGATCGAGCAGGGAAGCGAGGGTGGCGACTGCACGAAACATGGTTGAATGATCAAGGGTAAATAGGGAAATACAGTGAAAACGTAGTTCGGATGATGATGATGAAGATGAAGAAGTGGAGAATGGAGAAATATACTCCGTGTCATTCCAATGTTCAATTCACAATTAAGAAAACAAATAATCTTCAGAATTATATTATGCATGACCTGATACTTCAAAAAGGAATTTGTTGATGAAAACATTTGCGTTGAATGTTCGAAGCTGATAATCGCAAGTTTCTGGAACCCTAATTTTAAAATTTTCGTCAAAATCCCCAAATTATCGACTTATAATTAAGAGAGACCAAATGAATATCATAGTAAGGAGTCTACCTTGGCATAATTACCTTCAGATCTTGCAACATCCTTGATCAATCACTGATAACTTCAATGGCGGTTGCGCGCGGGGATGATGAAGAGTCACTGTATTTGCGCGGTTGTGATACCGTCAAGGTGGGTGATGGTGGCAATAAATGGTGGTGATGGTGGTGCAAATGACGTTGATTAGTGTGTGAGAAAATGAAGGCAAGGTAGACGAAATGATGGATTGATGGAGCAGGGGCCGCGGGTTTTAATAAAAAAATTAAATGCAAAGGACATGAGTTTAGTCAGAAAATCGATGTAAATAAGTAGGCAATGGACATGGGTTTTTTAAAAATCCGATGTCCACTAAAATCATCAAGTCATGGACATGGGTTGTAATAACAACCGATGTAAATAACTCTATAAGGATATCGGATTTTTGAAAAAACCGATGTGCATTATTTATTACATCAGTTTTTTATAAAAACCGATGTGCATTGACCGATGTCCTTAAGGGTTTCTGTAGTAGTGTTGTGTTCCTAATTTTGTATGTAGATGACATATTACTCATTGGAAATGGCATACCAATGTTATCCTTTGTGAAAGGATGGTTGGGAAACCATTTTCAGATGAAAGATTTAGGAAATGCACAACTGATGCGGGAGCATTAGCAAGGATTCGAGGTCGTGACCCACGACCCAAAGAAAGATTAAAAATGTTCGATATGGGTTCGATACGGATTTTTAAGTTAGCTTGGAAAGACGTATTGAAAGAACAAGGGAAGGTAGCGGGAAACTACCTTGGAAGTCGTGCCAAGGGTGGCGACATGGAAGGCACGAAACCCTAGGTCAATTAGGGTTTGTGTTTTATTCTTTTTGTTATTTTAATTAGTTAGTTAATTTTTGTTACTAGTTTGTTACAACTAGTTTGTTAAAGTTGTTACAAGGTGGTTACAAAAGTTAGTTATTAGTTAGTTATGAGTTTATTATTAAGTTGTTAGGGTTTGTTACTACAACTTAATCTTTTATTTGTTATTTTATCTTTTAGATTAAATAAGGATTATCTTTAATCCATAGGATAGGAATAGAAACCCTAAGAAGAGTAGTAGTACACGGTTTGGCCGAGCACTTGGGGATCGTGTAGGGTTCTTTGTTCTTTCCTATTTCGATTCTAGTTTGTGACGGATGGCCTTACTATAAATAGGCATCCTTAGTTGTTTGTTTTATTCATTCAAGTTATAAAATTAAAAACCTTTTGTTAAGTTTTACTTACAAATCTAAAGTATCTGTGTGAGCTTTAACCCCGAAGTATCTGTGTGAGCTTCAAAATAATTGAGAGAATATCTGTGTGAGTTTGATCAATTATCCTATCCATCGACATACATAATTCATTCATCAAATCGTTTCACAAATCTTTCAAGTATTAAGTGCTGTGCCTTATTACGTCATCAAGATTCAACAATCTTTATTCAAGAACATCAAGAAACACCAAGATCCATCGACAACCGTGACCACCATTGACCACCGTGTGCCACGTCACCACCACCGTCCGTCCGTCCATCTTTCTTTCATCATTCTTGGTTACTTTTCGTTCTTTATTCGTTCAAGATTGTAATATTTTACTAGTATTTTTATTCCGCTGCAACATCCGTATTTTTGTTGATTATCTTTATTGATTATCACCCCAAATACACATCAACAACGCATATTAGGTATCCGGATCTATAGAGATAGATCTAAGAGGATATTGACGCAAAGTCAAGAATCTTATATCGATAAGGTCCTACGACGATTCAGCATGGGAAATTCCAAAAGAGGATTTATTCCAATGGGAAGTGGGATAATCTTGAGCATGTCTCAGTCTCCCACAGAACCTAAAGATGTTGAACGCATGAAAGAGATCCCTTATGCTTCCGCCATTGGATCAATCATGTACGCCATGATATGCACTCGTCCAGATGTCTCATATGCTTTGAGCATGACTAGTAGATATCACGCAAATCCAGGAGAGAGTCACTGGATTGCAGTTAAGAACATCCTTAAGTACTTAAGAAGAACTAAGGATTCATTTTTGGTGTTTGGAGGGGAAGAAGAATTGTGTGTAAAGGGTTACACAGATGCAAGCTTCCAAACAGATAGAGACGATTTAAAATCCCAGGCTGGATTTGTCTTTATCATGAATGGTGGAGCCATCAGTTGGAGAAGCCTCAAAGAATCAGTCATTGCGGATTCTACTACGGAAGCTGAGTACGTGGCAGCGTCAGAAGCTGCAAAGGAGGCTGTTTGGATTAGGCAGTTCATCGAGGGACTAAGAGTAGTGCCCAATGCCGAAGATCCTAGCTATCACCATTTTCTGTGATAACAATGGTGCTGTTTTTCAAGCTAAAGAGCCGAAGTCTAGTAATAGATCTAGACATGTACTCAGAAAATTTCATGTAATTAGTGATTTCGTTGATAGGAAGGAAATAGCGATTTGTAAGGTTGGGACAGTTGATAATGTTGCTGATCCCTTAACCAAACCTTTGTCGCAGGTTAAGCATGATTCTCATGCTTGGTCTATGGGGCTTAGGCGTATGCCCAATATGTACTAGATTATATGATATGAAGTAAAATTGTTTTGGTTGTTCATATGTGATAATCGCGTTTATCATTTGAGTTTTAAAATCAATTTAAAACTTGTTATTTTTTACTTTATTAATTCCAAACAGGTTATATGACAATAAATTGAACCCTGTTAAAGTGAACTGGATTAACTTAGTATTGCCCCTGGTCACTTGAATGAGGTGACGTCTCGAAATGACTAGATTGTGATGCGATTGATGGTTAGTTTGAATACAATAGAGTCATAAGAGATGACTAGTCGATCACATAGACAAACTGTAAAGTACACCTTGTTGGGCAGTGACCGCTTATAAAGTTCTTTGCAATTCATTTTGAGCCTGGTCGTGACGAGAGCTACTATATGTATTCTTGTGAGTCGATTCTTAGACTAGAGACTGTTTGCCCAATGTAGCATAGTTTCAGAGTGACTTTGATTTATGCTCTACGCTCTTCCGTAAAAGGGGTCAAATGGGCATCTTTTGGGTCATAATGGGATGTGTTAGTCGAAGGGAACAATAGGATATGAATTGTCCAACCACTTGTCAGGGTTATCTTAAATCTTAGGTGTAACATCCCGTATTTTCATAAACCACATTTTAATAAAATTAAAGTAATTTCGGAATTTAATATATTTTATTTAATTCGTAAATTATATTTTTATGAAAATGTTCCATAGTTCCGACTTAAGATTTAAATAAGCTTGAGTCGTAGGATGTTCACTTGGCAAACCGTTTCTTTAAACCCGAATCATTTACTTAAAACCCGACTCAACAAATAAGAATAAAATCTAGGTGAGGAAATTTCCTAGTCATTTCCTCACAAACAACCCTCGTGCTTGTTCACCAAGCTCTTTGAATCAAATAATCAGAAACTTCATCCTCTCAATTTCCCCTTTCACAAAATCCCTAATTTGTTCATCCCGACTTCGTTCCTTCTCCGTTTGAGGTAAGAATTCTTCCATCGCGTTCCTCATCTCAAGCCCGTTCTTTCTACCTCTTTAAATTTCTATTTCGTTTGAATCAATTTTGGGCTGTTTTGGATTTAATTCGAAAACATTCCTTAATCTTTATTTTTATGTTGTTTTGAGGTGAGAATTTAGAGGATTGTGACAAGGATTCATATATCATTGAAGAAACCTCGGAGGATATGCCTTAAGCTGGCCTCTGAGCCCTATATGTGTTTTTCTGTCGTGTCTGAGATATGCCTTAAGTTGGCCTCTGAGCTCAGACATGTTCAATGTGATCGCGTCAGTCTATGCCTTAAGTTGGCCTCTAAGTCTGACGAGTACAGCAGTTGTACAACGGGGTAGCTAGGGTGTTGATGCCTTGCCTGAAGTATAGTTGTCGATGCGAGAGTATGCCTTAAGCTGGCCTCGGAGTCTAGTTTCATGTGATGTAGTAAGGGAGTATGCCTTAAGCTAGCCTCTGAGTCCTTTACTTATTGATTGTGAACTTGGATTCTAGTCTATGCCTTAAGTTGGCCTCTGAGTCTAGTGTCTTATTGATTAACAATGTCTATGCCTTAAGTTGGTCGCTGAGTCCTTGTTTGTGAAAGTGAACTTGATATCTAGGTTATGCGTTAAGATGTCTCCTCTGAACCTTTATACTTGCTGAATATTTTGGTATCTAGGTTATGCGTTAAGATGTCGCCTCTGAACCTTTATACTTGCTGATTGCTATGTTTGGTTATGTCTTAAGTTGACCGCTAAACCTTCATAGTTAGTGAATGTGAATGTGAATAATTATATACTGTCTTTGGTACGATTATGTCTTAAGTTGACCGTTGAACCTTCATAGTTAGTGAAGTGAATATGATTGCTATGTTTGGTTATGTCTTAAGTTGACCTCTGAACCTTCATGGATGATGAAAGTAATAGTGAAAGTACGTGTAAGCTTGTATGGGGGGTTATATATGAGTGAGGCATGTTATATTGAGGATAGTGAATGTGATATGAGGATTATTGATTATTGCGCTTCATATCTTATGGTTATGATTGGAGTGTGCAGTTTTGAGGATTTACTCGTATTCATAAGTTATGTGTTTGTGGCAACAAGTGGCTAGAAGCATCTATAGTCACTCCTCACTGACTGTGGCGCACATGTTGTATGTGTGTAGGTTTGTACAGGTGTTGAAGGGGTTCACACTAGGGGCTAGCGAGCGATGATCCTTCATCGAGAGTTTAGCGAAAGCGGAAATAAAAAAACAAACAACATGCCAAAAATACGCGGAATTTTAAAACTTTTTTGCATAACTAGACATGCGAGAAGTAAAACCAAAATCTAAAATGCGGAAAAACAAAAACATAAATAAGTATTAAGTGATAATTACAAAAGCAAGCCCGGGATAGGACCACGCTCGGAAGGTATCTATGGTAGATAATTCCGGTCAAGCAGTTACTCTCCATATCGAGAAAATCGCATATGATATGATCACGTGCAATTACGACTTGCAACTTGCATTGATTGGAAGATGATGTAATAGAACAAGAGAATCGGTGATGCACACTTGTGAGGGCAAGTGTGAGATTGTTGGAGTAAGTGTCCTCCACAATAGTGTGATCACATTAATGGTAAAATAACATTGACAAATCTCCAATAAAAATACTCATGGGATGATTCTTCATCATATAGTTAACTGATCAACATTAATCGGTGATGATTGGCTTGCTAGAGTTTGACATTACTGTCGTATGACAGTGGTGATCAGTTGATCCCTTTAGGTCACACCTATAGGACAATTAGGATCGAACTGACTAGTATCTAGGTTATGCGTTAAGATGTCGCCTCTGAACCTTTATACTTGCTGAATATTTTGGTATCTAGGTTATGCGTTAAGATGTCACCTCTAAACCTTTATACTTGCTGATTGCTATGTTTGGGTATGTCTTATGTTGACCGCTGAACCTTCATAGTTAGTGAATGTGAATGTGAATGTGCATAATTATATACTATGTTTGGTTATGTCTTAACTTGACCGCTGAACCTTCATAGTTAGTGAATGTGAATGTGAATGTGAATAATTATATACTATGTTTGGTTATGTCTTAACTTGACCGCTGAACTTTCATAGTTAGTGAAGTGAATATGATTACTATGATTAATGTTTAATTAGTTAAACTTGAAATTTCATAAAATAAATAAGATGTTCAAGGTTATTGTCACGTGACATATTAACAAAAATAAAATGAAAGTCCATTTAGTGAAATGGACCGTGTGATAGTCGCACATACATACATTTTCACATTAACATTTTATGTGATAAAATGTTAATATAACATCCAATAAATTATTTAACAATAATAAGAATTGGTTCACATTAACACTTTGTCTTCCTTAGACTCATTCTTATTATTGTTATAAACATTGTTTTATTTACCGTTTTGAACCAATACCAACAAACACCAAATCAATTGAATCGACCTTGATAGAATATGCACATGGCTTAATGTGACATGTCAAATTTTAATGTTGTAAAACCCCTCGCGAAAGCGGAAATATAAAACACACAAAGTACTAAAAATGCAGCGGAATTAAAACTTTTTAAACATAAACATCATGCGAGGTGAATTAAAAACTGAAACAGAAACTGATATAAACAAAATAGATAAGTATAACAGTTCTAAGTACGAAAACCAAATATATACAAAGCCTGGGATGGAACATCCCTACAGGCACCAAAACATGAAATGTATCAAAAACTAAGAGTCTAACTAATCGATGAAGTGTAAGTCATATGATGAAAGGATCAGCACTCGCTAGCTCTCAAGTGAACCCCGTCCAACCTGCATGTACCTACATACATGAAAACATGTACGCCACAATCAGTGGGAAGTGACTAGAGTTCTCCTAGCCACCTTTTGTGACAACAAGTAACAAGTAAAGCAAACAGAATACTCCAACATATATGAACATGTGAAGTATAACAATATCTCAGTAACTGATCATCAACTATCATGCAATCACTAAAGCACGACTCTCAACCAACTTCATAAACCGTTAGGAAGGAGAGCCGGTTTCCCTACTGGTTACCCAGTCGGGGGGTCTTTCAGTCCAACTATTTATGAAACCGATCAAAGAGTCATCCAATGCCTTGGATGAACAAACTATAACTCAAGTAAAACAATCATTAATTTCATCATGCATATCTGACACTGTACCAATCTCAAGGCAAGCAGATATAAGACAAACACTAGCAATGGGTCCAGAGGTGAACTTAACACATATCCCACTACCAAACAATGTCGGGTCCAGAGGTGAACTTAACACATATCCCAACATGCAATTCAAGTAAAGGGTCCAGAGGTGAACTTAACACATATCCCTATACATATAATTCAAGAAAAGGGTCCAGAGGTGAACTTAACACATATCCCTAATCATCCATAAGCAAAGGGTCCAGAGGTGAACTTAACACATATCCCAATGCTACAAACAAGTATTGGGTCCAGAGGTGAACTTAACACATATCACAATACACAGCTATCGCACACCGGGTCCAGAGGTGAACTTAACACATATCCCGTGTACGACAACCGATCACGTGTCAGGTCTAGAGGTGAACTTAACACATATCCTGACACGCCACAAGCAAAACACGTAATGGGTCCAGAGGTGAACTTAACACATATCCCATCACGCGACATACAACTCAACCATTAACATCCAAAGATAGAAACTAACCTATAGCTCTAACTTCTTAAACCACTAAACAACACTTAATTGATCCCGGGAACTAAGATGAGGGAGAGCCGGTTTCCCTTTCGGTTACCCGACCGGGGGGTCTCTATCCTCACTCCATTCCCGAACCCAATATAGTGTCACCCATCCTCCGGGGACCTCAAACATGTATCAAAAGTAAAAGGAACGAGTTTCAATCATAACTGATCAACTGTTTAAAAGTTACAAACGAATTATGAAATAAAACAAGCTACAGAGGACCCCAACCGGTCGGCAGGCAGCCGGCCCACCGGCTGGAGTCCCATCTCAGCCTTCCTCTTTCTCATTACGAAAACAACCACAAAGGACTCCCAGCCGGTCGGCAGGCAGCCGGCCTACCGGCTGGGAACCCAATCCCCCACACTTTACGTAAATCCCGCAAAAGAGGCTACCAGCCGGTTGGCAGGCAGCCGGCCTACCGGCTGGCAACCCAAAGTCTATTCTTCAAACTTTCGCAAAAACACCTTCAATGCACTCCCAGCCGGTTGGCAGGCGGCTGGTCTACCGGCTGGGCACCTCAATCCTACGCATTTCAAAATTCGCAAAAACGACTAAAAGCACCCCCAGCCGGTCGACCGACGGCCGGTCGGTCGACCAGCTTAGAGAGCCTAACCTCAAAATCGTGTTTTCCAGTAAACTCAAAACTTCATTAAATCGATACCAAACTTTAAGAATTGCAACATATGAAGTTTACCCAATATCACAATTCATCCAATAACACTATCTAACAGCAATTAAACCCATAACAATCCTCGATATGATTATACTTTGTATCCGTCGCAAAACATGAATTTCTGAAAAATGAACAACTACACATGTATAACATCAACAAGCATGTGAGGGCCTTTAAGAAGGATTCCTATCATGATACTAGGTCCAAACAACAATAAACATATGAAATTTCAGAAACTTAGATCATCTTAATCATCAAAAATGCTAATATTCACAATAAGGCCGAGTTTCTCATTATCGTCACCTTAAATGCAATCCCGCTCAAAGCTCCTCCTCTATGATGAAGCTATCCACGTCCGGGTTCTCTAAGCCTTCACGTACATCACGAAAAACGAGTTTTAAGAACTGAAAAACGGTTCTTATGAAAACAGCCCAATTTTCGAGTGAAAGGAAATGAAAAACGGAAGTGATAGATGGCTTGCAAATTCGATGAGGATTCCGAAAATGTGATTGTTACCTTGATTTGGTGAACGGATGATGAAGAAAAATGGGAAAGAAGATGAAGAAATATGGAGGTTTTGTGAAATGAGAAATGTCAGTTGTTTTGTTTTGAGGATGATAAAATGTTGACACAATGGGTTTAGGAGGGTTTAAGGGTTGTCCTTTCCGTTTAAATGAAAACGGGTTTGGATGAACGAGTTTTTAGTTAAAGATTCAAGTTGCCAAGTTTGTATTCGTCTTAAGGACTTAAGGTTCTTAAGACGGATCTTAGTATTTATAAGAATACTTTACGATAAATTATTAAAATATTATTTTATTACTTAAAATAATTGAAAACCTTAAAAATATATTTTATAAAAATACGGGATGTTACAATCACCCCAACTTCAAAAAGTTTCGTCCTTGAAACTCGAACGAAGATAAATTCTAACTAACTATACCTCAATCGAAAAGAGAAGGATGCGCAGCACGCATCGATGCCTCGGTCTCCCACGTCTGCTCCTCAACATCACCGCAACGCCAAAGGATCTTCACTAAAGGCACCACCTTGCTCCTAAGCTTCCTATCCTGTCGGTCAAGGATCTTCACGGGACGCTCCTCGAAAGCAAGACTCGGCTCTAAGTTCTCGATCTCTCTGGGAAGAACATGACTCGGATCACTAACATACTTACGGAGCTGAGAAACATGAAAGACACTATGAACCTTGCCCAAACTAGGAGGCAAGTCCAAACGGTAAGCAGCAGCACCAATCCTCTTCACGATCTTAAATGGCCCAATATACTTAGGACTCAACTTGCCCTTAACTCCAAACCTCTTAACGCCCTTCATCGGTGAAACTCTCAAGAAGACTCTGTCTCCCACCTCAAACTCTAGAGGTCTACGGCGGACATCAGCATAGGATTTCTGCCGATCCTGTGCGGCCTTTATCCTACCTCTGATAAGCTGAACCTGATCAATCGTAACATCTAACTGGTCCGGTCCTAGGTCGTGCACGTCACTCGCCTGATCCCAAATCGGGCTACGACACTTCCTACCATAGAGCGCCTCATACGGAGCCATACCAATATATGAATGGTAACTGTTGTTGTAAGAAAACTCAACTAACGGTAGACACTGCTCCCAAGAACTCTGGAAATCAAGTGCACAAGCACGGAGCAAGTCCTCTAATGTCTGAATAGTCCTCTCGGACTGACCATCAGTCGCGGCATGAAATGCGGTACTCATCAGCAAACGACTACCCAAAGCCTCCTGTAAAGCCTTCCAAAATCTGGAACAGAAACGAGGATCACGATCAGAAACGATCTCTCTCGGGACACCATGGTAACGGACTATCTCTGCAATATAAGCCCTGGCTAAACGGTCCATATCCCATGTCTCTCTGATAGGCACAAATCTGGCACACTTAGTTAACCTATCAACCACCACCCAAATCGCATCCTTGCCACCCACTTTCTTAGGCAATGCTGTCACGAAGTCCATCGATATGCACTCCCACTTCCACTGAGGAACGTGGAGCGGTTGTAACAAACCACCTGGCCTCCTATGCTCTATCTTGACTAGTTGACAAGTCAAGCACCTACCCACGTAATCCAATTGTCTTTCTTCATCCCGGGCCACCAAAATATAAGTCTCAAGTCCTTGTGCATCTTCTCTCCGCCCGGATGAACTGAATACGGTGTCAAGTGAGCCGGGCTTCCTCAAATCTGGCACATCTGGAACATACATCCTACCTCGGAACCTAAGGAAACCATCGGCATCAATCACTAAATCTGGAGCAACACCACTCGAAATCTTAGCCTCGAACTTCCGGAAAGCAGCATCTGTAGGCAAACTCTAGCGAATCTCCCAATATAAGGACGGCTCGGCAGTCATAGCAGATAACCAATCAAAACCGCTACCAACCATCTCTAATCTCAACTTCCGGAACTCGGAACACAACTCATCGGGCAACACACGCATAGCACTCATCGAATGAGAAGTCTTGCGGCTAAGCGCATCAGCAACCACATTGGCCTTTCCCTCATGATACAATAACTCAATGTCATAATCCTTAACCAACTCTAGCCAACGACGCTGTCGCATATTGAGGTCTTTCTGTGTGAAAATGTACTTTAGACTCTTGTGATCCGTGAAAATGCGATAATGAGATCCCATCAAGTAATGACGCCACATCTTCAGGGCATGAACAACTGCAGCTAACTCAAGATCATGCGTCGGATAGTTCACCTCGTGAACTCGCAACTGTCTAGATGAGTAAGCTATCACCTTACCACTCTGCATCAACACACATCCAAGCCCTAACATCGAAGCATCGCAGTAAACATCAAAGTCAACTCCAATCTCTGGCAAAGCAAGTACGGGAGCGGAAGTCAACCTAGTCTTCAATTCCTGGAAAGAGCTCTCACAGTTGTCGGTCCACACAAATTTAGCTTCCTTCTTCAGTAACTGAGTCATCGGACGAGCTAATCTAGAGAAATCCTCAACAAATCTACGATAATAACCAGCCAATCCAAGGAAACTACGGATCTCTCCCACATCTTTGGGACTCTCCCAATCAACAACGGCCTCAATCTTCGCGGGATCAACCATAACTCCCTCACTAGATATCACATGTCCAAGAAATGCAACCTTAGAAAGCCAAAACTCACACTTAGAGAACTTCGCGAACCACTTCTGTCGACGTAAAATCCCAAGAATCAATCGAAGATGCTCAGCATGCTCCTCATCGGTCTTCGAATAAATGAGAATGTCATCAATAAACACCACAACACAAGTGTCAAGATACTCACTGAAGGTACGGTTCATCTGATCCATGAAGATAGCAGGTGCATTAGTCAACCCAAAAGGCATAACCACGAACTCAAAATGCCCATATCTGGTACGAAAAGCAGTCTTCGCAATATCAGCCTCTCTCACTGGAATCTGATGATAACCCGTTCGAAGATCAATCTTAGAAAACCTAGAAGCACCTCTCAACTGATCAAATAAATCATCTATCCTAGGCAAAGGATATCTGTTCTTCACAGTCACTCTGTTCAACTCTCCATAATCAATGCAAAGTCACATGGAACCATCTTTCTTCTTAACAAATAAAACTGGAGCACCCCACGGAGAAGCACTCGGTCCAATGAACCCTTTCTCGATCATCTCTTCTAATTGCTGCTTCAACTCTTTCAACTCTAGTGGAGCCATACGGTAAGGAGCTTTGGATATCGGTCCTGTAACATCCCGTATTCTCGTAAAATCTAATTTAAGCGTTTTAAATTATTTTATGTAATAAAATAATAATTTAAGTAATTTATATCGAAAGATTTTAATTTAATAAGTAAGATCCGTCTTAAGAACCTCAAGTCCTTAAGACGAATACGAACTTGGCAAGGTTAAATTCCCGACTTAAATACCCGTTCTAATTTCCTAACCCGTTTCATAATACGGAAAGGACGACCCACTTGTACCCTACTTAAATCATATGTCGACATAACTCCTTCCTCAAGGATTCATTTTACAGTAACACAAAACCTCTTAAACCTCCATTTTATTCCTCCTTCTTTTGGGAAATTCTTCATCATCCGTCGATCAAATCAAGGTAAAAATATCATTTTCGGAATCCTCATTCGATTTCCAAGCCATCTATCACTTTCTTTTTGTAAATCCTTGAACTCGAAAATGGGACTGTTTTCTCTTAATTCCGTTTTTGAGTCCTAAAATCCGTTTCTTTGTTTGTAGGAGTGGGCTTAGACGATCCGGAGGTCGATAGCTACTTGGTTGAGGAAGATCTTTAGCCGGAAAAGCTTGAAAGGTGACGATAATGAGATAACTCGGCCTTTGTGTGTATATTAGCACTCTTGTTGTGATTTTTGTGTTAGCTTCTGATTTTATTGATGTTCATTGTTCAAAGGACATAGTAACATGTTTAGGATGTTTAATATGTGAAGAATTCATGTTCTAAGATGTTGTTATGTGTTCTTAAGTTCATTTTCAGTTTTTCATAAATTGCGACGGATACTTGTTAAATTCGTTTGAGGATTGTTATGGGACTTGTTTGCTGCTAGATATGATGTAATTGATGATTAGTAATGTTGGGTAAACATCATGTGTAGCAATTTTGAAGTTTGTAGGTCGATTTATGAAGTTTTCAACATGTTGCGATTTTGCGAAATTTCGTTACAGGCTCTCTGAGCCGGTCGACCGACCGGCCGCCGGTCGACCGGCTGGGAGAGCATTTGTGTGTTTTCGTAATTTTTGAGAATGTTGGCCTTGAACTGCCAGCCGGCCGACCGGCTGCCTGCCGACCGGCTGCCTGCCGACCGGCTGGTAGTCATTTGTATGGTGTTAGTTTTGCGAGAACTTAGGAAGAAAGGGAGCCCAGCCGGCAGACCGGCCGCCTGCCAGCCGGCTGGGAGTGCATATGGGTTGGTTTGCGAAATAAGAGAAGGCTAGGGAGTGGAGTCCCAGCCGGCCGACCGGCTGCCTGCCGACCGGCTGGGAGTCCTTGTGAGGTTTCATGGTTTTGAAAGGAGCATAGGCTGAGGGGTTTGCCAGCCGGCCGACCGGCTGCCTGCCGACCGGCTGGGGATCCCTGAAGGCTGTTTCGTGTTGTTTTCGCGTGTAACTTTCAAACGGTTAATCAGTTTTATTTGAAACTCGTTTTGTATACCCGTGATATATATTTGAGGACCCCGGTGTACGGGCAACATTATATTGGGTTCGGGAATGGAGTGAGGATAGAGACCCCCCGGTCGGGTAACCGAAAGGGAAACCGGCTCTCCCTCGTCTTAGTTCCCGGGATCAATTAAGTGTTGATTAGAGGTTTAAGAAGTTAGAACTATAAGTTAGTTTCTACCTTTGGATGTTAGTGGTTACAATGGTTGTCGCGTGGTGGGATATGTGTTAAGCTCACCTCTGGACCCACTACGTGTTTATATGTCGCGTGACGGGATATGTGTTAAGTTCACCTCTGGACCTGTTACGTGTTTTGCTTGGGCGTGTCAGGATATGTGTTAAGCTCACCTCTGGACCTGACACGTGATCGGTTGTCGTACACGGGATATGTGTTAAGCTCACCTCTGGACCCGTTGTGCGGTGACTGCGTATTGGGATATGTGTTAAGCTCACCTCTGGACCCAATACATGTTTGTAGCATTGGGATATGTGTTAAGCTCACCTCTGGACCCTTTGCTTTTGGATGATTAGGGATATGTGTTGAGTTCACCTCTGGACCCTTTTCATGATTGTAAGTTTAGGGATATGTATTAAGTTCACCTCTGGACCCTTTACTTGATTGGATGTTGGGATATGTGTTAAGTTCACCTCTGGACCCGACATAGTGTAGTAATGGGATATGTGTTAAGTTCACCTTTGGACCCGTTGCTAGTGTTATGGATGTTTTATCTGCTTGCCTAGATAATGGTACAGTGTCAGATATGCATGATGAGTTATTGATGTTTATTTGATTGGTGGTTAAATCATCCAAGGCATTGGATGACTCTTGTTCGGTTTCATAAATAGTTGGATTGAAAGACCCCCCGACTGGGTAACCAGTAGGGAAACCGGCTCTCCTTCCTATTTGTTTATGAAGTTGGTTGATAGCCGTGCATTGTAATCGCAAGATAGTAAGAGATTAGATGATGAGATGTTATGCTTCACATGTTGTTATATGTTGGAGTATTCTGTATTGTTTTATGTGTTACGTGTTGTCGCAAAAGGTGGCTAGGAGAACTCTAGTCACTCCCCACTGATTGTGGCGTACATGTTTTCATGTATGTAGGTACATGCAGGTTGGAGATGGGATCACAGGAGGGCTAGCGAGTGATGATCCTTCATCATATGACTTATACCCTATCGTTAGCTAGACCGTTAGACTTTTGATACTTTTGCTTTGGGTGCCTGTAGGGATGTTCCATCCCAGGCTTGTATTTATGTTTTGGTTTGATACTTAGAACTGCTACTTATCTATTGTTGTTTATATCAGTTCTGTTGTCCAGTTTTCAGTTTAAGACTTCTCGCATGTTGTTTCTTTAAAAAGTTTTAAATTCCGCTGCATTTTTAGTACTTTTGTATGTTTATATTTCCGCTTTCGCGAGGGGTTTTACAGTTGGTATCAGAGCATTATTGCTCCCGACGCACTCACGTGACCCCAACCTTAACTTGACCAAATAAACCAATAATGAATGAGAGATGGGTAGATCTAAGGACTTATTTTGTAGTCTATTTGTGATTGCTAATTGCTAAGCTAATCCTTGTTTTCTCTTTTGAAGGATGGTGAGACCTAGGGCTGCTGATAACATTGTGCTGCAAGCAATTCGGCATTTGCTTGAGACTCAGAGACAGCAAGCAGGGAATGTTCCACCTCCTCCACCGCCAGGCAACGAGGCTAATCGTCCTGGTAGTTTTTCATGGATAGCTTCGCAAATGTCCCGTAGCCATGTGAAGACCTATGGTGGCGAGGTTGATCCGGTAGCTCTTACCGAGTGGTTCAGAGAGATGGAAAAGAGCTTCACTATGTATTCGGTTGGTAGAGAGGATAGAGTGCGGCTAGCCACTCACTTTCTTATCCTTGAGGCCGATAAGTGGTGGGCGTTGACTGGACCTACTTTCACTATGTATTCAATTGGGATGCTTTCAAGGATAAGCTCGAGACGAGGTTTTACCCTAAAGAGGTCAGATCACAGCGACTCAAAGAATTCATGGATTTGAAGCAAGGCAAGATGTCAGTTCAGGAGTTCACAGACCGTTTCAACCAACTTGCTCACTTCGCGTCGAGATTTGTTAGAGATGAGGCCGAGAGAGTCTACTTTTACCGTGGCAAGCTAGGACCACGCATCGAGAGCATGGTTCGTCGTGACTCGACTTCTTTCGTGGAGGTATATGATGATGCCATTTGGGCCGAGAGTTCTATTCGTGCCATAGATGCTGAGACCCGAGCTGCTACTTCCAGTGTGACTCCTCACCAGAGATCAGTGTACCAAGGGAAGAGACCATTTGTTCCTTCTACTTCTTCGCCTTCTTCTCAGAAGAAGCGTTTTGAGAGGTTCTCTGCTCCGGTTGCTAAGACCACATTTCACACCGACACATCTCCTAGTGTTTGCCCTCGTTGTGGTAAACCATCTCATCCGGGTTTTGACTGTTTCAAGAATGCCTATAAGTGTTTCACTTGTAATGGATATGGACATCGATCGTATGAGTGTCCTGAGAGGAACACCGCACTTGGCAAGGCTGCCACTACTGCTGCAGCGACTAAGGGAGGAAAGCCGAAAGGGAAGATTTTTGTGATGACCAGGGCCGAGGCAGAGGCTCATCCAGACATTGTTGCCGGTATCTTTTCTGTTCTTGGCGCTGAGTGCCTTATTTTGTTCGATACTGGAGCTTCTCTTTCTTTTATATCGACTCAGTTCGCCGACCGTCTAGCTCTTGAGTCTTCATTGGTTGAGGAGACTTCCATTTCCTTACCTTCTGGAGACGTGTTTTCCTGCTCTTCGTCCCATAGGGATGTTCCTATTATTATTGGTCAAGCCACATTTCCAGCGAACTTACTGAGATTTCCTCTCGAGGAGTTTGACATTATCCTCGGTATGGATTGGTTATCGCGATACCATGCTCGCTTCGAGTGTCGCGACCAGAAAATCTGCTTGGGAGTTCTTCAGGAGTTCGTGTTTCCTATAGGGGAACTCGCCCTAAAAAGGGTGTCCGAGTAATTTCTTCGATGAAAGCTTCTCATCTTCTTAGGAAGGGTTGCCAAGCCTTCCTGTGTGTTGTTACAGCTGCTAAGCCGTCGCTACCGAAGCTTGAGGATGTAGCCATTGTTCGTGAGTATCCAGATGTTTTCCCAGATGACTTGCCAGGGATACCGCCAGAGAGAGATGTGGAGTTTACCATAGAGCTTGTTCCAGGTACCGGACCGATTTCCAAAGCTCCTTACCGTATGGCTCCGCCAGAGTTGAAAGAGTTGAAGCAGCAATTGGAAGAGATGATCGAGAAAGGTTTCATTAGACCTAGTGCTTCTCCGTGGGGTGCTCCCGTTTTGTTCGTTAAGAAAAAAGATGGTTCCATGAGACTTTGCATTGACTATAGAGAGCTAAACCGAGTGACCGTGAAGAACAGATATCCTTTGCCTAGGATAGATGACTTGTTTGATCAGTTGAGAGGTGCTTCTAGGTTTTCTAAGATTGATCTTCGATCGGGTTATCATCAGATTCCAGTGAGAGAGGCTGATATTGCGAAGACTGCTTTTCGTACCAGATATGGGCATTTTGAGTTCGTGGTTATGCCTTTTGGGTTGACTAATGCACCTGCTATCTTCTTGGATCAGATGAACCGTACCTTCAGTGAGTATCTTGACACTTGTGTTGTGGTGTTTATTGATGACATTCTCATTTATTCGAAGACCGATGAGGAGCATGCTGAGCATCTTCGATTAATTCTTGGGATATTGCGTCGATAGAAGTGGTTCGTGAAGTTCTCTAAGTGTGAGTTTTGGCTATCTAAGGTTGCATTTCTTGGACATGTTATATCTAGTGAGGGAGTTATGGTTGATCCCGCGAAGATTGAGGCCGTAGTAGATTGGGAGAGTCCCAAAGATGTTGGAGAGATTCGTAGTTTCCTTGGATTAGCTGGTTATTATCTTAGATTTGTTGAAGATTTCTCTAGATTAGCCCGCCCGATGACTTAGTTACTGAAGAAGGAAGCTAAGTTTGTTTGGACCGACAAGTGCGAGAGTTCTTTCCAGGAGTTGAAGACCAGATTGACTTCCGCCCCCGTGTTAGCTTTGCCAGAGATTGGAGTTGACTTCGACGTGTATTGTGATGCTTCGATGTTAGGACTTGGATGCGTACTGATGCTGAGTGGTAAGGTGATAGCATATTCATCTAGACAGTTGAGAGTTCATGAGGTGAACTATCCGACACATGATTTGGAGTTGGCTGCAGTCGTTCATGCTTTGAAGATGTGGCGTCATTACCTGATTGGATCCCATTGCCGTATTTTCACAGATCACAAGAGTCTTAAGTACATCTTTACCCAGAAAGACCTTAACATGAGACAGAGACGTTGGCTAGAGTTGGTGAAAGATTACGACATCGAGTTGTTATATCATGAGGGAAATGCCAATGTGGTTGCTGATGCGCTTAGCCGCAAGACTTCTCACTCGATGAGTGCCATGAGAGTATTGCCCGATGAGTTGTGCTCCGAGTTCCGGAAGCTGAGATTAGAGATGGTGGGTAGTGGTTTTGATTGGTTAGCTGCTATGACTGCCGAGCCGTCTTTATATTGGGAGATTCGCCAGAGTTTACCTTCAGATGCCGATTTCAAGAAGTTCGAGGCTAAGATTTCGAGTGGTGTTGCACCTGACTTGGTGATTGATGCTGATGGTTTCCTTAGGTTCCGTGGTAGGATGTATGTTCCTGATGTGCCAGATTTGAGGAAGAGGGTTCTTGATGAGGCTCACTTGTCACCGTATTCCGTTCATCCAGGAGGAGAGAAGATGCACAAGGATTTGAGGCTTATGTTTTGGTGGCCTGGTATGAAGAAGGAGATCTTGGATTACGTTAGTAGATGCTTGACTTGTCAACAAGTCAAGATAGAGCATAGGAGGCCTGGTGGTTTGTTACAGCCGCTTCCCGTTCCTCAGTGGAAGTGGGAGTGCATATCTATGGACTTTGTGGCAGCTTTGCCTAAGACTGTGGGAGGCAAAGATGCGATTTGGGTTATTGTTGATCGTCTAACTAAGTGTGCCAGATTCGTGCCGATCAGAGAGACGTGGGACATGGATCGTTTAGCCAGGGCTTATATTGCTGAGATAGTCCGATATCATGGCGTGCCGAGAGAGATCGTTTCAGATCGAGATCCGAGATTTTGTTCCAGATTCTGGAAGGCTTTGCAGGAGGCTATGGGTAGCCGTTTGTTGATGAGTACTGCTTTTCATGCCGCAACCGATGGGCAATCTGAGAGGACCATTCAGACACTAGAGGATTTGCTCCGCGCTTGTGCCCTCGATTTTCAGAGTTCTTGGGAGCAGTGTTTGCCGTTGGTAGAATTTTCTTACAACAACAGTTATCATGCTTCCATTGGTATGGCTCCGTACGAGGCTCTTTATGGTAGGAGGTGCCGTAGTCCGATTTGTTGGGACCAAGCTAGTGACGTTCGTGACCTTGGACCTGATCAGCTAGCTGAGACCATTGACCGTGTACAGCTCATTAGGAATAGGATGAAGGCCGCTCAGGACCGGCAGAAGTCCTATGCTGATGTCCGTCGTCGACCCTTAGAGTTTGAGGAGGGTGACAGTGTCTTTTTGAGAGTGTCTCCGATGAAAGGCGTCAAGAGGTTTGGCGTTAAGGGCAAGCTGAGCCCTAAGTTCATTGGACCTTTTGTGATCGCGAAGAAGATTGGCGCCGTAGCTTATCGTTTGGACTTGCCTCCTAGTTTGGGCAAGGTTCATAACGTTTTTCACGTTTCCCAGCTCCGCCGATATATTAGCGACCCGAGTCATGTTCTACCTAGAGAGATCGAGAACTTGGAGCCGAGTCTTGCTTTCGAGGAGCGTCCAGTGAAGATCCTTGACCGACAGGAGAGGAAGCTTAGGAGCAAGGAGGTGCCCTTGGTGAAGATTCTTTGGCGTTGCGGTGAGGTCGAGGAGCAGACATGGGAGACTGAGGCATCGATGCGTGCTGCGCATCCCTTCTTATTCGATTGAGGTATAGTATATAGATTTATATCCGTTCGAGTTTCGAGGACGAAACTTTTTGAAGTGGGGTGATTGTAACATCCCGTATTCTCGTAAAATCTAATTTAAGCGTTTTAAATTATTTTATGTAATAAAATAATATTTTAAGTAATTTATATCGAAAGATTTTAATTTAATAAGTAAGATCCGTCTTAAGAACCTCAAGTCCTTAAGACGAATACGAACTTGGCAAGGTTAAATTCCCGACTTAAATACCCGTTCTAATTTCCTAACTCGTTTCATAATACGGAAAGGACGACCCACTTGTACCCTACTTAAATCATATGTCGACATAACTCCTTCCTCAAGGATTCATTTTACAGTAACACAAAACCTCTTAAACCTCCATTTTATTCCTCCTTCTTTTGGGAAATTCTTCATCATCCGTCGATCAAATCAAGGTAAAAATATCATTTTCGGAATCCTCATTCGATTTCCAAGCCATCTATCACTTTCTTTTTGTAAATCCTTGAACTCGAAAATGGGACTGTTTTCTCTTAATTCCGTTTTTGAGTCCTAAAATCCGTTTCTTTGTTTGTAGGAGTGGGCTTAGACTATCCGGAGGTCGATAGCTACTTGGTTGAGGAGGATCTTTAGCCGGAAAAGCTTGAAAGGTGACGATAATGAGATAACTCGGCCTTTGTGTGTATATTAGCACTCTTGTTGTGATTTTTGTGTTAGCTTCTGATTTTATTGATGTTCATTGTTCAAAGGACATAGTAACATGTTTAGGATGTTTAATATGTGAAGAATTCATGTTCTAAGATGTTGTTATGTGTTCTTAAGTTCATTTTCAGTTTTTCATAAATTGCGACGGATACTTGTTAAATTCGTTTGAGGATTGTTATGGGACTTGTTTGCTGCTAGATAGGATGTAATTGATGATTAGTAATGTTGGGTAAACATCATGTGTAGCAATTTTGAAGTTTGTAGGTCGATTTATGAAGTTTTCAACATGTTGCGATTTTGCGAAATTTCGTTACAGGCTCTCTGAGCCGGTCGACCGACCGGCCGCCGGTCGACCGGCTGGGAGAGCATTTGTGTGTTTTCGTAATTTTTGAGAATGTTGGCCTTGAACTGCCAGCCGGCCGACCGGCTGGTAGTCATTTGTATGGTGTTAGTTTTGCGAGAACTTAGGAAGAAAGGGAGCCCAGCCGACAGACCGGCCGCCTGCCAGCCGGCTGGGAGTGCATATGGGTTGGTTTGCGAAATAAGAGAAGGCTAGGGAGTGGAGTCCCAGCCGGCCGACCGGCTGCCTGCCGACCGGCTGGGAGTCCTTGTGAGGTTTCATGGTTTTGAAAGGAGCATAGGCTGAGGGGTTTGCCAGCCGGCCGACCGGCTGCCTGCCGACCGGCTGGGGATCCCTGAAGGTTGTTTCGTGTTGTTTTCGCGTGTAACTTTCAAACGGTTAATCAGTTTTATTTGAAACTCGTTTTTTATACCCGTGATATATATTTGAGGTCCCCGGTGTACGGGCAACATTATATTGGGTTCGGGAATGGAGTGAGGATAGAGACCCCCCAGTCGGGTAACCGAAAGGGAAACCGGCTCTCCCTCGTCTTAGTTCCCGGGATCAATTAAGTGTTGATTAGAGGTTTAAGAAGTTAGAACTATAAGTTAGTTTCTACCTTTGGATGTTAGTGGTTACAATGGTTGTCGCGTGGTGGGATATGTGTTAAGCTCACCTCTGGACCCACTACGTGTTTATATGTCGCGTGACGGGATATGTGTTAAGTTCACCTCTGGACCCGTTACGTGTTTTGCTTGGGCGTGTCAGGATATGTGTTAAGCTCACCTCTGGACCTGACACGTGATCGGTTGTCGTACACGGGATATGTGTTAAGCTCACCTCTGGACCCGTTGTGCGGTGACTGCGTATTGGGATATGTGTTAAACTCACCTCTGGACCCAATACATGTTTGTAGCATTGGGATATGTGTTAAGCTCACCTCTGGACCCTTTGCTTTTGGATGATTAGGGATATGTGTTGAGTTCACCTCTGGACCCTTTTCATGATTGTAAGTTTAGGGATATGTGTTAAGTTCACCTCTGGACCCTTTACTTGATTGGATGTTGGGATATGTGTTAAGTTCACCTCTGGACCCGACATAGTGTAGTAATGGGATATGTGTTAAGTTCACCTTTGGACCCGTTGCTAGTGTTATGGATGTTTTATCTGCTTGCCTAGATAATGGTACAGTGTCAGATATGCATGATGAGTTATTGATGTTTATTTGATTGGTGGTTAAATCATCCAAGGCATTGGATGACTCTTGTTCGGTTTCATAAATAGTTGGATTGAAAGACCCCCCGACTGGGTAACCAGTAGGGAAACCGGCTCTCCTTCCTATTTGTTTATGAAGTTGGTTGAGAGCCGTGCATTGTAATCGCAAGATAGTAAGAGATTAGATGATGAGATGTTATGCTTCACATGTTGTTATATGTTGGAGTATTCTGTATTGTTTTATGTGTTACGTGTTGTCGCAAAAGGTGGCTAGGAGAACTCTAGTCACTCCCCACTGATTGTGGCGTACATGTTTTCATGTATGTAGGTACATGCAGGTTGGAGATGGGATCATAGGAGGGCTAGCGAGTGATGATCCTTCATCATATGACTTATACCCTATCGTTAGCTAGACTGTTAGACTTTTGATACTTTTGCTTTGGGTGCCTGTAGGGATGTTCCATCCCAGGCTTGTATTTATGTTTTGGTTTGATACTTAGAACTGCTACTTATCTATTGTTGTTTATATCAGTTCTGTTGTCCAGTTTTCAGTTGAAGACTTCTCGCATGTTGTTTCTTTAAAAAGTTTTAAATTCCGCTGCATTTTTAGTACTTTTGTATGTTTATATTTCCGCTTTCGCGAGGGGTTTTACAGGTCCGGTACCTGGAACAAGCTCAATGGTAAACTCCACATCCCTCTCTGGCGGTATCCCTGGCAAGTCATCGGGGAAAACATCTGGAAACTCACGAACAATGGCTACATCCTCAAGCTTCGGTAGCGATGGCTTTGCAGCTGAAACAACACACAGGAAGGCTTGGCAACCCTTCCTAAGAAGAAGAGATGCTTTCATCGAAGAAATAACACGAACACCCTTTTTAGGGCGAGTTCCCCTATAGGAAACACAAACTCCTGAAGAACTCCTCAAGCAGATTTTCTGGTCGCGACACTCGAAGCGAGCACGGTATCGCGATAACCAATCCATACCGAGGATAATGTCAAATTCCTCGAGAGGAAATCTCAGTAAGTCCGCTGGAAATGTGGCTTGACCAATAATAATCGGAACATCCCTATGGGAAGATGAGCAAGAAAATACGTCTCCCGAAGGCAAGGAAATGGAGGTCTCCTCAACCAAGGAAGACTCAAGAGCTAAACGGTCTGCGAACTGAGTCGATATAAATGATAAAGAAGCTCCAGTGTCAAACAAAATAAGATACTCGGCACCAAGTACAGAAAAAATACCAGCCACAATATCTGGATGAGCCTCAGCCTCAGCCCTAGTCATTACGAAGATCTTCCCCTTCGGCTTTCCTCCTCTGGTCACTGCAGCAGCTGTGGCAGCCTTGCCAAGTGCGGTGTTCCTCTCAGGACACTCATAAGATCGATGCCCAAATCCATTACAGGTGAAACACTTATAGGCATTCTTGAAACAGTCAAAGCCCGGATGAGATGGTTTACCACAACGGTGGCAAACACTAGAAGCTGTGTCGGTGTGAACAATGGTCTTAGCAACCGGAGCAGAGAACCTCTCAAACAGCTTCTTCTGAGAAGAAGGCGAAGAAGTAGAAGGAACAAACGGTCTCTTCCCCTGGTAAACTGATCTCTGGTGAGAAGTCACACTGGAAATAGCAGCTCGGGTCTCAGCATCTATGGCACGAATGGAACTCTCGGCCCAAATAGCATCATCATATACCTCCATAAAAGAAGTCGAGTCACGACGAACCATACTCTCAATGCGCGGCCCTAACTTCCCACGGTAGAAGTAAACTCTCTCAGCCTCATCTCTGACAAACTTCGAAGCGAAATGTGCAAGCTGGTTAAATTTTTCGGTGTACTCCTGAACGGACATCTTACCCTGCTTCAAATCCATGAACTCCTTAAGTCTCTGTGTTCTAAGCTCCTTAGGATAAAACCTCGTCTCGAGCTTATCCTTAAAAGCCTCCCAATCGAACAAAGGATCAAGGATGAAAGTCGGTCCGGTCAATGCCCACCATCTATCGGCCTCTAGGGTCAAAAAGTGAGTGGCTAGTCGCACTCTATCCTCTCTGCCAACCGAATACATGGTAAAGCTCTTTTCCATCTCACGGAACCACTCAGTAAGAGGTACCGGATCAACCTCACCTCCATAAGTCTTCACGTGGCTCCTGGACATCTGGGATGATATCCAAGAGAAGCTACCACGACGATTAGCCTCATTGCCTGGCGGTGGAGGAGGTGGAACAGTCCCTGCTTGCTGTCTCTGGTTCTCAAGCAACTGATGAAGTGCTTGCATTATAGCGTTCTCAGCAGCCGTGGTTCTCACCATCCTTCAAAAGAGAAAACAAGTGTTAGCTTAGCAATTAGCATTCACAAATAGACTACAATATAAATCCTTAGATCTACCCATCTCTCATTCATTATTTGTTTATTTGGTCAAGTTAAGGTGGGGGTCACATGAGTGCGTCGGGAGCAATAATGCTCTGATACCAACTGTAAAACCCCTCGTGAAAGCGGAAATATAAAACACACAAAGTACTAAAAATGCAGCGGAATTAAAACTTTTTAAACATAAACATCATGCGAGGTGAATTAAAAACTGAAACAGAAACTGATATAAACAAAATAGATAAGTATAACAGTTCTAAGTACGAAAACCAAATATATACAAAGCATGGGATGGAACATCCCTACAGGCACCAAAACATGAAATGTATCAAAAACTAAGAGTCTATCTAATCGATGAAGTGTAAGTCATATGATGAAAGGATCATCACACGCTAGCTCTCAAGTGAACCCCGTCCAACCTGCATGTACCTACATACATGAAAACATGTACGCCACAATCAGTGGGGAGTGACTAGAGTTCTCCTAGCCACCTTTTGTGACAACACGTAACAAGTAAAGCAAACAGAATACTCCAACATATATGAACATGTGAAGTATAACAATATCTCAGTAACTGATCATCAACTATCATGCAATCACTAAAGCACGGCTCTCAACCAACTTCATAAACCGTTAGGAAGGAGAGCCGGTTTCCCTACTGGTTACCCAGTCGGGGGTCTTTCAGTCCAACTATTTATGAAACCGATCAAAGAGTCATCCAATGCCTTGGATGAACAAACTATAACTCAAGTAAAACAATCATTAATTTCATCATGCATATCTGACACTTTACCAATCTCAAGGCAAGCAAATATAAGACAAACACTAGCAATGGGTCCAGAGGTGAACTTAACACATATCCCACTACCAAACAATGTCGGGTCCAGAGGTGAACTTAACACATATCCCAACATGCAATTCAAGTAAAGGGTCCAGAGGTGAACTTAACACATATCCCTATACATATAATTCAAGAAAAGGGTCCAGAAGTGAACTTAACATATATCCCTAATCATCCATAAGCAAAGGGTCCAGAGGTGAACTTAACACATATCCCAATGCTACAAAAAAGTATTGGGTCCAGAGGTGAACTTAACACATATCCCAATACACAGCTATCGCACACCGGGTCCAGAGGTGAACTTAACACATATCCCGTGTACGACAACCGATCACGTGTCAGGTCCAGAGGTGAACTTAACACATATCCTGACACGCCACAAGCAAAACACGTAATGGGTCCAGAGGTGAACTTAACACATATCCCATCACGCGACATACAAAACACGTAATGGGTCCAGAGGTGAACTTAACACATATCCCATCACGCGACATACAACTCAACCATTAACATCCAAAGATAGAAACTAACCTATAGCTCTAACTTCTTAAACCACTAAACAACACTTAATTGATCCCGGGAACTAAGATGAGGGAGAGCCGGTTTCCCTTTCGGTTACCCGACCGGGGGGTCTCTATCCTCACTCCATTCCCGAACCCAATATAGTGTCACCCATCCTCCGGGGACCTCAAACACGTATCAAAAGTACAAGGAACGAGTTTCAATCATAACTGATCAACCGTTTAAAAGTTACAAACGAATTACGAAATAAAACAAGCTACAGGGGTCCCCAGCCAGTCGGCAGGCAGCCGGCCCACCGGCTGGACACCCATCTCAGCCTTCCTCTTTCTCATTACGAAAACAACCACAAAGGACTCCCAGCCGGTCGGCAGGCAGCCGGCCTACCGGCTGGGAACCCAATCCCCTACACTTTACGTAAATCCCGCAAAAGAGGCTACCAGCCGGTTGGCAGGCAGCCGGCCTACCGACTGGCAACCCAAAGTCTATTCTTCAAACTTTCGCAAAAACACCTACAATGCACTCCCAGCCGGTTGGCAGGCGGCCGGTCTACCGGCTGGGCACCTCAATCCTACGCATTTCAAAATTCGCAAAAACGACTAAAAGCACCCCCAGCCGGTCGACCGGCGGCTGGTCGGTCGACCGGCTCAGAGAGCCTGACCTCAAAATCGTGTTTTCCAGTAAACTCAAAACTTCATTAAATCGATACCAAACTTTAAGAATTGCAACATATGAAATTTACCCAATATCACAATTCATCCAATAACACTATCTAACAGCAATTAAACCCATAACAATCCTCAATATGATTATACTTTGTATCCGTCGCAAAACATGAATTTCTGAAAAATGAACAACTACACATGTTTAACATCAACAAGCATGTGAGGGCCTTTAAGAAGGATTCCTATCATGATACTAGGTCCAAACAACAATAAACATATGAAATTTCAGAAACTTAAATCATCTTAATCATAAAAAATGCTAATATTCACAATAAGGCCGAGTTTCTCATTATCGTCACCTTAAATGCAATCCCGCTCAAAGCTCCTCCTCTATGATGAAGCTATCCACGCCCGGGTTCTCTAAGCCTTCACCTACATCACGAAAAACGAGTTTTAAGAACTGAAAAACGGTTCTTATGAAAACAGCCCAATTTTCGAGTGAAAGGAAATGAAAAACGGAAGTGATAGATGGCTTGCAAATTCGATGAGGATTCCGAAAATGTGATTGTTACCTTGATTCGGTGAACGGATGATGAAGAAAAATGGGAAAGAAGATGAAGAAATATGGAGGTTTTGTGAAATGAGAAATGTCAGTTGTTTTGTTTTGAGGATGATAAAATGTCGACACAATGGGTTTAGGAGGGTTTAAGGGTTGTCCTTTCCGTTTAAATGAAAACGGGTTTGGATGAACGGGTTTTTAGTTAAAGATTCAAGTTGCAAAGTTTGTATTCGTCTTAAAGACTTAAGGTTCTTAAGACGGATCTTACTATTTATAAGAATACTTCACGATAAATTATTAAAATATTATTTTATTACTTAAAATAATTGAAAACCTTAAAAATATATTTTATAAAAATACGGGATGTTACAAATGTGACGTGACATATATAAATGTGACGTGACATATTTTAAATGTGACGCAGCTAATTAATGTGAAATAGGATATCAATTTATTATTACATGACATTAATTTAATTCATTTATTTATAAATTAATTTTAATTCAATTATTTATAGTATTAAAGTATATTATCATTATTCTTAAAATAGTTTTTTATATTAAATATATTGTTTTCCAAATTTATGTAACCTTTTAAAGTTTAAAAATTTATGTTTAATATTGATATTTTAATTGAAATTTTTATAATAAAAATTCCATAATCTATACTTAAAATTAAAGTTTTAGTTGAAATTTTTGTAATAAAACATGTTAATAATTAGTCAAAGCTTTTCATATTTCTTAACACCCACCATTTTTATTAACATTTGTTTCTATTTAATTTATTTATGGTTATGTAATGTCTATAAAAACTATAATACCTATAATAGTTTCTTTTCACTTTATTTATTTAATATCTATTACCATGAGTTTTTTTTATGTAGTGAATTATATTCTATGGTTCAATTTAATTATTTGATGATAGTGAGTATATTGAGAATTATTATTGAGTGCTGTTGTTGCTACGATGATGGTGTGCAATAAAATATATTTTAGTTTGTATATTGTTGGTTTCGATAATTGTTTGTGTATATTCAAATTCATGTTTTCCATTTGGTGTACTTTAAATGATTTACATGTGACAATATTTTGACTCGTTTGTCAAGTTTTTGTCATGTTAATGTTTTACTTTTTTTCTCAAAATATTTTTTATATAAGTTTTAAAGTATTATGAAATGTATGTGAATGCAAGTAATTTGAAGAGGAAAGAAATACAGAAGGCACGAAACCGGGGTAAAATTAAAGTTTAAAAAAGCAAGGTAAAAAAATTATAAGTTATGAACGTATTAAAAGATATACTCAAACAAAAGAGCGCATATTTTAAATTAATGAGTTACGGTACAAATTTTCGATAATTATAAAAAATATTTATTTTCTAACTATTAGAGATGCAAGATCGATCCCGTACCTCTCGCATACTAAGCGAATGCTCTACCATCTGAGCTACATCCCCAAGATGCTTAGGTACACCTTCAGCCTATATAGGAAGGAAATAGAATAATAAAGATACAAGGAGAAAGAAGAACATAAAGAGTCAACCGGGGGAAGAAGGTAGACGACAAAGGTGAGATAGAGACCTCCATTTCCTTTTTTCCACCATTTTTTCATCCTCCATTTCCTTTTTTGTATTCTTTCTTCATTTCTTATTCCCTCCATTAATCGCATCCAAGGCGTGACCAGCAATGTTCGCCAAAAAGTTGTTGAACAAAGCCACTCACCACCACCACCATCATCATCATCATCAGGTATATTTGATATTTCTATTTCCATCTTTGATTGATTGCGTATCTACCAATGCTGGGTATTTTCAAACTTCACTAATCTTTTTCAAAATTAATCACACTTTGCTGCTTCTGCTGCTAATACCAAACTTGAATACGTCATGCAATTTGTGACCAATATGTCCGTCTTAAATGAGAATCTGTGATTCCTTATATACACTCACATGACTTGGTGATTGCATTTTGTTAGCTTACAAAAAATGCATTGCTTTCTCTTTCATTCTGCAGTGTGGCCGTGTATGTGTGGATCTTCAACTAAATAAAATATAAGGATGGGAACATTACGTGAACACTTTCTTAATCTCGTGTATGAATACTTACACTCGATTAAATGATCTTAGGGCCCCCTCCCCTTCCGGCATAATTAAGGTTCTTCACTTGTATTATACTACCAGTGTAGACCAGATAATACACTTTTTTGTATTTATTAAATATTTATAGTGGATGCCGGAATGGAGGGGGGAGTGGGGGATCTCATTTCGGATTGTCAAGACATATCGAGTTTTGGGTTATGAATCAAGGGCTGCTTGCCTGTTCAGCAGAAATTGTGAGTATGTTAGCAGGATGCCTTTTTTTGTTGTCAACGCTCTATTATTATTGATGTTCTCGTCATTGCTTATGCAGCCGGAAGATCAACATGTGAATCTTAGGCAAGAGGATTTTAATATACAAATTCTGAGTCACCTTGGCGTTCCTATAACTGGATCTATTCTTGATGTTGATCCACTTCAACAATTATTGGCCATTGGAACACTGTGAGTTTTTGGTTTCACGTTTCTCAGCTTCCTGTCATCCTTCATTGTTGTTTGGTTGGTTAGTTATCTGCTTGTATTCGGCTATAACTCTCTGGAGTAATTTGTATAATATCCGTATCAAGTTAAAGTTTGAATGCAATGATGTACAACGCCTACAGTTTACTGTATATGCCTCTTGTGTCTTCACTTTAGTGATTGTTAAAAACTTTCCGCCTTTAGAAACACTTTTTCTGGGATTGATGCCATAAAAAGTTCCTTCCAAATTCCTGATTCAGAGATCATATATGCCTAACACCATTAGATAATCAAACTCCTTTTCATGGACACTATCCTGCTGTTATTTGTTACTTAAGTCCATATTTTGCATAACTAAGAGGTGTGGAAAAGTGCTAGAATATACGGAGGTCTAGCCAGCAGTTTAACTGTTATGGCATGGTATGTTATGCTTTCATCATCTTGCCTAAGAGTGGGAATTGAAGGAGGGATGGTGAATAAGATAGTTGAAGGATGGGAGAATGCTGAAGACAGGTGAAAGACAGATGTTTTTGTGGAAAGATCAAAGATGGACGATACATATAGTTTAAAGAATAGGCTGGGGGCCAAGAGAGGCTGCAGGGTGTCGTAAGCTTGGTATCTGTGTGTAAGTTTTGCTTTTGTAACCAAATGTTGTAGAATGAAGGCAGTGCCCGTCTCTTAGAAACATGATCACGCCTAGCCGCCTAGTGAGCACGGCTTAGGTGCCAGGAGTTGAACCTCTGCTGAACATGTTAATAACAAGTAGTTAGTATTCCTTTCAATAAACTTTTCTTGGACACTAGATACATCAAATGTGTGAACATAAATGGTCTGGGAGCCCCAGCCCTATGCAACGAACTTCTGCCACTGCACAGTTCTGATGACTTTTCTGTCATATAGTTCATTAGTTGATTTTTTGCGTTGTGTCATCTGGAAACAACATATTTATGTTCTGGATTCATAATAATGTTGTGATAGTGGTGGTGAGTCTGGTGACAGAATATTTCAGAATGTTGTTATGCGTTTTACTTCTTTTTTATGCATTTTGGACATCCTAATTTACTTGAGTTGCGTAAGATGATAGGATTCTGGTACTTCCCTTGTTATCCAAGCGCCCAATTTCAATGCCTTTATTTGATCACAAATGAGGTCTCCTTGTATCTAGGCAAATTTAATTGGTTTTCAACAACGTGTTTGGATCCACTTTTAGGAGGGAGGGTGAGGGGGAATGAAAGGAAGGGAAGGGGAGGGGAGGAATAATGATTTTTTTTCCCATGTTTGGGGTATTTTATTAGATTTTGTTTAGGTAACGTCCCAACCCATTTCGCTCCACCTCCAATTCCCTCCAACCCATTTTGCACAAGGGAAAGTCCCTCCCTTTCCCTCCATATCCCTTCACCCAAAAAAAAAGGGTAATGTAATTTTTATTTATCCTTTAGGGTGTTTTTTGATTGAGATATTTGGAGGGAAAAGAAAGGGAGGGAGAGTACGAGACTTAAAATCCTTGTTTGGATAGCAAATAAGGGTAGAGGGAAATAAAGGGGAAAAGATTTGGAGGGATCTATTTTCCCTCCTCGACGACAAATCAAAATCTCTCCACAATAGGCAAGATTTGGAGGGAAATTGTATCCAAATTCCAAACACCCACATCGTATTCCACCTCCCCTTCCCTTCTCTCCCTTTCTCTTCCCTCCTCCTCCCCTCCCTTTCCCCGCACTTTTGCTATCCCAACACACCCTTAATCTCTTTGAAGAGTTTGTCATAGATATATCTGAAGAAAGGATAAGGAGTATTGTCCAGGTTTCATTTATATTAACTTGTTTGTTCTTCTGTATACGCAGGGATGGTAGGATCAAAGTACTTGGAGGAGACAATATTGAAGGTCTTTTAATATCCCCTAAACAATTGCCTTACAAAAATTTGAAGGTATGCGCAATTAAAGTTTAACCATGTAGCCTGCAAATATTATCATTTTACATAAAGTATTTTGTTCGTCTGGTCTCATGTATGTTACTATTGTACATCTTGTTACTCTTCTGACTGGGTTAACCTTAATTCCTCTTTGGGCTGTAAATGGTATGAAATCCATGTACGAGTACTAATTGTTTTAGCAAAATATTGTGTTGGGATATATTATAAAGGTTCTCCAGAGTGGAAGTTTGTCACTTCATAATTCTTTGAATGGCATCGTGATGGCATTGCATAAGTATTTGCGTTTGTGCTGGGCATCTACAGGGGTACACAACCCAACATTAGGGTTACTGCATGCAATAATTAAATAATTGGGTACTCTAATGTGCACAATACCACACCCGAGGGTATTTTGCGCACCAGTTTCTTAACTCTCTTTTCTGGTGCATAAAAATTGCATTTATTTTCACCGACTGCCCCATCATATTTTCGATCATAAATATTGTTATTTGAAGAGAAACAAATAGGCAAGCATCGATTGGAATTTCATTTCATTAGTTTAAGTGTTTCTAAACTCCTAACGAATTAAAAGGACAACTATGTCCGTAAAGCCTTATTTTGTGACCAAAATTTGGGAAATGTCAGCTTTGAAGTTAACAAATTTACGGAAAAATTACAGTGAGTGATATAAAGGACCGACAGTGAATGAATGAAAGTTAAGGTGGTTCTGTAATGCTGGAAATAGTTACTCTCTTTGTCGCTGTTTTGTTTTCGAACATTGATATCAAGAGGTTACATTTCTATATTGGGCATGGTTTTGGTGACGGAGATTACATATTTGACATCACCAATCTACCATGACCAACTCTTCCCTATTCTCTACCAGCCATGGTAGTAAATTGTGGTATTCGAATATTGGCAATGAAATATGAATTAAGCATGTACTTCTGCTATTCATCGAATAAATCATCGGGATTGTTCTTTATCAGTGATATGGGCAGTCTGTGTAGGATAGATTGTGCCTAGGAGCATCCAATGTGTCTGCAATGACAAACAATGGCTATTCTTATAGTAGTTTATTTAATCGAAAATTTAGTCTGGTTAAGTTGAAATTTTGTACGTAACGGCAGATATCTTGAGTCTATGTTACTCCAAGTCTTCACTTTGGTTGCGCGACATGTGTCCAACACTTGAAGTTTTGGATACTACACGACACTTCGACACTCCAACCCTTCATTTTACACCAAAATATTGAAAAATTCTTGAAAATAACCGTATACGACACTCCGACACCGTGCCATGTCCGACACTTGAATCTGAGTTAGAGTAAGATAGCTTGCGTGTAGTTCGATATTTGATATTATACTGTGATACACCCTAGAGCCTAGACCAAGCTTCCAGATAGCCTTAACGGCTGCCACCAGCCTTAACCCAACCCTCCTCTCCCTGCACAGACAACCTCCACCATATCTGATCATTGCCGATAAATGTTTAATACTATTTCCAGTATCAAACTTAGCCGCTCCAACACATCTCCACCACCCTAGCCTTCACCCACAGTACCTACACGTCCCCCCACCCCCACCCCACACACTCTAGATTCATCCACAAAGTAACATGGCACACCTGCCCTCTTAATGCTAATTGTAATGTTAGTTGATCCTGAGCCCTTAGCCCACACAAAAATGTCAAGCAAGAGAAGGCGCAAGGATAGAAAACGCCACGTGCTCATGTCAGTGGGGTGAGTCGTGGTGGATAGAGAAGGTTGTCTTGTGGAGAGTTGGAGATTTGAGGTTACCGGATTCTGTGATGGAGAAGATGCTCGGCAATGGAGGTAGTTCAGGGGGTGGTGGACTGCGATTGATGCCTTAGGCAGAAGTAGTCTTACACTCTTACCCTACTTGTCTTGCTCTACCTAAACAGCCATTCAGAAACCAAACATAAACTATTGTCTCAAGCAAAGGGAGTATGATAGATGGTTTCTTGCAAAGTAACATAGTATATATGCTATATTTGGTAAATTCTCTTTACACATTGCTTGGAAATTGCCTCTAGCAAGTGAACTTTATGCGGATATGTTAAGATTGTTACAAAGTTAGGGACAATCTTTTTGCATGGCCCAGTATTTTTTGTCCTTTTAATTATCTCATGCATTTTTTTTCTTGCAGTTCCTGCAAAACAAAGGTTATTTGGTTGGAATCGTGAATGATAATGATATTCAGGTCAGTACATAATCTCTGGGGAATTAACGATCGGACAGCCTTTTGAATATGTGATTGCTGGATGTAATATATGTTATCCATGGTAACTACTCCCTCTGCCCGGTTGAATTACATACTTTTGCTGTTTACACGAGTTTTAAAAAAGTGGTAAAAGTACAAAAAATAATGGAAAAGTAGCTAAAGTTATGGATTGAAAAGTGATTGTACTAACCTACCCTTATTTATTGTGGGCCAACTTTATACGAATGAGAAAAGATGAGGGTATATTGGTATTTTAAAGTGGGTAAAGTTACCTTAAACAGAAACGTATGGATTCAAATTGAACATCCCAAAACAGAACATATTTGAAATTCAACCGAATGGAGGGAGTAGTTTGTATCTTTATATTGGTTCTCTGAGTGTTACGTGCTAAGCCCTCAGATTCAGAACAATGATGTAGCAAGAGTATGTCTCAGTTTCGCTGCATATGTTGGTCAGTCAGCTGTACTTATATCAGATTTTAGGACAAAGATAAAGTGTACAAGGTCACTTGAATCAAAGGTGTAGTTGATGTAATCTGATAAAAATGTCTTTTGCTGACATCGTAAACATTTGGTAGTATTGCTTGGCAAATAATGAGTGATATCCAATGCTTCTCTTCTCAAAGCAAAGATTCTTGGTAATTGAATGGGTTTCTAACATTGAAAGTTGAAATGATGCACTCATGAGCAGTAGAGTCCTCAAAGAGTCAAAGTTACTGAGATTTAGTTTGAAGTAGATTTTAACATGCAAAGAGCATTTCCTTTAACTCACTAGACAGTCCAGGTAACAAGTAAACAATGTGTTTGGAGTTAATTATATGGCATTCTTGCCTTCACGATGAATACCTTTAACAGAAATGTCGTACAATACTAGCAATGAAAGAATAGTTTGTCGAGGAAGGTTCTCCGATACTGATAGTCGTGTATAAATCTTCGCTGGATTCTTACAAGTTGACTTGGCCTATTATTACTTCTCTAGAGGGTTATTCTATTTCTTTTAGACTGTTTTAGATATGTAAACATCTGTATAGGCAGATAACAACAGTGTAACTCGATATACATCCCTTTTATTTTTCAGGTCTGGAATTTGGAGAGCAGATCTCTTTCGTGTAGTCTGCAATGGGAGTCCAATATAACTGCTTTTTCTGTAATTTCTGGGTCCCTGTTCATGTATATCACCAATACTTTCTTTTAAATCTATTCAAATTTTCTTGTTGGATTTTGGATCTATTTTTCTGCTTGGGGAACATCATCTAATGTAACATATGGCATTGTCTTTTCCATTTTGTAGGATATTAGGAGATGAGTTTGGAGAAGTCTCAATTTTGAAGTATGCTCCTGAAGATGGAAAACTTGTACAGATGCCATATCACATTTCTCCTCATATAATTGCTGGTAACACTATTCTCAACTTCCTGCTATACTGATACTCTTTTGCTTTTAATATTCTGATTGTACCGGAACTCTGGATGGGCAAGTTTTTAGAGTCAGGTGTGGGTTGTCCAACTATTTTGTTGATATAATGTTGTATTATTCACTAGCTTGACTATTGAATTTTCCAGTAGTTTGTTTACACTCCGTTATAGGAATTGAATATTGAATGCCAAAATTGGAGCAGAAAGTTACTCCTTCCCCTTCAAATCCAAATACCAAACACCAGGGTCCCACCTTTTTGTGAGGAGCATTTTTAATTTATGGGGAGTGTTAGGGAGGGAGTATTTTTTAGCGTATCAGAGAATATGTCACCTTGTATTGACATATCTTTGGCTGTTGTCTTACCTCCTATATTTGCTCTTTTTATTTATAAATGACACTGTTATTTGGCTGCTTTTTTGTACAAGATTATCTTAAGAAATTGAGTTGACTGTTTTACAGAGAAGACTGGCATCATTATTCCTACTGACCAACCTGTTGCTGGGGTTCTTCCTCAACCTTCTTATTTTGGTGACAGGCAAGTGGTTGTGAACATTTCTTGTTCTTTTTCAATGAATGATGTTATTTTCTAAGGAGTTTTGTGTTTAACAAATAAGCTCTTCTCTTCATTCAGTCAAGCTAGAAGTTCTACTACCCACTACATATTGCTTAATGAAAAAACTCATTGAAAATTGTTATTCGGTGCTATAAATTTCAGGAAAGCTATTTATTTATTCCCTGATCTATATACTTTTATCACCTTGCAGAATATTGATTGCATACCAATATGGCTTAATCATTCTGTGGGACGTTATTACAGCTGAGGTTGTAGTCTTTAAAGGCGACAAGGATTTACTTATTAAGGGTCACTTGTCTGATTCGTCTCGTAAATTAGATGTTGATCCACTCAACAACGCACTTGAAGATATGTATGAAAAAGAAATAAGCGCTCTTTGCTGGGCATCTTCGATAGGCTCGATCCTTGCTGTTGGATATATAGATGGAGATATATTACTTTGGGATTTACGAGCTCCATTTAAGTGTAATAAAACTGGTGATTCATTCAATGATGTTGTAAAGCTTCAGTTATCTTCAGCTGAAAAGAGGCTTCCTGTCATTATTCTGCACTGGTCTGAGGTTAACGTATCTCAGAACAGCTCCAGTGGCCAACTTTTTGTTTATGGTGGCTGCGAAATTGGATCTGAAGAAGCTATAACGGTTAGGTTTCACTCCAGTCTTGGCTGTCTTTGCTGTTTAGTATTTTTGATTGTTTTGTTCCTCAGTAGTTTTGTTAGCATTTTAATTGTTGATTCCATAGCCGTAAGTAATGTGTTGGTGCTATGAGGATGTGACCTGAGTTTCTCCACTTGTTTGTGTCATTTTTGGATAGCATTAAGCTCTTTCATTTTGTTTTGCAATTCTATGTGCCAATGATATTTTGACTGTCAATTCCAACTGGAGCCATTTTGTCTGTCAGGCACTCAGACACTTTGATGCTAGTCTGAAGGGGAAAAGTTACACTTTTTCATTGCTTTTCTTTATTAGCAACGGAAATGACCTCTCCCATGTTTTCAGGCCTTTGTAAGTGTACCCTATATTTTAATGCGAAGGATGTTTCGTGTTAGACTCTTGGATCATACCCAAGTCTGACACCTGGACCCAAGTTCAAGCATGATAGGTCTGTGCCGCCCGATGTAAGCGGGTTTATATTTGGAAAGCAGAGCACTCACTCACATCGGGATCATGGATCCTGTGGGAGTGAAGAGGTGTGGAGTTGGACAAAGATTATTATGTCTTTGATGTACTCCTTCTCTTCATTGGAGTAGCTGTTGGTTTCAGAAAGCAAATGTTTTACACGATAATGCATTACTGCTATATGGCTTATAAGATTCTTGTTATTGTGTACTAGAGTTTATGTTGTGCATTCAGCGTCGTACTAGATTAAGTTTATGTAGTTTGGTGTAATTATAATAAAGATTGGTGTGTGATCAATATGTTAGGATAGGACTTATAGGAGTCTGGTTTTCTTTTGTCTTCCATTTTGGTGTTAAGTAAACCCGCCGTTACTCTTCTGTACCCTTATGGAGTGGAGGCTTCCGGGGAGGGTTCTCTAGAATAGTTACAGCATTACAGGTAGTGTCACATACATCTAGACATACCCAAAGACTACTAGGGATGGGGTCAATGGTGAATTATCGTGGGTGAAGTTGCGCATCACCCATCTAACTCCCTGTGTTATCACATTTTGTGTCAGGTTGTGAGCATGAAATGGTCTCCTGGCATGGAAACTTTAAAAAGTGTTAGCCGTGTGGATCTTGCCGTGCATAGTGCTTTTGCAGACATGGTTTTCTTATCTTCCCTCGGGACGCCTGCAAAGAGTCAATATGATGGCCTTTTTGTATTGACAAGACCTGGCGAGTTGCAGTTTTATGATATGAAGTTTTTGTCTTCTTTAGCTTCTCAGCATGAGAGAAAATCACATGCATCAGGTGTTAAATTTCATGTGGCAATCCCCACTACTGATCCACAAATGACAGCTACCAAACTCAGCTCACATGCATATGATGGAAATGTGTCAGCGTGGTTGTCGGAGGTACATAACTTTTGTACAGCTTCACAATCATGAATTTTTTTACAAATTTTCCTGCTCAAGATTTTTTTTATTGTTGTAGATAACTTCATTTGGTTCAACACTGAGCCCAGGTAAATGCACAAAGTGGCCATTATCAGGGGGTACATGGAATGAAGGTTCATCTGCTGATGAAAAGCCAGAGAAACGAATATACATAGCTGGGTACAAAGATGGAGCTGTCCGAGTTTGGAATGTAACTAAATCAAAATTTTCACTGGTGTCCTATTTAGAAGGTCAGGTTAGTGTTCCATCAATTGTAATATTGCTAACTGTTGGAATATAACCCACATGTGAGTGTCTCACATTGCTTGGAGAAGAGAGATTGTACCTCCCTTGCGTTTGTCAGGTGGTCCGTCTCTTCTTCGTTCGGGTAGGGCCCAGGCGGTCAGGCCCATTTTCATGTTCTAACTTGTAACATGGTATCAGGAAGGGACCTCACATGTGAGGGGGATTGTTGGAATATAACCCACATGTGAGTGTCCCACCTTGCTTGGAGAAGATAGATTGTACCACTTTATAAACCAAGGGGGCTACTCCTCCTACTGACAATTGGTTTTAGGATGGAACCTCCCCGTGTTTGTGAGTGGTCCGTCTCTCCTCCGTTCGGGTAAGGCCCAGGCCCATTTTCATGTTCTAACACAGACCTTGGATAATTCAACAACGCCGGCAGCATAGTGTCTCAAAGGCTCTCACTTTGTGTTGGAAGTATAGAATGGCTATTTCATGATGACCCAAAGTGGTAACTGTATAGATAATTGTGTGAACTGGTGCTACTTCAGAATGTAAGAAGCTTAAATAGTTCAATGACTCATTTTTCTTTTTTTAGCAATATAAATGAAAACCATGAAGGGGAGCCTTGGCGCACCCGTTAAAGTGCTGCTTCGTGACCGTGAGGTCACGGGTTCAAGTCCTGGGAGCGGCCTCCTGCCAAAATGGCAAGGGAGGGCTTGCCCCAATTACACCCTTGTGGTGGGGCCCTTCCCGAACCCTCGCCTAGCGGGGACGCCATCGTGCAGCGGGCTGCCCATTTTTTTTTATAAATGAGAACCATAAAATATTAAGGGGAATTTGGTAAGGGGTCCAATTCCCTTTGTTGATGTTTGTTTGATACTTTTTCCCATACCCTTTACTCCTTTTTAGATTAGTTTTACACCCCATCCTTAGATTGATTCCCCCACCTGGCCAGATTGATTCCCCCACCTGGCCACCCCCAAAGGGTTCCCAAACCGTTACCTTATTAGTTATTACCTCCGTCACCACCCCTTCAACCACCAACATCCATCACAATATTCACAAAGCCTCGCCACTTACATCGGCACCACCACTAGCGAAAACGTCGGCTCTCCCTCGATTTGCTGCCCCCCGCCGACCTCCTCCATCCCATCCAACCTCGTCGTACCCCCACTTATTCCCGTCGCGATCCACACTACTACCCGCTGAATCCCATACCCAACCTTGGAAATCCCTTCACCATCACTCGAAACCTCTTCCTCTCCCTCAGAAACACACTCGAGATATCAAGTGTGGAGGAGGCAGGAGAGAATCTCGGCTCCGATTCTGGCGGTGGTAGTGGTGGGGGTGGTTTGTGGTGGTAGGAGTGGATTTGGGATGGTTGGTGGGTTGGAGGGATATTTTGTCACACTGTTACCTATTCAATAGCAAAACACATGAGAGAATGAGGGGTTATCCCTTTACTTAGTTTTCCTTTGGCTGATAACATTTCTTTACTTCTTCTCGAACCCAACGCCCCTTAAGTATTTAGCTTTATTGGAAATGGAAGCTTGGGTAAAGGGGTATTAGAACATGTACAATAGTTAAACAAGGAGAGTTCCTCTTTCACTCTTGATGTGCACTCCCGCTCATTAGAAATTGAAAACCAATTTTACACTACAATAACAAAACTCTTTTACATGCTCTCCACTCAAATTTTTGTCCCGTATTATTTATTTATATATATACAAAATATTATTAAGAAGTAATTTTTTCTCTCGCATTTTCACTTGTTATTGCCCACTTTAAGTGAACAGCTAGCTCTCCTTTGTTCCTCTCCATTTTCACTTGTCATAGGGAGCTCCTCTCCATTGTTATTGATTGGGAGTACATAAAAGCAAAGGAGAATACCTTAATGTGAGGAAAAAACACTAAATTTTGCTCTCTAATATTTGGGACCACTTTGGAGAGCACCTTTGAGAGCTCCTATTGTACTTGCTCTTAGATAGTGCATTCAACTTATGTTAAATTTGTAGTGTTGTTTGGTTTAAGCTATTGTCTTAATCTCTTCAGGTGCCTGGCATTGAAAATGTGGGTTCAAATATTTCCGTCACATCATTAGACTTTTGTGAGTCAACAATGAATTTGGCTGTTGGATCCGAGTGTGGTGCGGTAAGAAATTTTTTCCCCTGTTTTTAGGAGGATTATCCATTATCAAGTTCATCGATGACAGTATTTGATTATTTAACCTTGCTATCCTGTACTTAGGTTCGTGTTTACAGCCTGACTAGTGGGAGTGGAACAAAGCTTCACTGGGTTAAACATTCTGAACAGAAAGGTGATTACGGACGAACTTGTCATGTTAAACAGAGTATATAAGTTGTCCATATATTTGCTGCTGAGCCTAATTGTGTTGCTTTGAGCCTCCGGCTCAGGTGCAAGTGTCCTACATGACACGTCTAATGTCGCACATGGCTATTTTGTGAGAATTGAGAAGGTTCATGTTTTTGACTAAACTGAAGTGCTGAAGTGTCATGTCACTTAGAAGCGCAAAGTGTCGTACATGTGGTGCTCAGCCAACGTGAAGTGGCCCAAGTAACCTGGATGGCTACTAACTTTTGGTTGATGACTTGACGTTTGCTATATAATTACAGTTTATGATATGGCACCCAGTAAGGGACCTCATTGCAAAGCTGTATTCTCGCTGGTGAATGCTCGTGTGCAGTCACTTCAGTTTTCTCTGTCTGGAATCAAACTTGCTGTGGGGTTTGAAAGCAGTGATGTTAGTTTTCTTTTCCTTTCTTTGAATGCAGTTAATATTTTAAGGCTGTTTCATGGAAGAGTATTTCTTTGATAATCTTAATATCTTCGTTTGGTGTTTTATTGTAGTCCAAGTTGTTTCTGACTACTTTTGCCTTTTATACTCCTCATTTCAGGTAGCAGTTCTTGACATGCGATCTCTATCAGTTCTGTTTTTTACAAACTCAGTAGCCGGCTCTACATCTCCAATCATGTCAGCAATTTTAAAGACGTTTTCAGATGTGCATGAGTTCAGCGAAGGATCCAAGCATATGGGATCCGAAAATACAGAGCAACCTACTGGAGAATTAGTATTCACTGTCACCCAAGATTCAAAAGTGAATGTCCTGGATTCTGGGACTGGTAGCACTATCACCACACGTCCTTTACATTTGAAGAAAGAGCATAAAGCAATTAGCATATATGTCTTAGGCAAGTCGTCAGTCAATAAAGATATTATGTTGATTCATGTATGCTACTGTTTGAATTTTTACTAAACTCCATCTTTCGTTTAGAGGAAAGTGAATTCTCGTCTAAATCTCCAAATACAAGTGAATCAAGAGGCACTGAGTACTTCTGCAATGGAGAAAAGTTAATGGATTCACTGCTTTTGCTATGTTGTGAGGATGTGCTTTGTTTATACCAAATGAGATCAGTGATTCAGGTAATTCAATAAACTGTACTTGGAGTTATTCCCGAATGTATAATTTGTTTGTAACCTTACCGTCAAACCTTTCTAGGGTGAAGATAAACCTGTTTGCAAGGTGAACCTTGCAAAATCTTGTTGCTGGACTTCCATCCTCAGAAAAGATGACAAAATCGGGCTTATCTTGGTCTACCAGTCTGGAACTATTGAAATAAGGTACAAAATCATTCTCTGAATTGGTATGCAATCTCGGTTAGAGGCTTATTTTGAAATTGGTTGCCACGGCCTAATCTGAGTTATCCAACATATATGTGGCAAATGCCTTCACAAAATATGGTCACAGTAAACTTCAAAGCTGTGTTAACTTGGCCACTATTTGGTGCTGTGGCCCAGATTTACCAAGATGGGCATGCGTAACACTCTACTTGTGGTTTCTTCGTCTACATCTGACTTCATTTCTCCCTTCAACTGCATATTCAAAAATGTTGTTTATACATTTTGTCCACAGATTGCTTCCAAGCCTAGAGCTGCTGCTAGAAAGCTCCATAAATTCAGCTGTAAGGTGGAATTTTAGATCAAACATGGAGAATCTGACAAGTTCTACAGATCAAGGGCTTATCAGTCTGGTAGCGTATTTTCATCTGTTAACAGCGATGAAGGACTAACAATAATGTCATCTCATGTCTTGCGCATTTGTCTAAACAATTTATTTGCTACATCAGAAAACTAATTTTTTAGATTTTGCAGGTGAATGGGGACGAGGTAGTTTTCTTGTCATTGTCTACTGGTGAAAATGAAACAATGTACTGTTAGTCTTTACTCTTTTGTCCTAATATGTGATACTTTTCTTAGTGACTAAATCTCTGACAAATGTTTTTTTTTTCAAGATTTTTGGAATCATTACCTTTGCTTCATGACAAAGTCATGTCTACTGCTGCTGATGCTGCTATTTCCTACTCTATCAAACATAAGAAACAGGTGAAGCTTATGAGTTGTCACATAATTTATACAATGGATACATGTTATTAGCCTCTTATATGGAGTGCTGTTGCCTTGTGACAGGTTGCTGCATCAGGTATTCTGGGTGGTATCGTTAAGGGATTTAAAAAGGAATCAAATAATACAAATGATCCTCCATCGCTTACAAACTTTCTCCAACTAGAGAGGATATTTTCTCATCCAGTAGTTACCGACTCAACTCTAACCACCTTAGAATATAAGGAAGAAGAAGAAGAAGGCGAGGAGCTTGATATAGGTCTTATTCTCTTTTCAATTTTCATGGCCATGATGCATTTTATTATCTCTTCTAATTCCTCAATTTTTCTGATTTTTGTTTCCTTGAATCTAGATGATCTCGAAATTGATGATCCCATATTGCCAGCTGCAACTTCTTCCAATCAGGGTAACTTGATGAGTATTCTCTTCGAACATAGTAACAATTTGAATTCTCTTAATTGAAGCTGTTTTATATATTCTTGTAGTTCTTAATCATGTTTGTAAGTATTGCAGCAAAGGGGAAAGCGACTGGGAAACTCAAAGACAGTCTATTTGGAGGCAAGCATATGGATATGAAACCCAAAACCAGAACCCCAGAAGAGATTATGGCAGCATATAGGGGAGCTGAGGTAATTATGCTAACTACACTGTTCGATTACTTCAATTTTTTTTTTTTGCTTTTTCTTTTGTCCTGCTTTCCGTCCGGGGAACTGAGGCTACCTCTAACGCTGCTTTCAGTGTTCGCCGTTTTTAAGAGGACAAAGTTGTTCCTAATTGGCGTATTCTTAATGTTGACTAATTCTTTTATCAGTATGCGTCTGCTGCTGCTGAACGTGCGAAAAACAAACTTCTGGAACGGCAAGAGAAACTTGAGGTGATGTTTATCAACCCTAAGCCAACTGTGTATCTTATATAGTTTCTTTGATTTGTCCGAAACAGAATTAGAGCATTAATTTTTCTCTCGCATACGCATAGAATCATTTTTAGGAGCAGCAAATTCGCTGGGGAGTTCATTGAAATATTGACATAGTAGCTGAATAAAATATAAGTGGATGATTGGCTGGACAATACTATATGTTAGTTCTTAAATTACCAACAAGCTGCAGTCTTTACGGCGTTATTTACATAGGAAAGTACAAAGAAGATTTATGATACACAATCCTGGCAGTTGGTGGCTTTTTGGGAAGTTAGAGACTTAGAGGTGTTCGGTCTAGCCTGTTGCAAGTTAAGGCGAGTAAGAGATTCATTAGATACATATAGTGGTATCATTTGTTTCGTTAGAAAAAGACATTGAAGGATGTAAGTTGCAATAGGCAATTATAAAGCACCAGTTCTCATACAAGAGGATCTTGAGGTAAGATTATCATGATCCCTTACCACGAGACCAACCCATAGGTGATTATGACTTTTTGAGAAGTGTGTAGATGACTGGTGAGTGCCTTGGTGGGTAAATGGGCGGAGTTTTTCATTTAAGTGGATTGGTCTTATTACTTTTATTATGTTATTGTGAGATCGTTTTAAAGGAGAACGACTCTTTAAAAGTTGGACATACATGTAGCTAAAGAGGGAAGGCTGATTAGAAACGTGTCCTTTATTATTTGTTGGGAAAAGGCTATAATTGTGTGCCTAACCTCTCTATGTACCGCTTGGACCTGGTGTCACTTTGTAGACATTGGATTTATGATGGTAGGGGGTAGGGTGTGAGGAGACGAGGACAGGGGTATTTTTTTTATTTTATTTTTCATTAATTTATCTTTCTTTTCCTCTCACAAATTCTCTCGTTTTTCTTTATTTTCATCTGTCTCCTTTTATTGGGAATATAATTGACCGTGTGTGCATGGGGCACAAACTTGGAGTACTTTAGGATCGGGAAATCTCTATAATTACATTAGTATATTACACATGCCCTTCATTTTAAGTTGCAAGCACAAAAGAGCATATAAAGTAGCAAAATTAGAACACAGATGCTGGTTTATAAATCAATCCTCCCAATGACTGTACACGATCCTAGCGGATCTTGTACGATCCTTTATGATACTAACAGAGTACTCGATTATGAGCAATCTTAAAAGCTCTACAAGTAGAACGACCCCACATTCCCACAAGTATGTGAATCATTTTCCTGATTTGGATCGTCGGATCGTAAGGTCCCATCTGGATCATGATTCTAAGAGCTATGACTTTTGGACACATGTGACTGTATGTAAATTTGACGGGGAGCTTTTTCAACCCCCCCCCCCCCCCCCCCCCCCCCTATACGTAGAGATAACCTCATTAATTGCATATTTGCATGTGCTTCCTTTTTTCCATTTTTGGTTTTTGATGGAGTAACTAGATATTCTTAACATATTGAAAAACTCGTTGGTGACTTTTAAATTCAGAGAATCGGCCAAAGAACAGAAGATCTCCGAAATGAAGCAGAGGATTTTGCATCAATGGCTCATGAACTTGCAAAAACAATGGAATCACGTAAGAGGTGGTGGAAGATTTGAAGTTTTGTGTCTAATGTCATTAGACAACGGAGTATTTGCAGGACGAAATCTCTTATTGTTTGTCACTTGTGTCAAGGGATTTCCTCTTGTACAAAAACTGGTATCCGAGTATTGTATCCGTTAAAGATGATGAGGTTTCACGTTACATTTCTCATTTTATAATGGAGTTTATGGCTCTCTTACATACGAGAGACAAAAAGGAACGTATATCGGATGTATTATTTTATATATATATTTTTTGAGTATGTGTATTTTTTTTGGTTTAGTTCAAAATTTTTTTTTGTTTTTGAGTATAAGTGCATTTTTTCTAAATTTGTTAAAACTTATAAATTGAATTTTAAGTTTTTTCCATCAGAATTCAAATTTAACTTAGCTTATATGTAATGTTTTTGAATTTTATTGTAATTTTTGAACTTAATGTTTAATTAAATGAACCTATAAACTTTATAGTAAAACTCGTAAACTTTAAAATAAAATTCAAAAATTTTATTATAATACTTAAAAACTACGAAATTGGTGATAATGCTTCAAATGTATAAACGAATTACTTGAATACAATGGTCATGAGCTCATGACCAAGACTTTGGCCAACTTATTGTGTACGTAAATTTTCAAATCGTTGACAAAGCTTGTGCTCAATGTTTTGTCACCAAACATCTATAATCTTGGAATAATACTTTCTACTATTCAACCTAATATTTCCCTTTTATTTTAGTATCTCTTCTATATAAAAACTTTAGAGAAAAAGGAGCTTTATGCTCAAATATGAACGAGTACTAATTTTCGTTTTATTTTTTGATTAAATGTTAAATAATTGTGGATGTAATAATGATGGCTCCAAGAGCCAAAACATGTAGTCGTCTTTTTTACCGCGGTAAAAAAAATCATCTACAATTATTCGGTATCAGTGCAATAAGTAAAATTAGCTTAAGGCCGATTGGCATACTACTACCTATTAAAGTTAGAAATTTTCAAATTACTACCTAATAAGTCTATTTATGTAAAATACACCCTAAAATCCTACAACTAAATAGAAACTACTACTAATTAGACGGAAAATGAGAGTTTGCAACTAATAAGTCATCGGAGTTTATGTTAAGACTATTCTACCCTCACACTATAATAATTACCCAGTTTCACTCCCTGACATTTACTTTCCTTACTTTTAACCTAAAGCATCACAGTAAATCAAAATTACAACGATTAATCACCAAAATCAAGCACTTTTCATCATCGTCATCATCCCGGATCATCTTTCCATCATAGATACAGGTCGACTACTTCTATTTCTTACTTGTTTGCGTTGTTTTCCATGGGTATGGCATGTCTAAGTAATGAGGCGAATATACCTTATTCACCTCTCCATTTGTAGTACAGAAAAATGGCTAGACAAATGAAATGCAATTTTCCACAAGAATTGAAAATAGAAATCTTGAAATATAAATTCTTATTGAAAACGGACACTATCTGTCACAAGCTGGACGGATAGTGCCCTCTCACAATATGCAAGTGGCAAAACCTATTGGTGCTCCATTTCATGTTATACGAGAATGCGAAAGTAACAATGTAAAGATCAGAAAAGATGTAACCAGATTTGTAGTGATGTGGTGATGGAACCACTGCCTTGAAAACTATTTCCGGTACGACCGTGGTGGCGATCAGTAGATGACCGGTAGTCCCCCAAGGTTTCAGACTACTGCACTCAAAACCGCCCACTCGATACTGAGAGCATTGGAACGATTTTACTTAGCTTTACCCAGAAATACTGGAGAGAAAATCCAAGGAAATTCCGGAAAAGGCTCACAACTCGGGATCACCGGAATTGGGATGTTGCGCGTAGTTCTATCCCTCTTGTTTCCTCTTAAAAAACTTGTCATAGCCTGGAAGTAAAGTAGAAGAAAAAAATCAAACTCCATTCCATACTTAGTGAACTCGAATTTTTAGGGCTTAGGGTCAAAAATCCGTTAGTCTATACTAAACACAACATATAATAGCATGAAAAGCATAGGAATCATGTGAGTAGACAACATAGGGAAGAATTTAAGCAAATAACACAAGGTTTAAGCACAAATTTTAGCAAAAACGAATTAAACCCTAGAAATCTCGAAAATTACCTCAAAGATGAGCAAATTGGATGAATTAATCCAAAAGAAGAACAATGGAAAGATGTAAGATGAAGCAAATGATGATAGCAACAAAAACTAGGTGATTTAAGTGAGTAACAATGGAGATTGAAGAAAAAGGGCTGTCGAAATTAAGAGTGGAAAGGGAAAGGGACTGTCGAATTTTTGGGAGAAATGGGGATTATTTTTCTCATAACCGTAAAAAGCAAACACGGGGCTGGATTGGACAGGGCACTCGATCGAGTGCTCCAGATTTCGCTAATTTTTAGTGCACGCTGTTGTGGCTGGTGTCCTTGACGGTTAGTACAATGAGTTATTAAATCTCTAAAAGGATCACAAGGGCATACTTTGGTATTATTATCAGTTGATCCACGTTTATCAATAACGGTTGGCTTGCTAGATAAGTTTGACGTTATTGTCATACGGATGACGGTGATCAACTGGTCCCTATACGTCACACCTATAGGACACATTTGAGAGATGTGAACGTATGAAAATACAGTCACATTTATGCTGAATACAACTAAACAGTTAGTCAGAGGTATTGACTATTAAATTAGTCAATGAGATGTTGAGATAATTATTTAATACAGATTAAATAATTTTAGCTAATACGGATTACATGATTAATTTGTAAATTAAATATAAACGGTTATATTTAATTGAATTCGTGTATTAATATAAACAGTAATATTAATTGACCTAATTATACAATATCGTACTTTTTATCAGACCATTATTAATGTATCGACTGCATTAATATCTGATAACATGTATACGATTTATAATTAAAACCCGCGGATTATATTTTAGCTTTAAGGTCAATTCACGAAAGAGCATAATGTAAGAGTGGAAAGCCCACTCTCACCTTTTGACCTATTTCGGCCGACCAAGTGTTACAAAAGGAGAGGAACTCTCCTTTTGTCAGGTGATTGAAACACTGGTAATTTTATAATTCATAAAATTAGGGTTTTGAGAACTGTCTTTTCCCAAAACCTAGATCTCACACCTTAAAACCCCCAAAAACTTTGCCCATATTGCAAGGCAATTGGAGAGCATTTCTAACACACGCGACATCATCTCAGACGGGTCTTGGGTGCAAGTTATAGGAGGGAATTCCCATTAATTCCTGTTCTTAGGCCATTCGCGCAAAGGACCTAAGGTTGTATTCTCTCGTTCATGTTTTTCATCTTATGACTATATTCACATGTGCAATTTTCGTTATAATCCTGTAAATTTAAGGGTGCATACATGATTATTCCCCATAAGTGGTATCAGAGCCATGGCCACGAAAATTTTACAATTGTGTTTTTCATAAGAAGTTTTAAAAACCGGTTTTTGAAAACTCGTTTGATGTCTCGGCCGTGTGCCCTAGTGTGAGTAATCGATCATGTTTTTTCGATTTTGATTTGTATATTGTTGATTAATCGATATTTTTAGCAATATATAAATCACTTGTTGGTATTTTTTGTTGATTTACACGTATTAAATCAAGGATAAATACATGTTTTGTTCTTTTTCATAGCAGCGTATGTAGGATTCCACGAACGAGCGTATTTCTACTTGTTCGTAGCATTCTTCTGCTTCCCGTCACTCGATCGAGCACTTTTTGGCTCGATCGAGCAGTTTTTGCAGAAACTTGTCACTCGATCGAGCACTTTTTGGCTCGATCGAGCATTTTGGATTATACGAACGAGCGAATTACTACTCGTTCGTAGTCTGCCTCGATAACCCGTCACTCGATCGAGACTTGCTGTACTCGATCGAGTGACACTGTTCCTCGATCGACCCTGTTTTAACCCGATCGAGCAGTTTTCAGGGTATTTTTTTAATTTTTCTGAAAAAATTTGGTTTTCTGAAATTTTTTTGGGTTCGATCGAGCACCTGTTTTACTCGATCGAGCGATTCGTCTGTCAAGGTTACTCGATCGAGTACTCTAGTGACTCGATCGAGCAAACCCTGTTTTGGCAGAATTTCGAAAATAAAATTTTTATTTTGTTTTCCTTTGGCCCATGGTAATATACTATATACGGAAATAGTATATTAACTTTTGTGAAACGGTTCACACTCGTCAGATACATATTATTTTAAAACGGTTTAAAATAATGGATTATAAGTATATTAAGATTAATGTGACTGAAACGGTTTAATCACATAATTTTAATCTGGTAAGGTGGTTTGGTAAAATTTATTAAACATAATAACGGTATTATGTCACGTATGAATTTGTTTTAGTTGATGCATTTTATTTATCGTCTTGTGAATGCTATTGAATGCTTTTATAACGTATTTAATTTTTGCAAACGGTTGTAACTTAGTGTGGCCTTCGTAGATTGTGTTTCCGTAATGATGGAACATAGTCTTGGTTGTAATTTTGAGATCTCGCATCTCCGTTTTGGTTTTTCCCTTATAATTACTTTTGTATTTAAATTAGAATGTAAATAGGTTTATATTTGTAATTTAAAATTAGTAATTTTGTGAAGACCAAAGACGGAGACCGGATGCTCACTCCCGCTGCAAAGACCAAGATGGAACATCAAGACAAGCTTCTCGGGTCCAACGGTGGATTCCAAGTTGTTTTAATGTTTATTTTGGTAGGATAGGCCACACTAGGACTTTTATTTACGTTTATTGCTTTCCTTTATGCTTTCATCGATAATAGTTTGCATCATATTCCGCCTAAAACCAAACCACCTATAACATGCCTGAAAACTGACTCATGTAGAGGTTACGCGTTAGTTTTCTATGACATACAGATGTCACTTGTCAATTTTTAAGCCATCACTTAATTTCATTCATTCACGATAATGCTAGATTTTAGTTCACTTAAAATGGATAAATACAAGTTGATGGGGTCTTCCTCGTATAACCAAAAATTGAGAAAAGTCTTTATAAATCAGGTTCCCATGAATCCCTTCTTCGTCGGTAGGCATAATATGACTCCTTCTACGCCGGGTAAGTGGGAACAGATGATTTATTTTATCTCAACATCGTGGTTACTATTTATTTTATCTCAACATCGTGGTTACTAGATACTATCTAGCGACTATGATGGACTAAAAGATGAGATTTACGAAAATCTATCGACCAAGAGTTCTAACGGTAGAACTAGCCAAGCAGTTGACTTATCAATTTAGGGAAATTGAGTCTTGGGATCGTTTATATAATTCTTGAGGGAGATCAATTATATAAATGCACGAGTCTACGAGTTGAAATTCAATTTAATATAGACTTAAATCACAACGACGAGTTGCTTATATCGTTTTGTTTTATCCTCTTTTCAGTGTAGAACACGATCAAATTTAAACGGCTAAATAACAAATGGCTGGTGAAGACCCAATGCCAAGTGCCAGCACGAGAATCCTGGCTGAAGCCTTCATGGACTCCATGAATCAGTCTACTAGACTGAGGAATGATGGGCCAAACTTCTCTGACTGGGAGGCGGCATTACGGAATGCTGCCATTGCTGACGGAAAGCTCAAGTACTTGACTGAGCCTATTCCGGCACACCCAGGAACTGGGGCTAGAGCTAACGAAGTTCGCGCTCATAGCGACTTCGTCATGGGAGCGGGTGCGTTAAAAAACGTACTTATCTATGCAATGGAATCCAATTTGCAAAGACATTTCATTTCCCATGGTGCAAACAAGATTTTCACCACGCTCACAAACGAATTCTCGAAAGCTCCAAGAATCGTTTCATATGAGCATACCCGTCGCTTCTTTGAAGCGAAACTCCAGAAGGGCCAAGATGTTAGCCCGTATATTCTCAACATGATTGAGAATATCGAGAAACTGGAGGCCTTAAACTGCAAGATCAGTGAGAACCTAATCGTTGATCGAATGCTTCATTCGCTTCATGATGGGTTCGCCCTCTTTAGGGCCAACTATTACATGAATGACATGAAGAAGACTCCTCATGAGCTCCACTCCGTTCTCGTACAGACCGAGAAGGATCTGAAATTAAATGGGAGCGTGAAGCAGGATGTTCTCATGATCTTCAGTAAAGGTAAAGGTAAAGGGAAGGCGAAAGCTAAAGGCGACCTAGCGGTAGGTAAGCCTAAGTTCAAGAAGTCGGGATTTGCTAAGAGTGGACCCGGTGAGTCGAGCAACTCACAGGGTAAGACAAAGAGCAAGGATACAAGCATGGAATGCCACCATTGCCACAAGACTGGGCATTGGAGGCGCACGTGCCCCGTGTATCGTGAGGACATTAAGGCAGGCAGCGTTACTTCTGTTGGTATGTCTTCTTCTTCTTCTTTTATTCACATGATTGAGATTAACCATGCAAGTTACGGAACTTGGGTACTAGATACTGGTTGTGGTTCTCATCTGTGTAATCATGTGCAGGGCCTCCGAAACCTCGAGCCCCTCATAAAGGGTGAGGTTGACCTGCGTGTCGGGAATGGAGCACGAGTTGCTGCAGTCTCGAGGGGAACATACGTGATCCAGCTTTCTAGTGGATTCGAGTTATCTTTGTATAACTGTTATTATGTTCCTAGTTTATCCAAAAACATTATTTCTGTTTCTGCACTTGACAAACTTGGTTTTTCATTTGTAATAGAGAACAATAGCTGTATTTTCTCATTACACAATATGATTTATGGCAAGGCAGTTTCCATGAATGAAATTTATGTTTTAGATCAAACCACCAAAATATTACACGTGAATAACAAGAAGTTAAAGGTTGGTGACAAAGATCAAACCTACCTATGGCACTGCCGTATGGGACATATAAATGAGAAACGCGTAAAACAGCTCATACAGAATGGAGCTATCTCGGCCTTTGATTTCGAATCATATGGCACGTGTGAATCATGTCTCATCGGTAAGATGACTCGTATTTCCTTCAAAGGTGTTGGAATGCGCGCTGCCGACCTATTAGGACTCATACATACGGATGTATGTGGACCTATGTCGATCAACGCACGAGAAGGCTATAGGTATTTCATCACTTTCACGGATGATTTGAGTAGATATGGCTATGTCTACTTTATGAAACATAAAAGTGAATCCTTTGACAAGTTCAAAGAATACCAGAATCGGGTACAGAACCAACCGGGAAGAAAGATTAAAGCACTACGATCAGATCGTGGTGGCAAGTATCTTTCTCATGAGTTTGATCAACACCTGAAAGACTGTGACATCGTCCTACAGTTGAATCCACCTGGAACACCACAATTAAATGGTGTGTCCGAACGGAGAAATCGAACTCTACTTGATATGGTTCGATCCATGATGAGTCACACCGTCGTGCCTGATTCATTGTGGGGCTATGCTCTTTTGTCAGCCGCTCTAATACTTAACCGAAGTCCGTCTAAAGCTATTGACAAGACTTCATACGAGTTATGGAAGGGAACGGTCCCTAACTTGTCCTTTATTCGGGTTTGGGGCTGTGAAGCTTATGTCAAGTGGAGACACGAGGACAAGTCGGCCTGCAATCGGTCAAGACATACTTTATAGGTTATCCAAAAGGAACTTTTGGTCATTACTTCTACTTGCCAATCGAACAACGTGTTTTTGTTGCGGCTAGTGCGACGTTCTTAGAGAAAGAATTTCTTGAGAACAAGTCGAGTAATAGAACCTTCGATTTATCGGAGATTCAAGAACCAACTACCGAGCAACCATTGGAGGAAGCAGTTCCTTCAACCTCGACTGCGGTAGATATTCCTGAGGAACCTAGGAGGTCGGGAAGAGTCTCTATTCCTCTGGACAGATACATTGGTATGGTCGAGGAACATGACATAGATGACATCTTACTCCTAGAGGGTAATGAACCCACAACCTATAAAGGTGCCCTGACTAGTTCCGACTCAAAGCTATGGCTAGAAGCCATGCAATCCGAGATGGACTCCATGTATGAGAACAACGTGTGGGATCTTGTGGACCTACCTGTAAAGGTACGCCCCCTTCAATGCAAATGGCTTTACAAGATAAAGCATGCCGTGGAAGGACAACAAGATATTCACAAGGCACGACTAGTTGCTATAGGTTTCGTGCCAGGCTTGCACTACGATGAAATATTTGCACCCGTAGTCATGCTTCGTTCCATTCGGATTATCTTAGCGATAGCCGCATTTCATGACTGTGAAATCTGGCAGATGGACGTTAAAACCGCCTTCTTAAGCGGTCATTTGGAGGAAGAGTTGTACATGGTACAACCCGAGGGTTTTATTGATCCTGAACATCCTAAGAAGGTTTGCAAGCTTAAGCGTTCCATTTACGGACTTAAGCAAGCATCACGGAGTTGGAATCATCGCTTCGAACAAGTGATAAAAGAGAATGGTTTCATTCGATCAGTCGAGGAACCATGTCTCTATATCAAGTCGAGTGGGAGCAAGATTGTCTTCCTGGTATTGTATGTCGATGACATACTCCTGATTGGGAATGACATACCTCTCCTATCTTCGGTTAAAGCATGGTTGAAAAACCATTTCCAGATGAAAGATCTGGGAGAGGCACAAAGAATTTTGGGCATCCGTATCTACAGGGATAGATCACGATGGATGTTGTCTCTCAGTCAAGAGTCTTACATAGATAAGATTCTAGAGAGATTCAGCATGACGAACTCCAAGAAAGGGTTCCTTCCTATGGCTACTGGGCTTCACTTGAGCAAGTCTCAAGAAGCTAAGACATTGGAAGAGAAAGAGCGCATGAGTCGGATTCCTTACGCTTCGGCTATAGGATTGATCATGTATGCCATGATATGCACACGTCCAGACATTGCATATGCATTGAGTATGACAAGTCGGTTCCAAGCACATCCAGGTGAACAACACTGGATGGCCTTGAAAAATATTCTTAAGTACCAACGGAGGACTAAAGATTGGGGATTGACTTATGGAGGCGACACGAGGCTCTGCGCCACTGGTTACGCAGATGCTAGCTTCCAAACGGATCGAGACGACTCCAAATCTCAGTCTAGACTCGTTTTTACTCTTAATGGCGCTGCTGTCAGCTGGAAAAGTTCTAAACAAAGTGTTACAGCAGATTCTACAACTGAGTCCGAGTACTATGCCGCTTCGGAAGCAGCTAAGGAAGCAATATGGATGCGTCAATTCTTACAAGGACTATCAGTAGTGCCTAGTTCGAATGACCCGATCACTGTTTATTGTGGCAATAAAGGTGCCATCTTCCAAGCTAAGGAGCCTAAGTCTAGTAACAAGTCTAGACATGTACAACGGAAAGCTCATCTAATCAGAGATTACGTGGAGCAAAAGGAGATATTTATTGATAAGATCGCTACGGATGACAACATAGCCGATCCTCTCACTAAAGCATTACGACGTGATAAGCATGAAGGGCACGTTAATTCCATGGGAATTAAACGTGTTCCTGAGTTGTAGTACTCTTTTATGAATTCATTTTAATAATTCATTTTCTTGTGTACTCTATTACAACCTCATCGTTATGATATTTTATGTTTGTTTTTCATGTGGAATTGCACGCCAATTTTGAACACCACAAAGTGAACTGATTAACATTACATCATTTTTGGTCCTTGATTACCCACTTGAGCTGATAACTCAGGTAATCATTTTGTGACGTTGGTTGATGGTGGGTTCAACGAGCCATAAGTCAAACAGTTGACTGACCAATCACAAAGGCGAGTTTTACGGATATCTCGTAGGACACCCCGTGGCAACGTTATGGAGTCCTAAATGTTTTATAACATTGGGTGCCAGGTCGTGGATAGGACCTCCATAGTGTTCCTTAGAGTCGAGTCTTTTGACTTTCAACTGTCTCTTGAGATTAAGGCAGATTTTGGGTAACTTTGGTTTCTTTCCCACGGTCTTCCGTAACAGGGGCCAAGAGGATTTTTTTCTGGGTTATTTCATGCTGCGCTTACATCTGCAGGATTCGAGTTGAGGGAAATATCCAAACTCTTATCAGGATTTTATCATTTCTCAGGGCCACTCGAGGAGTAGTAACTGAAATGCATGACCATGCTCGAATACAGATTCGTTTTATCAGTTAAGTTACTCTCTAGTCGGGGAAATCACTCTTGATGCAGATCAATTGTAGAATACGACCTTTGCGAATACGAATTTGCAAATTGTTTTACATCGAGTGGGAGAAATTTTAAAAGGATATGAGAATCGGATATCGCACCTACACTTGTACGGACAAGTGGGAGGTTGTTGGAACTGGTGTCCTCCACATGTAGTGTGATAACGTCATTGCACATACACTTGTACGGACAAGTGGGAGATTGTTGGGGCCGGTGTCCTTGACGGTTAGTACAATGACTTATTAAATCTCTTAAAGGATTACAAGGGCATACTTTGGTATTATTATCAGTTGATCCACATTTATCAATAACGGTTGGCTTGCTAGATAAGTTTGACGTTTTTGTCATACGGATGGCGGTGATCAACTGGTCCCTATACGTCACACGTATAGGACACGTTTGAGAGATGTGAAGGTATGAAAATACAGTCACATTTATGCTGAATACGACTAAACAATTAGTCAGAGGTATTGACTATTAAATTAGTCAATGAGATGTTGAGATAATTATTTAATACAGATTAAATAATTTTAGCTAATACGGATTACATGATTAATTCATAAATTAAATATAAACGGTTATATTTAATTGAATTCGTGTTGCGTGATTCGACCCTAATATAAACAGTAATATTAATTGACCTAATTATACAATATCGTACTTTTTATCAGACCATTATTAATGTATCGACTGCATTAATATATGATAACATGTATACAATTTATAATTAAAACCCGCGGATTATATTTTAGCTTTAGGGTCGAATCACGCAAGAGCATAAGGTAAGAGTGGAAAGCCCACTCTTACCCTTTGACCTATTTCGGCCGACCAAGTGTTACAAAAGGAGAGGAACTCTCCTTTTGTCAGGTGATTGAAACACTGGCAATTTTATAATTCATAAAATTAGGGTTTTGAGAACTGTCTTTTCCCAAAACCTAGATCTCACATCTTAAAACTCACAAAAACTCTCCCCATATTGCAAGGCAATTGGAGAGCATTTCTAGCACACGCGACATCATCTCAGACGGGTCTTGGGTGCAAGTTATAGGAGGGAATTTTCATTAATTCCTATTCTTAGGCCATTCGCGCAAAGGACCTAAGGTTGTATTCTCTCGTTCATGTTTTTCATCTTATGACTATATTTACATGTGTAATTTTCGTTATAATCCTGTAAATTTAAGGGTGAATACATGATTATTCCCCACACACGCTTGCTATGGCATAGGCAAATTTTTTAATTATCCCAGGTTCCTCGATCGAGTACTGTTGGTACTAGATCGAGTGACCTAGATTATGCATTAAATTCATGAATCAAGGGCAACGGATTGAACGGCTTAGTTATATTTCAACAAAAAGACCCTTGATCAAGTGTCCTGAGTACTTGATCGGGAACCCAGGATGAGACGATATCCATCATCTGAGCACCAAAGCCTGCCCTTAGCACCGTACTCCTTTCTCCTGAAAACCCTTCACAAAATTCATTAAATTCGCTCACTCACTCATAAAGACATATAAAAAAGAAATGTAATTATACGTTAAAAAATATAAAAAGAAAAATTACAAGGATCTGGGCTGCCTCCCAGTAGCGCTGGTTTATGCGGTCCCGCACGACCGTATTTCCTCAAAACTAGGAAGAATCCGAGGGGAAAAGGTTTAGGGCCTCTATCTTCCCAACATAGGCACCTTCATTATATAACTTTACGCGTTGCCCATTTACTTTGAATATCTCACCATCGTCAGATTTTAGAGTAACTGACCCAAACTTATTCACCTCAACAATGGTGAATGGTCCACTCCATCTTGACTTGAGCTTACCTGGAAAGAGATACAGACGGTAGTTAAATAACAATACATTGTCACCAACTTGAAGTTCCCTTTGCACGATATGCTTGTCATGCCACTTCTTGGTTCGCTCCTTATACACTCGAGCATTATCGTAGGCATGCAATCGAAACTCATCTAGCTCGTTCAATTGCATCAATCGTTTCTCACCCGCCAGTGAGGGATCCATATTCAAGTCTTTGATGGCTCACATAGCCTTATACTCGAGTTCGGCTGGAAGATGACAAGCTTTGCCATAGACTAATCTGTAAGGTGATGATCCAATCGGAGTTTTAAACGCAGTATGATAAGCCCAAAGGGTGTCATCAAGCTTAAGACTCCAATCCTTTCTATTCTTGCTGACTACCTTTTCTAAGATAGACTTCAATTCTCTGTTAGATATCTCTACTTGCTCAGTTGTCTGAGGATGATATCCCAATCCTCTACGATGTGTAACGCCATATTTTGATAAAAAGGAGTTGAGATGACGTTCATTGAAATGCTTTCCCCCATCACTTATGACAGCGCGAGGGACTCCGAATCGTGGAAAGATGGTCTTTTCGAACAGTTTCACAACAGACTTGGCATCACATGTAGGAGTAGCAACGACCTCTATCCACTTGGAGACATAGTCAACGGCTACCAATATGTAGAGATTCCCATGAGAAGAAGGGAAGGGTCCTTGGTAGTCAATACCCCAAACATCGAAGATCTCCACTTCCAAGATCCCAGTTTGAGGCATCTCATGTCTCTACGAAATATTATCTGTTCTCTGACAAGCATCACATGAACGCACAAAAGTAGTAGCATCTTTCAAAATAGTAGGCCAAAAGAACCCAAATTGCATTATCTTGGCAAAAGTCCGTGAGGGGCCGTGATGACCACCATAAGAAGAAGAGTGACAATGGGACAAGATAGCATGTACCTCATTATCTGGTATACATCGTCGGTAAATACCGCTAGGGCATTCGCGGAAAAGGTAGGGATCATCCCATAAATATCTCCTTGCATCATGTAGAAATATCTTCCTTTGCTGATAAGACAAGTCAGGAGGAAGTATGCCTCCTACTATAAAAATTAGCATAATCAGCAAACCAAGGAACACCTGTAGTAATAGCAAGGAGATTTGTTTGTTTGTTACTTGTTTAATTTATCTTTTGTCTCAAGGAACGAAAGTTCCTTGCGACTACTCTCACCCTTTTCTTGTTAGTTCCTTGTATGCCCAGATCAACTCGGTCCGAGATTATTGCTTTTGATCCTGAACCAGATAAGACTTTTCGCTACAGAAGGAATTTTAATAGAGAAGTAGGTCAAGTAGAAGACTTGAGTATACTTGACATGATTGAGCCTTTTATGTTGGAGGAAGTGTCCTCGACAATAGTGTGTTGACATAATTAAAACTCATTTGAATGAAACACAACTGGGAGTGTTACTCTTTTAAAGTCGACTGATCAACATTTACCGATAATGATTGGCTGTCTAGAGTTTGACATTATCGTCATATGATGGTGGTGATCAGTTGATCCCTTAAGGTCATATCTTTAGGGAATTCCGTCTCAATGGAATAATTAATTAATATTGTATTAGATACAAATTAATTAATAACTAGAAATTTTGGAAATAATTTTATATGACGAATATTTTATAATGAGATTATAATAATAATAGTCAAAGTAATAAAATCGTTTTATTACTCGGTTTTTATTTATTCGTTTAAGAAACGATTAAATTGAGAATGAACACGGTTGATCATAAAATTACAAAGAGTTGTAATTAAAATTATGATATTACATTTTATACAATAATAATTTCGAAATATTGGAATAATTATTTAAATGTAATAAATTTGTAAATTATGAATTTTAATAGTTAAAATTGCACAATTAACAAATTGGGTCATGTGTTATGAAACATGTGTGACATGTTACAAATTAACACAATTGACAAAGATAAAATGGGTCCATATTAGACCACATTTCAGCCGTGTACAATGGGAAGGATTAAGGTTGTGTGTGTGCATTGTGATGGAGTGTGTAAGTGGATGTGTAAGATTGTAAGAGTGTAAGGCATATTCTTGCATTTGTGTAAGAAAAGGAAAGGCATGCATAGGCCATTGTGGGCATGTGATTGCCGGCCAAAGAGTGAGCAAGCAAGCTCACCTTTGCTCTTTAAATACACTCAAACACACCTCTCAAATCACTAAGGGGTTTTTGCATACTAGTAGTTGTTGGTTAATGCTTGCTCATTCTCACAATACTACAACATCCCTTCTCATCTCAACTTAGTAAAATAGTTTTCTAAGAAAAATAATTATTTCCTATACTAATAATATTATGAGTAATATTATTATCATCTCTAGTTAACTAATACATTTTTCTAGTAACAAAATTGTGTTAGTTTGAGATAGGGTCCTTGATACGCACCTTTAGGAGACGATTTTTGTTAGATTGTTTAAGGGTAATTTCGGTGGCTTGAAGACTCAATTAATAGGTGATTATTGAGTATAAACCTTCTAAAACCAATGTAAGGACCATTACATCTTATGATATCATCATGCATGCATAAGATTTATTTAAGTTTTATGACCTAAACTTAAAAAAACAAAACTCACATTAGATATGAGTATAAAATGAGGAACCTAGTTCCCAACAAGTGGTATCAGAGCTTTACGGTTGTTGCATGCATGATCGGATTCATGTTTTATGTTAAACGGTTTAACATATATATCTCGAAATTTTTGTGTTTATTATGATAAATCACAAAATAATTTTGCATTTTAAAGTTTCTGATTCTAAAATGGTTTTAGGATATAAAATTAATTTTATGGATTTTTATTGTTCATTTTTTAATATTTATTTGTATATTTTGTAGTTTAAATCGGTTTTAAACAACAATTAATGGGAAAAATAGCTAAAAATAGTTTCTGGCCGAGATTTTTTGATATGTTCTCACATGCATATTTAATATATTGTATATGATTTTTCGTAAGAAATGGAGTTAATATGCATGGATTATGAATTTTATGAGATAAATAGTCATGATATGAGTAAAAATGGGTATATAAGGTTATATTTCGCATTTAACCTTAAAATTTTTATGAGAAGTCACATGCAATATATAAATTACCTGTGTAAATTTTCGAAATTATTGGACTTGTATTGCATGATTAATGATTTTTATAGTAAAAATCGGATTAATAGTGACTCAAATTCGACTTTAATAGTTATAGTTGGAATTTTGCCATAAAAATTTTACACAATGTCACATGCAATATTTACAGAATGTATATAAATTTTGGGAATTTATTCTCAAGTGATGCATGATTTATGATTTTAATAGTTAAAATCGGATAAATAATGACTTATTGTGTTAAAAATAGTTAATCTTAATATTATGGCATGAAATTTTACCCATAGATGTCTTATATGATAGGAACATCAGATCTAAAAGTTGGATATCAAAAAGTTTCTGTTTTTATGATTATTAATTTTTTAATGAGTTAATTAGCTAATAATCGTAATTTATGAGTCGTAAAAATAAAATTTCGAGTATGGTCTGTAAATTTTGGTCATTTTCAGATATATATATATATATATATTTTAGGATGACTAAAATTTTATGGCAAATTATTGCAAGTTTTTATAATTTAAATCGGATTTTAAACCATAAAAACGACTTTTATACGATTTATTTAAGAAATAAACCATAAACATTTACAAAAGACCATTTTATTAATTTCTGAATTTTTAGAAAATTTCCAGAAAGTTTAAAATTTTGAATTTTAAATTTTGAATTTTATTTGACTCATTTGGCCGTATTTTGTTTATTTTTCCCGAAAATACAAGTAATCTATGAACAATAATGCAATATCAAGTTGAATCATGATCAAATATTAGTAGAGACTAAACATTGATTCCTAAAGTAAGTTGGGATGATTAACTTGGACATAAATTAGATTTATGTAGTTTTAATGATTTTAATAGTTAAAATCGCGCATATCCGTAAAAACCGTAAACAAATATGAGATATTTGCTCCCATAAGGCGATTTGGCATTAAAAATTGAGCATGTGCATGCATATTTTATTATTGCATTTTATTTAAATATGAATGTCATATTTTGAATGTTATTTATATAATTTGGAATTATGTAATTTTTCTTAGTATGGCCTTAGTTTTAATCAATATTACCCGTAATGAAAGGGAATATTGATTCGGTTGTAATTTATGTGATCTCGTATCACGGGTTTGTAATTTAAATTTTCAGTTTTACAATAGAATAGTTGTATTATTTTATTGTAATTCCGGAGATCCAAAAGACGGTGCCATATGGAAAGGAGTTCCGACAAGACGGTGTTTTCTTGGATGGCGTGCTAATGAAGTTCAAGGGACCATGGAGTTGGTTTCCGAATTTGTAATAGTTAATCAGTTTTACTATTACTAGGAAGGCCATACTAGGATTTTATTGCGTTATTGCTTTTACTTTTGCATTTTAATATGTTTGCATGCATAGCCAAATCGCCATAAACATGCATATTAGTTTAGATCGTGATAAACGACCGTGTCAATTATAATTATCGAGTTCACCAATTTAATTCGCTTAAAGGAGATAGATAATAAATTGACAAGACCTCTATATTAAACAAAACAATTGAGGATTAGCCTTACCAAATAGTAGAACCCATGAGCTTCTATTTCGTGGGGTGGTGCTAGTCCAGTGGGCAGTACGAACCTCATTACGTAGGATAAGTGGGGCGATGGGGTGGATTCAGTCCAGTGGGCGGATCGCATCCCGATGCATTTGAAATTTGGTTTGTACTCAACGGAAGTGTAGATCGAGGACCAGTGGTCAATGTGTTCCGGGCTAAGATGTATAAATTATGATTTTTCATCGACCAAGAGTTCTAGGGTAGAACTGGTTTATTTTAACCCACCAAACCATATCATTGGGTCGGAGTTCCAGTGGTTCACGATTTCGGTAGTATGGGTTTGGGTCTTGGAATCATTTATAAAATTGGATAGAGGTCATTTTATAGATGCTTTAACTTGTTAAAATATTTACAAGTTGAATCAAAATGATGAATGGTTGTTTTTCCTTAATTTGTTGTTTTATAATTGTTCATTTTTACTCCTATATAATATCATTCGATTGTAACCAATATCTCCGCTAAACATCTTATGCTATATCGACAAATAGAATCTCTTTCTCCTCACTTAAAACCGTGTCTTTCGTTATGAACAAGGTCCGTAGGAATTATTCTATTCCATAGAATTTGATAGGAAGGTCCTATGCAAACATAAGATTAACATCTTAAAATTCCTATTAAACCATTATGATTTCTTATAAAGAAACTTAAATAGAAGTGATTTTAGTCAAAAAGTGTTGATTAAATCTTCTATTCATACATGGTTCTAAAGTCTTATTGCTCAATTTAATAACTTATCGTCTAAAACTTAAGGGTTAAGAACATGACGAAGTTGATATAAATTGGTAAATTGATTTGAGAAAATCATTGTAACCAATACCACCTCACTTCATAGACATTAACTCCTATGAGAAATTAATTTGGAATTGATTGAAGAAAAGGTCTTCTTCAAGTAATAATTCTTGAAGTAAGTGGGAGCTATGAGAAGACCAAATCTTTCTTAAGTAGTTAAGAAGAGAACGAGGTTGAGAGAAAATCGTGTAAGACACGAAGTTAGAAACTACTCCAAATTGTAAAGTCTAAGGATGTTGGAAGTATGACTCCAACATATTTCTTAGGTAATACTGATGACATTAAGTTTTCATTCTACATTGTTTGCATTTGAGTGCAAATTGGTGATTCACGTTAGAAATTCCATTTTCTTATGATTGAACTATGGTAAAAGAATGACAAGACCTACTATTCTAAATGGGTATTTAGAGGAGGATGTGCTAATAACACAATCCGAGGGTTCTTGTGAATCCTATCGTCCTAACATGAAGAAAATCGTATGACGATTTGCCAAGAATGATAAACATGAATGGAACTAAGGTAGTTTCCAATTCATCCGTAAGACATATACATGTTATATTGCGCTTGACCAAGTTTTGGATTTAGAGTAATACACAAATAATAGTTATTATGTACATCATCTCTAAATATAATTTGAGTTTTGTATAAAAGGTAAAAGTTTTACCATTACGCAATTGAAACAAATGTTGTACTCAATGTTACCACGAATTGGTTCATGGTTAGGCCATACGAATCAAGGTAATTATATTCCAAAATTAAGGTGGAAATGTCATATGTACCCTAAAACTCTAGTTGGTGCCCCAAATTTTTCCATCATTACTCGATTGAAAGTCGCATTTGAGGTTAGCAATCTCATGGGTTATGCGAATCTTGCATTCAAAGCAAGTCATTCACCCTATAAACACTTTAAGGTGTGTAGGTGAGTGAAATTTCAAATCTTGAAAGATATTTTAATTCTTCGACTGAGGAAATTAACGCGCAAGAAATTCACGCTGAGAATGTTGTGCATTGGCTCAAGAAGATGTTTTTGGAATTAGATAATGATCTAATTAAGCCTAGTAATTGACACCAAATAGATTGTGATAAAGTATCACAAGTTTACTTTCGTAAGCACGTTCATAAAATGCGCGAGAAAGTAATATTGAATCATATGAGATATGATTAAATCTTTACAATTGAGTGGGAGTTATTTTCTATTCCGATTTTGTCGAGCATTTACTTTTCCGCTATGTTAAAAAACATGGGCATACAAGTCATATGAGATATGAATAGGCAAGGTGCCTAAGTTATTGTAGCCTATTTCGAATGACAATTTTTCCTATATGATCATGAGAACAAAAAGTTTGTGGCTCATGATGCTGTCTATAAAGAAAGGAGGATTATTTCTTTTAGACAGAGTGGGAGAAATTATTATAGAGCCACAATTTCAGTATGATGCAATAGGAAAATGTTCTTCCTAGTTGAGATAAGTGGAAATTTCATTCGAAAATTAAGTTGGCGAGTGTAATGTTGCCTTCTTAGTGCAACGAACTTGTAACTTGTATAAATGCTTTATTTAGTTTCGACTCTACCTGAATCCGAAATGGCTCAGTTGATTGGTGGAAAGGGTTTCGCACGCAACAACGGATCTATATTAAAATCGGATCAAATAATGTTATTGGATTTTAAAATCATCTACGATGAGTTTTGAAAATCACAACTATCCTAAGAAAGGATGACAAGAGTTGAATTAGATAAATTGGTGGCAAAGAGTTTTCCACGCAATAACATGGCTTCGAGTTCAAATATTTTGACATGTTGAATTTTAAAAGTCATCGAGTATGAGCTTTGTAAAATCGCAACTATCCTAAAAAGGAAATGTCAAAAGGTTGAATTCTTTATTTTGATCATGTGATAAACATTTTCTTGAAAGTCAAGAAGTTATGTTTATACATGAAGTTTAGTGGGAGTAAAGTTATGTCTATAGTCTTACATGAATGTGACATGTTGATCATTATAAATGATAAAGATCATTATGAATGATAAAGACTTGTAAAAGGAATAAATACATCACTAGGATATCCTATTAATGGATATTAGCGTATAAGTACATATTCTTATGTCGATAAGAATAAGGGTAAGTTCAAATGTTTTGAACTATAGAAATTGAATCCACATGCTTCCGCTGCAGGATCAATTCTTTACGCTAAGATGTATTACCATTATCAAACTTCGTATACTTGGAGTATGACGAAATGTTACAAATCGAATTTGGAGAGAAATCTCTATGTGTAGCCATATAGTTCATCAAACACTACTGAATAAGTACTAAAAGGATGAAGCTAAATGTTTGGATATTTCATTGGCTTAATGTGCAAAGAGTTGCACAATACCATGTTCAAAACACATATGGATGGTTAGAGAACCATTTTGACTACAATCATAAAGGAAGAAATCTGTTAGAATTATTCTAGACAGTAGAACAATGAAGGTATTCAACAAATATGAGTACACTTATATCTATGAGATATAATAGAGGGAAGAGTCTCTCAGACACTGTGAAAACAGTGGGAGCTATTCTATTGTTAGAAAGCTTGTGTCTAGATATGGATCAAGACACGTACTCGTAAGGTTAGCATAATGAGATTATGCATAACCAAGGGAAATTATAGTAAGGTTATGTGAAGCACAAAAGTTGTTAAGGCTTACTAACCAAAGGCCTTCTTATAGGATTAACATGATAAATCATGAAATTTCAATTAAGTTGAGATGTAATACTATACAAGTATGAATTATAGATTATGTAGTAATTGATATGGCATCAATTTTACATATGTGATAATGCATTCATTATTTGAGTTATTTATAACTCACCCCAGGTCATGTCATATTCAAATGGGATGGTAAGACCATATTGAACCCCATTAAAGTGAATTGAATTATCATAACCTCGCCCCTAGTTGCTTAAGTGAGGTGACGTCTCAATGCAACCAGATGTGTGATGCGATTGATGGCGAGTTTAATTGCCATAGAGTCATACGGGATGACTAGTCGATCACCTAGGCATAGACATGTTAAGATACATTTGCCGGGCTAATGACCGCAGATAGAGCTCTGGCGTACTCTTGTTAAAAGACTGCCTGGTCGTGGCGGGAGCATCTATCGTGTTTCACATGAGTCAGTTCTTGGACTAATGACTGTTCTCTGAGGTGGCACAGTTTTCAGATTCACTTTGATTTATGTCCTAACACCTTCGTAACTGGGGTTTATAAGGACATATTTTGGGTTATGATGGGCTGTGGCTAGCCGGAAGGAATAAGTCGATTAGGAATTGTCCACCCCTTGTCAGGGTTGAGAAATATCTCTAGGCCACTCGAGGAGAATAATAACTGGAAATGCGTGGCCACGCTCGGAAGGTATCTATGGTAGATAATTCCGGTCAGTAGTTATAACTCGAGATCGAGATAAACCACTCTAGATTTCAATCAATTGCCGGCACGACCTGAGAGGACGCCATGCATTGAGTGGGAGATAGTAATAGGGCAAGAGAATTGGTGACACACACTTGTCTCGGACAAGTGGGAGATTGTTGGAGGAAGTGTCCTCGACAATAGTGTGTTGACATAATTAAAACTCATTTGAATGAAACACAACTGGGAGTGTTACTCTTTTAAAGTCGACTGATCAACATTTACCGATGATGATTGGCTGTCTAGAGTTTGACATTATCGTCATATGATGGTGGTGATCAGTTGATCCCTTAAGGTCATATCTTTAGGGAATTCCGTCTCAATGGAATAATTAATTAATATTGTATTAGATACAAATTAATTAATAACTAGAAATTTTGGAAATAATTTTATATGACGAATATTTTATAATGAGATTATAATAATAATAATCAAAGTAATAAAATCGTCTTATTACTCGGTTTTTATTTATTCGTTTAAGAAACGATTAAATTGAGAATGAACACGGTTGATCATAAAATTACAAAGAGTTGTAATTAAAATTATGATATTACATTTTATACAATAATAATTTCGAAATATTGGAATAATTATTTAAATGTAATAAATTTGTAAATTATGAATTTTAATAGTTAAAATTGCACAATTAACAAATTGGGTCATGTGTTATGAAACATGTGTGACATGTTACAAATTAACACAATTGACAAAGATAAAATGGGTCCATATTAGACCACATTTCAGCCTTGTACAATGGGAAAGATTGAGGTTGTGTGTGTGCATTGTGATGGAGTGTGTAAGTGGATGTGTAAGATTGTAAGAGTGTAAGGCATATTCTTGCCTTTGTGTAAGAAAAGGAAAGGCATGCATAGGCCATTGTGGGCATGTGATTGCCGGCCAAAGAGTGAGCAAGCAAGCTCACCTTTGCTCTTTAAATACACTCAAACACACCTCTCAAATCACTAAGGGGTTTTTGCATACTAGTAGTTGTTGGTTAATGCTTGCTCATTCTCGCAATACTACAACATCCCTTCTCATCTCAACTTAGTAAAATAGTTTTCTAAGAAAAATAATTATTTCCTATACTAATAATATTATGAGTAATATTATTATCATCTCTAGTTAACTAATACATTTTTCTAGTAACAAAATTGTGTTAGTTTGAGATCGGGTCCTTGATACGCACCTTTAGGAGACGATTTTTGTTAGATCGTTGAAGGGTAATTTCGGTGGCTTGAAGACTCAATTAATAGGTGATTATTGAGTATAAACCTTCTAAAACCAATGTAAGGACCATTACATCTTATGATATCATCATGCATGCATAAGATCTATTTAAGTTTTGTGACCTAAACTTAAAGAAACAAAACTCACATTAGATATGAGTATAAAATGAGGAACCTAGTTCCCAACATTTTATTACCTTAGAAAACCCATCCTCTGACGAGGACGATACTATTTCTTAAAACTTTTTCGCTACACCAAAGATGGCTTCACCCAATACAGCTCCTTGGCAAGCTACAACGAGCCTACATTGGCTTCTATTCCAACAGGATTTATACCTCATCCTACTAATGTTGAGGAGACGCCTTTTGATATCAAGCCATCTTATCTTGCGTTGGTATAGCGGAATATGTTTGGAGGAAGACCTGGGGAAGATCCTGCTAAGCACATGGATAAGTTTGTCACTTACTGCAGTTCCATCCCTTTGCAAATTGGAGTGACTTATGATCAAGTCAAGTACCGACTTTTCCCTTTTTCTCTACAAGATGATGCTAGAGAATAGCTACGCGAGTTGGATTTGACTGCTCATGCCATTACTGATTGGAATTCCCTAGCTCTTGCATTCTACAAGAAATATTTTCTCCCACAAAAGACAAACAATCTCAGGAATCAGATTACTAACTTCAAGCAAGGAGGTACTGAAGATTTTAATGAGGCATGGGTACGTTTCAAAAGATTGGTTCGGGCAGTTCCTCATCATGGGTTTGAGAAGTGGTTTCTTTGTAACCAGTTTTACAACGGGTTATTCGATGATCATAGAGCCCTTCTGGATTCTTCTGCTAATGGAAGATTTCAGAATAACACCACTGATGATACAGCTTATAAATTGATCGATGATATGGTTATTCATACTGCCGAATATGGAAATCCAAGAGGCTCTACAAGGGGAAATGGTACAGATAGTGTCGTCGCAGCCCAATTAGAAGCTTTGAATGCTAAGATTGCACAGATACAAACAACACAAACTTTGGGTGGCCAACACCAAGTGGTTAATATGGTTCACCAAGGGGAAGTAATTGTCTGCGGAAGATGTGGTATAGAGGGTCATATTGTTGATGAGTGTATAAGTCCTATGGAACAGGTACTTGCTTTCCAATCCTACAAGCAAGCTAATCCTTTTTCTAACACTTATAATGAGAGGATAAGGGAACATCCCTTTCTTCAGTGGTCAAACAAGAATGTTCAAAACGCTACCCCACCTCAGCAACAACCAAATTCAAATTATGTGATTCCTCAAAACCGCGGCCAGCAAGGAAACTATAGACGGAATCAAGGCGGTCCTTAGTCTAACAATCAGCGCCAACAACAGTTTCAACCTTTGGTGCCACCTCCACCACCACCAACTGCAAATAATGATATGTCAGAGATCAAAGCTATGTTGCAGCAAAGCCTTAAAGCTCAGATGGAGCAAAAGGCCGGCACAGATTACTCAGATATTGGCTCACAATAAGATATTGGACACTCAAGTTGCCCAACTAGCTGGCCAAAATACAAATAGGCAACCCGGAAACCTTCCTCCCTAAGGACAACAAGCTCATGAATAAGCTCATGCCATCCACTTGAGGAGTGGTACTTCTTATAAAGAGTCGGCGATGCCCAAAGATGATAGTGAAGTGCCTTATGTTTCTCCTAAAGGTTTAGGGCATCTCTCTTTCAGTGATGATGAAGAAGAAAAGGAATTAGAGAAAGCTCGTATACATGAGAAAAACGAAAAAGAAAAACGAAAAGAAGCAATACGATCTAAAGCCGAAGTGCTCGATCGAGTGCCTCGTCTGTGTACTTCTAATGATTCTTTTATTTCGCTTAATGCACAGGTACCCACTCCAGATACTACTATTCCGAGCCAGAGTCCCCCAAAGGTCTCTAAGGATTCAAAGGAAGCTGAACCAATAAAGATTATTCTACCATTCCCAACCCGACAACAGAAACCAAAACTTGATCAACAGTTCGGGAGATTCATGGAAGTTGTGAAAAATCTTCAAGTAAGCGTTCCTTTTACTGAATTAATTACTCGGGTACCAGCTTATGCAAAGTTTATGAAGGACATATTGACAAGGAAGAGATCCTTCAATGATGTGGAGACGGTAGCGTTCACTGAGGAATGCAGCACTGTTTTACAATCTCGTTCACCACCTAAGCTTAAGGATCCAGGGAGTTTTTCTATCCCTTGCGCTATTGGTCCTTTCATATCAATAGAGCTCTTTGTGATTTAAGAGCTAGCGTTGGTGTCATGCCCTACTCTATATGCAAGATATTAAATATGGGTTATTTAAGAGTTACTAATATGACTCTGCAAATGGCTGACAGGTCCGTTAAGCACCCCCTTAGTGTCTTGGAAGACGTACCTGTAAAAGTGGGAAAAATTTTCATCCCTGTTGATTTTGTTGTGCTAGACATGGCCGAGAACACTCATACTCCTATTATCTTAGGCAGACCATTCTTACATACCGCAAGAGCGGTCATTGATGTTAAAAATGGGAGCCTTAAATTTGCTGTTGGGGATGATACTATCACTTTTAATCTTAAAACTGCCTTGAAACACCCCATGGTAGATGAAAGTTGTCATCGTATTGATATTGTGGACATAACTATTGATGAAACCCTTGCTCTTTCCTTGAACAGGGACCCTTTGGAGATTGTCATGATGTCCGATGACAGTGATGTAGAAATACTTTCAGAATACCCCGAAGTGGTTGCTATGGAAAAGCTTTTGACTGGAGAAGAACGTAAAGTGCAAAAGGTCTATAGCTTAGGTAACCCCCCTAAGGTTACCGAGGTCAAGAAACCTGAATTTAAACTCATTCCCTCTCATCTTAAGTACGTGTTTCTTGATGATAAAGAGTTAAAACCTGTGATTGTCAATGCTAATCTTAATGCGAGCCAACTTTCTGCTTTGTTAGTTATTTTGCGAAAACATGAAAAAACCATTGGATATAGCATTGATGATTTACGAGGTATTAGTCCTGACTTTTGCATGCACCGCATTCACTTAGAGGAAGGTCATAGACCTAGTGCACATGGTTAGCGTCGTCTTAACCCTCCTATCCAGGACGTTGTTCGAAAGGAAATTCAAAAACTCTTAAATGCAGGTATTATTTACTCCATCTCCGACTCTCGGTGGGTGAGTCCAGTTCAGGTGGTTCCTAAGAAGGGAGGGACTACAGTTGTGACGAATGATAAGAATGAATTAATAGCCACCAGACTTGTGACAGGGTGGAGGATGTTTATTGACTACAGGAAGCTAAATGTTGCTACAAAGAAAGATCACTTCCCCCTTCCCTATATTGACCAAATGTTAGAACGGTTAGCTTGTCACGAGTATTTTTGCTATCTCGATGGTTATTCAGGATTCTTTCAGATACCCATACATCCCGATGACCAAGAAAAGACTACCTTTACCTGTCCCTATGGTGTCTTTGCTTATAGGAGAATGTCCTTTGGGCTTTGCAATGCTCCTGCTACCTTTCAACGCTGCATGATGGCCATATTTTTTTTATTATATTGAGTCTATTATGGAGGTCTTCATGGATGATTTTGTTGGAGTAAATGTCCTCCACAGTGTGTGATTATTTGAATAAATCTTTTACAGGATCACACAGGGATACTTAGTATATTAATCAGTTGGTTAACGTTTATCGGTAACGATTGGCTCACTAGAAGTTTGACGTTACTGTCATATGATGGCGATAATCAGCTGATCCCTAAAGGTCACACCTATAGGATAGCACTGAGAAATGTGATTATATATTGATATAATTACGTAAATACCAAACTTAGCTAAATGTAATTAAATAGATGATGAACATTTAATATGATTAAATAATAATTAGGAGAAATGAATTAAATGTTGATTCTAGCAAATATATATAAATGTTACATATATTAATTATATATTTTAATATATGATATTTTAGAATAATATAATTAGATTAATTAATTTTAAGATAATTAATTAACATTCTCCTTAAAATTGTGTTTATGTTACATTTCCGAAAATGTTCTCCGGAAATTAATATGGGATATTTAGTTCCGAGTACATGCATTAAAATATACGAAGATATTTTAATAGAAGTTCGGATATATGTAAAACAACACAAAGCAAAGCCCAACCCACACGTGTGAGTGTAGGTGGTGGGCCGTGTGGTTCTACTACAAATAGGAGAATAGGGTTTCTCTTATGGGGTGTGGATCTCTCATTAGTTTTATCATCTAAGAACCCTAAAAACAAAAGCCTCCAAAGTTAAGAGTAATAAAGGTGGTAATTGAAGAGCATATTTCTCAGGTCATCTTGGGTGCAATCTAAGGAGAATTTCTACCTTGAAGTTTGGGTTTATATTAGGTTGTTCTTAGGCCGATCTCATATAGGACTAAAGGTTTTTTCTATGATCCATGTCCTTTTATTTCAGTTCTATTGTTTTAATATCAATTCGTTTTTGATATAATCCTTGGCAGTATTAATTTGATTAATACTTTTATAAGTAATTTAAGAAGTTATTTCCTACAGATTTCAGTGTTTATGGAACTGACTTTGATATTTGCTTAAGAAATTTGTCCAAGGTCTTGCAGGGTTGTGAAGAGACTAATCTTGTCCTGAATTGGGAAAAGTGCCACTTCATGGTAACTGAAGGGGTGGTACTTGGTTATCTAGTATAACATGGAAAGGCATACAGGTTGACAAAGCTAAAGTGGAAGTGATTGAGAAACTCCCGTCCCCGGCAACGGCGCCAAATTTGATAAGGGTAAAGTCGTCACCCTAAATCAAAGTAATCCTTAGGATACTACTAACTAATAGCTAGCGGTAAGAAAGGTATCGAATCCACAGGGAGGCAGTAATAAATTGTTTGCTAGAGTAAATAAGTCTTAAGGTAACAATTGGGATGTTTTAGTTGTTTTTTTGTTTTCTATTTAACTAATTGCAAGATAAGTAAATAAAGATGTAAACAAGTATTAGGAAAGATCTAGGGATCAAGTTCACATAGGCAATTATCCAGGGGAATGAGATTTAACTAATTTAATTGGCAAAATTATTATTTAAGATCATATGTCCAATCGGTATTCATATAATCTTTAGATCTAAATCTAACATGCGGTCGCTATAATTAGGTCAATCTATTCAATTGTTGTGGCCTATCTTAGTTTTAATCTACGGTCGGATTTAAGACTAATTTCCAAGACTAATTAACTAATCCTGGCCAATAATTAATTAATGAGATTTAAAACAACAATAGAACAATAATAATAAGCAGTTTAACAATTAAACACCATTAAAGTTTGATTCCCCCTTCTAATCACCTAGATCCCTTTTCACCCTAGACAAATAAATTAGCTACGCATGACTTGGTATCTAACTACAGTAATATTGATTGAAAACATAATTAATAAAGCAATGAACTAAAAACGAGAATAATTGAAGAACAATAAAGTAGAGATTTTGATTAAATACCGTAATTAGAAGAACAAGATCCGTAGGCAATTGCTAAATAATATTCTAGAGAGGTACTAATAATAATTAGGGTTTTAGAGTTATAAAAAGTGTATCTAAAAATAGGCTATGAAGCCTTTATTTATAATAACCTACTAACCAAATTATGGAAACACTGCTAAATAAATTATGGAAACTCGGACAGATGAAAGCACTCGACCGAGCACACAAGGCACTCGATCGAGTGTTGATGGCACTTGATCGAGTGCTCTGCCTTGTCAAATTAATTCTTCGTTTCTCTAATTTCTTTTGGCAATCTTCCTCAATTCTTGTGCTTAACTTCCTCGTTCTTCGTCTTGCCGACTCCGCGGTACTCATGTAATCTTCTTTAAACCTCAGGAAAGCATCCATCTGCATTAGGAACACCAAAATGCGGGATATCGACATTTATGATAAAAGCGGCATATATGATATGGATTAGCGCACAAAACCGTAACAAAAGTATACAAGGGGAGCCATAAAGATGTATATAATTATGACTCATCAGATGTAACCAGATTTCTAGTGACGTGGTGATGGAACCATTGCCTTGAAAACTATTCTCGGTACGACCGTGGTGGCGATCAGCAGATGACCGGTAGTCCCCAAAGGTTTCACAATACTGCACTCAGAACCGCCCACTCGATACTGAGAGCATTGGAACGATTTTACTTAGCTTTACCCAGAAATATTGGACAGAAGAGAGGAGAAAAATAGAAGAAGTGAGTTGAGAAGAAGTGTTTCTAAATGAGATGAACTGCTCTATTTCTAGAAAAAATAGAGCAGCAGGGGAGCCAAAACGGTTCCACAGTAAGAGGAGAAAAAACGGGAGCAAAACTAGGCTCCTTAATTGCTGCCTTTGACTGACTGTTTCAACTCAAAACAGACACACTCTTATGAATGAATGTGGACAGTTCACTAACACACATTGGGCCAAAAAGGTAAAAATGGGCCGATGGCCCGCACCACAGGTGCTCTACCCAAACCCAAACCCAAGCACGAGCCGAGCCGACGCGCGCACGTGTTTGAACACAAACCCACTGGTCCAAGGCTCACAACAAAAACCCCTTGGATCACTCTCTTAACCATATAATGAAAGGAAGATATATAAACAACACAATAAGGTAGTTTTCCACCGATGTGGGACAAGCAAGCTATTGTATATGAAATGCATGCACTGACAGTGCACTTATGCATATATTTCCAACATTTCCTACCCACTTGCTTATTGGGAGAGAGAAATATACGTTTTCAATTTGTGACGAATACTAGTATCCGTCACAAGCAAAACATTTTGTAAAACACAAATTTAATCTCGTAATACCTGCTTGTGAAATCCTTACTTCGTTTCATGCGTGTAACCAGGTACGCTCTCATCACCAAAGAAATATGAACCGGAAAGCTTGAAGAGAATTGGTATTAAGAGTGACTCTGCCATCGATTTATTAATTTATTTGTTTAATTATTTCTCAAAAGAAGGAAAGTAAAGAGAAAATCTGGAAAAAGAAGGGGAGATTAATTAACATATAAATCTTGTTTATTACAAGTGTACGTCCATATGAATATGTGATTTCCTCATTTTAATAATGGTTTTGACTAATTCAATTCAATTCAAGAAAAGATGAAGAAGAATAAATGGAAAAACAGAGATCGAGAAGCTCAATTTAATGGAGGGAAAATTTGGGTTGATTAAAGTTGATAATGGAGGAAGAGGAAAGCTTGAATACTTGGATTAATATTAAGGGGTAGTATAGGTATAAATTAATTGATAGGAAAGAGAGGAATTTAGTTAATCTCGGGTGAGTTTGGTAGTTTAAGTTGTGTTTTCCGTCGAATAGGTTGTAAACTGATAATTTTTGGAATTTATAGGTAGTAGTTTGCATAATTAATCATAATATGTAGTAAAATGAAATTTTTTTAACTATAATATGTAGTATTTTGCCATTTTTCCTTAACTTAATTATACATATAGAACAAACTTGCAGATATAAGTTATTTAAAAAGAGGTCATTCCTCCACAAGACTGAATTGGTATAGTAAAAGTTTAAAACTTGTCATTATGTAATGTGGCATAAAGTGTTCTGTGTGGTTCAAATTCATATCCTTAATTTTTTTAGGGGCTTAGTTTTTGTAGACGATGTTTTAGGAAAGAATGTGTTTTTTCATATACGCATTTTACTTTTTCACATACGTATTTACGATTTTACCCTTTTGCTCATTGATGAACGAATAAGATGGAGGGTACCAATTGGAGAGAGGTATCCAAAGAATATTTTTATCGAGAATGGTTCTTTAATTGCCAACAATGTAAACTGATGCGAGGAATAGCTTAGTTCTTTTCATCAACTCCATTTTCAATTGTACAAATACATATTGTATCGAAAATCATCGTACTCTATTGTATCGAAAATCATCGTACTCTATTGTATGGTCCATTGTCGATTTTGTAGAACAATCAGATTCGATTTTCGGGAAACAGAAAGTGAGTTTGATTAGGTTTAGCAAGAAAGGTATTGATAGTTTAGGAAAAATGGTATGATATAAAAAGTTCATGAAAAATGTTTGTGAAAGGGTAAAGTCCGTATGTGAAAAGTAATTCCGTTGTAGACAGCGTTTTCATTATGAATGACGGTATCACCCTTGCAAACTTAACTCACTTATTCTCTCTACTATTTTCCTCTCAAACTCTCCTAAAACCAACTAATTAAAAAAATAAAAATAAAAACAACAATTAGTTACGAATTTTTTATGGTGCAAGCCGATTCACCTAATTCTCCGGTAATTATGAATAAATCGATTATAAACCCAATTTTTTTTAAAAAAAACACGTGTCATGGACGTTACGGTGAAATTCATCGTTTAGCCATGAAGTTGACAACAAAATTCATTTTTCCACCATGGGAGGACGGTGAACGTCCTCATCAAAACCATGGAGATATGATGAACTTCACCGTCCAACCATGGACAAATGTTGACATTCAAGTGTAACCATGGTGAAGATGATAAACTTCATTATCCCTCCATAGTGAAACGATGAAGTTCATTGTTCAGTCATGCAAGTCACGTTCAACGTTCTCCATTTAGAGATGAGGAAGTTCATCGTCACACGTTGAAGTTTAACGTTACATCTATGGTGTTGACGATAACATTCATCGTCCTCCCATGCTCACCAAGACACAATAATATTGCATCCAACATGAAATCAACCAAAAACACGCGAATATAGGGACCAATTCACACGAAATTAACAAATTACAACGACATACGAACTAATTAACACGGAAACAACACAAATCTACAAATTACAAGAGAAATAGAGTCAACTAAATCTTACGAAGTACTAATTAAAATCAACACAATATAAGGTAATTGTACAAATCCTAACTAATTAAACTTAATTCACTATAAAATACAAAAATAACCAATTAAACACAACAATAGTGCAAACAAACAATCCTAATTTAACCTTTATTTCAAATTATAGAAAACGGATACTAAATAAATGAAAAAATGCGGTTCGATGGTCGTGGAAGTACAAGTGGCACTAGTGACAGTGGGATGACCAAACTTTGTTAGTGGGGCAGTGGCGATGTCGGTGGTGGTGGTGGGGCAGTAGTAGACAATGGTGATTTGAGACAAATTTGAATTTTTTGGGAAATTTGTAATAGAGAGAATTTTGTTGAGTTAGTGGGAGAATAAGGACAGTGTCATCTTTTTTCTTAAAATAAAAAAAAACATTGTCTACGTTTACTAAAACGTCGTATTTCTACCAAGACCCTAATTTATCTTCCCTCATTCATCTTCATCAATTGCGGTTTCTCTCGTTCAATTTCCCTGCTTATTCTTCATCACTTTCATCTTTACACCCCTTCTAAGATTCACTTCCTCCTTTAATTTTCCATCAAACTTCATCACATATAAATGAGGTTTATTCCATGTTCATTGTCGTACATTACTACATCGTATCTCAACTATATGCATGGCGTGACCAAAACTTGTAAATTATAATTGAGCCGACATTTTTATTGTTGTAAAAAAACTCATACGACTCTAATATGAGTATGAAACTACTACTTCCCCGTCCCAATCATTTATAATCTATTTCTGTATTTAATTTATTTGATCTATTTTCATATTAGATAAGTTGTTGTTACAAAATAACGAACATGCCCTTACAAAAATTTCATAATAAGACTATTTCATACTACGAGACGGTCCATTTTTATAAGAAAACTGTTCATTCAATGCTAATAAATAATTTGTATTTTTACACAATGAAACCGTCTAGCAGGGTAAATCGTCTCGTAATATTTATCGTCTTGAACTGTCTTAAGATTATGATGGATATACTTCTCTTAAATGAAAATTTGTGTACTATTATTACTTAGACCTTTAAATTTAGGTTTATTGTTTTTTTTAGCTTATTACCTCAAACTTTATTTGTTTTTTAGTATATGTGTATTTTTTCTAAGCTTGTTAAAATATATAAGTTAATTATTTTTTTCCGTCAAACCTAAATATAACTAAGTTTATATGTAACTAGGTTAGAACCCGTGCAAAATTGCAGGAGCATATACAGACAATATTACATAGATAAATTTTAAAATTTATGGTAAGACATGGTAAATGTTTAATATTATATGGTAAAATTGGCAGTGAACATATATGTTTAAATTAATATATATTTCTATTTTTTTAGAGCAAATGATCATCATTAATCACTGTAATATTTGGGTATCTTCAAACATAATATTTATTTATCTATGTAAACAAATACTTATATGTTAATACAATTAAATTTAATACTACCAAAATAATATAAATAATGTCCCTTCACAAAGAACCCACTCTTTTAAAACATAACCCCTAGACGACTCAAGTCGGGAATAACCTGCACATTTAGGGTCAATACCCACTAAACTCGTGACTCGGTCCAGAAACAGGTAAATTAATTGACTCGTTTTAATGGGAAATCAGATATCTCAATATTAAAAAAGACTAACAGTTAAAGACAAATGCTGAATACATAATAAAATGATACACTTTTGTTTTTAAAATTATATTATCTTTTATAATCTAGAAAAAGGAACTATTACAAAATGTTTAGGGGAGAAATTATACAATGTAATAACTTAACAAATTCTTGTGTTCACTCCCATTAATTTCTTCCTAATCTTGTTAAGCTTCATTCCACATTTGTTATATACGACTCAAAGACTTAATCGACACCAATTTGATTATAATTAACTTAAGACTTAACAAATAAAAAATATTTATAAAAAATATTATATATTTATATTTAGATTGATCACCAAAAATATGTTTCACGCATCACATTTCCAACCAAAAGAGATATTCAAAATCGTGATCCTCAATGGAAGAAACTGGCACTGATCATCACTGGCCTCTACTATCATGTTTGGATGCAACGAAACAATGCCCGTGTGAATGGTACTCTTGTAAGACCTGAGTTAACTGCTATGACCATCATCAGAGAAGTTACAGCCCGAATTAGATACAAGACACATGAGTAATCGTGTGTAGTTGGCACAGAGTTTCTGTTAGGGATATCAGGTCCACTTTCAAGTTTGTTTGTCTGGTTTTTTTTATGAAGTGCACAGGGATTCGAACCTGCACTTAAGCTTGTAAATTGTATGGCTGATACTGGTTTTTTGATATATATATTTCTCACATTTTATCAAAAAAAAAAACCAAAAGAGATACAAAGTATAATACATGAATTTAGATTCAGTGTTTCCTCTTGCTGACTTAACGAGGAGAATAAAAGAGAGTATTGGTCTTCTATTTTCACCGTTCTTTTATTAAATTAAAATTTAAAATTTAAACTTTGACTACTTTGAATATAATCTTATAAAAATATAATTATACATGTAGAATGATACTAAAATATTAACACAGTAATTTACAAAATTAATTGTATTTCTAAAACCATGATATACAAATGTAGAGACATATGACTAATGAATCGACATATAAACCATGAAAAATTACACGCATAAATTAAATATAGAGCCTAAAAAATATGGTCAAGTTATAAATCATACCGCAAAAAAATCTTTAGTGAATTCGTACGTATATAATATATGTTGCAATAAAAGTCATATGAAAAATTTCATAATATGGATTACACGTAAAATTGTAGTGCTAATTGAATAAGAGCTCATGGTCAAGGTTTGATTTTATTGCCAAAAATAGCCAAAATATGTAGCAAATATGGAAAGGAGTTTGGGGCGGGGAAATAAAAACCTAATGAGCTGACATGTATCCCGCAGTTCCGGTATTATATTTATATTTTATATATAAATGCTTTCGAATTTTATTATAATTTTTTGAGTCTAATGTTTTAATAAATGAACTTAAAAATTTTTGTAACAATACTCATAATTTTTTAAACAAAACTAAAAAACATTATTATAATGCTCAGAAACTATAAAACCGGTGATCCACTTATTGCCAAAATTTGGGTAGAAAAAAAGACACGAATAAAGAGAGAATGTAGATTTTATTATGAGGTTTACATCCTATATATAAAAGCAACAACCACAGTGCTTAGGTGTCGCACTGTGGTTGAAAGTACAATATTTTTTATTTTTTTCAAGTGTGCCCTACATTGTTCCCCGTGTTCTCTACCTTCTTTTTTGTGCTTTTATTAAGAGAATCTACATTTTATGCTCTAAAAAATCCACAATCAAGTTGAAAGCCGAATATGCGACTCATATTGATTACAATATATATGATACAAAAATTGAAACTATTAAAAAAAATCCTTCGTTAAAATAATAAAAATCAACTAGATGAAAATAATAAGAAAATTTTTTCCATTCAAAAAATTTATGTATTACTCCCTATGACATATCAAAATAATATAAAAGGTCACATTAATAAAAAAAAATATTCACGGATTAGAAAAAATTGGAACTCGAAAAAATAGAAAACAATTTACTTAAAATACTTCTAAATTAATTGATCAACAATAAAATATGTAAAAAAAAACTGCATGCAAATTAGTATTTAGTCTTGATTACTAGAGTCGAAAATAATAGATATACTATTAAAAGCACCATGGGAATTATAATGTTTTTGATGACAAAAACATCTTTTTATTTTATTTTATATAAACGTATCAATTTGAGGATGAAAAAGCAGGATGTAGTGTGAGATCTAAGTATGAAAGTTGAGAGAATGAAAATATGAAATTAAGGGGAGAGGTGGGAGAGAGTTAGTTGGGCTAGGGTTGGTGTATGGATGTGAATGGGGAGTGTGTTGCAATGAATTTATATGAACAATATGGTGGATTTGGTTGAGCTGTTATTTACGGAATCTTAAGTTCAATTCTTATGGACTTTGTTCAAACGACTTGCTTAATATAATTTCGATCTTTTCACGGATGAGCCCAAGTTAATATCAATGAGTCCAATAAATGTAAGTTAAGGATACACATGCAATCATTAGGTCAAGTTTGGGTATATTATTTTTATGCAGCAACTCTCTTATAGGACTGTCCTATAGCATAAGACTGGTCCACTAGGAGAATAGCCCAAACTAATCATTATATTATAATTTTTTTTATTTTAATTTTATGAGTAATACTGACACATTTACATAAGTTACTAATCAATATAAATCATTTGGTTGTCAAAATAAAATATGTTTATTAATTAGTATGTTTTAACACAAATATAAATATATTTTAGGAAATATGACAAATTACTACCTAATAAGTTCAAAATATTGTATATTACTACCTAATATAATTATTTTTGCAACTTACTACCTAAAATCACACAACATTAATCAGTTTGCTACTTTTTTGACGGAAACCGAACTTAAGTTAGTTTTAAATGTTCGGGATAAGTTAAATGACGATGTTACCTTCCCTTAATAAAACATCTTCCCTATTAACTATTTCACATCTCTCTCCCTCTCCCGATTAAACTCTCTGTAACTTGCTTCATGCCGCCATTTTTATCGAAAACCTCATTGAAGAAGCACAATTTGCAGCACTAGAGGGAGGTAGTCTTCTGTTGTCTTCTCAAATTGATGAAGTAAGCATTTTTTTCATTTTAGTAAAACCCTTCCTCTAACTTGATTATTTTGTGTAAAATTTGATAATTTAGCATCGGTATTTAGTACTTTTAGGTTTTTTTGTGTTAATGGTGGAATTTCGATACTTAAGCATCACCAAATTTCTAAAATTTTGAGAATTTTATTGTTTTATCATTACAAGAAAATGCGAAACAGGCAACGGAAAAATGGCGACTGTAGTGAGTAGTCGCCAAATTGGCGACTGTAACCAGTCGCCATTTTGGCGACTGTATGTTTTCCCAAACTTTTTTCCCACCGACACAAAATGGCGACTAAAATCAACATTTGGCGACTGAAGTCAGTCGCCAAATTTAGCGCCAATTTTGGCGTCTGAAAATGCAGTCGCCAAATCAAGCTTGTGCAGTCGCCATTTTGGCGACTGAAATTGTCAGTCGCCAAAATATATATAGTCAATCGCCAAATTTCGCGATATGAAATCAGAAGAACTTACAGCCCCTTCACTATTCGCAAACACAAACCACCTTCAAAAAACAAAACGCAAACGCCATTCCTTTTCCGTCACCAACACCCACTTGCACCTCCAACCCACCACCCGCCGCCACCACCAGCCACCACCTACTTGCTCTGTTATTTTCGCATTTATTCAATTAAAGTTTTGTTATTCTTTTTAGTTTAATTTCAGTTTTTAATTTTATTTTTGTTTTGTTTTGTCGATTTAGTAATGTAGTAGCCAATTAGGATCGTCTTAGCTTATTAGGTTGTAGTAGCCAATTATGATGTTAAGTAGATAAATTGGGGGTTAGGGTTTATATGAAATTGGGGGTTAGGGTTTATATGTCGATTAAGACGATGTTGTTTGCCTTATTAATGTTGTTATGCTTGTACTTGTTAATTAATTATGTCAAATTAGGTATTAGGGTTTATAAATGTTTGCCTTATTAATGTTGTTATGCTTGTACTTGTTAATTTATTATCCTATATATGATTAAGATTGTTATTTAAATTATTTTATTGTTGAAAGTTAATTTATGAATTGTTGTTTAGATTAAAGTGAAGAGATTGGAACGTTCATGGATGTATGATGGAAGGGTCGGTATTAAGAAGAAACGTCCTAATGCTAGGTTTATAGAGGGTGTTGCCGAGTTTATTGAATTTGCTAAGCAACAAGATGAATATAACTTGGTAGAAAATAAACTTAGGTGTCCTTGTAACAAATGTAAAAGCATGAGATACACATTTGTCCTTGAGGTACAAGAACATCTCTATACAAACGGGTTTTGTCCAAATTATTATAATTGGATTTCTCATGGGGAAGTATATTCTCCAATTCACGAACAACCTCACATCCAACAGACGAAATCATTGACCAAAATGAGAATGAACAGTTTGAAGACTTGGAAGAGGAGGAGGATGTTGAGACTAATAATTATGAGTTGGTAGAAGGATGAGAGGATTAGATGAAGTGAGAGTTGTTGATGAGGATGAGGATGAGGATGAGGATGAGGATGACGATGACGATGAGGATGATGTTGATCAAGAGGATGATGAAGATGATGATTAATTTGGTATAGTACTGTAGTCCAAATTTGTCATGTTATTATTGTTCATATTTGTATTAAACATTTATTTTCTGTTTGATTTGTACGTATTAATAACTTCATTAATGTGATTGTAGATGGCAGGAGGCCGAGGTGGTAGAGGAAGACAGCGAGGCGGACACAGTCGTCAGCAGAGTCAGCCCTCCGTGCAGCAGGAGGAGGAGTTGGTTCAGAGCGATTCTGAGGAGGACACACGTGTACAGATTCAGTACACACAGGACCGCAAGAAGATACTTGATCCAGCGGGATTTTGGTAAGTGTTATTAAATTGTAATTATTCATTTTATTAGTAATAAATGCCTAGTTATTGTAAGTTACAATTTATATATGTTTCAGGTTTAATTATCAGACCGTTGTTCGAGGAGTAACCAATAGCACAAAGACATCTTTGTTAGATCCTGTGCCACTTAATTGGACAGAAGCCAGTGAAGCTCAAAAAGAAGCCCAAAATCCTTTTTATTAATTATTTTATTTTACTAACTGTTATAGTTTTTCAACTAATACTTAATGTTATTTTTTTGTAGCTAAATTTTTACTGGCCGCCTGAATTAGAGTCTCTTGTCAATAAGAGGTACCGTGCAACACCCTCATTTATTTAAGAGCCTTTAGCAAGATATTCTCAATAAATAGGGATGTTACCATCTCGGAATGTCCGAGGTAGTGAATAACAAAGTGAAACAAATCCCAAGTACTTTATATAAATACTGATTAAATTTAAACTTCTGGTATTACAACTACTACGCAAAGAATAAAAGTACAACTGATGATGACATCTAAGTATACGATCTAATTCTAAGTAGGTCTAAGCCATGTCTCTCTCCATGCCTAAGCTCCTGATTCATCTGTCTCTGACCTGTAGAATCTACTCCCCATTCCGGATCATCGTAGGTGTACACGAATACACTGTCAACCTCGCGGTTGAGTAGGATAACACAATAATTGTAATGCAACAGTTAAATGATATGAAAATGCCGTGACATGCTCGAGCTCAATCTCAATCTCATTCTCAAACTCATACCCTTGCACCAAGCCATACCGAACCTCCCGGCAGACTATAATCGGCCGTCGCCGAACACCAGCATAACAGCTGAGGTCACCAGGTCTAGTCCTGTAGAACTAGCCTGGGCCCAATAATATCTCATCATCTCAAATCCGTATCCGATGCACATGCCATGCTCATGAATGCAACAGTACTCTTAATCAATCATGCTATTAAATAATGCAATGCGCATAACAATAATAATAATAAACCACGCTCAATCCAACCAATATCATTCTCATATAAATCATGCTCAGCATCCATATCACACAATCCAACATCCATTCATAACACATCATACAGTATAATGTTAGTGTATCCTACCTGGATAGCAATATAATCCCATCACGCAGCTAACATCCAATCAGCAGAATCACTTTACCACATACTCAACACCTAACAAAATAATATACTTAATTACTAACTACTATAATTACGCTATTAATATAGTATATCAATTATTAAATTTAATTATTTAAATACTATATTACGCATAACGAGACCGTATAAAACACGCCTACTTCAATTAACTTGACTAACCCGTCTTAATACTTTTATAGCTGACTTCAGTTAAATAACCGACCATAGAAAACGAACTATTGATAACCGTCACATTCTTGTATAAAATTACTTAACAACTTTAATCATTACTAACATGAACAATATTGCTAACAATAATAATCATACTAAAAATGACAATATTATCACAATAACAATATTAATAATATTAATAATAATAAAAACATTAATAATAATAAGAATAAGAATAATATTAATAATGATAATAATGATAATGGTAGCACTTAGACAAACAACAACAACCATAAAAATATAACACGTATATCAGCCCTTATAACCATCAGACCCCTCGACACAACACCCCACTGACAGCCTCCTAAAACAGCCCCGTCGACGTCCCTTAAGCCACCCCTACCAACACCACAACACGGTGGCTACCACCACTGCACCACCGTGAACCTACTGACACCAACCACGACCTCTAACACGACCACACCAGCCCTCAAAACCAGTAGCAAACCCCCTACCAGCAACCGTGACCTGAACAAAACCGTTGTACCTATGCCTTCCCTACCCCGTACACGCGCCTCCAGCCACCAACTAACATCACCCTAACCTCTGCCTATCACTAACCTCGACACTAAACACTACCCACGACACCCTGGTAGAAGGTACCAGGCTTCGCCCCTAGCCATACTCGTGAAACAGACACCACAAACTGATGCACACAACCCCTTATTCCCGTATTTATGCCCTGTTTATAAACATACCCTGTTATAGGCTGACACGGCAATTCTAGACCACCACACGCTACCCCAGCACCACCCAGGAAACCTACTAACACCCTATTACCAGTACGCCTGAACCCACAAAAGAATTAAACCAGAAAACACGATTTGAAAGCAAGAGAACACGAAAATAGAGTATACCAACGTTGTTTACTATCGACACTCATGGCTGTTTTAGTGACGCCCACAGTGTTTCTACGCTGGTTTAAAGATGACAACTATGTTATACGTACTACATAGATTATAGATAACCAGAAAATACAAATAAAACGACATAAAGAAGGCATGATAAATACTCACGAACTTGCTGCAGTGCAAGGGCAAGAACGAGGATGGTGATGGGTTGTCACTGCTGCTAATCTTCCTCTTTGTTCTCCTTCACGTTCCCAGCGGTCAAACTGGTGTTGAGGGTAGTGTTGTGGAGGTAGAATAGGTAGGTGGTGACTAGGGTTTACGAAAAAGATGGAGGCAGACGAGGTAGGGTTTTCTTTGTAGTGTTTGTCGATGGTAGTAGGGAAGATAGGGTTTTGTTTGAAAATAAAACATAGGGTTGGGTTGCATTACAGGGTTCTCACGATAAACCCGAGTCTAAAGGCCCATCACGCATCCCGAGGCTTATACGACTATATCCCGACCTTAACCCGTAACTTAAAATAACGACACATATAACTAATTATATTAATTAAATTATATAGTTAGTATTAGTAATTATCAATTAAATTAATTATAAGAATATAAACTTATTAGCATTTACATAAGAATAAATGAAGATTAGGATTTAAATATAATTACGACTTAAATAATATAATAATAACAAGTATAAATAAGAAATAAATATAAAATAAGAAATATATTTAATTATAAATATATAATCAAAATTAAAGAAATACAAATGAAATGTTATTTTATGAAATAATCGTCAAATATAAAATGATGATGGAATACAAAATAATCGTAGAAATACGATTTATAAAATAATAACAGTTTACGTAAAATACATTATAAACATTTCATTTGAAATACTTGTATAAAACATAGTTTGACTGCCATTGACCGAGGCTAAAATACGGGGTATTACAGTCTTCCCTCCTTAAACTGAACTTCGTCCCGAAGTTCGCTATCCCGTAACGATAACAAAATACCCCACAAGCATAAGACAACACAAGTAGCACATATACATAAGCTCTAAAACGCGATGTGTTACATTCTATCTCCCTTAAGAAACTTTGTCCCCAAATTTTAACATACGACAAAAGTATATGACACTTAAAGAACCGCAACATTGAACAAAACAAAACATAACAAATTAGAACAACAGAGCCCATGCATGGTCAAACTCAGTCAGCCAAACATAACATACCACTTAGCCAAATCGTAAACCATCAAGATTTTACAATCCTATCCTCCTTAAAACATGATTACGTCCCCGTAACCCATTATAAAATTCCACATTCATTGCTCAAGGAGATCACCGAATCAATAGTCACAAACTATCTGATAAGTTAAGAGCTCTATACTGGACAACTAGCATCTGACACAAAATTAACACCTTTACATCGAGGTAGACAATCAGCTAACTTATGGTTCATACTTACCAAATTAAAACATCTCATGCTCATACTCAAATTATGGAGGCAAAACTCTTATTTATGCACATAAGAGAAAATGATATTAGGCGAGATTTCATCAACATGTAGCTATATGTAGAGTCACACGTTGCAAAATCATTACCATAATCATCAAACATCAGCTTTATCATGGATTATCACCTCGAAAACATTCTGAACTTTCAAAACGATGCAGTTGTAATTAAAGGCAATTTATAGACACAATTCATTGACGATTTTACAAGTTACATGTAATACCCCGCATTTTAGTCTCGGTCCACGGCAGTCAAACCGTGTTTTATACAAGTTTTTCAAATGGATGTTTATAAAGTATTTTATATAAGCTGTTATTATTTTATAAATCGTATTTCTACGATTATTTCGTAATTCATAATCATTTTATATTTGACGATTATTTCATGAAATGTCATTTCTTTCGTATTTCTTTACTTTGATAATATATTTATAATTAAATATATTTCCTATTTTATATTTATTTCTTATTTATATTGTTTTACTATTTAAGTCGTAATTATATTTAAATGTAATTTTTATGTAAGTACTAATAATTTCATATTATTATAATTAATTTAATTAATATAATAATTTATATGTACTCGTTAATTTTATTTTACGGGCTAAAGAACGGGATGTAGCCATGTGAGACCTCGAGATGTGTGATGGGATTGGACTTACGAGAACCGTGTATGGAAGCTAAACATAAACAAAACCCTAGCTAGCAACCATCGACATAGGATTCACAACAATACATCGACCTACACAAACACAAAACAAAACCCTATCAAACCCTAACTTCGTCTGCCTCCATAATCGCATCTGCGTCCCTACCATCTAAACTACACCTGAAACCCTATTCTGGTATCTGTCGTGGGTCTAAAGGAGAACAGAAGGGAAAGAGAATTGGGTTAGAACATCCATAACACTCATCGTTTTCATCCCTGCTCACTTGTAAGTTCATACTTTGTTTCATTCGTTTAATACTCGTTTGTATAATTTGTTCACGTTTGCTTGTTGTATTCGTCTATTTTGGGTTGTGTCTGAGCACGGGCTTTATGGACAATGGTTGTAGGATGATAATAGGTTGCGGGGGTGGTGGTAGGTTGGCTCGTGGTGGCCTGAGCACCACCAGAAAGTGTCGTGATTATGAACAGGGAAGCAGGGGAAAAGAAAAGAGGGGTCGTGAGATGCTTGGGTTTGAGGAGTTTTTGCAGGGGGTTAGGATGATATCGAGGGCTGGTGGTTACCACCATGAGAGTCGTAGGAGGTGAGAGAAGTCGGAGGCAGTTTCAGGTGGTGGTTAGGGTGGTGGCAGTAGCGGCTAGAGTCCGGTTTTTGTAGTGAGTGTAACAGTGGTTGTAGGGTGTTGCAGGAAACCGAGTTAGGACATGACTTTTGATGGTGGTTTACTGGCAGCTAGAAGACAGACTAGAGGGAAAGGTCACCCACTCTGGAACCACCGTAAGTCAGAGGTGACAACGGTGGTGGCCAGAGGCGGTGTGGGGCGTGGTGGAGAGAGAAAACGTCGTGAGAAGAGAGGGAGACAGACGGCAGTAAAACAACGTATTTTCGGGTTGTATGCGGGCTGGTTAGAGGAGGCGTAGTGGCTGCCATGGTGGATGTAGGTGGCGGTCTAGATGCGGGGTAGATGGTGGGTGGTATAGAGAGCGCGTGGGGATCTGTTATGGGGGTCGTGGGTGGCTAGGTTGGTGGTGGCCAAGGCGTGAAGTTGGGTACGCGACTAGTGGGTAGAGTTGTTTTACGACGGCTAGAGCTGATCATGTCCGGGCTAGCCCGTCCAGTCCGGCCCGTCCGGCCCGCTATTTGAGCGGGCTTGGTCACGGGAAATATTAGAATAAATGGTTAATGGACAAGGAAAATTCGGCCCGCTAAATTAATGGGCGGGTATGGACTAAGTAAAAATGTTCGTGGACAACCCGCTAGGCCCGCTAAAGCTCATAATGTAATTTTTACTTTATTTATATTATTTACTAAACTAATTAACTATTAAGTCCATGTATTAATCCCATACCCAAATAAATTAATAACGAAAAATAATAATGAAATGAGAAATCCACCCATAAACTTACTCGCTTTTTACTTTTTTTTGCCCTCTTTGTTATGCTTATGAAACCACTATCAGCATAACACATTTTCTTGTCGCATAAATATTTTCTATATTGGGATTTTTGAGATATTTATACATCATTTTTAAGTTCGTGACTCTTAGTTTTAAAGCCCGGCGGCCCATGGGCAGGCCCGCCAACTTATAACGGGCGGGTACGGACAACTTCAACAAACTCGTTTTAGCGGGCACGGACATAAAAAATTGGCCCGCCGGACACTTTTTCTCCAGGTGGCCCGGCCCGTGTCCGGCCCAAGCCCGCAAACGATCACCTCTAACGACGGCTACTGTTGTTGTCGTGTTTGGTTGTATTACTAATATTAACATTGTTATTATTAGTAGTGGTACACGTGATCTTGTGGATTATTATTAATATTAATATTATTATTATTATTATTATTATTATTATTATTATTATTATTATTATTATTAATTGTTGTTGTTGTCTTATAATAGTTAATATTTTATTTTAGTGTGATTAGCATTACTAGTAATATTATCTATGATATTTAATTATTAATTTTGTTAAGTGATCTTTATTATACAAGAATGTGACGGTTATCAATAGTCGATTATATTTTCAATGTTCGTTTTTAATTGAAGTTAGTTATAAAAGTATAAGGACGAGTTGTTTAAGTTAATTGAAGTAGTCATGTTTAATACGGTCTCGTTATGCGTAATATATGGGTTAAATAATTAATTTGAATAATTGATATGTTAAATTAGTTTGCATATTGTATTAGTTAGTGATTACGAATATTATATTTGTTAGGTGACGATTTTGAGGTGGCATAGTTCCGTTTACCTGATGGCTTGCAATTGGATGATTTTGCTATCCAGGTAGGATACGCTGACCTTATACTCTATGATGTGTTATGAATGGATGAGGTATTGTGTGTTATGGATGCTGAATATGATTTATATGAGAAGGATATTGGTTGGATTCAGTGTTGATTATTATTAGTGGCATGAGCATTGCATTACTTAATATTATGATTGATTAAGAGTAGTGTTGCATTCATGAGCATGGCATATGCATTGGTTACTGAGAAAGATGTGAATCAGATGTTGTTCTGATATAAAGCCCAGGGTGGTTCTGCAGACCAGGCCTGGTGTCTTATCAGCTATTGAGCTGGTGTTCGGTGACGACCGATTATAGTCTGCCGGGAGGTTCGGTATGGCTGGGTGTTTCGGGTTTGAGATTTGTGATCGAGATTGAGATTGAGATTGAGCTCGAGCATATCATTGCATTTGCATATCATAATTGTTGCATTATAATTATTGTGTTACCCTACTCAACCGCGAGGTTGACAGTGTATTCGTGAACACCTACGATGATCCGGAATGGGGAGTAGATTCTACAGGTCAGAGACAGATGAGCTAGGAGCTGGGGCAGGAATGTGAGATGCATACTTTGGACCGACTTAGAATTTTATCACATTTAGAGAAGTCGTCAGTTATATCTTCTTTTCCGTTATGTTGTAACTCTAATAACCAAAAGTTTAAATTTTATCAGTTTTATATAAAGTACTTTGGTTGTTTTACTTTGTTATTCACTACCTCGGACATTCCGAGATGGTAACAGCTCTATTTATTTGAGAATGTCTTGCTAAAGGCTCTTAAATAAATGGGGGTGTTACAACAGATCAAAAACAAATCTAGCATTCCCACAATTCGCATGTCAACCAAATTACTAATTCAATATATAGTAATCAAATTTAAACATAACAATACGTAATTCACCTTGTGGCAGAACAACAGTGTCGGTATAAATAAACTAACTTTATATAAAACTCACCCAAAAGAAAAGTAAATAAGGTTTTACTATCATAACCAAGTGGTGTTAGTCCAGTGGTAACTGAGTTAAACCTTAAAGCTTGCAGAAATGCAGGAGTTGAGAGGTCGGCTGGGGCGATGACCACTTGGCCACTGTAGCTCCCGAAGGGGGTGGCTTACATGGTCCGTGTGGTGGTGCGGGAATGCATGGGCCCGGGGGGATTAAACCCCTCGTTACCAAAAAAAAAAAAAAAAGGTTATACTATCATATAATAAAGTTCATATTCCTATCATATGTCTACTATTCATGCTACTAACGTCATATCAGAATATTACATGGTTATATAACAGAATTCATATTTGATTAAACTTTTATACTTAAAACTTTACCACATTAACAATCATACACCACGCAGCAACTCCGAAAAATCATAATTAAATAACCGCTTAGCTATTTTGCGAGCTATCGTAGTTTTTAGAAAATATAAACGAATCATAGGAAAAAGAATCAATTGCAAAGCTTAAGGAATTTATTTATAACAATTTTACAACTCAGTTGATCCGAACAAAAATTTTACACCACTTAGACAGAAATTTGGACAACTTGCAACCATCACTATTAAATAACGACTCGATAAGATTTTACATGGCTTATCATTTTGAAAACGTGAATGACTATTCTAAACAGTGGAGTTAGAATTATGCATAAACAATAAATATGTTTTAAATGATTTCTTTTGCAAATACATGGGTCAAAACCGAAATGTGCAGTAACAATCTGACCACAGTCGACTAAAATATTTATTTATCGCAAAATATTCCTCGTATTAACATGAAATCAAAAGCATTGGGAAGCTAACTCAGAAGGTTTTTGATACGTGTCTATTTTATGATGTTTTACATCTATTTTTACACGTATTTGGTCGCTCATTTACTATGTTTTAGCCTTTATTTCCCACAAATTGTGTACTTTCGTATTTTTATGCACTTTTGCAGATTTATGCGGAAAAGAGACGATTTAGCACCAAATTCGTATCCTCAAGTCTTTAGCTTAAATTAAGGAATAAATGGAAAGTCAACTGGAGTCAAAATCAAGTACCAAGAGTCAAAACAGAAGAAAATCCGAAGACTTCCGTACAGAAGCGGTCGACCGACCAGCCAGCCGGGTCGGCCGACCAGGCCCGATTTTCAATAAAGCCCAATTCTCGAAGAAGGCCGAAAATAAAAGAAGCCCAGCAGGAAGTGGTCGACCGACCAGCTATACGGGTCGGCCGACCAGCACGAAGCCCATACGATTTCTTTTTCGGAAATAAAGTAGAGTTTTAGCTTTTAGGAAACTCTTAGTTTTTATCCTATATAAACTAATCTTATGATTAGGGTTTCACATGCATTAGAATCCAGTTTAACAGACAATAAGTTTCAGAGAGATTCAATTATTCAGTTTTATTCAAGCTTTAGTTTTGTAATCTTTCAATAGTTCCCAAGTATTCAATAAAGTTAATTCCGTTCTGCCTTAATTCCAATTGTGGTAATTCTTCTTTGATCCAGTTTCATTATTTTTCGTATTGCTTTTATTACAATTGTTAAGTTAGAATCCCAAGCTTTATTTGAATCTTGCATGCTTAGATTATTTACTATGTTCTCTATGTTTATTCCCAATTTTATATTCGTCTTAACAGTTATGAGTAACTAATTTTCATATGTTAGGATGTAGGGAATAATATGCATAGGTAAATAAAATCCGAAAATCGACCTGTAGCAGGACCACGGTCGGCCGACTGGAATAGTCGGTCGGTCGACCGAGGCCGTGGTCGGCCGACTGGAGTAGCCGGTCGGTCGACCACTCGCGTCTGTTTTCTTATTTCGTCTTTTCTTGTCAATTATAATATCCTGCAATGAGACCAATAGGAGACTTGTAGGACGTTAGTAATGACCTACCCAAGATTGAAAGATACGGGAAGGGCATTGGTTTACACCTTAAGACGGATAGGTTACTAAAGGCTGAAAGGTATGTAACCTGGAATTTAGGAATCACCCTTATTGTTGACACCCAATAATTGTGAGACCTAGGAACTAATAGCATAGGCCGAAAGGAGCTATTAGGAAGCATAGACCTAAAAAGATATGTTACACCCCCTTACGCGACTGCAATACATGTTGACCTTAGGATTTATTTTACCTTAGCTATTTATTACCCAAACATCCTAGCATCCCTTTTTTATTATATTTTATTCTCATCTTTTAATTCTTGTTTTATTTTAATCTTTGCCTTAGATATAGTAATCAACCAATCATCCCCAAAATTGTTACCTTAAACATTAACATTAAGACAATAAACATTCCCCACCTCTTTGTGGTTCGACCCTGACTTTCACTATCTATTGTTAAAGTTAGGAATTATAAATTTTATCTTTGGTACCCTCAACGACGGGCATCAGTTTTCATACATAAAATTTTCACATTCATATAGAGAACACATTTTAAATGGCAGCCCGTACAAACATGTAACATTCTGGAAAATTATTAAAAATTTTGTTCCTTAAAATCACTTCACATTATCACATTGAAATACAATCATACTTCTTCCAAAACATGTTGACGTATCATTTGAAGCATTGAAATCACGCTGCACTAAATTAACAGGTATTCATTATTTCAAACCGAAAGTGCCATCTACAAAACGGTAAAGATTGCGAAATTGAAGAGTAGTGTCAACGAAATAATTCAATTGTTATACATGTATGAACAATGCATTAGTTCCTACCATCATAATAATCCCAGCATATAAGTACGTAAATATATATCCTAGAATCACCAAGCTGCCACTTATTGAATACCGACTCTATAACTGTGTGTAAATAGAAATTGTCATGTAAACTTTAAGTACGATCTATGCAACGCATAACTATATAGCATTCATGGCTTAGGGGTAATACGTTCCGCATATCACTAGACGTGGATTACTATAACACATAAATATGATCATTATCATATCCACATACCAGCCAATATATTACATAATTACGATAGTCATTTAATAACCAGATATCATATGGACGTGTCAGAAGACTAAATCATATGATCACATCACTCTATCTATGACTCAATAAATATAGATCCATACTCACATACACATACTCATGTTCTCAATACTTGGAAACCATATATCTCAATTAACATTCGGTATCAACCTCATGTTTCACAATACACATTACCAACGATATTTCACATTATAACTCACCTCGTTCCTTTCCTACGAAAAGGTTAGTACAATATAGGCAAGGTCTGATCTTTTATTTGTTACTACCCACTCTCTACATCACTCACGGGTTACCAGGTTAGACTGAAAGGGCCAGTGGCTTGGTTTGAGGAGTCCCCTAGCTCATCCCAATCCTGGGGCTCCTATTAGTTACTAACCTGGGGTTCATTTTATTAGACTCTTTTTACGTTCATTATTATTCATTTGGTTTAGGTCTGAGGATCGTTCGCTCTGATACCACTTTGTAACACCCCCATTTATTTAAGAGCCTTTAGCAAGACATTCTCAATAAATAGGGCTGTTACCATCTCGGAATGTCCGAGGTAGTGAATAACAAAGTGAAACAAATCCCAAGTACTTTATATAAATACTGATTAAATTTAAACTTCTGGTATTACAACTACTACGAAAAGAATAAAAGTACAACTGATGATGACATCTAAGTATACGATCTAATTCTAAGTAGGTCCAAGCCATGTCTCTCTCCATGCCCAAGCTCCTGATTCATCTGTCTCTGACCTGTAGAATCTACTGTTAGGTTATTTAGTCTCAAAACCTAAAAACTTAGTCATACTAATGAAATTAATAATTAACATTTTAATTATATATATATTAGATCTTATGCATGCTAAATATAAAGCGGAACAAGGAACCGAAAACTCACTATTTCGGCTAGAATGAAGCAAGGATGATCCTCCAACCCTTAGTATCCAAGTAGAATACCTCCTCCAAGATGCACCCAAGACACCCCTTAAAAGAACCGAAACTTGATATATACTTGAATAAGAATCGATTTTTCCTTAGCTTAGCTTATTATCTTTAATCTTATTACAAACCTAATACTATCACTATACTAAACCGTATATATAAGAATTATCATATAATAATTTTGAGGTTGTGGGATAAATTTTTCTCTCTAGAAAATTTCAACTTAGCATTAGAATGAATACTTGTGTGTTAAACACAAGTTATAATATGGTGCTTAGGTAAAGGGGTGGCCGGCCATGGGAAGACACAAAATGGAACAACTTCTCTTTTCAATGTGCTTAGGGTGGCCATAGCCCTTATTCTCAAAGCTCTCTTTTAATGATTATGTTTAGGGTAATTAATGTGCAACAAACACTCCTTAATCACCCCTCCCCAAACCGTCACATTTTAAGCATAAAATGGACATCCATTTTATATTATGGCAACTTGTACAATTTTACATATGTGACATATCATGTGTCACATTTAAAATAAGCAACAATTGGTTTTAATTTAAAAATGCATATTTATCAAATAAATATCATTTGTAAATTAAATAAATCATATTTAATAATTTGACAAGTAATTCGAAATTACAATAATATAAAATGGTCATATCATTAATCGTCAATACGATTTACAACCCTTGTAATAATATACAACCCGATTCATTCTAATTACGATATTTTAAAATATCGTACAATGTTTAGTAATTGACACCTTTCAATTATAAACATAAATCTTACAATAAGATTTAACCTCTGATTTCTTGATATACGAGTTTAAGGAATATGATCAACTCGTATCAACATACATTTGATCAGTTTGTCAATTAAGGGAATTGTCCTATAGGTGTGACCTAAAGGGATCAACTGACCACCACCGTCATACGACAGTAATGTCAAACTCTAGCTAGCCAATCATTACCGATTAATATTGGTCAGTTGATTAATATAATTTCATATCATCCCTTGCGCATTCTTGTCATGAGATTTAATTATGTGATCGCACTATTGTTGAGGACATATTTCCCAACAATCTCCCACTTGTCCTCGACAAGTGTGCATCACCAATTCTCTTGTCCTATTACAATCTCCCACTCAATGTAAGGTGTGTCTCTGAGGTCGTACTTGCATTAGATCATATCATGAGTGGTTTTTTCGATCTGGAGAATAACTGTTTGACTGAAATTATCTATTATAGATACTTTTCCGAGCGTGGCCACGCATTTCCAGTTAATTTCTCCTCGAGTGGCCTTGAGATTTGAACAATCCTGACAAGGGGTGGACAATTTCTATCGTACTACTCCCTTTAATTAGCCACAGTCTGATACAACCCAAAACAATCCCATTTGACTCCAGTTACGAAGAGTCGTAGAGAATGGATCAAGGTTATGCCAAAACTGTACCATCTTGGGTGAGTAGTCTTTAGTCTAAGAATTGACTCATAAGAATACTATAGTAGCTCTTGCCACGACCTGGCTATTATAAAATTTCCAGAACTCTATAAGCGGTCACTTTGCCCGACAGAGTGTCTCTTGCAGTCTGTCTATGTGATCGACTAGTCATCACATATGACTCTATGGCATTTGAACCTGCCATCAGTCGCCTCACATTCTAGTCTCTTCGAGATGTCACCTCATTTAAGCGGCTAAGGGCTATACTAAGTCAATCCAGTTCACTTTATAGGGTTCAAAGTTGTCTCTTACAACCCATTTGGATTTTGACAAAGTATCCTTCATTGTGAGTTAATTATAACTCAAATGACATTGTCATGTATGGACAGTTAATACAATATTACTGCTCCATAGCATTTGATGTACATTCATCAATTTGTATTAGTGGTTTGAATTTGTGAATGAACCTTTTATTCATATTCTTCCAAAAACTTACAAATTTCAGTCTCCTTCTAACTCATATTATCTCGTATAATATGATATTATTTGAGTACATGTCTGGAACTCATTCTACCTGAAGGAAGCTTCCACTGTTATCTTATAACTAGTGACGTATTGGTATATTAGAGGGATCAACTTATCGCTCTAAAGTACCTAGTCACTTTTGTACTTCAATCTATTTTTTAGTTATTGATGTCATCATAACTAGTTCTCCTCGAGAACCTATCATTTTCAATTATCTTGGTTATTAATCAAAAGTTTTAGGTTGTATGAATCACCACGTGATTCTATATTCATCAATATGATTAATTTATCCAACCCTTTTGATTTATAATGGGTGATGTTTCATTATCAATATAATAAACTCTCCCGTAAAGCTTCATCATCATATGATGTTCAATATTCCTATTCATCTAGAATTAAAAACCTGTTATTCTTTACACTTTAAAGAATCACCATTCTCTCTAAATGGTAGGTTAAATTCTCTAATGAATATCGCTCCCACTAAAACCAATATCACTCTCTCTATAGTGATCAACTTTTACTCAATCAATATCATTTCTTAAATGAACCTTTCATTTCTAGTTTTCATTTCCTTGAAACGAAACATGACATGATATTCCCTTATAACTACCATCGAGAGATCCTCTTTTATCTTATAATTTGAGAAATATCATTACCAAGGAAACGTTTTCCTTCCTTTTCATACGGGGTTTCTTTTATCCTCTCTCTAAGAAACAATGACATAAGGAACATTTCCTTTCGTGTCCTCCCGTAGTTTCTTCAGTGTCCTCTCGTAGTTTCTTTTATCTATTCATCTAGGGTTATTCATAAGAAATCCTTGTAAGATTCTTCTTTAAGATCCCACATTTATACCATTGGTTTGTGGGAAATATTTTCTCCCATCTATCCTTTTAAAATAACCTTTATTTTACATAAGGATAGTTATTTACCATAACCAATGTTTTTGAATGATGAATAGTTTTAGGATTGATTCTCATTTTCACTTAAAATGATCATCTTATAATGAACTAATTATATCTCAGTTTGACTGAATGTTTTCTCTTTGAGGTGTAGTTCTCGTTATTAATTAATCAACACTTTGATTCTTTATATTGATCGTATCAATGTTATGAACGTTTTATGGTATTTCTTTAGTGATTTATAGAGATCACTTTGATTCATGTTCGACAAGGCATATAATTTATTTTAGGAATCAATAATTTAATTAAGAACAAAAGTAGTGACTTGGGTTGAAAACCAAGTCACTAATATCCAAAATACAACCATTGTTTAGGATTTAAATCCTTGTCTTACAAGAAAAGAAATTGTTCTAGGAAATAAAATGCATAATATGAAAGAAGACAATAATGAAAATTAGAGCCAAGCTCTTTAAGTCTTCGATCAATTGGATGCTACCATAGCCATCCATGTAAGGAACTTCATGCTTCCTTCTCCTTGCCTTTGTCATTAGGAGGTGGCCCTTTAAAACAATTAAAAAGCGTAAAGGTCAACAATTTGTATCACTATACAAAGTTGACAAAATAACATGAATTTAAACGAGAATTATTACCTACGGGGAGAGCTTTCCCATTTTTGAGATCGGTCAAGTATTTGGGGCAATTACGTTTCCAATGCCCTAACCTCGTGCAATATTGGCACTTTGTCTTCAGATTTTGAAGATGAGGTGGGAGCACCTTTCGAAAAGGTCTTCTCCTTAGCCGGTTTGGGCTTGAACGTTTTCTTGCCCTTGCCTTTGAAGGCACTCCTTTTGAAATTGTCTTTCCCTTTTTTCTCGATGTTCAAGACATCCTTAGTGGAACTTTCATGAAGTCCCATGTCCCTCTCGACTTGGACAAGCATCTTATGCAATTCGTCCAATGTGGTCTCTTGATTTCGCATGTTGAAATTCACCCGAAATTAAGCATACAATTTCACCTTATTTAGAGAGTGAAGAACTCGGTCAATGATGAGTGAGTAGGGAACATCAACTCCTTGCAACTTTAGAGTCTCCGCAAACTCAACTAATTTGAGTACATGAGGGCTTATCTTTTGTCCCTCCTTCAATCAAATGTCGAAGAAGGCGGAAGCCGCCTCATATTGAATCACCCTTGGAGTTTGTGAAAACATCGTCGCAAGTTTGGTGTATATCTCATATGATGTGCCTAACTTAATCATACTCCTTTGGAGATCCGACTCCATGGAGAAAATAAGCACATTTTTAAGAGCGGAGGACTCTTTCATATAGGCTTCGTAAGCCTCACGAGTTGGAGCCGCGGAACGAGTGGTTGGAGCGGGAGGAGCGGCTTCGGTGAGGTAACGAGTCTTATCGTCACCTTGAGCGGCCAAAACTAATTGCGCATCCCAATCCTTAAAATTGGAACCATGCTTATCGAGTTTGCAACGATCCATGAAGGATCGAAGCCATGAAACATTAGTGAGCGGTGGAGCGTTGGTTGCCATTGATGATGTTGAAAATTAAACTACAATAAAAGTGAAGGAATTAAAACAACATCATTTAAAACTCGTAATTATTTTTAAACAAGTTTAGTTATTTACTTAATGATCTCGTACTCAATTAAGTAAACAATTCCGAGACCCAAATCCATACTAATTCGGGCATGGTGTAGCCGATTCATCCCTCATTGATATAATTTGGTGGATTAACTCTTTAATCGGTTCTACCTTAGAACTCTCGGTCGACAATTTCCTATAAATTGTCTTTAGCCCGAACTTATTGCAACTACGGTTACGAATACCTTCGTTGAGATCGACCAAATTTCAAGGTGTAATCACATTACCCCACTTACCCAACGTAACAAGTTTAGTACCCCGGTGTAGCCGAGCCCATTTTCTTATGAAGAAGGGAGTCATGGGTTTTTACTCTTTGGTAAGGCTAAGTCTCAATATTTATATTGTAAGAGATCTAGTCAATTCATTATCTATCTCCGTTTAAGTGAACTAAGTCGGTGAATTATCGATAAATTTAATTGACTAGGTCGATGTACTCGAATAAAATGCATGACATGATATGACGATTTGGCTATGCATGCAAACATATAAAGCAAATATAAAAGCATAAAACTTAAAGCATAAGAAACCCTAGTATGGCCTTCCTAGAAAAGAAAATAATAGAAGTACAAATTTGGAAACCAACTCCTTTGGTCCCTTGATCTTCACGAGGCACGCATCCCAAGGCAAACACCGTCTTGGTCGGAACTCCTTTCCGAATGGCATCGTCTTCAAGGCTCTCCGGAATTTACAAAAATTACAACTTTTCTAGTCTACTTTATACATTATAAAATAGAAAACAATAAATAAAGTGATACGAGATTACATTAATTACATCCGAATCGATAACCCCTTACATTACGGGAAAATATCGATTAAAAACTAAGGCCATACTAAGTAAAATTACATAATTCCAAATTACGTAAATAAAATCATGACAATCATAATAAAATATGCAATGCTTATGAATATGAACTAACATGCAAATCTAAGCCAAATCGTCCTAATGTATATCATTTATATATATAGTTATCGTATACCTCGGTTTTATGGAATTGCGTGTTTCAACGATTAAAAACACTTGGCATCATGTGAATCGGAATTCACTCCTAAGTTAATCATCCTAACTCATTTAGGTTTCAAATTTTAGTCTTACTCAAACTTTGAACATGACTTAACTTAATATTATAACATTGTTCGGTATTAATCGGTTTTACGGGAAAAATAATATACAATTCAAAAAGAGTCATAAAATTTCGGAAAAATTCAAAATTCAAATTTTCAATATTCTAGAATTTTCTTAAAATTTCAGAACTTTAAAATATTAGTATTTATACGGTTTTATTAATTTTATCATAAAAATGCGTAAAAATGCGTAAAAACGCGTAAATTGAGACGGAAAATCAATAATTACCTTCATAAATACATATAAAATACTAATAATATTTTTACACTTTCCAAAACACTTTAAGAAACTGAAATGGACAGAAAATTTAATTAGCACACTGCCCAATATCCGAAATTTTCATTAAAATGACTCTTATTATTCAATTTTTAAATATAACATTTAACAAATAAAAAATTAAATAAAACAGAAAATTTTGGCTCCCAAGAGAAATATGGTGATGAACATATCAAATATTACTTTTATGGGTTATATATTTCGGCCATTTTAACAACTTTTGCTATTTTTAACGATTTATGTCATATATCGTACAATTTTAACCATTAAAAATTATTTCACAAGCATAACATCAAATAAAAATCTCGAAATTTGTACACATGCTGGAAATAATATATATGACATCGTGTAAAATTTTTATGGCCAAATTCCAACTTAAACTATTAAAGTCGAAATTATGTCTCTTTTATCCGATTTTTACACTAAAAATAAATAAACATGCAATATATGTGAAAAATTTCTGGAATACAAAATACATTATGGAATACAAAATAATCGTAGAAATACGATTTATAAAATAATAACAGTTTATGTAAAATACATTATAAACATTTCATTTGAAATACTTGTATAAAACACAGTTTGACTGTCATTGACCGAGGCTAAAATACGGGTGTAATACCCCATATTTTAGTCTCGGTCAATGGCAGTCAAACCATTTTCTTTACAAGTATTTCAAATGAAATGTTTATAAAGTATTTTACGTAAACCGTTATTATTTTATAAATTGTATTTCTACGATTATTTCGTATTTCATAATTATTTTATATTTGATAATTATTTCATAGAATGACATTTCATCCGTATTCCTTTAATTTTTATAATATATTTATAATTAAGTATATTTCCTATTTTATATTTATTCTCGGTTATTCTTGTTTTATTATTTAAGTCGAAATTATATTTAAATTCTAATTATATATATATTTTTAAGTAAGTACTAATAATTTTATAATCTTACAATTAATTTAATTGATAATTACCAATACTAATTATATAATTTAAGTAATATAATTATTTATATGTAATTGTTAATTTTTAAGTTATGAGTCGGGATCGGGGTGTAAGTCCTTGAGAAGCGTGATGGGCTTGGGCTCGGGTAGGCTATGAGAACCGTATAATACCCAATCTTAAGTATCTTACTAATCGACTTATGTTATGGTTCAGCCCATCGATTTTACCACACAAAAAAATTAAAAAGAGAAAACAAACCCTAATACCTATACACCGTTTGCCTCCATCAACGTAATACCAAAACAACCCTAATCACCTTGGAGGCCGCGTCTGCCACCCTACTTATTCTACATCGAGAAACCCTTAGACCACCGTGATTTGAAGGAGACCAAAAGGAGGGGAAACACGCAGAAGTAGCAGCCAAGAATCAACCTCGTCTTGCCTATGTTGTAGCACGAGTTTGTAAGTGATTTTCGTACCCTCCCAGACCATCTTTTTGTATGTTTAAGGGTTGTATGTAAACTCTGTAATGTCCATAACATGTTCATCGTCTTCGAATCAACATAGGACCACTGTAAGTGTCACAATAATCGTCATGAATATCGTTTGTAATCACGAAGTTAATGCTCTGTTATTCGTGTTTTATATGTTCTATATTCTCTTGCGTTTTAATCACGTTTACGGTTTAAGGTTGGTTGTGGGCTCGTGAGTCCTGGTGGCGTGGTGTTAGTAGGTCGCCTGGGTGGTACTGGGGTAGTGTGTGGTGGTCTAGAAACCACCGTGGCAGTCCATAAAAGGGTAGGTAATGAGTTAGTGCAGATCACGGGAACAGGGGGTTGCGTGCACCAGTTTTGTGGTGTCTGTTTCACAGGGATGGTGTGGGTCGAAGCCTGGTGCCTTCCACCAGGGTGTCGTGGATGATGCATAGAGTCGAGGGAAGTGATGGTTGGTGGTTAGGGTGGTGATAGCTGGCGTCTGGAGGTGTGTGTACAAGGTAGGAACGAAACAGGTACAGGGATTCGGTTACAGGTCGTTTGTGGGTGGCTGTTTGTGGCTGATATCGAGGGTCGTTGGGGACGAGTCAGGGGTTGTGGTTAGAGCCAATGAATGCATCATGGCGCATTGGTGGCAGCCACCGTGGAGTGGTGGCGGTGTAGGCACGGCTAGGGTGGTTGATGGGGCCGTGTTTAGGGGTGTTTAGGGGCTGTCAGGGGGACTTGGTGTCGAGGGGTCTGAAAGTTTGAAGGGTTGTTTTGCGTGATTTCTTTGTTGGTTGTTGTTATTGTCTTGTTATGATTGGTGTATCATTATCATTATTATTAATATTATTATTACAATTTTATGTTTATGTTTATGTTAATGCTTTGATGATATTAGTATTAAAGTTATTAATAATTATTATTAGTAGTATTAATCATGTCTTGGTAATTAGTCTAATTGTTATGGTTGTAGTTATTCGTGACTATATTGTTGTGACATTGAATTGCTAATACTCGATTAATTGACCATAAGCTATTTTGGCAAGTCTGTATTTAGTAAGTTTTAATTAATTAGTCATAATCGGTTAATGATTGAACTCTATATTTTAGTAAGTATTATTTTTTTTAGTAAGTCCTATATTTAGTAAGTGCTATTTTTTTAGTAAGCTTATAATTAGTTGGTAGTAATTGGCTTGTGAATAGAATTTGATGCAAGTAATATTTATAGGATTTGAAATTGGGGAGGAACTTTACTAGACGGTGATTGCCATTTGCAGATTTGCTACTCCAGGTAGGATACACTGACCTTACACTCTATGATGTGTTATGAATGGATGTGGTATTGTGTGTTATGGATGCTGAGTATGATTGATATGAAAATAATATTAGTTGGATTGATTGTGGATTATTGGTAATGGCATGAGCATTACATTATTTGATAACATGATTGAGAAATTATATCGTTGCATTCATGAGCATAGCATATGCATTGGTTATTGAGAAAATTATGGTCAGATATTGTTCTGATATAAAGTAGAGCTGATCATCTCCGGGCCAACCCGTCCAGCCTGGCCCGTCCAGCCCGCTATTGAAGCGGGCTTGGACTCGTAAAATATCGTAAAAAATGGGTAACGGACAAGCTAAAGTTAGCCCGCTATTTTAACGGACGGGTACGGACTAAACAAATATGTCCATGGGCAGCCCGCTAAGCCCGCTAATACTTTTATTCTTACTTTTTATTTCCAATTCTCATATAAAATGACAATAAACTAATAATAAACTAATAAGCTAATATAATAAATTAGTAACACTAAAAAAGGAAGTGAAAATCCCTTCATATTCTATCCTATTTCCTACGTCTAAGACTCCTAAATTTCTAGAATTCCTTCGTATTTCCAAGTACCAAGTACCAACTTTCTAGAGTTTGATATTTTTAAACTTCCTACCACATTTACGCTCCTTATCATTTTATTATTAGATTTATTTATGAACTTTCAGCTACTTTGGTTTTAATTTTTAAGTTCCATAAGCCCGCGGGCAGCCCGCCAATTAATTAATGGGCGGATATGGACAGGAGTAATAGGCCCGCTATAGCGGGCTCGGACACGAAAATTAAGCCCGCCGGACACATTTTTATAGCTTAGGCCCGGCCCGCGTCCGGCCCTAGCCCGCAAACGATCAGCTCTAATATAAAGCCCAGGATGGTTCTGCAGACCAGGCCTGGTGTCTTATCAGCTATTGAGCTGGTGTTCGGTGACGACCGATTATAGTCTGCCGGGAGGTTCGGTATGGCTTGGTGCACGGGTATGAGTTTGATATTGAGATTGTGATTGAGTTTGAGCATATCATGGCATTTGCATATCATTTATCTGTTGCATTATAATTATTGTGTTATCCTACTCAACCGCGGGGTTGACAGTGTATTCGTGTACACCTACGATGATCCGGATTGGGGAGTAGATTCTGCAGGTCAGAGACAGATGGATTAGAAGCTTGGGCATGGAGAGAGACATGGCTTAGACCTACTTAGATTTAGATCACATACTTAGATGTCATCAGTTGTATTTCTTTTATTCGTTGCGTAGTAGTTGTATATCCAAAGTTTAAATTTTATCAGTTTTATTTAGAGTACTTTGGTTGTTTTACTTTGTTATACACTACCTCGGACATTCCGAGATGGTAACAACTCTATTTATTTGAGAATGTCTTGCTAAGGCTCTTAGATAAAAGGGGGTGTTACAACGGGGTATTACAGTCTTCCCTCCTTAAAATGAACTTCGTCCCGAAGTTCGCTATCCCATAACGATAACGAAATACCCCACAAGCATAAGACAACACAAGTAGCACATATACATAAGCTCTAAAACGCGAAGTGTTACATTCTATCTCCCTTAAGAAACTTTGTCCCCAAAGTTTAACATACGACAAAAGTATATGACACTTAAAGAACCGCAACATTGACCAAACCAAAACATAACAAATTAGAACAACAGACCCCATGCATGGTCAAACTCAGTCAGCCAAACATAACATACCACTTAGCCAGATCGTAAACCATCAAGATTTTACAATCCTATCCTCCTTAAAACATGATTACGTCCCCGTAACCCATTATAAAATTCCACATTCATTGCTCAAGGAGATCACCGAATCAATAGTCACAAACTATCTGATAAGTTAAGAGCTCTATACTGGACAACTAGCATCTGACACAAAATTAACACCTTTACATCGAGGTAGACAATCAGCTAACTTATGGTTCATACTTGCCAAATTAAAACATCTCATGCTCATACTCAAATTATGGAGGCAAAACTCTTATTTATGCACATAAGAGAAAATGACATTAGGCGAGATTTCATCAACATGTAGCTATATGTAGAGTCAGACGTTGCAAAATCATTACCATAATCATCAAACATCAGCTTTATCATGGATTATCACCTCGAAAACATTCTGAACTTTCAAAACGATGCAGTTGTAATTAAAGGCAATTTATAGACACAATTCATTGACGATTTTACAAGTTACAGATCAAAAACAAATCTAGCATTCCCACAATTCGCATGTCAACCAAATTACTAATTCAATATATAGTAATCAAATTTAAACATAACAATACGTAATTCACCTTGTGGCAGAACAACAGTGTCGGTATAAATAAACTAACTTTATATAAAACTCACCCAAAAGAAAAGTAAGTAAGGTTATACTATCATAACCAAGTAGTGTTAGTCCAGTGGTAACTGAGTTAAACCTTAAAGCTTGCAGAAATGCAGGAGTTGAGAGGTCTCAGGTTCGATCACCAGCTGGGGCGATGACCACTTGGCCACTGTAGCTCCCGAAGGGGGTGGCTTACATGGTCCATGTGGTGGTGCGGGAATGCATGGGCCCGGGGGGATTAAACCCCTCGTTACCAAAAAAAAAAAAAAAAAAGGTTATACTATCATATAATAAAGTTCATATTCCTATCATATGTCTACTATTTATGCTACTAACGTCATAACAGAATATTACATGGTTATATAACAGAATTCATATTTGATTAAACTTTTATACTTAAAACTTTACCACATTAACAATCATACACCACGCAGGAACTCCGAAAAATCATAATTAAATAACCGCTTAGCTATTTTGCGAGCTATCGTAGTTTTTAGAAAATATAAACTAATCATAGGAAAAAGAATCAATTGCAAAGCTTAAGGAATTTATTTATAACAATTTTACAACTCAGTTGATCCGAACAAAAATTTTACACCACTTAGACAGAAATTTGGACAACTTGCAACCATCACTATTAAATAACGACTCGATAAGATTTTACGTGGCTTATCATTTTGAAAACGTGAATGAATATTCTAAACAGTGGAGTTAGAATTATGCATAAACAACAAATATGTTTTAAATGATTTCTTTTACAAATACATGGGTCAAAACCGAAATGTGCAGTAACAATCTGACCACAGTCGACTAAAATATTTATTTATCGCAAAATATACCTCGTATTAACATGAAATCAAAAGCATTGGGAAGCTAACTCAGAAGGTTTTCATACATAAAATTTTCACATTCATATAGAGAACACATTTTAAATGGCAGCCCGTACAAACATGTAACATTCTGGAAAATTATTAAAAATTTTGTTCCTTAAAATCACTTCACATTATCAAATTGAAATACAATCATACTTCTTCCAAAACATGTTGACGTATCATTTGAAGCATTGAAATCACGCTGCACTAAATTAACAGGTATTCATTATTTCAAACCGAAAGTGTCATCTACAAAACAGTAAAGATTGCGAAATTGAAGAGTAGTGTCAACGAAAGAATTCAATAGTTATACATGTATGAACAATGCATTAGTTCCTACCATCATAATAATCCCAGCATACAAGTACGTAAATATATATCCTAGAATCACCAAGCTGCCACTTATTGAATACCGACTCTATAATTGTGTGTAAATAGAAATTGTCATGTAAACTTTAAGTACGATCTATGCAACGCATAACTATATAGCATTCATGGCTTAGGGGTAATACGTTCCACATATCACTAGACTTTGATTACTATAACACATAAATCTGATCATTATCATATCCACATACCAGCCAATATTTTACATAATTACGATAGTCATTTAATAACCAGATATCATATGGACGTGTCAGAAGACTAAATCATATGATCACATCACTCTATCTATGACTCAATAAATATAGATCCATACTCACATACACATACTCATGTTCTCAATACTTGGAACTCAATTAACATTCGGTATCAACCTCATGTTTCACAATACACATTACCAACGATATTTCACATTATAACTCACCTCGTTCCTTTCCTACGAAAAGGTTAGTACAATATAGGCAAGGTCTGATCTTTTATTTGTTACTACCCACTCTCTGCATCACTCATGGGTTACCAGGTTAGACTGAAAGGGCCAGTGGCTTGGTTTGAGGGGTCCCCTAGCTCATCCCAATCCTGGGGCTCCTAGCAGTTACTAACCTGGGGTTCATTTTATTAGACTCTTTCTACGTTCATTATTATTCATTTGGTTTAGGTCTGAGGATCGTTCGCTCTGATACCACTTTGTAACACCCCCATTTATTTAAGAGCCTTTAGCAAGACATTCTCAATAAATAGGGTTGTTACCATCTCGGAATGTCCGAGGTAGTGAATAACAAAGTGAAACAAATCTCAAGTACTTTATATAAATACTGATTAAATTTAAACTTCTGGTGTTACAACTACTACGCAAAGAATAAAAGTACAACTGATGATGACATCTAAGTATACGATCTAATTCTAAGTAGGTCCAAGCCATGTCTCTCTCCATGCCCAAGCTCTTGATTCATCTGTCTCTGACCTGTAGAATCTACTGTTAGGTTATTTAGTCTCAAAACCTAAAAACTTAGTCAAACTAATGAAATTAATAATTAACATTTTAATTATATATATATTAGATCTTATGCATGCTAAATATAAAGCGGAACAAGGAACCGAAAAATCACTATTTCGGCTAGAATGAAGCAAGGATGATCTTCCAACCCTTAGTATCCAAGTAGAATACCTCCTCCAAGATGCACCCAAGACACCCCTTAAAAGAACCGAAACTTGATATATACTAGAACAAGAATCGATTTTTCCTTAGCTTAGCTTATTATCTTTAATCTTATAATAAACCTAATACTATCACTATACTAAACCGTATATATAAGAATTATCATATAATAATTTTGAGGTTGTGGGATAAATTTTTCTCTCTAGAAAATTTCAACTTAGCATTAGAATGAATACTTGTGTGTTAAACACAAGTTATAATATGGTGCTTAGGTAAAGGGGTGGCCGGCCATGGGAAGGCACAAAAAGGAACAACTTCTCTTTTCAATGTGCTTAGGGTGGCCATAGCCCTTATTCTCAAGGCTCTCTTTTAATGATTATGTTTAGGGTAATTAATGTGCAACAAACTCTCCTTAATCACCCCTCCCCAAACCGTCACATTTTAAGCATAAAATGGACATCCATTTTATATTATGTCAACTTGTACAATTGTACATATGTGACATATCATGTGTCACATTTAAAATAAGCAACAGTTGTTTTTAATTTAAAAATGCATATTTATCAAATAAATATCATTTGTAAATTAAATAAATCATATTTAATAATTTGACAAGTAATTCGAAATTACAATAATATAAAATGGTCATTATCATTAATCGTCAATACGATTTACAACCCTTGTAATAATATACAACCCGATTCATTCTAATTACGATATTTTAAAATATCGTACAATGTTTAGTAATTGACACCTTTCAATTATAAACATAAATCTTACAATAAGATTTAACCTCTTATTTCTTGATATACGAGTTTAAGGAATATGATCAACTCGTATCAACATACATTTGATCAGTTTGTCAATTAAGGGAATTGTCCTATAGTTGTGACCTAAAGGGATCAACTGACCACCACCGTTATACGACAGTAATGTCAAACTCTAGCTAGCCAATCATTACCGATTAATGTTGGTCAGTTGATTAATATATGTTTGTATCATCCCTTGCGCATTCTCGTCATGAGATTTAATTATGTGATCGCACTATTGTTAAGGACACATTTCCCAACATCTACTCCCCATTCCGGATCATCGTAGGTGTACACGAATACACTGTCAACCTCGCGGTTGAGTAGGATAACACAATAATTGTAATGCAACAGTTAAATGATATGGAAATTCCGTGACATGCTCGAGCTCAATCTCAATCTCATTCTCAAACTCATACCCTTGCACCAAGCCATACCGAACCTCCCGGCAGACTATAATCGGCCGTCGTCGAACACCAGCATAACAGCTGAGGTCACCAGGTCTAGTCCTGCAGAACTAGCCTGGGCCCAATAATATCTCAGCATCTCAAATCCGTATCCGATGCACATGCCATGCTCATGAATGCAATAGTACTCGTAATCAATCATGTTATTAAATAATGCAATGCGCATACCAATAATAGTAATAAACCACGCTCAATCCAACCAATATCATTCTCATATAAATCATGCTCAACATCCATATCACACAATCCAACATCCATTCATAACACATCACACAGTATAGTGTTAGTGTATCCTACCTGGATAGCAATATAATCCCATCACGCAGCTAACATCCAATCAGCAGAATCACTTTACCACATACTCAACACCTAACAAAATAATATACTTAATTACTAACTACTAAAATTACGCCATTAATATAGTATATCAATTATTAAATTTAATTATTTAAATACTATATTACGCATAACGAGACCGTATAAAACACGCCTACTTCAATTAACTTGACTAACCCGTCTTAATACTTTTATAACTGACTTCAGTTAAATAACCGACCATAGAAAACAAACTATTGATAACCGTCACATTCTTGTATAAAATTACTTAACAACTTTAATCATTACTAACATGAACAATATTGCTAACAATAATAATCATACTAAAAATGACAATATTATCACAATAACAATATTAATAATATTAATAATAATAACAACATTAATAATAATAAGAATAATAATAATATTAATAATGATAATAATGATAATGGTAGCACTTAGACAAACAACAACAACCAAAAAAATAAAACATGTATATCAGCCCTTATAACCATCAGACCCCTCGACACAACACCCCACTGACAGCCTCTTAAAACAGCCCCGTCGACGTCCCTTAAGCCACCCCTACCAGCACCACAACACGGTGGCTACCACCACTGCACCACCGTGCACCTACTGACACCAACCACGACCTCTAACACGACCACACCAGCCCTCGAAACCAATAGCAAACCCCCTACCAGCAACCGTGACCTGAACAAAACCGTTGTACCTATGTCTTCCCTACCTCGTACACGCGCCTCCAGCCACCAACTAACACCACCCTAACCTCTTCCTATCACTAACCTCAATACTATACACTACCCACGACACCCTAGTGGAAGATACCAGGCTTCGACCTTAGCCATACTCGTGAAACAGACACCACAAAACTGATGCACACAACCCCTTATTCCCGTGTTTCTGCCCTGTTTATAAACATACCCTGTTATAGGCTGACACGACAATTCTAGACCACCACACGCTATCCCAGCACCACCCAGGCAACCTACTAACACCCTATTACCAGTACGCGTGAACCCACAAAAGAATTAAACCAGAAAACACGATTTGAAAGCAAGAGAACACGAAAATAGAGTATACCAACGTTGTTTACTATCGACACTCATGGTTGTTTTAGTGACGCCCATAGTGTTTCTACGGTGGTTTAAAGATGACAACTATGTTATACGTACTACATAGATTATAGATAACCAGAAATTACAACTAAAACGACATAAAAAAGGCATGATAAATACTCACGAACTTGCTGCAGTGCAAGGGCAAGAACGAGGATGGTGATGGGTTGTCACTGCTGCAAATCTTCCTCTTTGTTCTCCTTCACGTTCCCAGCGGTCAAACTGGTGCTGAGGGTAGTGTTGTGGAGGCAGAATAGGTAGGTGGTGACTAGGGTTTACGAAAAAGATTGAGGCAGACGAGGTAGAGTTTTAAGGATTAATTGATAACAATACTCTGAACTATGGGTGTCCTGCTCAAAATACTCCAAACTCTATTTTAACTACCAATATAACCAACTAATACTATCATTCGCTTTTATTATAATATATGACCTGTTACATGCTAATTAAGTGAAGAAATTTCTAACCCTACTTTAACCCGTCTTTCTCTTTTTACTTCTATGTTAATCTATTTACCTAATCACAGCATTAAAACATGCTACAACAACTTAACAGAACAACAAATTCTATTCAAAGCAAATGAGGGCATTAGTTGATATATTGGTAGTTAAAATAAAGTTTGGAGTATTTTGAGCAGGACACCCATAGTTCAGAGTATTCTTATCAATTAATCCTTTTCTTTGTAGTGTTTGTCGATGGTAGTAGGGAAGATAGGGTTTTGTTTGAAAATAAAACATAGGGTTGGGTTGCATTACAGGGTTCTCACGATAAACCCGAGTCCAAAAGCCCATCACGCATCTCGAGGCTTATACGACTATATCCCGACCTTAACCCGTAACTTAAAATAATGACACATATAACTAATTATATTAATTAAATTATATAGTTAGTATTAGTAATTATCAATTAAATTAATTATAAGAATATAAACTTATTAGCATTTACATAAGAATAAATGAAGATTAGGATTTAAATATAATTACGACTTAAATAATATAATAATAAACAAGTATAAATAAGAAATAAATATAAAATAGGAAATATATTTAATTATAAATATATAATCAAAATTAAAGAAATACAAATGAAATGTTATTTTATGAAATAATCGTCAAATATAAAATGATTATGGAATACAAAATAATCGTAGAAATACGATTTATAAAATAATAACAGTTTACGTAAAATACATTATAAACATTTCATTTGAAATACTTGTGTAAAACACGGTTTGACTGTCATTGACCGAGACTAAAATACGGGGTATTACATACCACGATGTTGGTGCCTCTAGATACACAGACAATATCTATAAGATTGGTAAAAGGGGAAATGTCTCACATCTTCAAGGTATATCTATACAATTACCTTTATTTGTCACTTGTATTGATTAAAGGATGAAAATTTTACCAATAACGACATAATTTATCATTATTGTAGGTGAGGCGCTTGAGGGTCTTATGAATCGGCGTGATACCCCAGAGTTTCGAGCCAGATCGGCGCAGAAGGCCATGAACAAAAAGGGAGGGAAGAAGGATGGAATCGAATGGCTGAGCCTACCCATCAAGCCGGTTCACGGTCATTTTTGGAAATATTTTTGGTGTAAGTTTTCATATTAACACCTATTTATTTAGCTCGTTTATTTGAATATTGGTAATAATGTCACTAACCAAACATTGAATTTTGTTCGTGTATGTAGATGAAGAAGAATAATAAAAAGAAGAAGTCAGCTGATCAGTCAGCTGATGATCAGTCAGCTGATGATCAGTCAGCTGATGCTGATCAGCTGACTGATGATCCTCTTGCGACGGCCCCGGAACTATTCCTTGGCACACATTCCAGGGTGAACGCTAAAAATGAGAGAATTTGGATTAAGCCAAAAGACAAAGCCTTATTTGTAAGATTTTCCACTTATGATAGTTTTGAATTGTTAACTAATGATAGTTTTGTTAAATAATGATGGTAATTTTTTGTTAACTAATGTAGGAAGCATACGAGGCTGAAAAAGAGGCACATCCCGAAATACCAGATAATGAGATTTGGTTTAATTTGGTCAAGGGATACAAGAAGGGAAATGTCTACGGCACCGGAAAGGCTCATGGTGTCTTCTTCAAACAACCGGCAAGAATATCTTCATATGAGCCTCGACAAACATATGAGCCTGCTATTGTGAGTCAACTACAGACTCAACTTGCTGAAGAAAGAAGAGTGAATTCAGAACGAGACGAACAGTTTCGGTTGATGAAGGAGCGCATGGAGGCCATGGAAAACTTTTTCTCACAATGTAACCCCGGTCTACAATCACGTTATGACCCCAACGATCCTCATGCAAAGGGTGGTGGTAGTGGAGCCGGTATGGGATTTGTGGCTTAGGTAGTGTGGATAACTTGTAGTTACTTTAGCTTGAAGTTGGATAATGTTTAGTTAGTTTAGCTTGAAGTTGGATAATGTTTAGTTAGTTTAGCTTGAAGTTGGATAATGTTTAGTTAGTTTAGCTTGTAGTTGGATAATTTAGTTTAGCACTGAATAAGAATGCAAAACTACTCATGTTTGGAGTGCTGCAATCTGCAGAATGCTGCTTGTGTGGGACTGACACGGAGCAGATTGCACACCTGTTCTTTGGTTGCAGGTATAGTGCTGAAGTAATCAGCAGTATTAATACCTGGACAGGACTACAAATACCCATCGCAGGGACAACTGGATGGCGCTTGGCACTGAGAGGGACTAAGCTAAGGCGAGGGGTGATAAATGGTATCATAAATGCTGTTGTGTACCATATATGGCGACAGAGGAGCAAAGCAAGGGTGGAATTCACTCTTCTCAGACCAAGTATCTTGACAAAAATAATCCAGGATGAGATTAGAATTAGCATTAATACTCGATGTAAAGACTTCATTCCTAGTAGGGATAAGGTCTGGATTGATAGCTTGATGATGTAATGTGGTTTGTAAGGAAGGCTTGCCTTTCATCTTTATTATTACCTTAATATATTTTTACCTTTTACCAAAAACAAAAAAGAGAATTTGGTGTTTTAAATGGTGCGGTTCGCGCAAATGGGTTGTAATTTTCTGTTTGCAGGGTGTCATTGCGTATTGGCATGAATAAATAGGAGATTTGGCACGATCAAAATGCAATTGAGCATGAAATACACAGCTATTTTGGCAACTGACATGGTGCATTTGGCGACTGTAGTCAGTCGCCAAAACTGGGAAAGTTTCTGCAAATGCGGCCAAATTGGCGACTGATTCATCCAGTTTGGCGACTACATTTCAGTCGCCAAATTGGCGACTACCACATTTCAGTCGCCAATTTGGCTACTACACTGTCAGTCACCAAATCCCTACATTGGCGATTAAATGTGCAGTCACCAAATTTGGCGACTGATAATAGTCGCCCATTTTTTTTTTTGGCGACTAAGGCTTGCGACTGAACTTTGGCGACCGATTTCAGTCGCCAAATTTGATTTGGCGACTGTAAATTCAGCCGCCTGTTTTCTGTATTCTTGTAGTGTATTATTTTGTGTAAAATTTGATAATTAAACATCTTACTACCGGAAAACTTTGAAGATTTAGGGAGAAATTTGGGTCTTATTGTTGAAAATAGAACAAGATTGATGAAAATCCGGGGGAAATGAGTTTTGTTGATGAAAATAGAACGAGTTTGATGGAAAATCAGGGGGAATGGGTTTTGTTGAAGTAGAAAGGTGTTTTAATGAAGGAAGAAGAGGGGAAGGGTAATATAGGTAATAAATTAGGTTTTAAAATTAAACGGGACGAAATAAACTGATTTCTGTCATTTATTAGCAATTTCCGTCATTTTTGTAGTAATCGTGTCAGTTTTTACACTTATTAGGTTGTTATTTGAATAGTTGAACATATTAGGTAGTAAGATGCAAAGTTTTAGACTTATTAGGTATTATGCTAAATAGCCTATATTTTATCTTAAAATTTCAAAAGTCAATACATAATACATATTATGTAGTTTTTTTTTTGGTGAAAGGTACTCATATATTAATATTATGTAGTTTGGGGATTGTAATTAATTGAATACAAAGTTTAAATAAATAATCTTATGAAATTATATTATAACGGGTCGGACGGGGCTTTTCCTAAATACGAGGGTTATTACTAGATGGAATCATTTCCGAGTTGGGTTGAAGAACGAGTTATTTTCAGGCAAGTTTCGGGTTCTTAAGATCTAGGCATTTCTTTCTCAAGTGTGCCTATAACGAACTATATTATATAGATCTTTATACAAAATAGTCGAGATACACATCTAATAAAAACATTACGATTTTGCTTAAATTTAGTCTAAGGGGCATTATTGTTTAAGATTTTTAGTAGTATATATCATATTTATTTAAAATAACTATATCACATTCATATTGTATACACTGAGATTTAACACTTAAAATGAACACACTGTTACATTATTGTTTACTTCTTAATTGCTATATATTTATTGTATAATATCACGGGTTGACTATTATACAATTTTTAAAGCGCGTGGGTCAAAATTTTCACTTTAGAAATGCAGGGGTCAAAATTTCATTTCAAAAGTACATGAGAATAAATTTTCACTTTAGAAATGCAGGGGTCAAAATTTCATTTCAAAAGTACATGAGAATAAATTTTCATTTTAAAAATGCACGGGTCAAAATTTCATTTCAAACGTGCATGGATCTAAATTTTCGTTTTAAAATGCACAGGTACAAAATTCATTTCAAAAGTCCATGGAACTAAATTTTCGTTTTAAAAATGCACAGGTCAAAATTCATTTCAAAAGTACATGGCTCTAAATTTTCGCTTTAAAAATGCACAATTTAGACCCATGCACTGGTCAAAATTTCATTTCAAAAGTATATAGGTCTAAATTTTCGTTTTAAAAATGCATTGGCCAAAATTTCCTTTCAAAAGTGTATGAGACTAAAATTTCGTTTTAAAAATGCATTGGGTCATAATTTTCACTAGATTCCGTTTCACTAATTAACAATTGGGTATTACATGAAAAACGGTGTCTAAATTTTCATTTACAACGTGCACAAATCAAAATTTTCATTTTAACCTTGCACAAGTTTGACTAAATGAAAAATAATATTTACCCTCTGCAATTGTTCTCGCCGATTCAATTTTATTAATTTTGTTTGATATAATTTCTAAAAATTTAGATACGATTTTATAACTCAATTTTTAGATTGGTAATTTAAAATTCATTAAAATATAGAGAGATTTTATTGTTTTATTTTAGAACTTTATTTTTTAAAATAAATAACTTTAAAAGAAGATAAATAATTAATTATTATAAAAATTATTTTATATATGCCTTCTTAAAAAGAAATTCTGAAATAACAAACCCGTGGAAACTGCACGGGTATAAGACATAGTTGAGGTTAAATAAAACTCCAGCATTGTTGAACTTTAAGATCACGTATTCAAGATCCTGCTGTTTGTACCATTTTCATCAATTAGACCATCATGTGAGGCAAAACAACTCATTGATTTCGTGCACGATTAAAGTCGGCATAATCATCGGGTTTTGCAAGAATAAAGTGAAGAGGATCATTTGTTTTGGATTCTGATTCAGAAGAAGGGGTTACGGTAAATTTGACAATAAACTCTGGAATTAGAAATCTTTAACAATATATTCCATAATCCATACTTCAGAACAACAGGTCTTCCACGCTGCTAAGAAAATGTAATACTTCCGATCCTTGCTTGTTGTTATCTTCCATAATATCTCTATGGCTTGCAAAAGTTGCGATTACAGCAAAGGCTTCAAAGTTAACATAATCATTTTATATTCCATAGCAGTTACTGAATGTATATGCAAAAGACAATTGAGCTCTCAGGGAATACAATTTCCACTGCAACGTTAAGGGGGAATCTAGATTCTAGGCAAAATAAGCACCGGTTTTTATAGTGGTTTCCATTTTGCTACAGATCCTGGGACAGAGCGGGGATGTTTCAGGCCCACAAGTTGCCTCCGGCACCATCCACAATTCTTGAACCAGCAAGCCTTTTGCCAATAAGGTCCTTTAACTCGATTTCACCTGGAAATCGCTGCTCCCTCAACTTAGAAAATACCTACAACAGCCATCGTTAAGTCATAATTCATAGAGTAAGAACACTGTCCAGAATACCTAGCTGCCCACCAAGAATCCCAAAGAGAACATATGCAGTTGATAAACACAAGTTCATAAAACAAGGGAAAACATAGGAACACAGCTTATAAAAGTCACAAGCAGCATAGGCCAATGGCATTATATGCCCGGAATTTAGTCTCACCAAACAAGGTCATAAGAATCACTCCCACCATTTTCCTATTTTCTTCTCATTTTACTTTTTAAGGCAATTTGTTTTTCTTCCCACTGGTTTTCCTATCCTCTTTTCATAACTTTTTTTTTAACTCCATCCATCCCATTTATAATGTCATACTTTCTATTTAGGGTGGATTAAGAAAAGCTAATAAAATGGAAATGATGAGTGACTTACAGTCTTGCTAAATTTAGAAAGGCAACAATTATTTTGGGATAAATTTTGAAAGTAAGGGGACAATAAAATTGGGATAAAGGGAGTAACATTTTTACCAATTACCCTTTCAACTGTCTCTTAGTCGCCAAAAATTATCACACCCACTTCCCATTCCAACCTCTCTTCTCCCTTTCAAACATAATTCCCACGGCCATTACCTAACAGTCCACCACACCACCAACCACCTATCCCTTTCATCCCACCTCCATCACTACCTCCAACTTCCTTGTCGTTGATGGTTGATTGGTCATGTGAGTGGGTCGTATGGACGATTGGAGGCTATGTTACTTTGACCCTTTACTTTTCAGACCGTATCTGTGTCGACATCACACGAAACAAACCGCATGGATATGGGTATGGATTTCGTACCCGACATTTATTAGTCCAACACTTCTCCTAGAAGAGCTGAACTAATAAAGTAATAAGGCCCGCACCACAAAAGTCAAGGAAGAGAGGTTTACAAGGCATTTGGTATTATATTTGATGACTACAAGTCTTATTTGCCAAACTTTTTTTTCCATTTTACTAGAGGAAAATTGGAATATTTCAAATTTAAAAGTGTATTTTATTTTGAAGTTGTGTAGTAGCGCTCGTATCCTAGACAAGGTCCCTATGTCTCAAAATTTTACCATGCCGAATCCAACACTTGGATATGTACCCGGTTCGACACTCGTACCCAAGTCAATGTAGCATAGATGGGAGGTCGTCGTGGGTGATCGACGGGTGTAATCGTCGTCATGGGTCGGAGGTGGTTGGTGGTTGTAGGGTGGTAGGTAGCTGGAGATCGTTGTGGGTGGTGGTTGTGGGGTAGGAGATGGTGGGGTAGGTGATGGTGGTGGTTGTTGAGGATTAAATGGTGGTGGTGGGAAGTCAGAGTAGGAGGAGTGGAGATGTGTGACAGTAAAAATGTAGGGGGTATGGAAATGGGAACGGGGAGGGGTAGTTTGGTCAGTTGAAACTCTCTCAAAAAGAGAGAAGAATGAAAAGGGAAGAAAGAAAAAATAAATACAGGGAGTATATAGATAGAAATCCTACAGAATTCCAACCCAATCCTAAAGTTGGAGCTCCCCAGCAAACGTAAAAAGAAATTGACATTCGCTTACATTTATACAAGAGTTGAACAACTACTTCACTATATAAAAAAAGCGCATTTAGGTTACTGAGTCAGTTTTATTTCCTCTGCTCCTGCACAACCACTCAAGGATTTGCACTAATATGATTTTTTCTTATTATGCTGCGAGTGTAAATCCCCGCCATGCCTAGCATAAAAGAAGGGGTAAGGGATGAGTATCCCATCCACAGTCCACACTCCCCTACTATATGCCAATTGAGGGGTTTGAAGATTGACGAACTGCAGACATGAATTACAAAAATAACTTACTTGTTCTCCATCAAAAGACACTTCAAAAGCACCAGAACTTTGAAGGGAAGACTGGATAAAGTTCCCAAAAAGCCAGGTTGCAGAAATGGTCCCGAATCTGTTAGCTCGTAAAGTGTAATACCATGGAGGAGGAGAAATTCCCAATCTAGGAAAGATCTGATCACCTGCCATAATAACGGCAAAAACTCCCACCTGAACGACAGGTACTAGTTTGCTCAAGATGCGTTTTGGAGGTGAAGGTGGATAATTTGCAAGAGCAACATGAATTCCAGGGAATTGTGTCTCCAGCATATTCTTTATGGTCGCAGCAGTACCCCTAATTTATCCAAGAAAAACCAAATGTAAGAGTTCCTTGTAGAAAGCGACCTTAAAATCTAATTATGCTGAAAATTAAAGCAGATATCACATAATATCAGTAACAACTTGTATGTTCATGAAGCCATATTCTATGAAGCTAGAGAATGCACTTCGATATAATGATACCCATAACCGCAGGGAACACAAAAACATCACCCAAGTGGCTCTTTAGCCTATGATGGGGTAAAACATTAAGCATATAAATGATTAACGTGCGAAACATTAAGCATACATGATACAAGTCACCTTGTCCTCAATGCAGTGTAAATTTTTGAGAAAGCAGAGTAATTCTGAAGAATTGTAACTATAGTAATTCACTCAACTCCTGAAAGGCTGAAAGAGCCGTCTACTATTCTGCTAAGGCCCAAGCTGGCACAAAAGTTCTTTCGTTAGCTTACACCAACATCAAAAATCATCCTCTGTGAATACTAAGAAAATTAATGAAGATACCATTTGTATGCACGCTAGTAGTACACAACCAAACTGAAGCCTTAAATGTCCCTGTAAGTATAATACTAGCCTTCTAGTGACTGAGACATTTAAGAGGAAAAAAAAAAGCACTACAACCATCCCATAAAATTCTTGGGAACAAGAATCAACCAAGTTAAATAGGTCTTACAGAAATGATTGGCTCCAAAAAATGATCAAAATCTCTTGATTTGAGTGAAATTTTATGAAAGTACATCACCTTCACCATATACATCCAGTATCACAACTGAATAGTGGACAGGTCCAGCAAATACAATAACCTTGAAGCATAAGAATTATATAAAGAAACCTTCATGAAAAAGAACATTTCTTTAGAAGCTGATTTTAAGAATTCGACTCCCACAAATTCTGAGTATGAAATTAGCAAAGAGAGTTGACCAATTCCTACAAAAAATTATGATTATAAAAACCTAATGTAGCATACATAATCAAATAAGACATGAATAAAAATCAGATCTTTCCCAAAATCATTAAAAAGTAAGTTAAACCATGAATACCAAATAATTACAACATTCAAAATAAATAAAATAAAATAAAATAAAAAAGAGAATAAAAAATGGAAATACTTGAAGGAACAAGAGGAGCAGAAATCGATGGTGACAGTATGACCATAGCCAAGACCAGCTCCAATCCCATTAGATTGCTGCTATGAAAACACATAAAAGTTAACATATAATAAAATACAAATTGAAATAGAAGAAGATAATTAAAAAATGAATTGGGGGAGGGGCGACATGAATGATAAAAGGGAGAAGCAAGAAGGAACCTGAGTAGGGAAATCGGGGACAACGGAGGAAGGTATGTGGTGGGGTTTAGAGTTAGGGTTAGGGTTATGGTGGTGATGGTGATTAGAGGAAGAGGGTGGTTTAGGTGGAGGATTAGTGATGAAGAGATTGAGGATGTCAGTTGAGAACAAGAAGAGTGGTAATCCAACCAGTAGAAGCTGAATTCTATCCATCACCTCCTAATTCACTTCACTTGTTTGATCAAATCTCAAGAGTCAAGATGATCAATACTACCAATTTTTGATTACCAATTTATCAAACCCTACCTATCAATATCATTGTCATTGTCATTGTCATTGTCATTGTCGATTGTATAGTCAACTATGCTATCTACCCGTCTAAGCCCAACAAATTAACACGATTCTTTTTTGATTCTGCTTTTTCAGATACGAATTTTACTCGTTTATATATGTCTTTTACAATTTTGTCCTTCTCATTTTTTCATTCTTTCACATGTCAACTATGATAAATTCTCACGCACATATCGTGTCAAATATTACCCATCACAAATTCTCATCTGTGACGGTGGTATCCGTCACAAGCTTGTGATAGATACTGTTTCCTCTCACAAAATTCCCACTTTTTCTCTATCTCCGACACTATTCATGTGATCCCCTTTCTCCACTAACTCATTTTGTATCCATTTTATCTCACAAAATATCGGTAAAAAATGGCGTGTTTCACTAATTACCCATTTGGATAGCAAAAGATAAGAAATTTGAGATTATCAATATTTTGTCTTATATGCACAAGTGGGAGACTTACTGTTCTTTTTTTTAAATAAAGTGTGTCAAATCTAAAAGCATTTTTGAAATGCGCTCAAAAACAAAAGAATTGTCGTTTTAGGTTGGTTTTGAAAATAATTGTCAAAATTATATCTACGTAGAATCGGTTTTTTCTAAACCTTAAACACCCCATTAGAAATGGCGTGTTTCTAGTGGATACTTGAGACGAAAGAAACAATTGGAACAAAATGAAAAGAGGTAAACACGCCAATATGTATGGCGTGTCTTAAGATAGAAACCCGCCATTGGTAGTGTCGTGTTTCAAAAGGTTTATCTTTCCGGTATTGTATTTGAGTTTACACATTCTACCTAATTAGTAAGGTAATTTTATTTCTTTAAACTTGTATATTGACATTGGTTTGTTGCTAGATATAACTTATTGTTGGAGGAAGTGTCCTCGACAATAGTGTGTTGACGTAATTAAAACTCATTTAAATGAAACACAACTGGGAGTGTTACTCTTTTAAAGTCAACTGATCAACATTTATCGATAATGATTGGCTGTCTAGAGTTTGACATTATCGTCATATGATGGTGGTGATTAGTTGATCCCTTAAGGTCATATCTTTAGGGAATTCCGTCTCAATGGAATAATTAATTAATATTGTATTGGATACAAATTAATTAATAACTGGAAATTTTGGAAATAATTTTATATGACGAATATTTTTATAATAGGATTATAATAATAATAAAAGTCAAGGTAATAAAATTGTTTTATTACTCGGTTTTTATTTATTCGTTTAGGAAACGATCAAATTGAGAATGAACACGGTTGATCATAAAATTACAAAGAGTTGTAATTAAAATTATGACATTACATTTTTGTACAATAATAATTTCGAAATATTGGAATAATTATTTAAATGTAATAAATTTGTAAATTATGAATTTTAATTGTTAAAATTGCACAATTAACAAATTGAGTCATGTGTTATGGAACATATGTGACATGTTACAAATTAACACAATTGACAAAGATAAAATGGGTCTATATTAGACCTCATTTCAGCCGTGTAGTATACATGTATGTATGAGGATTGTGTGTTTGAATGTATAAGATGATTGTGTGTGTAAGTGAGTGTGTAAGTGTGTAAGTATATGTAAGGCATATTTGATGCTTTATGTAAGTGTAAGAGAGCCATGCATTGGCTTCTCTTGCTTGTGTTGGCCGGCCATGTTGCTTGCTTAAGCAAGCTCATGTGCCTATAAATAACACACATACACACCTTACCAAGATGCACTTGATATTAGTCTTTGGTTGATGCTTGCACACATTTCATACTACAAACCTAATTCTCTCTAAGTTTCTAAGTAAAATAGTTTTTACTAAGAAACAATTATTTCCTATACTAATAATATTAAGAGTAATATTATTGTTATTATTTCTAGTATACTTATACTAATTTTCTAGTAACAAAATTAGTATTAGTTTGAGATCGGGTCCTTGATACGCATCTTTTGGAGACGATTTTTCTTAGATCGTTGTAAGGGTATTTCGGTTTGAAGACTCAAATAATAGGTGATTATTGAGTATAAACCTTCTAAAACCAATGTAAGGACTATCTCATCTTATGATATCATCTTGCATGCATAAGATCTATTTAAGTTTTTATGACTAAACTTAAAGAAACAAAACTCACATTAGTTTTGAGTATAAAATATGGAACCTAGTTTCCAACACTTATATTGTTTTAATTGTAGATAATTATGTTGTTTAGTGCTTAGATCTATCACTCATATGTTAATTTATATTTGTCTTGAAAAACCCCCAAATTTCGATTGACAATATATGCGTAGTATCTATTTAAGAGAGAGAAAATCCTAAAACAGTGGAAATAAACCCAGAAGTGTTAGCAATTCTCCTCGTCGGACTTCTCCGATTACCTATTTTCGTCGTCGACGAGGTCTCAGCAACCCAGTTTTTACTAGCTCATCATCGATAACCTCTTATTTTCCCAATTTCGACCAAATCACCCATATTTGCAATCAGTTTTGCTCTTCTTTTCATGTTTTTTTGGTATAAGGTAAGTATTATATATGATCAATCAAAGTCTTTCAAGTACAAATTCGGCTAATGTTAGCAAGGAAGGAAGCATCCTTGCTAGACATATTGCCTGTATAAAGCGTGGCATAGTACATAATAATTTCTTTCCTAAGTTGTGCTCCTACTTGCTCTGGTCTGATCAAAATTCCTTCCATATGACACTGATTTCGTTGCTGCCAAACCATGTAAATCATAGCATTCATAATGCCATTCAAGATTGCTCTCCTCATTCTAGATCCTTTCAATCTCATCCTCCATTGCTGCTCAAGACAACTGTTCAATCTGTGTTGAATCCACTCCTCAACATAATCCACCAATTTTGTACTATAAGGGCAGTTGCAGTATAAATGCTCCAGAGTTTCAGTCTGAGTAACACAAATACAACAAAGATCATCTGGTACTAGCTGCAATCTGTGAAGCTTTTCTTTAGTATTCATAACCTGATGTTGATAAAACCAGGCTACCAAACAGTGTTTAGGAAGTGTCCACCTATTCCACACCAGTGAATGCCATTCAACCACTACTCCATTGTCTCTAAGCCAGTGATAACCCCCTAGAAACAGTATACTCCAATGGACCCTGTATATTCCAGTTGTTTGCTTAAATCCCAGTGTTCAGATTCTCTTTTATCTTGCATATTTTCCTCCACCTCCAGCTAGTGTCAGGTTTCGGTTGATACTCTCGCCAATTGGGCCCCTTCAGATAAGTGTGATGCACCCATTAAACCCACAGTTTGTTAGGTTGGGTATACACCCACCATGTCAGCTTCCCAATTGCTGCCTTGTTCCATATGCCACTCTTAGTAATGCCCAAGCCTCCTTCTATATAGGGTCTGCAGACCTTCTGTCAGGAAACTGAAGGCACTCTATTGCTCTCTACTCCCCAAAAATAGGCTCTACAAAATTCTCAATATGTTTAATGATACCAGTTTGTATAATAAATATGGACGCCCAATATTGATGAAGAGTTGACAGCATAGCTTTGATGAGCACTACATCATTCTTGAATAGCTGAATTGACACCACTGAAATACACATAAGATTTACCTTTACTAAGATGTAGCCCTGATGCTACAGAGAAGGTACCAAAGGTACGTAACAATACCATAATGGATTGAATATCTCCCTCGCTAAATAACAGAAGATCATTTGCAAACATCAAACTAGTCAATTTCATTTTCTAGCACTTAGGGTGGTACTTAAACTGGTGTGTGGAAGTGGTATGAGCAAGCAATCTGGTTAAGTACTCCATGCAGATAGTGAAGAGGATAGGAGACAAAGGGTCCCCTGGTCGAAGTCCCCTCTTCCTAGGGAAGAAACCAAAATTATCTCCATTCAAACTGAGAGAGAAAGTTGCAGTGGTGACACGTTGCATAATGAGATTGATGAACTGATGGGGAAAATTAAGGCCAAGGAGCATTTGATGCAAGAAGGTCCATTCACCTGAGTCGTAAGCCTTTTGCATATCCAGTTTGAATAAACATCTAGGATTAACTTTTTGCCTATTATACTGTCTAATTAGATCTTGACAAATAAGAATGTTTTCCACAATATTGCAGCCTTTAATAAAGCCTCCATGAACAAGGTTGATAATATCACGCATGATTTTAGCCAATCTAGCACACAAGAGTTTGGAAATGTATTTATATATTATGTTGCAGTAGACAATTTGCCTAAATTGACTGACATGAGTTGGTATATCCACTTTTGGAATCAGAGTAAGGGTAGTAGCATTAATTTGCTTTAGAATTTTCCCATGAGTGAAAATCTAGCACAACTTGACTGACTTCCTCCCCAATGATATGTCAACTATCTTTGAAGAACTTACTTGTATAACCATCAGGGCTAAGAGCTTTTTCATTGGGAATGCAAAAAATAATGTCTTTAATTTTTTCCTTTGTTATGGGTTCCATAAGGGCTTGCTGTTGACCCTCATTACATTTTGGCCCATACCCAATCACCCTAGTACTGATCCTCGTAGTATCCTTCCGTCCACATAGGATATCCTGATAGAACCGTAGAAAAGCTTCTTGAATATCATGAGTGTCTCTATGAATGAGACCTTGATGGTCAGTAATCTGGGAGACAACATTTTATGCCCTGCGTGCTTTAATTGTTGGAGCTAGTGTCCTCCACAGTTAGTGCGACAATATGAATAAATCTCTTAAAGGTTCACATGGTATACATTGTATTTTAATCACTTGATTCACGTTTATCAATAACGGTTGGCTTGCTAGAAGTTTGAGGTTATTGTCATACAGATGGCGGTAATCAACTGGTCCCTAAAAGTCACACCTAAAGGATGTAATCTGAGAGATGATTGATGCCCGTCGTTGAGGGTACCAAAGATAAATTATAATTCCTAAACTTAAACTATAGATAGTGAAAGTCAGGGTCGAACCACAAGGAGGTATGAAATGTTTATTGTTTGTTGTTTATGTTTAAAGGTAACAAATTTGGGGGTTTGATTGGTTGATTACTAAGTCTAAGCAAAGATTTAAAATAAAACAAGAAATAAAGATGAGATTTAAAATATATAAAAAGGGATGCTAGGATGTTTGGGTAATAAATAGCTAAGGAAATATAAATCCTAAGGTCAACATGTATTGCAATCGCGTAAGGGGTGTAACATATCCTTTCGGTCTATGGTACCTAATAGCTCCTTTCGGCCTATGCTATTAGTTCCTAGGTCTCACAATTATTGGGTGTCAACAATAAGGGTGATTCCTAAATCCTAGGTCACATACCTTTCAGTCTTAAGTAACCTAGCCGTCTTAAGGTGTAAACCAATGCCCTTCCCGTATCCATCAATCTTGGGTAGGTCATTACCAACATCCTACAAGTCTCCTTTCAGTCTCATTGTAGGGTATTATAGTCAACAAGGAAAGACGAAACAGGATTCATGCGCGAGTGGGTCGACCGACCAGCTATTCCGGTCGGCCGACCACCGCCTTGGTCGACCGACCCATTATTTGAGTCGGCCGACCACGGCTCTGCTAGAAGTCGGTCTCGGAATCTATACTACCTATGCATATTCATCCCCTACATCCTAACATATGAAATTTAGCTACGCATGGTAATTGAAACGATAATAAAGACGGGAATAAATATGGAAAGCATAGTAAATAATAATCTAAGCATGCAAGATTCAATAAAGCTTGGGAATTCTATCTTAATTGAATGCAATAGTAATAAGAACAATAACAAAACTAGATTAAAAGAGTAATTACCAAAGTCGGAATTAAGGCAGAAAGGAACAAACTTTACTGAATGCTTGAGAATTATTGAAAGATTACAAAAAAACTAAAGATGGAACAAAACTGGATTGTAACTTTATTGTGGCTTGTTAACTAAGAAACCGAATAGTAAAACTTGATATATAACTTCATGCCTAACCCTAATTACAAGATTAGCTTATATCACTACAACGAAAACACGATCGGGCGACAAATATTGGCGACTGAAATCTGTCGCAAAACACCTATTGGCGACGGACAACAGTCGCCAAACAGTTGTCGCTGACTTTTGTCGCCAAAAAAACTCGGGCGACTGAAATCCGTCGCCAAATTTGGCGACAGACAGGGTAGTCGCCAAAGACACAATTTGGCGACAGACAGGGCAGTCGCCAAATTGGCGATAGAAATGAAGCAGTCGCCAAATTGGCGACAGACTTCAGTCGCCAATTCCCCCTGTTCAGTCGCCAATGCTCCTGACTTTCCAGGGGCTTTGGTTTCTTGTGCTCTGTTTTGGCGACTGATTTCAGTCGCCATTACTTCATTTCAGTCGCCAAAATTCCTGAGCATTTTTCATGAAAATCATTATTTCGTTTTTGCCAAATCCAATACGAAATAATATCAGTACACCTGCAACCAGAAAGTAACCAGCAATTGGTGACGAACACCTTTTGAATCAACAACCAAATCTCCTTTTATAAAAAAAGAGAACTGTTATCAAATTACATGAACACGTTAACTAAACTAATAAATCTCCACGTTCGACAATTTTTCCTAGGTTACTAAACTAATTAACTGCTTGAAATCCCATGCTAGCTCCACTACCGTCTCCTCCCTTTCCTCTTGGATCATTAGGATCTTCATTAAATGGCTGGGAACCGGGGTTGCAAGAGTAGAAATACGTCTCCATGGCCTTAAGACGTTCTTTCATCAACCGCATTTCCTCATCTCTTTCCGCTCTTTCTCGGTCAAGTTGTGATTGCAATTTACTTACAAGAGACGGCTCGTAGGTTTCGCGCGGCTCATATGAGGACCTTCTAGCCGGTTCCTTGTAAAACACCCCATGAGCTTGTCCGGCCCCATATACCATACCCTTCTTGTAACCATCCACCAATTTGAACCAAATTTCATTATCATCCCGCTCAGGGTGGGCCTCTTTCTCTGCCTCATATTTCTCCTATAACATTAAGAAAACTATTATTAGTTAAGCAAAAACAATCATTGACGAAGGTAACAAAAAAACATCATTAGTTGAGAGAAACTATCTTACATATAACTCTTTGTCCTTCGCCTTAATCCATATTCTTCTTTGCGTCTTTTCGTTGACCTTGGAATGCGTGTCAAGGAAAAGTTCGGGCATCGTCATCATCGGCTTCTTGCCGCCGTCTTTGTTGCCGCCGTCGTCGTTGTTGCTGCTATCCTTCTTCTTCTTCCCTCCCTAAATAGGGAAAATTGTTAATATAAGAAGTATAGTATATTCATTCAAAAAAGAAGTATTCATTCAAGACTTACACTAAAAATACACGTAAAAAATGATCGTGATCCCCCGTGATGGGTAGGCTCGACCTCCGCATCTTTCTTCCCTCTTCTCTTGTTGATCTTCTTTTGAGCGGACACGGCTTGGAACTCGGGAGTCTCGCGTTGCTTTAGGAGATCTTGATATTTCTCACCTACAATTAAAAAGTATGTTAGTAGTATTAAGATATTTTCATTAATTCTTGTATTTACAAGTGACAAAACTTATATATTACATGTACCTTTTAGATGATTCGGTTCCTTCTTTCTTTTAATAATCTTGTAGATATAGTCTCTATATCTTGCTTTACCAACTTCATGGTATCTATCAAGGACGGATTGTTCATGTTCAGGAGCCCAATAGAAAGATTGCTACAAAAAAAAAAAAAAAACAGTTAATTTAATTAGTAGTTAGCTTAATGAGTTAAAAAACAACTAACTATAATTAATGCAATTACCCGATACGCATTGAACCAAGCTTCTTTTTGAGCCTTGCTAGCTTTCCCCCAAGAAGTAGGCACAGGACCTAACAAGCTCTCCTTTGTGCTAGCAACGACCCCTCGACGAGGAGTCTGATGTCTAAACCTGTAACAGAAATTGTTAATTAAAACAAATCATTTTATTACTTTAAAAATTGAATAATACACATATAATAAACAACAACACTTACCATAGTCCCGCCGGATCAAGTATAATCCGGTTATCCTGGGTGTACTGAATCGGTATACCATCGTCCGAGTCCTCATCCACTTGAGGCTCAATCTGTACCTCTTCTTCTACTGGTTCCTCTTCTTCTTGCACGGATGAAATATTAGCACGATTACTGCCACCGCCTCGCACTCTACCTCGACCTCCTGCCATCTACAATCACATAAATGAAAATATTAGTAGGAGAAGAAAAAACATCAAATAAACATATCAAACATGAATTTAAATTGTACAACTATTATATACCAAACTAATCATCATCCTCATCCTCTTCTAGATCTTCATCATCATCATCACCAACATCCTCATCCTCATCCTCATCCTCATTGTCATCATCATCACCAACATCGTCATCATCATGCACTCTCACTACTTCTTCAACTTCCTCCCATCCTTCTTCCAACTCAATATTCATAGTCTCATTATCCTCCTCCTCTGCCAACTCATCATCATCTTCATCTTCATTATCATGAATGACTTCGTCTGTTGGAGACAAAATTGTCCCATTTGTTACTATTTCTTCTTGAAAAAAGGAGGTATCAATTTGTGATCGTGCCTTTGTCTTAATGACTGCCCACCATGCCTTACTATTTCTATCATTTGTCGTGCTTGGATAGGAAGCGAAATACACTTGTTGAGCCTGATGTGCAAGTATAAATGGATCATACTTAGGGTATGTTCGGGTACGATTCACTTCTACAAGCTTGTAACATTCATGTGTTCTCATTCCAGCCGGGGAATTATCCTTCCACTCAATCTTGAATAAGGTAGTCTTGTAAGCTCGATCACGACCATTGTAAGACATCTCAAAAATGTCCTCTATAATACCATAGTATTCGTGGTCATCAACGGAAGAAATAGTAACACCATAATTGCATCTAGCCTTACCCTTACCATGGTCGAATGTGTGGAAATTAAATCCATTAACTGAATATCGGTTCCGCGTCTTAACCAAGCGTGAAGGACCGAAGGCTAAACTCCTTATCAAATCATCTTGGATATTGAACTCAAGCACATGGTTCAGAAACCATTTTGGGAATTTGTCTTCATGTTTATCCCAAACATCATCCCTACTTACATTAGGATGTTCCTTAATGAAATCATCCACAAACTTCGTTTCATATGGCTCTAAGATCTCGCTATTTGATAGAACGTATAAGTGAGCACGATTGTATTCCTTGTCATCCAAATATCTCGTTCCACCTTTAGAGGAACAACCTTCACCATCTTGAGTTTGAAAAAACTCGGGTATACTTGTATCAACTTCATCTGCTTCATCAAGATTCAAGTTTTTTGCTTTGGTTTCTATATGTTTTTCAAAGTAGAGAGAACAAAAATTTGCAATCTCTTCCGTTAAATAGGCATTGCATATAGAACCTTCAACCTTTGCTTTGTTTCCAATCTTTTTCTTCAAATGATTAAGAAACCTATATATAATTTATTACGTTGTTGTTAATTAAAGTTTGTAATATATTAGTTAATCTAAAATTTCAAAAATATGTAATACTCTTAGTATATTACCTTTCAAATGGATACATCCATCTATATTGAACGGGTCCTCCAACTTTGGCTTCGTAGGGCAAATGGACCGGTAGATGCTCCATTGAGTTGAAAAATGAAGGGGGAAAGATCATCTCAAGCTTACATAATATTAGTGGTATTTGATCTTCAAGACGAATCATGTCATCAACACATATTGAGGACGAACATAAATCTCTAAAAAATTGACTAATCTCAACAATTGCATTCCATACCGTGGTTGGGAGGAGATGTTTCAAAGCAACGGGTAGTAGTCGCTCCATGAACACATGACAATCATGACTTTTCATGCCTTGTAACCTGAGCCTCTTAAGATCAACACATCGACGAAAATCTGATGCATATCCATCGGGGAATTTCAGATTTCGTAACCACTCACACAATACCTTCCTTTGTGGTTTGTCAAGAGTGTAAATGGCTTTTGGCTTGGACCCATCATTGCGAATATGTAATTTGGGACGATCACAAAACAACTTCAAGTCTTTTCTTGATCCAATAGTGTCACATGAATCGCCTTCGACATCCATGATCATGTCAATTAATTGCTCAAAAAAATTCTTTTCTATATGCATCACATCCAAGTTGTGTCTGATTAACATTGTTTTCCAATATGGAAGGTCCCAAAATATGCTTCTTTTAAACCAACCATTTTTCTTCTTTTTGAGTTCTTTAAACTCTTCTTCAGTACCATCAATAGAAGATGGGAAATCACATATCAACTCCCATACCTCATCACCCGGAAGATGATCCGGGGCATCATCAAGTACCTCTTTCCCTTTTTTGAAAGCTTTCTTGTTTCTCCTAAGAGAATGATTTAGTGGTAAAAAGCATCTATGACAATCAAACCAACTAATTTTCTTGGAATTCGGAAGCCAAAAAGCTTTACTTTCACCCATGCAACGAGGACATGCTTTTTGTCCCGCAGTAGCCCAGCCAGATAGCATACCATATGCGGGAAAATCGTTTATTGTCCATAAAAGTGAAGCTCTTAGTTGAAAATTCTGCTTTCTGAAAACATCATATGTTTCCACCCCAACTTCCCACAATTGTCTCAATTCTTCCACTAATGGTTGTAAATAAACATCCAAATGGCCTTTCGGATTTTTAGGACCGGGAATAATGGGAGACAAGAAAATGAATTCTCTTTTCATACATAACCAAGGCGGTAAGTTGTATGGTGTGACCATTACGGGCCAACAAGAGTAATTCTTGCCAAATTGGGTAAAAGGACTAAATCCATCCGTACACAAGCCAAGTCGCACATTCCGGGGTTCCTCGGCAAATTCAGGATAGATTTGATCAAATCGTTTCCATTCTTCCCCGTCACTTGGATGACACATCTTCCCAGGAGTACGTGGATTTTCTTTGTGCCATGTCATTTGTTCGGCAAGTTTTTTGGTAGAATAAATTCTTTGAAGTCTAGGGGTAAGAGGAAGGTAAATTAATTGGTTTTCTGCTATTGGTTTCTTACACTTTTGACCCCTATTACCACTCTTGTTGCCTTTTTTTGTTTTGAAAACAACATCTCCATCGCTTGTCTGAAATCTATCTCTTCCACATTTTCTGCACTTGTCAAGTAACGCATCATCTTTCCAAAACAACATACATCCTTCGGGACAAGCATCGATCTTTTGATGTGGTAACTGAAGACCTTTAACTACTTTTTTGGTGTTGTAGAAACTTCGAGTCATGACGTTATCTTCGGGGATAGCATCCTCAAGGAAAGAAGCAATACCATCAACGGCAGGAAATGGCATATTATACTCACACTTCAAGGTTACTATCCTAGAGGCGGCTTGTAATAATGACATTCTGCTCCCTTCGTATAAAGGTTGTTCCACAGCTTTTAACATGTCAAAAAAAGCCTTTGCTTGGGGATTTGGAGGTTGCTCTTCATTCAAGGCTACACGGTCATCGTCATTATTGACTACATTAAACTCCAACGCATCAACAACCATATCTCTATATGGGTTTTCGTCAACATGTTCGATGTGAGGTTGTTCGTGAATTGGGGAATAGGCTTCTCCATGAGAAATCCAATTATAATAATTTGGACGAAACCCATTTGTATAGAGATGTTCTTGTACCTCAATGACATATAGGTATTTCATATTTCGACATTTGCTACAAGGACACCTAAGTTTATTTTCTAACGAGTCATACTCCTCTTGTTGCTTAGCAAACTCAATAAACTCGGCAACACCCTCTATAAACCTAGCATTAGAACGTCTCTTCTTATTATCTAATAACCCTCCATCATACATCCATGAACGTTCCAATCTCTTCATTTTAATCTAAACAAAAAAACCCAAAAAACAATTTTCAACACTAAAATTACATATATCTAAATTAAAATTACACTCACTTAATTAAAGAACAACCTCAATCACATAATAATAACAATTTATTAACAACAATTTCCAATTATACAATTAACCACAACCTAATAAGCTAATTTAAGACGGTCTTAATAAGCTAATATAATCTAACTAACATCCTAATAAGCTATTAAACATCCTAATCGACTACTTTAATCTAATTAACCAACATCAATAAGGCTAACAACATCGTCTTATACAAACTTCTTATAAACCCTAACCCACAATAATCTAATTAATATGCTAATTGGCTTCTAATACCTAATTAATCACAACCTAATAAGCTAAGACGGTCTTAATAACCTACTACAATCACTAAATGTACAAAACAAACCAACAATCAATCAAAAAATTGAAATTGAAATTGAATTATGAAGAAGTAAACAAACCTTAAATGAGTTGAATGAAGGGAAGAACAAGTAGGGTTGTGGTGGTGGTGGCCGGAATCCGGTGACAGTGGTGTTGAAGGTGGCCGGAACACGTAGGGTAGGGTGGTGATGGAGGTGTTTTTCGCCGGAGGAGGTAAATTGTGTGTTTGTGTGTTTGTTGATTTGCGAATGAGGGATACCGTCTGATTTTCGCTGTTTCTATAAAAAGGATTGGCGACGGACTGAGCAATTTGGCGACGGAATAGGGTCTGTCGCCAAATTTGGCGACTGATTTCTGTCGCCAAATTTGGATTTCAGTCGCCCGTGTGTGTCGGTGGTGGGAGATTTGGGAAATTGGTTCTGTCTCCAAATTGGCGACTGGCTTCAGTCGCCCGACTATTTTAATCCGTCGCCAAATGGGCGACTAAGCTTTGCAGTCGCCAAAAACGGTCGCCCGATCAAGCAATCTGGTTAAGTACTCCATGCAGATAGTGAAGAGGATAGGAGACAAAGGGTCCCCTGGTCGAAGTCCCCTCTTCCTAGGGAAGAAACCAAAATTATCTCCATTCAAACTGAGAGAGAAAGTTGCAGTGGTGACACGTTGCATAATGAGATTGATGAACTGATGGGGAAAATTAAGGCCAAGGAGCATTTGATGCAAGAAGGTCCATTCACCTGAGTCGTAAGCCTTTTGCATATCCAGTTTGAATAAACATCTAGGATTAACTTTTTGCCTATTATACTGTCTAATTAGATCTTGACAAATAAGAATGTTTTCCACAATATTGCAGCCTTTAATAAAGCCTCCATGAACAAGGTTGATAATATCACGCATGATTTTAGCCAATCTAGCACACAAGAGTTTGGAAATGTATTTATATATTATGTTGCAGTAGACAATTTGCCTAAATTGACTGACATGAGTTGGTATATCCACTTTTGGAATCAGAGTAAGGGTAGTAGCATTAATTTGCTTTAGAATTTTCCCATGAGTGAAAATCTAGCACAACTTGACTGACTTCCTCCCCAATGATATGTCAACTATCTTTGAAGAACTTACTTGTATAACCATCAGGGCTAAGAGCTTTTTCATTGGGAATGCAAAAAATAATGTCTTTAATTTTTTCCTTTGTTATGGGTTCCATAAGGGCTTGCTGTTGACCCTCATTACATTTTGGCCCATACCCAATCACCCTAGTACTGATCCTCGTAGTATCCTTCCGTCCACATAGGATATCCTGATAGAACCGTAGAAAAGCTTCTTGAATATCATGAGTGTCTCTATGAATGAGACCTTGATGGTCAGTAATCTGGGAGACAACATTTTATGCCCTGCGTGCTTTAATTGTTGGAGCTAGTGTCCTCCACAGTTAGTGCGACAATATGAATAAATCTCTTAAAGGTTCACATGGTATACATTGTATTTTAATCACTTGATTCACGTTTATCAATAACGGTTGGCTTGCTAGAAGTTTGAGGTTATTGTCATACAGATGGCGGTAATCAACTGGTCCCTAAAAGTCACACCTAAAGGATGTAATCTGAGAGATGATTGATGCCCGTCGTTGAGGGTACCAAAGATAAATTATAATTCCTAAACTTAAACTATAGATAGTGAAAGTCAGGGTCGAACCACAAGGAGGTATGAAATGTTTATTGTTTGTTGTTTATGTTTAAAGGTAACAAATTTGGGGGTTTGATTGGTTGATTACTAAGTCTAAGCAAAGATTTAAAATAAAACAAGAAATAAAGATGAGATTTAAAATATATAAAAAGGGATGCTAGGATGTTTGGGTAATAAATAGCTAAGGAAATATAAATCCTAAGGTCAACATGTATTGCAATCGCGTAAGGGGTGTAACATATCCTTTCGGTCTATGGTACCTAATAGCTCCTTTCGGCCTATGCTATTAGTTCCTAGGTCTCACAATTATTGGGTGTCAACAATAAGGGTGATTCCTAAATCCTAGGTCACATACCTTTCAGTCTTAAGTAACCTAGCCGTCTTAAGGTGTAAACCAATGCCCTTCCCGTATCCATCAATCTTGGGTAGGTCATTACCAACATCCTACAAGTCTCCTTTCAGTCTCATTGTAGGGTATTATAGTCAACAAGGAAAGACGAAACAGGATTCATGCGCGAGTGGGTCGACCGACCAGCTATTCCGGTCGGCCGACCACCGCCTTGGTCGACCGACCCATTATTTGAGTCGGCCGACCACGGCTCTGCTAGAAGTCGGTCTCGGAATCTATACTACCTATGCATATTCATCCCCTACATCCTAACATATGAAATTTAGCTACGCATGGTAATTGAAACGATAATAAAGACGGGAATAAATATGGAAAGCATAGTAAATAATAATCTAAGCATGCAAGATTCAATAAAGCTTGGGAATTCTATCTTAATTGAATGCAATAGTAATAAGAACAATAACAAAACTAGATTAAAAGAGTAATTACCAAAGTCGGAATTAAGGCAGAAAGGAACAAACTTTACTGAATGCTTGAGAATTATTGAAAGATTACAAAAAAACTAAAGATGGAACAAAACTGGATTGTAACTTTATTGTGGCTTGTTAACTAAGAAACCGAATAGTAAAACTTGATATATAACTTCATGCCTAACCCTAATTACAAGATTAGCTTATATAGGGCTTCAATTCAGAGTTTCCTAAAGACTCCTACTTCTAATTACTTTCCAAAAACGTTCCTGGGCTTCACTGAGGTCGGTCGACCAGTTTGGTGGGTCGGTCGACCTCTTGTACGGACTTAAGCGAATTCTTGGCTTTCTTTAAGATTTTGGACTTCATAAAAATCAGGCCTGGTCGGCCGACCCATATAGTAGGTCGGTCGACCGTATCCGCATAGAAAATCTCCGGTTTTCTTCTTGATTTGACTCTTGGCACTTAAATAAAGACTCCAGTTGACTTTCCTTCGTTCCTTAATTATGCAAAAGACTCGAGGACATGAATTTGGTGCTAAATCGTCCCTTTTCCGCATAAATCTGCAAAAGTGCATAAAAATACGAAAGTACACGATTGTTGGGAAATAAGGGCTAAAACATAGTAAATGAGCGACCAAATGTGTGTAAAAATAGATGTAAAACATCATAAAATAGACACGCATCAAATTCCCCAAACCAAACCCTTGCTTGCCCTCAAGCAAGAAATAGACTCGATCTTAATTAATGGAACGATTTCAATCTCAGAGGGAAATTTACATGTAAGCCTAAACCAATGCCAAGTACAAAATGAGAAAGTATATGAATCATGCAAACGAGTTATGGTGTCGTCAAACTTGCAACACTAGAGACTATAGAGACTTTATACCATGGACTCTCGCGGTACGCTCGAGACACTCATGAAGCAAAGGGTGAGTATATGTAAAAGATAGAAAGAAGTAAATTTTGTTGAGATACTCACCTAACTGCGACCCATGAAAACATGCCTGCAATCTAACATGAATAAGAATTCTACAACTTCGTATAACAATCTCATTTAAGTGGCCTAGATACATGCAATTGAGGTAATGAAAGATATGTGAGGTAAAAGGTAAAAAGTGGTTAAGATGTTTTTGGATATGTGGGGTTAGTAGCCAAGCTAGTAAAACCGTTTCCCAACAACATATTTCACAATTTTTTGATACTAAGGAAGTGCTCTTTTGTAGCACAACTCTCACATTAAATATAAGAAAGGACTCCCAAATATTTTAAATGAAGTACGTGAGTGATAACATATAAAAGAAAGGGACTTTGGAACGATTTTTTTTTTCTGATGATGACAGTCGGTCGGCCGACCCATGAAGGAGGTCGGTCGACTTCTTTCTTGAAGGTTTCGATTTTTTCGTTTTTCTTTTCTTTCTTTTTCCTTTTTTGGATTTTTCTGTTCTTTTTTTCTTTCTTTTTTTTCTTTCTTTCTTTTCTTTTCTCTTTTTGCTCAGGATAGCATATAAACCAAGATACCTCAGAATCACCAAGGACTACAAATACTAGCTTGGAAAGGTAGGCTAAGTATGGGATGTAGTTTTGGGGGAATAAAAAGGCAATTTTGGTTATGTGAAGCTTATGGGTAAATAAGAGAAAAGGGATCTCAAATGCACGTATCAAGACTCACAAAACGAGATAGTAAAACAAGTATATAGCAATTCAAGTTCATGTTTATGCATATTGATGTAACATGTTCCAAGGGGAGTACTACTCACATCCTAGACAGCTGGTTTAAGAATGAAACCAGGAATAAGGCTCTAAAACTCAAAATGTATAGTAGGTTGCCAAGGTATAAGTCAAGTCTCAAGATGTACAAATTGACAAAAACTCGTAGATATGCAAAAGACTCTTATACTAAAACAAGTTGACAAGGCAATGTAAAGGCATAAACATGTAAGATAGCTAAATCATCCTTGAAATACTTTCGTTCCGACTCGACCTATATGCTAAAATAAACGTGCATTTTTTGGAATTTTTGAAGTTTTTCTATTTTTTTTTTTTTGGATTTTTGTATATGCAAGGAAAATAAAGAAAAGAACAATGCAATGCGGAAATGCAATAAACGTGTGACATAATGCAATACATGTGACACGAAACCATTCCCCAAACCAACCCGCACAATGTCCCCATTGTGCATTAGCCTAAGTAAAGGTTTCATAAAATTAAAGGAAAGATGCAAGGAAAAATAAAAACTAAGGAAAAACTGGAAAGAACTCACTGGATTAATAGACGTATGAGAAAAACCTCCCCAAACCAGCGTAAGGTGGGAGGTTTTGGTGGCTAGCAATGCCACTCAAGTACCAAAGAACGGTTGCACGATCTCCGAGGAAGAAACGAACCGACTGCGACGGACAGGTAGGTCGACCGACCCATATAGTAGGTCGACCGACCTTCCTGCAGACTACAGGAATTTTAGCAATACAGCGACCAGGCCGACCGACCCGTATATCTGGTCGGTCGACCCCTCTGTGTTCCAGCGGTCTTCGTTTCTTTGTCGAATCTGAAAAAGCAAGAAAAATATGCGCCCAACAAATGCGCGAGATGCCAGAAACAGGTCTAAAGTCTTAACTACGCAAGCATAATGGAAAAAGTTCTAAAACTACGAGCAAACCAAATAAAAAAGTCTCACACAACAAAAATAAAATGTCTTAAAAACTGAAACTTGAAATAACTATCCGCTAAAGATGCGGAAAATATCCGACCACGGCTTTTGACGACATGCCGTAGTCTCCACGGTGTTCTCTTGATTAGCAAAACACATCTTCTTCCCGCCGTGGCAAAGTATATGCGACGACCTCTCCTCTTGAGCTTGTCTTCTCTCTTCTCTTCCCGATCCACGACATTTGGGTCTTCATCTTCTTTATAGCTTAAGCATCCCATTCCTCCTCTCTGTACTATCACTTCCTTCACTTTGGGTTTCCCAAAACCAATTCCTGCACTAGCCATAATAGAAGTGTCCTCCATATTGCTCCTAATCTGGGGCGGAGGTGTAAAAACAGATACAGGAATAGGCAATAAGGTAGGAGAAGTAGTGATGACCTCATACTTCTTTTCAGAAGTGATAGCATTACAAGTGATGGGGGTCATAGCATCCTTCTTCCTATAAGATAGGCCATATATAATAGAATGCTTTCCTACTTTGAAGGTTAAAGTCCCAGTGCCTACATCTATAATGGCTCCTGCAGTGTGGAGGAAAGGTCTTCCTAGTATTATAGGTATATGGGCATCCTCTGGGATGTCCAAAACTACGAAGTCAACTGGAAAGAAAAACCTGTCAATACGCACATGGATGTTTTCCAACACTCCTACAGGTTCCATAGATGTACGATCTGCCATCTGGACAGTCATGCTGGTTACTGCAAATTCGGTCATTCCTAATTTTAAGGCAACACTTAGGGGCATGACACTGATACTAGCACCTAAGTCGCATAAAGCCTTCTTCACTGGGAAGGTTATTCCTATATTGTAGGGGACAGAAAAACTACCAGGGTCCTCTAATTTGTGAGGGGCAATAACATGTGATAAAAAACTAGATGACTCTTCAGTGAGGGCCACCGACTCAACCTTATCTAAAGACCTCTTTCTTGACAAAAGCTATCTCATAAATTTAAGATATGAAGGAACCTGTTGGACTAATTCTAGAAACGGAACTTGAACATTTAATGAACGAATTACGTCTTTAAATTTGTCGAAAGATACCTGATCCTTCGAAGGTATGAGTCTTTATGGGAAGGGAGGGGCTGAAGATTCGGTATTTGCAGCCCTTTTCAGAAACCTAGGAGTCTTATCACCCCGAAAAAGAAAATCCCTTAAGTTGTTCGGCAATTCGGGACGAAAAGGGGCTTCTTGTTCTGCCTCGGTGGTCGGTCGACCCTCTTCTTCGGTCGGTCGACCACTCTCCTGTTCAGCGAGATTTTCCGGATTCTGCTCAGAGGTCGGTCGACCTGGCTCCTGGATCGGTCGACCTTCCTCGCTGTTACTAGGCTGTTTTTCTTTCTCGACCCCCACTTTAGCTCCACTTCGTAGGGATATGATATTCAGAGTCTCTTTTTTCTGGTCCGTTTTGGTCGGAAGTTGACCTGGAGCCCTAGTATCATTCTTGCCCGCAATTTGAGCAATCTGAGATTCTAACATCTTCATCCCTGCCTCTCTAGCCTGTGACTCCTTCTGAACCAACCCGATAAGATTTTGGATAAGAGTGTCTGTGTTGGGTGGTGGATTTGAAGGTGGTTGAGGGTTGAAGGGTGGTTTTTGGAAACCTTGCTTATGTGGGGGGATATATGTGGAATTTTGCTGAGGTTGCATGTGTTGTGGGTTGATAACATTCTGGCTTGTCCACCTCATGTTGGGATGGACATTATTATTATTTGGGTCATAGAAATTGTTCCCACGATAGTGCTGGAAAGCGGCGCATGTCTCGTTGGATGAAGTACAGAATTTTGACACGTGCCCTTCCCCACCACACCTCTCACAAGCAAAGGGTCCGTCTTGAACGGCGTTCACCTGATAAATACCTCCCTTACTTCCACTTGCTAGATCGAACTTCCCTCCAGCCTCTAGTTTCTCTAACTTGGCTGTCAAGGCCTCAATAGCTGACAGGTTATACTTAGATTTCCTTTGATTGCCTCGGGAAGTTCCATGTTCAGCACGGTGTACAACAACATCCTCTATCAATTTGAGACCCTTAGTCTCTCCTGAATTATCTTGGAATCTCCCATTAGCTGCAGCATCTAGATAGGCCCTGTTATCATCGTAAAGGCCATTGTAGAACTGGTTACAAAGAAACCATTGTTCGAATCCGTGATGTGGTATGGATCGAACAAGTCTCTTGAACCTGTCCCATGCCTCACTAAAATCTTCATTGGGGCCCTGCTTGAAATTTGTAATCTGCGCCCTCAAAGCATTAGTCTTGGATGTAGAATAGTATTTCCTGTAAAATGCTAAGGCTAGGGTATTCCAATCCGTGACTCCCGCAGCAGTGCGGTCCAAGTCTCTGTACCATTCCCTCGCAGCGTCCCTAAGAGAGAAGATAAACATGGTCTGCTTAATCTGGTCCTGCGTCACTCCTTCTGGGGTGCAATAGAGCATATGTAATCTGTGAAGATTTCAATATGCTTTGCAGCATCCTCATTGGCTGAGCCTCCAAATTGGTTTCTTTCAACCATAGTAATATAGGCAGGCTTGGCCTCGAATGGCTTCCCAGTACCTGCAGGTAAAGTGAACCCTTTGTATAGGTCCTTTGCCCGAGGCATGGAGTGACTGGCGATAGTAGCTTCCTCTGTCATGTTTTCTTCTTCTTTTGGAAAAACTGGAAAGTAGGTAAAAGGTGGTGTTTTTGGTGAAGGTGGATTGTTGGGTGAATTTGGTTGTGAAGGTGGTGTTTTTGGTGAAGATGGTAATGACGGTTGTTCAAATATGTCTTCTTGAAATAAGGAAGATGGTGACCCTCCTTCCTGATTCGCTAGAAGCTGCTTCCTCCTTTCTCTAAGAGTCCTCTCAAGCTCGTGGTCAAGTGGTAGGAGTTCTCCTTGAACTGACCTGCGCATAAGATGGAAACTACAAGAAAAAGGTGAGAAGGTTAAAGGAACAAAAAGTTCCTGAAACAAAGAGAAACAAAAACAAAAACAATAAACACTGGCGTCACCTCCCCGACAACGGCGCCAAAATTTGATGCCCGTCGTTGAGGGTACCAAAGATAAATTTATAATTCCTAAACTTAAACTATAGATAGTGAAAGTCAGGGTCGAACCACAAGGAGGTATGGAATGTTTATTGTTTGTTGTTTATGTTTAAAGGTAACAAATTTGGGGGTTTGATTGGTTGATTACTAAGTCTAAGCAAAGATTTAAAATAAAACAAGAAATAAAGATGAGATTTAAATATAAAAAGGGATGCTAGGATGTTTGGGTAATAAATAGCTAAGGCAATATAAATCCTAAGGTCAACATGTATTGCAATCGTGTAAGGGGTGTAACATATCCTTTCGGTCTATGGTACCTAATAGCTCCTTTCAGCCTATGCTATTAGTTCCTAGGTCTCACAATTATTGGGTGTCAACAATAAGGGTGATTCCTAAATCCTAGGTCACATACCTTTCAGTCTTAAGTAACCTAGCCGTCTTAAGGTGTAAACCAATGCCCTTCCCGTATCTCTCAATCTTGGGTAGGTCATTACCAACATCCTACAAGTCTCCTTTCAGTCTCATTGTAGGGTATTATAGTCAACAAGGAAAGACAAAACAGGATTCATGCGCGAGTGGGTCGACCGACCAGCTATTCCGGTCGGCCGACCACCGCCTTGGTCGACCGACCCATTATTTGAGTCGGCCGACCACGGCTCTGCTAGAAGTCGGTCTCGGAATCTATACTACCTATGCATATTCATCCCCTACATCCTAACATATGAAATTTAGCTACGCATGGTAATTGAAACGATAATAAAGACGAGAATAAATATGGAAAGCATAGTAAATAATAATCTAAGCATGCAAGATTCAATAAAGCTTGGGAATTCTATCTTAATTGAATGCAATAGTAATAAGAACAATAACAAAACTAGATTAAAAGAGTAATTACCAAAGTCGGAATTAAGGCAGAAAGGAACAAACTTTACTGAATGCTTGAGAATTATTGAAAGATTACAAAAAAACTAAAGATGGAACAAAACTGGATTGTAACTTTATTGTGGCTTGTTAACTAAGAAACCGAATAGTAAAACTTGATATATAACTTCATGCCTAACCCTAATTACAAGATTAGCTTATATAGGGCTTCAATTCAGAGTTTCCTAAAGACTCCTACTTCTAATTACTTTCCAAAAACGTTCCTGGGCTTCACTGAGGTCGGTCGACCAGTTTGGTGGGTCGGTCGACCTCTTGTACGGACTTAAGCGAATTCTTGGCTTTCTTTAAGATTTTGGACTTCATAAAAATCAGGCCTGGTCGGCCGACCCATATAGTAGGTCGGTCGACCGTATCCGCATAGAAAATCTCCGGTTTTCTTCTTGATTTGACTCTTGGCACTTAAATAAAGACTCCAGTTGACTTTCCTTCGTTCCTTAATTATGCAAAAGACTCGAGGACATGAATTTGGTGCTAAATCGTCCCTTTTCCGCATAAATCTGCAAAAGTGCATAAAAACACGAAAGTACACGATTGTTGGGAAATAAGGGCTAAAACATAGTAAATGAGCGACCAAATGTGTGTAAAAATAGATGTAAAGCATCATAAAATAGACACGCATCAATGATTAAATGAAAATATAATCATATTGATACCTTATACGACTAAACGGTTAGTCAATGTAATGATGATGCGATTATTTAATACTGATTAAATAATATTAGCTGAGACGAATTAAATGTTAATTCGTAATTAAAGATAAAATGTTATATTTAATTCATGTAGATAATGTAATTATTTAATAAGGATTAAATGATGTAATTAAATATAAACTGTTATATTTGATACGTGCTTGTACTACACATTTTATTTATAGTTGCAGCACGTATTTCTATGCATATTCATAACTTTTAGTTACTTTTACTCCCGAAACGGTTTAGTTTGGCATTTCTATGTTTTAAATGTAGGAACAAGCGGAAGTGAGCAAAATAAAGCTGTAACCGTCCTCCGGAAGCCATCTTAAGGGAATGCACGAAGCAAAGATCCGAACTCGTAGCCTAGAGATGCGTGCAAACTAATCAGAGGCTGTAACACACAGGAAACGGTCGACCGACCAACCTAAGTGGTCGACCGACCAATGCACAGTTACAGAAAGGCCGGCCTACAGCTAAAGTGGTCGACCGACCACTATGCCCGGTCGGTCGACTAGCTCACGGGTTCCGCTGTTTTGGTTCTTTATTTCGGTTTTATTTCTTTAATCATGTAATTAGAAAGACTATTAGTAGAACCTCGTGGAGTTTTATTAGGTTAAGCAGTCATTAGCACAAAACACATTATACTTAGGGAGAAGAACTCCAATTTCCAGATCCGTTATTGTTTTTCCGTTCGATTGTAAGTTTATGCAAATAATCTTCCTTGTTATTCCAATTCTTGTTCCTTGTTTCTATTGTTGTTCAATTCTATACTTTGCTATCTTTAATCGTTACTTTCAATTATGTTATCTTGCATGTTATTCTTTGAATTTGTTAGTTTTAATTTTATAATTATGCATAGTTAATCCCTTTGATTGGGAATTAGGGGAACCATGGCGAAACTTAGGCTTTTAGGGTTTTATGCTTTATGTACCAATCCCCATTATTGTTGGTGAACTAATTCTTTTAGATTGAAAGATTGGTAGAATTAGTTTAACAACAATTTTGGAATTGCCCTATGAACGAAAGTTTAGTGTTTTACTAGGAACCCTAAGACCGTAAGGATTGGGTAGAATTTTGACCTAAAGGTTTATTCTTTGTTCCTTGGGATTGTGTTATTTGGTTATTTACCCTATATTGACTTAACCTAGCCATGGGGAACCGAAGTTCCTAATCATCCTTTTACCTTTATTTAGCATCTTTGTTTATTTTATCATCTTAGTTGTCAGTTTCAACCCAACAATCAAAACCCCTCTTTTTGTTACTTTGAATGAGCTTTAAATTCACAAACATTATTAACTTTGTCTCCTTGTGGTTCGACCCTTGACTAACTCTATCTAGTTTAAGCTGAGGTTTTATAAATCTTATCTTTGGCACCCCTCAACGACGGGTGTCAAATTATGGCGCCGTTGCCGGGGAGACGGTATAATATTGTTTGTAAATTTTTAGTTTATTTTCCTTGTCTTATGGAACTCCGGTTCCTTAAGATCATTACTTACCTTTTCTTCTAGTTTTGTTTTTGCATATTAGAAGACAGGTTTTTGAGAGGAAGGCTTGAGTACTCTCATTCTTAGAGACCATGGCTACTATCTATGATCACATCCAACCACAGGCAATGATGTTTCTCTATTCATTGAAGGATTCTGCTAGGGATTGGTACCGCTACCTTGATAGGGTAGCTGAGAAGATCACGGATTGGACTTCCTTGGCATTGGCTTTCTATAAAAAGTACTTCCCACTTGTGAAGGCCAATGACTTGAAAAGTCAAATCACTAATTTTCAACAAGGTCCCGATGAAGAGTTTTGTGAGGCGTGGGGTCGGTTCAAGAAATTGGTCCGGTCTATTCCTCATCATGGTTTTCCTCAATGGTACATATGCAACCAATTCTACAATGCCCTTTATGATGACTATAAGGTGATTCTTGATGCAGCCGCCAATGGGAGATTTCAGAATAATACCAACCATATGAAAGGTTGGAATACCATTGAAGACATGGCGGTGCATAGGGCCGAATTTGGGAGTTCGCGTGGGAATTCGCGAAGGCTGAATGTTGAGATGGATAGGGTGTTAGCTCTTGAGACAACCGTTGAAGCTCGTTTTGAAAAGCTTGAGGCAGCCCAGCTAAAGCAAGAAAGTGCGAACCTAGTTACTGCGGTTGACAACACGAGTGAGACGGCGGAGTTGAGAGAGCTAGTTCATGCTCTAATGCCACAAATGTTAGAAATGGAAAAGGCTCAAGTGGCTTCCTTGAAGACTTTTGAGGACCAATTAGCAATCTTAGCTGCTAATCAGATTGCTAGCTCTCCGAGCAATTGTGAGAGTTCCATAGAGACAATAAATGCCATAAATCTCAGAAGTGGTCGCTCTTACGATAGACCGACTTCCATAGGGGGTTCTGCTGAAGTTCCTGCTGAAGAAACTGGTCCCGTGCCCAGGTCAGTTGGTCGACCGACCACCACATCCGGTTGACCGACTGACATACCTGACGAACCATCAGTTTATGGAAAACAGAAACCTTATGACATCAGTTCATTTGGTCGACCGACTGCTGATCCTGGTCGACCGACCATAGCTCCTGAGCAGAGTGCAGTTTCCAGTCCTGAGTTGCTAGACCCGTCCCTCATTCAGGACCTCACTGAGATTTTACAGCTAAAGAAGCCGAAGATAGCTGATCCTACGGCTAGTGTTACCGTTCCGTATCCCGAGCGATTAAAGAATTCCAAGGAGGATCGGAAGTTTGGTAAGTTCTTGGGGATGGTGAAGAACCTTGAGGTAACCATCCCGTTCACTGACTTAATTACCCAGGTACCATCTTATGCTAAATTTATGAAAGATATTTTGAGTCGTAAGAGAAAGTTTCAGGACGAAGGAGCTATTGCTTTTGTGGAAGAATGTTATGTTCTTTCACAAAATAATATAACACCTAATTTGAAGGACCCAAGTAGTTTTTCTATCCCATGTACCATAGGAAATCATGTGATTGGGAAAGCCCTTTGTGATCTAGGGGCTAGTGTCAGTGTTATGCCATATTCTGTTTATGAGAGACTTAACATAGGTAGACTTAAGGTCACCAACATCACCCTGTAGATGGCAGATAGATCAACCCAAAGACCATTAGGGGTCTTGGAGGATGTCCCAGTTAGAGTGGGAAAGTTTTTTATTCCTGTCGATTTCGTTGTTTTGGACATTGCTGAGGATAGTCAGATACCTATTATTTTAGGTAGACCTTTTTTACACACAGCTGGGGCTGTGATTGATGTCAAACGCGGAATCATTACTTTAGAGGTTGGGGATGACACTATCGAGTTTAGTCTTGCCCATAAGGCAACTACACCTACTGATGATACTTGTTTCTCTATTGATATTATTGATAGTAATGTTATCCGTAACTGGAGGGAATCCTTGACCAAGGATCCCTTAGATGATCTGACAGTTTTGGATAAGTGTGCAGGTGATCCAGCTGAGAATGCTGAAGAGCTGGATGTTGTGGAGGCAGAGATAGAGGAATATGAGCTGACTGAGGAAGAGGATGAAAAGCTAACGAGCTTGGCTAGTGCTAACCTGTTAAACATACATGTGCTATTCTGTCAGCACTGATCCTATTCATGCCATTGAGGTAAAGGTACCAGAACGTAAGCCACTTCCTCCTAATCTTAAGTATGTTTTCCTTGATGACACTGAGCAGTACCCTGCAATTGTTAGTTCTAAACTTGACCCTAACCAACTTTCTGCCTTGATGACTGTTCTAAAAAAGAACAGGAAAGCTTTAGGTTATTCCTTGGATGTCATTAAGGGTATCAGCCCTGATGTTTGCCTGCATAGAATAGAGTTAGAGGAAGGGCATAAGCCCTACAGACAGGGTCAACGTAAGTTGAACCCTAAAATGCAGGAGGTAGTTATGGCTGAGGTGATGAAACTTCTTGATGCAGGTATTATTTATTCAGTTGGCAACTCCAAGTGGGTTAGCCCAGTTCAGGTGGTTCCTAAGAAAGGAGGAACCACCGTGGTTAAAAATGAGAAAAATGAATTAATACCTACTAGAGTAGTGACAGGGTGGCGGATGTGCATTGATTATAGACAGCTAAATGTCGCCACCAAGAAAGACCACTTCCCGCTTCCTTTTGTTGACCAGATGACTGAAAAACTTGCATCTAATAAATTCTTCTGTTTTCTAGATGGATATTCAGGTTTTTTCCAGATTCCTATTCATCATGACGATCAGAGTAAGACCACTTTTACTTGCCCACAAGGTGTTTTTGTATACCGCAGAATGCCTTTTGGGTTGTGTAATGCCCCTGCCACCTTTCAAAGGTGTATGATGGGGATCTTTTCTAATTTTATTGAGAACGTTATGGAGGTATTTATGGATGATTTTTCTGTTTATGGCAATGAGTTTGATTAATGCTTAGCTAACCTTGCTAAAGTCTTACAGCGTTGTATTGATGTAAACCTTGTCTTAAATTGGGAAAAGTGTCAGTTTATGGTCAATGAGGGGGTAGCGTTGGTGCATCTTATATCTGATAAGGGTATTCATGTAGATAAAGCAAAGGTGCAAGGGATTGAGCAATTGCCTCCTCCTGTGAATGTTAAGGGGGTGAGAAGTTTCTTAGGTCACGCAGGTTTCTACCGGCGTTTCATTAAGGACTACTCTAAGATTGCTAAACCACTTACACAGTTGCTCCTTAAGGATGTTGTCTTTGAGTTTACTGATGAATGCCTTTCAGCTTTTAACAGGTTGAAGGAAGCTTTGATCTCAGCACCGATCATCCAGCCACCAGATTGGGATCTCCCATTTGAGATCATGTGTGATGCCAGTGACTATGCTGTGGGTGCTGTGCTAGGTCAAAGGAAGAACAAGGCTCTGAATGCCATATACTATGCGAGCCGGACTTTAGATGACACTCAAGTCAAATACTTCACCACAGAGAAGGAGATGTTAGCTGTGATCTTTGCCTTAGAGAAATTCCGATCCTATTTGGTAGGTAATAAGGTAATTGTTTATACTGATCATGCATCTCTGAAGGGCCTTTTCTTGAAGAAAGATTCAAAGCCGAGGCTGTTGAGGTGGATACTCCTTTTACAGGAGTTTGACTTGGAGATTAAGGATAAGAAAGGCGCGGAGAATGTGGTAGCTGACCATCTATCTCGCCTACAGCTGACTGATAGGGAAGATCCTTTACCTATTGATGATTCTTTTCCTGATGAGAGTCTGTTTATCATTAATAGTTCAGGTTCTTACCCCCTCCTTGGTATGCTGATTTTGCTAATTTTGCTGTCACAGGTAAAATTCCTCCAGAGCTTTCTAGCAACAGAAGAAGAGGTTTGCCTTTGATGCAAAACAGTATTTTTGGGATGACCCTTATGTTTTCAAGGAATGCGGAGATGGACTTATCCGGAGATGCGTCCCCCAGTGGGAGGTGAAGGACATTCTGGAAGCATGCCACTCTTCTGCTTATGGTGGTCACCATGGTCCATCTCGAACCGTGGCCAAAGTATTACAGTCTGGTTTTTATTGGCCTACTTTGCATGCTGATTGTAGGAATTTTGTAGGTATCTGCGATGCTTGTCAGAGGCCCGGGAATGTCTCCAAAAGACATGAGATGCCACAGGTTGGTATTTTAGAGGTAGAGATTTTCGATGTCTGGGGCTGTAATACCCCGTATTTTAGCCTCAGTCAAGGTAGTCAAATCATGTTTGATATAAGTATTTCAAAAGGAAGGTTTATAAAGTATTTTACGTAAACTGTTATTATTTTATAAATCGTATTTCTACGATTATTTCGTATTTCATAATCATTTTATATTTGACGATTATTTTATATATAAAATGAAATTTCATTCGATTTTATTTATTTTTGATAATATATTTATAATATTATTTTATATATAAAATCACATTTCATTCGTATTTATTTATTTTTTGATAATATATTTATAATTAACTATATTTCATATTTTATATTTATTTCTCTTTTATACTCCCTCCGTCCCAATGATATGTTTACACTTCCTTTATTTTCCCCTCACAAAATTAAAGAAGTGTAAACATCTCATGGAGACAGAGGGAGTACTTGTTTATTATTATTTAAGTCGTAATTATACTTAAATCCTAATTATGTTAATTCTTATGTAAATGCTAATAATTTTATATTCTTATAATTAATTTAATTAATATTTATTAATACTAATTATATAATTAATTTAATTAGTATAATTATTTATATGTCGCGTTTATTTTATATTACGAGTTAAGAACGGGGTATGGTCATATAGTTTCGCGGGATGTGGACTTGGGCTTGGTATGAGGACCGTGTATGGGAACCATGTATGGGAACAAAATAATAAACAAACCCTAGCCTACTCCATCGACATACTACACATGTAACAAACCCTAACACCCTATTCTACCATATGCCTCCATCGACACCATAACCTGCCTCCCTTACCCTTGCAACCACGCACACAAGAGTCGTATCTCACGCTGTTCAAAGCCGTCGTTACGCAGTTATCTCGACTAGCTACCTCGGTAAGTTTCTTATTTTTTTTTACCTTGTTTATCACTTATAGACCGGTTGTGTTTAGGCTCGGGTCAGAGGGGATGTCAAGCGGGGGCTTCGACCGTGCATAAGGAGATCCGTGGTGGTAGTTGGGGTAGTTTTAAGGGTGGTTTCAACCGTCGAAAGGAGTTACGGGAAATATGGACCGCAAGCGTTATCCCCTCGTTACACCCTGGTCGTGGGTGACTAACCCTAGGGTCGGTGGGTTTGGTCTGGGTAGGATTAGACTATAATGGTGAGTCTGTGGTGGCCAAAGGTGCCGGTGGTGGTAGGGAGTTTATCGAGAGTTAGCGCGGGATATGGAGAATGCTCTCGTGGTGGGAACCACGATGGGGGCTGGTGGTTGATGAGGTGTTGGTTGTCGGGGTCTTACGGTTATGGGCAAGCGTAATTAGGTGGTGGCGTGTTGGTGCTTCGCGTGGTGATTGCCGGAGCAGGAACTGATCAGACCGCGATTTCGGCTTTTCGTAGAGGTAGATTAGGGCAGAGTTTTGTGGTGGTCGTGAGGACTGTCAGTGGTGACCAGAACGTGGGATGCGTGGTTGGCGGTGCGGGGGAGAGGATGGGACCATTGGCGTTGGCCATAGGTGGGCTGGCCGGTGGTGGCGTGGTGTAAAATGGGGGTTGTCTTTGTTTGGTCGTGTCGCGCTGTATAGTTCTGTTTGCATGATTATTATTATTATTATTATTATATTATTATTGTTATTATAGTCTTGTTAATCTTGTGTTGTTTGGTCCATATGTTGTTATTATTATTATTATTATTATTATTATTATTATTATTATTATTATTTATTCTTATTAATATATGTTGTTATTACTTATATTACTAAGTTTGTTAGGGGTTGTTATTAGCATTGTTGTTATTATTGTTAGTATTGTTAGTATTAATATTACTATTAGTTGTTGTTAGTATTTATTATAACTAGTTTGATGACAATTTATATTTTGATTATGTGACGATATCTTGTTAATCGACTTATTAAGATAATTAAATTGGGTCACGTTTAGTACGACCTCGTTAGGCGTAATTGTTATGATTAATTAATTAATTTAATTAATTAATTTGGGTTAAGTGAACCAATATTAATTGTTTATGTGATTATTATTAGCGAGTAATCATATATATTATATTGATTAGGTGGCGGTTTTGAAGTGGCATAATTCTGTTTGCTTGCTGGCTTGCTATTGGACTATATTACTATCCAGGTAGGATACACTGACCCTATACTCTATGACGTGTTATGAATGAATATCGGATTGTGTGTTATGGATGCTCAACATGATTTATATGAGAATGGTATCGGTTGGAATAAGTGTTGTTTATTATTATTGGTACGCGCATTGCATTATTTAATAGCATGATTGATTAAGAGCCTTGTTGCATTCATGAGCATAGCATATGCATTGGTTACTGAGGAAGTTATGGTCAGATATTGTTCTGATATAAAGCCCAGGGTGGTTCTGCAGACCAGGCCTGGTGTCTTATCAGCTATTGAGCTGGTGTTCGGTGACGACCGATTATAGTCTGCCGGGAGGTTCGGTATGGCTTGGTGCAAGGGTATGAGTTTGAGATTGAGAATTGAGATTGAGATTGAGCTCGAGCATATCATTGCATTTGCATATCATAATTGTTGCATTATAATTATTGTGTTACCCTACTCAACCGCGAGGTTGACAGTGTATTCGTGTACACCTACGATGATCCGGAATGGGGAGTAGATTCTGCAGGTCAGAGACAGATGAGCTAGGTATGGGGCAGGAATGTGAGATGCGTACTTTGGACCGACTTAGAATTATATCACATCTAGAGAAGTCACCAGTTGTATTTTATTTTCTGTTATGCAGTAACTATAATATCCAAGTTTAAATTTTATCAGTTTTTATAAAGTACTTTGGTTGTTTTATTTTGTTATTCACTACCTCGGACATTCTGAGATGGTAACAGCTCTATTTATTTGAGAATGTCTTGCTAAAGGCTCTTAAATAAATGGGGGTGTTATAGGGGCATTGATTATCAAGGACCCTTCCCTAGCAGTCAAGGTAACAGGTATATTCTTGTCGCCGTTGATTATGTGTCTAAATGGGTAGAAGCTATTGCTACTCCCCATTGTGATGCAAAAGCTGTGATCAAAATTTTTAAGAAAATCATATTTCCTCGCTTTGGTGCCCCTAGGGTTGTCATTAGTGATGGGGGTATGCATTTCAAAGAGAAACAATTAGGTGCCTTGCTAACTAAATTCGGTGTCCAACATCGTAGGGGTCTAGCATATCACCCTCAAACTAGTGGTCAAGTTGAGATCTCTATTAGAGAACTCAAGGAGACCCTAGCCAAAGTTGTTTCTAAATCTAGGAAATATTGGAGTTTAAAGCTAGATGACGTTTTATGGGCTTATAGAATTGCGTTCAAAACTCCAATCGGAATGTCACCATTCCGGTTGATTTATGGTAAGACTTGTCACTTACCAGTTGAGTTGGAACGCAAGTCTTGGTGGGCCATTTGTGATCTTAATCTAGACCCTAACCTTTCTCGTGAGAAACGTTTGTCGCAGCTGAACGAGTTGGAAGAATTTAGGTTGCTTGCCTATGACAATGCCAGAATTTACAAGGAGAAAACTAAGCGCTGACATGACAAGAGAATAATAAGGCGTGACTTTCAGGTAGGTGATAAGGTTCTACTATTTAATGTTCGTATCCGTCTTTTTCCTGGTAAGCTGAAATCCAGGTGGAGTGAACCTTACACCATCGCGGCAGTTTCAAAGTTTGGGTCAATTGAGCTAGAAACCTCATCCGGTGAGAGGGTCAAAGTTAATGGCCAGTATGTGAAGCATTTCCACGGAGCAAATGAGTTCATAGGGAAGGTTGAAGTCTTGTACTTTGACCCTTTTTCGGATGCTTCATAATGAGGTAAAAAGGTCGTGCGGGACCTCTTAAACCAGCGCTAACCAGGAGGCAACCCGTGTTGTAGTTTTTAGTTCTCATTTTGTAGTTCCCTCTTAGTTTTTTTTATCTTTTTTCTGGCTCTTTATACTTTTAATGGGAACTTTGAGCTTTAGCAGGAAAACAGACGAGAATTGCCAGTTATTTGGGTCGACCGACCGGCTATCAAGGTCGACCGACTCATGCGTGCAATAAAACAGGTTCTGGAAAGTGAGGTAAGCAGTGAACCGGTTGACCGACCGGACTTCTTGGTCGATCGACCAGATGGCTGGAAACCGGGATTCTTAGGGTTTCTTTAAGTCTAATTTGTTTGAATATAATTTCATTACTCTTCACAATTTAGCACGACTCCCTCTCTCCCAAAAACCCTAGCCACTCTCCCTCTTCTTCCTACCTAATTTTTTTTTCTTCTAAATCCTTCTTTCTTTCTATCACAAGGTATGTTTCCTCTCTTTCTTTGTTTCCTTTCTGTTTTAGGCGTCCTTCTTCGTTTCAATAGTGAACTTTTCTTTTGTTTTTTCGATTTAGCCTTGTTTTAAGAGTAAGTTTTAGTTTCTTTTGTTTTTCTTTCAGTTTCTTAGCCTTAGATATGCTTTCTTGATTGATTTTTGGTGTTGTTAGGGTTAGTTTTGCTTTTCCCCCAATTTTCTTTGCTTGAAAGCCGTTGAAATATGCGTATATGTTCGATTTAGTACAGCGATTGTAACACCCCGGCCCAAACCTAGGACCGGAAATGTTAGCCACGGTAGCTCGCCAGGCTATGTACTGGCCCCACAGACCAACACGAGTCCTTTCCAGTGCATTTTGTCCTCACTCATGCGCATCCCGGGAACCTTCCCGGGAGGTCACCCATCCTTAGACTACTCCCAGTCAAGCACGCTTAACTTTGGAGTTCTTTCGCATGGATAACCAGAAAAGAAAGTGCACTTTGTTGATATGAGTAGTACTTTCAATCCCTTTAAGCACTAGTCATATAAGCCTATCAATAGACCTCTTCAAGGGGTTACCCCACCCGAATATCCTATTCGGTTCAGTGGAGTATTACAGCGATGAGTCGACCGACCAGGAATATAGGTCGGACGACCAGTCCTATTTTGCAGAAACTCCTTTTACTCGGTTGGTCGGTCGGTCGACCTGGGGTATAGGTCGGTCGACCAGTCCATAATTCCAGGGACTCTGCAAATGCTGTCAACCGGTCGGTTGACCGCGAAGTTTGGTCGGTCGACCAGTGTACTGTTACAGGGACTTTGATTTTGTGATTAAGCTGCTTTTATTTTGATAAATAAAGCGGTTATTCTTGCAGGAAGTCTAACTATTGAGAATGGTTGTCGTAATTTTGCAGCTTCAACATGTTGAACCGCATTAGAGGAAACAAGAGGTCTCGTACTTCGGAAGCAAGTAGTTCGAGAGGAGAGTCAAGCAACGCAAGGGGACGGGCCCGCGGCTCTGGAGGCTTGACAGTGCTAAACACGGATAGTCTACCGGACTATCCGCAAGTTCTTTTTCCCACCCCGGCCCAAAAGGCCCGGTTCTTGTACTTGGTGACATACTGCCACGTGGTAGTGACTCGCTTCTTGCACGAACCGACGCTCACGGCTTTGGGGTGTTCTAGGGATGGTGTGAGCTTACTTAACAGAACGGGTTTTCCGGGACTCGTCACCATGGATGAGTTCACATATCCCGTTCTTACCCTCGAGTTCTTCTCGTCCTTTATTTTTGACCTTTCGTCCTACAAGCCGAATTATGATTTTAAATGTATTTCTTTTCGGTTGTTTAATGTCACCTATTCCCTGACTTTAGGTGAATTTGCAGGTTTCTTGGGTTTAAGAGCTGAGGGTCGTACTGGTGACCCTGCTGAATCAGATAAAGTTATTTGGTCTTGTCTTTCCGATTCCCACGACAGGAAAGGAAGAGCATTACCGTTCACTTGCCCGCCCCTCGATACTACCTGCGTCTATTGGCCAACATGGTTTTTGGCCGCAAAGAGTCTCAAAACGTCAACAAAATCGAACTTTCGATTTTGTCGGGTTATCTTAACGTTAGGCGTCGAGGTTCTTTGTATTATAACACTGCTTACTTGGTCGCCTCCCACTTTGTGACGGTTGGGGAGGGGATATCTTTGACCACCATTGTCTGTGGTGGGTTAGTCACTCGTTTGGCTAACTCCCTTATGTTACAGTTCCCCCGTTTTGAGGATGCCCTCGACCCCCACTCCCGCTACATGGACATGGCCTATGTCAAGTCCGTGCATTGGGTGGACCGTCAGGGGTTTTGGAAGGTTGATACTTACACCAGTGATCACATCCCCATCACTAACGCCCCTCTCATGCTACCCTTTGATGACATTGAGGGGGGCCTAGACCACTCCTTCCTTCCTACCGCCTCCCGCTTAGGGGAGGGACCTCTAGAGGCTCCAGAGGAGCCGACCCTGGTGCCCACTACGCTGCACCTGGGACGGGATACCCTTCCGATTTCACTGCTCCACCTAACATTCCTATACCTCATGTCGTTGATAACAGGGCCCTCCCGCATATGATGGCAGATCTTATCCGCCAGTTCAACAGGAAGAGCTTGGACGATTGCCTCGTCCAGTACCCGATTTACACGGAGTATGCCTCGCTTGGCAAGGTCCCCGCTAACCCCTGGACTCATCCTTCCTTCTACACACCTCAAGCAGGCGGCCAGGGATCCGGGGAAGCAGCTGGAGACGCCTCGGGATCAGGCAGTGGGTCCGAGGAGGAAGAGCAGGAGGAAGCGGAAGCTAGTGGGTCGGAGTATGACCCAGAGGATTAGAGTTGAGCCCAAACCTCCCCTTTTCGACGTTCGGTTTTGGGAGGTACTTGTATCTTGTAAGTATTTGTTTTTTTATTTCTTTCTTTTTCCTTTAGTTTTCTTTTCTTTCTTTTCTTTTGTTTGCCTTTACCCAACCCCAATTTGCTGCTATGGATATATGCCGATGAGCACAATGAGGGCATTGTGCGTTTTGGTTTGGGGAGGGTATATGCATCCTTCTATTGAGTTTGCAATTGTTTAGGTCTCTTTTGACTTTTTCCTTTTGTTGTGTTTGCATTTGTATTTCATCTTTTTCTGTCGCATGTTTACTGCATTTCAGTTTGCATTTTCTGTGGGGAATATAGCATGTATTCGCCCTAAAACATGAAGGATTATAACGAAATTTACAGTTGTGAATTATGGTCATAAGATAATTAAAAACATGAAAAGAATACAACCTTTGGTCCTTGTGCTAAAGGCCTAAGAAGAGGAATTAAAGCAAATTCCCTCCTATAACTTGCACCCAAGACTTGATTGAGACGATGCCGCGTGTGCTAGAAATACTCTCCAATTGCCTTGAAATATGGGGAGAGCTATTGTGAGTTTTGATGTGAGATCTGAGTTTTGGGAAAAGAATGTTCTCAAAAACCTAATTCTTGAGATTGTAAATTAACCAGTAGCCTGACAAAAGGAGAAGGACTCTCCTTTTGTATTACATGGGTCGGCCGGCCGAATTCTATTAGGGTAAGAGTGGGCTTTCCACTCTTACCTTATTCTCATGTGTAATTCGACCCAATTTCCTAAAATATAATTCGCGGGTTTTATTTATAAATCGCATACATGTTATCAGATATTAATGCAGTCGATGTATTAATAATAGTCTGATAAAATTACGATATTGTATAATTACCCAAATTAATATAACTGTTTATATTAATACGCGAATACAATATCTAATTAAATATAATCGTTTATATTTAATTTACGAATTAATCATGTAATCCGTATTAGCTAAAAATTATTTAATCCGTATTAAATAATAATCTCAACATCTTATTGACTAATTTAATAGTCAATACCTCTGACTAACTGTTTAGTCGTATCCGGCATAAATGTGACTGTATTTTCATACCTTCACATCTCTCAAACGTGTCCTATAGGTGTGACGTATAGGGACCAGTTGATCACCGCCATCCGTATGACAATAACGTCAAACTTATCTAGCAAGCCAACCGTTATTGAAAAACGTGGATCAACTGATAATGATACTGAAGTATGCCCTTGTGATCCTTAAAGAGATTTAGTAAGTCATTGTACTAACTGTCAAGGACACCAGCCCCAACAATCTCCCACTTGTCCGTACAAGGGTATGTGCAATGACGTTATCACACTACATGTGGAGGACACCAGCTCCAACAAACTCCCACTTGTCCGTACAAGTGTAGGTGCGATAACCGATTCTCATATCCTTTTAAAATTTCTCCCACTCAATGTAAGACAATTTGCAAATCCGCATTCGCAAAGGTCGTATCTCACAAGCGATCTGTATCAAGAGTGGTTTCCCCGACTAGAGAGTAACTTAACTGATAAAACGAATCTGTATTGGAGCATGGCCATGCATTTCAGTTACTACTCCTCGAGTGGCCCTGAGAAATGATAAAATCCTGATAAGGGTTTGGATATTTCCCTCAACTCGAATCCTGCCGATGTAAGCGCAGCATGAAATAACCCAGAAAAAATCCTCTTGGCCCCTGTTACGGAAGACCGTGGGAAAGAAACCAAAGTTACCCAAAATCTGCCTTAATCTCAAGAGACAGTTGAAAGTCAAAAGACTCGACTCTAAGGAACACTATGGAGATCCTATCCACGACCTGGCACCCAATGTTATAAAACATTTAGGACTCCATAACGTTGTCACGGGGTGTCCTACGAGATATCCGTATAACTCGCCTTTGTGATTGGTCAGTCAGCCGTTTGACTTATGGCTCGTTGAACCCACCGTCAACCAACGTCACAAAATGATTACCTGAGTTATCAGCTCAAGTGGGTAATCAAGGACTAAAATGATGTAATGTTAATCAGTTCACTTTGTGGTGTTCAAAATTGGCGTACAATTGCACATGAAAAACAAAACATTATATATCATAACAATGAGGTTGAATAGAGTACACGAGAAAATGAATTATTACATGTATTCATAAAAGAGTACTACAACTTAGGAACACATCTAATTCCCATGGAATGAATGTGCCCTTCATGCTTATCACGTGGTAATGCTTTTGTGAGAGGATCAGCTATGTTGTCATCCGTAGCTATCTTATCAATAAATATCTCCTTTTGCTCCACGTAATCTCTGATTAGATGAGCTTTCCGTTGTACATGTCTAGCCTTGTTGCTAGACTTATGCTCCTTAGTTTGGAAGATGGCACCTTTATTGTCACAATAAACGGTGATTGGATCATTGGAACTAGGCACTACTGAGAGTCCTTGTATGAATTGACGCATCCATATTGCTTCCTTAGCTGCTTCCGAGGCGGCATAGTACTCAGACTCAGTAGTAGAATCTGCTGTAACACACTGTTTAGAACTTTTCCAGCTAACAGCAGCGCCATTAAGAGTAAAAACGAATCCAGACTGAGATTTCGAGTCATCTCGATCCGTTTGGAAGCTAGCATCTGCGTAACCCGTGGGGCAGAGCGTCGAGTCGCCTCCGTAAGTCAATCCCCAATCTTTAGTCCTCCGTAGGTACTTAAGAATGTTTTTCACGGCCATCCAGTGTTGTTCACCTGGATGAGCTTGAAATCGACTTGTCATACTCAATGCATATGCAACGTCTGGACGTGTGCATATCATGGCATATATGATCGATCCTATAGCCGAAGCATAAGGAATCCGACTCATGCGCTCTTTCTCTTCCAATGTCTTAGCTTCTTGAGTCTTGCTCAAGTGAAGCCCAGTAGTCATAGGAAGAAACCCTTTCTTGGAGTTCGTCATGCTGAATCTCTCTAGGATCTTATCTATATAAGACTCCTGACTGAGAGACAACATCCGTCGTGATCTATCCCTGTAGATACGGATGCCCAAAATTCTTTGTGCCTCTCCCAGATCTTTCATCTGGAAATGGTTTTTCAACCATGCTTTAACCGAAGATAAGAGAGGTACGTCATTCCCAATCAAGAGTATGTCATCGACATACAGCACTAGTAAGACAATCTTGCTCCCACTCGACTTGATATAGAGACATGGTTCCTCGACTGATCGAATAAACCCATTCTCTTTTATCACTTGGTCGAAGCGATGATTCCAACTCCGCGATGCTTGCTTAAGTCCATAGATGGAACGCTTAAGCTTGCAAACCTTCTTAGGATGTTCTGGATCAATAAAACCCTCGGGTTGTACCATGTACAACTCTCCCTCCAAATAACCGTTTAAGAAGGCGGTTTTAACGTCCATTTGCCAGATTTCATAATCGTGAAATGCGGCGATCGCTAAGATAATCCGAATGGAACGTAGCATGACTACGGGTGCAAAGCTCTCATCGTAGTGCAAGCCTGGCACTTGAGTGAAACCTTTGGCAACTAGTCTTGCCTTGTGGATATCTTGTTGTCCTTCCACGGCATGCTTTATCTTGTAAAGCCATTTGCATTGAAGGGGACGTACCTTTGCAGGTAGGTCTACAAGATCCCATACGTTGTTCTCATACATGGAGTCCATCTCGGATTGCATGGCTTCTAGCCATAGCTTTGAGTCATAACTAGTCATGGCACCTTTATAGGTTGTGGGTTCATTACCCTCTAGGAGTAAGACGTCATCTATGTCATGTTCCTCGACCATACCAATGTATCTGTCTGGAGGAATAGAGACTCTTCTTGTAACACCCCCATTTAATTAAGAGCCTTTAGCAAGACATTCTCAAATAAATAGAGTTATTACCATCTCGGAATGTCCGAGATAGTGAATATCAAAGTAAAACAAACCAAAGTACTTTATATAAAAACTGATAAAATTTAAACTTGGTTATTACAGTTACTACATGACGGAAAAGAAATACAACTGATGACTCCTCTAGATGTGATATAATTCTAAGTCGGTCCAAAGTATGCATCTCACATTCCTGCCCCTGCTCCTAGCTCATCTGTCTCTGACCTGTAGAATCTACTCCCCATTCCGGATCATCGTAGGTGTACACGAATACAATCTCATACTCAATCACAATCTCAATCTCAAACCCGTTACACCCAGCCATACCGAACCTCCCGGTAGACTATAATCGGCCGTCGCCGAACACCAGCATAACAGCTGAGGTCACCAGGTCTAGTCTTGCAGAACTAGCCTGGGCCCAATAGTATCTCATCAATAATATCTCATCATCTCAAATCCGTATCCAATGCATATGCCATGCTTATGAATGCAATATAAAAATGTTCAACCACTATATATCATTCTCATAATAATCACACTTGCATCCATAACATACAATACACACATCCATTCAAAGCACGTCATAGAATAAGGTACCAGTGTATCCTACCTTGATAGCAATATAATCCCATCACGCAGCTACATCCAATCAGTGGCATCACTCCATCACATACTCAATACCTAATAAAATAATATACTCAATAACTGACTAATACAATTACGCAACTAACATAATATATCAATCATTCCAATTAATTACTTAAATATTATATTACGCATAACGAGGCCGTATCAATTATTTCTTAGTAGCAATATAATTAACTAAAGAATTATATAATTTATCGAACATAAATAAATAGCGATTACTTGTCACATACGTATAACAATTATGGAGATACGGACTTTATTATTAAAATCATAAAACCTCGAAACATAACAAGTTATAATATATACGAACGAATAAATTAACTTAATTACGCTATTTATAAAATATCCTCACAAAACATCTTAAACAAACAACTAGATTAATTAAATATAGTTAAACTAATTGTACTAATGGTAGTGCTAATCATAACAATAAAATCAACAAAACACAACAGCCCCCAACGACTCAACAAACCATGCAAAACAGCCCCCAACAAGCAGCCCTTAACAGCCTTCTTCCCGATCCCTTCGACACCCCTTAAGCCATCTGAATCACCACCACGACATGGGGGCTGCCACCAAAGCACTACCGTGTACCTGCTGACCCCCACCACTGACCCTAACTCGACTCAACTAGCCTTCGATTGCCCCTGCAACCACTCGTGGTCACTGTCATTCCTTTCTACTACAAAGCGTGTACCCCCTGTTTACCCACTAATAACCACAAGCCTAACCACCAGTAACCACCACCAAAGGACCCTCCAACATCCTTGCACCATAAGGTAACCCCAGACACCAACCACGACCCCAAACTTGTCCCAAAAGCCATCGAAATCAATCCAAAACACGCTGGTTGCCAACAGTAGTCCCTTGTTCCTGAACCCGTGTTTCACACCCCTCTTGCAAACACCTCTTTAACCACTTGCTAACACCACCCTCGTCACAACTAATCACCACCCACGGCATCTCACCATACGCACGATCCCCTGGTGTCAGTCACTAACCTTCGACACCACTCACTCCTCTGATACAACCACCCCAAAGTCCCTGACCACCCAGACCCTGTTCCCGCAAGTTCCAGCGACTCTACCTACACGACTATTCCCCTAGACCTTCCGACCACCACTAACCATTCCCACACCAACATCACACCCTACTAACTCCCCATCATCAGTACTCGTGACTCACGATAGTAAACAACCCAAAAACATAACGAATTGACACCCATAAACAAACACCGTCACAAAGCATAAAAATAGAGTATAAAATGTATGGTCTTGTCGACATGTTCACGGTGGTTTTAGTGACACCAACAATGGTCCCCTAATGGTTTGATGATGAAGAACATATTATGGACACTACAAGGATTATGTACAACCAAGAAACACACAAAACTATGGTCTGGAAGGGTACAAAAACTACTTATGATTTACTGCTGCGAAAAGGATGCAAACGATGTTTGTGGTTGTTTTCTTCGTGTGTTCTCCTTCACCGTCTGTTCCTAGCAACACTCACGGTGGTCAGAGTAGGGTTTATGGGTGTAGGTGGAGTATGGAGGCTGACGGAGTATAGGGAAGATTAGGGTTTATGTTTGAGTTATTATGTCGATGTATTGTTGATAGAGTATACTCGATAGAGGCGTGGACTAGCTAGGGTTTCCATAGGGTTTTGTTGGGTTGAATTTAGTCATGGTTATCATAATCAACCCGAGCCCAAGACCGTCACGCATCTCGAGAACTTATACTCCGTTTCGATTTATAACTTAAAAGGAAATAAACATATAAATAGTTATACTAGTTTAATTATGTCACTTAGTATTAGTAAATTTATGTTCGATTAATTATAAGAATATACAAAATTTGGATTTAAATAAAATTACGACTGAAATCATAAAACAAGTATTGGTGGGAAATAAATATAAATAGGAAATATATTTAATTATAAATATATTATGAAAATTAAAGAAATACGAATGAAATGACATTTTATGAAATAATCATCAAATATAAAATAATTATGAAATACAAAATAATCGTAGAAACACGATTTATAAAATAATAACAGTTTACGTAAAATACTTTATAAACATTCCATTAGAAATACTTGTACAAAACACGGCTTGACTGCCGTTGACCGAGACTAAAATACGGGGTATTAAACTTCCTGACCTCCTAGGTTCCTCAGGAATATCTATCGCAGCCTCGGTTGAAGGAACTGTTTCCTCCAATGGTTGCTCGGTAGTTGGTTCTTGAATCTCCGATAAATCGAAGGTTCTATTACTCGACTTGTATGTTCTCGAGAAATTATTTCTCTAAGAACGTCGCACTAGCCGCAACAAAAACACGTTGTTCGGTTGGCGAGTAGAAGTAATGACCAAACGTTCCCTTTGGATAGCCTATAAAGTATGTCTTGACCGATCGCGGGCCGAGCTTATCCTCGTGTCTCCACTTCACATAAGCCTCGCAGCCCCAAACCTGAATAAAGGACAAGTTAGGGAGCGTTCCCTTCCATAATTCGTATGGAGTCTTGTCAACAGCTTTAGATGGACTTCGGTTAAGAATTAGAGCGGCCGACAAAAGAGCATAGCACAATAATGAATCAGGCACAACGGTGTGACTCATCATGGATCGAACCATATCAAGTAGAGTTCGATTTCTCCGTTCGGACACACCATTTAATTGTGGTGTTCCAGGTGGAGTCAACTGTAGCACGATGCCACAGTCTTTAAGGTGTTGATCAAACTCGTGTGAAAGATATTCGCCACCACGATCAGAACGTAGTGCTTTAATCTTTCTTCCCAGCTGGTTCTGTACCCGATTCTGGTATTCTTTGAACTTGTCAAAGGATTCACTTTTATGTTTCATCAAGCAGACATAGCCATATCTACTCAAATCATCCGTGAAAGTGATGAAATACATACCTATAGCCTTCTCGTGCGTTGATCGACATAGGCCCACATACATCCGTATGTATGAGTCCTAATAGGTCGGCAGCGCGCATTCCAACACCTTTGAAGGAAATACGAGTCATCTTGCCGATGAGACATGATTCACACGTGCCATATGATTCGAAATCAAAGGCCGAGATAGCTTCATTCTGTATGAGCTGTTTTACGCGTTTCTCATTTATGTGTCCCATACGACAATGCCATAAATAAGTTTGATCTTTGTCACCTACCTTTAATCTCTTGTTATTCACATGTAATATTTCGGTGGTTTTATCTAAAACATAAATTTCATTCATGGAAACTGCCTTGCCGTAAATCATATTGTGTAATGAGAAAATGCAACTGTTATTTTCTATTACAAATGAAAAACCAAGTTTGTCAAGTGCAGAAACTGAAATAATGTTTTTGGATAAACTAGGAACACAATAACAGTTATATAAAGATAACTCGAATCCACTTGGAAGCTGGATCACGTATGTTCCCCTCGAGACTGCAGCAACACGTGCTCCATTCCCGACACGCAGGTCAACCTCACCCTTGATGAGGGGTTCTTGGTTTCGGAGGCCTTGCACATGATTACATAGATGAGAACCACAACCAGTATCTAGTACCCAAGTTCCGTAACTTGCATGGTTAATCTCAATCATGTGAATAAAAGAAGAAGAAGAAGACATACCAATATGAATAACGCGACCCGCCTTAATGTCCTCACGATACACGGGGCATGTGCGCCTCCAATGCCCAGTCTTGTGGCAATAGTGACATTCTATGCTTGTATCCTTGCTCTTTGTCTTGCCCTGTGAGTTGCTCAACTCACCTGGCCCACTCTTAATAAATCCTGGTTTCTTGAACCTGGGCTTACCTACCGCTAGGTCACCCTGAGCTTTAGCTTTCCCCTTACCCTTACCCTTGCTGGAGATCATGAGAACATCCTGCTTCACGCTCCCACTTAATTTCAGGTCCTTCTCGGTCTGTACGAGAAGGGAGTGGAGCTCATGAGGAGTTTTCTTCATGTCGTTCATGTAATAGTTGGCCCTGAAGAGGGCGAACCCATCATGAAGGGAATAAAGCATTCGATCAACGATTATGTTCTCACTGATCTTGCAGTTTAGGGCCTCCAGTTTCTCGATATTCTCAATCATGTTGAGAATATGTGGGCTAACCGCTTGGCCCCTCTGGAGTTTCGCCTCAAAGAAGCGACAGGTATGCTCATAAGAAACGATTCTCGGAGCTTTCAAGAATTCGTTAGTGAGCGTGGCGAAAATCTTGTTTGCACCATGGGTTATGAAGCGTCTTTGAAAATTGGATTCCATTGCATAGATGAGTACGTTCTTTATCGCACCCGCTTCCATGACGAAGTCGCTATGGGCGCGAACTTCGTTAGCTCTAGCTCCAGTTCCTTGGTGTGCCGGAATGGGCTCAGTTAAGTACTTGAGCTTTCCGTCAGCAATGGCAGCATTCTGTAGTGCTGCCTCCCAGTCAGCGAAGTTTGACCCATCATTCCTCAGTCTAGTAGACTGATTCATGGAGGCCATGAAGGCTTTTAGCCAGGATTCACGTGCTAGCTTGGCACTTGGCATTGGGTCTTCACCAGCCATTAGTTATACAACAGTTTAATTGATCGTGTTCTACACTGAAAAGAAGATAAAAACATAACCATATAAGCAACTCATCGTTGTGATTTAAGTCTATTTTAAATTGTATTTAACTCGTAGACTCATGCATTTATATAATTGATCTCCCTCAAGAATTATATAAACGATCCCAAGACTCAATTTCCGTATATTGATAAGCCCACAGCTTGGCTAATTCCACCGTTGGAACTCTTGGTCGATAGATTTCCGTAAATCCTATCTATTAGTCCATCATAGTCGCTAGATAGTATCGAGTGACCACGATGTTGAGATAAAATAAATCATCTGTTCCCACTTACCCGACGTAGAAGGGGTCATATTATGCCTACCGACGAAGAAGGGATTCATGGGAGTCTGATTTATAAAGACTATTCTCAATTTTTGGTTATACGAGGAAGACCCCATCAACTTATATGTATCCATTTTAAGTGAACTAATATCTAGCATTTGCGTGAATGAATGAAATAAAGTGATGGCTTTGCAATTGACATGTGACATCTGTATTGTCACAGAAAACTAACGCGTAACCTCTACATGAGTCAGTTTTCAGGCATGTTATAGGTGGTTTGGTTTTAGGCGGAATATGATGCAAGCTATTATCGATGAAAGCATAAAATAAATGCGATAAACGTAAATAAAAGTCCTAGTGTGGCCTATCCTACCAAAATAAACATAAAACAACTTTGGAATCCACCGTTGGACCCTAGAAGCTTGTCTTGATGTTCCATCTTGGTCCTTGCAGCGGGAGTGAGCATCCGGTCTCCGTCTTTGGTCTTCACAAAATTACTAATTTAAATTACAAATATAACCCTATTTACATTCTAATTTAAATACAAAAGTAATTACATGGCAAAAACCCAAAACGGAGATTCAAGATCTCAAAATTACAAACAAGACTGTGTCCCATCATTACAGTGACACAATCTTCTGAGGCCACAGTAGGTTACAACCGTTTGCAAAAATTAAATACGTTATAGAAAGCATTCAAAAGGCATTCACAAGACGATAAATAAAATGCATCAACTAAAATTAAAATTCATTCATGACATAATACTTTTATTATGATTAACAAATTTTACCAAACCACCTTTACGGGATTAAAATTATGTGATTATACTGTTTTAACCACTTTAATTTTAATAAGATTATAATCCATTATCTTAAACCGTTTTAAAATAATATGTATCATGCGAGAGTGAACCGTTTCACAAAAATAATATACTATTTCCGTATACAGTATATCACTTAAGGCCATGGAAAATAAAAACAAGTTATTTTCGGGTAAAATAAAACGCCTGTTACGGGGATGAGGTCGACGGACCTCAACACGGGGTCGACCGACCTGCTGACAGAAAAAAAAAATTCCTGTAACAGCAGAATGGTCGACCAACCACAAAACAAGAAACCGAGTTTCTGAAAACGTAAAATTACTACACTTGAAATCAAAACAAGTTTTTACCTTTGATTCAAAACGCGTAAATCAATTTAAACAACAACAAGGGTTCACATATTGCCAAGAATATCGATTAATTAACAATATGTAAATAAGAATCGAAAACAAGATCGATTACCCAAAAGAGAAACTGCCGAAAAACAGAAACCCTACGCGGGAGGTGGTCGACCGACCGCAAAAAGGGGTCGACCGACCCACACGCCGACAGAAAGCGATTTTCAAAATTTTTTAAATTAAAACTTATGAAAAACACAAAAGTAAAATTTCATGGCCTTGGCTCTGATACCACTTGTGGGGAATATAGCATGTATTCGCCCTTAAACATGAAGGATTATAACGAATTTTACAGTTGTGAATTATGGTCATAAGATAATTAAAAACATGAAAAGAATACAACCTTTGGTCCTTGTGCTACAGGCCTAAGAACATGAATTAAAGCAAATTCCCTCCTATAACTTGCACCCAAGACTTGATTGAGACGATGCCGCGTGTGCTAGAAATACTCTCCAATTGCCTTGCAATATGGGGAGAGCTATTGTGAGTTTTGATGTGAGATCTGAGTTTTGGGAAAAGAATGTTCTCAAAACCCTAATTCTTGAGATTGTAAATTAACCAGTAACCTGAAAAAAGGAGAAGGACTCTCCTTTTGTATTACATGGGTCGGCCGGCCGAATTCTATTAGGGTAAGAGTGGGCTTTCCACTCTTACCTTATTCTCATGTGTAATTCGACCCAATTTGCTAAAATATAATTCGCGGGTTTTATTTATAAATCGCATACATGTTATCAGATATTAATGCAGTCGATGTATTAATAATGGTCTGATAAAATTACGATATTGTATAATTACCCAAATTAATAAAACTGTTTATATTAATACGCGAATACAATATTTAATTGAATATAAACCGTTTATATTTAATTTACGAATTAATCATGTAATCCGTATTAGCTAAAAATTATTTAATCCGTATTAAATAATAATCTCAACATCTTATTGACTAATTTAATAGTCAATACCTCTGACTAACTGTTTAGTCGTATCCGGCATAAATGTGACTGTATTTTCATACCTTCACATCTCTCAAACGTGTCCTATAGGTGTGACGTATAGGGACCAGTTGATCACCACCATCCGTATGACAATAACGTCAAACTTATCTAGCAAGCCAACCGTTATTGATAAACGTGGATCAACTGATAATAATACTGAAGTATGCCCTTGTGATCCTTAAAGAGATTTAGTAAGTCATTGTACTAACTGTCAAGGACACCAGCCCCAACAATCTCCCACTTGTCCGTACAAAGGTATGTGCAATGACGTTATCTCACTACATGTGGAGGACACCAGCTCCAACATTTTCTTCTTTTTCCTTCATACATACCAAAAATTCAAAAAATGCACGTTTCCTTTAGCATATAGGTCGAGTCGGAACGGATGGATACTATGATGATTATGCCTCACATTTCGCCTACTGCCTTGCCTTGCATTTTCAAAAATTTTCATGCTAGTCTTTTGCATTGTCTACGAGTTTTTGTTGATTTTATGCTAAATTATTAGACTTGACTCTCTTTTTGGCAAGCTACTTCAAATTCTAAGTTCTAGAGCTTAATAAATCGGTGACATTCATGAGCGATTTCACGTAGGATTGAGAGTAGTTCCTCCTTCTAAGGCATGTCACATAAACTTGCATAAGCATGAAATTTGTCTACTTGATACCTATATGCATTCGGGTTTTTGGTTTGTTGACACATGTGGTAGAGGCTTCCCTTTTCTTTTTTGACCCATAACCCTCACATAGCCAAATTGCCTCCTTTATCCCATATACTACATCCTAAATTAGCTTACCCTAGTTGAGCTAGTAACATGGTATGTTGGGACTGTTTTGACCATCTTTGGTTATTATGCTTCATTGAAGAAAATTATGTGTTGGAATGATGAAAAAGAAAAAAAAGAAGAAAAAAAAAGTGAAAAATCCTGAGTTCAGAAATGAAAGAGAAAGAAAGAAAAGAAAGAACTCAATGGAAAAAAAAATGGGAAAAACAGAAGCTGCCTGGTACCTGAGGTGGTCGACCGAATGACATCGATGGTCGGTCGACCACGAGCACTGTACAGGAGCATTTTCTTTCGCGTTGAAAGAAGAAGAATATGAAAAGAAAGAAAGAAAAGAAGAGGATTTGTGATAGCATGCTTAAGATTTTTGAGCATTGGTTCGTTTTGGAAAGAAGAATGAAAGTATTTTTGTAGTTTGGTTTGACGGTTGTTAGCTCGGTTTAACCCCTCTTTACCAAATTCGCTTTAACCCTTTCTTGCCTTTAGCCTCACAATCCCAAATCGCCTCGGCATGTGTCATGGTTATTATAGTGTTGGAATGCATGTGTACGGTTATAGAGACTTTGTTCATGTTAGATTGGAGGCATGTTCTTATGGGTCGTAGATAGGCGAGAGTCTATATTCTTGTTTATCTTCTTGTCTTTAACATATATTTCACCCTTTGCTTGTTTGAGTGATGGGGCGACCCGTGAGAGTCCAATTTGAATGAGTCTTGCAAGGTCGAAAGTTTAGCATTTTATCCCAACATGGTCAATTCGTTTGCATTTGGAAATATGCTTGATTTTCTTTGGAGGTTGCATTAGATTGGTTAGGCATGGCGTTTGTTTGGCTTTGAGCATGAAATCCGTTCCAATAGAAGTTTTCTTTTTATTGAGTCTTAGTGCTTGCTTGAGGACAAGCAAGGTTTGGTTTGGGGAGATTTGATACGTGCTTGTACTACACATTTTATTTATAGTTTCAACACGTATTTCTATTCATATTCGTAACTTTTAGTTACTTTTCCTCCCGAAACGTAACACTTTGGCATTTCTATGTTTTAAATGTAGGAACAAGCGGAAGTGAGCAAAATCAAGCTTTAACCGTCCTCCGGAAGCCATCTTAAGGGAATGCACGAAGCAAAGATCCGAACTCGTAGCCTAGATATGCGTGCAAACTAATCAGAGGCTGGAACACACAGGAAACGGTCGACCGACCAACCTAAGTGGTCGACCGACCAATGCACAGTTACAGAAAGGCCTACCTACAGCTAAAGTGGTCGACCGACCACTATGCCCGGTCGGTCGACCAGCTCACGGGTTCCGCTGTTTTGCTTCTTTATTTCGGTTTTATTTCTTTAATCATGTAATTAGAAAGACTATTAGTAGAACCTCGTGGAGTTTTATTAGGTTAAGCAGTCATTAGCACAAAACACATTATACTTAGGGAGAAGAACTCCAATTTCCAGATCCGTTATTGTTTTTCGGTTCGATTGTAAGTTTATGCAATTAATCTTCCTTGTTATTCCAATTCTTGTTCCTTGTTTCTATTGTTGTTCAATTCTATACTTTGCTATCTTTAATCGTTACTTTCAATTATGTTATCTCGCATGTTATTCTTTGAATTTGTTAGTTTTAATTTTATAATTATGCATAGCTAATCCCTTTGATTGGGAATTAGGGGAACCATGGCGAAACTTAGGTTTTTAGGGTTTTATGCTTTATGTACCAATCCCCATTATTGTTGGTGAACTAATTATTCTAGATTGAAAGATTGGTAGAATTAGTTTAACAAAAATTTTGGAATTGCCCTATGAACGAAAGTTTAGTACTTTATTAGGAACCCTAAGACCGTAAGGATTGGGTAGAATTTTGACCTAAAGGTTTATTCTTTTTTCCTTGGGATTGTGTTATTTGGTTATTTACCCTATATTGACTTAACCTAGCCATGGGGAACCGAAGTTCCTAATCATCCTTTTACCTTTGTTTAGCATCTTTGTTTATTTTATCATCTTAGTTGTCAGTTTCAACCCAACAATCAAAACCCCCCTTTTTGTTACTTTGAATGAGCTTTAAATTCACAAACATTATTAACTTTGTCTCCTTGTGGTTCGACCATTGACTTACTCTATCTAGTTTAAGCTGAGGTTTTATAAATCTTATCTTTGGCACCCCTCAACGACGGGTGTCAATATTTAATTAGTAAATTATAAATATACGATATTTATAATAAAGATAAACATTATATACAAAAGGGATAACAATCGAATCAGGTAGTCCAAGTACACGTTATACTCGGCTACACGGTTGTTGGAGTCGGTTGGAGGAGCATTTTTAGGTAGACCCAAATACTGATTTGAGAATTCTATCTAAACTCTACTAGGTAGTTGTGAGTAGAATAAAAAGAGACAAAGTTCTCAAGCCATACCACTTTTTTCACACGGCTACCCTACCTCACGCCTCACAACTCGACGCCTCCCTCCTCTCTCGTTCATCATTCACAAAAATCAACAGTAGATTTTGCAGTTTCTAGCTCAAGAAAAGGTATTTCTCGGAGCATCTTAGGTGCAACAATTAGGAGGATATGTACTTTGATATTTGTTCTTAGGCCTTATTGCGGAAACCAAAGGTTGATTCCTAATCCTTATCTTTGTATCCCATTTTTCGTTTATGACTATAAATCCTACCTTATAATTCCGTTATAATCCTATATTTTTGAGTTGGGAAGTATACATATATTTCCCACATTAATGGAGCCATGAAAATATGCAGTATTTCTGTCACCATCCTGCAACCAAAGAGATTTAGCCTTCTGCTGTAAAATGGACTACTGTGCCTTGTTAATAAAAATCAATTCTTTCCTTTTTGCTCTCTCAGCATTAATAAACTCTTCATTGCCTGGTTGCTGAACCAGTTGTTTATGCAATTCAGTCAGTTCCAAATGCATTACTGCTGCTTTATTTTTACCAACAGAAAATCGAGTTCTATTCAAATGTTTTAGAGGAGCCTTTAGTCTTCTTAGTTTGCATACCACTTGATACATAGGGGTACCATCTACACTGTCATGCTATTCTTAACGTACAATCTCATCAAAGTTAGGTGAAAGACTCCACATATTGAAATACTTAAAGCATTTTTTCCTCTCTTGATGAAAAATCCCATTGTCTGAAATCATACATGGGTTATGATCAAATAACCCCTTTGGGAGAAAATGAGCTGTATGATGAGGACGCTCTTACAACCATTCTTGATTAACAAAAACCCCGTCCAGTCTGCTATACACAATGGTAGCAAAAGGTTGTTTGTTATTCCACGTGTAAGATGTTCCAGTAGAAGGACACCCTACCAATTCACAATAAACAATGCAATCTCGAAAGGGGGTTGCGTCAGCCAGTGAAAAGCTCCCTCCCAAACGCTCCTCGGCAACCATCACACAATTAAAATCCCCTCCAATTAACCAAGGCCCATTGTTATTATAAGCAATCTCCTGCAAATCTGTAGGAATATTTCAAAAACTTCCATTAAAATATTAATCTAATTAATACTGCCAATGATTATATCAAAAGACGATTTGATACAAGAACTATAAATTGAATTAAAAAGACATGAATATAGAAATAACCTTTAGATCTATGAAGAATCGGCCTAAGAACAACCTAGTAAACCCAAATTTCAATGTAGAAATTCTCCTTAGATTGCACCCAAGATGACCGAGAAAATTGCCCTTCAAGTTACCACCTTAATTGCTATTAATTTTGGAGGCTTTTGTTTTTAAGGTTTTTAGATGATGAACTTCTTACTCCCAAAATAAGAGAAAACTATTCTCTTATATTTGTGATTTCACACGGCCCAATACCACCATGTGATTTGGTGTGTTTATTTCACCTATCCGAACTTCTATTAAAATATCTACATATATTTTAATGCATGTTCTCGGAACTAAATATCTCATATTAATTTCCGGAGAATATTTTCGGAAATGTAACATCAACACAATTTTAAGGGAATGTTAATTAATTATCTTATAATTAATTAACCTAATTATATTATTATAAAATATCATATATGTATATATATATATATAGGGTCGGGATCCGGTGAGAACCACCCTTATAATGAGAACCATGAGAACCCTCACTAAATCTCCACCAAATCTCGCTTCGAATGTTTCGTTGGATCATTTACCATTAGTTTAACGTATTCAAATACACACTTTAGTATCAATAAACCAAATTTTTTGATTTAATTAACAAATTAAATACTTAGTGTACGAAAATACAATTAGGCGTACTAAAACGGCTATAAATGCACGAAAACAACCACTACGTGCATAGAATTTTTTACATGCATGGAAATGATTACTAGGTGCATGAAATAAGAGGTTGTACGTGCATTAAAACGAGTTTTAGGTGCATGAAGAATGATAGATGCGTAAAAATCGGTAGTAGGTGCATGAAAATTAATAAAACGTATCTCACCTTAATTTCCGTCACTAGTATATATTTTCTAGACCAAGAAATATGTTCTCTAGCCTTAAAATTCCATGCCGATTCAAAATATGTCATTAATTTTTTTTAAAAAAGTCCGTAAGGTAGAGTTCTCATGGTTCTCATTATATTGGTGGTTCTCATAGGATCCCAATTCTATATATATATATATATATAGACTTGAGATCCGGTGAGAACCACCTTACAATGAGAACTTTGTGAGAACTCTACCTTACGGATTTTTTTAGAAAAAATTAATGACATATTTGGATTCGGCATGACATTTTATAGCTAGAGAACATATTTCTTGGTCTAGAAAATAAATACTAGTGACGGAAATCAAGGTGAGATACGTTTTATTTATTTGCATGCACCTACTATCTATTTTTTCGCACCTATCATTTTTCCGCCACTAGTATTTATTTTCTAAACCAAGAAATATGTTCTCTGGCTATAAAATTCTATGCCGAATCCAATTATGTCATTAATTTTTAGAAAAAAACTCCGTAAGGAAGAGTTCTCACCGGTTTTCATTGTAAGGTGGTTCTCACCGGATCCCAACCCTATATATATATATATATATATATATATATATATATATATATATATATATATATATATATATATATATATATATAATAAATATAACATTTATATATTTGTTAGAATTAACATTTAATTCATTTCTTCTAGTTATTATTTAATCATATTAAATGTTTATCATCTATTTAACTACATTTAGCTAAGTTTGGCAATTACGTAATTATATCAATATATAATCACATTTCTCAGTACTATCCTATATGTGTGACCTTTAGAGATCAGCTGATTATCGTCATCATATGACAGTAACGTCAAACTTCTAGTAAGCCAACCGTTACCGATAAACGTTAACCAACTGATTAATAACTAAGTGTTCTTGTGTGATCCTGTAAAAGATTCATTTAAATAATCACACTGTGGAGGACATTTACTCCAACAATCTCCCACTTGTCCTACAAGTGTGTGTGCGATTACGATTCTCATATCCATAAATTTCTCCCACTCAATTGAAGACAAATTACAAAGTCCCACCTTACAAGGTCGTATCTCCCAAGTAATCATATTAAGAGCGGTTTCCTCGACTATAGAGTAACATAACTGATATACGAATCATATTCGAGCATGGCCATGCATTTAAGTTACTACTCCTCGAGTGGCCCTGAGAATATATATATAAAACATGATAAAGACTGTATATTTTCCTTGACTTATAACCTGCCGATGGAAGCACAACATGAAATGGCCCAGTAAAAATCCGATTGGCCTCCTGTTACGGTGCAACCTAGGACAAAAACCTAAACCACCCAAAAAACTGTCTATATCGCATGAAATAGTCAATGGTCAAAAGAATCGACTTTAGGAATCACACTATACGTCCTATCGACGACCAGACACCTAATGTATATTAACACTTAGGACTCTATGTAGTGGTCACCATGTCCTATGCGGTATCAGATACCCATATTTGTTATTGATCAGTCAAACGTTTGACTTATGGCATATTGAACCATCCATCCTTCAACTAACAAAATAATCACTTGAGTTATCAGCTCATTGTGGTGTTTACGGACAAAACATACATATAAAGTAAAACAGTTCACTTTGTGGTGTTCAAAATTGTCATACAATCCACATGAAATACAATATAAAGAAATTCGATGATTTTATTAAGTAGTAATTGAAATGATCAATTATCAATCAAATAATATCTAATACAACTCTGAAACACGTTTTATCCCCATGGATGTGATGTGCCCTTCATGTTTAGTATGCGGTAGTGCCCCAGTGAGCGGATTGCAATGTTGTTATCCGGTCCAATCTTGCACAACGCTATCTCCTTTTGCTCCACGTAATCTCTTATTAGATGAGCTTTTCTGAGTACATGTCTAGATTTGTTACTAGATTTGGGCTCCTTATCCTGGAAGATAGCACCATTATTATCGTAATAAAGGGTGATTGGATCTTTCACACTAGGTACTACTTTTAGTCCTTGTAAGAAATAACGCATCCAAATAGCTTCCTTTGTAGCTTCGGAAGCTGCCATGTTCTTAGACTCTGTTGTAGAATCTGCTGTAACGCTTTGCTTTGAACTCTTCCAGCTGACTGCTCCACCATCATATATTATATTAAAGCAAATACCGACCTCCCCATACGTCGCCACGTGTCACACCTTATTCATTTGCCATGTGTCACACCTTATTCGAACGCCACGTGTAATTTGCTTGATATAATATATAATTTAAGAATTTCGGGTGTATTAATGCAAGAATTTTGGGTTAAATATTTGGAGCATTAATACGCAAAGTTTGACCGAAAATGATTAGGGATTTATTTCGTTAACAATGTAGAATTAATGCTTAAAATTTTAAAATCATGTATTATAAGCAAATTTAAAAAATACAAAATTTAAAATCGTGTGTTATAGACAAATATTTGCCTAATATTGCGATATAAAGTGTAGACTAGACCGAATCTCAATACATTACATTTTAATTCCAAATAGTTTGCCACATGTCATCTGCCTTTTTAATGCTAAGTTTGATATATATATATATATATATATATATATATATATATATATATATATATATATATATATATATATATGAATATTAAATATAAAATTAAATATAATATATAATTGTGAAAGATAAAAATTAAATCAAATTACGGTTGTAGATCACCGCCACACTGATAAAATTTTCCTAACAATAATTAGTTGTTGCTATATTTTTCACATATTTTCTTCGTGTAATTAGCTATCAAATCTTCTATTTAGTTGCTACATTTCCTAAATCATAGGATTGTAATATTGGTCAATAACTTTAAGACTAATCTTAAAATAAAAAACCAACTAAATCAAGTAGGGCCTTATCTAATTAAGGTTAGTAAAAAACTTTGACTAAATCTCAAACAAGTTAAAATTCACGACTGATATTTTCACTAACATTACCATTTCAATTAACCAAAACATTCTCATAATAGGCATGCATATATCTAATGAATGAAATTTTCACACATAATCTCATATACGCATATATTATATATTTCCTTCCTCTATAGAGAGAATCAACTGTAAAAAAGCAAAAGGCAAGTGTATATATATTTACGGTTTTTGTCAATGCTTCACATCTACTAAAATAGAATGATAATTATTGATATTGATTCTTCTTAAACACGTGAATATTTGATATGATATTATTTCCATAATAGGAGAACTTATTGGAGAAATTAACATGGTAATAGGGGAAACTATCATTATTAAATTAATGTTTATTGATTCTTCCTAAACAAATGAATTTTTTATATAATATTATTTCCATAATAGGGAGAGCTTATTGGAGGAATTCACGTGATTATAGGAGAAATTATAATTATTAAATTAAATGTGGAATTAAAACGTGATTTATTGAGATTCCGTCTAATCTACACATTATATCGCAATATTAGGCGAATAAATTTGTTACCTTCGTTTAGATAAATATTTTATTTAAGATGCAAAAATTACAGAATTATGTCATTTTTCTCATTTTTCTTTTTTTTGTTTATCATTTTGTTCATTTTCAATTTGCTAAATTTCAGTAAATTTTACATTTTCAATTTGCTAATTTTCTTTTATTTTTGTTTTTAGTCTTAGTTGTAATGCTACAAAAGCATATAATTGGAGGGCCGAAGATAAATACTTATTCAAATAAGACGAAATAGTGCTTTGACAGAGCAAAATGGATTGATAATTTAAACCGGTAAGTTATTTGATTGATTTAACATGGAATAAATAGTGATATTATTGTTATTGTTAGAGATTTTCAAAATTATTTATGTTTTTGGTGTAGAGAAATGTCTCTATCTAATGTAGCATGGTCATGAATTTTTCTCGCAAATTGATAACAGGTTTGATACTTTTTTTTTCAACTCCCATATTTTTTTATGGTGTGTAATTGTATATCGTTTCCATAATTTGGATTCGAGTCAATTGAGTTTACTATTAATAGTAAAAATCTCTCTTGAATGTTATAGGATATCATATTTCTCGAGTTATGAATCTAGATAGACAAAGGTAACTACGATTACCGACCCTATGCCGTACAACTATTACAAGGTTATCTCTCGATCTCCGCTAATTTTAACTTGAACTATTGTTTTCTGAGTTTAAGTTTCTATTAAACAAATAAATTAAGAATTAAGAAGTGCGATTTCTTTAATCTAAGAGTTATTGAAGTACGATTTCTTGAATCTAAGTTTTATTTTAGAAGTTGTCGATGCTTGATATATCTAAAATATTTACTCATCTTATGCCTATGTTTTATACAGTGCAATACAATTTATGTTAATACTTCATACTTAAATCCATTATTTGTTTTAATGTTTGTTCATCCGAAGTCAGTTACAATATGACGTACATTATAATTTACAAAAAATTAGTGAAGATGGAAGATTTCAGTTACTTGAATCTTGAGCTAACTTGGCTGCAAAATGTAATTCTTGATAAATAGTTAGTGTAGAATTACGATTACTACATAAAAGACACATCAAAGTGGTCTCTTTAGTAAGAGTTTGTTTTTGTGATTTCAATATTCTTAATTGATAATCAGAAATTGGCTCGATCAACGTTGTAAAAAAACTAGCAAACAAATTTAATATGTGTTGGAGTCACTCATATAATTTTCAAGGAATTTATTACGCATAAAAACACCACGAATTTGAATGTATTGTCATTATTATTGTTATTACCATATTATTGGCAATTGTCTCGCCAAGTTATGTTGCTAGGAAGTAATTTTTTTCTATTTTGTTCCTTTGTTTATCTTTGGTTAAAATATAAATATTTGTTGAAAAAAAATTATATAATTAATTAAGATAAAAGTAAGGGTATCACTTACTATCAATGCCATATAATCTCTTTCAGATTTCAGAACAACGGACTTTGGATGAATATACAAGTACAGAACAAGGGACTTGATAACGGTTGCGAGCCATTAATTGTTTTATTTAGTTGCGTTTTTCGCTTTTTCTTTTTTATAGTTTTATATTTTATACTTTCTACTCTTCACAATACTTCTTTTAACTTGCAGTTACTCTAATTAATGTTGACTTAAAAAATATATATCTACCATATAATTTTACGCAAGTGACAATATAACAGACATAGAAATTTACAACGGTTATTGTTTGTATTTCCAGTTTTACATAATAATAATTATGTAAATAAAATATGAAGTTTCATACTCCCTTGAGTCCGTTCGTTCCGATCAATCGTTTGCCTTTGGTTTGTACACAAATGGCAAGAACATAGGAGGGGTCAATTATTAAATAATAAGGGAATTAAATTGAGTGTGAAGTATCAAATTGCTTATTAAAGACATTCCTAAAATATAAAGGCACACAATTGATTATTGTTTATTAAAGACATTCATAAAATATAATTGCACACAATTGATTGAGGCATCCAAAAATGGAATAAGCAAACAAAAGAGTGGGACAAAGGGAGATTCATATAAGGGGTTACTTATCCATTATTTTAAACAATTCAGGTTCATATCAAGCTTGGGTCCTGAATTTGGGTGTCGGGTAGGGTTATTCGGATCAACTCAATTGACATGCCTAAGTTACCTCAGTCGCCTACTTCTGACTACTTGCCAAAAACTTATCAACGGTCGAGTAAACAAAAATCATAGTATTTCGAATAAAATTAAGCAACACAAACTTATCAAAAGTGTATGGGTAGTGGACATAGTGAAATTTTGCAAAATTTCATAATTTACTAAATCTAAAAATTATGTAAGTTGTTACTTTTAATAATACTTTCCGTTTTCAACCGTGCAGTGCACGGGTTCAAAAACTAGTTAAGTGTAAAGACAAAACCCGACTGAGATTTGGAATCATCACGATCGGTTTGGAAACTAGCATCTGTGTAACCTTTAGCACATAGCTCCGTGTCTCCACCATATACCAGAGCCCAATCCTTAGTCCTTCGTAAGTACTTAAGGATGTTCTTGACGGCCATTGATGCGTGTCTATTTTATGATGTTATACATCTATTTTTACACGCATTTTAGAGCTCATTTACGAGTTTTAGCCTTTATTTCCCAACAATTGTCTACTTTCGTATTTTTATGCTCTTTTGCAAAATTATGCGGAAAAGAGGCGATTTCAGGCCAAATGCTACCCTCGGGAATTTTGCATAACCAAGAGAACCAAGGAACGAGGAGGAAACAACACCCAAAGTGCAAACCAAGGGCCATAGGACTGATTTAAGAAGAATTCAGAAGCTGACGCACAGGAAAACCGGTCGACCGACCTCATACCCTGGTCGGTTGACCAAAGTGCCTGTTATCTCAAAATCAGAATTCAAAATACGAAGACAGAAGACCTGTTGGGCCCGATAACCGATCGACCGACCTAGTACCATGGTCGGTCGACCGAGGCGCACTTTTCAGAAGATTCCTGCAGAGCCCACGCACGCATTATGTCAAAGGAGAACGCTTCTAGTTGTCTTATTTAAGCCTAATCCATGATTAGGGCCCATCATCAAGTTTTAATCTAGGCTTTAGAATCCAGTTTTTACAGAAGTTCACCTAGTTTTTAATATTACAATAATTCTCTACAGTTTTCTATTTAGTTTTCTTAGAATATTAGTATTGTTTTAGTCCGTTGTTCAAATAATCGTTCCACGCAATTCAATAAGTTCTTTCTTCTGCCCTAATTCCGTTTCGCAGTAATTCTCTTTTAATTTCAGTTTCTTATTGTTATTCTCATAGAGTTGCTAGTATCCGGTTAGTGTAGAATCCCAAAACCTTATTGTTAATCGCATGTTTGTCGTATTGTTGCTATGAATTCTGTTATTTCAATTGTTTTTATCATTCTTGTTATAGTTATGAGTAGCTAAACCCATATGTTAGGATGTAGGTAAGTATTTGCGTAGATGGTATAGACCAGAGCTGACCTGTAGCAGACCTTGGTCGACCGACCGACTTAACTGGTCGGTCGACTAGGGTAGTTGGTCGATCGACTGAATTAGTCGGTCGGTCGACCAACCTCGCGTATGTTTCAGGCCTGTTTTGCTTCGTTAATTATAATACCTTATGACGAGACCGAAAGGAGACTTGTAGGATGTTAGTAATGACTTACCCAAGATTGAGAGATACGGGAAAGGCGTTGGTCAACGTTTTAAGACGGCTAGGTTACTAAAACTGAAAGGTATGTGACCTAAAATTTAGGAATCACCCTTATTGTTGACACCCAATATTTGTGAGACCTAGGAACTAATAACATAGGCCGAAAGGAGCTATTAGGTAATATAGACCGATAGGATTTGTTACACCCCTTACGCGACTGCAATACATGTTGACTTAGACTTTATACCGTCGTAGCTTTTATGAACCGATCATCCTAGCATTCTTTTAATCATAAGTTTTATTCATTTCTTTACTTTTGTTTTATCTTGCCTTTACTTTGTTAGACTTAGTGACATTTCAAATCAATCAAACCCCCCAATTTTGTTACTTTAAGACATCAACATAGAACAATAAGCATTCCCCACCTCCTTGTGGTTCGACCCTTGACTTTCACTATCTAGTTAAAGCTGAGGTTTATAAATCTTTATCTCTGGCACCCTCAACGAGGGGTGTCAAATTTTGGCGCCGTTGTCGGGGAGGTGACGCCGGTGTTTATTGTTTATTGTTTTTGTTTTTGTGTTTAAGGAATTTTGTTCCTTAAGCCTTTCTTATTCTATTTTTGTAGTTTCCATCTTATGCGCAGGTCAGTGCAAGGAGAACTTCTTCCACTTAACCTAGAACTTGAGAGGACGCTTAGAGCAAAGAAGAAGCTTTTTCAACAGAATAACGAAGGAGGTTCTCCATCTTCGTTATTCCAAGAAGACATTTCGACCAACCACCATCACCAAATCACCCTCACTCACCAAATCAACTACATTCTCCAAATAATCCACCCTCACCCACCACACCTACAAATACTTACTTCCCAAAACCCGACAAAGAAGAAGAGATGGCCGAAGAAGCCAGTATCGTGAGTCATTCCATGCCTCAGGCAAATGACCTTTACCAAGGGTTCAAATTACCTGCTGGCACGGGAAAACCCTTTGAAGCCAAACCATCTTACATCTCCATGGTGGAGAAGAACCAATTTGGAGGGGCGGCAAATGAGGATGCGGCGAAACACATAGAAATTTTCACTGACTATGTGTGTTCCATCGCACCTCCAGATGGGATGACTCAAGACCAAATAAAGCAGACCATGTTCATCTTTTCTCTGCGAGATTCGGCTAGGGTGTGGTACAGAGATCTAGACCACACTGCTGCGGGAGTAACTGACTGGAACACTTTAGCGTTAGCCTTTTACCGGAAATACTATTCCGCGTCAAAGACTAACGCTTTGAGGGCTCAAATTACAAGTTTTAAACAAGGGCCAACGGAAGATTTCAGTGAAGCTTGGGACCGGTTCAAGAGACTTGTTCGATCCATCCCCCATCATGGATTCGAACAATGGTTTCTTTGCAACCAGTTCTATAATGGGTTGTACGACGATAATCGTGCCTATCTTGACGCCGCAACAAATGGAAGGTTTCAAGAAAATTCTGGGGAGACCAAAGGTCTCAAGATCATTGAGGATGTGGCTGTGCATAGGGCCGAGCATGGGACCTCTCAAGGTAATCAAAGAAAGGCCGAATCTTCGGTCGCAGCTATAGAGGCTCTTATGGAGTGATTGGACAAGTTCGAGGTGGGAGGAGGAAGCAAAGGTGGGATTTATCAAGTGAATGCCGTTTTTGATGGACCGTTCACTTGTGAGCGATGTGGAGGAGAGGGCCATGTTTCAAAATTCTGCACATCTCCTAACGAAACATGCACAGCTTTCCAACATTACCGCGGGAACAACTTCTATGATCCCAACAATAATAACATACACCTCCACCTAATATGGACAAGTCAAAATGTCCTCAATCCACAACCTCCACAACAACAACAAAATCAAGCCTACATCCCTCCACATAAGCAAAGCTTCCAAAAGCCACCCTTCGTCCCACAACAACCCTCAAACCAACCACCAAATACGGATGCTTTAATCCAAAACCTCATTAGGTTGGTCCAGAAGGAGTCGCAGGCCAGAGAAGCTGGAATGAAAATGCTTGAGTCTCAGATTGCTCAAATCGCGAGCAATAATAATACAGGGGCTCCGGGTCAACTTTCGACCAAGACGGACCAGAAAAGGAGACTTTGAATATTATCTCTCTGCGTAGTGGAGCGAAGGTGGGAGGTTATAAGGTTGTGGAGAAAGAGAAACAGAAAAAGCAGAATGCGAGTACCAATGTAGGAGGTCGACCGACCACTGATGCCATTCGGTCGACCACAGATGATGTTCCAGTAGCTTCTTGAAATTCTGAGATACCAGAGGTAGATCGACCGACCGAGGAAGAGGGTTGACCGACCGCAGATGCTGAATAGGCAGATCCGTTTAGGCCTGAGATGCCTGATAACCTAAGGCAATTCCTTTTTCGGGGTGATAGAACCCCGAACTTCTTAAAGAGAGCTGCAAATGCTGAGAGCCCTACTCCTCCTTATCCAGAGAGACTACTACCAACGAAGGAACAGGTATCCTTCGACAAATTTAAGGATGTGATTCGTTCTCTTAATGTTCAAATCCCTTTCTTAGAATTAGTCCAACAGGTACCTCGTACTTAAAATTCATGAGACAACTTTTGAGTAGGAAGCGGTCTTTAGATAAAGTTGAGTCAGTAGCCCTTACTGAAGAGTCCTCTAGTTTTTTGTCTCATGTCATTACACCACACAAACTAGAAGACCCAGGTAGTTTTTCCGTACCTTGTAACATGCATGGTTAATTCTGGACGTCCATGCATGGTATGGACGTGAATAGTACACGTCCACACCATGTATGGACGTGAATAGTACACGTCCATGCATGGTTTAGACGTGTACTATTCACGTCCATACCATGCTTGGACGGCCAGTTTTCAAGTTATTGATTTGCATTGTTTAGGTTGTAATATTGAAATGTAACCGTTGTGATTTCAAATTTCAAAATGTTACCGTTATAATTTCAAAATGTTACCGTTATACTATGGCTTCTTATAAATACTGTTTTTCATGTTGATTGTAATCGCAACAACCACAATCTCATTCACTACTAAAATCTATACTTTTAAGATGACTCTCACAAACGTTAAAAAAAACAGAGCCTATCAGCTAAGGATCGATCTTATAACTACGCAGTTCCCAGTGCTAGTTTCTCGCCTTGAACTAGTCATTCCGAGTGACACTGTGTGGGACCTGGTAGAACATCCTCCAATTGCCAACCTTTTTGGCATCCTACACGGTAACCCCCTATGCAGTCCGGTTGTTCCAGACGATGAAGTTACTGATAAGATTGTAACTGAGAAGATGTGGGAGTTCCGCAAGTTAAGAAGCGATTTCCTTGTCTACATTGAGCGTATACTAAACTTGATGGACTACGCAACACTATCTGATTTGTGTGCCGGTAGAGTGTTCAATAGGTAATGTCCGTGTAAAACCCCTCGCGAAAGCGGAAAAGTAAAACATACAAAGTACCAAAAATGCAGCGGAATTAAAACTTTTGACGAGATAAATAAAACATGCGAGGTGTCTTAACAAACTAAACATGCGGAAGATGAAATGAAACATAAATAAGTATATAAGTGCGATACAAAAGCAGCCCGGGATAGCATATCCCTACAGGCACAAATACTGAAACGTAAGTCTAAGGTCTAGCTAACGAAAGGTAAAAGTCAACGATGATGGATCATCGCTCGCTAGCCTCAACGTAACCCCCTGCATCAGCCCTCATGTACCTACACACATACAACATGTGCGCCACAGTCAGTGGGGAGTGACTAGAGTGCTCCTAGCCACCTATTGTCAATGACATGTAACACGTAAAACATCCAACATACTCCGACATATATAAAACATGTGAAGCATATATAACAACAACTCATATTTCATAACATCATGCAATACTATGCAAAGGCTCTCAACCAACTTCAGAAACTATTTGGAAGGAGAGCCGGTTTCCCTTCCGGTTGCCTGGCCGGGGGGTCTTTCAATCCAAACCATTTACGAAACCGGACTAAGAGTCATCCAATGCCTTGGACGAGCAATACTAAAATAACCAAGTATCATGCATCTTATAGACAACTAAGGCATGCTCAACATCCAATTATATCAACGAGAGATAGGTCACCTAGTGACTCGACTCTAACAACTATAGGCCAACCAAGTGACTCTACAAACAAGAGATAGGTCATCCAAGTGACTCGACTCTAACAACTATAGGCCAACCAAGTGACTCTACAAACAAGAGATAGGTCATCCAAGTGACTCGACTCTAACAACTATAGGCCAACCAAGTGACTCTACAAACAAGAGATAGGTCATCCAAGTGACTCGACTCTTACTACTATGAGCAGGCCGACAATCGACTCGTCTATAAACCACGACCTTCCCAATCTCAGTCTATACAACCCCCTGGTAGGACGACATCAAAAGACTGTCCTAGTCTAAACCTGGCCAGACTCTCGGAGCGCAACGAATCACGATCCCCGATTCGACAAGTGCACAAGGCACCCCCAAGACCCGAACTAGCTAGGAACGAGATATGCCCGAAGGCGGGCAGACAATCTAAGACCTGACCGTGAGGACCAAGCCACTACGGCCAACCAGCTACACAATGCAGTCAAGTGAGAATTCGAGTACTATAGCAGCGCACAGCAGGTTTACACAAATCACAATATGTTATCTCAAAGATATACAAAGACTTCAAACTCGAATGACAATCATTTCTTAAATAACTCATCACTAAACATCCATGTAACACTTAGCCAACTTCGGGAACTAATTTGAGGCGAGAGTCGGTCTCCCTTCCGGTTGCCCGGCCGGGGGGTCTTTCATCCTCAAATCCATTACCGAACCCGACATAAGTGCCGCCCAATTTCTGGGGACTTCAAACAAGCATACGAAACATACGGAAAAAGAATCAATCAAAACCGATCAACCGTTTAAAAGTTACGAACGAATTACAAATCCAAAACAAGCTACAGAGGTCCCCAACCGGTCGGCAGGCAGCCGGTCGGCCGGCTGGTGACCCAACTCAGCTTTCCTTTCAATAAAACGAGAACAGCTCAAAAGGACTCCCAGCCGGTCGGCAGGCAGCCGGTCGGCCGGCTGGGAACCCAATCCCAAATTCTCAACATTACGCAGGCACACCTATTACGCACTCCCAGCCGGCTGGCAGGCGGCCGTCTGCCGGCTGGGAACTCTATTCCTACGTTTTCTAAAAGTCGCAAAACAACATATAAGCACCCCCAGTCGGTCGACCGGCGGCCGGTCGGTCGACCCAGAGAGTCGGTTCGACAAAATTCGCATTTCCAGCCTATACAAAACTTCATTAAATCGATACCAAATCCTGAGAATTACAACATATGATGTTTACCCACAATTACAAATCATACAATATCACTATCTAACAGCAAACAAACCCATAACAATCCTCAAAATGATTATAATTTGTATCCGTCACAAAACATGGAATTTCTGAAAAATAGCATAAGAACATATGAACATCAACAAGGCATGGATTCATCACATAAGAACTTATCTAAACATGTTACTAAGCCCATTAAACATTAATCTTAAACAAAAATCAGAAACATTAAGAAGAACACAACAACACTTGCTATTTTAACAAAAAGGCCGAGTTTCTCATTATCGTCACCTTTAAGAGCGTTTCTTCACTTCTAGCCTTCCCTCAAAACAACGAAAACGGGTTATTTGAGGGTAATTTCGAGTAAACCTCAAAACAGCCCAGAAATCAACTTTGACGAAACGGAAAAAGAAAGAGATAGAAAGAACGGAAATGAAGAGAGGAATGCGTTGGTGAAAACCTTGTGTCAAACGGAGTTGAGATGAGTAAATGGATGATGATTTTGTGAAGGAGAAAAAGAGTAAAAATGGAGAAACCAAGTTACTGTATTATTGTTTTGGTGGAGATGTGAGTAACGTGGGAAAGGGGAAGGAGGTGTACTTTATATTTGACTTGAGTCGGGTTTGTAAGATGTAAGGAGCGGAAATTCTTAAAACGTAAATTACCAAGTAAACGTGACATCTTTAAATTAAACAACTCAAGACGAACTTAACGGCATTTCTTAAAATAAAACTCACGACTTATAATTAAAATATTATTAAATTCCGTAAACTACTTTTAAATTATTAAAATTACTTTTGTAAAAATACGGGATGTTACAATCACCCCATCTTTTAAAAAGTTTCGTCCTCGAAACTTGAAAGCAGTTACAAGGACAACACTAACAACTAAACTTTCACAGAAAGCTTGATATCCAAAAATTTAGATTTCTTCCAAAAATTTCAAAAGTAAAATTCATAGTCGAGCCTCCATCAAGGAACGTTGGGGTTCTCGTTGCGCATTCAAGAACCTGACATTCTAATCCGAAGGCAAAACAAGGTGAAAATCAATGAAAATTTCAAAATTTAGATTGATCCGGTGTTGATAGGCATAGTACAGGTTATCAGACGTCTCTAATAACGAGTTCAAATGGCAAACCAACGCTGAAATCCATCAAAGTTACGAAATTAACCAACTTCTTAAAACCAAATTTTCTAAAATCAATCTTTTTAGATTTTTCAAACCTTTGAACGAATAAAATTTGTAAAATAAAAGAGTTTACAACCACTAAAAGGAAGGAAATTCCAAGAAGTCACAAAGAGCAGAAAAAGGGAGCGGTTAAAGGGAGAAAATTCATGTGAGAGACACGAAAGAAGAACAAGGTTGAGCTTAAGACAACGTCTTATAGGCAAAAATGAAAACACCAATGGAGACATACCGGTGACCAGGTGAGGGTAAGCCTCGGCTGCAGCACGACTCATCACGTACACGGTACCCTTAGTGTAACACCCCCATTTATTTAAGGGCCTGTACTAGGACTCCCTAGATAAATAAGGATGTTACCATCTCGGTTTTCCGAGGCAGTAGATACAAAGGAAGATAAACAGTACTTTAAAATTGATAAAGTTAACTCAAAGGACGAGTTTATACAACTGAGTAACAACATACTGTCTTAATAAAACAAAATACAACTCAAAAGCAACTACTATGGCGATCTAGACTCTAGGCAGGTCCGGATCCAAGCTTCTACCTTCCCCTAGCTCCCATAGTTCCAACACCTGTCAATCTGCTCCCCAATAATTGGTTCATCACAGGTGATCACGAATACACAGGGTCAACCACAAGGTTGAGTAGAGAAAACTGTAAACAACAACATTACTATAAATAGAATTCGATCATCTCCGCTCCGAAACACAAGTCCCATAATTCTCCACACCAATCACAGACCCTTTATCTCCGCACCAATCACAGACCCTTTATCTTCACATCGTATTATATCACAGAATAATATAGATAACACTATATACGATCACATGGTATTATATCACCAACATGCTTAAAACAAATAAGAACAGTTTACACATCGTCAAATACCAGTATCTCCCCTACCTCAAAACTGCAGAAGAAAAGATAACTGCGCGACTGCTTCTAAAAATGCTCCACACGAAAACTTCCACCTAGATATGTATTATATAAGTTAATAAACTTTCTAGCTTTCGTAATACGTGTACACATGCTATTTATAGACACTTTCCATATTTAGAAAGCTTCCAACAACCAAGTTACCCAAAATAGTAACTTTCCAAAAGTGGAAAGTTTCCATAAATAGAAACTTCCCGATATAACAACTTTCGTTTGAATTTCGAATTACTCTTAAAATACATTATTACCCATATTAAAGTTTCCCATAAATAACTTAACCCCTTAATAAATAATATTCTTTTACCACAAATAAGAATATTATTATTACCATAAATAAGAATATTATTATCATAAATAAGAATATTATTATTACCATAAGTAACCAAAACATTACTAATAATAAAAATAATAAAGATAAAAATAAAAATAACGAAAGCAATAACACGAAAGCACCCAACAGCCCCGAACACCCACAGCCAGACTCGTGACCTTCAACCCTTCGCACCACCAGCCACAGCCACTTCGAACACCAACCACCACCACATCCCGACACCACTGGTTGCACTCCAACCCCACGACACCAGGAACCCCATCGCCGTCCGCCGGTGAGTCAGACCTGACCCTCAACTCCGGCCTGACCTGCATCAACCGTTCTCAGACCCCCCTGAAACAGTCCCCAATCGACAGCCCTGTACGCCTCTAACACCACCGTGACTGCCACCCAAAACCCTCTTGACACCAGACTCCTTAACCGTGGTGGTACCACCGCATCGACCTCCCCCGAGTCAGCGGTGGTGCCACCCCCAAACAACCAGACCCATAAACATAAAAGAAACCCCGACAGAACCACGAACTAACCACCCTATTCGACACCTACTAAGCCACCCATACCTGCCGTGACAACCACCCAACAACTACTACCCTGACTACCACCAATTAGATGGTCCTAACCACGACCAAGGTTGACGACCAACCATCCTTCGAACAGACTGCAAAACAAGGACAGACACAACATGAATTGAACGAGTGTCAGACCCTTAATACGTACCTGATTTCAGACCCCAAAACGAACGGCCTAGGCACGACCAACTGACCGGAAAACTCCTTCTCGTACTGCTGTGTGGTGGCGGCTGTAAAACTAGGGTGTGGGTTGTGTTGTAGATAGGTCAGAAATAGGGTAACACTTGGTCTTATATGGCTGCTGCGTGAGGGCTCTCATAAAAACTAAGGTGGGCTGTTTTGTGTTTACACAAATATCGAGGCCCAAGACCCCTACCTAGAGGTCTCATGCTCGATCCCCACGAACGACACAAACCTTATTTAAAAGAAAACACAAATAACTAGCATCCATGATAAAATAGCCATCGTATCTCAAACTATTCCTAACGTCAACCAATAAATCATCGTAACTTTTAAAATAAAACTTTATAAATAAACGGGGTATTACACTTAGGCTTCGGTCTCTGAACGGCACCAGCAGCAGTAGCAGCTCTACCAGCGACAACCTTCCTCTCGGGACACTCGAAGGAGCGATGTCCGGTCTTGTTGCAAGCAAAGCAGGTGTAAGGGTCACCGTTGTAGTCAACTCTGATACGTGCCTATTTTATGCATTTTATTTATTCTTTTGGCACGTATTTTCTTATATTTTCGTGACTTTTAGTTGCTATTTCTCCCGAAACAGTTTACTTTGGCATTTCCATGTTTTAAATGTAGGAATACGCGGAAGTGGGCAAAACCGAAATTTAATCGTCCTCCAGAAGTTGTTTTGAGTAATAATGCGGAGCAAGGATCCGGATGCACATCCAAGTGTTGTTTATGGGCCAAATTCAAGCTGATACGTACAGGAAAAGGTCGACCGACCCACCTAAGCCCAGAATACGGAAAACCCAATGTCAACAGAAGCGGTCGACCGACTCGGAAAAGAGGTCGACCGACCCAGAAATTGTGTCCGCGTCTTTTATTTCGTGTTTTACTTACCTAATCTTGTAATTAGAACTTATTTAAGGAGACCTAAACACGAAAATTAGGTCAAGCACTCCATGTTAGTCAAAACTCCATAGTTAGAAAGAGATTTTATTCAAGTTTTCATCTTTTGTTCTTAATTCCAATTAAGTTGTAAGTTTGCTACAATTAATCTTTCCCTTTTAATTTAATCTTGTTGTTCATCTTATTGTTGTTTCTTAATTCATGTTTTCCCTTTTATTGTCATCTTTAATTATGTTGATTCCTTTGATGTTCTTAGTTCTTGTTATTGTTAGTTTCATAATTAAAAGTATGCATAGCTAATTCTTGTGATTAGGAATTAGGGGAACCATGGTAAAGATTTGATTTTGATAGTTTAATGATTGAATTACCAATCCTCCATTGTTGTTGGTGAACTAATCCTTAAGATTGAAAGATTATTAGGATTAGTTTAACAACAACTTTGGGATTGCCCCATGAACGAAAGTTTGTAGGAACCCTAAGACCGTAAGGATTGGGTAGAATATTGACCTAAAGGTTTATTCTTTGTTCCTTGGGATTGGGTTATTTGGTTATTTTACCTTTCATTGACTTGTTTTAACCATGGGGAACCAAAGTTCCTAATCTCCTTTTTATCTTATTTTAATTCTCTTGTTTATTTTGATCTTTTAGTTGTTAGTTCAAATTATAAATCAACCCCCTTTTTGGTTACTTGCAATAGACTTTAAATTCGCAAACATAATTAACCTTGTCTCCTTGTGGTTCGACCCTTGACTTATCCTATCTAGTTTAAGCTGAGGTTTTATAAATCTTATCTTTGGCACCCCTCAACGACGGGTGTCAAATTTTGGCGCCGTTGCCGGGGAGACGGTATAATTTTGTTTGTTAGTTTTTAGTTTATTTTTCTTGTCTTAAGGAACTTAGGTTCCTTAAGACCGTTACTTACCTTTTCCTCTAGTGTTGTTTTCTGCATACTAGAAGACAGGTTTTTGAGAGGAAGACTTGAGTACTCTCTTGTTTAGACATGGATTCTATTTATGACCACCTACAGCCAAATATTCAAGATTTACCAAAAGGATTCACCTTGCCTACTCCCACCACTGGTTCCTTTGAACTCCACCCGAATCACATCATTCTGGTGGAACGGAGTCAATTTTCTGGTCTACCCAACGAGGATCCGTTGAAGCATGTTACGACATTCACGGATTATTGCTGTTCCATACGCATACCTGCCGGGGTGACTCGGGATGAGGTGTTGGCAATGATGTTCCTGTAGTCATTAAAAGATGTCGCGCGAGATTGGTACCGTTACCTTGATAGGGCAGCTGAGGAGGTTACGGATTGGACTTCCTTGGCATTGGCTTTCTATAGAAAATACTTTCCTCTTGCAAAGGCCGATGACTTGAGAAGCCAAATCACTAACTTTCAACAAGGGCCAGATGAAGGATTTTGTGAAGCATGGGATCGGTTCAAGGATTTGGTCCGTTCTATCCCTCACCATAACTTTCAACAATGGTACTTATGTAACCAATTTTACAACGCCCTCTACAATGATTACAAGGTGATTCTTGATGCGGCCGCCAATGGGAGATTCCAGAACAACACCAACCATATGAAGGGTTGGAAAACCATTGAAGACATGGCGGTGCATAGGGCTACCTTTGGGAGTTCACGTGGGAATTCGCGAAGGCTGAATGTGGAGATGAATAGAGTGATGGCTCTTGAGACAACCGTTGAAGCCCGTTTTGAAAAGCATGAGGCAACCCAGCTGAAGCTTGAAAGTGCGAACCTAGTTACTACGGTTGACAACACGGGTGAGATTGTGGAATTGAGAGAGCTTGTTCGTGTTCTAACAAAACAGGTCATAGAGATGGGAAAGGCCCAAATTGCTTCTATGAAGACTTTTGGAGATCAATTGATAAACATAGCCAACCAAACAACTAGCTCTCTAGCTAGTTGTGAAGGACCCATGGAGACGCTTAATGCTATAAATCTTAGGAGTGGTCGTGCTTATGAAGGACCAGCCCAAAAGGATAATTATGCTGAAGTTCAGAACGAAGAAATTGATCACGTGAACAGGTCAGGAGGTCGACCGACCCCTACTGTAGGTCGACCGACCTCGATTCCTGACGTGAGATCAATTTCTGGAAAACAAAAAAATTCCGATGATACAGAGTCTGGTCGACCGACCCCTACGCCAGGTCGACCGGCCAGTATTCCTGAGAAGACCGCAGTTTTAACTCCCGAATCGCTGGATCCTTCCCTCATCCAGGGCCTCACCGAGTTATTACAGCTGAAAAAGCCAAAGGTTGTTGATCCTATGGCTAATGTCACCGTTCCCTATCCCGAAAGACTGAAAAATTCAAAGGAGGATCGGAAATTCGGTAAGTTTTTGGAGATGGTGAAGAATCTTGAGGTAACCCTCCCTTTTACTGATTTAATTACCCAGGTACCTTCTTATGCTAAATTCATGAAAGATATTTTGAGTCGTAAGAGGAATTTTCAGGACGACAGTGCTGTTGCTTTTGTGGAGGAATGTTATGTTCTTTCACAAAATAATATAGCACCCAAGTTAAAAGACCCAGGTAGTTTTTCTATCCCTTGTACCATAGGTAATCATATTATAGGGAAAGCCCTTTGTGATCTAGGGGCTAGTGTCAGTGTTATGCCTTATTCTGTATGTGAAAGGCTTAATTTAGGTAGACTTAAAGTCACCAATATTACCCTACAGATGGCTGATAGATCAACCCAAAGACCATTAGGGGTCTTGGAGGATGTCCCAGTTAGAGTGGGAAAGTTCTTTATTCCTGTTGATTTCGTTGTTTTAGACATTGCTGAGGATAGTCAAATACCTATTATTTTAGGTAGACCATTTTTACACACAGCCGGGGCTGTAATAGATGTCAAACGCGGGATCATTACTTTAGAGGTTGGAGATGACACTATCGAGTTTAGTCTTGCCCGTAAGGCCTACTGATGATACTTGTTGCTCCATTGATATTATAGACAGGAATGGTATCCTTAACTGGAGGGAATCCTTGACCAAGGATCCCCTAGATGATCTGACAGTTTTGGATAAGTGTACAGGTAATCCAGCTGAGGATGCTGAAGAGATGGAGGTGATAGAAGCAGAGATGGAGGAGTATGAGTTTACTGAGGAAGAGAATGAGAAGCTCATAAGCCTGGCTAATGCAAATCTGGTAAACATGTGCTATTCCATTAGTACCGATTCTGTTCAGGCCGTTGAGGTAAAGGTACCAGAGCGTAAGCCACTTCCTCCTAATCTTAAGTATGTTTTCTTAGATGATACTGAACAGTATCCTGCAATTGTTAGTTCTAAACTTGATCCTGACCAACTTTCTGCCTTAATGACTGTTCTCAAAAATAATAGGAAAGCTTTAGGTTATTCTTTGGATGATATTAAGGGCATAAGCCCTGATGTTTGCATGCACATAATAGAGTTAGAGGAAGGGCATAAGCCTTATAGACAAGGACATCGTAAGTTGAATCCTAAGATGCAGGAGGTGGTTATGGCTGAGGTAATGAAACTTCTCGATGCAGGTATTATCTATTCAGTTGGCAACTCCAAGTGGGTTAGCCCAGTTCAGGTGGTTCCTAAGAAAGGAGGAACCACAGTGGTTAAGAATGACAAAAATGAGTTAATACCCACTAGAGTTGTAACTGGGTGGCGGATGTGCATTGATTATAGACAGTTAAATGCCGCCACCAAGAAAGACCATTTCCCCCTTCCTTTTGTTGACCAAATGACTGAAAGACTGGCTTCTAATAAATTCTTCTGTTTTCTAGATGGTTATTCAGGTTTTATCCAGATTCCCATCCATCCTGATGATCAGAGTAAGACTACTTTTACTTGTCCACAGGGTGTTTTTGCTTATCGAAGGATGCCTTTTGGGTTATGCAATGCTCCTGCTACCTTTCAAAGGTGTATGATGGGTATCTTTTCTGACTTTATAGAAAACATTATGGAGGTATTTATGGATGATTTCTCCGTTTATGGTAATACTTTTGATCAATGCTTAGCTAATGTTGATAAAGTCTTGCAGCGATGTATTGATGTAAACCTTGTCTTAAACTGGGAAAAGTGTCAGTTTATGGTTACTGAAGGGGTAGTGTTAGGGCATCTAATTTCGGATAAAGGTATACATGTAGATAAAGCGAAAGTGCATGTGATTGAGCAATTACCCCCTCATGTTAATGTTAAGGGAGTGAGAAGTTTCTTAGGACACGCAGGTTTTTACAGGCGTTTCATTAAGGACTTTTCTAAAATTGCTAAACCACTTACACAATTGCTCCTTAAAGATGCTGTCTTTAATTTTACTGATGAGTGCCTTTCAGCTTTTAACAGGTTGAAGGAAGCTTTGATCTCAGCACCAATCATTCAGCCACCAGATTGGGATCTCCCATTTGAGATCATGTGCGATGCTAGTGACTACGCTTTAGGTGCTGTGCTAGGTCAAAGGAAGAACAAGGCTCTTAATGCAATATACAATGCGAGCCGCACCCTAGATGAGACTCAAGTCAACTATTTCACTACTGAGAAGGAGATGCTAGTTGTGATCTTTGCCTTAGAAAAATTCAGGTCCTATTAAGTAGGTAATAAGGTAATTGTTTACACTGACCATGCAGCTTTGAAAGGTCTTTTTCAGAAGAAGGATTCAAAGCCAAGGCTTTTAAGGTGGATACTCCTTCTCCAAGAGTTTGACATTGAGATTAGGGACAAGAAAGGCGCGGAAAACGTGGTAGCTGGCCACCAATCTCGCCTGCAGCTGACTGATGGGGAAGATTCTTTACCTATTGATGATTCATTTTCTGATGAGAGTTTATTTATCATTAATAGTTCAGGTTCTTATCCCCCTCCTTGGTATGCTGATTTTGCTAACTTTGCTGTCACAGGTAAAATCCCTCCTGAGTTGTCATGGCAACAAAAGAAGAGATTTATGTTTGATGCAAAACAGTATTTTTGGGATGACCCCTATGTTTTCAAGGAATGCGGAGATGGACTCATCCGGAGATGCGTCCCTCAATGGGAGGTGAAGGACATTCTGGAAGCATGTCACTCTTCTACATATGGTGGTCACCACGGTCCATCTAGGACCGTGGCCAAGGTATTACAGTCTGGTTTTTATTGGCCTACTTTGCATGCTGACTGTAGGAATTTTGTAGGTAGTTGTGATGCCTGTCAAAGAACTGGGAATGTCTCAAAAAGACATGAGATGCCGCAGGTTGGTATTTTAGAGGTAGAGATTTTTGATGTCTGGGGCATTGACTATCAAGGACCTTTTCCCAGTAGTCAAGGTAACAAGTATATTCTTGTGGCTGTTGATTATGTGATGCGGGAGCATTAGCAAGGATTCGAGGTCGTGACCCACGACCCAAAGAAAGGTTAAAAATGTTCGATATGGGTTCGATACGGATTTTCAAGTTAGCTTGGGGAGACGTATTAAAGGAACAAAGGAAAGATCCGAGAAGGGATCTTGGAAACCGTGCCCAACGTGTGGGACCACACGGTTAGGATTTCCTAATTTTATGAGGGTTTGTGTGATTTAATTTGTCTTATTTTTATTTTAGTTAGTTAATTAATTTTGTTACTAGTTTGTTACAACAAAGTTGTTAAGGTTGTTACAAGGTGGTTACAAAGTTAGTTATTAGTTAGTTATGAGTTTGTTATTAAGTTGTTAGGGTTGTTACTACAACTTAATCTTTTATTTATTATTTTATCTTTTAGATTAAATAAGGATTATCTTTAATCCATAGGATAGAAATAGAAACCCTAAGAAGAATAGTAGTAGACGGTTTTGGCCGAGTATGTTGAACCGTGTAGGGTTCTTATTTTGTTTCCTATTTCGTTTCTAGTTTGTGACGGATGACCTTACTATAAATAGGCATCCTTAGTTGTTTGTTTTATTCATCTTATTATCAAATTATAAACAAATTTTCTTGTTAAGTTTATCTTACAAAAAACCCCAAAGTATCTGTGTGAGCTTTAAACCCGAAGTATCTGTGTGAGCTTCAAAATAATTGAGAGAATATCTGTGTGAGTTTGATCAATTATCCTATCCATCGACAATCATAATTCATTGATCAAATCCTTTCACAAATCTTTCAAGTATTAAGTGCTGTGCCTTATTACGTCATCAACAATCTTTATTCAAGAAGATCAAGAAACACCAACAAACACCACCACCATTGACCACCGTCCACGGCGAGTCACGTCGGAGCCACCGTCCGCCACCACCATTCATCCTTCGTTCATTCTTTCAACTTTCTTGGTTACTTTTCGTTCTTTATTCGTTCAAGATTGTATTATTTTATTAGTATTTTTATTCCGCTGCAACATCCGTATGGTAGGATCTCAAGACGGAGAAGAAAAATCCGTATGGTACTTTTGGTTCTTTATTCGTTCAAGATTGTATTATTCACCAGTTCTTGGGAAAGTTTGTCAACATGGTAGGATCTCAAGACGGAGAAGAAAAATCATGGGAGGAGAGCAATATGGAATTGAAGTCTGAAATCCAAGAGCTCAAATATCTCATAAAGACAATGATGACCAAAGGAGGTCATAAAAAGACAGGAGAGTCCTCATCTAGGGCGAGTGACTCAGAAGAAGAGGCTGAATTTAAGGGCAAGACTTGGGACAAGAACGATGATGATAGAGGTCTCAAACTTGACATCCCTGAATTCAAAGGAGATATGGATCCGGAAGATTTCTTGGAGTGGCTAAGACAAACTGAGAGAGTCTTTGAATACAAGGAATACGATGACCGGAAACAATTCAAGGTTGCTATCTTAAAGCTTACTAAGTACGCTTCGCTATGGTATGAAAACCTTGTGAAGCAAAGGAAGAAGCAACGAAAAGAGAAGATTAAATCTTGGGCAAAATTGAAGAAGCACATGGTGAAGAAATTTTTGCCAAAAGATTACAATCAAGAAAATTACCTAAAACTCCATTCTTTAACCCAAGATAATATGACTGTTTCAGAATACATTAGGGAATTTGAAAAGATGACCATTGTATGTGATTTAGATGAGAGGGAGGAGTTAAAGGTTGCTAGATTTATTCGTGGTTTAGTACCAACCCTAGCTTCAAGGGTTGAGATTCAAAACTATGAAGATTATTATGATGTGTGCAGGATTGCTTTAAAGTTCGAAAGACATGACAAAGCAAGGAAAACAAGTTCTTATAAAAGCACGAGAGTCGGAGAAGGCTCATCATCATACACTACCACTACCACGCCTAAGGCCAAGGAGGCGTCAAAGGAAGAGGCGGCCGAAAAGGCCAAAGGTAAGTTCAAGCAAGGTATTCCTGATCCTAGAGGGAGTACTATTAGAAGATGCTATAAGTGTCAAGGCTACGGACACATCGCTACGGATTGCCCTCAAAAGAGAACCTTGTCAATTCAAGAACTTCAAGGTATGGTTCCTAACTTTGTTGTACCTGAATTAGTAGAGGAAGAAAAGATTGAAGAAGAAAAGGAGGACAGAAAAGTCGTGGGAGCCGAGAGTGAGGACGAGGGGGATTGTCTCGTAGTACGTGCTTTACATGTGGAGTCCACGATGGAAGGTGAGGAACAAAGGGATAATGTGTTCCATACTCGTTGTAAGGTTGAGGGGAAGAAGTGCGACTTAATTATTGATAGTGGGTCTTGCACTAATGTTGTTTCGAAAACCTTAGTTCGGAGTTGGAGTTGAGTATTAGGGCTAGGGAGAAACCGTACAAGTTGCAATGGTTAGATGGGAACCAAGGAGTACGGGTGGAGAAGCAAGCCTTAATTTCTTTTATCATTGGGCCTTATGAAGATAAACTGTGATGTGACATCGTCCCTATGAATGCTTGTCATATATTACTTGGAAGGCCATGGCAATACGATAGGAACGTTGTACATGATGGGAGAACAAATGTGTATAGCGTTACTAAAGGAAGTACCATCTATGATCTCCAACCGCTGACGAGGTTAAAACCTAGATCTCCTAAGTCAAAGAAGAGTTTGTTTATGGAGGTAGGAGAGGGGTCACCAAGCGAGGAGGCCGCGGAGTCGGGTAAGCGAGATGTTGGGTTGGTTGAGATTCATGGGGGAGATGGTAGTTGTGAGGGGTTGCCGAGCAAGGAGGAGCACGGAGGTTGTGAGGGTGAGAGCGCCGTGAGCATCACGGAGGTCGGAAGCCGCGAGCTTGGGCAGGACGTGAGTGTTGGAGTTCGAGAAGGAAGGTTGGTTGCTAACACCAACGAGCACAAGGAGTCTCGGAGCATGGGTTTGGTAAGTCAAGGATACCGTGTTCTCAACAAATCAAGGGCTAACATGTCCAAGTCTACTCGAGAGTTGCATGATCTTAATTTGAGGTCAAATTCTCAAAAACTGAGAGAGTATGATGCGGGAGCATTAGCAAGGATTCGAGGTCGTGACCCACGACCCAAAGAAAGGTTAAAAATGTTCGATATGGGTTCGATACGGATTTTCAAGTTAGCTTGGGGAGACGTATTAAAGGAACAAAGGAAAGATCCGAGAAGGGATCTTGGAAACCGTGCCCAACGTGTGGGACCACACGGTTAGGATTTCCTAATTTTATTAGGGTTTGTGTGATTTAATTTGTCTTATTTTTATTTTAGTTAGTTAATTAATTTTGTTACTAGTTTGTTACAACAAAGTTGTTAAGGTTGTTACAAGGTGGTTACAAAGTTAGTTATTAGTTAGTTATGAGTTTGTTATTAAGTTGTTAGGGTTGTTACTACAACTTAATCTTTTATTTATTATTTTATCTTTTAGATTAAATAAGGATTATCTTTAATCCATAGGATAGAAATAGAAACCCTAAGAAGAATAGTAGTAGACGGTTTTGGCCGAGTATGTTGAACCGTGTAGGGTTCTTATTTTGTTTCCTATTTCGTTTCTAGTTTGTGACGGATGACCTTACTATAAATAGGCATCCTTAGTTGTTTGTTTTATTCATCTTATTATCAAATTATAAACAAATTTTTTTGTTAAGTTTATCTTACAAAAAACCCCAAAGTATCTGTGTGAGCTTTAAACCCGAAGTATCTGTGTGAGCTTCAAAATAATTGAGAGAATATCTGTGTGAGTTTGATCAATTATCCTATTCATCGACAATCATAATTCATTCATCAAATCCTTTCACAAATCTTTCAAGTATTAAGTGCTGTGCCTTATTACGTCATCAACAATCTTTATTCAAGAAGATCAAGAAACACCAACAAACACCACCACCATTGACCACCGTCCACGGCGAGTCACGTCGGAGCCACCGTCCGCCACCACCATTCATCCTTCGTTCATTCTTTCAACTTTCTTGGTTACTTTTGGTTCTTTACTCGTTCAAGATTGTATTATTTTATTAGTATTTTTATTCCGCTGCAACATCCGTATTTTTGTTGATTATCTTTATTGATTATCACCCCAAATACGCATCATTATGTGTCTAAGTGGGTAGAAGCTATTGCTACTCCCCATTGTGATGCAAAGGCTGTTATTAAGATGTTTAAAAAAATCATATTTCCTCGTTTTGGTGTCCCTAGGGTTGTCATAAGTGATGGAGGTATGCATTTTAAGGAGAAACGCTTAGGTGACTTGTTAAATAAATTTGGTGTCCAACATCGTAGGGGTTTAGCTTATCACCCTCAGACTAGTGGTCAAGTTGAAATCTCTAATAGGGAACTCAAGGAGACCCTAGCCAAAGTTGTTTCTAAGTCTAGGAAAGATTGGAGTCTAAAACTTGATGATGTTTTATGGGCCTATAGAACTGCGTTCAAAACCCCAATAGGAATGTCACCATTCCGGTTGATTTATGGTAAGACTTGTCATTTACCAGTAGAGTTAGAACGTAAGTCTTGGTGGGCTATATGTGATCTTAATTTAGACCCTAATCTCTCCCGTGAGAAACGTTTGTTGCAGCTCAATGAGTTAGAAGAATTCAGGTTGTTAGGCTATGACAATGCCAGGATTTATAAAGAGAAAACAAAGCGCTGGCATGACAAGAGAATCATTAGGCGTGATTTTTAGGTAGGTGATAGGGTGTTGCTTTTTAATGCTCGTATTCGTCTTTTTCCTGGTAAGCTGAAATCCAGGTGGAGCGGACCCTACACCATCACAGCTGTCTCAAAATTCGGGTCAATAGAGTTAGAAACCTCATCCGGTGAGAGGTTCAAAGTTAATGGCCAGTATGTGAAGCACTTCCGCGGAGAGAACGAATTTATTGGTAAGGTTGAAGTTTCTTACTTCGACCCTTTTTCGGATGCTTCTTGACAGGTAAAAAGGTCGTGCGGGACCTCTTAAACCAGCGCTAAACGGGAGGCAACCCGTGTTCTAGTTTAATTTTACGTTTTTTTATTTCCGTTTTAATCCTTGATGAGATTTTGAGTTTCTGCAGGAAAATAAGAGAAATCGTCAGGACAGAGGTCGACCGACCCAATTACTAGGTCGACCGACCTTCTGACGGCTTTAAATTCATTCTGACACATTAAATAAAATCTGACAGAGCAGGTGCAGGACGGAGGTCGACCGACCCAAATATTAGGTCGACCGACCTCGGGTATTTTTTTTTTACGGTTTTTTTTGAGTTAGAGCCTTCAGCCCTTTTGTGTTTGAAAACACAATTATTGCTCACAATTGCTAACACTTTCTGAACCCCTCTATCTCTCTTAAAAACCCTAACCACCCACCTTCTTCATCCTTCACTCATTTTCCTTGCTTTCTTTCAATTTTCTCCATCCAAGGTATGTGTTTCTTAGTTTTTCTCTCTCTTTTTTCGTTTCCTAGCATCTTAATTCTGTTCTAGGTAGTTTTAGTTTGTATTTTTCAGTTTATTTTGGCTCTTAATTTCGTTTTCATGCTTGTTTGTGTGTTTCTTTTTAAGTTTTCTTCTTCCTTTAGGTTTTATAGTCTCAGATCTGTAAAATATGTGTGGTTTTGTGTTGTTAGGGTTAGTATAATTCTTTCTTGCAATTTCTATGCCTAATTTCTGCCCAATTTCAAAACCGCGACATTTTTCTGACACTGTTCACGGTCGACCGACTCAAAACGGAGGTCGGCCGACCAAACTGCAATTTTCCTGATTTTCGTTCTTTCGTTTGGTCGGTCGGTCGACTTAGGTTTGAGGTCGATCGACCGCAGTGATTTTACAGGTGTCTGATTTTTGCTGGTAGTTGGTCGACCGACCTCAGATTGCGGTCGGCCGACCTGTTTTGTTACAGGAACTCTAAAATTTTAAGCGACAGTGGTCGACCGACCTCTCTCTGAAGTCGGCCGACCCAAATTTGTTACAGATGTTTCTGGTTCGCGTTTTTGTTCCTATTTTTGCTAAGAAAATGTTTTAATGTTGCACAAGACTTATATTTTATTGAACTTTTCAGATTCATAATGTCTAGCCGCGGACAAGGCGGAAAGCGCTCCCGCACTTTCGGAGCAAGCACCTCCCGAGGCCGTGCTCCTAGGTCAAGAGGATTGACGGTGCAAGATACGGATAGTCTACCAAACTATCCGCAAATCATCTTCAACACTCCGGCTCAAAAAGCCCGTTTCCTTCATCTTTCCACTTTCTGCTTAGTGGTGGCCACCCGGTTCCTTTGTGTTCCGACATTGCAAGCTTTAGGGTGTCATGATGATGTGGTGGCTTTGCTCAATGGGACGGGTTTCTCAGGACTTGTTACTATGGATGAGTTCACCTTTTCCCTTCTCACTCTTGAGTTCTTTTCTTCCTTTATTTTTGATATTCAAGCTTATAACCCCGGCTATGATAACAAGTGCATTTATTTTCGTTTGTTTAATGAAACATTTTCTTTAACTTTGAATGAATTTGCTCAATTTCTAGGCTTATCTTCTACGGGTCTTACGGGTTACCCCACTGGGTCATATAATGACATGTGGTCCTGTCTTTCTGATTCCAGCGATAGGAAGAAGAAAAACAGTACCATTCACCTACCCGCCCCCCGTTATTATTTGCGTCTTTTGGCCAACACTGTTTTTGGCCGTAAAGAGTCTCAAAATGTTAACAACATTGAGCTCTCCATTTTGTCTGGCTATCTTAATGTCAGACGTACGGGTCAGCAGTTTTATAACACTGCGTATTTGGTCGCCTCTCACTTTATGTCGGTGGGCGAGGGAACTTCCTTGACTACTATTGTTTGTGGTGGGCTAGTCACTCGATTGGCCCGCTCTCTTGTTCCTCAGTTCCCTCGTTATGAGGATGCGATTGACACTCTCTCTCGGTTCATGGACATGGCTTATGTCAAGTCCGTGCATTGGGTGGACAGGAAGGGTTATTGGAAGGTAGACACCTACCTCAGTGATCGCATCCCCATCACCATGGCTCCCCCCATGTTGCCCCTTGATAATTTTCAGGGGGGGCCTAGACCACTCCTCCCATCCTACCGCCTTCCACTTAGAGGAGGCACCTTTAGAGGCCATAGGGTCCTTGCTCCCGGTGCCCACTTTGATGCACCTGGGACGGGGTACCCAACTGATTTTACTGTCCCTCCTAATGTTTATGTTCCTCCTTTTGTTGATGACAGATCTCTCCCACACATGGTGGCGAGCCTTTGCAGACAGTTCAACCAAAAACAGTTGAACGATAGTCTCTACCAGTATCCGGGCTACTCGGAGTATGTTACTCAGGGTAGGCTCCCCACCGGCCCTTGGACTCACCCCACCTGGTACACACCTCTCGCAGGCGGTCGTGACTACGGTGAAGCTTCAGGCTCTGCCTCGGGAACAGGCATAGGGTCTGATGATGAGGAAGAGGAGGAGGCAGAAGGAGAGGGCTCCGAGGAGGAGTTCGACTCAGAGGGCTAGGGACGTGCTTAACCTTACCCTCTTTGGGGTTCGGTTTGGGGAGGTCCCTCCGTCTTGTAAGTAGTTTTTTCTTTTATTTCCCTTTAGATTTCCAGTTTTTCCCTTAGATTTCCAGTTTTTCCCTCCTTCCTCCTTAGACTCTTTTTGTAGTTTCTAGTCTTTTTCCTTTTCCTTTCTTTGTTTGTTTCTTTTCTGCCTATCCCCATTCCTATGCTGTGGATGTATGCTGATGAGCACAATGGGGGCATTGTGCATTTTGGTTTGGGGAGGGTGTTTGCATACTCCTTTGTGAGTCTACAATTGTTTAGGTGTCTTTTGCTTTTCATTCATTTAGGTGTTTTTCTTATTTTCATCCTTTTTCTGTCGCGCGTTCTTCTCTGTCGCGCGTTCTTTTCTGTCACATGTTTTTAGCTTCTAGGTCGAGTCGGAACGGACAAATACGATTTATGCCTCACATATCACTTATTGCCTTGCCTTGCATTTGTAAAAAAATTTCAAGCTAGTCTTTTGCATTATCTACGAGTTTTTTGTTGTTTTCATGCTAAATTATTAGACTTGACTCTCTTCTTGGCAAGCTACTACATATTCTAAGGATTAGAGCTTAATGAATCGGTGACATTCATGACCGATTTCATGTAGGTTTGTGAGTAGTTTCTCCTCTTGAGGCATGTCATTTCAACGTGCATAAGCATGAATTTTGTCTACTTAATACCTATATGCATTCGGGTTTGTGGTTTGGTGACACATGTGGTAGAGGTCCCTTTTTCTCATTTTACCCATAATCCTCACATAGCCAAATTGAATCTTTTAACCCATTTGCTACATCCTAAAAATTGCCTACCCTAGCCGAGCTAGTAATGTAGTGATGGGACTGTTTTAGCCATCCTTTGGTTTGTGCTTCATTGATAAATCTTGATTTTGTGAGAACGGTGGAAAGAAGAAAAAGAAAAGAAAAATATATGGAAAAAAAAGAGATGAGAAATCAAAACAGAAAAAAAAAAAAACGAGTCCGCCTGTTTTCAAGGGTGGTCGGTCGACCTAAATTACAGGTCGGTCGACCACGACCATTGAGCAGGACAGTTCTGAAAAGAAAAAAAAATAAAGGAAGAAAGAAAGAAAAAGAAGGAGAAAATTGGAGAAAATTGTGATTTTTGCTCCCAACTTTGAGCATTGGCATGTTTGGAAAAGTAATGGAAGTGATCTTATAGTATGGATAGATGGTTGTTTGCTCGGTTTAACCCCTCTTCCCATAACTTATTTTAACCCCTTCTTACCTTTAGCCTCACAATCCCAAAATTGCCTCGCCATGTGTCATGGTTATCTAGTGTGGGAATGCATATGTACGGTTGTAGAGATTTTATTCATGTTAGATTGCAGGCATGTTCTTACGGGTCGCAGATAGGTGAGAGTCTCTACTTTTATTTATCTTCTTATCTTTCACATATACATTTGACCCTTTATTTTCATGAGTGTCTCGAGCGTACCGCGAGAGTCCAATTAGAATGAGTCTTGCAAGGTTGAAAGTTTAGCATTTTTTTTCCAACATGTTCAATTCGTTTTGCTCTTGACATTATGCTTGATTATATTTGAAGGTTGCATTAAATTGGTTAGGCATGGTGTTGTGTTTGGTTGTAAAAAGTGTGAAATCCGTTCCATTAGAAGTTTTCTTTTGTTTTGAGTCTTAGTGCTTGCTTGAGGACAAGCAAGGTTTGGTTTGGGGAGTTTGATACTGTGGGGAATATAGCATGTATTCGCCCTAAACTTGAAGGATTATAACGAATTTTACAGTTGTGAATATAGTCATAAGATAATTAAAAACATGAAAAAAAATACAACCTTGGGTCCTTGCTTGAATAGGCCTAAGAACAGGAATTAAAGTAAATTCCCTCCTATAACTTGCACCCAAGACTTTGTTTAAGATGATGTCGCGTGTGCTAGAAAGGCTCTCCAATTGCCTTGCAATATGGGGAGAGTTTTGTGAGGTTTTAGATGTGAGATCTGGGTTTTGGGAAAAGGCAGTTCTCAAAACCCTAATTTCCTTGAGATGTGTTTTATCAGTAAAACAATCAAAGAAGCAGTAACCTGACAAAAGGAGTAGGACTCTCCTTATGTAGTGATTGGGTCGGCCGAACGGGTTGAGGTGAGAGTGGGCTTTTCCCACTCTTACCTTATACCTTTGCGTGATTCGACCCGATTAGCTAAATATTATTTGCGGGTTTTATTTATAAATCGTACACGTGTTATCAGATATTAATGCAGTCGATGTATTAATAATGGTCTGATAAAATTACGATATTGTATAATTACCCAAATTAATATAACTGTTTATATTAATACACGAATACAATATTTAATTAAATATAACCGTTTATATTTAATTTACGAATTAATCATGTAATCCGTGTTAGCTAAAATTATTTAATCCGTATTAAATAATAATCGCAACATCTTATTGACTAATTTAATAGTCAATACCTCTGACTAACTGTTTAGTCGTATTCGGCATAAATGTGACTGTATTTTCATACCTTCACATCTCTCAAACGTGTCCTATAGGTGTGACGTATAGGGACCAGTTGATCACCGCCATCCGTATGACAATAACGTCAAACTTATCTAGCAAGCCAACCGTTATTGATAAACGTGGATCAACTGATAATAATACTGAAGTATGCCCTTGTGATCCTTAAAGAGATTTAATAAGTCATTGTACTTAATTGTCAAGGACACCAGCCCCAACAATCTCCCACTTGTCCGTACAAGGGTATGTGCAATGACGTTATCACACTACATGTGGAGGACACAAGCTCCAACAAACTCCCACTTGTCCGTACAAGTGTAGGTGCGATAACCGATTCTCATATCCTTTTAAAATTTCTCCCACTCAATGTAAGACAATTTGCAAATCCGCATTCGCAAAGGTCGTATCTCACAAGCGATCTGTATCAAGAGTGGTTTCCCCGACTAGAGAGTAACTTAACTGATAAAACGAATCTGTATTCGAGCATGGCCATGCATTTCAGTTACTACTCCTCGAGTGGCCCTGAGAAATGATAAAATCCTGATAAGGGTTTGGATATTTCCCTCAACTCGAATCCTGCCGATATCGCGCAACATGAAATAACCCAGAAAAAATCCTCTTTGCCCCTGTTACGATGACCGTGGGAAAGAAACCAAAGTTACCCAAAATCTCTGCCTTAATCTCAAGAGACAGTTGAAAGTCTAAAGACTCGACTCTAAGGAACACTATGGAGGTCCTATCCACGACCTGGCACCCAATGTTTAAAAACATTTAGGACTCCATAACGTTGTCACGGGGTGTCCTACGAGATATCCGTATAACTCGCCTTTGTGATTGGTCAGTCAGCCGTGTGACTTATGGCTCGTTGAACCCACCATCAACCAACGTCACAAAATGATTACCTGAGTTATCAGCTCAAGTGGGTAATCAAGGACTAAAAACGATGTAATGTAATTCAGTTCACTTTGTGGTGTTCAAAATTGGCGTTCAATTCCACATGAAAAACAAAACATTATATATCATAACAATGAGGTTGAATAGAGTACACGAGAAAATGAATTATTACAAGAATTCATAAAAGAGTACTACAACTTAGGAACACATCTAATTCCCATGGAATGAATGTGCCCTTCATGCTTATCACGTGGTAATGCTTTAGTGAGAGGATCAGCTATGTTATCATCCGTAGCGATCTTATCAATGAAAATCTCCTTTTGCTCCACGTAATCTCTGATTAGATGAGCTTTCCGTTGTACATGTCTAGCCTTGTTGCTAGACTTATGCTCCTTAGTTTGGAAGATGGCACCTTTATTGTCACAATAAACGGTGATTGGGTCATTCGAACTAGGCACTACTGAGAGTCCTTGTAAGAATTGACGCATCCATATTGCTTCCTTAGCTGCTTCCGAGGCGGCATAGTACTCGGACTCAGTAGTAGAATCTGCTGTAACACTCTGTTTAGAACTTTTCCAGCTGACAGCAGCGCCATTAAGAGTAAAAACGAATCCAGACTGAGATTTCGAGTCGTCTCGATCCGTTTGGAAGCTAGCATCTGCGTAACCCGTGGCGCAGAGCGTCGAGTTGCCTCCATAAGTCAATCCCCAATCTTTAGTCCTCCGTAGGTACTTAAGAATGTTTTTCACGGCCATCCAGTGTTGTTCACCTGGATGAGCTTGAAATCGACTTGTCATACTCAATGCATATGCAACGTCTGGACGTGTGCATATCATGGCATACATGATCGATCCTATTGCCGAAGCATAAGGAATCCGACTCATGCGCTCCTTCTCTTCCAATGTCTTAGCTTCTTGAGTCTTGCTCAAGTGAAACCCAGTAGTCATAGGAAGGAACCCCTTCTTGGAGTTCGTCATGCTGAATCTCTCTAAAATTCTTTGTGCCTCTCCCAGATCTTTCATCTGGAAATGGTTTTTCAACCATGCTTTAACCGAAGAAAGGAGAGGTATGTCGTTCCCAATCAAGAGTATGTCATCGACATACAGTACTAGGAATACAATCTTGCTCCCACTCGACTTGATATAGAGACATGGTTCCTCGACTGATCGAATAAACCCATTCTCTTTTATCACTTGGTCGAAGCGATGATTCCAACTCCGTGATGCTTGCTTAAGTCCATAGATGGAACGCTTAAGCTTGCAAACCTTCTTAGGATTTTCTGGATCAATAAAACCCTCGGGTTGTACCATGTACAACTCTTCCTCCAAATAACCGTTTAAGAAGGCGGTTTTAACGTCCATTTGCCATATTTCATAATCGTGAAATGCGGCGATCGCTAAGATAATCCGAATGGAACGTAGCATGACTACGGGTGCAAAGATCTCATCGTAGTGCAAGCATGGCACTTGGGTGAAACCTTTAGCAACTAGTCTTGCCTTATGGATATCTTGTTTACCTTCCACGGCATGCTTTATTTTGTAAAGCCATTTGCATTGAAGGGGACGTACCTTTGAAGGTAGGTCCACAAGATCCCACACGTTGTTCTCATACATGGAGTCCATCTCGGATTGCATGGCTTCTAGCCATAGCTTTGAGTCAGAACTGGTCATGGCACCTTTATAGGTTGTGGGTTCATTACCCTCTAGGAGTAAGACGTCATCCATATCATGTTTCTCGACCATACCAATGTATCTGTCCGGAGGAATGGAGACTCTTCCCGACCTCCTAGGTTCCTCAGGAATATCTACCGCAGCCTCGGTTGAAGGAACTGTTTCCTCCAATGGTTGCTCGGTAGTTGGTTCTTGAACCTCCGATCAAAGGTTCTATTACTCGACTTGTTCTCGAGAAATTCTTTCTCTAAGAACGTCGCACTAGCCGCAACAAAAACACGATGTTCGGTTGGCGAGTAGAAGTAATGACCAAAAATTCCCTTTGGATAGCCTATAAAGTATGTCTTGACCGATCGCGGGCCGAGCTTATCCTCGTGTCTCCACTTGACATAAGCCTTGCAGCCCCAAACCCGAATAAAGGACAAGTTAGGGACCGTTCCCTTCCATAAATCGTATGGAGTCTTGTCAACAGCTTTAGACGGACTTCGGTTAAGTATTAGAGCGGCCGACAATAGAGCATAGCCCCACAATGAATCAGGCACAACGGTGTGACTCATCATGGATCGAACCATATCAAGTAAAGTTCGATTTCTCCGTTCGGACACACCATTTAATTGTGGTGTTCCAGGTGGAGTCAACTGTAGCACGATGCCACAGTCTTTAAGGTGTTGATCAAACTCGTGTGAAAGATACTCACCACCACGATCAAAACGTAGTGCTTTAATCGTTCTTCCCAGCTGGTTCTGTACCTGATTCTGGTATTCTTTGAACTTGTCAAAGGATTCACTTTTATGTTTCATTAAGTAGACATAGCCATATCTACTCAAATCATCCGTGAAAGTGATGAAATACCTATAGCCTTCTCGTGCATTGATCGACATAGGCCCACACACATCTGTATGTATGAGTCCTAATAGGTCGGCAGCGCGTATTCTAACACCTTTGAAGGAAATACGAGTCATCTTACCGATGAGACATGATTCACACGTGCCATATGATTTGAAATCAAAGGCCGAGATAGCTCCATTCTGTATGAGTTGTTTTACGCGTTTCTCATTTATGTGTCCCATACGACAATGCCATAGATAAGTTTGATCTTTGTCACCTACCTTTAATCTCTTGTTATTCACATGTAATATTTTGGTGGTTTGATCTAAAACATAAATTCCATTCATGGAAACTGTCTTGCCATAAATCATATTGTGTAATGAGAAAATACAACTGTTATTTTCTATTACAAATGAAAAACCAAGTTTGTCAAGTGCAGAAACTGAAATAATGTTTTTGGATAAACAAGGAACATAATAACAGTTATATAAAGATAACTCGAATCCACTTGGAAGCTGGATCACGTATGTTCCCCTCGAGACTGTAGCAACACGTGCTCCATTCCCGACACGCAGGTCAACCTCACCCTTGATGAGGGGTTCTTGGTTTCGGAGGTCCTGCACATGATTACATAGATGAGAACCACAACCAGTATCTAGTACCCAAGTTCCGTAACTTGCATGGTTAATCTCAATCATGTGAATAAAAGAAGAAGAAGACATACCAATAGGAGTAACGCGGCCTGCCTTAATATCCTCACGATACACGGGGCATGAGCGCTTCCAATGCCCCCAGTCTTGTGGCAATGGTGACATTCCATGCTAGTATCCTTGCTCTTTGTCTTGCCCTGTGAGTTGCTCGACTCACCTGGCCCACTCTTAGTAAATCCTGACTTCTTAAACTTGGGCTTGCCTACTGTTAGGTCGCCCTGAGCTTTAGCTTTTCCCTTACCCTTACCCTTACTGGAGATCATGAGAACATCCTGCTTCACGCTCCCACTTAATTTCAGATCCTTCTCGGTCTGTACGAGAAGGGAGTGGAGCTCATGAGGAGTCTTCTTCATGTCGTTGATGTAATAGTTGGCCCTAAAGAGGGCGAACCCATCATGAAGCGAATGAAGCATTCGATCAACGATTATGTTCTCACTGATCTTGCAGTTTAGGGCCTCCAGTTTCTCGATATTCTCAATCATGTTGAGAATATGTGGGCTAACAGCTTGGCCCTTCTGGAGTTTCGCCTCAAAGAAGCGACAGGTATGCTCATAAGAAACGATTCTCGGAGCTTTTGAGAATTCGTTAGTGAGCGTGGTGAAAATCTTGTTTGCACCATGGGTTAAGAAGCGTCTTTGCAAATTGGATTCCATTGCATAGATGAGTACGTTCTTTATCGCACCCGCTTCCATGACGAAGTCGCTATGAGCGCGAACTTCGTTAGCTCTAGCTCCAGTTCCTGGGTGTGCCGGAATTGGCTCAGTTAAGTACTTAAGCTTTCCGTCAGCAATGGCAGCATTCCGTAGTGCTGCCTCCCAGTCAGAGAAGTTTGACCCATCATTCCTCAGTCTACTAGACTGATTCATGGAGTCCATGAAGCCTTTTAGCCAGGATTCACGTGCTAGCTTGGCACTTGGCATTGGGTCTTCACCAGCCATTAGTTATACTGCAGTTTAATTGAACGTGTTCTACACTGAAAAAGAAGATAAAAACAAAACCCTATAAGAAACTCATTGTTGTGATTTAAGTCTATATTAAATTGCATTTAAACTCGTAGACTCATGCATTTATATAATTGATCTCCCTCAAGAATTATATAAACGATCCCAAGACTCAATTTCTGTATATTGATAAGCCCACAGTTTGGCTAATTCCACCGTTGGAACTCTTGGTCGATAGATTTCCGTAAATCCTATCTATTAGTCCATCTCAGTCGCTAGATAGTATCGAGTGACCATGATGTTGAGATAAAATAAATCATCTGTTCTCACTAACCCGACGTAGAAGGGGTCATATTATGCCTACCGACGAAGAAGGGATTCATGGGAGTCTGATTTATAAAGACTATTCCAAATTTTTGGTTATACAAGGAAGACCCCATCAACTTTTATTTATCCATTTTAAGTGAACTAATATCTAGCATATGCGTGAATGAATGAAATAAAGTGATGGCTTTGCAATTGACATGTGACATCTATATTGTCACAGAAAACTAACGTGTAACCTCTACATGAGTCAGTTTTCAGGCATGTTATAGGTGGTTTGGTTTTAGGCGGAATATGATGCAAGCTATTATCGATGAAAGCATAAAAATAAATGCAATAAACGTAAATAAAAGTCCTAGTGTGGCCTATCCTACCAAAATAAACATAAAACAACTTGGAATCCACCGTTGGACCCTAGAAGCTTGTCTCGATGTTTCATCTTGGTCTTTGCAGCGGGAGTGAGCATCCGGTCTCCGTCTTTTGTCTTCACAAAATTACTAATTTAAATTACAAATATAACCCTATTTACATTCTAATTTAAATACAAAAGTAATTACATGGCAAAAACCCAAAACGGAGATTCAAGATCTCAAAATTACAAACAAGACTGTGTCCCATCATTACGGTGACACAATCTTCTAAGGCCACACTAAGTTACAACCGTTTGCAAAATTAAATACGTTATAGAAAGCATTCAATAGGCATTCAACAAGACGATAAATAAAATGCATCAACTAAAAATAAAATTCATAATGACATAATACTGTTATTATGATTAACAAATTTTACCAAACCACCTTTACGGGATTAAAATTATGTGATTATACCGTTTTAACCACTTTAATTTTAACAAGTTAATAATCCATTATCTTAAACCGTTTTAAAATAATATGTATCATGCGAGAGTGAACCGTTTCACAAAAATAATATACTATTTCCGTATACAGCATATTACTTTTGGCCAAGGGAAAATAAAACAAGTTATTTTCGGAAAAAATAAAACACGACTGTTACAAGGAAGTGGTCGACCGACCTCAACATGGGGTCGACAGACCTACTGAAAAAAAAAATTTCCTGTATCAGCAGAGAGGTCCACTGACCCATTAAACAGGTCGACGACCTTCTGACAGAAAAAAAAAATTTCCTGTAACTGCAGAGAGGTCTACCGACCCAATAAACAGGTCGACCGACCTCCTGACGATTTTTTTTTTTTTTTTTTATGTAACAACAGAATGGTCGACCGACCTATTAACCAGGTCGACCGACCACAAAACAAGAAACCGAGTTTCTGAAAACGCAAAAGAGAAACTGCCGAAAAACAGAAACCCTACGCGGGTATTGGTCGACCGACCACAATAATGGGTCGACCGACCCACACGCCGGCAGAAATCGATTTTCAAAATTTTTAACCAAAACTTATGAAAAACACAAAAGTAAAATCTCGTGGCCTTGGCTCTGATACCACTTGTGGGGAATATAGCATGTATTCGCCCTAAACTTGAAGGATTATAACGAATTTTACAGTTGTTAATATAGTCATAAGATAATTAAAAACATGAAAAAAAATACAACCTTGGGTCCTTGCTTGAATAGGCCTAAGAATAGGAATTAAAGTAAATTCCCTCCTATAACTTGCACCCAAGACTTTGTTTAAGATGATGCCGCGTGTGCTAGACAGGCTCTCCAATTGCCTTGCAATATGGGGAGAGTTTTGTGAGGTTTTAGATGTGAGATCTGGGTTTTGGGAAAAGGCAGTTCTCAAAACCCTAATTTCCTTGAGATGTGTTTTATCAGTAAAACAATCAAAGAAGCAGTAACCTGACAAAAGGAGAAGGACTCTCCTTATGTAGTGATTGGGTCGGCCGAACGGGTTGAGGTGAGAGTGGGCTTTTCCCACTCTTACCTTATACCTTTGAGTGATTCGACCCGATTAGCTAAATATTATTCGCGGGTTTTATTTATAAATCGTACACGTGTTATCAGATATTAATGCAGTCGATGTATTAATAATGGTCTGATAAAATTACGATATTGTATAATTACCCAAATTAATATAACTGTTTATATTAATACACGAATACAATATTTAATTAAATATAACCGTTTATATTTAATTTACGAATTAATCATGTAATCCGTGTTAGCTAAAATTATTTAATCCGTATTAAATAATAATCTCAACATCTTATTGACTAATTTAATAGTCAATACCTCTGACTAACTGTTTAGTCGTATTCGGCATAAATGTGACTGTATTTTCATACCTTCACATCTCTCAAACGTGTCCTATAGGTGTGACGTATAGGGACCAGTTGATCACCGCCATCTGTATGACAATAACGTCAAACTTATCTAGCAAGCCAACCGTTATTGATAAACGTGGATCAACTGATAATAATACTGAAGTATGCCCTTGTGATCCTTAAAGAGATTTAATAAGTCATTGTACTTAATTGTCAAGGACACCAGCCCTAACAGATACGTGCCTATTTTATGCATTTTATTTATTCTTTTGGCACGTATTTTCTTATATTTTCGTGACTTTTAGTTGCTATTTCTCCCGAAACGGTTTACTTTGGCATTTCTATGTTTTAAATGTAGGAATACGCGGAAGTGGGCAAAACCGAACTTTAATCGTCCTCCAGAAGCTGTTTTGAGTAATAATGCGGAGCAAGGATCCGGATGCACATCCAAGTGTTGTTTATGGGCCAAATTCAAGCTGATACGTACAGGAAAAGGTCGACCGACCCACCAAAGGGGTCGACCGACCTAAGCCCAGAATACGGAAAGCCCAATGTCAACAGAAGCGGTCGACCAACCCGGAAAAGAGATCGACCGACCCAGAAATTGTGTCCGCGTCTTTTATTTCGTGTTTTACTTACCTAATCTTGTAATTAGAACTTATTTAAGGAGACCTAAACACGAAAATTAGGTCAAGCACTCCATGTTAGTCAAAACTCCATAGTTAGAAAGAGATTTTATTCAAGTTTTCATCTTTTGTTCTTAATTCCAATTAAGTTGTAAGTTTGCTACAATTAATCTTTCCGTTTTAATTTAATCTTGTTGTTCATCTTATTGTTGTTTCTTAATTCATGTTTCCCTTTTATTGTCATCTTTAATTATGTTGATTCCTTTTATTGTCATCTTTAATTAATCTTTCCCTTTTATAGTCATCTTTAATTAAGTTTGCTACAATTAAGTTGTAAGTTTGCTACAATTAATCTTTCCCTTTTAATTTAATCTTGTTGTTCATCTTATTGTTGTTTCTTAATTCATGTTTTCCCTTTTATTGTCATCTTTAATTATGTTGATTCCTTTGATGTTCTTAGTTCTTGTTATTGTTAGTTTCATAATTAAAAGTATGCATAGCTAATTCTTGTGATTAGGAATTAGGGGAACCATGGTAAAGATTTGATTTTGATAGTTTAATGATTGAATTACCAATCCTCCATTGTTGTTGGTGAACTAATCCTTAAGATTGAAAGATTATTAGGATTAGTTTAACAACAACTTTGGGATTGCCACATGAACGAAAGTTTAGTGCTTTTGTAGGAACCCTAAGACCGTAAGGATTGGGTAGAATATTGACCTAAAGGTTTATTCTTTGTTCCTTGGGATTGTGTTATTTGGTTATTTTACCTTTCATTGACTTGTTTTAACCATTGGGAACCAAAGTTCCTAATCTCCTTTTTATCTTATTTTAATTCTCTTGTTTATTTTGATCTTTTAGTTGTTAGTTCAAATTATAAATCAACCCCCTTTTTGGTTACTTGCAATAGACTAAAAATTCGCAAACATAATTAACCTTGTCTCCTTGTGGTTCGACCCTTGACTTATCCTATCTAGTTTAAGCTGAGGTTTTATAAATCTTATCTTTGGCACCCCTCAACGGCGGGTGTCAAACTCCAAGGTGAAGGTCCTTATGACACTTGAAACACTTCAGAGGAGCATTAGGTACAGGCACCGGGTCCTTGACCTTAGATGGGTCGAACCTCTTAAACTTCTTAAACTGAGGTACCGGAGGATCAGGTGAAGGGTCAACGGGTCTCTTCTCACGGGAGGAAGTCTGTAAGGAAAAGGGAGCAGAAGAAGAAGCTCTAGTCTCAGCATCTATGGCTCGGATGGAACTCTCTGTCCAAATAGCATCATCATATACCTCCACAAAAGAAGTCGAGTCACGACGAACCATACTCTCGATGCGCGGTCCTAACTTCCCACGGTAAAAGTAGACTCTCTAAGCCTCATCTCTGACAAACCTCGATGCAAAATGAGCAAGTTGGTTGAATCGGTCGGTAAACTCCTGAACTGACATCTTGCCTTGCTTCAAATCCATGAATTCTTTGAGTCGCTGTGATCTGAGCTCCTTAGGATAAAACCTCGTCTCGAGCTTATCCTTAAAAGCCTCCCAATCGAACAAAGGATCAAGAGTGAAAGTCGGTCCGGTCAATGCCCACCATCTATCGGCCTCAAGGGTCAGAAAGTGAGTGGCTAGCCGCACTCTATCCTCTCTACCCACCGAATACATGGTAAAGATCTTTTCCATCTCCCTGAACCACTCGGTAAGAGCTACCGGATCAACCTCGCCTCCATAAGTCTTCACGTGGCTCCTGGACATTTGGGATGCTATCCAAGAGAAGCTACCAGGATGATAGCCTCATTGCCTGGTGGTGGAGGAGGAGGAGCAGTCTCAGTCTGACGTCTTTGGTTCTCAAGCAACTGATGAAGTGCTTGCATTATCGTATTCTCAGCAACAGTGGTTCTCACCATCCTTCAAAAGAGAAAACAGTGTTAACCTAACAATTAACAATCACAAACAGTCTACCACTTGTCCTTAAGTCTACCCAATCTCTCATTCATTATTCAAGTTTTTGGTCAAGTTAAGTTTGGGGATTACATGAGTGCGTCGGGAGCAATAATGCTCTGATACCAACTATAAAACCCCTCGCGAAAGCGGAAAAGTAAAACATACAAAGTACCAAAAATGCAGCGGAGTTAAAACTTTTGACGAGATAAATAAAACATGAGAGGTGTCTTAACAAACTAAACATGCGGAAGATGAAATGAAACATAAATAAGTATATAAGTGCGATACAAAAGCAGCCCGGGATAACATATCCCTACAGGCACAAATACTGAAACGTAAGTCTAAGGTCTAGCTAACGAAAGGTAAAAGTCAACGATGATGGATCATCGCTCGCTAGCCTCAACGTAACCCCCTACATCAGCCCTCATGTACCTACACACAAACAACATGTGCGCCACAGTCAGTGGGGAGTGACTAGAGTGCTCCTAGCCACCTATTGTCAATGACATGTAACACGTAAAACATCCAACATACTCCGACATATATAAAACATGTGAAGCATATATAACAACAACTCATCTTTCATAACATCATGCAATACTATGCAAAGGCTCTCAACCAACTTCGGAAACTATTTGGAAGGAGAGCCGGTTTCCCTTCCGGTTGCCCGGCCGGGGGGTCTTTCAATCCAAACCGTTTACGAAACCGGACTAAAAGTCGTCCAATGCCTTGGACGAGCAATACTAAAATAACCAAGTATCATGCATCTTATAGACAACTAAGGCATGCTCAACATCCAATTATATCAACGAGAGATAGGTCACCTAGTGACTCGACTCTAACAACTATAGGCCAACCAAGTGACTCTACAAACAAGAGATAGGTCATCCAAGTGACTCGACTCTAACAACTATAGGCCAACCAAGTGACTCTACAAACAAGAGATAGGTCATCCAAGTGACTCGACTCTAACAACTATAGGCCAACCAAGTGACTCTACAAACAAGAGATAGGTCACCCAAGTGACTCGACTCTTACTACTATGAGCAGGCCGACAATCGACTCATATATATACCACGACCTTCCCAATCTCAGACTATACAACCCCCTGGTAGGACGACATCAAAAGACTGTCCTAGTCTAAACCTGGCCAGACTCTCGGAGCGCAACGAATCACGATCCCCGATTCGACAAGTGCACAAGGCACCCCCAAGACCCGAACTAGCTAGGAACGAGATATGCCCGAAGGCGGGCAGACAATCTAAGACCTGACCGTGAGGACCAAGCCACTACGGCCAACCAGCTACACAATGCAGTCAAGTGAGAATTCGAGTACTATAGCAGCGCACAGCAGGTTTACACAAATCACAATATGTTATCTCAAAGATATACAAAGACTTCAAACACGAATGACAATCATTTCTTAAATAACTCATCACTAAACATCCATGTAACACTTAGCCAACTTCGGGAACTAATTTGAGGCGAGAGTCGGTCTCCCTTCCGGTTGCCCGGCCGGGGGGTCTTTCATCCTCAAATCCATTACCGAACCCAACATAAGTGCCGCCCAATTTCTGGGGACTTCAAACAAGCATACGAAACATACGGAAAAAGAATCAATCAAAACCGATCAACCGTTTAAAAGTTACGAACGAATTACAAATCCAAAACAAGCTACAGGGGTCCCCAGCCGGTCGGCCGGCTGGTGACCCAACTCAGCTTTCCTTTCAATAAAACGAGAACAGCTCAAAAGGACTCCCAGTCGGTCGGCAGGCAGCCGGTCGGCCGGCTGGGAACCCAATCCCAAATTCTCAACATTACGCAGGCACACCTATTACGCACTCCCAGCCGGCTGGCATGCGGCCGGTCTGCCGGCTGGGAACTCTATTCCTACGTTTTCTAAAAGTCGCAAAACAACATATAAGCACCCCCAGCCGGTCGACCGGCGGCCGGTCGGTCGACCCAGAGAGCCTGTTCGACAAAATTCGCATTTCCAGCCTATACAAAACTTCATTAAATCGATACCAAATCTTGAGAATTACAACGTATGATGTTTACCCACTATTAAAAATCATACAATATCACTATCTAACAGCAAACAAACCCATAACAATCCTCAAAATGATTATAATTTGTATCCGTCGTAAAACATGGAATTTCTGAAAAATAGCATAAGAACATATGAACATCAATAAGGCATGGATTCATCACATAAGAACTTTCCTAAACATGTTACTAAGTCCATTAAACATCAATCTTAAACAAAAATCAGAAACATTAAGAAGAACGCAACAAAACTTGCTATTTTAACAAAAGGCCGAGTTTCTCATTATCGTCACCTTTAAGAGCGTTTCTTCACTTCTAGCCTTCCACTATATACAAATCCTTGTCCGGGTGTCGACACCTACAAACAACGAAAACGGGTTATTTGAGGCTAATTTCGAGTAAACCTCAAAAACAGCCCAGAAATCAACTTTGACGAAACGGAAAAAGAAAGAGATAGAAAGAACGGAAATGAAGAGAGGAATGCGATGGTGAAAACCTTGTGTCAAACGGAGTTGAGATGAGTAAATGGATGATGATTTTGTGAAGGAGAAAAAGAGTAAAAATGGAGAAACCAAGTTACTGTATTATTGTTTTGGTGGAGATGTGAGTAACGTGGGAAAGGGGAAGGAGGTGTACTTTATATTTGACTTGAGTCGGGTTTGTAAGATGTAAGGAGCGGAAATTCTTAAAACGTAAATTACCAAGTAAACGTGACATCTTTAAATTAAACAACTCAAGACGAACTTAACGGCATTTCTTAAAATAAAACTCACGACTTATAATTAAAATATTATTAAATTCCGTAAACTACTTTTAAATTATTAAAATTACTTTTATAAAAATACGGGATGTTACAGTCCGTCTGCGCGTTTTAATGTTTTATGATCATTACGTGGCTAGTCAACCTGAAGTAATTGAAGCTGGAGATTACGAAGGAGATCTGGATTCTTCATCTTCGTCATCCGAAGATAATTAAGTATTGTAAACTTGTGTTTGATGTTTGATGTGTTTCGTTAATGTCTAATGTATACTATGTTTTCATCAAGTTTTAGTTACGATTTATGTTTTATGTGCTTTTGTTCATGTCCGATGTAAGCTATGAGTTCCTAATAAATATTAAAATATGCATAACAAAACTAATAAACTAATAAAGAAGTCCGTACACGAGAAAACTAACACAGTCCGTACATAAGACAACAAATAAAGTCCATACATAAAAAAAACTAATAACCTACGTCCTCATCATCATCGTCCTCCTCCTCCTCCTCCTCCTCATCATCATAAGTAGGAACATCCTCAGCGTCATCCTTCGTTATGTAGAACCGCTCCATATCATCGACCAAGCTTCGCACGCACGACCATTTTTGGTCGGGGTCCTGACTATAAATCTGAGAGAAATGACGGCTAAGAGCCCGGCCAACCTCCGGCTCCTCGGGGAAAGGGGTTGAGCGCATCTGAACACGGCGTGCAGGGGGGTAGAAGTGTGGGTGGGAAATCTTCTTGAACCAACTCATGTACCGTGGATCACACTGAAACGGCATCAAAATCCGGTCATGCCGCTGTCTCAACGGAATCTCAGCCTCTCTCAAACCCCAATCCAAATCAGCAGCATCACCGTACGACAGCTTGTAACCCTGAGCCGCCTTCGCCGGACGACTCTCGGCAGCTGGGACCCACATAGGGTTCGGGTGATCCTGAACATAGCCAAACTGACGGAGACACCTATCAGGCTGGTACGGCTCCACTATATCCATAAACCTGATCACCCCCAGTAGAGCGTACTCCGACAACCCCTGTATGGGCTAGCACCGTAAGGGAGCCACGTCACCTGCTCCGCCCTCAGCCCGTCCAACCTCTGCCTGTGCTGCTCCAACAACCCCTCATCTCCCCTAAACCTATGAACTCGTGACCAAGCCTCGACAAGTGGTCGTCCGTCAATATAATATCCCGAGTGAGGCCTGAACGCCGGAAAGTACTCGTATATCCAAGCCTGGAGCAACGGCAGACAACCGCTAACCCCAGCTGCCTCCCTACGCGAAGCCATCCCCAACTGTCGATACAGGTACGCCAATGTCGCGGCCCCCCAAGCATAACCGCGTATATCATCTAAATCATCAAACAGCGGCAACATACGAGCGACAACCCGATCGCTGGACTTGTCGGTGAACAAAGTCTGTCCAACCAACAACATCATGTACGCCCGTAGGGAGTCCTGCTGGCTCCCCTTCTCCGCGACATCCATCAACTTCCTCACCAAAATCCCCCCACCCCTGTAAATGGGTGCAGTCACGGCCGCCACGTCGATACCAAACAAGGCCGTGAACTTCCCCTTCACACCAATCTCCCCCCTCGTACCCTCGTCCATAACCCCTAGCGCCATCCACCTGTATGCCGAGGATCCTGTGAACGTCGTGCAACAGTATCGTAATCTCACCAAACGGCATGTGGAAAGTGTTGGTGTCCGGCTGCCACCTCTCGACGAACGCACTGATAAGGTTCTCATCCAACCCGGTGGTCAAAGAGGTCCTAAGATGATCAAGCCCGCTCTCGCCAACTCTATCCATAACCGAAGAGCGGACCCTCAGCTTACTCATCTTCTCCATAGCGCCCGGCCTCTCGTAACACGTGATCCACTGTCTCGCGCTCCCCTCATCCGTCCAACTACTGCGAGCTACGTGGCCACCGAAGCTACGTAGGACAGTAAGTACAGACGGGCCCCCCTCAACCGGACCTTGTCGACGCCAGGAAAGATCCGGAGTCTTCTTCCTCCCGCCCGTGCTACTAGAGGGACCACCCTCCACAAATGGCCTATATCGGCCGCTACCATCACGTACGATCACCTTAACTGGTCGATCGGCTGCCTCCTCGTCCAAAACCTGGGAGTCATGCTCCTCCTCCTCCTCAACCTCGTCATCATCATCATCATCATCATCATCATCCTGTCTCCCGACCCTAAACTGCTCCACCTCCTCGTCCTCCGAACTACTAACTCGGTCCCTAAAAAAAGCCCTCGGTAGCTGAAGCTCGTCCTCGGGAGTAGGGTCGGGAGACCTTATTAGGAGACCCTTTCCCCTACCCCTACCCCTACCCCTAACTCCCCTACCAGCCCGTGGCGCTGCTGCTGGTTGTGATGTTATCGGGACACGACGCTTAGACCCCGTCACTCTTCGGCCTGCGGTACGGCCAATTGCAAGCATGATATCATCTTCATTGTAAGACATCTGGAATTACGAGATTACAATAACGTTAAATTAATATAATTTAACAAATTGTCATAAAAATACTTAAATAATAAAAAATAAAATATAAAATATAAAATACACAAAATTATCAAAATTATCAAAATTAAACAAATTTTCATAAATAACTAAAATAATTCAAAATTAAATAAAATTAACAACTTAAATAATTTAAACTATGCATTAAAATACAAAATTAACAACTTTTTATACAATTAAATACAAAATTAATATCTTTTAATGAAAAAATAATAAATTTTAACTATTAAAATTTAAAATATACGGTTAAAACGCAAAAAAAAACCCGAACCATGGAGGGACATGTGGATTTCACGTCCAAACCATGGAAGGACGTGAAATCCACACGTCTCTCACCCTCACCAACGTGCAGATTGCACGTCCATCCCCATGACCAACGTGCAGTTTGCACGTCCATCCCCATGACCAACGTGCAGGTTGCACGTCCCTCCCCCACTAGGCCGTGTATTTTGCACGTCTTACCCAAGCAAAGCTGCGCACAGTTCACGTCCTACCCATGAAAAGACGTGATTTTTCACCGTCCTCCCCTCCTATGGACGTGCAAATGCAACGTCCTATACCACTATGGACGTTGATTTTTCACGACCCTACACCCTGTTTCTCTTTCTTCCCAAATCAATGCAACTACAACTACAACATACATCAATAACAACAACAACAAACAATAACAACAACACTAATAACAACAAGAAACAATAACAACAACACTAATAACAAAAACAACAACAAATCAGAAATTGAAGTACAAATTGAAAAATCAACAAAGTGAACAACATCAATCACGAATTTACACAACAACAACAACAACTACTATTACTAGCCTAATTAACATCACATTATACAAATAAAACTAAATTAATTTAAAAAAAACACTTACCTTTTGAAATTGGTTCGGCGGTTGTCGTGGTGAAGCAGCGGCGACGGTGGTGGTGTCGTCTGGTCGTGCGCTGGTGGTGTGTTGCGGCGATGTGAAGCGGCGGTGCGAAGGCGGCGGTGGTGTGCTGCGGCGGTGGTGTGAGATTTAGGAGGGAGAAGGGTCTTTTGAATTAATAATGAAGGAAGAAGAGAAGTAAGGGCAAGTTGATAATTATTATGAATTACGTCGACGATTTTTCGCAAAACGTCGACGACCTTTCGCGATTCGGTTATTTAATCATATTAAATGTTTATCATCTACTTAACTACATTTAGCTAAGTTTAGCATTTATGTAATTATATCAATATATAATCACATTTCTCAGTACTATCCAATAGGTGTGACCTTTAGGGATCCGCTGATTATCGCCATCATATGACAGTAACGTCAAACTTCTAGTGAGCCAATGGTTACCGATAAACGTTAATCAACTGATTAATATACTAAGTATCCCTGCGTGATCCTGTAAAAGATTTACTCAAATAATCACACACTGTGGAGAACATTTACTCCAACACCTCCCAGTCCGTAAAGTTGGACCCATCATTTTTCAGTCGGGTGGACTGATTCATGTGGTCCATAAAAGCCTTAAGCCAGGATTCTTTTCTTAGTGTGGCACTAGGCATAGGGGCATCATTATGACCAGCCATAGTATTTGCAGTATTATTGTTTTGTTTAGGTGAATTCTACACTGTAAAGAAGAAATTAAAACATAATAAGCATACCATCGTTTTGTAAATAGTCTAGCAAAAACAGTTTAATGCGATGACTTTAGCATTTATATAATTGATCTTCCTCAAGAACTATATAACGATCCCAAGACTCAATTTTAGTAAATTGATAAGCCAACCTCTTTGCAAATTCTACATTTAGAATTCTTCGTCGATAAATTTCTGTAAATTCTATCTTTAGTCCACCATAAGTCAACAACTACTACTTACCCAACGTAGAAGGGGTCATATCGAGAGTAAGGTCCTATATGCCTGGCGACGAAGAAGGGATTCATAGTAATTTGACTTATAAAAGACTAATATCAATTTTAGGTTATAGAGGAAGATTCCATCATCTCTAATTTTAATTCATTTAAGTGAACAAATATCTAGCATGCGAGAATGAATAAACTAAGGTGATGGCTTGAAGGAAAAAACGTGTGACATCTTTATGTCGACACAGACTAGTATACATACTATACGAGTCATATTTCATGCAATTTAGGTGGTTTAGTTTAGGCGGAAAAATGATGCAAAACAAACATGTGAATGAAAAACAAAACGGAATTAAAACAAGTCCTAGTGTGACCTATCCTACCAAAAGAACAAAAATACAACTTGGAATCCATTCAGCAATGGACCCTCGAAGCTTGTCTTAACTTGATATTCCTTCTTGGTGATGTAGTGGGAGTGAGCAATCCGATCTCAGCCTTGGTCTTCTTATTTACATTTGAAGAATTACATAATAAAATTCTATTATTACATTCTAATTCCCAAAAACGTAAAAAAATATTACACAAGGGAGATTCGAGATCTCATAAATACATCACAAATTATGCTTCCTTCATTATGAAAACATAATTTACTAAGGCCACACTAAGTATTACAAAATACAACTGATTGCGAAATTGTAAATAAAATCATTCATTCATTCAACAATATAATATATATAATGCATCATACTAATTAAATTAATCTTTCAAGACATAACTCCATAATTATGTAGAGTAATATACCCAAACCACCATTTATTGATTAAAATTATGTGATAATTACGTACTTATTCTCATAATTTATTTTTTTTTTTTTTTTTGGTAAAAGGTAAGTATTATAAATGATCAAACAACTGTTTTAAGTACAAACTCGGCTAATGTTAGCAAGGAATGTCGCATCCTTACTAGACATTTTGCCTGTATTAAGATTGCCATAATACATAATAAGATCTTTCCTAAGCTGAGCTCCTAATTTTTCTGGTCTGATCAAAGTCCCATCCAGACGTCCCTTATTTCGTTGCTGCCAAATCATGTATATCATGCCATTCATAATGCCATTCAGGATGGCTCTCTTCATTCTGGTTCCCTTCAGTTTCAGTCTCCATTGCTGATCCATATTCCTAATGATCCTGTAATGTGTTCATTCCTCAACATACGCCACCAATTTCGAGCTATAAAGGCAATTAAAGTATAGATGCTCCAGAGATTCAGTCTGATTAGCACATATACAGCAAAGATCATCTGCTACCAGCAGTAGTCTGTGTAGTTTTTCTTTAGTGTTCATGGCATGATGTCTGCCATACTGTGTTTTGGAATAGTCCATCTGTTCCAGACAAGTGAATGCCACTCAACCACTGCTCCCTTGTCTCTAAGCCATTGATATCCTTTAGCAACAGTGTACCCCATACCCCCCTGCACATTCCAGTTATTAACTTGCAAACCAGCTTTCAATTCCTCTTTAATCTTGCATACCTTTCTCCACCCATAGCTTGTGTCTGGTTTTGGTTGATAGTCATGCCAATTAACTCCTTTTAAGTAGCTGTGATGTACCCATTGAACCCACAGTCTAGTAGGTTGAGTGTACACCCACCACGCCAGCTTGCCAATTGCTGCCTTATTCCATGTGTCACTCTGTTTAATGCCCAAACCTCCCTCTGTATAGGGTCTGCAAACCTTCTGCCAAGCTACTAAAGGAACTCTATTGCTCTCCACTCCTCCATCCCAAAGATATGCTCGACAAATTTTCTCAATATGTTTAATTATACCAGATGGTATAATGACAATTGATGCCCAATATTGATGAAGTGTAGTCAGTACCGCTTTGATGAGTATGAGTCTCCCAGCATAGGAGAGTTTCCGCACTCCCATTCTCCTTATTCTATCAGTGACATTATGAACCAGTGGCATACAGTCTTGGATAGTCAGTCTAGAGGGTTTGATAGGCACTCCCAAATACCTAAAAGGGAGGGTTCCCCTTAGGCACCCAGAGACCTCGAACACATCATTTTGCACAACAGAACTGATCCCACTGAAGTATACATGAGATTTTCCTTTACTGAGCTGGAGCCCTGATGATGCAGAGAAAGTAGCAAAAGTACGAAGCAAAACCATGATTGATTGAATATCGCCTTTGCTAAAAAGAAGCAGGTCATCTGCAAACATCAAGCTAGTTAGCTTCATATTCTGGCACATAGGGTGATACTTAAACTGATGAGTGGATGTGGTATGCGCAAGTAATCTTGATAAGTACTCCATACATATAGTGAATAAGAGAGGAGACAAGGGATCCCCTTGTCTTAAACCCCTCTTGCCTGGGAAGAATCCAAAGTTATCTCCATTCAAACTGAGCGAGAAACATGCAGTTGAGACACATTGCATAATGAGATTGATGAACTGTAGAGGAAAATTAAGCCCGAGGAGCATTTGATGCAAGAAATTCCATTCCACGGTGTCATATGCCTTTTGCAAATCCATCTTGAATAGACAACGAGGAGTAACTTTTTTCCTATTATATTGTCTAATAAGATCTTGAGAAATAAGAATATTTTCCACTATGCTTCGTCCTTTGATGAAACCTCCTTGAGCAGGGTTGATCAATTCAGGTAAAACCTTTGCCAGCCGAGTACATAAGAGTTTGGATATGCATTTATAGATAACATTACAACAGGCAATAGGTCGAAATTGGGTGACTAGAGCCGGTCTATTAACTTTTGGAATCAAGGTAAGGATAGTAGCATTAATTTGTTTTAGAATCTTCCCATGCTTGAAAAAATCTAACACAGCATGACTAACCTCCTCACCAATTATGTGCCAACTGTCTTTGAAGAACTTGCTTGTGTATCCATTAGGGCCAGGCGCTTTATCATTTGGTATACTGAACATAACGTCTTTGATTTCCTCCTTAGTGATGGGCTCCATAAGAGTTTGATGGTGCCCCTCATTACATTTTGGCCCGTATCCCATCACCCTAGAACTGACTCTTTTAGTTTCCTTTTGTCCACCTAAGAGCTCCTGATAAAATTTCAGAAAAGCTTCCTGGATTCCAGTATTGTCACTATGAGTCTGGCCATGTTGATCAGTTATCTGGGATACTTTATTGTGTGCTCTGCGTGCTTTAATGGACCCATGAAAATATGTTGTATTTCGATCACCATCCTGCAGCCACTGAGCTTTAGCTTTCTGTTGAAGAAAAGCTTGTTGTGCCTTATTAACAAACACCAACTCCTGCCTATGTGATCGTTCAGCATTAATGAGCTCCTCGTTGCCTGGATGCTGTACCAATTTTTTCTGCATCTCATTCAATTCCAGTTGCATTACCGCTGCTTTGTTCTCAATTGCAGAAAACTTATGTCTGTTCAGTTGCTTTAGAGGCGCTTTTAATCTTCTTAATTTGCTCACCACTTGAAACATAGGAGTACCTTCCACTCTATCTTCCCATGTCTGACTAACAATCTCCTCAAAATTAGATGCAAGTCCCCACATATTGAAATATTTGAAGCATTTCTTCCTCTCCTGATTAACAGACCCATTTTCTGAAATCATACATGGTGTATGATCAAATAATCCCTCTGGTAAAAAGTGGGCTGTATGATGAGGAAACTCTTGCAGCCATTCTTGGTTGACAAAAACCCTGTCCAATCTACTATACACAATGGTATCAAAAGGTTGCTTATTATTCCAAGTGTAGTATGCCCCCGAAGACGGGCAGTCTACCAGTTCACAGTCAGCAATACTATCACGAAAAGGAATTGCCTCGGCCAAGGAGAAACCCCCTCCCAAACGCTCCTCAGGGACCATCACACAATTAAAGTCCCCTCCTATCAACCAAGGACCACTGACAGAATTAGCAATGTCCTGCATATCCTTCCAGAGCCCCTCCCTCTCTGCTATATGATTATGGGCATACACAAAAGTTACCATATAATGAGCACCCGAGCTTAGTTCTTGAACGTTGCTATGAATCAATTGATCAGTATACTTTAACACTTGAACCACACATTGGGTTGGATCCCACAGTAGCCATATCCTACCACCAGGATGCTGACTATTATTAGTTGTAATAGACCATGTATGAAAACTATTTTGTATAACTGTAGAACTATTATGGGTCTTGACTTTAGTCTCTAGAAGACTAAATAAGCCAAATTTATTCAAATTCAGAAACGTATGTACATCCTTCTGTTTATTCCTGTCATTCATACCTCTTACATTCCAGAAGCCTAACTTCATTAAGCAACTGAGGAGGATATGTTACCTTTTCCTGCATTACTAGTAGTTTCTTTCACCATAGATGCATAAGAGGAACTACTCACTGTGGTTGCTTCCACTGCTGGTATCTCCGGTGGTTCAGTCTCTTGTAGTACCTCAAATGAGTTGCTTTGAGGCACCGCCTGCTATAGTGCTGGTAGCTGTGAAGCATTTCTCATTTGTACCGAAGGTTGTGGCAGTGCAGACTGTTGCATAGGCTTCTGTTGAACTGGTATGGTGGGCTTAATTCTCCATTCCTTCTTCTGTTGGGGGCCTGTTGGCACAATACCTCTACAACCATGAGCATCATGCCCCATCTTTTTACATTTGGAGCAAATTAGTGGCTTCCAGTCATACTCCACATCAATATGCATCATTTCTCCCTTCTCATCTCTAAATTTAACCTTAGAGGGCATCACTTGACCCACTTTGATTTCTACCATAACACGAGCAAAACCAATTCTAGTTTTAGCATTTGTATGTTCATCTTTTTTCACATACTTGCCTATCAACCCTGCTATCTTTTCAATGCTGCGCCCCCAGAATTTCAAGGGTAGATGTTGAAGTCTAATCCAAGTAGGTAGGGTTTTCACATCTTCTTTTTCTAACTTAACATCAGCACACCATGCCTTCAAAACAACTGGCTTATTATCAAACATGTAATAACCTCCATGTAAAACATTCTGCTGATGTTCGGCTGTCTCAAATCGCACTACAAAGATTCCATTATTCATAAACGATATTGTTGAGATCTTATGCTGCCTCCATATACGTCTAAGATACCCTTCCAGAATTGGGCTTGGTGGATTGGCTCCCACCACATACCCATACACTGCAGTACTCCAATATTGTATTTCTGCATCACTATCATCAACATCAAGTTGCAGAATAGGTTCCTCTGGTATCTCCTCCATGGTCCTCTGTTTTCGTCCCGAAACAGGGATCCACTCATCTTTTTCCACCGCAGTATGTGCAACCTCTGGTTGGACATTATTATCATCTATAATACTATCCAACTCATCCCGAGAGACTTCATCATCAGTCTCCACATTAAACGGCGGCACGCCTCCCATGACATCTTGTATGCTTTTCTCTTTTGATGCAACCTCCACATCCGGTATTGCTCTTTTCCCTTCCTTATGCAATTTCCTACTGTGTTGTGATTTTCGAGTGGTAATGAAAGAAGGTCTTGGCGATGTCGGAGACGAAGATCTGGCCATGATGCCTCAAAATTCGCCTGCTAATCGCCTCCAGAGCCTCTCTCTAGGGTTTCTTTTTTATCTCGATTATTCTCATAATTTAATCAAACAGACATATTCATATTATCGTATAATATGATTAATCCAACATTATTTTAAACCGTTTTAAAATAATTTAGGTATCAAAACTTGTGAACTTTTTCACAACAACATGTATACATTATCCTTATAATTCATAACAAAAAAAACAAGACGAAAACAACCCGTAAAAATCAGCCGAAAAAAAATAAATAATAAAAAAACATTCTGCTCGGATTTTTTTGTTTTTTTCTCGCGTGAACATTACCGCCAGACGTGAACAGTACCGTTTTTTTATTTTTATTTTTTTTATTTTTTTTTAAAAAAAAACATATGAACTTGAAAAATAATGTCGGGTTGCTAAAATACAAGATCGATAACATTCAAAATCTAATCCTTATTAGACATTGATATAATCTTAATAATTCAAATTAACCTCTTAAGACGAATATCAAGATTATCATGGGATCGATTATTTAACAAATTATTTCGTTCAAGAACATTCATGACGATTCCCTTTTACGTTTTAACTCAATTCTTATTAAATTAAAACATCTACAAATTTATTATTTTGTCATCTTAACTGATTAATACAACAACAATAATAAATAAAAAAAGGAAAATGAAAAACACAAAAAAAATATGTCTCGGCTAAGAAAATTGCGACGACTGTTTTTTTTTCTCAAAACGTTTATGAAAATCATACAAAAATAAAATTCGTAAGCCTTATGCTCTGATACCACTTGTGGGAAAATATCTTTATATATTCTCAATTCTTTATATGCAGGATTATAACAAATTTATAATGTATGATTTATAGTCATAAACGAAGAACAAGATACAAAGATTGGGATCAAGAATTAACCTTCTGTCCTTGCAAAAGCCTAAGATCAGATATCAAAACAGATATCCTCCTAACCGTTGCACCCAAAATGTCCTGAGAAATACCCTTTCATGAGCTAGAAATTGCAAAATTACCTTTAATTTTGTGTAAAATGAAAGCTTGAGAGAGAGAGAGAGGAGGAGGGAAGTAGTCGTGTAACTCGTGCGCTTTAAATGCAGAGTGAATGTTCTATTTATAGCTGCAAACAACCTTGTTATTAGACATCAACTAGGATTCCCCAAATCAGTATTTGGTTCTACCTACAGCACTTCATAACAACTGAACAACTTAATAATTGCTCAGACCGAAATTCTATCTTTATAGAATCGGTTATATCGCTCTCTCTTGTGTAATGTTTTATCTTATAAATATCTTATATTTATAATCTACTAATTAAATATAACCTTTTATATTTAATTAAACGCAATTTATTTTCGCAGTACGTTTTTTACTCAATACAATACCTTTTACACCAAATTTTCCATTTGTTGCCCTTTCCTAGAAAAACCTAAAACCTAATTATCTCTTCCTTCTCTCTAATATTGAAACATTTACCATCTTCCACCCACAATTATGAACGATTATTCAAGTATTCAAGTGACGAACAGCTAATTAATAAATTAATCTATTATTACTTAGTAATTTGGTTTTTTTTAATAATATATTTTCTTTTTAAATTAGGGTTTGTTCATCCACATGAAAAAAAGAATCATTGTCAATTATTTAGAAACGAATTGACATGCTTAATACTACGTAGTACTTCAATTGATTTAGAAATCAAATCAACATATGTTAATTGCTTAATAGTCTTTGTCAATTAGTACTAAACTACGTATTTCATTAATTTGGGTTTTTTCCGAATTGACATGCTTAATACTACCTAATTATTTTTTGTTTCTTTTTTCGTTTTTTTCAATATATTCTTAATTATTATGTTATCTTACGTTAATTTTCGCGCATATTGTTTTTATAAAATTACTCGTCGTGAAAATAGGGTACAAAAATTTAATAAAATAATAAAAATAAAATAAAACTAATAATACTTATACGATTAATATTCGCAGTACACATTTTACTGTATTGAGTAAAAATGTACTGAGAAAATAAGTTACTTTTCGTAGTACACATTTTGATATGGGGGAGAAAACATTAGAGAGACTAGAGAAAGAAAATGAAAAGAAAAATGAGAGGGGCAAAATTGTTAACAATGTACTGTATTGAGTAAAATGTGCACTGCGAAAATCAGGACCCTTAATTAAATCATTTAATCTTTATTAAATAATTTCATTACACATAATTAAATATAACATTTTATATCTAATTACGAATTAACATTTTAATTCGTCTTAGCTAATATTATTTAATCAGTATTAAATAATTATGTCATCATTACATTGACTAACCGTTTAGTCATATAGGGTATCAATATGATTACATTTTCATCTAATCATATCTCTCAGATTCTATCATTTAGGTGTGACTCTTAGGGACCGGTTGATTACCGCCATCTGTATGACAATAACGTCAAACTTTCTAGCAAGCCAATCGTTATTGATAAACGTGAATCAACTGGCTAAATACAAAGTATACCCTGCGTTCCTTTAAGAGATTTATACGTGTTGTCGCACTAACTGTTGAGGACACTAGCTCCAACAAATTATTACCTACAGCTAGAACCTTTCCAGCTTTTAGGTCAGCCAAGTATTTCGGGCAATTTCTCTTCCAATGACCAATCCTTGTGCAATAATGACACTTATCTTCAATCTTTGAAGATGATGTAGAAGCACCTTTCGAAAAGGTCTTTCCTTTGAATGGTGTGATCATGGAGATCTTCTTGTAATTGCCTTTTGAACCACTCTTCTTCAACTTCCCTTTGCTCATTTTCTCAATGTCGAGCATGTCTTTCGTGGTACTTCGAATAAGTCCCATTTCCCTTTCCGCTTCTGAGAGCACATTAAGGGAGCGAAGAATTCAATCTATTATGAGAGAGTCTGGAACTTCCGTCCCTTGTACTTTCAAGGTTTCGGATGGCACAACCCTTTTGAGCACATAAGAACTCATAATATGGCCCTTATCCAAGTATGGGTCAAAGAAGGCGGAAGTCACCCCATGTAGTAACATCCTAGGAGTTTGTGAAAACATATTCTTAAGCTTGGTGTAAATCTCATTTGTCGTGCTTAGGTCAATCATTCTCCTTTGGAGATCTGGATCCATGGAGAAAATAAGCATGTGCTTAAGAATGTTTGACTCTTTCATATAGGCTTCATAGGCCTCACGAGTCGTAATCGTGGAATGAGTGGTGGGAGCGGGAGGAGCGACTTCGGTAAGGAAACGAATCTTATTGTCACCTTCCGCAGCAAAAAGTAATTGTGCTTCCCAATCTTTAAAATTGGTGCCTTGCTTCTCAAGCTTGCAACGATCCATGAAGGATCGAAGCCATGATACATTCGTGAGAGGTGGAGCGTTGTTAGCCATTTGATAATTGTTGAAAAACGAACTACAAATGAAACGAAGGAATTAAAATACAATTATCGTTTATTTAAACTTGTAAATATTAAACAAGTTAAACATCTATTTAATGATCTCTTACCCAATTAAGTAAATGATTGCGAGACCCAAATCCATACTAACTCGGGCACGGTTTAGCCGATACATCCCTCGTTAATATAAATTCGGTGGATTAACCTTTAATCGATTCAACCTTAGAACTCTCGGTTAGGGATGGCAACGGGCCGGATCTGGATAGGGTCCAATAGGATCCAGATCCGTTTTTGTCAGTAGGATCCAGATCCGACCCGGATCCAACGGGTCCAAAAAGGTCAGATCTAGATCCGGACCCTGCGGATTCGGGTAGGATTTGGGTTATCCGCGGGTCCCATGTAAAAAAAATTGAATTGGCAGCCACAACCACAAATCCTCAATTTTTTTTATCTTCATTGTCACCTAAGCTTTCCCAATAAATAAGGTAGAAAGTCCCACAAATTTAAAATATTACGATTTTAAAAATTATATTCTTACAAAATAAAAGTCCCACACTTAAAGTCTTACAAAATGGGCAGAAATTTAATGAGGAGTGAAAGAAATCTAATAAGTTGGTCAGAAATTTGCAAACACAAGAGTGTTTGCAAATCACTTCGCAAAATCCAACAACAATCCACTTCGCAGCTGCAACTGACGATACTACAACTCCATAGGCGGCTACAATCGAAAGGGGAGGATGATTTCTTGCTCAAGCAAGGGTCCGAGAGTATGTGCACCTTTGATATGGTTTGAAGGGATTGGCGGCATCGACTGGCGGCGATGGACTTTCGGCAGGCGGCAGAAGAGATCAGAGGATTTTGGTTTTAGGGTTTGGGAAGCGTTTGAGATGATTGAGAGAAATTGAGAGGCACTGAATAAGTGATTAGAAACTTATAATTGAGTTTGAGGCCCACTGGTCCATTAGACCATGCAAAAATACGGAATTCCAAAATTTTTTTTTATTTAATATTAAAAACGGGTCTTAGGGTCGGATCCGGGTCTTATCAACAAGATCAAGATCCATATCTGTTTTTAAACTCAGGAATCCAGATCCGATCCAGATCCGACGGGTCCAAATTATAAGGATCCAGATCCGGTCCAGCAGGGTCGGGTCTTACGAATTTGGACCGGATCCAGGATTCGTTGCCATCCCTACTCTCGGTCGACAAGAATTACATTAATTCTTATCTATAGCCCAAACTTATTACCACTACGGTGGCTCGGAATACCTTCGTTGAGATCGACCAAATTTTGAGATTGTAATCATATTACCCCTCTTCTCCAACGTAACAAGTTTAGCACCATGGTTTAGCCGAGCCTAGCTACTTCCTTATGAAGAAGGTACTTCATGGGTTCTCTACTCATTGGTAAGGCTATGTCTCAATATTTGTTTACATAAGAGATCTTGTCAATTTATTATCTATCTCCTTTAAGTGATCTAATTCGGTGAATTCTCGATAAATTAATTTACACGGTCGATAAACTCGATGAATATGCATGATATGGAATGACGATTTGGCTATGCATGGAAACATATCAAACATAAATAAAAGCACAAAAACTTAAAAGTATAAATAAATCCTAGTATGACCTTCCTAAAATAGAAAATTAAATTGAAAATTACAAATTCGGAAACCAACTCCTTGGTCCCTCAAACTTCACACGCGGCATGCATCCCAAGGCAAACTCCGTCTTGGTCGGAATTCCTTTCCGAAAGGCACCGTCTTCAAGGATCTCCAAAATTAAAAATTACAAAATTTTATATCTATTTTATACATTATAAAATAAAATAAAGCAATAAAATAAAGTTATACGATATCACATTAAATTACAACCGAATCGACAACCCTTACATTATGGGAATTACCGATTTAAAAACTAAGGTCATACTAAGGAAAAATACATAATTCCAAATTACGTAAATTAAATTATGACATTCATAAATAAATAAATATTTAATGCTTATGAATATGCAACTAACATGTCAATCCTAAGGCAAATCGTCCTATTTAAACATAATTTAAATATTGTTATCATAATAACATGGTTTTATGGAATTGCGTGATTTTAACATTTATAATCACTTAACACTACGTGAATCAATATTCACGTTTAAGTTAAACATCCTAACACTTTTAGGTTTCAAAATTTAGTCTTACTCAAATTTTGAACATGACTTAACTTATTAAATACTCCCTCCTATTCTATGTATTTTTCCCCTTTGAGTGGGGCACAAGAATTAAGGTAGAGAGTAAAATAAGTGTAAAAAATTGGGTGGGGTTGGGTGATAGGAGAGAGGAATGAATAATTAGGAATTAAATAAGAAATTGTGGGCCACAAAGATTAAAAAAGGAATAAAATATGAGTAAAAGAGTTGGGTGGGGTTTGATAATAGTAGAAAGAAATGAATAAAATAAGAGTAAAAGTTTCCAAAATAAGAAATGGGAAGAACAATATCGGTATTTTATCGGTTTTACGAAAAAACAATATAAAAATCAATTGAGTCACAAAATATTTCGGGAAAATCAAAATTCATATTTCGAACATTCTGAAATTTTCAGATTCTAAAAACATGAAAATAAACGAAATAAACAATTTATTCGAAATAAAACGTATAAATATGCATATTTAAACGGAAATTCAAAATTACCTTATAAATAATGCAATAAAATACTAATAAAATGTTTACATCTTCCAAAACACTCAATAGACTGAAATTGACAGAAAAAAATCAGAAAACACTGTTCAAGGACTGAAAAAGCATAATATGACTCTTACAATTCAAATTTTTAACTATAACTTTTACAAATTAAAAATTAAATTTCCAGAAACTTTTGGCACCCAAGAAAAATATGATGATGAACATATCTAATGTGACATCTATGGATGAATTTATTTGGCCATTTTAGCAACTTTTATTATTTTTAACGAATTTTGTCATATAATATACGATTTTAACCATTAAAATCAATTCTCATGCAATATTCGAAAGAAAAATCTCAAAAATTACATGCATGATAGTAAATATATATATATGTACATATATATATATACACATATATATATATACACATATATATATATACACATATATATATATACACATATATATATATACACATATATATATATACACATATATATATATACACATATATATATATACACATATATATATATACACATATATATATATACACATATATATATATACACATATATATATATACACATATATATATATATATATATATATATATATATACATATAGACTTGGGATCCGGTGAGAACCACCTTACAATGAGAACTTTGTGAGAACTCTACCTTATGGACTTTTTTAAAAAAAATTAAGGACATAATTGGATTCGGCATGGAATTTTATAGCTAGAGAACATATTTCTCGGTCTAGAAAATAAATACTAGTGACGAAAATCAAGGTGAGATACTTATTATTAATTTGCGTGCACCTACTAACTATTTTTACGTATCTACCATTTTTCCGTCACTAGTATTTATTTTCTAGACCAAGAAATATGTTCTCTACCCATAAAATTCCATGCCGAATCCAATTATGTCATTAATTTTTTAAAAAAAACTCCGTAAAGAAGAGTTCTCACCGGTTTTCATTGTAAGGTGGTTCTCACCGGATCCCGGGATCCGGTGAGAACCACCTTACAATGAAAACTGGTGAGAACTCTTCCTTACGGAGTTTTTTTAAAAAAATTAATGACATAATTGGATTCGGCATGGAATTTTATGGCCAGAAAACATATTTCTTGGTCTAGAAAATAAATACTAGTGGCGGAAAAATGATAGGTACGAAAAAATAGATAGTATGTGCATGCAAATAAATAAAACGTATCTCACATTGATTTCCGTCACTAGTATTTATTTTCTAGACCAAGAAATATGTTCTCTAGCTAGAAAATGTCATGCCGAATCCAAATATGTCATTAATTTTTTCTAAAAAAATCCGTAAGGTAGAGTTCTCACAAAGTTCTCATTGTAAGGTGGTTCTCACCGGATCTCAAGTCTATATATATATATATATATATATATATATATATATATATATATATATATATATATATATATATATATATATATATATATATATATATATATATATATATATATATATATATATATATATATATATATATATATATATATATATATATGTACACATATGTATGTACATATATATATACATATATACATATATATATACATATATACATAGGGTTGGGATCCGGTGAGAACCACCTTACAATGAAAACCGGTGAGAACTCTTCCTTACAGAGTTTTTTGTAAAAAGTTAATGACATAATTAGATTCGGCATGGAATTTTATGGTCAGAGAACATATTTCTTGGTCTAGAAATATAAATGCTAATAACGGAAAAATGATGGATACGTAAAAATAGTTAGTTGGTGCATGCAAATTAATAAAACGTATCTCACCTTGATTTCCGTCACTAGTATTTATTTTCTAGACCACGAAATATGTTCTCTAGCTATAAAATTCCATGCCAAATCCAATTATGTCATTATTTTTTTTTAAAAAAATCCGTAAGGTAGAGTTCTCACAATGTTCTCATTGTAAGGTGGTTCTCACCGGATCCCAATTCTATATACATATATACATATATATATACATATATACATATATACATATATATATATAAATATATATATGACACTGTGTAAAATTCTTATGGCCAAATTCCAACTCAAACTAGTTAAGTTGAATTATGTCACTATTATTTCAATTTTTACCATAAAAATCAATAATCATGCAATACTTAATATAAACTTCTGAAAGATTTAGTGAACATTTTAAATATTGCATGTAACATACTAAAAAAATGTCGTAGCTAAATTCATAATCTGACTATATAAACCCATTTGTAACTCATTTTATGACAATTTAACCATTAAATTACATAAACCATGCATAAAACTCCAATAACTCGGGAAAAATATATTCATAATATATTAAATGCATGTGAGAACATATACAAAAAATCTCGGCCAGAAAGTTTAAATTGCTATTTTTCCAATAAGTAAAACGTTTTTTTAACCGATTTATAAACATAAATTAACAATTAATTACAAAAATGAACAATATAATTCCATAAATCATTTATAATGAGCTAAAACATTGTTAAGATCATATTACTCGTAAAAATTAAATTAAATTATATGTACATAAATTAACAATTAATTACAAAAATGAACAATATCTTATATGTACCAATTAAATTACGTTTTTATAGTTAATCATATTACTCGTAAAAACCGTAAAAACGAGTTGCATGCAAGCAACCGTATGCTCTGATACCACTTGTTGGAATTGTCATACTCCCCTTACTATAAAATTAGTCATACTAATTTTAATTTACAAAAATTAATCCTTTAATTTATGTTTAGATCTTATGCATGCAAATGAAAATAGCGGAAACGAGAGATTAGGACCCTTACATTCGTTCCAAATATGCTTAGGACGATCCTCCATGGAGCAACCAAATTAGCTTGCCTCCTTTACGATGCACCCAAGACGTACCCTTAAAACCGAGAGCTTACACGGACTAGGTGAACAACAATCAGGTTTCCAAAACGAGTTCTAATCGTATAAGAATTTACCGAGATAATACTATATTTAATATAATATATATATATATGATGTATATATATATTATATATATATACATATATATATATATATACATATATATATATATACATATATATATATATAGAATATTATCTAATAATATTTAGAGGATTTTCTTAGGTTTTTCTCTAACTAGAAATTTCCTTAGGTTAGCATTAGAATGAATTGTGAACAAAATCTCAATACTTATGGTGGGTGGGTTGAGTGTGCCGTGAGGAAGAGTGCTTGGGAATGTCAAGGGGTCTTCTTTTTAACTATCCCATGCAATAGGTGTGCATACCTACATTAGGTATTAAACCTACAATAATTATTATATTCCTAAGGCATAATTACAACTAATTAGTCCTTAAAACACATATACTTACACGACACAATTCACGTAAAATGGACATCCATTTTACAATTTGTAATTTGTACAATTGTCTGACATGTGACATCCTATGTGACATAATACAATTGTATTAATTTAAAATACATATTTATCAAATAAATATTATTTCTAAATTAATTAAATCATATTTAACAAATTTGTTTAGTAATTCGTAATTACCGTCTTATAATATGGTTATTATAATAATCGTCAAAACGATATACAACGTTTGTTATAACCACGAACCTTTCTCATTCTAATTTCGATATTTCAAAAATATCGATTAATAATTGACAATTGATTCTTTTCAATTTCAAATTTAAATCTTACATTAAGATTCAACCTCTGATTTCTCGATATTCGATTTTAAGGAATTTGATCAATTTGTATCGTATACAATTGATCAATATATCAATTAAGGGGATTGTCCTATAAGTGTGACCTAAATGGATCAACTGACCATCACCGTCACACGTCAGTAATGTCAAACTCTAGTCAGCCAATCATTACCGATTAATCTTGGTCAGTTAATTATATAATTTCGGATCATCCCTTGCATATTCTTATCATGAGATTTGGCAATGATAATTATTACTGACGTGATCGCACTATTGTTGAGGACACATTTCACAACACTTAGTCATATATGGCTTGCTGGCATTACTTAGTTAAAATTTGTTTTAGGTAGAGTTCGTTTTCGGTCACTCGGTCGGGTTAACTCGAGTTAAATTGCGTTTCGATCGTATCGAGTGAGCATATGCTTTTAGGTGGAGTCATTGCAGATCAAATGATGTATGAGTCGGATTTAGGTTAGGTCACTAGCGGGTCTAGTGATTTTATCGCATTAATTTTATTTTGGACTATTAAAATAAGTTTTTCGACAATTACTTTTTTTTTTCTTACTTCACTATTAAGTCAAAACTCAAAAGTATTAAACTAAACACTAATCGCTTTCTATTTGATCAATGTTAAACTGTATAATTCTCGAGTCAAATTGGGCATGAGTCACTAATTATCAGGTCGTGTCATTTTACAGGTGTCATCACATTAGGTTGGTTTGGGTTTGGAATTTGCCTAAGTTTAGTTCCGGTCAGATTGAGTTAGAATCGGGCCAGACTTATCACTCTTGTTGTAATTACTCCAAGAAATAATGCTGCTTCCTATTAAGTATTAACAACCCCAATTTGAATCTCATGAAACTCGTATTTTGAGTCAAACCCACCACATGACGTTATTCTAACATGCTTGTATAATACGAGCACAAGCATAGTACTCTCGTACGACAAACGTTTATAAGTAGCATATACGAGATTAGTATGGATATGATATAAAGATTCAGAACCATAAGGGTTAGCATCTAAATGAACGCGAGCGTAGTCACTGTAATGTGCTTCATCATCAAGATGTAAAACTTCTTAAATAAATGAATAATTTCGACTACTGGGTTATACAAATGAACTACTACGACTACTACTGCGTTTATACACATAAGGTACATGTATACGGACAGACCAGCTCCAAACCGGAACTCAAACCCTCTGCTACAGTCGCCAGTGCCGCCTACCCAGCTACCAAGTCCACCGTGGCATACCCTTGCACCACGGTGGATCCTCCTGGACACCATTCGGCCTTTAACCCAGCTACCACGCCCCCAACAAACACCCATACACTGGAATCAACCTTTCTACAACATTTCTAAACAGTCAATTGTCCTTAAATCACAAAAAGGGCTCGTTTTAGGTGATTTACATAAACCCTAACAATACCTAATATCCAATAACATCATACCGATTTACATACCTAATATCAAAATATCAGAAGGCGGTTGGAAATTGGTGACGCGGATGGATACGGAAGAAACTGGGGATAATCGATGTAGATAAAACGCCGGGATGTAGAAGAAACGTCGGGATAATGTGATTCGAAGAAACTGAGGATGGTCGAAGGAAATTTGGTACTGTGTATAGATTAGAAACTGGTCGAAGAATGAAGGAAGTTTGTTTATTAGAGTACTATTTGGTAAAGTAGGTATAATAATGATTTTATTTTATGTTTTTATTATATCTCATCATTTACTGCGTCTTTTACAATGAACGACGCAAATAGCCTTTTTGAGGCGTTTTGTACAAACAACGCCTCAAATAGTAAAATGATTTAAAAAAAAAAAATATTTGCTGCTATTTGAATAAACTAAAACGCCGCAAATAGCCTTATTTTTTACGCTTCAAATAAGTATTTTTCTACTAGTGTTTGCATGCTTAACTCGATGTGGATTTAAGTAGGGTTGCACCAATCAACATATTTGATTTTTTTATCTCTGATTTTCACTTATATCACTCACTAACACACGCTGTATTTGATTTTTTTTATCTCTAATTTTCACTTATATCACTCACTGACACACGTTGTACATGTATGTTACATGTTTGTATAACATTAATATTATATAAAAAATAAATTTACTTTATCATAGAAAATATGTACATATCATTTACTCACAGGCCTGTGCAATTTACACGGGGTTAAAATTAGTTTTATGTGAATTGTAAAAACTTGTTTGATTCACCATGTAGGCATTCAACTCATGGGATATTTCAATGACCAGGGAAGAGGAAGTAAAGTTTCTCAAATTTTGTAGGCATTTATCGATACATTGTACATGTTCTACTTTTGCTTAGTAGAAATGTGTACAAAATGTCAATGGCCCTCAAGTGATCAAAAATTGAACCCTAATATCATGATTGAATTTGTCAAAAAATAAAGATATCTTGATTAAAGATTGCCATTAACCCAAGAGGCCAGCCCTCAACAAAGAGAAATATATCAATATGAAATAGGCTTAATATGAAATAGGCTTGCTATTTTCATGCCGGAAAATGCCCTCATTATTCTTAGAAAAATACACAAGAAAATAAAAACAAGAACAAAATGATTTAGTCTAGACACTGAAATGCCTCTGAAATCTAGACAATGAAGGCGTTACAAAGACCCGAACAAATAAAGCAGAAAAGAGACTTATTATTGAGCTTTGGTTTTATATCAAGCGTAGGTTGATGATATAAAAGCCTCATCAAGCTGAGAAGCAGCTATGCTTGTGGTAACTTTGTTGGCAGCTCGGCTGGGACATCTGAACTTGCCTGTCATCAAATCAGTACAAACTTGTGAGATGCCGTTTTATGAATTCACTGTTGTATCAAATGTGTCTACAGTGTATCATTAGATCATCTACTTGGTGCAAGAGTAAGGTTTTTACAATCCACAACTGAAGAACTTGCAGGCTTGCAGCAACATTGGATACCACAACATTGCGATGAAACATGTTACATGTTTCGAGATGATCAATAGTGAGAATTGCATAGACTGACTATTACCTCACTAATGTCATGATGGGCGATGCGTATGCCATATCTATTTATGTTACACGTTACCAACAACAACAACATCAGAGCCTTAGTCCCAAAATATTTTGGGTCGGCTGACATGAATCATCCTTTGAAACCGTCATGGGTGAATTCTCATTTCAACAAGAGAAAAAAGAAAGATTAGAAAAAAAACGGAAGTGGAGTGCAACAAAAAAGGCAAAGGGGTTTTATAGATTTTAAATCGAACTTATCACATGTATAAAAACCCGAAAAAAATAAAAAACAAATAAACCAAGAATAAAGTTTAAAGTGATTTTGAGAAACGAAGTAAAATTTAATATAAGAGTTTCGGGAAAAAAAAAAGTATAACAAATCCAAAAGGAGATTTTTTTTAGAAAACTTAATAAAAACATCAAAGGCTAGAATTCCACATGTATCATATCCCTCCATAGTGCCCTCTCCATCACCATCCCCTCCTGAAACCCGAGAAATCTCATATCGTGCTCAATCACTCTTCTCCAAGTTTGTTTAGGTCTCCCTCTACTCCTAGCAACCGTTTCTGCACCCCAGGTCTCCAACCTCCTAACCGGTTTGTTTAGGTCTCCCTCTACCCCTAGCAACCGTTTCTGCACCCCAGGTCTCCAACCTCCTAACCGGTGCGTCCATAGGTCTCCTTCTCACATGGCCAAACCATCTTAGTCGGTTTTCCATCATCTTGTCCTCTATTGGGGCCACTTTTACCTTCTCACTAATCACCTCATTCCTTAACCAGTCTTTCCTTGTATGGCCGCACATCCACCTCAATATACGCATCTCACCACACTCATCTTATGAATGTGACACTGCTTCACGGCCCAACACTCCGAGCCGTAAAGTAAGGCAGGTCTAATTGCCGTACGATAAAATTTCCCTTTCAATCTCTGGGGCATACCCTTATCACACAAAAACCCCGTAGCACTTTTCCATTTCATCCATCCCGCTTTAATTCTGTGGGCCACATCTCCGTCTAACTCTCCATCTTTTTGGATAATAGATCCGAGATATCTAAAGGAATCTGACATTCTGACCCCTCAACAACATTTCCATCGAAAATAATGCTCCCCACCGCCGTCGATCTCGGCCCCGCAAATTGACACCTCACAGACACGTTACCACAAGAAACAAAAAAACAGAAGAATCGAAATTATGTTGCATTCATAACGTGTCATACTTTTTTCCTGCCATTCATTTAACACAGTTTTTGGCACAAAGATTAAGAGGGTTAACTTTGGGATGCCCATAAAGTCACGGGAGAGATCAACTGGGACACGGAAGTTTCATGCATCCTAACAAATTTACCCCCTACCCATCTCACTGGTGGTTTAAAAATCAAGGCTAACAATGTCAATCAAGGAACAAATCCCGTGGCTCAGTATATTCTGCCCGTCAATATATGTCAGCCTAACTTCGGTTATTTCTTTTGGATGGCATTAAAAATTGTACTACTTTGTAGGTGGGTTATGTAGGTAAAATATCATGCATGACAAGAAATTCTAATCACGTAAGATCTCCAGAAAAAGGCTGTTATATTTTATCGAATTTGTCAAGTCTCATGGACATAGCAAGTTAGCAACTGAAATAGATGGGTTACTTGGTTTGTGTTTGCTGTGCAAAAATTAAGCATGCAATGCATGATACTTAACACTAAGAACAAAAGTGGAGTTAAAAACTCACTGAAATAACAAGTAACCATACCAACCACGAGGTACAGGTTTCATACCTGTAAATATCTCGTTAGCACTGTCGTAGTGCTAAAATTGAAGCCACTGACGGGTTCTCCTTTTGTACGAGATACATTAAGCTGCTTTCTCACTTGAGTTGCTAATGACTATTATCACAAAAATAAAATGTCAAAATAAAATATAGAAGAAAAGACATAAAATTGCGTCAACAATCAGAGTGGATAAAATTCTAAACTATAAATATGTATGAACCACCTCTTAGTCCCGTCATACGTACCTTCCCTAATTCAACTCCCCACTGGTCAAAAGAATTGATTCCCCATATGAATCCTTCGACAGCAATTCTGTGTTCATATATAGCCAACAACTGCAAGACAAACAACAAATATATCCTATAATCAGCTAATTAAGAACGGCAAAGCAAACAGTTCTCTTGGCACTTGGAGATATGACTCAGAAAAAAGTCCCAAATGCAGTTGCGTGTCAGAATGCCTCTCTATAATTTTTTGTTGCCAGAATGAAGTATCAAAATAATATAACTTTCCACTAACTGATGTTTTCGTGTGGTAGTTGATAACTGCAGAAGCTAATGACGGTGGTACAGTGCCATCTCAATAATTATTCACAAGCTTATACTCTAGAAAGATGAAGGAACAGCAAACCTGTCCAACATGATAAGCAGTAAGGGATGGAAGTAGCAGGCTCACAGACGGGCGATTGCCAGTGAATGTCTGCAAGACAAAGTACACACAAAACAAAATCAAATAAGAATGCATCGTTGACTGTTTCAGAAGATTACATAGTCAACTACCACAAAAGTTACCTTGTGAGGGACCAGATGTGGTGATACATTCTCTTTCTGCAACTGTTCTGGAGTCTAAATACAAAATAGAATGATAAGTCAAACACTCAATAGAATGAATACCAAGTTAGAAGCATGGTATTTACCAATAGAAAATCCGCTTCCTTCAGCCAAAACGCGAGGAACACCCTTGCCGTATCGCACGGCAAGAATGTAAGCGTGGTGGTCATGTGCTAGTGAGGGATTGCCCACTAGGAGTATCTGAAAGCTCACGGGATGACTAATGATTCCTAATCTCGATTTTCAAGGCTGGCTAACAAAGTCAATAACAGACAGATCACAACAATTCCTAATGTTGAGAATGACACCAACAAAGCTTATGTAGGATGTGAATTTCATTGACAAACCTCCTAAAGGGGTGTGTTTTTTTAAGTACACAACTATTAAGATGAAACATTAAATGCGTAGAGTAGTGCACTAAAATCTAAAAGCCTAAGAAACTATACAACGAATGTCAAGACTCACGAATAACGCGTATGAAGAATACATTAAGTATGACTAACAAAATGTGCATGAAAATAAATACACACGTAAACCAAGATAGATTCTAAAAGGTCAAAATATGAGAATTGTCACGCAACACATGATACTAAAGATCTGAGTTATGTTTCGTATGTTACGAAGACACGCATTTTGAAACCGTATCGACCGAATATATTGCAAAGACCCAAGATTAAGCCACTGTAGACGATTTTGAGAACAAGTTACTAAACGAGCATTATAGGATAATACCATGACCAAAGTAACTAAAGTGACTGACGTGGGACTATCAAGTTTATCATACCTAAAGAAAAATTTCAATCATTAACTTAATTTGTTCTTCGAAACATGCACTAAATTTATGTCTATCAGAGATGATGAAAATCCACATATATAGGATAATCAAAGGATAATGCCTCGGGAAGAGGAACAAGTAAACCTTTCCGTATGCCAAAGCATCAGGCTGAGCAAAAAAATTGGACATTAGCTCATCGTGGTTGCTAACGACTTCTCCTGCAAAGTTCAGTTTTATCATCAGAAGATATTGGTGATAGAACAGCATAATATTACATGTAACTGTGACAGTAAAATTGTTCAATGACAGGCTACATAAACCTTTTTAATAGAGGGTACCTTTGAGATATACTGGTTGCTGACTCTTTACAACTCCAATAAAATCACAGGGAATAACACGTCCCTGCAGGATTAATACTAAATAATTCAGAGAAACAACTAGGCGTACTATGGCAAACTCTCTTTTGCTTGGCAGTGGATTCTACATAGAGTCAGAGTTTAGTCTTTCATAGATATATAGGCTGAACAGAAGACTTATTGCTAAAGTAATCATGTCCAAGACCTGACTTGAAAGTTTGAAAGAGCATAAAAAGAGCATTAATGTTTGATAAAATGCAGGTAAGCAGGGCCAAAATCCAGAAAGCTTTCCACCTACACAACAACATTACCCCAGTGCCTGATGCTCCTGCAAATGGCGGGATAAGGAGGTTCGGATGTACGCAGCCTTACCCATGTGTTAGCAACACAAAGAGGCTGTTTCCGTATGATCCCGGATTAAATTTGCGTGCATGAGGACCGCTACTTTACAAAAGAAAGAAGCGTACCCACTTCAGTGAGCCATTTTAATTTATTCAATCATAAAGCTTTCCACTTACACATACTTAAAATTTTGTCTACACATACACCTCCAAGTGTGACATTCCTCTACTCAGTTTCCTCCTTTCTACATAAATACCACACCTAGCTGTAATAATGTGAATTAGGAACTAATAGCCAACATAAACTATTCAAGTGATGAAAAAGTTAGAGGCTTCTTAATATAGTATTGTTTGTCTAACAAGATTGGAAGGTATATATAACATATATGAGAAGAAATACATTGTTCTTTCATAGCTAAGACTAGGTAGGAGCTCCGAGAAGCATGGCGCAGGACTTCCAACTAATGTTGTGTGATTTGGAGATTATTTTCTGGTAATGGGTTTGAGTTCAAAGAATACTAGGTGGTTCAAGTTTTAAGCACTTTTGCAGCAGAGTTCGAGAATGAACTCGGTTCTGCTGACTGAATGCTTGCATATTTGATGATCATTACTCTGAATAGACAGACATTGAAGAGGTGTTCTTGGGGACCTCCATGACATTAAAGAACAAAAGAAGTACTGCAAAAAAAATATCAAGGCATTGGGGGGCAGTCGAGATGACACGAAATTATATATGAGACTGACCTGATGAATCAGCTGATAAAAGCTGTGTTGCCCATTCGTTCCAGGTTCGCCAAAATCAATTTCACCAGTCTCAAAAGGAAGTACCTCACCATCAATTGAAACACCTTTTCCATTACTTTCCATGCTGACCTATTCATATGTAAAGTCCAAAAGGATGAAATAAGGGGTCATTCATACAGAAAATATACAGAAGTGATATGGTTTACAAAATAATCCAACATATATGATAGTATCACAACATGCCTGTTGAATGTGAGGGGCGAATTTTTCCAATGCTTGGCAATAAGGTAAAATAGCCTATATGAACCAAAAATATGGAGTATGACTTAGCAAAAATATGGTAAGCTATATGAATAAGAAACCTCAAGAGCGACTAATTGTTCCATCCCTCGAGCCAGAGATATGGAGCACTCACTCTTGCTGGATATCCAAGAAATGAAACATTCCAAACGCTCAGCAAACCTAGAAGGACCTGAACCACGGGAACACATTACCCAGAATATCAGCGATGTCGGTGCATCAGAACAATAGAGGTTAGACGCCTGTAAAAACATAACCCGTCAAAAGGAAGTGCAAAGAAAATTTCCATACACAGAAATTAGAAAGATAATAGCTACACAGGGACTATGAAACCGATAACTACAACAACATTACCGCAGTGACTTCCTACCATGTAAAAGCTATAGCTAATATCCAAATGAAATAATATACACTGTAGCAAGTTGAGCAAAAAACATATACAACATAAGTCATTTGACATGAAGACTCGAAGACCATCAAACGACGTCAAATATGATACCAGCAAAAGTTAAGGTGATAAAGATCAGAGTTGGTACCGGGAGATTTTCCTCAAGCGAAGAAGAGTTGAAATGCTGATCAATACTTGAAGCTCCTTTCAAAAACCTTTACAGCAAAAATCATAATAAATCATATGCTATATTTATGAACAAGATGTATAGGGCCAACCTCGAAAAGAGGGACATACTGCTCAACTATTGGAAATCCATATTGTAGAGACAAAGGCAAAACACCAACTGCACTGCAGACTGCAAAACAAATAGTCAGATATTATCTATAGAAATTATTGATTTTAGTGAAAAGAGAAGTTGACTTACCACTATATCTGCCGCCAACCCAGTCCCAAAATGCAAAAGCATTGTTAGGATCAATTCCAAACTTTTCAACAAGCTGCAAGAAGAATACCAACACGTAGAGGATTAATTGCAATTAGAAGATACTCGTCATTTTAAACAAATATTCATTGAAGTGTCGTTCAACTATTCAATGCAGAGTTACAACCAGACTTTACCAAACAAGGGTCATCTTCCTTGATATTCCCTGCACTGACGTCCAAAAGTTCTAATCCATCCGTTGTTAAAGATTTCAGTCTTTTTTCTCCCTTTTTTTCATAAATAAATTTTACCAAAATCATACTTTGGGAGGGAAAATATAGGTCTACACTCATATTTTGTATTATAACATAAATGAACACATCCGTTTATCAAGTTCTACGAGTAAAAGAAGATCAACATTTCTAATCCTACAGATTAGGGCTAGCTGACATAAAAAATATTAGGGAGTCGTGCAAAACCAAGGGAGAAAAGATATAGGGGAAGCTAGGGGGAAAAAGATTTAAAATAAAAGGGCATGAATCTATAAGCAGAAGCAACATACTAAATGCGAGAAAAATACCGTCAAGTTAGTGCTGACAGCGACCATGTGTTTCGCCACAGCGGAAGGCCTACAAACATGAAAGCAGATATAAATGAACATATGTAACCATCCCAAAGAAGTCAGTGAGCATACATGGTACCTTAGTTTAAAAAGGCGCGCCTAGGCGCAAGGCGAGGGTAGGCGCAGGGCCTGGGGCATCAGAGAAAGGAGGCGTGGCTGTGTGCAAAAGGCTCAAAAAGGCGCGTGCCTCAAGTGAAGGCTCAAGGCGCAACAAGGCGCGCCTTATTCACTTTAGGCTCTAGAAGACACTTTTTCACTAAAAGTCACATGTTAAGCATGTGACTTTCCTTACTTATAATATCTTAGATTAAAAAAACATTTTTTAACCTAATTTTAACTATCTTTTAATATATTTTTGATGTGAATTAATGTGTTTTAGTAGTACTTAGTGTGTAGAACTAGTTTAGAGGCTCATACAAAAAAGATGCGCCTCGCGTTCAAAAGGCGCGCCCCTTCGCCTTGCGCCTTGCGCCTCATCGCCTCGGTCCCTCATCGCCTCGGTGCGCCTTGCGCCTCTTCAAACTAAGCATGGTACTATGAAACGCAATGCAATGCCTTTGCTTTGTATTGAAATAAAGAAAAAACAACCGAACACTGTAAATTGTGAAGATTTGATTCGCAACTTCATTTTCAAGTTTCAAGTCACAACGGTGTAGTTGGCTAGTTAGAAATAAAAAGTTATGAAAACACATACCCAAGAGCAGATGAAATCCATTCCCTCAAAGTCCTAGCATTCAGCATGGTTTCAGCAGTTGTGAAGGTCTTCGATACAACAACAACTGCAAATAATATACAAGCATGCCAACAATTTAATTACTTCAAATTTATGCAGAAGCCCATGATATGCAAACAATCATAACACTTACCAAGTGTAGTTTCAGGATTTAATCCTGCAATATTTTTTGCAATATCAATTGGATCAACATTTGCCAAGCTGCAGCATAAGTAATTAAACGAACATTAGGCACCGTAACGGCAAGCGGGACACCATTCGAAAGCACACAAACACACAGCAAAAAGCAAAGGCATTTACAACCATCATATTAAAAGTATGTCATGAACCGAATCCTATCTTCTTCCTCCAGGAATTAAAAAGAAATGGATAAATTTGATGCCCATAATTGTGAAAAGCACTCACATATCATCAACCTTGTCTAAAAAGCGATTACAATTTTTCATAATAAAACCAACTTCACAGCCCAAAGGAAATTTAAAAGGAAACTCTCTAAATTATCGGGAAATATAGCAAATCACCCCCATAAGTTTGATATTATGTGAAATCAAGCCCCTTAGCTTATAAATATAGCAAATCAAACCTATAAGTGTCTTTTAATGTGCAATTAACCACATTTCTTATTTTTAAAATAAAATATGCTATTAAAATATTTTACTATTATTGAAAATCAAAGTTATTAATTAGATTTTAATCCTTAAATTCTTGATTATTAAAAGCATGTTCAATACTGTTTGTTTGTTGGGTGAAAAATGTTCATAATATGAGAACGGTTAATTAACTTACAATGAAAAATTACATGACTAAATTTTTGTGTATACTAAACTTGGTCCGCATTTTTTGTTGAATATGTAAATACTCCCTGTCTCTATTCTTTACGTTTACTTTTTCACATTTGTCGAGGTGCATTTTACATCATCAATATCTTTCATTTTGCATTTATAAAAATTATAAAAGTTTGATATTCTTAATGTATTCACAAAGACGAATCAAACAAGATCTCACATGTATATGTTTTCTCTTATAGATTGTCGGAAATATTATAGATTCTCTTGACTTTTGAATAGTGTCAAAAAGTAAAAGTAAAGAATTTGCTGAGACGGAGGGAGTAATATATTCAATTATTAAAAAATATATTTATAATAGTTCTTTTAGTAGAAAATAATAGGTTTTAGTTAAAAAATGGTAAAAACTTGATTTGTGCTTAATTGCACATTTTTGGAAAGTCATGGGGCTAATTTGCTACAAGTGAAAATTAAGGGGCTGATTTGCACATAGTTCATAAGTTATGGGGTCATTTGTTACATTCCCGCTAAATTATCCATTTGAAATATCGGATCAGCTCATTTCACCAAAGAGAACCATTATTGTCATTCCAGGATAGACGGCTTCAGCCATCATTCTGGATGTCAACCCCCATATCCTAAACGGCCACATTCCCCAACATGAATAGCAATGCATCGTCTCGGTTGACACTGAATAATTTTAAAGGCAGGCTGAATTATGTCACTCTGAGTCTTCATATTACCTAATGTACCCGTGTCCAACCACTGGACACTCACTTGGACGATGTATTGTATTTCATGTTCAGCTAAAAGATGAGGATTTTTTACATAAAATAGCGGAGTCCCATACACTTGCACACATATACGTGACGAATACTTTTAGCGAAGTCTAAGACTCCAAGTAACGTGAAAGAGATGATACTTCAAATAGCCATACGAAGATTCTAGATACTAAACTGAACTTAGAAACTTATAGGATCATAAGCTGTCGCGATAAACAGACTCAACACTAGCTAGAGGCAAGGCTTTGTACGTCTGAATCTCACAGAACACTATACAGCCTGTTTCTCAACGGACATTGTACCACAGCTCAAACAAGCTTGTTAGTAAAAATGAAGTAGAATTACATATTGCACAAACTTACAAGCGTAGCTGACGTCCTTTTGCGCACTCTGCTGCCTCGGGGTCTGAGCTTATTGCAAATAAAAATAGAGAAAATCATTGAACCGTTAATACTTCACTAAAAGAACATGATTTGAACACAGAAAAATTTATAAAACTAACCTGTTTGAAGTGCTGTGTGAACAAAGAGGGGCCCTAAGAAACTTCCTCCAATACCAATTGCAACCACGTCTTTCAGTGCTTTCCCTGTCACTCCAACCTGACGAATATCGCTTTAGTAAATATAATCACCAAACAAGACGCCAAAATAAAGGAAATTTTTAATTTAAAAAGTAACAATTACCCAAGAACCACTTCGTATTTTGTCTGAAAAAACTCGTATTTTGTCCAGAACCTCCCACACATCAGGGACCACATTTTTCCCATCGTTGTTTATAACTGTATCTCTTGGTGCACGGAGAGCAACATGAAGTACAGACCTATTCTCGGTGCTATTGATCTGGTGGTAGCATTAAATACGACCAAAAAGATGGCAGCACATCAAACGGCTAAACATAATAACAAAGAAAGAAAACATTCCAAACTGATAATCTTCAGCGGCCTAAACATACGATATTTGATGTACAAAAATCAGAGAAAAACGTTCAACTTACAAGTTCTCCATTGAACATTTGGCTGATTTTTTCCTTCAAACGGGCAGCCTATAAAGTACAATAACCCGAATATAAAATCCACCAGATTATTTCCCAGCACAAAAGCACTTGAAAAGAAACAAACTCAACACTAATACTCACCTCCGCAAGCTTAAAGAGCTTACTCAAGGTCTCAGGAGTCGCGCACTGCCGGGAGTAATCCAACAGCAATCCATTGAATTCACTTCACAAAAAACCACCCTATTAATCACAACAATTCAAATAAAAACAAAAAAAATGGAAACTTAAAACATAAAACATAAAACATAAGAGAAAATGAAATAGAAAAGCATACACCATCATGGACTTGCATCTTTCAACGTCACTCATCAAATCCCGCAAATGGGTCTTCTTAATTTGTTCAACATGAGCCTATACAAAATTAGATGAATCAGTAACTCGAAATGATCCATGCCGTAAATTGCATCATTGACCAAGCTATAAATTAAAATCAACTTGATACCTTCAAATTTTGCCATGCATCCGTATCAGATATCAGCTTGGATGATGCCATTTTCTTCTACAATTTTACAATTCAATTAGTAACAATCAGTCATAACAACACTGTTGTTCAGAACAATTTAAACTACCCAGTGCCCACAACATCAAAACATTAATCGCAAAATCATCCTCCCAATAATCAAATTGAATTATCCAAACCCCGTACTAATTAATAAATTCATAAAATTATTTTGAAACAATTAATTCATAAAATCGGGAATACACCACCAAACAATAATCATTAAAACACCAGTAAAATTAACAATACGTAAGAAACAAAATAAACATGTAATAAAAGTGAGACTCCACAATATCTGTAATCATATGATGAATACCGGAAGAATAGCACGAAATTATGAAGAAGAAAAATAATAATGGGAGAGAGGAAGCTTACAAAAATTGGGAAGATTATATGAATGAGAGACAGATAAACAGGGTCTGGTAAATGAGTGAAGGAAACCAAAACTATGTTAACGATGTGCGCTGGTCGGCTCACTGCTAAAATTAATTAATATATAAATAAATAAGGTAATTTATTTTCGAAATACAGTACTTTTTTACTCAATAGTACTTTCTCCATCAGATTTTTGATTTGTTTACGCTTTACTAAGAAATCATTAGAGCAAAGCTCGAAGATGCTAACACGGGTGAAAGAGATATTACAGGAGTATGCTACGGCCTCGGGTCAAGTCATTAACTATGAAAAGACTACGGTTTCCTTCAGTCGGGGAACGCGGTGGACAGATAGAGAGCAGGTGGCCAATTGTTTGGGGGTCCAAATTGTCGAGGAGCAGGATCGTTATTGTTAGGCTCCAAAAATAACATTTTTTATCCCTTGACACATGGCATCATTTGAGTGGATAATCTCATGAAAGAATGGATTGATGATGTATCATCCCCATAACCACAAGATGGAAAGCAAACAAACACAAAAGGAAGGGAGTCACGTGAATAAGACGAAAGAAAAGAGAAGAAAGGAAGTGTTGAGGAAGACCCAAGGACAACCCAAAATGGTTAGTATAAGTCAAAGAAGACAAGGGAAAAGAGGAAAAAGCATGAAAGCTAAATAAAGCAATCAACATCCAACAATAGACAATGGGTAAAGGACAAATCCAATGGTCCTTAGCCAAGGGAAAGCATAAATAGGAAGCTTGAGGAGAACTAGCTTTTCCCAGAATATTTGTAATATCATCGACATTCACATGTCAACTTTTATAGTTAATTTGGGGAAAACCAATTTCCCCGCGATTTTTCCCACATGGGTTTCCCGCATCAACAAAAATGTTCTCCTTTGTTTCCTCCTCTTCCTCATTCATCACACCTAAAATCTACATCTAAATATATAAATTATCACCTAATATCATTATAACCCATAACATAAATTTGGTAATTTTTTACCAAAACATTTTGGCGCCCACCGTGGGGCTATAGTGATCGCCTTCTCCGAAACTGGTCAAGCAAGAAGCCGTCGTCATGTCAGGGACCATCCCGAAGGCCACCAGCTCTCTGACACCAATCACTCCAACTTCTGGTAGGACCACCGTCATGTTACGGTCCAGCCCGAAGGCCGCCAACTCTCTGACATCAAATATTCCAACTGCTGGTAGGACCACTATCACAGTAATCAGCTCACCACCATCAACAACTATGATGGCTCCAGTCAGCATCACATCACAGCTCCTGCCGCTACCATTCTCCTTCCAGTCAGTCGGAGCAACCCCAACATTCAACCTGGAAGCAGGCAGCAAAGAAAGGAACCAAACCTCAAGTGGACAACTCCAACACTCGCAGATAATAATGGAAGAAATGAACACAGTACTCCGCCAATCTGTGGATGACCTCAGGAAGGACACCCAGAAGCTGAGGGAACAAGTTGCATCCAGAAGTCAGACGGATCTAGCCTATGTCTTAGCAGATGCAGGAACCAGACCCCCAAGGAAAGTAGTTGGAGGCAGAAGAGAAACCCGAGCAGTTCCAGCGGTGATGCGTATTCCTAAGATAACGTAGAAGATAATCAACAAGAATACTAAAGGCTGCAGCGAAATATAAATATATGTGATATATCACAAATTAGAACGAATAATAATGATGAACGATGAACGAATGATGATGAACGGACGAACAATGATGATGAACGGTGATGCTCAGCGTGAACGGTGGTGGTGGTTGTTGTTGACGACCGTGGACGGTTGTGGTGATTGTTGATGAAGACGCGCGACTATGAATATGGTTATTGTGAACGGTTGATGATTTGTGTAAGTTTGATGGAACGGTTTTATGTATGATTTGTGAATGAATTATAGAAGGATAGTTGATGAACTCACTCTCCAATCCAAGAGAACTCGATCACCCTGCAATTTAATCTAATCCAAGATTAAAACTAAAGACTAAGCTCACACAGATACTCAATCAATATTGTAAAGCTCACACAGAGGCTTAAAGTTTATGTTTATAACTCAAAATTGTATATCTAACATAAAGTGCACGGCTGCCCTATTTATAGGACTATGGCCGGCTATCCTACTCGAAATAAGGTAATAATACCTTATTTGATACTAACTAGAAAACCCTAATCCTACTTAAGTTCAAACAACTAGTTTGACTAGGATTAAGACTCCTAATTCTACTATAACTATGAATCCTATAACTAGTAGGATTTCTTATTCTAATAGGATTGTGAATCCTATACACACTAGAAAACCTAACCCTATTAGGGTTATGAATCCTATTACAACTAGGACTCCTAATTCTATTAGGACTATGAATCTTATCACAGCTAGGATTTCCTATTTAATTTAGGACTTCCTATTTGTACTAGGACTCTTACAAGACTCCTAATTGGACTATAATACATTAGCCCTTTATTAAACATAAAATAAAACAACCCCTAATACTAACACTACTACGATCGTATGGAACCACACGCCCTAGGGTTCCCTTGGTCGGCGATTTTCGAGCCATGTAGCTTTCCTTGTTCCTTCAATACTCCTTGCCAAGCTAACTGATGCGAGTCGTTATGCACCAAAGAAAACCTAGGTCTACTAACTGGAAGTTAGTGGAAGTAAGGTCGAATTCCTCAGGGAGACATGGTCATAAGTAAAAGGTCAGTCTATAAGTCACGAATTGGGGAGACATGATCATCATGTGTGATCTCCCTATCAAACTGCCATGGCCTACCTAGAAGTATATGGCACTCACTCATGGGCACTACATCACACCAAAGCTTATCTTCGTAAGGTCCTATGGTGAATGTTACCAACGCTTGCTTCTCCACTCGCACTCCTTGATCTCCATCTAACCAATGTAGTTTGTAAGGCTTCTCCCTAGTCGTCACGTTCAACTCCAACTCGGAAACTAGGGTTTTGGATACTACGTTAGTGCATGAACCACTATCAATGATTAAACTACACTTTCTACCCTCCACCTTGCACCTAGTATGGAATACGTTCTCCCTTTGTTCATCCTCCTTGGAAGTAGCCTCCATGTGTAGAGTCCTAACAACTAGACACTCCACCTCACCATCAATTTCGGCCTCCACCTTCCAATCCCCTTTCTCCTCTTCTTCCTTGACTTCGACCTCGAGTACCACAAAGTAAGGAACCATACTTTGTAGTTCATGAATAGTTAGGGTTCTCTTTTGTGAACAATCACTTGCAATATGACCGTACCCTTGTGATCCTAATATGGATAGGGCATCAATTCGTTATCATGAGCAAAGGACGATGAGGCAAATTATATTAGCTATTTTAACATTAGTTATCGTATGGCTAGTATTTTGTCTAATAAAGATTCGTTGGGCTTTAAGACCGTGGGCTAATGAAGTGAGATCAAGAAACGAAAGTCGAGGGGGAACGAAGCTTGGGAGGACATCCCACTTTGAAGATGCATGACCCATAGGCCGAATGTTGCTCGGTCACGGCCTATCCAAGGCTTGGCCATGGCTCGGCCACGAAGGGCTTGTTGCTCGGCCATTATGGGTTCCAACAAGGAGTTGGAGTATTTTTAATTACTATGTTATTTTTATTAAGTTAGTTATTTTATTAAGGTTGTTAAAGTTTGTTAGTTTGTTAAGGTAGTTATTAGTTTGTTACAAGGTTGTTACAAATTAGTTATTATCTTATTAGTTAGTTATCCTAGGATTATTAGGATTAGTTATTTAATTCTTTTAATTTCCTAGGATAGAGTTTATTTTAATAAGGATTAATTTTGATCCAATTAGATAGATTTTAGGACTCCCAATCCGAGTCGGATTCTTGGGAGGCGTGTGGTGTGCTTGGGACGTGTGCCATACCTATAAATAGGGCACATGGTTCTTCTTGTTTGACAGTTAATTATCAAATCAATAAAAATTCACAAGTTTTCTTTTTAAGGCTTTCTTAAAGAAATCTCAAGGACTCATCGAGTGTTGATCCGAACCGTTAATATTTGTCGCGTTTCAAGTATTAGCAAGATTTACAACTATAGGTCTAGGGAGTAAATCACCATTGTTTGAACTATAGGTCTAGGGCAAACAAATATCCTTCTACCTTGGGAATTCACCTCAAGACCGTCACAACTACAACAACAACCACCATTACCACCACCATCGACGGCCATCACCACCAACGACGTTCATCACCACCACCATTCATCATCCATCGTTTATCCATATTTCAAGATTCATCCAAGATTGTTCTTTATTTGTCCTATTTCGTTATTTCATTCAAGATTGTTCTAAAAGATTCCAAGAAGGCTTCCGCGGACGATTTCTTTGTTCAAGAATTCGTATCATAAGTGGTATCAGAGCTTCGGCTCTTGATTTTCTTTATCTTCAAGACGATCCATGGAGGGAGTTACTATGGAGGGCGTGAGGTTCAAGGGGGAGACCGAGATTAGGGTTCCAAGGCCAATTTCAAGAAACCTAATGCTACGTAACCTACAAGTGCAAGCCGACTCAATCTCAATCGATCAAAGAAACCAAATCTTCCATACTAAGTGCCAAGTGCAAGACAAGTGGTTTAGTATGATTATCGATGGGGGTAGTTGTGCAAACATTGCTTCCGAGGAGATGGTGTCCAAACTTGATCTAACCACTACCACACATCAAAACCCATACTTATTGCATTGGTTAGATGATGAGAGTGCTATAAGAGTAACGAGACCGGTTAGGGTGGGAATCACCATAGGATCATATCAAGACAACATAGTATGCGATGTAATACCTATGGAGGCGTGTCATATCCTAGTAGGTCGACCTTGGTTGTTCGATAGAGATGTTTTGCATCGAGGAAGGACCAACGAGTATGAGCTAATGAATAAGGGTAAGAAGATCATTCTAAAACCAATGACTCCACAAGCTATACGAGAAATGAATACTGAGAGAAGCAAGCGGGCTAGTCTTGTTGTGATTATGGAGAAAAGGGAAGACGAAGGATCCATCGAGGGAGACAAAAAGGTGGGTGCTTTAGGTTTAGGAGAAGGATTAGCGAAGGAGAAAGTGGTCGAAGAAGAGTCCTCCAATCATAAATTCATTGAACCTCATCAGACCATTGTGTTAGACCACGGAGAGGTGGTGAGGGTGTATTCAAAGGAGGGGCAGCAGGTTCCTAGCGAAGTGGGAAGTGAACCAAGGGTCAATGGTTCGAGTAAGGTGGCTGCAAGGGTGGTTAATCTAGGCAAGGTGGTTACCGGAGTAAGCAATCTTAAAAACAAAAGTTCTCGGGCAGAAACTTGTGGAATTGATACTAAACATGTTGCAGGCGATCCATTCCCATATTCGGATGTAGATAGCTTGGTTCGATCCAAGTCGAGAGAAGCGGCGTTTGTTTCAAGTCAAAAGGGTTATGATTCTCCTTTAGATTTGAGCATGGACCGGATTCGCTATAGGAAGAGTAGCGAGGTGAAGCGTGAGCCACAGGCAGCAACAAATTTCGAGAGGGTGAATGGGTTGTTGCGGGAGGTACACTTGGTTCGAACTAAAAACCGAGAAGTAAGTAGTGTGCTAGTCGAGGGGGTTAGCCAAATGAAGAGAAAACCACACCTAGGTCATTTTCTTGGAGAGCTTGGCCAAGAAGTTAAGGAGGAGGGTGAAGTAGTAATGAGCACGATTAGCCTAGGTATACGTGATGAAAGGGCAACAACATCAAGTTTTGAACGGATTAGTACGGTGTTGCGGGGTGTGGGCGTGGAGCGTGACAAAATCCGTGAGGCAAGGAGTGCAATGGGCATGGATGGTAGTCTAATAAGACTAAGTCTAGGGCTGGGGTGTTCGTTGGGGGTGCATATTCACGAGCCTTAGAGGATACAAGACGAGGTGGTGACGCGGGAAGGTGCTAAGAGGCGCGGCCACAAGGGTGTTTTCTTGACGAATCAAGCTTTATTCATTTGTGCAGGAAGTATAACCCATGATCAAAGGTTCTTGAATTTTAAACATCAGGAATTGAGGTCAATTCTCTTTAAAGGAGAAGGGGATGATCCGAATATGGATAGGGCATCAATTCGTTATCATGAGCAAAGGACGATGAGGCAAATTATATTAGCTATTTTAACATTAGTTATCGTATGGCTAGTATTTTGTCTAATAAAGATTCGTTGGGCTTTAAGACCGTGGGCTAATGAAGTGACATCAAGAAACGAAAGTCGAGGGGGAACGAAGCTTGGGAGGACAGCCCACTTTGAAGAGGCACGACCCATAGGCCGAATGTTGCTCGGTCACGGCCTATCCAAGGCCCGGCCATGGCTCGGCCACGAAGGGCTTTTGTTGCTCGGCCATTATGGGTTCCAACAAGGAGTTGGAGTATTTTTAATTACTATGTTATTTTTATTAAGTTAGTTATTTTATTAAGGTTGTTAAAGTTTGTTAGTTTGTTAACGTAGTTACTAGTTTGTTACAAGGTTGTTACAAATTAGTTATTATCTTATTAGTTAGTTATCCTAGGATTATTAGGATTAGTTATTTAATTCTTTTAATTTCCTAGGATAGATTTTATTTTAATAAGGATTAATTTTGATCCAATTAGATAGATTTTAGGACTCCCAATCCGAGTCGGATTCTTGGGAGGCGTGTGGTGTGCTTGGGACGTGTGCCATACCTATAAATAGGGCACATGGTTCTTCTTGTTTGACAGTTAATTATCAAATCAATAAAAATTCACAAGTTTTCTTTTTAAGGCTTTCTTAAAGAAATCTCAAGGACTCATCGAGTGTTGATCCGAACCGTTAATATTTGTCGCGTTTCAAGTATTAGCAAGATTTACAAACTATAGGTCTAGGGAGTAAATCACCATTGTTTGAACTATAAGTCTAGGGCAAACAAATATCCTTCTACCTTGGGGATTCACCTCAAGACCGTCACAACTACAACAACAACCACCATTACCACCACTATCGACGGCCATCACCACCAACGACGTTCATCACCACCACCATTCATCATCCATCGTTTATCCATATTTCAAGATTCATCCAAGAATGTTCTTTATTTGTCCTATTTCGTTATTTCATTCAAGATTGTTCTAAAAGATTCCAAGAAGGCTTCCGCGGACGATTTCTTTGTTCAAGAATTCGTATCATAAGTGGTATCAGAGCTTCGGCTCTTGATTTTCTTTATCTTCAAGACGATCCATGGAGGGAGTTACTATGGAGGGCGTGAGGTTCAAGGGGGAGACCGAGATTAGGGTTCCAAGGCCAATTTCAAGAAACCTAATGCTACGTAACCTACAAGTGCAAGCCGACTCAATCTCAATCGATCAAAGAAACCAAATCTTCCATTGATGCAGGAGCAAAGGGGGATGCTTTATTCATCCACTACTACAATTAAGCACTTGGGCCACGACTAAATTCGTGGCGCAAGTACTAATTTCCCGTGGCTAAAACTCTTTGTCACGGAAATATCTTCCGTGGCCCAAGTGGCCGTGGCTAACAGATAGCCACGGGAAAAACAAGAACGTGGATAAAATTATATTTTTAGCCACAGATTCTCACGTGGCTAATAATTCCCGTGACCAAAAATTAATTCTCGTGGCCAAAATTATTCCCGTGACAAAAAAAAAAATAAAAAATAAATAAACAAAATGTAATATAATATTTTTTACTTATAATGAAAATATTTTCACATATGGAATCTTTTTTTTGGTCTAAACCGGGGAGTCCACTGTGTCGACAACGGTGTATAATCCCCTCGCCGCGGGCTCTCTCACGAAGAGGTAAACGGCTTGCCAAAGAGTTGCTCCATTTCCCATGGGTAGGAATCGAACCCCTGACCTCAGGGTTAAGGGATGAGGTGAGCAACCACCACACTACCAAACACATTTGGTTACATATGGAATTTTGTCATGCTTTGATCCTTGCTTGGTTAGTTATCTTAACTCGTTACTTACAATCACATGTCATTCACTTTTGCGAATCGTATATCCTCCCCAGGAGGTCACTCATCCCAAGACTACTCTCACCTGAGCACGCTTAACTGTGGAGTTCTTATGATGAGCTACCGAAAATGAAACTTAAGCTTGTTGATATAATTAACACTTTGAAACCTTTTTAAATTATATTCATTTTTTTCTAAATTACATTCACTATTATTTTTGCGAAAAAATATTAAATGATTTACATATTTTTGCGAAAAAATATTAAATGATTTACATATTTTTGCGAAAAAAATATTATTTTTCTCAAATTACTCGAGTTTTCAATGTTGACCTCCCGACTAATGATACTCGGGTCATTTTTTGCCCGAGTCAACAAAACCATTTTCTCCAAACTATTTAATCACATTTTCCTTATATTTTTTTCCCTAATACATTTTTTAAATTTTTTTCATTTTTCGGCATTTTTATTTTATCCATTTTTTCATATATTTTTCCACACAAATACTATTTGTAAGATCGTCGTATTTGTAACGAAAAAAAGTTTAATCACTTTTTACTAAATAATGATCACTTTTGAATAATGATTACATATGGGTATCAATGACCGAGTTTTATTACTAAAATAATTGACCAAGACATTATTAACTCGAAAATAATCAGTTTTTGCCAAAAAACACAGAAAATATCGTTTAAATTTTTGTTTTCTCTAAATTGATTTCTTTTCATTATTCTTGATATTTCTTTTTGTCAACAATATTTCACATTATTTACACATGTAAATTTATTATTTTAATTTCCATTTTACTTTTCGGTGTGATACGCTCATTTTCAATAATTAAAATATTTTTCTATATTGATTTTTTTATATCGGTTATTTTATCAATATGTTTTTTTTCCATTTTATTCAATGATTTGTTGGAAATCATTTTGAATTTAATTTTTTAGACTACTTTTTTTATTTAATCATATTTTAAATCTAATTGTCTTTTCTTTTTTTTTCTCCTTAAAAACTTCCCCAATTTTTTTCCAATTTAACATCTCAAATTCAAGTTCTTGTAGAAATATTTTACAAATAAAGTTGTAAATCAATTGTCAATGAAAAGCTTATTTAACAATATATTAGTTTCAGACATCTCAATGATAAGTGTTAATAAGTTAATTATTTAATTGGACATAATTTCTCTTTAAATGTGATGCGGTCTCTAAATAATGGTATTCAATATTATAAATTTAACAAAAAAAGAATTATAAATATATATTTGCCATGGGTGTGACATTGTTCGTGGCAAAAATGATTATTAGCCACGACTGTAACCTAAATTGTGGCGCAATTGACTTTTTGCCACGGGAAAAATTTCCCCATGGCATAATTTTTTTCTAAAATAGTGAATAAATTTTTTCCCGTGGCTAAACAAAATTTAGCCACAAATTTTAAATTCCCGTGGCATAAATCGTGGCGCAAGTGTCAATTTGTTGTAGTGTTTTTTGTCGGGCTTGTTGCGCAATTTAATAAATTGAGTAATTGGGTAAGTAGCTTTGAAATTACAAAATTGTCATTACATAATTAAACGTATACTTAAAGTAAAGCAGCATTCAACGAAAATAAAGCAAAATAAATTGTTAAACAACAATCATTTATTCATATAATCATATTCATTTTCAAGTCAGTAGTGTTAATAAGAATAATCATAATAAATTGCAAAAATTCTCACTTGTGACAGATTAAATGCAATAATAAGAATAATCATAATAAGATCATTTACGTCAATAGTGAAGAACATTAAGTACGAAAATTGTTCACATCTCGCAATAATACGGCGCAATCATCTTGATGTCACAGTACACACCATGTTGCACTAATAATTTTGTGTTATTATTTGTTATCATATCAAAAATATTAGTCACGGTAAAAATCCAGCGCGTAGCTAAGAGCAATAATTAGTCACGTGTAATTTACTTGTGACAATAAATCACAATTAGCCACGGTAAGAATTCAGTGTGTGGCTAAGAGCAATATAGTCACGGATAATTTAGCTGTGACAATAAATCATAATTAGCCACGTTAAGAATTCAGTGTGGCTAAGCACACTAATTAGTCATGGTTAACTTACCTGTGACAATAAATCATAATTAGCCACGACATTGTGGCTAAAAATAATTATTAGCCACGTTCGTGACTTGATGTGTGACTAAACGCATTTGTTAGCAACGGTCATGGCTTAATTCGTGACTAAAAACAATTATTTGTCACGGATATATTTTCCCGTGACATAAATTTTTTTACCAATTAATTTTGAAGGAAGGGGACTTTTTTTCCCGTGACTAAGCAAATTTAGGTCACGAATTATGAATTCCCGTGACATAAATCGTGGCGCAAGTGCCATTTTGTTGTAGTGATCAACAACCAAGAGAAATGGCCTGAATCCTTAAGGGATTTGTCTAACCAGGGACTCCAGCTACTTTTCCAACATTAATTCAGTAGTAAGCCTAAGGAGAGGTTAATCAAAGAGTAGGCCAGCATAAGGGACTTTCCTTACTTTTGCACAGCTGGTGTAAGCATCCAAAGTGTCGTTGGGAGTAGTGTTTTGTCATGGTCTTGAAAAGCATACAATGAGCAAAGAGCCTAGAGCAAAGTAGAAGTTACAGAAAAGTTGTCATTCCATTTATGGAAACAGACAAACAGCCTGTGTGTTGACAGGAAAAGAAGCATGCTTTTGACAGTCTGTTTGTGCAGGATATTTGAAGCTTGGGCAGGGATTCTTTTCAGTATAAGGACCACAACTCCAACGTTCCTTTTGGTCTCCTTAGTCTGTTATCTTTTGTGTAGATTACTTAGGCCATTATGAGCCCTTAGATCAGAGAACTTGTAAGGTTCTGATCTCTTTTGTAAGCCTATATAAAGGCAGCCTCTATGCACTTGTAAGAGCAGAATGAATACAGAAAAAGCCTAAGAGTTTCTCTCTTAATTTTAGTTAACTTGTGCCTTGCTTAGTTAACACAAATAACTTGTGCCTTGCTTAGTTATTTGGCTTAAGATTGCTTTAGTCCCTTGTGCATTGCTTGGGTGATTAAGGTACTCTTAAGATCACTGTCCTAAGAGATTTCTGTGCTTGGCTTGAGTCTCGAAGTTCAGGGTTTATCTATCAGTTCTTTAAGACTTCAGAAATATCACCTTACCCCCTGGTTTGGTGTATCAAATTGGTTATCAGAGCTAGGTTTAACACAGTCCTATCTTGTGTTAGTTCAAGAGAGAAACAAGTGAGTTCATCCACCTACCTACATTAAAAATACAAAAACTGACCATGAGTGAAGAGAGGCTAGCAGGTATGGAGGCTAGAATAGAACAAATAGCCAACCTTGCCAATGTTCCTTTGGAAGCCATCAATGCTGTCATGGCCAATATACCTACTCCAGAAAGAGGAAGACCTCCTGGGAGAGGCAGAGGTAGAGGTCGTGCAGGCATTGGGGGGAGGCAAGTGGACCATGATATGGAGGAGGAGCTCACTGACTCAGATGTTAGCACCAGGAGTAGGGCATCACCTACTGACAAGCACCTAAAGGTAGATATTCCTAACTTTTCTGGCAGCCTGAACCCAGATGATTTGTTAGAATGGTTAAGGGATGTAGAAAGAGTCTTTGAGTACAAAGGGTACAATGACACTAAAGCTTTTAAAGTTGCTATCCTCAAACTTAAGGGTTATGCATCCTTGTGGTATGAAACCATGAAAAGTCAGAGGACCCGAGAAGGGAAGGAACCTATTAAGTCATGGAGAAAGTTAAAAAAGAAACTCCTTGCTAAATTTGTTGCTAAAGACTACACACAAGATCTGTTCATTAAACTTTCTAAGCTAAAACAAAATGACCAGACTGTTGAGACCTACTTAAGAGATTTTGAACAGTTAACCTTACAGTGTGAAATCAATGAGAAACCAGAACAAAGGATTGCTAGGTTCTTAGAGGGGTTAAATTACAATATTGCTAAACAAGTTAGGTTGCAGCCCTTGTGGTCATTTGAGGATGTGGTTAACCTGTCTTTTAGAGTTGAGAAGTTGGGAAAGGATACACCAAAGACCTATACCAAGACAGCCATTCCTAAGATATACACTGGAACAAAGGGTGGGGAGGGTTCAAGAGCACCATTCACCACAGGCAAACCCCCTCTAGATAAAGGCAAGTCACCCATGAACCCTAAAACTAACATCCCTGCTGATGAAAGAAGAAAATGCTACCAATGCCAAGGGTATGGGCATTTCAAGAAGGACTGTCCTTCTAAGAGAACCCTCACTGTTAGGGAAATTCATGAATGGGAGAATGAGGGAACTGTGGAGTATGAACCAGAAGAGGAGGTTGAGAATGTGGAGGAAGAGGATGAGGTGCTGGCACCACCTGATACTGTCCATAGCCTTGTTCTTTGGAGAGTAATGCATTCACAACAGCAACCCTTGGAGAATGATCAGAGGTCCCTGATTTTCAGAAGCAGGTGTACAATCCAAGGGAGGGTCTGTAACCTGATCATTGATGGGGGCAGCTGCACCAATGTGGCATCAATAGCCATGGTTGGCAAGCTTAGTCTGGAAACCAGACCACACCCAAACCCCTACGAACTCAGATGGCTCAATAAGGGGGCAGAAGTAAAAGTGGATCAGCAGTGTATGGTTCCCTTCTCCATTGGACGAACCTATAAGGATGAAGTGTTGTGTGATGTAGTACCAATGGATGCTTGCCATCTATTGTTGGGCAGACCTTGGGAGTTTGATAAGGATGCCTTACACAAAGGAAAGACCAATGTATACACCTTCAAACATGGAAACCAGAAGATAATCTTAACACCACTACCACCCAACACCAAGGATTATGGCAGCCCCAACATAAGCAGTTTAAAGGGAGTCCTATTCCTGTCTGAATCTGCCATGATAAGGGAGATAAAGGAGGAGCTGATGCGTATTTGGGGTGATAATCAATAAAGATAATCAACTAAAATACGGATGTTGCAGCGGAATAAAAATACTAAAGAAATATTATAATCTTGAACGAATAAAGAACGAAAAAGTAACCAAGAAAGATGAAAACGGATGAATGGTGGCACGGTGGTGATGACGTGGCAGCACGGCAGGCTGACGTGGCGGCGGTCAACGGGTGGTCAACGGTGGTGATCGTTCTTGGTGGTTCTTGATCGATGAATCTTGATGACGTAATAAGGCACGGCACTTAATACTTGAAAGATTTGTGAAACGATTTAATGAATGAATTATGTATGTCGATGGATAGGATAATTGATCAAACTCACACAGATATTCTCTCAATTATTTTGAAGCTCACACAGATACTTCGGGTTTTAAAGCTCACACAGATACTTTAGATTTGTAAGTAAAACTTAACAAAAAGGTTTTTAATTTATCACTTGAATATTCTAAAACAAACAACTAAGGATGCCTATTTATAGTAAGGTCATCCGTCACAAACTTAGAATCGAAATAGGAAAGAAAAACGACTCCTACACGGTTCCCAAGACATCCGTCCCAACCGAGTACTACTACTACTTATTTTACTTTCCTAATTCTATCTTATGGATTAAAATAATCCTTATTAAATCTTAAAAGATAAACTAATAAATAAAAGATTAAGTTGTAGTAACAAACCCTAACAACTTAATAACAAACTCATAACTAACTAATAACTAACTTTGTAACCACCTTGTAACAACCTTAACAACCTAGTTGTAACAAACTAGTAACAAACTTAATTAATTAAATAACAAAACTAATTAAAATAACAAAAAGAATAAAACACAAACCCTAATTAATCTAGGGTTTCGTGCCCTTCATGTCGCCACTCTTGGTGCGACTTCCAAGGTAGTTTCCCGCTACCTTCCCTTGTTCCTTCAATACGTCTTTCCAAGCTAACTTAAAAATCCGTATCGAACCCATATCGAACATTTTTAATCTTTCCTTGGGTCGTGGGTCACGACCTCGAACCCTTGCTAATGCTCCCGCATCATACTCTCTCAGTTTTTGAGAATTTGACCTCAAATTAAGATCATGTAACTCTCGAGTAGACTTGGATATGTTAGCTCTTGATTCGTTGAGAACACGGTTTCCTTGACTCATCAACTTCATGTTCCAAAAGTCCTTATGCACCATGGACTCCTTGCCTTTGGCCCTAGCAACTTCACGGCCAACTTCCTCCACCAAGCGCACGGTTGTCGCACCCTCCAAACCTCCGCGCTCCTCCTTACTCGGCAGCCCCTCACAACTACCATCTCCCCCATGAATCTCAACCAACCCAACCTCTCGCTTAACCGTTCCCGCGGCCTCCTCGCTTGATGACCCCTCTCCTACCTCCATAAACAAACTCTTCTTTGAATTATGTGGCCTAGGTTTGATTCTTGATAAAGGTTGGAGATCATAGATGGTACCTCCTTTAGTAACGCTATATACATTTGCTCTCCCATCATGTATAACGTTCCTATCGTATTGCCAAGGCCTTCCAAGTAATATATGACATGCGTTCATAGGGACGATGTCACACCACAGTTTATCCTCATAAGGTCCAATGTTGAAAGAAATTAAGGCTTGTTTTTCTACCCGTACTCCTTGGTTTCCATCTAACCATTGCAACTTATATGGTTTTTCTCTAGCCCTAATACTTAACTCCAACTCCGAAACTAAGGTTTTTGAAACCACATTAGTGCAAGACCCGCTATCAATAATCAAGTCGCACTTTTTTCCCTCTACCTTACAACGAGTATGGAACACATTATCTCTTTGTTCCTCACCCTCCATCGTGGACTCCACATGTAAAGCACGTACTACGAGGCACTCTCCTTCGTCCTCACTCTCGGCTCCCACGACTTTCCTATCCTCCTTTTCCTCCTCAATTTTCTCCTCCTCAACAATTTCAGGTACAACAAAGTTTGGAACCATACCTTGAAGTTCTTGAATGGATAAGGTTCTCTTTTGAGGGCAATCCGTAGCGATGTGTCCATAGCCTTGACACTTATAACATCTTCTAATTGTACTCCCTCTAGGATCAGGAATACTTGGCTTGAATGCTCCTTTGGCCTTTTCGGCCGCCTCTTCCTTCGACGCCTCCTTCTTAGGCGCGGTATTGGTGGTGTATGATGATGAACCTTCTCCGACTCTTGTGCTTTTATAAGAATTTACTTTCTTTGCCTTGTCATGTCTTTCAAACTTCAAAGCAATCCTGCACACATCATAGTAATCTTCATAGTTTTGAATCTCAACCCTTGAAGCTAGGGTTGGTACTAAACCACGAATAAATCTAGCAACTTTCAACTCCTCCCTCTCATCTAGATCACATACAATAGTCATCTTTTCAAATTCCCGAATGTATTCTGAGACGGACATATTATCTTGAGTTAAAGAATGGAGTTTTAGGTAATTTTCTTGATTGTAGTCCTTTGGCAAGAATTTCTTTACCATGTGCTTTTTCAACTTTGCCCAAGACTTAATCTTTTCTTTGTGTTGCTTCTTTCTTTGTCTCACCAGATTTTCATACCATAGTGAAGCGTACTTGGTAAGCTTTAATATAGCAACTTTGAACTGCTTCCGGTCATCGTATTCCTTGTACTCAAAGACTCTCTCCGTTTGTCTTAGCCACTCCAAGAAATCTTCCGGATCCATGTCTCCTTTGAATTCAGGGATGTCAAGTTTGAGACCTCTATCATCATCGTTCTTGTCCCAAGTCTTGCCCTTAAATTCAGCTTCTTCTTCCGAGTCACTCGCCCTAGATGAGGACTCCCCCGTTTTCTTATGACCTCCTTTGGTCATCATAGTCTTTATGAGATACTTGAGCTCTTGGATTTCGGATTTTAACTCCATATTGCTTTCCTCCCATGATTTTTCTTCTCCATCTTGAGATCCTACCATGTTGACAAACTTTCCCAAGAACTGGTGTAATAAAAATTAGACCAAGAGCCGAAGCTCTGATACCAATTTGATGCGTATTTGGGGTGATAATCAATAAAGATAATCAACTAAAATACGGATGTTGCAGCGGAATAAAAATACTAAAGAAATATTATAATCTTGAACGAATAAAGAACGAAAAAGTAACCAAGAAAGATGAAAACGGATGAATGGTGGCACGGTGGTGATGACGTGGCAGCACGGCAGGCTGACGTGGCGGCGGTCAACGGGTGGTCAACGGTGGTGATCGTTCTTGGTGGTTCTTGATCGATGAATCTTGATGACGTAATAAGGCACGGCACTTAATACTTGAAAGATTTGTGAAACGATTTAATGAATGAATTATGTATGTCGATGGATAGGATAATTGATCAAACTCACACAGATATTCTCTCAATTATTTTGAAGCTCACACAGATACTTCGGGTTTTAAAGCTCACACAGATACTTTAGATTTGTAAGTAAAACTTAACAAAAAGGTTTTTAATTTATCACTTGAATATTCTAAAACAAACAACTAAGGATGCCTATTTATAGTAAGGTCATCCGTCACAAACTTAGAATCGAAATAGGAAAGAAAAACGACTCCTACACGGTTCCCAAGACATCCGTCCCAACCGAGTACTACTACTACTTATTTTACTTTCCTAATTCTATCTTATGGATTAAAATAATCCTTATTAAATCTTAAAAGATAAACTAATAAATAAAAGATTAAGTTGTAGTAACAAACCCTAACAACTTAATAACAAACTCATAACTAACTAATAACTAACTTTGTAACCACCTTGTAACAACCTTAACAACCTAGTTGTAACAAACTAGTAACAAACTTAATTAATTAAATAACAAAACTAATTAAAATAACAAAAAGAATAAAACACAAACCCTAATTAATCTAGGGTTTCGTGCCCTTCATGTCGCCACTCTTGGTGCGACTTCCAAGGTAGTTTCCCGCTACCTTCCCTTGTTCCTTCAATACGTCTTTCCAAGCTAACTTAAAAATCCGTATCGAACCCATATCGAACATTTTTAATCTTTCCTTGGGTCGTGGGTCACGACCTCGAACCCTTGCTAATGCTCCCGCATCAGGAGCAGCCTGTCTTTATCTTGGTAGCAAAAAGGTTGGAATCACCCCCTTGCATCCCAGATGAAGTGAAGAAACTAATCCATGACTTTCAGGAAGTCTTTCCAGAAGAGTTGCCAGCAGGTTTACCTCCTTTGAGAGGAATTGAGCACCAAATAGACCTAATTCCAGGTGCCATGCTTCCAAACAGGCCAGCTTATAGAAGTGATCCAGGGGCAACCAAGGAGTTACAGAGGCAAATAGAAGAGCTGATGAGCAAGGGCTTTGTGAGGGAATCATTGAGTCCATGTGCTGTCCCAGCACTTTTGGTCCCTAAAAAGGATGGAACATGGAGGATGTGTATTGACAGCAGGGCTATTAACAACATTACAGTGAAGTATAGGTTCCCTATACCAAGGCTGGATGATATGTTGGATGAACTTTGTGGTGCCAAGTTGTTTTCTAAGATAGATCTTAGGCAGGGGTACCACCAAGTAAGGATAAGGGAGGGGGATGAGTGGAAAACTGCTTTCAAAACCAAGCATGGTCTCTATGAATGGTTAGTCATGCCATTTGGGCTGTCAAATGCCCCAAGCACTTTCATGAGGCTAATGACAGAAGTCTTAAGGCCATACTTGGGCAAATTCATTGTTGTCTACTTTGATGACATTCTGGTGTATAGCAAGAGTAATCATGATCATCTAACTCACTTGGAGTTACTGTTTACCAAGCTAAAGGAGAATGAGTTGTTTGGAAAGCTTGGAAAGTGTACTTTTCTAGCTAGGGAAGTTAAGTTCCTTGGCTATGTTATTTCTGAAAAGGGCATTTCAGTGGACCAAGAGAAGATTGAAGCTATCAAATCTTGGCCAGTACCAAGGTCCATTACTGAAGTAAGAGGGTTCCATGGCTTGGCTTCTTTTTACAGAAGATTTATTAAGGGGTTTAGCACCATCATGGCTCCCATAACTGAAGGAATGAAGAAAGGGATGTTCATGTGGACCTCACAAGCTCAATCTGCCTTTGAGCACATCAAGCAGAAACTTTGTGAGGCTCCTGTCTTGGCCTTACCAGATTTTGAGCAGTTGTTTGAGGTAGAGTGTGATGCCAGTGGGGTAGGCATTGGAGCAGTGCTCATACAAGGGAGGAATCCAGTAGCATTTTTCAGTGAGAAACTTGGGGGAGCTAAGTTGAATTACTCTACTTATGACAAAGAGTTCTATGCTTTGGTCAGGGCACTCATGTATTGGAGCCATTATCTCAAACCAAAACCTTTTGTCCTACATTCTGATCATGAAGCATTAAAATACATCAATGGTCAACATAAGTTGAGTGCAAGACATGCTAAGTGGGTTGAGTTCCTTCAATCATTCAACTTCTCCAGCAAACACAAGGAAGGAAAACTAAATGTGGTGGCAGATGCACTGTCTAGGAGACACTCCATGCTCATTACTATTCAGCAAAGGGTGTTGGGGTTTGAATTCATGAAGGAGTTGTACAGGGATGATCAGGACTTCATGGAGGATTGGTTGACCTTGCAAGGTGATCCAAACAAACAAGGGTCCAAATTCACCTTGCAAGAGGGGTTTCTGTTCAAAGGAAACAAGTTGTGTGTACCAAAAGGATCCTACAGAGAGTTGTTAATCAGAGAAGTTCATTCTAATGGGTTGGCAGACCATTTTGGAGTACAGAGGAAAATGGACATCCTGCAAGATCAATTCTACTGGCCAAGAATGGAGGGAGATGTCCAGGCAATCATCAGAAGGTGTGCAGCCTGTCAAAGGGCAAAGAGTTCCTTTCAAGCAGGAGCCTACACTCCCTTGCCTGTTCCAGACAAGCCATGGGAGGATGTTAGCATGGATTTCATAGTGGCCCTCCCTCACACTCAAAGGGGAAAGGATTCAATTATGGTGGTAGTTGATCGTTTCAGCAAAATGGCTCACTTTGTGCCTTGTAAGAAAACTGAAGATGCTTCAGGGGTGGCAGAATTATACTTCAGGGAGATTGTCAAACTTCATGGTGTCCCCAGAACCATTGTATCAGACAGGGATACTAAGTTCATGAGTTATTTTTGGAAGACACTCTGGAAGCTACTCAACACCAAGCTACTTTTTAGCACTTCCCACCACCCCCAGACAGATGGGCAAACTGAAGTCACAAATAGGACACTGGGAAGAATACTCAGATGCATTGTTAAGAAATCATTGAAGGATTGGGATCTTAAGCTTGCTCAGGCAGAATTTGCTTTTAATAGGGCTCCTTCTTCAACCACTGGTCAGAGTCCTTTTGAAGTGGTCTATGGGAGCAATCCACTAATGCCTATTGATATGTCTAGTATCCCAAAGGAGGCTATCAACTATGATGCAAAGAAAAGGGTGGAGCAAATGTTGAAGATCCATACACAAGTCCAGAAACAAATTGAGAAAGCCAATGAGCAAGCAAAGAAAAACAGTCCCATGCCCAAAGGAAAGAAAGAGTTCCATCCAGGAGACTTAGTGTGGGTGCATTTCAGGAAAGAGAGATTCCCAAGCAAGAGAAAGAATAAGCTAATGCCAAGAGCAGATGGACCCTTTGAAATCACAGAAAGAATTGGAGCCAATGCTTATAAGGTTGACTTGCAGGGAGAATATGAGGTCCATGGTACTTTCAATATAGGAGATCTCAGTCCCTACTATGGCAGTGATGAAGAGTACAATGAGGATTTGAGGACAAAGCCTCTCCAACCAGGGGAGGATGATGCAGGAGCAAAGGGGGATGCTTTATTCATCAACAACCAAGAGAAATGGCCTGAATCCTTAAGGGAGTTGTCAAACCAGGGACTCCAGCTACTTTTCCAACATTAATTCAGTAGTAAGCCTAAAGAGAGGTTAATCAAAGAGTAGGCCAGCATAAGGGACTTTCCTTACTTTTGCACAGCTGGTGTAAGCATCCAAAGTGTCGTTGGGAGTAGTGTTTTGTCATGGTCCAGAAAAGCATACAATGAGCAAAGAGCCTAGAGCAAAGTAGAAGTTACAGAAAAGTTGTCATTCCATTTATGGAAACAGACAAACAGCCTGTGTGTTGACAGGAAAAGAAGCATGCTTTTGACAGTCTGTTTGTGCAGGATTTTTGAAGCTTGGGCAGGGATTCTTTTCAGTATAAGGACCACAACTCCAACGTTCCTTTTGGTCTCCTTAGTCTGTTATCTTTTGTGTAGATTACTTAGGCCATTATGAGCCCTTAGATCAGAGAACTTGTAAGGTTCTGATCTCTTTTGTAAGCCTATATAAAGGCAGCCTCTATGCACTTGTAAGAGCAGAATGAATACAGAAAAAGCCTAAGAGTTTCTCTCTTAATTTTAGTTAACTTGTGCCTTGCTTAGTTAACACAAATAACTTGTGCCTTGCTTAGTTATTTGGCTTAAGATTACTTTAGTCCCTTGTGCATTGCTTGGGTGATTAAGGTACTCTTAAGATCACTGTCCTAAGAGATTTCTGTGCTTGGCTTGAGTCTCGAAGTTCAGGGTTTATCTATCAGTTCTTTAAGACTTCAGAAATATCACCTTACCCCCTGGTTTGGTGTATCATCCATACTAAGTGCCAAGTGCAAGACAAGTGGTGTAGTATGATTATCGATGGGGGTAGTTGTGCAAACATTGCTTCCGAGGAGATGGTGTCCAAACTTGATCTAACCACTACCACACATCAAAACCCATACTTATTGCATTGGTTAGATGATGGGAGTGCTATAAGAGTAACGAGACAGGTTAGGGTGGGAATCACCATGGGATCATATCAAGACAACATAGTATGCGATGTAATACCTATGGAGGCGTGTCATATCCTAGTAGGTCGACCTTGGTTGTTCGATAGAGATGTTTTGCATCGAGGAAGGACCAACGAGTATGAGCTAATGAATAAGGGTAAGAAGATCATTCTAAAACCAATGACTCCACAAGCTATACGAGATATGAATACTGAGAGAAGCAAGCGGGCTAGTCTTGCTGTGATTATGGAGAAAAGGGAAGACGAAGGATCCATCGAGGGAGACAAAAAGGTGGGTGATTTAGGTTTAGGAGAAGGATTAGCGAAGGATAAAGTGGTCGAAGAAGAGTCCTCCAATCATAAATTCATTGAACCTCATCAGCCCATTGTGTTAGACCACGGAGAGGTGTTGAGGGTGTATTCGAAGGAGGGGAACCAGGTTCCTAGCGAAGTGGGAAGTGAACCAAGGGTCAATGGTTCGAGTAAGGTGGCTGCAAGGGTGGTTAATCTAGGCAAAGTGGTTACCGGAGTAAGCAATCTTAAAAACAAAATTTCTCGGGCAGAAACTTGTGGAATTGATACTAACCATGTTGCAGGCGATCCATTCCCATATTCGGATGTAGATAGCTTGGTTCGATCCAAGTCGAGAGAAGCGGCGTTTGTTTCAAGTCAAAAGGGTTATGATTCTCCTTTAGATTTGAGCAAGGACCGGATTCGCTATAGGAAGAGTAGCGAGGTGAAGCGTGAGCCACGGGCAGCAACAAATTTCGAGAGGGTGAATGGGTTGTTGCGGGAGGTACACTTGGTTCGAACTAAAAACCGAGAAGTAAGTAGTGTGCTAGTCGAGGGGGTTAGCCAAATGAAGAGAAAACCACACCTAGGTCATTTTCTTGGAGAGCTTGGCCAAGAAGTTAAGGAGGAGGGTGAAGTAGTAATGAGCACGATTAGCCTAGGTATACGTGATGAAAGGGCAACCGCATCAAGTTTTGAACGACTTAGTACGGTGTTGCGGGGTGTGGGCGTGGAGCGTGACAAAATCCGTGAGGCAAGGAGTGCAATGGGCATGGATGGTAGTCTAATAGGACTAAGTCTAGGGCTGGGGTATTCGTTGGGGGTGCATATTCACGAGCCTTAGAGGATACAAGACGAGGTGGTGACGAAGGAAGGTGCTAAGAGGCGCGGCCACAAGGGTGTTTTCTTGACGAATCAAGCTTTATTCATTTGTGCCGGAAGTATAACCCGGGATCAAAGGTTCTTGAATTTTAAACATCAAGAATTGAGGTCAATTCTCTTTAAAGGAGGAGGGGATGATCCGAATATGGAGAGGGCATCAATTCGTTATCATGAGCAAAGGACGATGAGGCAAATTATATTAGCTATTTTAACATTAGTTATCGTATGGCTAGTATTTTGTCTAATAAAGATTCGTTGGGCTTTAAGACCGTGGGCTAATGAAGTGACATCAAGAAACGAAAGTCGAGGGGGAACGAAACTTGGGAGGACAACCCACTTTGAAGAGGCACGACCCATAGGCCGAATGTTGCTCGGTCACGGCCTATCCAAGGCCCGACCATGGCTCGGCAACGAAGGGCTTGTTGCTCGGCCATTATGGGTTCCAACAAGGAGTTGGAGTATTTTTAATTACTATGTTATTTTTATTAAGTTAGTTATTTTATTAAGGTTGTTAAAGTTTGTTAGTTTGTTAAGGTAGTTACTTGTTTGTTACAAGGTTGTTACAAATTAGTTATTATCTTATTAGTTAGTTATCCTAGGATTATTAGGATTAGTTATTTAATTCTTTTAATTTCCTAGGATAGAGTTTATTTTAATAAGGATTGATCCAATTAGATAGATTTCAGGACTCCCAATCCGAGTCGGATTCTTGGGAGGCGTGTGGTGTGCTTGGGACGTGTGCCATACCTATAAATAGGGCACATGGTTCTTCTTGTTTGACAGTTAATTATCAAATCAATAAAAATTCACATGTTTTCTTTTAAGGCTTTCTTAAAGAAATCTCAAGGACTCATCGAGTGTTGATCCGAACCGTTAATATTTGTCGCGTTTCAAGTATTAGCAAGATTTACAAACTATTGGTCTAGGGAGTAAATCACCATTGTTTGAACTATAGGTCTAGGGCAAACAAATATCCTTCTACCTTGGGGATTCACCTCAAGACCGTCACAACAACAACAACAACCACCATTACCACCACCATCGACGACCATCACCACCAACGACGTTCATCACCACCACCATTCATCATCCATCGTTTATCCATATTTCAAGATTCATCCAAGATTGTTCTTTATTTGTCCTATTTCGTTATTTCATTCAAGATTGTTCTAAAAGATTCCAAGAAGGCTTCCGCGGACGATTTCTTTGTTCAAGAATTCGTATCATAAGTGGTATCAGAGCTTCGGCTCTTGATTTTCTTTATCTTCAAGACGATCCATGGAGGGAGTTACTATGGAGGGCGTGACGTTCAAGGGGGAGACCGAGATTAGGGTTCCAAGGCCAATTTCAAGAAACCTAATGCTACGTAACCTACAAGTGCAAGCCGACTCAATCTCAATCGATCAAAGAAACCAAATCTTCCATACTAAGTGCCAAGTGCAAGACAAGTGGTGTAGTATGATTATCGATGGGGGGTAGTTGTGCAAACATTGCTTCCGAGGAGATGGTGTCCAAACTTGATCTAACCACTACCACACATCAAAACCCATACTTATTGCATTGGTTAGATGATGGGAGTGCTATAAGAGTAACGAGACAGGTTAGGGTGGGAATCACCATGGGATCATATCAAGACAACATAGTATGCGATGTAATACCTATGGAGGCGTGTCATATCCTAGTAGGTCGACCTTGGTTGTTCGATAGAGATGTTTTGCATCGAGGAAGGACCAACGAGTATGAGCGAATGAATAAGGGTAAGAAGATCATTCTAAAACCAATGACTCCACAAGCTATACGAGATATGAATACTGAGAGAAGCAAGCGGGCTAGTCTTGCTGTGATTATGGAGAAAAGGGAAGACGAAGGATCCATCGAGGGAGACAAAAAGGTGGGTGCTTTAGGTTTAGGAGAAGGATTAGCGAAGGAGAAAGTGGTCGAAGAAGAGTCCTCCAATCATAAATTCATTGAACCTCATCAGCCCTTTGTGTTAGACCACGGAGCGGTGGTGAGGGTGTATTCGAAGGAGGGGCAGCAGGTTCCTAGCAAAGTGGGAAGTGAACCAAGGGTCAATGGTTCGAGTAAGGTGGCTGCAAGGGTGGTTAATCTAGGCAAGGTGGTTACCGGAGTAAGCAATCTTAAAAACAAAATTTTTCGGGCAGAAACTTGTGGAATTGATACTAACCATGTTGCAGGCGATCCATTCCCATATTCGGATGTAGATAGCTTGGTTCGATCCAAGTCGAGAGAAGCGGCGTTTGTTTCAAGTCAAAAGGGTTATGATTCTCCTTTAGATTTGAGCATGGACCGGATTCGCTATAGGAAGATTAGCGAGGTGAAGCGTGAGCCACGGGGAGTGACACGGCTGTCGCAACCCTATCAAAAATAACCAACTGGCCTAATTAATGTAGCAGGGAAGTCGGGATCGTATCCACAGGGAGACAAATATGAATTCTAAATGCTAAACTAAAGTCTGTCGAAGTAACCGAATCTGGGGGTTTTGATTGTTGTTTGAACTAAACTAAGAGTAGTGAAGGAAAGAGAGAAAAGAAAAGCGTAAAGAAAAGAGAATAAAAATATGAGGGAGAGAAAACTAGGATGGTCGGTTCACCAATGAAAGTGTAACGATCATGGTCTAGGTCATAGATCAATCATAATTATCGGTCTAAGGGGTAGTGAAAAGGTCCTCTCGGATCGCTATTCGCCCTAGAATGCTTCTAGCGGGCTCTCGCAACTTACTAGGGCACTCTAATGTTTGTAGCAGGTCTAACCCTCACCAGGCTTTCGATCTTAGGTCGGGGTTTTACCAAATCAACTAATCAATCATGCGCATTAATTGACTAATCGCTATCAAATGCTACAATTAACAACAGAGACTTATAAATGTGAACTAGTCTAAACCTAATCAAGATTCGTCACAATTTCATAGGATCCCCTATATCCTAGTCAAGGAAATTAGCTATGCATAAAGGGATTAACAATTGAAATGAAAGAAATAACTAAAGGGGAAATCATGATCGCGATATAAATAATGACAAGAGAAAATAAGAGCAAAGAAAGAAGATTACCAATCATCCAAAAGGAATTAAGTACAAAATTCCGGAAGATTAGATATTACAAGTTTTAAGGAGAAATAAAATGAAAACTACTGACTTAAAAGTTTATCTAAGCAAAAGTAAAGTGACAGAGTAAAAGTGAAAGAAAGGGTGAAAGATCCAAGATAGATAACCTAAAAAACACTGAAAAGCTGCTTTTAAAACGAGTTTAGTCTGACTCCAAACTGATAACCTAATGGGCTTAGGTTGATCTTGGGCTTCGGGGAAATAAACTGGTCGATCGACTTGGAAACTGGTCGATCGACTTCCTTATCGACCAAATTTGGTCGATCGACTAAAAGTGTGGTCGATCGACTTATGTATCGACCAGAATTGGTCGATCGACTGAAGTTTGTCGAACAGATTTCCTGCAATGCGCACTGAACTTAAAACAGCTGCCATTTCTTCGTTACTCAGGCAAATCAAGCGTTTTTGGTGGCGTTGGAAAGCTAAAAGGATAAGATTTCATCTCCAATTTGAATCACTCGATTATAATTTCTAGAACTCTAGATATGGCTCTCCAAAGTAGGCGCTAGCAAATTGAAGTTCTCCCTTACTTGCTTAGCTTCCTTTCTCAATTGTGCGTACCTCAAATAGCTTTTGACTTGGACGATTGGCGCTTTCCAAGGCTTGTAAGGCCTATTCCAACTTCCATATTCTAAGAGAGTGTACTTGGGACAACTTTGGCTCGTTTTTATCACTTTCGCGCTTATTCCTACAAAATAGCAAGAAAAGTACAAAGTAGCGTGTTCGGGGAATAAAGTGATATAAAATCACTTGTAAAACGCAGAAATGCGTGCCAAAAGGTACTAAAAGTGTATATAAAATGCACGCATCAAAATTCCCCAAACCAAACCTTTGCTTGTCCTCAAGCAAACTAAATGATCTATGTAAACTAAATGCAACTACTTTGAACCTATTGGAAAGGAGTACATTTTAGAGCTAGCTATAAGTCAAATGCTAACTACTTCATTGCAAGTGATCAATCACCAAAAAGCTAAATACAAAAGCAAACGAATTTATGCATATCTTGAAAAACAACTTGGACATTTTGACTTTGCAAGACTTGTATATTCGGACTCTCACGGGTCACTCTTCTTTCAACAAAGCAAAGGGTGAGTATGATATGTGCAAAGAGAGAAAGAAAAGATAGGCACTCACCTAGACTCCGACCAACATAAACATGCATTGCAAACTAACATGACAAAGGATTCTAGCTACCATACACACGCATTTCAACCAATCAATGACTATCACATGTCGAATACTTGCAAATTATGGTTATGTGTGGTAAAATGGGTAAGAAGAGGCAAAAAAAAAACAATATGGCTAAGAGGGGGTAACGGCTCGAGCTAGCTACCACGACTCAACCAAAAGTAAAACCTTCTAAATTACTCAAAAACAATGTCATGCTCGGCATATCACACAACTAACCACGGAACTTGAAACGGTCAAAACACATGCTTAGCATTAATTTTTCTTTCTTTTTCTCTTTTCGTTTCTTTTCTTTTTCTTTTTCTTTCTTTTCTTTTTTTTTCTTTTTCTATTCCCCAAAGATACAAATAAGGCACGGGAATTCATTTTTCTTTTTATTTCTCTTTCTTTTCATTTTTCTCTTTTCTTTGCTAAGTTCATGACAATCCAAACAATTCCGAGTTCAAGTTCCAATTTCTCAAATACCGACTCCAAAATGAAATCCAAACCAAAACTGAGACAATGGAAGCATACCACAAAACAATACTAAGCTAGCTCGACACAAGGTAGACTAAACTTGGGTGTAGTTTATAGGTCAACTGGCAGGTTTTGGCTAAATGTGGAGTTATATGGGTAAAATGAGAAACGGGATATGCACGTACTCTCCAAACATGTGATACCAACCACAAAACTATGCGTGCAGGCAAAAAGCAATCAAATGTCATATACATGCAATGCTATGAAATGAAGGGAGTAACTACTCTCAATCTAGATAAACCGGTCATGAATGTCACCAGTTATAGGCTCTAAAACTCAGAATTTAAGTGGGTTGCCAAAACGCAAGTCAAGTCTAACAATCCAAGTAAAATTTCAAGACAAAATTCGGGATATGCTTTACAAGATTTTGTTAAATGGTGGTGAAAAAAAATACAAGGAATAGCAACAAAAAGACTACAGGGCAATATCATCATCAAATAAATCCAATCCGACTCGACTATATGCAAAAATAAACGTGATTTTTTTATTTGATAATTTTAGGATGCAAGGGAAATGATAAAACAATGCATATGTAAATGAAACGTGATAACAGAAATGTAATAAAACAATATGCAGACCAAATATGGATGCATAACCTCCCCAAACCAAACCGTACAATGTCCTCATTGTACAAAGTAAAGGAAAAGAAATGCAAACTAAAGAGAGTGAGTCAGAAACTTACAAGAATGCGCACACCACGGACCTCCCCAAACCGAACCAGATATGGGAGGTAATCAGAGACTCGATCGAGTCATTTGTCGCATCAGCAAGCGACGAAGTTGCGGCTGATACTTTTCAGCTGACCAAGTGGTTACCCACGAATGTACATAATCTAAACAGCTCAGAGCCCTTAGAAGTCGGTCAAAAATCTGCGCATGTGCTACACAAAAGCATAAGTAGCACCAGCAATTAATAGGAGCAAATAAAAACAAAGTGAAATACCGTAGCACCTTGCTGAACTTTCTTTGACAGCTCCTATAAAAATCAACCGAATAATTCCACCCTTTAGCAGAGGGTGGAACATCAAAGCTCAAATCACAGGAAAACAGAGAGTTAGAGACCACAGAAACATTTAACAATGAAAACACATGAGTAGAAATAACCTGCTTAGACGGGTATTCTACATGAGGTGGAGGAGTCCAGTGTGTAATAGGAGAAGGTGGGTAGTCATCCCAAATGCAAGAGGCGGTAAAGTCAAATGTGTTAACGGGGTCACCTATAACATACTCATCTACCATATTATTATATGAGTCCCATTTGACCTCTAGGCTTTCCAATCGCCCATCCTCACTCTCCTCATCGCAAGACTCGTCACGAAAGGGATTCTCTATGGGGTCCCTCAAGTCTTCCTCACGTGGCTCAATATCTGTAAAAGTATCATAGAGAGGTCCTAGATCATCCTCAAAGAAGGGATTATCAACTAAGCCTATGGTATCCTACTCTATGGTTCCGTCAACGTCATTTTCATTCTGTAAAATGGTTTCTACGGTCTCGCCCATCCCCTCATCCATGTCTGACCGAAGTGAGAAAGTGGGTTTAATACTCTCAATGGCAAACCAGTTAAAGAATTCCAAAAGCTCATTGACAAGTTTTCCACTGAAATCTCCCTTACCTATTGAGCTAAGGTAAGATCGTGTAGGGTCATTCATACCCCGGATGATAGACAAGCAAATCTAAAGGGCAGTCAAGGTTCCATAATTCAATGTATCCAACCACTCCTCGAACCTGTCTATGTAAGCACCAATTGATTCGTCTTCACCCTGTGGAAACTGGATTGAAGACATTAGAATGGCCTCAAGGAACCGAAGTTCCTTGAGACAAAAGACAAACTAAACTAAAGCAAATAAAATATCACCGTCTCCGCGGCAACGGCGCCAAAATTTGACACGGCTGTCGCAACCCTATCAAAAATAACCAACTGGCCTAACTAATATAGCAGGGAAGTCGGGATCGTATCCACAGGGAGACAAATATGAATTCTAAATGCTAAACTAAAGTCTGTCGAAGTAACCGAATCTGGGGGTTTTGATTGTTGTTTGAACTAAACTAAGAGTAGTGAAGGAAAGAGAGAAAAGAAAAGCGTAAAGAAAAGAGAATAAAAATATGAGGGAGAGAAAACTAGGATAGTCGGTTCACCAATGAAAGTGTAACGATCATGGTCTAGGTCATAGATCAATCATAATTATCGGTCTAAGGGGTAGTGAAAAGGTCCTCTCGGATCGCTATTCGCCCTAGAATGCTTCTAGCGGGCTCTCGCAACTTACTAGGGCACTCTAATGTTTGTAGCAGGTCTAACCCTCACCAGGATTTCGATCTTAGGTCGGGGTTTTACCAAATCAACTAATCAATCATGCGCATTAATTGACTAATCGCTATCAAATGCTACAATTAACAACAGAGACTTATAAATGTGAACTAGTCTAAACCTAATCAAGATTCGTCACAATTTCATAGGATCCCCTATATCCTAGTCAAGGAAATTAGCTATGCATAAAGGGATTAACAATTAAAATGAAAGAAATAACTAAAGGGGAAACCATGATCGCGATATAAATAATGACAAGAGAAAATAAGAGCAAAGAAAGAAGATTACCAATCATCCAAAAGGAATTGAGTACAAAATTCCGGAAGATTAGATATTACAAGTTTTAAGGAGAAATAAAATGAAAACTACTGACTTAAAAGTTTATCTAAGCAAAAGTAAAGTGACAGAGTAAAAGTGAAAGAAAGGGTGAAAGATCCAAGATAGATAACCTAAAAAACACTGAAAAGCTGCTTTTAAAACGAGTTTAGTCTGACTCCAAACTGATAACCTAATGGGCTTAGGTTAATCTTGGGCTTCGGGGAAATAAACTGGTCGATCGACTTGGAAACTGGTCGATCTACTTCCTTATCGACCAAATGTGGTCGATCGACAAAAAGTGTGGTCGATCGACTTATGTATCGACCAAAATTGGTCGATCGACTGAAGTTTGTCGAACAGATTTCCTGCAATGCGCACTGAACTTAAAACAGCTGCCATTTCTTCGTTACTCAGGAAAATCAAGCGTTTTTGGTGGCGTTGGAAAGCTAAAAGGATAAGATTTCATCTCCAATTTGAATCACTCGATTATCATTTATAGAAATCTAGATATGGCTCTCCAAAGTAGGCGCTAGCAAATTGAAGTTCTCCCTTACTTGCTTAGCTTCCTTTCTCAATTGTGCATACCTCAAATAGCTTTTGACTTCGACGATTGGCGCTTTCCAAGGCTTGTAAGGCCTATTCCAACTTCCATATTCTAAGAGAGTGTACTTGGGACAACTTTGGCTCGGTTTTTATCACTTTCGCGCTTATTCCTACAAAATAGCAAGAAAAGTACAAAGTAGCGTGCTCGGGGAATAAAGTGATATAAAATCACTTGTAAAACATAGAAATGCGTGCCAAAAGGTACTAAAAGTGTATATAAAATGCACGCATCAGGGAGCAACAAATTTCGAGAGGGTGAATGGGTTGTTGCGGGAGGTACACTTGGTTCGAACTAAAAACCGAGAAGTAAGTAGTGTGCTAGTCGAGGGGGTTAGCCAAATGAAGAGAAAACCACACCTAGGTCATTTTCTTGGAGAGCTTGGCCAAGAAGTTAAGGAGGAGGGTGAAGTAGTAATGAGCACGATTAGCCTAGGTATACGTGATGAAAGGGCAACTGCATCAAGTTTTGAACGACTTAGTACGGTGTTGCGGGGTGATGCGTGTCTATTTTATGATGTTTTTCATCTATTTTTACACGCATTTGGTCGCTCATTTACTATGTTTTAGCCCTTATTTCCCAACAATCGTGTACTTTCGTACTTTTATGCACTTTTGCAGATTTATGCGGAAAAGGGACGATTTTGCACCAAATTTATGCCCTCGGGATTTTTGCATAATTAAGGAACGAAGGAAAGTCAACTGGAGTCATTATTTAAGTACCAAAAGTCAAATCGAGAAGAACCGGAGAATTTCTACGGGGAAACGGGTCGACCGACCTACAAAATGGGTCGGCCGACCTGGCCTAAAGTTTAAGAAGTCCAGAATCTTCAAGAAAGCCTAGATTTTTCCTGAAGCCCGTAAAAGAGGTCGACCGACCCACCAAACTGGTCGACCGACCTCAGCGAAGCCCAGAAGCAGTTTTCGGAAATAGAATTAGAAGTATGGAGTCTTTAGGAAACTCCTATTTTCGGCCCTATATAAACTAATCTCTTGTTTAGGGTTTTATCATCTAGCTTTTATCGATTAGCACCCACCATAATAATCAAGTTCGTAATTTAGTTTTACTCAATCTTTTAGTTCAACTGTAATCTTTCAATAATTCTCAAGCTTTCAATAAAGTTTGTTCCTTTTCTGCCTTAATTCCGATTTCTGGTAATTACTCTCCAAATTTAGTTTTATTACTGTTCTTATTATTGCATTCGTTTAAGATAGAGTTCCCAAGCTTTATTGAATCTTGCATGCTTAGATTATTATTTACTATGTTTTCCATGTTTATTCCCGTTTTCAGCATTGTTTTAGTAATTATGAGTAACTAAATTCATATGTTAGGATGTAGGGGATGAATATGCGTAGGTAGTATTGGTTCCGAGACGACCTGTAGCAGGGCCGTGGTCGGTCGACCCACATAGTGGGTCGGTCGACCAAGGCGGTGGTCGGCCGACTGGGCTAGCCGGTCGGTCGACCCACTCGCGTATGTTTTCTGTTCCATTTTAATTCGTAGACTATAATAACCTACAATGAGACTGAAAAGAGACTTGTAGGATGTTAGTAATGACCTACCCAAGATTGAGAGATACGGGAAGGGCATTGGTTTACACCTTAAGACGGCTAGGTTACTCAAGACTGAAAGGTATGTGACCTAGAATTTAGGAATCACCCTTATTGTTGACACCCAATAATTGTGAGACCTAGGAACTAATAGCATAGGCCGAAAGGAGCTATTAGGTACCATAGACCGAAAGGATATGTTACACCCCTTACGCGACTGCAATACATGTTGACCTTAGGATTTATATTACCTTAGCTATTTATTACCCGAACATCCTAGCATCCCTTTTATTATAATTTTATTCTCGTCTTTATTTTCTTGTTTTATTTTTGTCTTTGCTTTAGACTTAGTAAACAACCAATCAACCCCCAATTTTGTTACTTTAAACATTAACATCAAACAATAAACACTCCCCACCTCCTTGTGGTTCGACCCTGACTTTCACTATCTATAGTTAAAGTTTAGGAATTATAAATTTTATCTTTGGTACCCTCAACGACGGGCATCAAATTTTGGCGCCGTTGCCGGGGAGGTGACACCAATGTTTTATTGTTTTTGTTTTTGTTTCTCTTTGTTTAAGGAACTTTTGTTCCTTAAACCTTCTCACCTTTTTCTTGTAGTTTCCATCTTATGCGCAGGTCAGTTCAAGGAGAACTCCTACCACTTGACCACGAGCTTGAGAGGACTCTAAGAGAAAGAAGGAAGCAGCTTCTAGCGAATCAGGAAGGAGGTTCACCATCTTCCTTATTCCAAGAAGACATGTTTGAACAACCATCATTACCAACTTCACCAAAAACACCAACTTCACAACCAAATTCACCCAACAATCCACCTTCACCAAAAACACCACCTTTTACCTACTTTCCAGTTTTTCCGAAAGAAGAAGAAAACATGACAGAGGAAGCTACTATTTCCAGTCACTCCATGCCTCAGGCAAAGGACCTATACAAAGGGTTCACTTTACCTGCAGGTACTGGGAAGCCATTCGAGGCCAAGCCTGCCTATATTACTATGGTTGAAAGAAACCAATTTGGAGGCTCGGCCAATGAGTATGCTGCAAAACATATTGAAATCTTCACAGATTACATATGATCTATTGTACCCCCAGAAGGAGTGACGCAGGATCAGATTAAGCAGACCATGTTTATCTTCTCTCTTAGGGACGCTGCAAGGGAATGGTACAGAGACTTGGACCGCACTGCTGCGGGAGTCACAGATTGGAATACCCTAGCCTTAACATTCTACAGGAAATACTATTCTGCATCCAAAACTAATGCTTTGAGGGCGCAGATTACAAATTTTAAGCAGGGCCCCAATGAGGATTTTAGTGAGGCGTGGGACAGGTTCAAGAGACTTGTTCGATCCATACCACACCACGGATTCGAACAATGGTTTCTTTGTAACCAGTTCTACAATGGCCTCTATGATGACAACAGGGCTTATTTAGATGCTGCAGCCAATGGGAGATTCCAGGACAATTCAGGAGAGACTAAGGGTCTCAAATTGATAGAGGATGTTGCTGTACACCGTGATGAACATGGAACTTCCCGAGGCAATCAAAGGAAGGCTGAATATAACCTGGCATCTATTGAGGCCTTGACGGCCAAGTTAGAGAAACTAGAAGCTGGAGGGAAGTTCGATCTAGGAAGTGGGAGCAAGGGAGGTATTTATTAGGTGAACGTCGTTCAAGACGGACCCTTTTCTTGTGAGAGGTGTGGTGGAGAAGGGCACGTGTCGAAATTCTGTACTTCATCCAATGAGACATGTGCCGCTTTCCAACACTATCGTGGGAACAATTTTTATGACCCAAATAATAATAATGTCCATCCCAACATGAGATGGACAAGCCAGAATGTTATCAATCCACAATACATGCAACCTCAGCAAAATTCCACATACATTCCCCCACATAAGCAAGGTTTCCAAAAATCACCCTTCAACCCTCAACCTCCTTCAAATCCACCACCCAACACAGACACTCTTATCCAAAATCTTATTGGGTTGGTTCAGAAGGAATCTCAGGCTAGAGAGGCAGGGATGAAGATGTTAGAATCTCAGATTGCTCAAATTACGGGCAAGAACGATACTAGGGCTCCGGGTCAACTTCCGACCAAGACGGACCAGAAAAAAGAGACTCTAAATATCATATCCCTACGAAGTGGAGCTAAAGTGGGAGGCGAAAAAGAAAAAACAGCTGAATAACAGCGAGGAAGGTCGACCGACCCAGGAGCCAGGTCGACCGACCTCTGAGCAGAATCCGAAAAATCTCGCTGTACAAGAAAGTGGTCGACCGACCGAGGAAGAGGGTCGACCGACCACCGATGCGGAGGGAGAGGCCCCTTTTCGTCCCGAATTGCCGAACAACTTAAGGGATTTTCTTTTTCGGGGTGATAAGACCCCCAGGTTTCTGAAAAGGGCTGCAAACACCGACTCTTCAGCCCCTCCTTTCCCAGAAAGACTCATACCTTCGAAGGACCAGGTATCTTTTGACAAATTTAAGGATGTAATTCGTTCATTAAATGTTCAAGTTCCGTTTTTAGAATTAGTCCAACAGGTTCCTTCGTATCTTAAATTTATGAGACAACTTTTGTCAAGAAAGAGGTCTCTAGATAAGGTTGAGTCGGTGGCTCTCACTGAGGAGTCATCCAGTTTTCTATCACATGTTATTGCCCCTTATAAACTCGATGATCCTGGTAGTTTTTCTGTCCCCTGCAATATAGGAACCTTTCCTGTAAAAAAGGCTTTATGCGACTTAGGAGCTAGTATAAGTGTCATGCCCCTAAGTGTTGCCCTAAAACTAGGAATGACCAATTTTGCAGTAACCAGCATGACTGTCCAGATGGCAGATTGTACATCTATGGAACCCATAGGGGTGTTGGAAAACATCCCTGTGCGTATTGACAGGTTTTTCTTTCCAGTTGACTTTGTATTACTGGACATCCCAGAGGATGCCCATATACCTATAATACTAGGAAGACCTTTCCTCCACACTGCGGGAGCCATCATAGATGTAGGCACTGGGACTTTGACCTTCAAAGTAGGAAAGCATTCCATTATCTATGGCCTATCTTATAGGAAGAAGGATGCTATGAAAAGAAGTATAAGGTCATCACTAGTTCTCCTACTTTATTGCCTACTCCTGTATCTGTTTTTACACCTCCGCCCCAGATTGGGAGCAATATGGAGGATACTTCTATTGTGACTAATGCAGGAATTGGTTTGGGGAAACCCAAAATAAAGGAAGTCACAGTGCAGAGAGGGGGAATGGGATTCTTGAGCTACAAAGAAGATGAAGACCCAGATGTTGTAGATCGGGAGGAAAAGAAAAAGAGGAGACAAAGTTCAAGGGAGAGTCCGTCGCATATGCTTTGCGACGGCGGAAAGAAGATGCGTTTTGCTACTCAAGAAAACACCGTGGAGACTACGGCGTGTCGTCAAAAGCCATGGTCGGAGATATTCCGCATCTTTAGCGGATAGTTGTTTCAATTTTGAGCTTTTAAGACAATTTACTTTTGTTGTTTGAGACTTTTTAAGTTGGTTTGCTCGTAGTTTTAGAACTTTTTTTCCGTTATGCTTGCGTAGTTAAGACTTTGGACTTGTTTCTGGCATCTCGCGCATTTGCTGGGCATATATATAAATACTTTTTCAGGTTTAGCGAAGAAACGAAGACTGCTGTGCAGCAGAGGGGTCGACCGACCAGAAATATGGGTCGGTCGACCTTGTCCCTGCAATTCTGGAATTTCTGCAGTTCGCAGAAAGGTCGGTCGACCCAAAATATAGGTCGGTCGACCTACCCGTCCGTCACAGCCTGTTCGTTTCTTCCTCGGGAATCGTGCACCGATCTTGGTTACTTAAGTGGCACTGCTGGCCACCAAAAACCTCCCAGCTTACGCTGGTTTGGGGAGGTTTTTCTTATACGTCTATTAACCCAGTGAGTTCTTTCCAGTTTTCCTTGGTTTTTATTTCCTTGCATCTTTCCTTTCATTTTCTAAAACCTTTACTTAGGCTAATGCACAATGGGGACATTGTGCGGGTTGGTTTGGGGAATAGTTTCGTGTCACATGCATTGCATTCTGTCACACGTTTACTGCATTTCTGTCTTGCATTGGTTTTCTTTATTTTCCTTATATATACAAAAGAAAAATACAAAAAAATGAAAAAATTTCAAAAATTCAAAAGAATGCACGTTTATTTTAGCACATAGGTCGAGTCGGAACGAGAGTATTTCAAGGATGATCTTTGCTATCTTACATGTTTATGCCTTTACCTTGCCTTGTCAACTTGTTTTAGTATAAGAGTCTTTTGCATATCTACGAGTTTTTGTCAATTTATATATCTTGAGACTAGACTTATACCTTGGCAACCTACTATACATTCTAAGTTTTAGAGCCTTATTCCTGGTTTCATTCTTAAACCAGTTGTCTAGGATGTGAGTAGTACTCCCCTTGGAACATGTTACATCAATATGCATAAACATGAACTTGAATTGCTATATACTTGTTTTACTATCTCGTTTTGTGAGTCTTGATACGTGCATTTGGGATCCCTTTTCTCATATTTACCCATAAGCTTCACATAGCCAAAATTGCCTTTTTATCCCCCCAAAACTACATCCCATACTTAGCCTACCCTTCCAAGCCAGTATTTGTGGTCTTTGGTTTATTTTGAGGCATCTTGGTTTGTATGCTATCTTGAGCAAAGAGAAGAAAGAAAGAAAGAAAGAAAAGAAAAAGAACAGAAAAATCCAGAAAAGGAAAAGAAAGAAAAGAAAAACGAAAAAAAAAAAATCGAAAACTTCCAGGAACGAAGTCGACCGACCTCCTTCATGGGTCGGCCGACCAACCGTCAACATCAGATTCAAAAATTCGTTCCAAAATCCCTTTCTTTTTTGTGTTATCACTCCCGTACTTCATTCAAAAATATTTGGGAGTCCTTTCTTATACAATGTGAGAGTTGTGTTGCAAAAGAACACTTTCTTAAACGTCAAAAAAGTTGTGAATTATGTTATTGGGAAACGGTTTTACTAGCTTGGCTATTAACCCCATAAGTCCAAAAAAAAACATCTTAACCACTTTTTACCTTTTACCTCACATATCTTTCATTACCTCAATTGCATGTATCCAAGTCACTTAATGGGTTTGTTATACAAAGTTGTAGAATTCTTGTTTATTTTAGATTGCAGGCATGTTTTCATGGGTCGCAGTTAGGTGAGTGTCTCTACAGATTTACTTCTTTCTATCTTTTACATATACTCACCCATTGCTTCATGAGTGTCTCGAGCGTACCGCGAGAGACCATAGTATAAAGTCTATATAGTCTCTAGGTTTACAAGTTTGACAACCCTACAACTTGTTTGCATGATTTAAATACTTTCTCATTTTGTACTTGGCATTGGTTTAGGCTTACATGTAAATTTCGCTCTGAGATTGAAATCGTTCCATTAGTTAAGATCGAGTCTATTTCTTGCTTGAGGGCAAGCAAGGGTTTGGTTTGGGGAATTTGATGCGTGTCTATTTTATGATGTTTTTCATCTATTTTTACACGCATTTGGTCGCTCATTTACTATGTTTTAGCCCTTTTTTTTTGGTGAAATGTGAGTATATATATAATCAAACGGTTAAAGTTACAAGGAGGTGCCTGGTTCGAATCCCATGGCAAGCATTACATAATCTGACTTTTAGCACTAAACCACTCTAAGTTTACATCATTTTCATACTCCAACCATTTCTTCATTCTATTACTTATCTCATTCTTAATATGTTTGGCAACAACCTCAGGTCTCTGGATACTTCCTTGAATACGTGTTGAGTTCCTTTGGAACCAAATATGATAGTGATATGCATTGAATATAGCTGTAGTGACCTTCCATACAAAGGTTTTCCTGGAGACATAACTGTAAGTGGCTGCTAGGGGGAATTGCGCGCCATACCAGTGCTGTAGCAGACCCTGGATTCTGACAGAATAGGGGCAAGCCTCAAAAATATGCTCAATGGTTTCTGTGTGGCAATGACAGAGTAAGCACAGATCATCTGTACAACAACCCAATCTGTACAATTTGCCTTTTGTGTTCATACCTCCTTGTAGCCTTAACCAAGTGATCATTGCATGTTTAGGGATATTGAAAGGGTTCCATACAATGGGTGTCCACTCCTGATATACCTGGGGAGAGCAAAGCCAGGTATAACCACTGGAAATGGTGTAACCTTGAGGATTTTGAGCCCAGGAGTTCAACTGATAGCCTTCCTTCAATTTGTTCTTGGCTTTGCAGATGGATTTCCACACCCACGGAGCATCTGCAGCAGGATTGTACTTCAATATGTTTTAGCCCTTATTTCCCAACAATCATGTACTTTCGTATTTTTATGCACTTTTGCAGATTTATGCGGAAAAGGGACGATTTTGCACCAAATTTATGCCCTCGGGATTTTTGCATAATTAAGGAACGAAGGAAAGTCAACTGGAGTCATTATTTAAGTACCAAAAGTCAAATCGAGAAGAACCGGAGAATTTCTAGGGGGAAACGGGTCGACCGACCTACAAAATGGGTCGGCCGACCTGGCCTAAAGTTTAAGAAGTCCAGAATCTTCAAGAAAGCCTAGATTTTTCCTGAAGCCCGTAAAAGAGGTCGACCGACCCACCAAACTGGTCGACCGACCTCAGCGAAGCCCAGAAGCAGTTTTCGGAAATAGAATTAGAAGTATGGAGTCTTTAGGAAACTCCTATTTTCGGCCCTATATAAACTACTCTTGTTTAGGGTTTTATCATCTAGCTTTTATCGATTAGCACCCACCATAATAATCAAGTTCGTAATTTAGTTTTACTCAATCTTTTAGTTCAATTGTAATCTTTCAATAATTCTCAAGCTTTCAATAAAGTTTGTTCCTTTTCTGCCTTAATTCCGATTTCTGGTAATTACTCTCCAAATTTAGTTTTATTACTGTTCTTATTATTGCATTCGTTTAAGATAGAGTTCCCAAGCTTTATTGAATCTTGCATGCTTAGATTATTATTTACTATGTTTTCCATGTTTATTCCCGTTTTCATCATTGTTTTAGTAATTATGAGTAACTAAATTCATATGTTAGGATGTAGGGGATGAATATGTGTAGGTAGTATAGGTTCCGAGACGACCTGTAGCAGGGTCGTGGTCGGTCGACCCACATAGTGGGTCGGTGGACCAAGGCGGTGGTCGGCCGACTGGGCTAGCCGGTCGGTCGACCCACTCGCGTATGTTTTCTGTTCCGTTTTAATTCGTAGACTGAAAAGAGACTTGTAGGATGTTAGTAATGACCTACCCAAGATTGAGAGATACGGGAAGGGCATTGGTTTACACCTTAAGACGGCTAGGTTACTCAAGACTGAAAGGTATGTGACCTAGAATTTAGGAATCACCCTTATTGTTGACACCCAATAATTGTGAGACCTAGGAACTAATAGCATAGGCCGAAAGGAGCTATTAGGTACCATAGACCGAAAGGATATGTTACACCCCTTATGCGACTGCAATACATGTTGACCTTAGGATTTATATTACCTTAGCTATTTATTACCCGAACATCCTAGCATCCCTTTTATTATAATTTTATTCTCGTCTTTATTTTCTTGTTTTATTTTTGTCTTTGCTTTAGACTTAGTAAACAACCAATCAACCCCCAATTTTGTTACTTTAAACATTAACATCAAACAATAAACACTCCCCACCTCCTTGTGGTTCGACCCTGACTTTCACTATCTATAGTTAAAGTTTAGGAATTATAAATTTTATCTTTGGTACCCTCAACGACGGGCATCACGGGGTGTGGGCGTGGAGCGTGACAAAATCCGTGAGGCAAGGAGTGCAATGGGCGTGGATGGTAGTCCAATAAGACTAAGTCTAGGGCTGGGGTGTTCGTTGGGGGTGCATATTCACGAGCCTAAGAGGAAACAAGACGAGGTGGTGTCGCGGGAAGGTGCTAAGAGGCGCGGCCACAAGGGTGTTTTCTTGACGAATCAAGCTTTATTCATTTGTGCAGGAAGTGTAACCCGGGATCAAAGGTTCTTGAATTTTAAACATCAAGAATTGAGGTCAATTCTCTTTAAAGGAGGAGGGGATGATCCGAATATGGATAGGGCATCAATTCGTTATCATGAGCAAAGGACGATGAGGCAAATTATATTAGCTATTTTAACATTAGTTATCGTATGGCTAGTATTTTGTCTAATAAAGATTCGTTGGGCTTTAAGACCGTGGGCTAATGAAGTGATATCAAGAAACGAAAGTCGAGGGGGAACGAAGCTTGGGAGGACAGCCCACTTTGAAGAGGCACGGCCCATAGGCCGAATGTTGCTCGGTCACGGCCTATCCAAGGCCCGGCCATGGCTCGGCCACGAAGGGCTTGTTGCTCGGCCATTATGGGTTCCAACAAGGAGTTGGAGTATTTTTAATTACTATGTTATTTTTATTAAGTTAGTTATTTTATTAAGGTTGTTCAAGTTTGTTAGTTTGTTAAGGTAGTTACTAGTTTGTTACAAGGTTGTTACAAATTAGTTATTATCTTATTAGTTAGTTATCCTAGGATTATTAGGATTAGTTATTTAATTCTTTTAATTTCCTAGGATAGAGTTTATTTTAATAAGGATTAATTTTGATCCAATTAGATAGATTTTAGGACTCCCAATCCGAGTCGGATTCTTGGGAGGCGTGTGGTGTGCTTGGGACGTGTGCCATACCTATAAATAGGGCACATGGTTCTTCTTGTTTGACAGTTAATTATCAAATCAATAAAAATTCACAAATTTTCTTTTTAAGGCTTTCTTAAAGAAATCTCAAGGACTCATCGAGTGTTGATCCGAACCGTTAATATTTGTCGCGTTTCAAGTATTAGCAAGATTTACAAACTATAGGTCTAGGGAGTAAATTACCATTGTTTGAACTATAGGTCTAGGGCAAACAAATATCCTTCTACCTTGGGGATTCACCTCAAGACCGTCACAACTACAACAACAACCACCATTACCACCACCATCGACGTTCATCACCACCACCATTCATCATCCATCGTTCATCCATATTTCAAGATTCATCCAAGATTGTTCTTTATTTGTCCTATTTCGTTATTTCATTCAAGATTGTTCTAAAAGATTCCAAGAAGGCTTCTGCGGACGATTTCTTTGTTCAAGAATTCGTATCACCTTGGCACCTATAACATCTCCTTATGGTGCTTCCCTTAGGATAGGGCATAGTCGTTTTAACCGCCTGTAACTCCCCCATTTATTTAAGAGCCTTTAGCAAGACATTCTCAAATCAATAGAGTTGTTACCATCTCGGAATATCCGAGGTAGTGAATAACAAAGTAAGACAACCAAAGTACTTTATATAAAACTGATAAAATTTAAACTTTTGGTTATTACAGTTACTACATAACGGAAAAGAAAATACAACTGATGACTTCTCTAGATGTGATATAATTCTAAGTCGGTCCAAAGTATGCATCTCACATTCCTGCCCCAGCTCCTAGCTCATCTGTCTCTGACCTGTAGAATCTACTCCCCATTCCGGATCATCGTAGGTGTACACGAACTGTCACCCTCGCGGTTGAGTAGGGTAACACAAAAATTATAATGCAACAATTATGATATGCAAATGCAATGATATGCTCGAGCTCAATCTCAATCTCATTCTCAATCACAAATATCAATCTCAAACCCGTAACACGCAGCCATACGGAACCTCCCGGCAGACTATAATCGTCTGTCGCCGAACACCAGCATAACAACTGAGGTCACCAGGTCTAGTCCTGCAGAACTAGCCTGGGCCCAATAATATATCATCATCTCGAATCCGTATCCAATGCATATGTCATGCCCATGAATGCAACAATAATAATAATCATGCTTATGAAAATAACAGTAATAATAATCCATCATAACCATATACCATTCTCATATCATTCATGCTCATCGTCCATATCATACACTCAGTATCCACTCATAACATATAACTGTAGTATAGGGTCAGTGTATCCTACCTGGAGTAGCAAGTTTGCAAATAGCAATCACCGTCTAGAAATATTCCACTTCAAATTCAGTTCCTATTAACATTACTTAATATCAAATTCTATTCACATAACTAATAACACTACTAATTAATTATTTGATCATGTTTATACTTTATCACTCATAACACATTGTTCTAATAAACACATCTCATTATATACATATAACATCCCATACTCATATGATTTTCATTAAATAAAATAATTATCATAATCGTCACAATAATTGTATCACCCAATATTTGTTATCAAATATAGTAAATCAACATGAAAACATTAACAACAATACGACAATACAAAACTAATTATAAACATAAACATGATAATTCGAATAATAGTACCAATAATATAAATAATAATAATAATAATAACCAGTGGTAACAACAACATATAATAATAATAATAATAACAATAGTACAACGACAATGAGCCAAGAAATCAAAAACATAAATCATCACGACAACAGCAACATCGAAACACGAACAGACTCGACACCAACTTCGTGACACCACCGACACTAGCTCGGTCCCTCACCACCGACACCACTGGGCCCAACCTAAAGTTCGTACTACCCACTGCGATTTCCACCCATGAGCCACCATGAGAAGCCACCACAGCCACCAAAACAACCGACTAAAACTACCTACTCACAAGCCCACTTACTCTGTTTTAGCCGCCAGTAACCCGCCTATCTTTTCACGCGTTTCTCTCTCTCCATCGTACCCCAAACCACCTCTGGCCTCCACCATTGTCACCACTGACCCACGGTGGTTCCAGGGGTGGTACCATCTCCCCTCGTCTCACCTCTAACCACCGCAACAACTGCCACTAAACCCCTGTTCAATCACGTTTTATGTACTGTCTCTGCCAACGCTCTTATACCCGCGCAAACACCCACTGCAACGACACCCATCACCTACACGACTACCCTAGGCACCACCCGACACCACCCACGACATCTCCCAAACCCCACGACTCCATTGGTGGCAACCAATGGGCCTCGACACCCTTATAACCGTTGCAACAACGTGGATATAACAACCCTCACACACGCCTCTATTTCTCGTTGTTTCTGATTATATCCCTACCGCCACGCAACAACGTTTCCCTAGACCACCATTGTCTCAACCTACCCATAAACCAGACCTTACAACAACTCAAAAGGAAGCGAAAACCATGAAAGGAAAAACGAGTATAACTTACCGAGGTCGGGGATGACTACGTCGTGTGTTTGTCCGCGAGAAACTAGCGTGAGCAAGGCTCTTGTGAGTGTGTGTGTGCGTGACTATGGAATGTATGTGGTAAATTAGGGTTTATTTGTTATGTCGATGAAGGAGAATGTAGGAGGCAGGCTGGGTGAGTTTGGGCAGGTAAGGTTTTGTTGTTCTCGGTTTCTACTTCCAAATCCGAGCCCAGATTATACTTACTCGGCCCGTGACGAATATTGGAACACTTTATTAACTATATTCCGTTCTCAACCCGCAACTTAGAATTAACGAACAAATATAACTAATTATACTCGTTTACTAGTTTATAAAAACACGGGTATAATATTTAATATTAAAATAATAAATAAATTAATTACAATAATACAAAATTATTAGTACGGTAGTATTTTGGTAGAAAAATTAACAATTACTTAAGAATATTAAACAAATTAAGATTTAAATGAAATTATGCCTTAAATACAAAATAAGAACATATATTAACGATAAGTAAATATTAAATCGGAAATATATTTAATTGTAAATATATTATTAAAATTAATGAAATACGAATGAATTGTCATTTTATAAAATACTCCTCAATATCCAATGATTATGAAATATGAAATAATCATAGAAATACGGTTTATAAAACAATAACAGTTTACGTAAAATACTTTATAAACATACATTTTGAAATACGAGTATAAAACACGGTTTGACTGCCGTTGACCGAGACTAAATTACGGGGTATTACAGTATTCCCTCCTTAAAATGAACTTCGTCCCGAAGTTCGCCACCCCGTAACGATAACAAATACCCCACAAGCATAAGGCAAACACAAGTAGTACATATACTGATATACATAAGCTCTAAAACGCGAAGTGTTACACCGCCTCCTTACCCTTTGATGTGTGCATTTTATATAGACCTTTTAGGCCATATTAGCACGCAATTCTATGCTTATTCCGTAGAGTTTTACAATAAATATCCCCCGAATAGTCTACTTTGGTTTGTCTTGTGCTAATTGCAGATATGAGCTGGAGAAGATCATAATCAAGCCTAAAACACGTCCTTATGCATACATTTAGGAGAAGATTTAAGTCGGAGCTTGTTACTACCGATTTGAGATGCGCATAGGAGCAATGAAGGTCTATCAAGCGAAGGAAGAACTTCAATTTGCTAGTGTCTACTGTGGAGAGCCATATCTCGAGTTATACAACAGATAATCAGGTAATTCCAATTGGATATGAAGGCTTATCCTCTTAAATTTCCAAAGCCACCAAGAACGCTTGATTTGAGCGAGTAACGAAGAAATGACAACCATTTGAAGTTCACTGCGCAGTGCAGGAAATACGCGCTGAGAAGTGCTCGATCGAGAGGTTTATTTGTTCGATTGAGACCTTTTCTTCTCGATCGAAAGCTTTTCTTCTCGATCGAGAGGTTTTGGTTCTTATTCTTCTCGATCGAGAGCTTTTCTTCTCGATCGAGAGGTTTTGGTACTTAGTCTTCTCGATCGAGAGCTTTTCTTCTCGATCGAGAAGATTGTGACTGTTGGGTTGTACTCATCCGTGAACTTCAGTTCAAAATTGTCTCTTATATAAAGAGTTCGTGATAACAGTAGACAACATCACTTTTATCTATCACTTTTCTTATATTTCTCTTACCTAATTTTTTTCTCTATTACTTTGGATCGGATTATTGTTCTTCTTCTTCATTCTTTTCTCGGATTTGGTATTATTATTTCTTAATCTCTATTTCAATTCCTTCTCTTGCTATGTTGTTAATCATTTGTTCCCTTGTTATAATCATTCTCTTACTGATTATGCGTAGCTAATTCCTACGCTAGGATTTAGGGTAGCCATGGCGTAGGATCAATTATTAGTTTAGGATACCCGTAATTTGGTTTGTATGTATCCGTCACATATAATTTATGTTAATTGTTTGAGTCCATGCACTCAATTGACTGTTTAGAAACCCTCTTCGCCTAGATCTGAATATTGGTTTAGGGGTAGTTCTGCGACGATTATTAAGACCGTACTAATGGTTGGAGGAAGTGTCCTCGGCAATAGTGTGTTGACGTAATTAAAACTCATTTGAATGAAACTCAACTGGGAGTGTTACTCTTTTAAAGTCGACTGATCAACATTTATCGATAATGATTGGCTGTCTAGAGTTTGACATTATCGTCATATGATGGTGGTGATCAGTTGATCCCTTAAGGTCATATCTTTAGGGAATTCCGTCTCAATGGAATAATTAATTAATATTGTATTGGATACGAATTAATCAATAACTGGAAATATTGGAAATAAATTTTATATGACGAATATTTTTATAATGGGATTATAATAATAATAGTCAAAGTAATAAAATCGTTTTATTGCTCGGTTTTTATTTATTCGTTTAAGAAACGATTAAATTGAGAATGAACATGGTTGATCATAAAATTACAAAGAGTTGTAACTAAAATTATGATATTACATTTTATACAATAATAATTTCGAAACATATGAATAATTATTTAAATGTAATAAATTTGTAAATTATGGATTTTAATAGTTAAAATTGCATAATTAACAAATTGGGTCATGTGTTATGGGACATGTGTGACATGTTATAAATTAACACAATTGACAAAGATAAAATGGGTCCATTTTAAATACCATTTTAGCCGTGTAGCTTGTGTGTTAGTATGAGGATTGTGTGTGTGAATAAGTTAGTAATGGAGTGTGTCATACACAATAGGCATGTAAGGAATAATCCTTGCTTTGTGTAAGAAATAGATGAGCATGCATTGGCCTAAGGTGGCTTAAGATAGCCGGCCAAGTGATAGAGCAAGCAACCCATTTTGCTCTATATATGCAACACTCCATTCACTCACAAGACCTTAAGTGTTGTGGTAAGTTGATGCTTGCTCATTGTTCCAACATCACAACATCATTCTCTCCATTCTTAGTAAAATAATTTCTCCTAAGAAAATAATTATTTCCTATACTAATAATATTAAGGGTAATATTATTATTATTCTAGTATACTAATACTAATTTTCTAGTAACAAAATTTGTATTAGTTTGAGATCGGGTCCTTGATACGTATCTTTTGGAGACGATTTTTCTTAGATCGTTGTAAGGGTATTTCCGTTTTGAAGACTCACATAATAGGTGATTATTGAGTATAAACCTTCTAAAACCAATGTAAGGACAATCACATCTTATGATATCATCATGCATGCATAAGATCTAATTAAGTTTTAATGACTAAACTTAAAGAAACAAAACTCACATTAGATTTGAGTATAAAATCAGGAACTTAGTTTCCATCAAGTGGTATCAGAGCATTACGGTTGTTGCATGCATGATCGGATTCATGTTTTATGTTAAACGGATTAACATATAATTTTCGAAATTATTGTATTTATTATGATAAATCACAAATAATTTTGCATGTTAAAGTTTCTGATTCTAAAATGGTTTTAGGACATAAAAATAATTTTATGGATTTTTATTGTTCATTTTTATATTTATTTGTATTTTTTGTAGTTTAAATCGGTTTTAAACAACAATTAATGGGAAAAATAGTAAAACTTAACTTCTGGCCGAGTTTTTTTGATATGTTGTCACATGCATATTTAATATATTGTATATGAATTTTCGTAAGAAATGGAGTTAATATGCATGGATTATGAATTTTATGAGATAAATAGTCATAATATGAGTAAAAATGGGTATAGAAGGTTATATTTCGAATTTGACCTTAAAATTTTTATGAGAAGTCACATGTAATATACAAAATACCTGTATAAATTTTCGGATTTATTGTACTTGTATTGCATGATTAATGATTTTTATAGTAAAAATCGGATTAATAGTGACTTAAATTCGACTTTAATAGTTATAGTTTTAATTTTGCCATAAAAGTTTAACACAATGTCACATACAGTATTTACAGAATGTATAAATAATTTTTGGGAATTTATTCTCAAATGATGCATGTTTTATGATTTTAATAGTTAAAATCGGCTACATAATGACTTATTGTGTTAAAAATAGTTAATCTCAATATTATGGCATAAAATTTTACCCATAGATGTCTTATATAATAGGAACATCAGATCTAAAAGATGGATATCAAAAAGTTTCTATTTTTATGATTATTAATTTTTATGAGTTAATTAGTTAATAATCGTAATTTATGAGTCGTAAAAATAAAATTTCGAGCATGGTCTGTAATTTTTTGTCATTTTCAGGTTCTAATATATATTTTAGGATGACTAAAAATTTATGGCAAATTATTGCAAGTTTTTATAATTTATATCGGATTTTTAACCATAAAAACGGCTTTTATATGATTTATTTAACAAATAAACTATAAATATTTGCATAAGACCATTTTTTTAATTTCTGAATTTTTAGAAAATTTCCAGAAAGTTTAAAATTTTTGAATTTTAAATTTCGAATTTTATTGACTCATTTGGCCATATTTTGTTTATTTTTCCAGAAAATACAAGTAATTTATGAACAATAATGCAAAATCAAGTTAAATCATGATGAAATATTAGTAGAGACTAAAAATTGATTCCTAAAGTATGTTAGGATGATTAACTTGGACATAAATTAGATTTATGTAATTTTGATGATTTTAATAGTTAAAATCGCGCATATCCGTAAAAACCGTAAACAAATATGAGATATTTGCTCCCATAAGGCGATTTGGCATTAAAAATTGAGCATGTGCATACATATTTTATTATTGCAATTTATGAATGTCATATTTGAATGTTTTTATATAATTTGGAATTACGTAATTTTTCTTAGTATGGCCCTGGTTTTAATCAATATTACCCGTAATGAAAGGGAATATTGATTTGGTTGTAATTTATGTGATCTCGAATCACGGGTTTGTAATTTAATTTAATTTTCAGTTTTACAAATAGAATAGTTGTATTATTTTATTGTAATTCCGAAGATCCAAAAGACGATGCCATACGGAAAGGAGTTCCGACAAGACGGTGTTTTCTTGGATGACCTGCCAATGAAGTTCAAGGGACCATGAAGTTGGTTTCCGAATTTGTAATATTTAATTAGTTTTTACTATTACTAGGAAGGCCATACTAGGATTTCATTGCTTTATTGCTTTTATTTTTGCATTATTTTATATGTTTGCATGCATAAGCCAAATCGCCATAAACATGCATATTAGTTTGGATCGTTAAAAACGACCGTGTCAATTATAATTATCGAGTTCACCAATTTAATTCACTTAAAGGAGATAGATAATAAATTGACAAGACCTCTATATTAAACAAAAAAAAACAATTGAGAATTAGCCTTACCAAATAGTTGAACCCATGAGCTTCTATTTCATGGGGTGGTGCTAGTCCAGTGGGCAGTACGAACCTCATTACGTAGGATAAGTGGGGCGATGAGGTGGATTCAGTCCAGTGGGCGGATCGCATCTCGATGCATTTGAAATTTGGTTTGTACTCAACGGAAGTGTAGAGGACCAGTGGCCAATGTGTTCCGGGCTAAGATGAATAAATTATGATTTGTCATCAACAAGAGTTCTATGGTAGAACCGGTTTATTTTAACCCACCAAACCATATCATTGGGTCGGAGTTCTAGTGGTTCACGATTTTGGTGGTATGGGTTTGGGTCTTGGAATCATTTATAAAATTGGATAGAGGTCATTTTATAGATGCCATAACTTGTCAACCTTATTTACAAGTTTACAAAACGATAGATGTTAATTTTTCCTCCATCTCTTGTAGTAATTGAAAAATGGATGCTTTCAATAATCTCGTTCCGATCACCATTGATAACTGGCAAAAATACTGTGAAGATGATTCGACTAGAGAATTGCGCTTTACGATCGACAACAATGGAAATCTTTGTCTAGTAACCGCTTCTGCTCCACCTAAACCAATTATGATGTCTGATCATGATTGTGATAATCTTGTCTCTCAAATGAACTCAATGTCTTTAGAGACAAAAGGGGATGAAGAGATGAGTGGGAGCACAAGCGGAAAACCTCTTTCCATTAGGAACGGAAGGAAGTTTAAGAGGATGAAGAGAGGAAAGTGACCCTTCAAGGGAGTAGCTAGTGGGACTACTACAACCAGAAAAAGGGGTGCTAAACCTTTTGAAATTTGTCACCATTGTTTTGAGTTTGGCCATTGGAGGCGTAACTGCCACACATATTTGGAGGACATCAAAGATGGAATCATCACTCCAAAGAGTAAGACTCTATCCGAAATATATGTTATTGACATTAATTTCACCTCCTCTATAACATGGGTATTAGATATTGGTTGTGGATCTCACCTTTGTAATCATTTACAGGGGCTAAGAAGTGTGGAGAAGCTAGACAAAAGTGACGTGGATCTCAGACTTGGAAATGGGGCTAAGGTAGCCGCTTCTTCAAAGGGAACCTACGTACTACATTTAGCTAGTGGTTATGAGTTGTATTTGAAAGATTGTTATTATGTACCCTCTTTATCAAAGAACATCATTTCGGTTGCAATGTTGGACATGGAAGGATTTTCATTCATGATTAAGAATAATTTTTGTGAAATACATCGAAATGGCTTGGTGGTAGGCCAAGCAAATTCCATAAATGGGATTTATGTACTCAACAACTCAAAATCTATTGATGTCCATAATGTGCAAACAAAAAGACTAAAATCAAGTGATCCAAATGAATCGTTGATTTGGCATTGCCGTCTAGGTCACATAAATGAAAATCGCATTAAAAGATTAGTATCGACTAATATCATCAAACCATTCGATTACATATCATATGGAGTATGCAAATCATGTCTTCTTGGTAAGATGACTCGATCACCTTTTAGTGGAAAAGGAGAAAGAGCAAGTGACTTGTTAGGACTAATACATACCAATGTATGTGGTCCAATGACAATCACCGCAAGAGGAAATTATGACTACTTTATTACTTTTACTGATGATTTAAGTAGATATGGGTATATCTACTTAATCAAATATAAAAGTGAAGCATTATTTGAAAAGTTCAAAGAGTTTCAAAATGAAGTAGATAACTGGAGCGAAAATGGACCCCAAATACTTCAAAATGGGGTTGTTTTGTATTTTGCATTCCAGGACTGTTTTGAACAGTTCCTGGGTCTGTCAAGAACGATATTATGGGTTGTTTAAGGTTGTTATTTTTGGACGAAAATAAAAGACATAAATAATGGATATGACTTAACAAGATCACTCTTGATTAAGCCTTGGATATGACTTAAACCAAGCACACATCCACTAGTTTAAGACTAAGAGTTCACTCAAGCACTAAGCAAAGAGTTTACTCAATCCCCAAGCACATAGAAAATGAGATAATTCAAGCACAAAGCAAAGAATTTAGGTTGAAAAACTTACGGTTTTCATCATTTTTTCATTCATCCAAACCTGATTTCTACAAAGGAAAGTGAGCTCTTTATATAGAGTCTCTAGTTGCATCTAGGCCATACATCTAACAAGAAATCCTAGGGCCCTAATTAAAAGAGAAAAAAGACAAAATACAAGCTAAACATCTTAAAATACAAGATAAATTGGCAGCTAAGGCAGCCACATTTCCACGGCACAAATTGCTGGAACATAAAGCCTTGTTTGTCCTTCTTGTTTGCTTGTGATGTTGTCATTTACCTTCAATTTGTTTTGGCACCTTTAGGAGACACAAAAGGGGACCATTGTCCTTGGAACCTTTCAATTAAGGGGACCATTGTCCTTGGAACCTTTCAATTAAGGGGACCACTGTCCTTGGAATCTTTCAATTAAGCTCATGTATTTTCCTTTGCTAAACAGGCTGCTAGGAACCTCAAATCTGGCCGAGTCATTTAGCTCAATTGTGTTGTTCATTAAGTCCAAGGAATGCGCCATTGTTAAGCCAAAAATGATAACAAATGAAAACAGGATTTGAACATCTTAACGGACTGTTTACTTCGAGCTTATAAAAAATGATTAACCCGCCCAAAACAAAATGTAGAGAAAAGACTCCAGTCAGTTTTGAGCAAAACTTTGGTTCATCTTGGACCTTATTACTGTCCAAATCATTACAAAAAAATATAGACGATTTGGATACAAAAACCGTATGAAGGCTCTCCAAATTCAGTGCAAACCAAACAAATAGAAAGATCAAAGCAATTCGATCAGATCGTGGTGGCGAATATCTAAGCAATGAATTTGATTCTCATTTAAAAGATTGTGGCATAGTATCACAACTTACTCCACCTGGAACACCGCAACTTAATGGTGTTTCCGAAAGGAGAAATCGAACCTTATTAGATATGGTTCGATCAATGATGAGTCTTACTGATCTCCCTGATTCATTTTGGGGATTTGCACTCCAAACCGCAATACACTCCTTAAACAGGAGTCCGACTAAAGCTGCAAATAAAACTCCATATGAAATGTGGAAAGGGAAGGTCCCTAATTTGTCATATATGAAGATATGGGGTTGCAAGGCTTATGTTAAGAACAAGTCTTCTGATAAGCTTGCACCCAAATCTGACAAATGCACATTTGTGGGATATCCACTCAATACTCGTGCATACTACTTTTATAATTCTCAAGAGAACAAAGTGTTTGTGTCTCGAGAAGCTGTCTTTTTAGAAAATGACTTCATTTCTAAAAGACAGAGTGGGAGAAAATTTGAACTTGAAGAAATTCAAGATCAAGAGCCACAAACAGAAGTAGAAATGACACAAGAAGCCATTCCTTCTTCGTCAAATGCTGTAGTTCATGCTCCAGTACCTAGGAGGTCTAGAAGGGTGAGTCACCAACCTGAAAGATATATTGGTGTCATTGAGGTAGGAGACGCTTTAGACGACTTTCTAATGGAAAATGATGAACCATCAACCTACAAAGGAGCCATATCTAGTCCTAATTCAACTTTTTGGCTTGAAGCCATTGAATCCGAAATTAAATCTATGGAAGATAATCAAGTTTGGAACTTGGTTGATTTGCCCGAGAACGTTAAACCGCTCCAGTGCAAATGGATCTTCAAAATCAAGAATGGCATAGAGGGACATGATGATGTCTACAAAGCTAGGCTTGTAGCAAAAGGTTTCACTCAAATTCATGGTCTACACTATGATGAAACTTTTGCTCCTGTTGCTATGTTGAGATCAATTCGGATTATGTTAGCGATTGCTGCATTTCACGATTATGAAATATGGCAAATGGATGTTAAAACCGCCTTCCTAAATGGGCATTTAGAGGAGGAGGTGTACATGGTACAACCTGAAGGTTTTAAGGATCCTAAAAATCCTAACAAAGTGTGCAAGCTGAATAGGTCCATTTATGGGCTTAAGCAAGCATCAAGAAGTTGGAATCATCGATTCAATCATGTGATAAAAGAGAATGGGTTCACTCGAAGTGTCGAAGAACCTTGTTTATACATGAAGTTCAGTGGGAGCAAAGTTGTGTTCCTGATCTTGTATGTAGATGACATACTCCTCATTGGTAACGATGTTACCATGTTGACTTCAGTCAAGGAATGGTTAGGAAAGCATTTTCAAATGAAAGATTTGGGAAATGCACAACGCATACTGGGTATAAGGATCTTTAGAGAAAGATCTAGAAGATTACTAGCACTAAGCCAAGAATCTTACGTGGATAAGATACTTCGTCGTTTCAACATGGAGAATTCTAAGAGAGGACTAGTTCCAATGGGGAGTGGGATTTCCTTGAGCAAAACTCAATCACCCACTCCTGATCAAACAGAACATGTTGAATGAATGAAGGACATACCCTATGCTTCAGCTATTGGGTCAATCATGTATGCCATGACTTGTACCCGTCCAGATGTGTCATATGCTTTAAGCATGACGAGTAGATACCAAGCCAATCCAGGTAAAAAAACACTGGATAGCCGTTAAGAATATCCTTAAGTACTTGAGAAGAACTAAGGATCTGTTCTTAGTGTTTGGAGGAGAAGGTGAATTTAGTGTAAAGGGTTACACCGACTCGAGCTTCCAAACAGATGCGGATGATCTGAAATCCCAAGCTGGCTTTATCTATATGATCAATGGTGGTGTGGTAAGCTGGAGAAGCTTCATGGAGCCAGTTGTTACAGATTCTACTACAGAGGCTGAGTATATTGCAGCATCAGAAGCTGCAAAGGAAGCTGTGTGGATTAGGCAGTTCTTGGAAGGACTAAGGGTAGTCCCCGAAGCCAAGGATCCTATCACAATCCTTTGTGATAACAGCGGGGCTATCTTTCAAGCAAAAGAGCCCAAGTCTAGCAATAAGTCCAGACATGTACTCAGAAAATTTCATGTAATTAGAGACTTTAGTGAAAGGAAGGAAATTGCGGTTTGTAAGGTTGGGACAGAGGATAATATTGATGATCCTTTAACCAAGCCTTTATCGCAGGCTAAGCATGACCGACATGTAGCATCCATGGGTCTTAAACGCATGCGTGATATGTACTAGATTATGAGAATGAAATAAAATGTTATTTTTCGAGTTGTTCATAATTCATAATTCATTTATCGTAATAGAGTTTAAATACTCCAAACCAAGGTCATGAAATTCAATTGGGATGGTGAGACCATATTGAACCCCATTAAAGTGAAATGAATTGTCATGACCTCGCCCCTAGTTGCTTAAATGAGGTAACATCTCAATGCAACCGGATGTGTGATGCGATTGATGGCGAGTTCAATTACCATAGAGTCATATGGGATGACTAATCGATCACCTAGGCATGGACATGTTAAGATACATTTGTCGGGCTAATGACCGCTGATAGAGCTCTGGCGTACTCTTATTAAAAGACTGCCTAGTCGTGGCGGGAGCATCTATCGTGTTTCACATGAGTCGATTCTTGGACTAATGACTATTCTCTGAGGTGGCATAGTTTTCAGATTAACTTTGATTTATGTCCTAACACCTTCGTAACTGGGGTTTATAAGGACATATTTTGGGTTATGATGGGCTATGGCCAGCCGGAAGGAATAAGTTGATTAGGAATTGTCCACCCCTTGTCAGGGTTGAACAATATCTCTAGGCCACTCGAGGAGAATAATAACTAAAAATGCGTGGCCACGCTCGGAAGGTATCTATGGTAGAAAATTCCAGTCAGTAGTTATAACTCCAGATCGAGATAAACCACTCTAGATTTCAATCAATTGCCGGCACGACCTGAGAGGACGCCATGCATTGAGTGGGAGATAGTAATAGGGCAAGAGAATTGGTAACACACACTTGTCTCGGACAAGTGGGAGATTGTTGGAGGAAGTGTCCTCGGCAATAGTGTGTTGACGTAATTATAACTCATTTGAATGAAACACAACTGGGAGTGTTACTCTTTTAAAGTCGACTAATCAACATTTATCGATAATGATTGGCTGTCTAGAGTTTGACATTATCGTCATATGATGGTGGTGATCAGTTGATCCCTTAAGGTCATATCTTTAGGGAATTCTGTCTCAATGGAATAATTAATTAATATTGTATTGGATACGAATTAATCAATAACTGGAAATATTGGAAATAAATTTTATATGACGAATATTTTTATAATGGGATTATAATAATAATAGTCAAAGTAATAAAATCGTTTTATTGCTCGGTTTTTATTTATTCGTTTAAGAAACGATTAAATTGAGAATGAACACGGTTGATCATAAAATTACAAAGAGTTGTAATTAAAATTATGATATTACATTTTATACAATAATAATTTCGAAACATAGGAATAATTATTTAAATGTAATAAATTTGTAAATTATGGATTTTAATAGTTAAAATTGCATAATTAACAAATTGGGTCATGTGTTATGGGACATGTGTGACATGTTATAAATTAACACAATTGACAAAGATAAAATGGGTCCATTTTAAATACCATTTTAGCCGTGTAGCTTGTATGTTAGTATGAGGATTGTGTGTGTGAATAAGTTAGTAATGGAGTGTGTCATACACAATAGGCATGTAAGGAATAATCCTTGCTTTGTGTAAGAAATAGATGAGCATGCATTGGCCTAAGGTGGCTTAAGATAGCCGGCCAAGTGATAGAGCAAGCAACCCATTTTGCTCTATATATGCAACACTCCATTCACTCACAAGACCTTAAGTGTTGTGGTAATTTGATGCTTGCTCATTGTTCCAATATCACAACATCATTCTCTCCATTCTTAGTAAAATAATTTTTCCTAAGAAAATAATTATTTCCTATACTAATAATATTAAGGGTAATATTATTATTATTCTAGTATACTAATACTAATTTTCTAGTAACAAAATTTGTATTAGTTTGAGATCGGGTCCTTGATACGTATCTTTTGGAGAAGATTTTTGTAATACCATGTATGTTAGCCTCGGTCAACGGCAGTCAAACCAGGTTTTTTTACACGTATTTCAAAAGGAATGTTTATAAACTATTTTACGTAAACTGTTATTGTTTTATAAATCGTATTTCAACGATTATTTCGTATTTCACAATCGTTTGATATTTGTTGATTATTTCATAAAATGGCATTTCATTAGTATTTCTTTAATTTTAATAATATATTTATAATTAAATATATTTCCTGTTTATTTATAATTAAATAAATTTCCTTTTTTTATAATTAAATATATTTCCTATTTAATATTTCTTTATCGTTAATATATGAACCTATTCTTATATTTAAGGCATAATTTCATTTAATTTGTGTTATATATGTAAGTATATAATAAAATTCATATTATATGAACTCGTTAATTTTTTAAAATATGGTTAAGAACGTGATATAGATGTCATAGTGTCGCGGTATGCGTGTTGGGCCAAGTAAGTTTAGTGCTGGGTCGGTTTTGGGATAAAGAAACCGAATGAACAAAACGAATCCTACCTAACCCTAAGTCACCTTCAACGTAACCCAGCCTCTGCTTTCATCGACAACCAACTAAAAACCCTAATTCAAAGCAGCCACCGTGAGGATTGAGGAAGAACGAGAAGCACAACTATCATCATCTTCACCACCATCGCGTAAGACATACTTCTACGTAGTATACTCTGTTTTCGTTCTATTGCTTTTGAATTCGTTTCCATTACTTTTCGAACTGTTATTTGATTAAGTTTTGGGGCGAGTCCCTAGGTGGTCATAATAGGGTGTTCATAGTTCTTTATGGTTGTGGTGGAGTGGTGAGCGGTGGCCGTAGAAGGCTGGTTTTGACAGCCTGTTCAGAGGCGGCAAACATAGGTTGAAACAGGGGTTTTGTGACAGTGCGTGTATCCCGGTTTTATAGCGACTGTTTTAGGAATTCTTGGTGGTGTCGAGACCTGGTGGTTACCACCATGGTAGTCATGGGTATGTGGGAGATGTCGAGGGGGTGTCGGGTGGTGGTTAGGGTGGTGGTATAGGTGGTAGGAGTCGGGTTTTCAGGGAGTGTTAACACGGTTTTGGATACGAGCGCGTGTTCAGTAGTAGTTTTGGGGTCGGTTTTGTGTTGTTTCATGGGGGACGAGGACATGCGTGAACCACCCATGGAACCACCGTGGGTCAGTGGTGACCACGGTGGTGGCTAAGGGTGGTATGGGGGCTTGGTGGCGAGTATAAATGCGTGAGAAGTAGGGTGCGCGAATGTGTTGCAGAGAACAGAGTAACACAGTCCATGTGTGTAGGCTGATCAGAGGGTCGTGGTGGTTGTTGTGGTGGCTCCCGGTGGTGTCCCATGCGTGATAATGGAAGTTTGCAGTACGTTGTTTAGTTTAGGATAGTTGGTGGTGGTCGTGTGTGTCATGGTTGGTGGTGGTGATGCCGTGAACTAGGGCTGTACGAGTAGGAGTTGGGTTTGGATGGTTTGGTTATTTTTGAGTAGTTGCTGGTTGTGCGAGTCGAACCCCGGATCATGGGGACTGTTTTGTGTTATAATATTATTATTATTATTATTATTATTATTATTATTATTAGTATTATTACTATTATTATTATCCTTATTATTTATTATTATTGGATTGGGTGTTGTTATTAGTGTCGTTAATTCGGAATTTATATATACTTTCATTATGCGTAATTTTGTATATGAGTCGTGTGTTGTTTTAAATAATAAACCTTATTTATTTATTAACTATAATTTATGTATTCATATTTAATTATTATTTGGAAATAATTAATGTTAATGTTGAGACGGTTTAATAATGTTATATGTCGTTGTTTAACACATAATTTTATATTACGAATAATTATAACTATTGTTCCGTGTTTGTTTATTTAATTAAGCTCATGCAAATGTTAAGTAGATGTGGAGTAAAATTAGTTATTGAAATGATTAATGATTGTATATTACTGCTAATTGTTTTAGGTGACGAGTTGAGGTGAAATATTCTAGTTGTGATTGGATTGCTATTTGGATTATATTGCTATCCAGGTAGGACATACCTACTCAATCACGCTTTAATGTCACTATCTTGGTTTGCGTATTACATGTGATGTGTTATGAATGGATGATTAAATTGTATTTCATGATGCAAGCATGATTGATATGAGAATGATATTGGTTGGATTGAGTGTTGATTATTATTGGTATGAGCATTGTATTATGTAATAGCATGATCGATTAAGAGTATTGTTGCATTCATGAGCATGACATATGCATATGTTATGGTGGAAGTTATGGAACGAATATTGTTTTGATATAAAGCCCAGGGTGGTTCTGCAGACCAGGCCTGGTGTCTTCAGCCGTTGTGCTGGTTCTCGATGATGATCGAGTTATACCTCGGCCTAGGGAATGGCGGGGTGGGTGTTTCTGTAATAACCCGTATTTGTGTGGACCTTTACATAATAAAATATATAGTTATTTATATTCTTCGTTAATAAGCTTGTGTACCTTGTGTGTTTATAAGCGTTTTTGGACCATAGTGGGTTTCGAATTGGGGACTTGAGCTATCAATATAGAGCGTAGTAATATGCTGCTTAGGAGGTTCGAACTTGGGATCAATGGGAGCTTTAGAGTAGGCCTCGAAATGTGTGTAAACAAGAGAGCCCATACTCGTTTTTATACCTCTTTCCAGCAGCCATGAGTATGCCGCCTACTTAAGATAGGTGTTACTAGCTTTAAACCCTACCCTAACCCTAATCCTTTTACACCCACCTCTAGCCGTCACATCAAACAAGAAAAGGAAGCCTTGCACGGTGGCCGTAAGGTAGCCCACGGTGGTTCGATTTGGTCGTGAATCTGTGAGTCACACACATGCTGTAATCTTCCTGTCAGTCTTGTTGTTTGCATACCGTAATCAGGCAGGTATAACATGATGAATCTTTGACGTTTTTACATAATTTTGTAATAGATCACGTAAATAACGTATGAAAAGCACTGGTTGGGTGTCGTTGGCTGTTAAAGGGCGTCGTGAAGGGTGTTAACACGAGTTGCAGAGATGATTGTTGTTCATTTTGTAATACATGTTTTCTGGGTGTCAATTTGTTGTATGTATGGAGTCGTGATCTAGGTCTATGTTTTATGAGTCTCGTGGTGGAGAGGCAAGTAGGGTTTAGGGGTGTCTATTGGAGGTAGTACGGTGGTCAGGGGTGGCTGGGTATGGTGGTATAAGGGAGGTCGAAGGGAGTGGTCAGTATAGCGTTTTTTTTGGTTGTTTCTGCGTTTCATATGGTCTGCTAGTGTACAGGGGTTTTGGGAGAGGTAACACCATCGAGTTGGGGGAGGTCAATACGGTGTTACCACCGTGTCTGTTCAGTCCAATGTTAGGAGTGGTGTTGGGTGGTAGAGTCGGTGGTGTCAGGGGTGGTAAGGGCTGTCGATGGGCAGGTGTTTTAGACTAGTCGGGTGGTTGGGTGGTGAACCAGGCCTGGTTAGGGCCCTGGTTCACCACGTCGGTGGTAGTCGACGGGAGTGTGGGTGGTCCTGGTGGTAACTGGTGGTGCTGGGTACGCCTCGTGGGGGTTAATGGTGGCGGTGCTGGTGTATCACGGTGGTTGAGAGGGCTGGTTTGATGTCGGGTTAAGAGGGGGAGGTTGTTTTTTTTGTTGAAAGGTAAAAATATTATTAAGGTAACCAAAACGGTCAAAAAGACCTACATTACATCATTAGAGTATCTATGTAGGCTTGATCTCTGAGAGAGATGTTGCCCTTACAAGTATCCATAATCTTTGACTTAATATCATCCATAATACTTTTAAAAAGAAAATGAGGTTCCATGAGCACATTGTCCATCCTTGCTTTGTTTCTTTGTAGCCAGATATAGTAGATAAGAGCATTCAGAATCCCATTTTGTATCCCCCTCTTAAGCTTTGTTCCCCGTCTAATCCTCCTCCAATTCTGAATGTTATCAGGAGGAGCATTCATGCAAGTCCAGGAGTTGACTAGTGACAGTAGCTGCATACTATAGGCACACTTGAAAAATAAATGATCCAAAGTCTCAGACTGAAGTCCACAGATGCAACACAGGTCGTCTTGAATCAGTCCAATGCCATAGAGTTTTGCTTTCGTATTCATAGCTTGCTGGTAGTACAGCCAAGTAATGAACTGGTATTTAGGCCTAGTCCATTTGTTCTAGACCTGATACACCCATTCCACTTCAGTTCCTCTCCCTCTCAGCCAGTCATAGCCAGACTTAATAGTGTATTGTTTCCCAGGAATATTGTGCCAGTGATTTTGCAGGAGGGCTGGTTTGATTGCCTCCTTCATTTTACAAATTTTCTTCCATGACCATGGTGTATCAGGGCCGGGAATGTAGCTGAGCCAGGGGATGTTCTTGAGGTAGATATGTTGAATCCACTTAACCCAAAGAGAGTCTGCCTGAATGTAAATCCACCAGGCAAGTTTTGCCACAACTGCCTTGTTCCATGTTCTAGCATTAGAGATCCCTAAACCTCCCTCCTGTTGAGATCTGCAAACTGATTCCCAGGCCACAAGAGGAGGTTTCCTATACTCAGTGCCACCTTCCCACAAGAAGTTCCTGCAGAGATCTTCAATATTTTTAAGCACTGCCACATGTAAAATAAAGATATAGGCCCAATATCTATGTAAGGTAGAGAGGACAGCCTTGATAAGGACAAGTCTGCCTGCATAGGATAACTTCCTAGAACCCAAGGCTCTAATTCTTTCCAAAACTTTGTCAATGAGAGGCCTGCAATCCTGAGCATTCAATCTAGTGGACTTGATAGGGACTCTCAAATACTTGAAAGGTAAAGAACCTTCCACACAACTAGAGATGTAAGCAATATCCTCTCTAATTGTATTATCAACCCCATTAAAATACACATTAGATTTGCCTGGGCTCATTTGTAGACCTGAGGCCTCTGAAAAAGTAGCAAAGGTCCTCAATAGGATCATAATGGATGCACTATCTCCTTTACAGAAAAGGAGTAAATCATCAGCAAACATAAGACTTGAAAGCTTAAGAGGACTACATAGAGGATGAAATTTGAAGTTCATGCTGCTAGTGGTATGATTAAGAAGTCTTGTAAGATACTCCATACATATGGTGAAGAGGAGAGGAGATAAGGGGTCCCCTTGCATGAGCCCTCTTTGCCCTTTGAAGAAGCCAAAAGTATCTCCATTCAAGCTTAAGGAGTAAGAGGCAGTGGTAACACATTCCATGATGAGTTTGATAAAAGGAGCAGGGAAATTTAAGGCCATAAGCATCTGGTGGAGAAAAGACCACTCAATGGTATCATATGCTTTTTGTAAGTCTATCTTAAAAAGACATCTGGGGGAGACTGATTTTCTGCCATAAAGTTTGATGAGATCCTGACAGATGAGAATGTTATCAAGAATATGTCTTCCATGAATAAATCCTCCTTGAGTAGGGGAGATTAGGTCTGGAAGAACATTGGCAAGCCTTGAGCATAGCAATTTTGAAATAACCTTGAAAATAATGTTGCAACAGGCTATGGGTCTGAATTGATGAACATGCTGAGGGTTCACACCTTTAGGAATTAAAGTAAGAGTGGTGCAGTTTAATTGCTTCAGAAGTTGTCCATGATTGAAGAATTCATGAACAGCCTCACACACTTCCTTACCTACACAATCCCAGCTTGCTTTGAAAAACTGACTGGAGTAGCCATCTGGACCTGGAGCTTTGTCATTGGGAATGCTAAACAAGTAATTTTTTTATTTCATCATCACTGACTGGCTGTAACAGAAGATGAGTATGCAGATTAGAGCACACAGGCATTTTTTGTACCACTTCAAATTTGACATTAACAGTTGTTTTCTTACTACCCAAAAGAGATTGATAGAAAAGAAGAAAGGCTTGTTGAATATCTGCCTTAGAAGTGTGTTGAGTGCCATTCCCATCACTGATTTGAGTTACTTGATTCCTTCTTCTTCTGCCTCTGATAATACCATGGAAATAAGAAGTATTAGCATCTTCATCCTTCATCCAGTGGGCTTTTGCCTTCTGCTTAAGAAAGTTAAATTCCTGCTGATCCAATAGGTTACTAGCTGCAGCAGCAATTAACTCCTGTTGCTTCTTCTGGGGATTGCCTGGATCAAGGATAAGGGCTTCCTGACAGGTCTTTAGATCAGCTCTGGCTGCAGCAGCAGCCACCTCAATATCAGCAAATTTTGATTTATTCAAAGTTTTTAGAGGGTACTTGAGCCTTCTCATCTTCTGAGTGATTCTATACATAGTAGTGCCCTCTACTGGTTGTTCCCAATTATTAGTAACCAAAGCCAAGAAGTCAGGATCTGAACACCAGAAATTAGCAAACTTAAATGGCCTATTCTTGTGAGCCATATCTGCCTGAGATTTAATAATGCAGGGAGTATGATCAAAGTTTCCTTCAGGCAGAAAGTGTGCTATGTAATCTGGAAATTGATTCTGCCATGCCTGATTTATTAAAAACCTATCCAGTCTGGAATACACACTATCTGCAGGCTGTTGTTTGTTGTTCCAAGTGTAAAAGGCTCCAAGAGAAGGACAATGCTCAAAGTCACAGTAAGTTAGGCAATCTTGAAATGGGGTTGCTTCCTGAGGTGTGAAACCCCCTCCTAATCTTTCATCAGGGTTTAAAACACAATTGAAGTCACCCCCTACTGCCCAAGGACCTCTCATAGTGTCAGCAATTGATTTGACGGATTCCCAAATAACCTCTCTTTCATAGATGCCATTAAAAGCATAGACCCATGTAACATGACAAGCAGTCTGGGAGTTTCTGTTCTGTAAATAGACATGGATGTATTGAGGATCATAAGCCGGTATGTTAACAGAGAAAAGATTCGGATCCCAACCAACCCATATACGTCCCCCATCATGGGTGTGCACATTTGTTGTAATACTCCAGTTATTAAACAAGCTCAAAATTGAATGTTGCTTAGAAGCTTTTATTTTGGTTTCTAAGAGGGCAAAGAAACCAACATTATTATCTAATAAAAACTTATTTACATACTGATGCTTGAGGGGATTGTTCATACCCCTCACATTCCAGAAGTTCAAAATCATTGAGACCTTTGAGGGGAAGGTACCCTCAAAACTCTCCTTGGTGAATTAATCCCCCTAGTAGTTGCTTCCTTGAAGGAAGAATGTAAAGGAGATGTGACTGGCATTAATTCAGGAGGCATTCCAAAAAGAGGATTGGCAGGATAATCCTCTGAATTAGTAACTGGTTCTGTTCCATGTATAGGTGCTGGCATTGGGGGTCCCTGGCTCCTCTCAACAATCAGAGGTGTGGTAAGAGAAGCTGGAGCCTCCTTCTTTTTCCATACCTGTTTAGGTATGGGTGCACTTTTCCTCAATTTCCTGCAAGTCTTCTCATCGTGTCCATAAATATGGCATTGGGAACATTTGACCGGCTTCCACTCAAACTCCACAGGTATTTCCACCACTTGTTGCTTCTCATCTCTAATTTTGATGCTTTCAGGACATTTCTGCCCCTGGTTACCTCAACAAGTACTCTGGCAAATCCCAGTCTGGTTTTGTTTTGTGTAGCTGTATCTTTCTGCAAAACTGTACCAATTTTGCCTGCAATTTTGTCTAAACTCACCCCCCAGAACTTAAGGGGGAGTTTGTGCAACCTGATCCATGTAGGAACAGTTTTGACCTCTTCCTTCTCAAGATTAATGTCTGGCATCCATTTCTTTATGATAACTGGCTTGCTATCAAACAGATGGGTTCCTGCAGCCAGGACTGCTGCTTGCATCTCTTGTGTTTGGAACCTCACGACAAAAACTCCATTTGGTAAGTAGGCTATGGAATCCATCTTATGGTGTTTCCAAATCCTCTTGATATATCCTTCGAAAACTGGCCATGGTGGATTGGATCCTAACACAAAGCCATAAATAACATTATTCCAATATTCTAGTTCATCCTTAACGTCTTCTTCTGTTATATCAATGATATCATCCTCTATGTCATCAACCATTGCAGCAATAGGACGTCCATGGCGATCATACCATTCATCCTCATTATCCTCCATACCAGATTTTGAACTTGCAGCATTATTATCTGGTTTGTCTGTAATACCCAGTTCTTGATCAGAAAAGGCAGGCATGCCTGCTATAGTCCTCATGCTTCCATGTTTTTGTGCCAACGAATCATTAGGTTTAGAAGTCATCCCATCATTAGTTAACTGTTTGTTCCTCTCCTTGCTTTTAGGGCCTTTCCTTGTTGTAATGTTGTCCAGAATACTAGGAGAATTATCCATAGCCAAGATGCACAGGATTCCTCAAAGCAGTCGTCCAAGTTTTTGCTAAATCGCCATAATCAGAGAGCAGCTAGGGTTTTTTTTATGCTAGTTTATTGATATTATTATTATTAGTATTGAGGGGGAGGTTGTTAAGTTTATTATTCTCTTTAATTATTATTATTCTTATTATTTTTATTATTATTATTATTTTTATTATTATTATTATTTTTATTAGTGTTATTATTATTTTGATGTTATTAGTGTTTTATTTCTATGTGGTTTGGGTCGTGTTAATTAGAGATTCGAGTTGGGAATTATTTAAGCCATGAGAGTTTCTATGTCTATATTTGGAAAGTTTCTATAATTGGAAGTTTCTATTTTTGGAAACTTTCCACTTATGGAAGGTTTCTATTTATAGTAAGTGTGGTTTGTTAAGGGGTTCGGGAAGGTTATTTATTCGTTACGTATATGTGTTTAGGTAGCGGGTTTCGCGTGGAACATTTCTAGCAAGCCTTGGGGTTATCTGCTTTCCTGCCATTCGAGGTAGGGGAAATACGGTTTATATAATAAAGGCTACTCTGTTATTATTTGATGATAACCATGATTATTTATATTAATATTGTGATTGTGATATTCGATTATATATTCTGCGGTACGGTATGAGGTAATGAGAAATGGGTCTTCTGATTGGTGCGGAGTAAATGGGTCTTGTGATTGGTGCGGAGTTAATGGGTCTTGTGATTGGTGCGGATATAAATGGGTCTTGTGATTGGTGTGGAGAATAATGGGTCTTGTGATTCGGAGTGGAGATGACCGACTTTCTATTTATAGTAATGTTTGTTTGTTTATATTTTCCTCTACTCAACCTCGTGGTTGACCCTGTGTATTCGTGATCACCTGTGATGAACCAATTTATTGGGGAGTAGATTGACAGGTGTTGAGACTATGGGAGCTAAGGGAAGGGAGAAACTTGGATCCGGACCAGCCTAGAGTCTAGATCACCATAGTAGTCTTTCATGAGTTGTACTTTAGTTTTGCAAGACAATTTTTATAAGTTGGCTGTATGAACTCGTTCTTTGGGTTTAACCTTATTCAATTAAAGTACTGTTTATCTTTCCTTTGTATCTACTGCCTCGGAAAACCGAGATGGTAACACCCTTATTTATCTGGGGAGTCCTAGTACAGGCCCTTAAATAAATGAGGGTGTTACAAAGTGGTATCAGAGAGAACGATCCTCAGGCCTAACCTAATGAACCCAATGAATGTAGGAGAGTCTAAATAAAATGAACCCCGGGTTAGGACTGCTAGGAGCACACTAAAGGAAAAGTATGAGTCTGGGGCCCCCTCACACCGAACCATTGGCCCTATCAGTTTTACCCGGGAACCCAGAGTGAATATACGAGAGAAAAAGGGTAGATTATGAGATGAAGGGAGTGATGGTATACTGTGATAAGTATGTTATGAGAACTCTTAGTATATGTGACCGTTTGGAAAAGCCAGTGAGGGCATGAGCATGAAAGACTTTTATTTATATGAGTACAAAATGTGTATATTAATATGGATGCATGAGGCGATTTGATTTATATCAGTAATTTTATCATATCTAGCGATATACGGTTATGTGATCCCCGAGCCATGTTATAGCAAAAAAAAAAAAAAAAGTACTACTCTATATGATAGTTATTTATTGACTTTAATGCTTAGGGAATATAGCCCTAACCCAAATGGGTGCCCACATGAGTCGGGACTCATTTCTTTTCTTTTGTATCATAGTATGCCTCCGCGAAGAAACAATGTCGCTAACATCACACAAGAAGAATTGGACCGTTTGATAGCTGAGAATGAGGCCCTAAAGGCCAAACGTATGGACTCCGCTAAGATGAGCACGATTATCGCGAGGCATCACCCTACCCAATTCACTGGGGAGGGGGAACCTCATTTGCTAGGGGCTTGGTGCCGGGAATTCAGTAAATTGTTTGAGTTGGTGGATTGCCCCGAAGAATTGAGGGTTGACCAAGCAGCTCACTACCTGAGGGGTATGGCCGGTGACTGGTGGACCGGAAACAAAGGTGAAATTCAAAAGGCAGCCAGAGAGGATGGAACTGAGTTTGTTGCTTGGATCGCATTCAAGAGGATCTTATATGAAGTGTTTTTACCCGAATTCTAGAAAAGTAAGCTAAAAGAGGAGTTTGATACCTTTCGGATGACGGAGGACATGACGGTAGAGGCCTATTACAGGAAATTTATCCAGTTGGTGAGCTATGTGGGGGACATGGGGTTTGATGATGCCATGCTGGCAATGAAATTTGAGAGGGGATTGTCAATCGCTATCAAGAAGAGGCTGATTGCGGCCCCGCCCACCACAGTCCGGGACATCTATTTACGGGCTGGGGCGGCGGAGAGGCTCTCAGAAATGATCAAAGAGGACAAAAAGTCAAAATCTGAAAAGAGAAAAGCTGAAGCAGTAACTGAAAGTTCTGGGTCAAAGAAGCAAAGCACTAACAAGTTCAGTGGATATTTCGTAACAGTGCCTCAGGAAGTGTGAGGAACCAGAGTGGGGGCAACTACAGCAGTGGGGGTTCTGGCAGTGGTTCGGTTGGAATAGTTTGTTTCGGCTGTGGAAAGACGGGGCACAAGCAGGCAGTATGTCGCTCATCTGGGGGAAACCAGTCTGGAGGTTATCGTACGCCAACAGCAGGATATCAGGGATCGCGCACCCAGCCTTATGGTAGCAGTGGTTATCGCACACCCATGACAAACTATGGTGGGGCTGCAAAGTCTGGAGGGAGCAGCAATTATCAAAGGAGCTATAACAACTATCAAAACCGCTCGTACCAGAACCAATACAATGGAGGTGGAAGCAACCAGAAGACGGGAGCGGAAGGAAACCAGAAGGCTGGGACATCCACTGCCAGTCAGAGTGGGGTAAAATCCAGTGGCAAGCTCTTTGCCATGGGAAAGCAGGCAGCTAAGGATGATGCTCATGTGGTGACCGGTACTTTTCTTGTGAACTCTAAACCTACTTTCGTACTTTTCGATTCTGGTGCCACCCATTCTTTTGTGTCTAGAGATCATGTTAAGGCTTTGGGACTTTAGAGATTTGACTGGGTCGCGGACTCAGTGACCATACCTTCAGGCGAGTCGATAACTTGTAATAGAATATATGGTAGTGTACCTATCAAAATCGGGGAAGCAACCTTTTATTTTGACCTCATAGAATTTCCACTGGGGGGCTTTGAGGTGATCCTGGGGATGGACTGGCTGGGGAAGTATCGAGCTTTTATCGACTGTCATCAAAAGAAAATTTCCTTGAAGGGACCTAAGGGGGTGAGGGTGTCTTACAAGGGATATCGAGTCAAACCTAAAATCAAATTCATTTCCGTCAATACCCTTAAGTCTAGCTTGAGAAAAGGAGAGAGCCTGATCTTGTGCCAGATGTGGAATTGTGAGGCTGAGACCCCTAAGAATAGTGAGATACCAGTAGTACGGGAGTTTGAGGGAGTATTCAGAGATGACATTCCTGAATTACCGCCAAGGAGGGAAGTGGAATTTTCCATTGACCTAAAACTAGGGGAGGGACCGATATCTAAATCACCGTACCGTATGGGACCGAAGGAGATGGAGGAATTGAAGAAACAGTTGGATGAACTAGCTGAGAAAGGATTCATCCGACCCAGTGTGTCACCCTGGGGAGCACCTGTTCTGTTTGTGAAGAAGAAAGATGGGAGTTTGAGACTTTGTGTTGACTACCGAGAGCTGAACAATGTGACCATCAAGAACCGTTATCCTTTGCCAAGAATTGACGACTTGTTCGATCAATTAAGTGGAGCTGGGGTTTTCTCTAAGATTGATTTGAGATCCGGGTATCACCAGTTGAGAATAAAGGATAAAGATATTCCAAAGACCGCTTTCAGAACGAGGTATGGCCACTATGAATTTGTGGTTATGCCATTCAGATTGACTAACGCTCCAGCTGTGTTCATGGATTTGATGAACCGAGTCTTTAGCCTATATCTGGATAAGTTCGTGGTGGTATTCATCGACGATATCCTAGTGTATTCCAAGAATGCGGAAGAACACGAGGATCATTTGAGAAGAGTACTTCAGACCTTGGAGGAACATAAGCTCAATGCTAAGTTGAGCAAGTGTGAGTTCTGGTTGGAGAAAGTCGCATTTCTGGGGCATGTAATTTCCAAGGAGGGGGTATCTGTCGACCCTAGTAAGATCAAGGCTGTGACTAAGTGGCAAAGTCCGAAGAATGTGAGTGAGATTCGAAGCTTCCTGGGATTGGCTGGTTATTATCGGAGGTTTGTCAAAGATTTTTCGAAGATAGCAAAGCCGTTGACATCATTAATGAGGAAGGAGAACCGTTTCGTCTGGGATGAGAGTTGTGAGAAGGCATTCCTGACCCGTAAGGAACGTCTGACAACAGCTCCTATCCCTGCTTTGCCAGTCGGGAGTGATAATTTTGAAGTTTATACTGACGCTTCGAAGCATGGGTTGGGTTGTGTGCTAATGCAGAATGGCAGGGTGATCGCGTATGCTTCTCGCCAATTGAAGACCTATGAAGAAAATTATCCGACCCATGACTTAGAATTGGGAGCAGTGGTCTTTGCACTTAAATTGTGGCACCATTACCTTTATGGAGCCACTTTTAAGGTGTTTTCGGATCACAAGAGTTTGAAGTATATCTACACCCAGCGAGAGTTGAACATAAGACAGAGGAGGTGGATAGAGCTGATTGGAGACTATGATATTCAGATTGTCTACCACGAAGGCAAGGCCAATGTGGTAGCTGATGCCCTAAGTAGAAAGTCTGTTCATGCCTTAAGTTGTGCTAGATCGAGAGTGAGGTTGCATGGCGAACCAAGGGAGATGGGAATTTTCATGATCCGAAAAGGGGATGCTCTTAGTGACTTGACGGTGGAGCCCGAGTTGTATGGAGAGATTCGGGAGTTGCAAAAGAGTGATGCGAGAATCCAGAAGTGGCGCGGGATGGTTGAGAGTGAGATTGGAGAGGCTGCATCCAAGTTCAGTATTCATACCGACGGTAGTTTGCGGTTCAATGGGCGATGGTGTGTTCCGGATATTGAGGAGCTAAAGAAGAAAATCCTGACTCAAGCTCACGCTACTCCATATTCCGTTCACCCGGGGGGTGATAAGTTGTACAAAGATCTTAAGAAGACATTCTGGTGGCCTAATATGAAGAAGGAAGTCGCTGAGTTTGTGTCAAGGAGTTTGACATGCCAGAGAGTGAAAGGGGAGCATAAGAGACCACAAGGAAAGGTTCAACCTTTAGATGTACCAGAGTGGAAGTGGGAGAACATCTTGATGGACTTTATTGTGGGGTTGCCTCGGACTCAGAGGGCCAACAACATGATTTGGGTGATTGTGGATCGTTTGACTAAGTCTGCTCACTTTATTCCAATGAAAGATACATGGAGTAAAGCCGAGCTCGCTAAGTCATACGTCCAGAATGTGGTCAAACTGCATGGCGTACCCAAGGACATTGTTTCAGATCGAGATTCGAGGTTCATATCTAGATTTTGGCAGGAGTTGTAGGCCGCTTTGGGTACCCAGTTGAAGATGAGTACAACTTTCCATCCAGCTACTGACGGTCAGACTGAGAGAACGATTCAGACCTTTGAGGATATGTTGAGGGCATGTGTACTTGAGTTCGGAGGATCTTGGGAGGATCGACTGGGATTGATAGAGTTTTCTTATAATAACAGCTATCATGCCAGTATAGGGATGGCCCCTTTTGAGGCTTTGTACGGGAGGAAGTGTCGGAGCCCTGTGTGTTGGGATGATTGAGCCGACGTTGTGACTTTAGGGCCAGACATGATGCAGGAGATGGTAGAGCAGGTTCAGGTTAATTCGCCAGAAGATGAGGGCCGCCCAGGATAGACAGAAGAGCTATGCAGATCTAAAGAGGAGCGATATTTCATTCAATGTAGGTGAGAAAGTGTTGCTGAAGGTGTCTCCAATGAAAGGTGTGATGAGGTTTGGGAAGCGGGGTAAACTGAGTCAGAAATTTATTGGACCGTTTGAGATTTTGGACAGGGTTGGGGAGGTGGCATACCGATTAGCTTTACCTTCGACCCTATTCAAAGTTCATAATGTGTTCCATGTATCTCAGTTGAGGAAATATGTGAGCGATCCGTCGCATGTTCTGTAGCATGAGGTGATTGAGGTAGATGAGCAGTTGTCCTACGCTGAGACTCCAAAAGAAATTCTCGACAGAAAGGTACGAAAGACTCGTAATGGGGAGACGACGTTGGTAAAAGTTTTATGGTCTAATCATAACTTGGAGGAGGCGACGTGGGAGGCCGAAGCATCCATGAGGGAACGTTATCCACACCTGTTTGATTGAGGTAAGTTACGCGGACGTAACTTTTCTTTAAGGGGGGTGGAATGTAACATTCTGTGGTTTAATTGATGTTTGGTGCCTCTAGTTGTTTGGGTAAGTTGATTGTTCACCTGAGTAGGGTTGAACTTCGGGACGAAGTTCATTTTAAGGGGGGAAGACTGTAATAACCCATATTTGTGTGGACCTTTACATAATAAAATATATAGTTATTTATATTCTTCGTTAATAAGCTTGTGTACCTTGTGTGTTTATAAGCGTTTTTAGACCATAGTGGGTTTCGAATTGGGGACTTGAGCTATCAATATAGAGTGTAGTAATATGCTGCTTAGGAGGTTCGAACTTGGGATCAATGGGAGCTTTAGAGTGGGCCTCGAAATGTATGTAAACAAGAGAGCCCATACCTTTCCAGCAGCAATGAGTACGCCGCATACTTAAGATAGGTGTTACTAGCTTTAAACCCTACCCTAACCCTAATACTTTTACACCCACTTCTAGCCGTCACATCAAACAAGAAAAGGAAGCCTTGCACGGTGGCCGTAAGGTAGCCCACGGTGGTTCGATTTGGTCGTGAATCTGTGAGTCACACACACACGCTGTAATCTTCCTATCAGTCTTGTTGTTTGCATACCGTAATCAGGCAGGTATAACATGATGAATCTTTGATGTTTTTAAATAATTTTGTAATAGATCACGTAAAGAACGTATGAAAAGCACTGGTTGGGTGTCGTTGGCTGTTAAAGGGCGTCGTGAAGGGTGTTAACACGAGTTGCAGAGATGACTATTGTTCGTTTTATAATACATGTTTTCTGGGTGTCAATTTGTTGTATGTATGGAGTCGTGATCTGGGTCTATGTTTTATGAGTCTCGTGGTGGAGAGGCAAGTAGGGTTTATGGGTGTCTATTGGAGGTAGTACGGTGGTCAGGGGTGGTTGGGTATGGTGGTATAAGGGAGGTTGAAGGGAGTGGTCAGTATAACGTTTTTTTGTTGTTTCTGCGTTTCATATGGTCTGCTAGTGTACAGTGGTTTTGGGAGGGGTAACTGTGGGGAATAAAGCATGTATTCGCCCCAAACTTGCAGGATTATAATGAAACATACAATTGTGATTATAGTCATAAGTTAATTAAAAGCATGAAAAAGAAATCAACCTTTGGTCCTTTGTGCTTATGGCCTAAGAACAGGAATTAAAGTAAATTCCCTCCTATAACTTGCACCCAAGACTTGATTGAGATGATGCCGCGTGTGCTAGAAAATACTCTCCAATTGCCTTGCAATATAGGGAGAGCCTTTTGAGGTTTTAGATGTGAGATCTGAGTTTTGGGAAAAAGATGTTCTCAAAACCCTAATTATGAGATTTGTTTAAACAGTGAAACAAGAGTCACTGACATAAGGAGAGTCCTCCTCCTTATGTAGCTCTTTTGGCCGAAATTTCCAATAGGGTAGGAGTGGGCTTTCCACTCTTACCTTATTCTAATTTGTGATTCGACCCATTTAGCTAAACTTTATTCGCGGGTTTTGTTTATAAATCGTATGCATATTATCAGATATTAATGCAGTCGATGTATTAATAATGGTCTGATAATATTACGATATTGTATAATTACCCAAATTAATATAACTGTTTATATTAATACGCGAATACAATATTTAATTAAATATAACCGTTTATATTTAATTTTACGAATCAATCATGCAATCCGTATTAGCTAAAATTATTTAATCCGTATTAAATAATAATCTCAACATCTTATTGACTAATTTAATAGTCAATACCTCTGACTAATTGTTTAGTCATATCCGGCATAAATGTGATTGTATTTTCATACCTTCACATCTCTCAAACGTGTCCTATAGGTGTGACGTATAGGGACCAGTTGATCACCGCCATCCGTATGACAATAACGTCAAACTTATCTAGCAAGCCAACCGTTATTGATAAACGTGGATCAACTGGTAATAATACAAAAGTATGCCCTTGTGATCCTTAAAGAGATTTAATAAGTCATTGTACTTAATTGTCAAGGACACCAGCCCCAACAATCTCCCACTTGTCCGTACAAGGGTATGTGCAATGACGTTATCACACTACATGTGGAGGACACAAGCTCCAACAAACTCCCACTTGTCCGTACAAGTGTAGGTGCGATAACCGAATCTCATATCCTTTTAAAATTTCTCCCACTCAATGTAAGACAATTTGCAAATCCGCATTCGCAAAGGTCGTATCTCACAAGCAATCTGTATCAAGAGTGGTTTCCCCGACTAGAGAGTAACTTAACTGATAAAACGAATCTGTATTCGAGCATGGCCATGCATTTCAGTTACTACTCCTCGAGTGGCCCTGAGAAATGATAAAATCCTGATAAGGGTTTGGATATTTCCCTCAACTCGAATCCTGCCGATATCGCCCAGCATGAAATAACCCAGAAAAAATCCTCTTGGCCCCTGTTACGGTGACCGTGGGAAAGAAACCAAAGTTACCCAATATCTGTCTTAATCTCAAGAGACAGTTGAAGGTCAAAAGACTCGACTCTAAGGAACACTATGGAGGTCCTATCCACGACCAGGCACCCAATGTTATAAAACATTTAGGACTCCATAACGTTGTCACGGGGTGTCCTACGAGATATCCGTATAACTCGCCTTTGTGATTGGTCAGTCAGCCGCGTGACTTATGGCTCGTTGAACCCACCATCAACCAACGTCACAAAATGATTACCTGAGTTATCAGCTCAAGTGGGTAATCAAGGACCAAAACGATGTAATGTTAATCAGTTCACTTTGTGGTGTTCAAAATTGGCGTACAATTCCACATGAAAAACAAAACATTTTATATCATAACAATAAGGTTGAATAGAGTACACGAGAAAATGAATTATTACATGAATTCATAAAAGAGTACTACAACTTAGGAACACATCTAATTCCCATGGAATGAATGTGTCCTTCATGCTTATCACGTGGTAATGCTTTAGTGAGAGGATCAGCTATGTTGTCATCAGTAGCGATCTTATCAATGAATATCTTCTTTTACGCGGACTCAGTCGTAGAATCTACTGTAACATTTTGTTTAGAACTTTTCCAGCTGACAGCAGCGCCATTAAGAGTAAAAACGAATCCAGACTGAGATTTCGAGTCATCTCGATCTGTTTGGAAGCTAGCATCTGCGTAACCCGTGGCGCAGAGCGTTGAGTCGCCTCCGTAAGTCAATCCCCAATCTTTAGTCCTCCGTAGGTACTTAAGAATGTTTTTCACGGCCATACAGTGTTGTTCACCTGGATGAGCTTGGAATCGACTTGTCATACTCAATGCATATGCAACGTCAGGACGTGTGCATATCATGGCATACATGATTGATCCTATTGCCGAAGCATAAGGAATCCGACTCATGCGCTCTTTCTCTTCCAATGACTTAGCTTCTTGAGTCTTGCTCAAGTGAAGCCCAGGAGTCATAGGAAGGAACCCCTTCTTGGAGTTCGTCATGCTGAATCTCTCTAGAATCTTATCTATATAAGACTCCTGACTGAGAGACAACATCCGTCGTGATCTATCCCTGTAGATACGGATGCCCAAAATTCTTTGTGCCTCTCCCAGATCTTTCATCTGGAAATGGTTTTTCAACCATGCTTTAACCGAAGATAAGAGAGGTATGTCATTCCCAATCAAGAGTATGTCATCGACATACAGTACTAGGAATACAATCTTGCTCCCACTCGACTTGATATAGAGACATGGTTCCTCGACTGATCGAATGAACCCATTCTCTTTTATCACTTGGTCGAAGCGATGATTCCAACTCCGCGATGCTTGCTTAAGTCCATAGATGGACCGCTTAAGCTTGCAAACTTTCTTAGGATGTGCTGGATCGATAGAACCCTCGGGTTGTACCATGTACAACTCTTCCTCCAAATAACCATTTAAGAAGGCGGTTTTAACGTCCATTTGCCATATTTCATAATCATGAAATGCGGCGATCGCTAAGATAATCCGAATGGAACGTAGCATGACTACGGGTGCAAAGATCTCATCATAGTGCAAGCCTGGCACTTGAGTGAAACCTTTAGCAACTAGTCTAGCCTTGTGGATATCTTGTTGTCCTTCCACGTCATGCTTTATCTTGTAAAGCCATTTGCATTGAAGGGGACGTACCTTTGCAGGTAGGTCCACAAGATCCCACACGTTGTTCTCATACATGGAGTCCATCTCGGATTGCATGGCTTCTAGCCATAGCTTTGAGTCAGAACTAGTCATGGCACCTTTATAGGTTGTGGGTTCATTACCCTCTAGGAGTAAGACGTCATCTGTATCATGTTCCTCGACCATACCAATGTATCTGTCCGGAGGAATAGAGACTCTTCCCGACCTCCCTAGGTTCCTCAGGAATATCTACCGTAGCCTCGGTTGAAGGAATTGTTTCCTCCAATGGTTGCTCGGCAGTTGGTTCTTGAACCTCCGATAACTCGAAGGTTCTATTACTCGACTTGTTCTCGAGAAATTCTTTCTCTAAGAACGTCGCACTAGCCGCAACAAAAACACGTTGTTCGGTTGGCGAGTAGAAGTAATGACCAAAAGTTCCCTTTGGATAACCTATAAAGTATGTCTTGACCGATCGCGGGCCGAGCTTATCCTCGTGTCTCCACTTGACATAAGCCTCGCAGCCCCAAACCCGTATAAAGGACAAGTTAGGGACCGTTCCCTTCCATAATTCGTATGGAGTCTTGTCAACAGCTTTAGACGGACTTCGGTTAAGTATTAGAGCGGCCGACAAAAGAGCATAGCCCCACAATGAATCAGGCACGACGGTGTGACTCATCATGGATCGAACCATATCGAGTAGAGTTCGATTTCTCCGTTCGGACACACCATTTAATTGTGGTGTTCCAGGTGGAGTTAATTGTAGCACGATGCCACAGTCTTTAAGGTGTTGATCAAACTCGTGTGAAAGATACTCACCACCACGATCAGAACGTAGTGCTTTAATCTTTCCTCCCAGCTGGTTCTGTACCCGATTCTGGTATTCTTTGAACTTGTCAAAGGATTCACTTTTATGCTTCATTAAGTAGACATAGCCATATCTACTCAAATCATAAGTGAAAGTGATGAAATACCTATAGCCTTCTCGTGCGTTGATCGACATAGGGCCACATACGTCTGTATGTATGAGTCCTAATAGGTCGGCAGCGCGCATTCCAACACCTTTGAAGGAAATACGAGTCATCTTACCGATGAGACATGATTCACACGTGCCATATGATACGAAATCAAAGGGCGAGATAGCTCCATTCTGTATGAGCTGTTTTACGCGTTTCTCATTTATGTGTCCCATACGACAATGCCATAGGTAAGTTTGATCTTTGTCACCTACCTTTAATCTCTTATTATTCACGTGTAATATCTCGGTGGTTTGATCTAAAACATAAATTCCATTCATGGAAACTGCCTTGCCATAAATCATATTGTGTAAGGAGAAAATACAGCTATTATTCTCTATTACAAATGAAAAACCGAGTTTGTCAAGCGCAGAAACTGAAATAATGTTTTTGGACAAACAAGGAACATAATAACAGTTATATAAAGATAACTCGAATCCACTTGGAAGCTGGATTACGTATGTTCCCCTCGAGATTGCAGCAACACGTGCTCCATTCCCGACACGCAGGTCAACCTCACCCTTGATTAGGGGTTCTTGGTTTCGGAGGCCCTGCACATGATTACATAGATGAGAACCACAACCAGTATCTAGTACCCAAGTTCCGTAACTTGCATGGTTAATCTCAATCATGTGAATAAAAGAAGAAGAAGACATACCAACAGGAGTAACGCGGCCTGCCTTAATGTCCTCACGATACACGGGGCATGAGCGCCTCCAATGCCCAGTCTTGTGGCAATTGTGACATTCCATGCTAGTATCCTTGCTCTTTATTTTGCCCTGTGAGTTGCTTGACTCACCTGGCCCACTCTTAGTAAATCCTGACTTCTTAAACTTGGGCTTACCTACTGTTAGGTCGCCCTGAGCTTTAGCTTTACCATTACCCTTACCCTTACTGGAGATCATGAGAACATCTTGCTTCACGCTCCCACTTAATTTCAGATCCTTCTCGGTCTGTACGAGAAGGGAGTGGAGCTCATGAGGAGTCTTCTTCATATCATTCATGTAATAGTTGGCCCTAAAGAGGGCGAACCCATCATGAAGTGAATGAAGCATTCGATCAACGATTATGTTCTCACTGATCTTGCAGTTTAGGGCCTCCAGTTTCTCGATATTCTCAATCATGTGAAGAATATGTGGGCTAACAGCTTGGCCCTTCTGGAGTTTCGCCTCAAAGAAGCGACAGGTATGCTCATAAGAAACGATTCTCGGAGCCTTTGAGAATTCTTTAGTGAGCGTGGTGAAAATTTTGTTTGCACCATGGGTTATGAAGCGTCTTTGCAAATTGGATTCCATTGCATAGATGAGTACGTTCTTTATCGCACCCGCTTCCATGACGAAGTCGCTATGAGCGCGAACTTCGTTAGCTCTAGCTCCAGTTCCTGGGTGTGGCGGAATGGGCTCAGTTAAGTACTTGAGCTTTCCGTCAGCAATGGCAGCATTCCGTAGTGCTGCCTCCCAGTCAGAGAAGTTTGACCCATCATTCCTCAGTCTTGTGGACTGATTCATGGAGTCCATGAAGGCTTTTAGCCAGGATTCACGTGCTAGCTTGGCACTTGGCATTGGGTCTTCACCAGCCATTTAGTTATACAGCAGTTTAATTGAACGTGTTCTAGACTGAAAAGAAGATAAAACAAAACCATATAAGCAACTCATTGTTGTGATTTAAGTCTATATTAAATTGAATTTAAACTCGTAGACTCATGCATTTATATAATTGATCTCCCTCAAGAATTATATAAATGATCCCAAGACTCAATTTCCGTATATTGATAAGCCCACAGTTTGGCTAATTCCACCGTTGGAACTCTTGGTCGATAGATTTCCGTAAATCCTATCTATTAGTCCATCTCAGTCACTGGATATTATCGAGTGACCATGATGTTGAGATAAAATAAATCATCTGTTCCCACTTACCCGACGTAGAAGGGGTCATATTATGCCTACCGACGAAGAAGGGATTCATGGGAGGCTGATTTATAAAGACTATTCTCAATTTTTGGTTATACGAGGAAGACCCCATCAACTTTTATTTATTCATATTAAGTGAACTAATATCTAGCATATGCGTGAATGAATTAAATAAAGTGATGGCTTTGCAATTGACATGTGACATCTGTATTGTCACAGAAAACTAACGCGTAACCTCTACATGAGTCATTTTTCAGGCATGATATAGGTGGTTTGGTTTTAGGCGGAATATGATGCAAGCTATTATCGATGAAAGCATAAAATAAATGCGATAAACGTAAATAAAAGTCCTAGTGTGGCCTATCCTACCAAAATAAACATAAAACAACTTGGAATCCACTGTTGGACCCTAGAAGCTTGTCTTGATGTTCCATCTTGGTCCTTGCAGCGGGAGTGAGCATCCGGTCTCCGTCTTTGGTCTTCACAAAATTACTAATTTAAATTACAAAAGTAGTCCTAGATACATTCTAATTTAAATACAAAAGTAATTACATGGCAAAAACCCAAAACGGAGATACAAGATCTCAAAATTACAAGCAAGACTGTGTCCCATCATTACGGTAACACAATCTTCTAAGGCCACACTAAGTTACAACCGTTTGCAAAATTAAATACGTTATTGAAAGCATTCATTAGACATTCAACAAGACGATAAATAAAATGCATCAACTAAATAAAATTCATACATGACATAATGCTGTTATTATGATTAACAAATTTTTACCAAACCACCTTTTAGGATTAAAATTATGTGATTATACCGTTTTAACCACTTTAATTTTAATAAGTTTATAATCCTATTATTTGAAACCGTTTTAAAATAATATGTATCAAACGAGGGTGAACCGTTTCACAAAATTAATAATATACTATTTCCGTATATAGTATATTACTAAAGGCCATGTTATTTTCGGAAAATAAAAAAAAACGAGTCTGTTACAAGGGTGGTCTACCGACCCAAAAAACAGGTCTACCGACCACCTGACGAAAAATTTTTTTTTTTTTTTTTTTTTTTTTAAAGCAGAATGGTCGACCGACCCGAAAAACAGGTCGACCGACCACAAAACACGAAACCGAGTTTCTGAACACGATTTCTCACAAAAGATAAACTGTCGAAACAGAAAAACACGCAGGAGGCGGTCGACCGACCGCAACGGGGGGTCGATCGACCGACTTAGCGGCAGAAGACGATTTTTCAGGTTTTAAAACTTACGAAAAAACACAAAGGTAAAATTTTCATAACCTGGCTCTGATACCACTTGTGGGGAATAAAGCATGTATTCGCCACAAACTTGCAGGATTATAATGAAACATACAATTGTGATTATAGTCATAAGTTAATTAAAAGCATGAAAAAGAAATCAACCTTTGGTCCTTTGTGCTTATGGCCTAAGAACAGGAATTAAAGTAAATTCCCTCCTATAACTTGCACCCAAGACTTGATTGAGATGATGCCGCGTGTGCTAGAAAATACTCTCCAATTGCCTTGCAATATGGGGAGAGCCTTTTGAGGTTTTAGATGTGAGATCTGAGTTTTGGGAAAAAGATGTTCTCAAAACCCTAATTATGAGATTTGTTTAAACAGTGAAACAAGAGTCACTGACATAAGGAGAGTCCTCCTCCTTATGTAGCTCTTTTGGCCGAAATTTCCAATAGGGTAGGAGTGGGCTTTCCACTCTTACCTTATTCTAATTTGTGATTCGACCCATTTAGCTAAACTTTATTTGCGGGTTTTGTTTATAAATCGTATGCATGTTATCAGATATTAATGCAGTCGATGTATTAATAATGGTCTGATAATATTACGATATTGTATAATTACCCAAATTAATATAACTGTTTATATTAATACGCGAATACAATATTTAATTAAATATAACCGTTTATATTTAATTTTACGAATTAATCATGCAATCCGTATTAGCTAAAATTATTTAATCCGTATTAAATAATAATCTCAACATCTTATTGACTAATTTAATAGTCAATACCTCTGACTAACTGTTTAGTCATATCCGGCATAAATGTGATTGTATTTTCATACCTTCACATCTCTCAAACGTGTCCTATAGGTGTGACGTATAGGGACCAGTTGATCACCGCCATCCGTATGACAATAACGTCAAACTTATCTAGCAAGCCAACCGTTATTGATAAACGTGGATCAACTGGTAATAATACAAAAGTATGCCCTTGTGATCCTTAAAGAGATTTAATAAGTCATTGTACTTAATTGTCAAGGACACCAGCCCCAACAATCTCCCACTTGTCCGTACAAGGGTATGTGCAATGACGTTATCACACTACATGTGGAGGACACAAGCTCCAACAGTAACATCGTCGACTCGGGGGAGGTCAATACGGTGTTACCTCCGTGTCTGTTCAGTCGAGTGTTAGGAGTGGTGTAACACCCCCATTTATTTAAGAGCCTTTAGCAAGACATTCTCAAATAAATAGGACTGTTACCATCCCGGAATATCCGAGGTAGTGAATAACAAGGTAAACAAACCCAAAGTAATTTGTATAAATACTGATTAAATTTGAACTTGGTATTACAATAATTACGAAATCCAAACTTGATAAAGTGAAAGTACAACTGACGATATCTAAATGTGATCTAACTCTAAGTAGGTCCATGCCATGTCTCTCTCCATGCCCAATCTCCTAGTCCATTTGTCACTGACCTGTAAAATCTACTCCCCATTCCGGATCATCGTAGGTGTACACGAATACACAGGGTCAACCGCGAGGTTGAGTAGAAAGATAAATAAGACAACAATAAAATATACTCCGCACCGTTCCAACGCCAAATAAACTCCGCATCATATCACAGACCCTTTATCTCCACACCAAACACATACCCTTTATCTCCGCACCAAACACAGACCCTTTATCTCCGCACCAAACACAGACCCTTTACCTCCGCACCAAACACAGACCCTTCACCTCCGCACCAAACACAGACCCTTTTATCAATTTCCGTATCATAAGAATATATAGTCAATATATAATATCACAACATTATTCATTTGACAAGATATATATAATTCACAACAGTTAATGATCATGTTCCACATCATACACGAGTGCACAGTTAATCCCCTAACTGAAATAGCAGGAAACGCAGCTAATCCGAGGCTTGTTTAGAAATGTTCCACGCGAAACCCGCTACCTATACACATATACGTAACGAATAAATAACCTTCCCGAACCCCTTACCAACCATACATACTATAATTAGAAACCTTCCCTAAGTGGAAAGTTTCCATAAATAGAAACTTTCCCAATATAGTAACTTTTCAAATATAGAAGCTCCCATGACTTAAATAATTCCCGACTCGCATATATAATTAACCCGACTCGAAACCGTAAGAAATAATAAGGCACTAAAAACAATAAAAACACTTAACACAACATAAATAAAATAATAAAAATAATACTAATAATAACAATAATAGAAATAATAGTAGAAATAATAAGAACACATACAAAAACAAACTAGAAGGACACGGCTAACCCATCAGCCCCTTTACCCGACTTCAACCCGTGACACCCACCATGAACCACCACCTCGAACACCAGCACCCATTACCTTCCAACACCACTGACCACCGACTACCACCACAACACAACCATATCCCCCGACATCTGCCGACAACACTGACCCAAACCGCTGAACTCGGACCTGCACCATACTTGCGATTCAGACCACCCAGAACTGACCCAAAACGACTCATGTTACCACCACTAGCACCACCCCCGACTACTGCCAACACCACTCCCGACATCCCACCTGTAACCCACGGCGGTGTTACTGTATTGACCTCCCCCGAGTCGACAGTAACACCACCCCAAACCACGTCCTGACCAACACCCCAGAAACACTCCCCTGACTCCTATTGCAATCGTGACAACCAGACCACCGAACCCCCTCCATCGACGGCACCACAACCACCCTAACCTACTGACACCACCCCCACGACACAACCCTGACTACCACCAACACAAAGGTGTTAGTCACGTCTGATGATGACGACACTCTACCCTTCGAATCCCCACAACACTAGACATCGACACACGCAAAAACGGTAAACAGAGGTGACATACCAGTTTTACGGTCAATTCGAAGGACCCTAGGCTGGTCTAACTCCCTAATTCGAACCTCCTCTTCCTTCCCTATCATGGCGGCTGAAAAAGTATGGTGATGGCTGTGTGTGAAGTAGGGTAAAAATGGGATGTGTAGACTCTCATATGTCGGCATATGGTGGCTGTGAGTATGAGGGTGTTTTTTAGGGTTTCTTAACACAACGTGGCTGTTGTGTTGCATATAAAAGACGAGACTCAAACCCCAACTCCGAAGGTCGCATGCTCGAACCCCACCAACAACATAAAAAGTATTATTCGATAATATATCTATCGAATGTTAAAACGTTTATTAAATACTATCGACACAGCAATATAACTTCTCACATAACTATTAAAACGTCGATATAAAAACTAAATATTAACTTCACGAGTATATCTATTGATATAATTATTATTAGTATAGCAATTAGCAAAATACGTATCGAATAGAATATAATTATATATCTTCTTGACAAATAATATAAAGCAACCCATTATTATGAATTATTAAAATACGGGGTATTATAGTCTTCCCCCCTTAAAATGAACTTCGTCCCGAAGTTCAACCACACACATATATCACCGTGCTTACAACCTATATCACATACTTATATAGGTCCGAAACCTAAACACCATAAAAAGGCAATTAACAAAAGTGGACTCATTATCACGAACTATGAAGCTACGGGGTATTACAATCTTCCCCCCTTAAAATGAACTTCGTCCCGAAGTTCACCATCCAATTACAAAACAAGACACGACATAACATCTATCACCAATAAGATGCATAACATAAGTAACAGGATAAGATTATATTCAAACAATCATGACACACCAACTAGTCATGTCATAGCAACTAGTCACATCGTAAGCTAATAAGATTTTACAATCCTATCCTCCTTAAAACATGGTTACGTCCCCGTAACCCCATAAACATTCTAACTCATTACTCCATCTTACTCATTACCTTACCTCATAAAATCTAACTCCAAGTAACCAAGTATCGCACTCATCGTCACATCTAAGACCAAAGACAAGAGGTGAGTGAACTGACAGAATAAAACCGCAAATCAATACTCCATCCCCATATCGATTCCAACTCCGGTTATACCTCCACAACCAAGGTCACACGGGACCGTAAACACAGTATGGCCTAACGGCTTACCAACTCATAACTCAATGTCAGTAACCAAATTCTTCCCAATTCAATATAAACGTTATCACATATCCCATTTAATGAACTGCTCAACACTCAGAGCGTAAAACTCGAAGCTACTCACCCACAAGCCAAGGTCAAAGAATACGACGACTCGATAAAATACTGAACTGCAACTCAAACTCAAAACAAAACCCACCATGGTCTTTGTTCCAAGATCACGAGCAACTCTATCCCACCAAACTCTAGCCCAACAGCTAATGAACATGACAAAGTACGTATGTTAACCAATTCATCGACACGTTTGTATGTACACTTACAATTCCACAACTCATGAAACAAGAGCTTGTACACTATACCAAACGAGTCTACTACAGAATTATTACATAACACAAAATAATCAACTACCAAGAGCTTATCCATCTCACAACAAAAGAATTATCTTATAAATAGAGAAACTACCAAAATTAAAAGGACAAATGCTAATATACCACTCAAATAAGTACACAAAAGAGGCCCATAGCAAGTATCATGTAGTCATAACCTTGAGCAATAACAAGAGTATTAGGGCTGTAGGAATCGAGTTACGCAGTAAAACAGAATAGGAATAGGTAACACTTGCATCCCCTTGAAATTTCTCACAGATTTAATATATTAACAACAATGTAACAAACAAGAAGCTTATAGTTCATAATCATAGTTTAGAAGCAAAACCATATTTTAGGAACAGACATAGATCAAAATTTTAATGAACATAATTAAACATGGGGCATTGGCATGTTCCACAAGTATGTACAAATCATGGACTAACGAGGCCGTTTAGCATATCTAGGTATTAATAAGTTAACCAGATCACTTAGGTATAACTCAACTTACATCATCTACCATGAGACTAATAAAATACATGTCTTGTAATATAAGAGTTCATATAACGCGCAACAAATAAGCATCCGGGCAGGCTTTCATCAACACGTAAGTACAGAATTTGTCATATTGCAAATAATTACTACAATTATTCAGAGATCGAGCGTCATCATGGTTATTCATCATCTTGAAATACAAATTTAAAACTTTTGAAACCTTTGGAAAAAAAAAAAAAAAAAACTTTTGAAACGCTGAAATGGTAGTTTGTGACAATTATAAACACAAGCAAAGGGCTATTTTTCAACTACAGATCGGACTTGAAACTGCACGGAGACATTCTGACTCTCCTTTACTAAAACGTTGTTCTCACAGATTGTAGCTCACGGATCATGAAATTAACGATAAAGTAATCGAATGCACAACACTAAATCACATGCCAAACTAACTAATAACTCAATACATCGTGATCGGATTTCGAACATAGTAGGATGCAATTCATTTTAAAGCGCAACAGTATACATGACGGAGTCATAGGCTATTACATCAGGAAACTAGACGAAGATGTACCTTTAATATAGAAAGAATAACAACAAGGTTCACGTTGTTCAAAATAACCATTATTAATTATAACAATTAAATTGTTATATAGCTTTTGCTCATGACATCGTGCTAATAATCTTACTAGTTAAATTCCATTCTACCACTTGTCAAGACTCCTCTCTGATGAACATGATTTTAACATCACGTAATTATTTTGAGGTCATACCATAGAAAGTAGGAACGTCCGTACAATTGAAACTATTTTATGTAAAACCCAACGAAATAAGCAAGGTTACATTACCATGTAATAAGGTCCATATTCATATCATAAGACTATCGTTCATGTTACTAAAGCCATAACAGGGGGTGACGTGGTTCATCACATAAGTTCATATTTGTTTAAACTTTTATATAAAACTTACAGAACTTACGATTCCAACAATTAAGCATCATGTTGCAACTTTTAACAACAAAAACTATAATTAAATAACCGTTCAACCATTTGTTAACCATTATAGTTTTTGAGATATAACATGGATTCTCTAATCAGAGGAAAAGAATCAAGTGCAAATCTTAAGGAAATTATTTATAACGAACTGGTCTAAACAAAACTTTACGGCAATAAAACAGGAAACTGGACAACTTGCAAAGATCAATATTAATTAACATCTTGTTAAAACTTTACGTGATTTATTATTTGGGATCGTGAATGAACATATAATCATTGGAGTTGGAATTATACACAAACAGTAGATACATTTTAAACGGTTCCTCGTTCAGAAACATGGGTAACACTGAATCGCGCAGTGACAGTCTGACCATTGTCGGCTAAAACATTTATTTCTCTCAAAATATACTTCACATTAACATGAAACCAAATGCACTGACAAGCTGAAACGGAAGGTTAGCACACATAATATTGTTATACTCCTATAAAGAATATATTTTAGATGACAATCCGTATAAACGGGGTAACATTCTGGTCTTTATTTAAAATTTTGGTTCCATTAAAATTACTTCATATTATCATATTAAACACAATCATCATTCCTCCAAAACATGTTGACATACCATCGAAACATAGAAATCACGTTGCATCATAATAACATTTATTCATTATTTCATTCTGTAATAGTCATCTAAAACACAGTAAAGATTGCGTAACAGAAAAGTAAATCATCTAAATGTCTGGATATTTATACAGGTATATACTAATGTAACACACAACTATATGACACTCATGGCTTGGGGCAGCACATTCCGCATATCACTAGACATGAATTACTATAACATTTAAATCTGATAGGTCATATCCAAATACCAAGTAATATATTGCAAAAGTTACGTTAGTCATTTAATAACCAGATACACTATAGACAATTCGAGACACCAAAAACACAGGATCATATCACTCTAATTCAGTATACAATAAATATACACCCATTCCTGAAAATTTCGATTCGATCATTTATATCCATCAGCGTTTCAGTATCAGTCGCATTCTTCTTATGCATATCATCCTACTAGCCAAGCTTATAGTTCAAACTCGTATTTCAATTTTCGTGTCCTCAAACTTAAAGTAATACATTATCAATCACTTTCCGATATCAAACTCATAGCATACAATGCATCATTAACCATGTACACATCATTACTTACCTCATTCCGCCCCTGCAAAAGTTGTTAGCACAAGATAACTAGGTCGCTATATAATCTACCCCACTCTTCAATTACTCTCATTGGGTTCCCGAGACAGAACAGAAGGGCCCAGGTCTGGTTTGAGGGGGCCCCTAACTCATCCCGTTCCTTTTTGGGGCTCCTATCAGTCTCATCTCGGGGTTCATTTTATTAGACTCTTCCTACGTTCATTATTATCCATTTGGTTTAGGCCTGAGGATCGTTCGCTCTGATACCACTTTGTAACACCCCCATTTATTTAAGAGCCTTTAGCAAGACATTCTCAAATAAATAGGACTGTTACCATCCCGGAATATCCGAGGTAGTGAATAACAAGGTAAACAAACCCAAAGTAATTTGTATAAATACTGATTAAATTTGAACTTGGTATTACAATAATTACGAAATCCAAACTTGATAAAGTGAAAGTACAACTGACGATATCTAAATGTGATCTAACTCTAAGTAGGTCCATGCCATGTCTCTCTCCATGCCCAATCTCCTAGTCCATTTGTCACTGACCTGTAAAATCTACTCCCCATTCCGGATCATCGTAGGTGTACACGAATACACAGGGTCAACCGCGAGGTTGAGTAGAAAGATAAATAAGACAACAATAAAATATACTCCGCACCGTTCCAACGCCAAATAAACTCCGCATCATATCACAGACCCTTTATCTCCACACCAAACACAGACCCTTTATCTCCGCACCAAACACAGACCCTTTATCTCCGCACCAAACACAGACCCTTTACCTCCGCACCAAACACAGACCCTTCACCTCCGCACCAAACACAGACCCTTTTATCAATTTCCGTATCATAAGAATATATAGTCAATATATAATATCACAACATTATTCATTTGACAAGATATATATAATTCACAACAGTTAATGATCATGTTCCACATCATACACGAGTGCACAGTTAATCCCCTAACTGAAATAGCAGGAAACGCAGCTAATCCGAGGCTTGTTTAGAAATGTTCCACGCGAAACCCGCTACCTATACACATATACGTAACGAATAAATAACCTTCCCGAACCCCTTAACAACCATACATACTATAATTAGAAACCTTCCCTAAGTGGAAAGTTTCCATAAATAGAAACTTTCCCAATATAGTAACTTTTCAAATATAGAAGCTCCCATGACTTAAATAATTCCCGACTCGCATATATAATTAACCCGACTCGGAACCGTAAGAAATAATAAGGCACTAAAAACAATAAAAACACTTAACACAACATAAATAAAATAATAAAAATAATACTAATAATAACAATAATAGAAATAATAGTAGAAATAATAAGAACACATACAAAAACAAACTAGAAGGACACGGCTAACCCATCAGCCCCTTTACCCGACTTCAACCCGTGACACCCACCATGAACCACCACCTCGAACACCAGCACCCATTACCTTCCAACACCACTGACCACCGACTACCACCACAACACAACCATATCCCCCGACATCTGCCGACAACACTGACCCAAACCGCTGAACTCGGACCTGCACCATACTTGCGATTCAGACCACCCAGAACTGACCCAAAACGACTCATGTTACCACCACTAGCACCACCCCCGACTACTGCCAACACCACTCCCGACATCCCACCTGTAACCCACGGCGGTGTTACTGTATTGACCTCCCCCGAGTCGACAGTAACACCACCCCAAACCACGTCCTGACCAACACCCCAGAAACACTCCCCTGACTCCTATTGCAATCGTGACAACCAGACCACCGAACCCCCTCCATCGACGGCACCACAACCACCCTAACCTACTGACACCACCCCCACGACACAACCCTGACTACCACCAACACAAAGGTGTTAGTCACGTCTGATGATGACGACACTCTACCCTTCGAATCCCCACAACACTAGACATCGACACACGCAAAAACGGTAAACAGAGGTGACATACCAGTTTTACGGGCAATTCGAAGGACCCTAGGCTGGTCTAACTCCCTAATTCGAACCTCCTCTTCCTTCCCTATCATGGCGGCTGAAAAAGTATGGTGATGGCTGTGTGTGAAGTAGGGTAAAAATGGGATGTGTAGACTCTCATATGTCGGCATATGGTGGCTGTGAGTATGAGGGTGTTTTTTAGGGTTTCTTAACACAACGTGGCTGTTGTGTTGCATATAAAAGACGAGACTCAAACCCCAACTCCGAAGGTCGCATGCTCGAACCCCACCAACAACATAAAAAGTATTATTCGATAATATATCTATCGAATGTTAAAACGTTTATTAAATACTATCGACACAGCAATATAACTTCTCACATAACTATTAAAACGTCGATATAAAAACTAAATATTAACTTCACGAGTATATCTATTGATATAATTATTATTAGTATAGCAATTAGCAAAATACGTATCGAATAGAATATAATTATATATCTTCTTGACAAATAATATAAAGCAACCCATTATTATGAATTATTAAAATACGGGGTATTATAAGTGGTGTTGGGTGGTAGAGTCGGTGGTGTCAGGGGTGGTAAGGGCTGTCGATGGGTAGGTGTTTTAGACTAGTCGGGTGGTTGGGTCGTGAACCAGGCCTGGTTACGGCCCTGGTTCACCACGTCGGTGGTAGTCGACGGGAGTGTGGGTGGTCCTGGTGGTAGCTGGTGGTGCTGGGTACGCGTCGTGGGGGTTAATGGTGGCGGTGCTGGTGTATCACGGTGGTTGAGAGGGCTGGTTTGATGTCGGGTTAAGAGGGGGAGGTTGTTAAGTTTATTATTCTCTTTAATTATTATTATTCTTATTATTTTTATTATTATTCTTATTATTATTATTATTATTATTATTATTATTATTATTAATGTTAGTGTTATTATTATTTTGATGTTATGAGTGTTTTATTTCTATGGGGTTTGGGTCGTGTAAATTAAAGATTCGAGTCAGGAATTATTTAAGCCATGGGAGTTTCTATGTCTATATTTGGAAAGTTTCTATAATTGGAAGTTTCTATTTTTGGAAACTTTCCACTTATGGAAGGTTTCTATTTATAGTAAGTGTGGTTTGTTAAGGGGTTCGGGAAGGTTATTTATTCATTACGTATATGTGTTTAGGTAGCGAGTTTCGCATGGAACATTTCTAGCAAGCCTTGGGGCTATCTGCATTCCTGCCATTCGAGGTAGGGGAAATACGGTTTATATAATAAAGGCTACTCTGTTATTATTTGATGATAACCATGATTATTTATATTAATATTGTGATTGTGATATTCGATTATATATTCTGCGGTACGGTATGAGGTAATGAGAAATGGGTCTTGTGATTGGTGCGGAGTAAATGGGTCTTGTGATTGGTGCGGAGATAAATGGGTCTTGTGATTGGTGTGGAGAATAATGGGTCTTGTGATTCGGAGTGGAGATGACCGACTTTCTATTTATAGTAATGTTTGTTTGTTTATATTTTCCTCTACTCAACCTCGTGGTTGACCCTGTGTATTCGTGATCACCTGTGATGAACCAATTTATTGGGGAGCAGATTGACAGGTGTTGAGACTATGGGAGCTAAGGGAAGGGATAAGCTTGGATCCGGACCAGCCTAGAGTCTAGATCACCATAGTAGTCTTTCATGAGTTGTACTTTAGTTTTACAAGACAGTTTTTATAAGTTGGCTGTATGAACTCGTTCTTTGAGTTTAACCTTATTCAATTAAAGTACTGTTTATCTTTCCTTTGTATCTACTGCCTCGGGAAACCGAGATGGTAACACCCTTATTTATCCGGGGAGTCCTAGTATAGGCCCTTAAATAAATGGGGGTGTTACAATTTCGGGATGTGATCACGGGAGTTTCGGGTGTGTGGAATTAGATGCGGAGGTGCATCGGTCTCATGGTCTCATGTAGTTGCATTCATCAATTATATTTGTTTGTTTATGTCCTACTCAACCGCGAGGTTGACCGTGTATTCGTGTGACACCTGTGATGATCAGGAATGGGGAGCATATTTTTACAGGTCTCGAGTTAGCTGTTTGGGAGCTCATGGGGAAGCATGAGGATGTCGACTTGCTTACCTAGTTGTTTAGCCCACTTAGTCAGATCAGACTATCACGATGTAGCTTTGTAATTTAATGTTTCCGCTGTAGTAGTTTTGTAATTTCGTACTTCAGGTTGAGTTACGTAAGTTGTAATAATAAAAGTTTAAATTTAATCAGTTTTATATAAAGTACTTTGGTTTGTTTACTTTGTTACTCACTACCTCGGTCATTCCGAGATGGTAACAACTCTATTTATTTGAGAATGTCTTGCTAAAGGCTCTTAAATAAATGGGGGTGTTGTGACACCCCGCGATATAGCATAAAAATTAAACAAGTAAATTGCAGCGGAAATACGATACTTTTAAAAACTTTTCGACATATTTATTAGAACTTTTTCGCGGAATATCAAAACAACGTGCGGAAGACTAAATCTAATAAGAAAGTATAACTTATTCACGTATACTTAAATAAACGAGGGATAAGGTATCCCACGATAACAACATGAATTAAATCTAAACTAATCGTAAGGGTAATTGTCGAATGATCAACAATGCTCGCTAGCCACACGTCTTCCCCAAACAGCACCAACCTACATTCATGAAACATGAACGCCACAGTCAGTGGGGAGTAACTCAGGGTTCTCCCAGCCACTTTACGTCAGAATACATGTAAACGTTAATACAAAACATCTTATACATATGAACATGTACATAATTTCAGAAACAACCATATATGCATTTCCAAACGTGATCAACATGATCAATGCATGAGCGATAAACCAAAATATATGGGAACAACATGAATCAACATGCAAAACATAATTAAAGCCAACCAGTGAGATGATCTCGAAATCAAGTAGACATCCAAATGATCGACTCAGAGGCCAACAGCTGGGTGGCATGTCCAATCATCATAATCAGGTAAACATCCAAGTGATCGACTCAGAGGCCAACAACTAGGTGGCATGTCCAATCACGCATACAACAAGCCAAGAATAGAATGAACGCCGTCAGGTAGCATAACCGCTACAACTGACAGTTAGGGAGTATAACCGCTCCACTAACAGGCTAGGGCGTATAACCGCGCCCTAGCTACCGGAGCGCATAACCACGTCATCCGGATACTATGTATAGCGCATAACCGACAACTATATGCCTAAGACCTGGCCAGACCTCTCGATGTAATAACCTACACCGAACGACACACGGGGACCGGGCCGCATAACCACGGACACCGACCAATCCCGAACATAGTTAGATAAAATCCCATAACAGGAGTGGCGTTTGTTCATTACAGTGATACACAAATCGTATCACCGCTATCTATTCACAATCAAGGCAACATAACAGTTACCAACACAATTTAGGGTGACATAACCGTCACCTAAACACAAGCAAGGCAACATAACCGTCACCCTACTCATTTTAAGATAACATAACCGTCATCAAAATACAATTTAAGTTACCATAACCGTTAACCAACTCATTTACATACAAGATCCAACAATCGATAATTAAGACAACACTTAAGACCATTCCATTCGGGAGAAGAATAAACGAAACTCATTAATAAAACATAAGTCTTAAAAGCGTTTTACATTTCAGCTGTCCTCTGCCGTAAAATTCATAATTAATTCAAATAAAATCGAAATTATACAAGGCCAACTGGGTAAGATTAATAAGACTTTTATCTACAATATTTGTCAAATAAACATTTTCAAAATACGAACTTAACAGGGGGTTATTGACTGATCTTTACAGTGTGTCAGAAACCGTCACACAAAATGTACTGCTTCATAAAACGGGTTTAACAAATCATTTTGGGGCAAAGCAAACTCCTAACATCATCTAAACTCTTCAAAGTTTAATTATTGAAAAGGACCAGAATCATTTCAAAGTTTAAAAATGGTTTTCAAAACAATCTTTGAACTACTGTCCGTTCTGCGAGTATTTCAGCGCACTGTTCGTAAATAATTTATTGTGAACAAACGACATGCAAGAAAATTACGAAAATTCAGAGGTAGACTCTTAACTCAAAATAAACAGGGGTATCTTTTCAACATTCTCAAAGAAGGATACTCTAAGATGTCGAAATAAATTGTACAAGACAATGGACAGATTTGTCAAGGTGCTGAAACATCATGAATTAACCATTGTAAGCATAACACTATGAACTTGAAAGACTATCAAACTAATCATCCTCAATGATCATAAACTCATTTAACCATACAATCCTTAATGAATTTCCATAATTAAAAACTCATCCAACACAAGCATGCATGATGAAATTCATCCAAACATATGATTTATTAACCTAATCATGCCACTACTTAATCAAAAACAATCCTAGTATACTAAACATTACTAGCATATAGTCATGCAAACAAAGACGATAAAGTCGAGTAACCCATCACCGTTACCTTATAACTCTTCAATAAGCATGATTTTGAACTTAAAACCACTCCGGTTTGGACAACCGAACTAGCTACACACAAATAAACGATGTTAGCTACGAGAACCGTGCCTTAAAGGTCACGACCAGAGTATATTAAGGAAGAGATTTGATAGTTTTATTACCTAGAAAGATGGAGGACGAGGAGAGTAAGAGATAGGCGCGAAAATCGTCGAAAACCGATAAGAAACGAAGATTTTGTGACCGTTTTACGGTTGAGGTGCACAACAATGGTGTCCTCTTGTTTTCTTTGTGTTTTTGTGAGTTTTTTCTGAAAAAATGAATGATTTGAAGAAGAAGGAAGGTAGAGGATGACCTTGGGCATCAAGGCAAGGCTTAGTACTCAGCCATGTGTCCCAAAGGACATGTGGAAAAGAGTATAGAGTAAGCAACGAGCATGGGTCTCGTTAGCGGATGGTCCGTGACAGCCTTTCGTATTTTCGACATAATTTCCTCCACAGAACTCGTATTAAGGTGTTTTCGGTGGCGTTGGAAAGCTAAGAAAAAGAGCTACAACTTTTATTTTATAAGAAAAAGCTAGTAATGCCTTTAAAATATCTTAAAACTAACAACAAGGACAGAGTAGCGTTTCACAAGTTTAAGGAGTATAAGTGTAAGACAGACATATTAATATCATTGTCAAAACGATATATTGTAAATGGAATTTTATTTATTGTGGAACATTATTATTACTAAAATAAGATTTTAATAATATATAAATAATTGGAAATTACGGGGTGTTACAATCACCCCACCTTTCAAAAAGTTTCGTCCTCGAAACTTGAAAGTAGAAAACGGTAAGTTGTAAAGACAAGGTAAACAACCAAAGCGTTTACCCAAAATTTGATATTTCAAAACTTATATTTTTTTTTAAAGATTCTGAAAAGATTTTCCAAAGGCACAAGTCCTCGTCAATGGAACAAGAGGGTTCTCGTTGCGCATCCAAGAGCCCGACATTCCAAATCAAGGGCTAGTCCAAAACTAAATCATGCGCCGACAAGCATAGTACAAGTTATTAGACGTCTCCAATAACGAGTTCTAACGCTGAATCAAACGCTATAATCAATTAATATTATAAACCATTTCAAATTTTTTTTCTTTTCAAAACTTGTCATTTCGGAAGTAGACTTACATTTTTGAATCCATAAAATAAGTAAGGTTGTAACAAAAATAAGATTTTCAACAACAAAAGTTAGGTAACTCAAATCGGTTAAAATATATATAAATGGAACATATTTTGAATACTTCAAACAAAACACAAGGATGAAAGCTACATATTATCAACCAAAGATGGTTGGTTCGGATTATCTAAGAAATCAAAACACAAAAGGTCATAAGGAAGCTAACAAAAACAAGGCATCAAAACTACCATCTTCAGGATTAAAGACGGTAATCAACAAGAGAACAAAGAGGCAAAAACAACAAAAGAACAAAGGCATGAACAAAAGAGGTTTAAGGTTAAGGAGCAAGATAACTCTTCGGATTACGGAAATCACTAATAACTCAATCCATAAATGAAACATCATCATCATCATGATCCTTACACACCTCAGAAGGCAGCTCCTTCAACCGCAAAACTCTCAAGGCTTCCTCAACTCAATTTGGGTCACTCACTTCTAGGTCATCCACGATACAAGGTATCCCATTACCAAAGGAACTTCACAACACTCGATTATTACTCAACAACCAACATCCTTCATAAAGCTAGATCCAAAATTACTAACAAGGTCACACTCATAACCAATCGACATAAGATATATGTCTCTAAACAAAGTAAAACACCAAAACAAGGATCCTAAACCAGAATCCATCGTATATCCAGACCTCTAAACAAAAATCCGTTATACTCATATCGACAACCAAAGATATGAACGCGAAACTCTCGGAACTGTACTTACTCTCATACATAGGTTTATGAGATAATCATCCAAAACATCTAATCTCAAAAGCATAAACACGGTATTCTTCAAACCGTAACTATTCGCAAACCTAGGACTACGATTTAAACATCCAAAGCATTCAATCCCAAACTAGTCAATTTTCATCGACCCAAATCAAGAAAACATCTTTTAAACCTTGACTACCATAATTACTGTAAACTGATCATCCCAAAAGAAAGTCTCATAAAAGTAACAACTTTCACCCAAACGGTCTCTAGGTAACCATTAACAATCTCATAGATAATACCAAAATTATCAGCCTCACGGTTGGTACCAATCCACAAGAAGCACTCATACCTTCAAACCTTTAACTTGAAACCATCAAGATGGCATACTACCTAATATTACCCAACGTCACCAAACGCTAACTCTCTCAACTATGTCCGATAAATCAAGACCAACCATCCTCTAAGCATATATCCCTATTCCACAAACGAAGTCAACGTCACAAATAATCCATGAAGAAAGGGGACAAGTCTCACAACGGTTACAGATAAGATACAAACTTAGAGACAAACGCGATATAGAAACTTGAGAAAGATAGATACATAAGATGACGGCTAAGAGACTCCAGGCTATGGACTCCAACAATAGCGAAGCCATGATGAGAAGAATGAGCATTAGAGGTAAGAATATATATGACGCAAGAATAGGTCAAGTAAGCTTTGTTATGAAAGCATAACTCGACATAGTTAGCATGGAAGAAGAAAGGAGAAAAGAAGCGTTGAGGAAAGGGCCGGTATGATTTGAACTGACACAATTCCCAAGGCTCAGGGTTCCTAAAATCCTCACAAAGTTCTCATCTCCTATTTACCAATTCAAGTACGCCAAACTAGCACTTTCCAAGAAGAATTTTCCCAGATGGTTTACCATACTATAAGTTCTTTCAAAGATAAGGGTGTACATACGATTATCCCAATTTCGACTATTCCATAAAGTTTCAGGTATTCTCTATGTTTTAAATTCCGTAAATGACAATTCTGTAATACTCCAGGATAAACTATTTTTATACCATTGCTACTTCGCAATCTTTATACTTCATACATTATCAACTCTCTATTTCCTTCAATTCCCAAAACTTTCATTACTCATCGAATGACTTTATTCTAATCCCACACATTCGATAAATCCATACAAAATCTTAGATACCTCGAAATGTGAACACCAAAGTCAATTATAGATATTTCTCACATCTCTATATACGAATCCAAACGTCCTTTAAACATCGCATCCTCGAAATCTTACAAATCCACAAGTTGCACCTTACTACATCAATCAGACATCCAAAGATATGATCTTGAAGTAACTCCTCAAAGGTTTAGAATCACATCAAATAACTAAAAAAGTAAACTTCAGTCAGTTCCTCTAAAGTTACATCTCTAAGTCTTTCAATACTTGCCCACCAATATACACAATTCTTATCCTCCAAAAGTAATCCCAAATAAAGTCAAACCCAATTCCCAAAGTCAAGCATTATTGATTCACTTCACTCAACCATTCATTTTCACTAACATCCCAAATATATTTTCCAAATTCATTTTACGACTTCAAACACCTCATTCATACTCTTAAAGCGACACATATTAACCCACTGGTTTTAAATCCCAATTATGATTACCAAGGTTAAATTCTTCCAAAAGCTTCGTATACCACTCAAACTTTAATCTAGGAATTTCACCAAACAATTCCACCCACCAATTGGGTAAACAACTAAACATTAGGATTACCAAGACATGGCTTACTACACTCCCTAATCGTTTTCAGTAACATTACTTTTCAAAATAAGGGCTAGGGGTCATCCTCGAACAAAATCCTCAATATCCAACTAAGCTAGGCTACCTACAAAGCGCCATGGGAAAAGGCAAGTGCAAGGATAAGGATAAGTCGGAAAGTTACGAAAGTAGCTTCGGAGTTAAGATAGAAAAGAGTTTGGGAAAAGGAGGATATACATCAAGAAATAAGGAAGAAGGTGATGCATGATGAGCTAGGAGTATCTTTGGGGACATAAAAGTATCCTTCAAAGATAGCACGAATCTTCCATCTTTGGTAGTAGACAATAATCTTGATCGCCATCCAGGTAAGCTCATGGTTCACCAATCCTTGAGCACAAAAATAAAATCTTTGACATTTAACAAACATGTTATACCTAACAAGGAGCAATCACATTACAGACTACCACTTGGTCCTTAAGTTTACCCATCTCTCATTCATTATTTCAGGTCAAGTTCATATTTAAGTTGGGGTACACGTGTGTGCGTCGGGAGCATTACTGCTCTGATACCAACTGTGACACCCCGCGATATAGCATAAAAATTAAACAAGTAAATTGCAGCGGAAATACGATACTTTTAAAAACTTTTCGACATATTTATTAGAACTTTTTCGCGGAATATCAAAACAACGTGCGGAAGACTAAATCTAATAAGAAAGTATAACTTATTCACGTATACTTAAATAAACGAGGGATAAGGTATCCCACGATAACAACATGAATTAAATCTAAACTAATCGTAAGGGTAATTGTCGAATGATCAACAATGCTCGCTAGCCACACGTCTTCCCCAAACAGCACCAACCTACATTCATGAAACATGAACGCCACAGTCAGTGGGGAGTAACTCAGGGTTCTCCCAGCCACTTTACGTCAGAATACATGTAAACGTTAATACAAAACATCTTATACATATGAACATGTACATAATTTCAGAAACAACCATATATGCATTTCCAAACGTGATCAACATGATCAATGCATGAGCGATAAACCAAAATATATGGGAACAACATGAATCAACATGCAAAACATAATTAAAGCCAACCAGTGAGATGATCTCGAAATCAAGTAGACATCCAAATGATCGACTCAGAGGCCAACAGCTGGGTGGCATGTCCAATCATCATAATCAGGTAAACATCCAAGTGATCGACTCAGAGGCCAACAACTAGGTGGCATGTCCAATCACGCATACAACAAGCCAAGAATAGAATGAACGCCGTCAGGTAGCATAACCGCTACAACTGACAGTTAGGGAGTATAACCGCTCCACTAACAGGCTAGGGCGTATAACCGCGCCCTAGCTACCGGAGCGCATAACCACGTCATCCGGATACTATGTATAGCGCATAACCGACAACTATATGCCTAAGACCTGGCCAGACCTCTCGATGTAATAACCTACACCGAACGACACACGGGGACCGGGCCGCATAACCACGGACACCGACCAATCCCGAACATAGTTAGATAAAATCCCATAACAGGAGTGGCGTTTGTTCATTACAGTGATACACAAATCGTATCACCGCTATCTATTCACAATCAAGGCAACATAACAGTTACCAACACAATTTAGGGTGACATAACCGTCACCTAAACACAAGCAAGGCAACATAACCGTCACCCTACTCATTTTAAGATAACATAACCGTCATCAAAATACAATTTAAGTTACCATAACCGTTAACCAACTCATTTACATACAAGATCCAACAATCGATAATTAAGACAACACTTAAGACCATTCCATTCGGGAGAAGAATAAACGAAACTCATTAATAAAACATAAGTCTTAAAAGCGTTTTACATTTCAGCTGTCCTCTGCCGTAAAATTCATAATTAATTCAAATAAAATCGAAATTATACAAGGCCAACTGGGTAAGATTAATAAGACTTTTATCTACAATATTTGTCAAATAAACATTTTCAAAATACGAACTTAACAGGGGGTTATTGACTGATCTTTACAGTGTGTCAGAAACCGTCACACAAAATGTACTGCTTCATAAAACGGGTTTAACAAATCATTTTGGGGCAAAGCAAACTCCTAACATCATCTAAACTCTTCAAAGTTTAATTATTGAAAAGGACCAGAATCATTTCAAAGTTTAAAAATGGTTTTCAAAACAATCTTTGAACTACTGTCCGTTCTGCGAGTATTTCAGCGCACTGTTCGTAAATAATTTATTGTGAACAAACGACATGCAAGAAAATTACGAAAATTCAGAGGTAGACTCTTAACTCAAAATAAACAGGGGTATCTTTTCAACATTCTCAAAGAAGGATACTCTAAGATGTCGAAATAAATTGTACAAGACAATGGACAGATTTGTCAAGGTGCTGAAACATCATGAATTAACCATTGTAAGCATAACACTATGAACTTGAAAGACTATCAAACTAATCATCCTCAATGATCATAAACTCATTTAACCATACAATCCTTAATGAATTTCCATAATTAAAAACTCATCCAACACAAGCATGCATGATGAAATTCATCCAAACATATGATTTATTAACCTAATCATGCCACTACTTAATCAAAAACAATCCTAGTATACTAAACATTACTAGCATATAGTCATGCAAACAAAGACGATAAAGTCGAGTAACCCATCACCGTTACCTTATAACTCTTCAATAAGCATGATTTTGAACTTAAAACCACTCCGGTTTGGACAACCGAACTAGCTACACACAAATAAACGATGTTAGCTACGAGAACCGTGCCTTAAAGGTCACGACCAGAGTATATTAAGGAAGAGATTTGATATTTTTATTACCTAGAAAGATGGAGGACGAGGAGAGTAAGAGATAGGCGCGAAAATCGTCGAAAACCGATAAGAAACGAAGATTTTGTGACCGTTTTACGGTTGAGGTGCACAACAATGGTGTCCTCTTGTTTTCTTTGTGTTTTTGTGAGTTTTTTCTGAAAAAATGAATGATTTGAAGAAGAAGGAAGGTAGAGGATGACCTTGGGCATCAAGGCAAGGCTTAGTACTCAGCCATGTGTCCCAAAGGACATGTGGAAAAGAGTATAGAGTAAGCAACGAGCATGGGTCTCGTTAGCGGATGGTCCGTGACAGCCTTTCGTATTTTCGACATAATTTCCTCCACAGAACTCGTATTAAGGTGTTTTCGGTGGCGTTGGAAAGCTAAGAAAAAGAGCTACAACTTTTATTTTATAAGAAAAAGCTAGTAATGCCTTTAAAATATCTTAAAACTAACAACAAGGACAGAGTAGCGTTTCACAAGTTTAAGGAGTATAAGTGTAAGACAGACATATTAATATCATTGTCAAAACGATATATTGTAAATGGAATTTTATTTATTGTGGAACATTATTATTACTAAAATAAGATTTTAATAATATATAAATAATTGGAAATTACGGGGTGTTACAGGTGTTACAATTTTTCTTAGATCGTTGTAAGGGTATTTCCATTTTGAAGACTCACATAATAGGTGATTATTGAGTATAAACCTTCTAAAACCAATGTAAGGACAATCACATCTTATGATATCATCATGCATGCATAAGATCTAATTAAGTTTTAATGACTAAACTTAAAGAAACAAAACTCACATTAGATTTGAGTATAAAATCAGGAACTTAGTTTCCATCACTAATGAGGGCGGAAGCTAAGTTAGTATAGTCTTAGGGCGAATAGCGGACCGGAAGGACCTTTTCACTACCCACAAACCGAATTTAGGATGTCTTATTATTATAAGTTCAGACCTTAGTAGCCATGGTGAACCGACGATCCTAGTGCCTTTTCTATCTGTTTTCTCTCCCTTTATCTCGTAGTTTATAGAAACCAATTCAATCAAACCCCTAATTTGTGACATTTAGAAGAACCAATTTAGACAGATAATTAGCAACTTTGCCTCCCTGTGGAGATCGACCCTAGTTACCGCTGACTTCTGTCAGTAGTATTAGGTTTTTATTTTTGGTAGTGAAACGACGGTATCAAATTTTAGCGCCGTTGCCGGGGAGGCGACGCTTTTTATCTGTTTAATTTTGTCTGTTTTTTCCCTCAAGGGAAGGCTAAGTATCTTGGGCCTGTTCTTATCTTTTTCTTTAGTGCTGTTTTGATAGGCCCACAGGTTTATTAGACAGGCTACGGAGGGAGATTATCGAAGGGAACGCTTGAGTACCTTCGAACCCTTTTGCCAAGATGACATCCGTTTCCCGACTGATTGCTCAGGTTCAAGCCCAAGCTGAAAAACCCGTTAATTGGGAGATGAAGGAATCTTGGGGTTGTGGTAATTACTACATTGCTTCTACGCCACAACCGGTACCGCAACAAACCCCTCCACCTGCTGAAAATAATGAGATCGCTGAAATAGTCGAGATGATAAAGGCATTGACCTTAAGGGTGCAATCAAACTCACACGCTATTCGTCTTGAGAATTTGCAGGCCCAAGTTAATGAATTGAGCAAAGGAATTGACCGTGAGGATGCTGATTTAGGAGCATCGAGGAATGTTCTTCTCGATCGTGTATCTGACAGTACTCGATCGAGTGAAATGGAGGAAGAACCTCTCGATCGAGCTGCTGAAAATGCTTGATCAAGTAAATACGAGGAAGATGTCCTCGATCGAGTAAACAAAAGTACTAGATCGAGCAGAACTGCGGATAAAATTCTCGATCGAGTAGATGTAAATGCTCGGTCGAGGACTTCTGATGACGAGGCTTTCTTTCAACTTTTCTCTGATGCTCAACCAAGTAGTTTTACCGATCGATCAGTTCCTTGCCCACAACGGTTGCTGCCACACCGTGGATTTCTGGACCGTTTACGGGCTCTCGTCGTCCTGGCTCATTACGATGAGATGATTACTCAGGTACCTCCTTATGCTAATTTTATTTCTCAAATTAATTGGTCTAGGAAGGAAACTATTGAGTCGGTATTGAACATAGCCATGAGTGAAGAGTGTAGCAAGCTTCTTAGGAAGAGGACCCTCCCTAAAATGTCTGCCAAGGGCGATTTTCTATCTCATGTTCTAGAGGGACCCATTCGTTCAATAACGTTTTATGTGACCTCGATTCTAGCGTCAACATCTTACCTTTACCTCTTGCAATGCAATTAGGATTGACTAAGTTTGTGCGCGCTAGAACAACCATTCAGTTGGCTGATTATTCTTATGTAAGGGTCAAGGGAGCTTTACATGATGTACCTGTAAGGATCGGGAATTTTTATATTCCTGCAGATTTTATTGTTCTAAACATACCCGAGGACCGCAATGTTCCCATTATTTTGGGAAGACCATTTTTGTGCACTGCTGGCGCAATTGTTGATGTCGGGGTTGGGACACTTACCTTTCAGGTTGGAGGATAGGATTAGGTTTTTACTAAGTCCGATGACCCTAGGGAACCCATACCTATCGTACCTTGTGATAATTTCCCTCTTGTAGAGCCTGTTGCCGTTCCGTCTGATCCAGTTTACGGGTCACATAGTATTGCTGCTGTTCTGACAACTCCGCCCCATTCTGGGAGCAAATTGGAGGAACATCTCCTTGTTTCTATTTTTGCAGGTTTTGACGAGTTCAATGAACCGGGAGGTGTGATGGGTGCTCTTAGTGTGGAATCTGAATTACTTGGAAAGATGATCCAGGAGGAGGTGTTGATAAGGCTATGTTGTTGAGAAAGAGGATGTGTGATGAGCTGAAAGTTTGGGAGCCAGGTGCTGTGAGGAGCTCTCTAATTTTTCAGTTGCTAAGCTGTGGAGGCCGGATGTTGACTTGACAATTGCTGAAGCTACCGCGTTCAGTCAAAAGCCTTTTAGAGAGCCATTAATTTGCGGTGTTGGATGATGTTGAAGAGGGTCGAGCTGGGACCGTTTAATCTAGCGCTACCGGGAGGCAACCTGGAATTTGGACTTTTTAATTTATTTCTGTTTTGGAACAATTAGCTTTTATGTTTTGCGTGTTGTAATACTCGTACTCGGCTTTAGACTTTGAACTCGTCATCCGTGGTTGTGGTTGCGTTTTTACAGGGATTGATCTCAATCGAATATCGTCATAATTCGATCGAGAAGTTTTGCAACCCAGATTGCTTGATCGAGCAGCCCAGGAGGTCGATCGAGCGGTTTTATGGTTCGAATTAGTCGATCGAGAGGTCCAATGCTTCGATCGAGGAAATCTGTAACACTCCCATTTATCTAAGAGCCTTTAGCAAGACATTCTCAAATAAATAGAGTTGTTACCATCTCGGAATGTCCGAGGTAGTGATAACAAAGTAAAACAACCAAAGTACTTTAAATAAAACTGATAAAATTTAAACTTTTGATATACAACTACTACGCAACGAATAAAAGAAATACAACTGATGACATCTAAGTATGTGATCTAAATCTAAGTAGGTCTAAGCCACGTCTCTCTTCATGCCCAAGCTTCTAATCCATCTGTCTCTGACCTGCAGAATCTACTCCCCAATCCGGATCATCGTAGGTGTACACGAATACACTGTCAACCTCGCGGTTGAGTAGGATAACACAATAATTATAATGCAACAGATAAATGATATGCAAATGCCATGATATGCTCGAGCTCATTCACAATCTCAATCCCAAACTCATACCCATGCACCAAGCCATACCGAACCTCCCGGCAGACTATAATCGGTCGTCACCGAACACCAGCTCAATAGCTGATAAGACACCAGGCCTGGTCTGCAGAACCACCTTGGGCTTTATATCAGAACAATATCTGACCATAATTTTCTCAATAACCAATGCATATGCTATGCTCATGAATGCAACGATATAATTTCTTAATCATGTTATCAAATAATGTAATGCTCATGCCATTACCAATAATCCACAATCAATCCAACTAGTATTATTTTCATATCAATCATACTCAGCATCCATAACACACAATACCACATCCATTCATTACACATCATAGACTGTAAGGTCAGTGTATCCTACCTGGAGTAGCAAATCAGCAAATGGCAATCACCGTCTAGTAAAGTTCCTCCTCAATTTCAAATCTTATAAATATTACTTGCATCAAATTCTATTCACAAGCCAATTACTACCAACTAATTATAAGCTTTCTAAAAATAGCACTTACTAAATATAGGACTTACTAAAAATAATACTTACTAAAATATAGCGTTCAATCATTAACCGACTATGACTAATTAATTAAAACTTACTAAATATAGACTTGCCAAAATAGCTTATGGTCAATTAATCAAGTATTAGTAATTCAATGTCACGACAATATAGTCACGAATAACTACAAGCATAACAATTAGACTAATTACCAAAACATGATTAATACTACTAATAATAATTATTAATGACTTTAATACTAATATCATCAAAGCATTAACATCAACATAAACATAAAATTGTAATAATATTAATAATAATGATAATGATACACCAATCATAACAAGACAATAACAACAACCAACAAAGAAATAACGCAAAACAGCCCTTCAAACTTTCAGACCCCTCGACACCAAGTCCCCCTAACAGCCCCTAAACACGGCCCTATCAACCACCCTAGCCGTGCCGACATCACCACCAATCCACGGTGGCTGCCACTGATGCGGGAGCATTAGCAAGGATTCGAGGTCGTGACCCACGACCCAAAGAAAGATTAGAAATGTTCGATATGGGTTCGATACGGATTTTTAAGTTAGCTTGGAAAGACGTATTGAAGGAACAAGGGAAGGTAGCGGGAAACTACCTTGGAAGTCGCACCAAGAGTGGCGACATGAAGGGCACGAAACCCTAGATTAATTAGGGTTTGTGTTTTATTCTTTTTGTTATTTTAATTAGTTTTGTTATTTAATTAATTAAGTTTGTTACTAGTTTGTTACAACTAGGTTGTTAAGGTTGTTACAAGGTAGTTACAAAGTTAGTTATTTGTTAGTTATGAGTTTGTTATTAAGTTGTTAGGATTTGTTACTACAACTTAATCTTTTATTTGTTATTTTATCTTTTAGATTAAATAAGGATTATCTTTAATCCATAGGATAGAAATAGAAACCCTAGGAGGAGTAGAATACACGGTTTGGCCGAGTATTGGGAACCGTGTAGGGTTCTTATTTTGTGTCCTATTTCGATTCTAGTTTGTGACGGATGACCTTACTATAAATAGGCATCCTTAGTTGTTTGTTTTATTCATTATTCAAGTTATAAATTAAAAACCTTTTGTTAAGTTTTACTTACAAATCTAAAGTATCTGTGTGAGCTTTAAAACCGAAGTATCTGTGTGAGCTTCAAAATAATTGAGAGAATATCTGTGTGAGTTTGATCAATTATTCCTATCCATCGACATACATAATTCATTCATCAAATCGTTTCACAAATCTTTCAAGTATTAAGTGCCGTGCCTTATTACGTCATCAAGATTCATTCAAGATTCATCAAGAACGTCCAAGAACCACCACCACCGTGCCACGTCAGCCCTGCCGTGCTGCCACGTCACCACCACCGTGCCACCATTCATCCGTTTTCATCTTTCTTGGTTACTTTTTCGTTCTTTATTCGTTCAAGATTGTATTATTTTATTAGTATTTTTATTCCGCTGCAACATCCGTATTTTTGTTGATTATCTTTATTGATTATCATACCAAATACGCATCAAATTGGTATCAGAGCTTCGGCTCTTGGTCTAATTTTTATTACACCAGTTCTTGGGAAAGTTTGTCAACATGGTAGGATCTCAAGATGGAGAAGAAAAATCATGGGAGGAGAGCAATATGGAGTTAAAATCCGAAATCCAAGAGCTCAAGTATCTCATAAAGACTATGATGACCAAAGGAGGTCATAAGAAAACGGGGGAGTCCTCATCTAGGGCGAGTGACTCGGAAGAAGAAGCTGAATTTAAGGGCAAGACTTGGGACAAGAACGATGATGATAGAGGTCTCAAACTTGACATCCCTGAATTCAAAGGAGACATGGATCCGGAAGATTTCTTGGAGTGGCTAAGACAAACGGAGAGAGTCTTTGAGTACAAGGAATACGATGACCGGAAGCAGTTCAAAGTTGCTATATTAAAGCTTACCAAGTACGCTTCACTATGGTATGAAAATCTGGTGAGACAAAGAAAGAAGCAACACAAAGAAAAGATTAAGTCTTGGGCAAAGTTGAAAAAGCACATGGTAAAGAAATTCTTGCCAAAGGACTACAATCAAGAAAATTACCTAAAACTCCATTCTTTAACTCAAGATAATATGTCCGTCTCAGAATACATTCGGGAATTTGAAAAGATGACTATTGTATGTGATCTAGATGAGAGGGAGGAGTTGAAAGTTGCTAGATTTATTCGTGGTTTAGTACCAACCCTAGCTTCAAGGGTTGAGATTCAAAACTATGAAGATTACTATGATGTGTGCAGGATTGCTTTGAAGTTTGAAAGACATGACAAGGCAAAGAAAGTAAATTCTTATAAAAGCACAAGAGTCGGAGAAGGCTCATCATCATACACCACCAATACCGCGCCTAAGAAGGAGGCGTCGAAGGAAGAGGCGGCCGAAAAGGCCAAAGGAGCATTCAAGCCAAGTATTCCTGATCCTAGAGGGAGTACAATTAGAAGATGTTATAAGTGTCAAGGCTATGGACACATCGCTACGGATTGCCCTCAAAAGAGAACCTTATCCATTCAAGAACTTCAAGGTATGGTTCCAAACTTTGTTGTACCTGAAATTGTTGAGGAGGAGAAAATTGAGGAGGAAAAGGAGGATAGGAAAGTCGTGGGAGCCGAGAGTGAGGACGAAGGAGAGTGCCTCGTAGTACGTGCTCTACATGTGGAGTCCACGATGGAAGGGGAGGAACAAAGGGATAATGTGTTCCATACTCGTTGTAAGGTAGAGGGAAAAAAGTGCGACTTGATTATTGATAGCGGGTCTTGCACTAATGTTGTTTCAAAAACCTTAGTTTCGGAGTTGGAGTTAAGTATTAGGGCTAGAGAAAAACCGTACAAGTTGCAATGGTTGGATGGGAACCAAGGAGTACGGGTGGAAAAACAAGCCTTAATTTCTTTTAACATTGGACCTTATGAGGATAAACTGTGGTGTGACATCGTCCCTATGAACGCATGTCATATATTACTTGGAAGGCCTTGGCAATACGATAGGAACGTTATACATGATGGGAGAGCAAATGTATATAGCGTTACTAAAGGAGGTACCATCTATGATCTCCAACCTTTGTCAAGAATCAAACCTAGGTCACCTAATTCAAAGAAGAGCTTATTTATGGAGTTGGGGGAAGGGACACCAAGCGACGGGAATGAAGAGTCGGGAGCATGTGGTGTTGGGTTGGTCGAAATTCATGGGGGACATGGAGGTTGTGAAGGGTTGCCAAGTAGAGAGGAGCGTGAGAGGCGTGAGGAGCTGAACACCGTGAGCATCACGGAGGTCGGAGGCCGCGAGCTTGGACAGGCCGTGAGTGTTGGAGTTCGGGAAGAAAGGTTGGTTGCTAACACCAACGGACACAAGGAATCTCGGAGCATGGGTTTGGACAATCAAAGAAACCGTGTTCTCAACGAATCAAGGGCTAACATATCCAAGTCTACTCGAGAGTTACATGATCTTAATTTGAGGTCAAATTCTCAAAAACTGAGAGAGTATGATGCGGGAGCATTAGCAAGGATTCGAGGTCGTGACCCACGACCCAAAGAAAGATTAGAAATGTTCGATATGGGTTCGATACGGATTTTTAAGTTAGCTTGGAAAGACGTATTGAAGGAACAAGGGAAGGTAGCGGGAAACTACCTTGGAAGTCGCACCAAGAGTGGCGACATGAAGGGCACGAAACCCTAGATTAATTAGGGTTTGTGTTTTATTCTTTTTGTTATTTTAATTAGTTTTGTTATTTAATTAATTAAGTTTGTTACTAGTTTGTTACAACTAGGTTGTTAAGGTTGTTACAAGGTAGTTACAAAGTTAGTTATTTGTTAGTTATGAGTTTGTTATTAAGTTGTTAGGATTTGTTACTACAACTTAATCTTTTATTTGTTATTTTATCTTTTAGATTAAATAAGGATTATCTTTAATCCATAGGATAGAAATAGAAACCCTAGGAGGAGTAGAATACACGGTTTGGCCGAGTATTGGGAACCGTGTAGGGTTCTTATTTTGTGTCCTATTTCGATTCTAGTTTGTGACGGATGACCTTACTATAAATAGGCATCCTTAGTTGTTTGTTTTATTCATTATTCAAGTTATAAATTAAAAACCTTTTGTTAAGTTTTACTTACAAATCTAAAGTATCTGTGTGAGCTTTAAAACCGAAGTATCTGTGTGAGCTTCAAAATAATTGAGAGAATATCTGTGTGAGTTTGATCAATTATTCCTATCCATCGACATACATAATTCATTCATCAAATCGTTTCACAAATCTTTCAAGTATTAAGTGCCGTGCCTTATTACGTCATCAAGATTCATTCAAGATTCATCAAGAACGTCCAAGAACCACCACCACCGTGCCACGTCAGCCCTGCCGTGCTGCCACGTCACCACCACCGTGCCACCATTCATCCGTTTTCATCTTTCTTGGTTACTTTTTCGTTCTTTATTCGTTCAAGATTGTATTATTTTATTAGTATTTTTATTCCGCTGCAACATCCGTATTTTTGTTGATTATCTTTATTGATTATCATACCAAATACGCATCAGCCACCAATGCACCATGATGCATCCATTGGTACCACCCACAACCCCTGACTCGTCCCCAACGACCCTCGATATCAGCCACAAACAACCACCCACAAACGACCTGTAACCGAATCCCTGTACCTGTTTCGTTCCTACCTTGTACACACACCTCCAGACGCCAGCTATCACCACCCTAACCACCACCCATCACTTCCCTCGACCCTATGTACCATCCACGACACCCTGGTGGAAGGCACCAGGCTTCGACCCACACCATCCCTGTGAAACAGACACCACAAAACTGGTGCACGCAACCCCCTGTTCCCGTGATCTGCACTAACTCATTACCTACCCTATTATGGACTGCCACGGTGGTTTCTAGACCACCACACACTACCTCAGTACCACCCAGGCGACCTACTAACACCACGCCACCAGGACTCACGAACCAATAACCAACTGATACACCAAACCAGGGGGTAAGGTGATATTTCTGAAGTCTTAAAGAACTGATAGATAAACCATGAACTTCGAGACTCAAGCCAAGCACAGAAATCTCTTAGGACAGTGATCTTAAGAGTACCTTAATCACCCAAGCAATGCACAAGGGACTAAAGCAATCTTAAGCCAAATAACTAAGCAAGGCACAAGTTATTTGTGTTAACTAAGCAAGGCACAAGTTAACTAAAATTAAGAGAGAAACTCTTAGGCTTTTTCTGTATTCATTCTGCTCTTACAAGTGCATAGAGGCTGCCTTTATATAGGCTTACAAAAGAGATCAGAACCTTACAAGTTCTCTGATCTAAGGGCTCATAATGGCCTAAGTAATCTACACAAAAGATAACAGACTAAGGAGACCAAAAGGAACGTTGGAGTTGTGGTCCTTATACTGAAAAGAATCCCTGCCCAAGCTTCAAAAATCCTGCACAAACAGACTGTCAAAAGCATGCTTCTTTTCCTGTCAACACACAGGCTGTTTGTCTGTTTCCATAAATGGAATGACAACTTTTCTGTAACTTCTACTTTGCTCTAGGCTCTTTGCTCATTGTATACTTTTCTGGACCATGACAAAACACTACTCCCAACGACACTTTGGATGCTTACACCAGCTGTGCAAAAGTAAGGAAAGTCCCTTATGCTGGCCTACTCTTTGATTAACCTCTCCTTAGGCTTACTACTGAATTAATGTTGGAAAAGTAGCTGGAGTCCCTGGTTAGACAACTCGTTGATGAATAAAGCATCCCCCTTTGCTCCTGCATCATCCTCCCCTGGTTGGAGAGGCTTTGTCCTCAAATCCTCATTGTACTCTTCATCACTGCCATAGTAGGGACTGAGATCTCCTATATTGAAAGTACCATGGACCTCATATTCTCCCTGCAAGTCAACCTTATAAGCATTGGCTCCAATTCTTTCTGTGATTATAAAGGGTCCATCTGCTCTTGGCATTAGCTTATTCTTTCTCTTGCTTGGGAACCTCTCTTTCCTGAAATGCACCCACACTAAGTCTCCTGGATGGAACTCTTTCTTTCCTTTGGGCATGGGACTGTTTTTCTTTGCTTGCTCATTGGCTTTCTCAATTTGTTTCTGGACTTGTGTAAGGATCTTCAACATTTGCTCCACCCTTTTCTTTGCATCATAGTTGATAGCCTCCTTTGGGATACTAGACATATCAATGGGCATTAGTGGATTGCTCCCATAGACCACTTCAAAAGGACTCTGACCAGTGGTTGAAGAAGGGGCCCTATTAAAAGCAAATTCTGCCTGAGCAAGCTTAAGATCCCAATCCTTCAATGATTTCTTAACAATGCATCTGAGTATTCTTCCCAGTGTCCTATTTGTGACTTCAGTTTGCCCATCTGTCTGGGGGTGGTGGGAAGTGCTAAAAAGTAGCTTGGTGTTGAGTAGCTTCCAGAGTGTCTTCCAAAAATAACTCATGAACTTAGTATCCCTGTCTGATACAATGGTTCTGGGGACACCATGAAGTTTGACAATCTCCCTGAAGTATAATTCTGCCACCCCTGAAGCATCTTCAGTTTTCTTACAAGGCACAAAGTGAGCCATTTTGCTGAAACGATCAACTACCACCATAATTGAATCCTTTCCCCTTTGAGTGTGAGGGAGGGCCACTATGAAATCCATGCTAACATCCTCCCATGGCTTGTCTGGAACAGGCAAGGGAGTGTAGGCTCCTGCTTGAAAGGAACTCTTTGCCCTTTGACAGGCTGCACACCTTTTGATGATTGCCTGGACATCTCCCTCCATTCTTGGCCAGTAGAATTGATCTTGCAGGATGTCCATTGTCTTCTGTACTCCAAAATGGCCTGCCAACCCATTAGAATGAACTTCTCTGATTAACAACTCTCTGTAGGATCCTTTTGGTACACACAACTTGTTTCCTTTGAACAGAAACCCCTCTTGCAAGGTGAATTTGGACCCTTGTTTGTTTGGATCACCTTGCAAGGTCAACCAATCCTCCATGAAGTCCTGATCATCCCTGTACAACTCCTTCATGAATTCAAACCCCAACACCCTTTGCTGAATAGTAATGAGCATGGAGTGTCTCCTAGACAGTGCATTTGCCACCACATTTAGTTTTCCTTCCTTGTGTTTGCTGGAGAAGTTGAATGATTGAAGGAACTCAACCCACTTAGCATGTCTTGCACTCAACTTATGTTGACCATTGATGTATTTTAATGCTTCATGATCAGAATGTAGGACAAAAGGTTTTGGTTTGAGATAATGGCTCCAATACATGAGTGCCTTGACCAAAGCATAGAACTCTTTGTCATAAGTAGAGTAATTCAACTTAGCTCCCCCATGTTTCTCACTGAAAAATGCTACTGGATTCCTCCCTTGTATGAGCACTGCTCCAATGCCTACCCCACTGGCATCACACTCTACCTCAAACAACTGCTCAAAATCTGTTAAGGCCAAGACAGGAGCCTCACAAAGTTTCTGCTTGATGTGCTCAAAGGCAGATTGAGCTTGTGAGGTCCACATGAACATCCCTTTCTTCATTCCTTCAGTTATGGGAGCCATGATGGTGCTAAACCCCTTAATAAATCTTCTGTAAAAAGAAGCCAAGCCATGGAACCCTCTTACTTCAGTAATGGACCTTGGTACTGGCCAAGATTTGATAGCTTCAATCTTCTCTTGGTCCACTGAAATGCCCTTTTCAGAAATAACATAGCCAAGGAACTTAACTTCCCTAGCTAGAAAAGTACACTTTTCAAGCTTCCCAAACAACTCATTCTCCTTTAGCTTGGTAAACAGTAACTCCAAGTTTGTTAGATGATCATGATTACTCTTGCTATACACCAGAATGTCATCAAAGTAGACAACAATGAATTTGCCCAAGTATGGCCTTAAGACTTCTGTCATTAGTCTCATGAAAGTGCTTGGGGCATTTGACAGCCCAAATGGCATGACTAACCATTCATAGAGACCATGCTTGGTTTTGAAAGCAGTTTTCCACTCATCCCCCTCCCTTATCCTTACTTGGTGGTACCCCTGCCTAAGATCTATCTTAGAAAACAACTTGGCACCACAAAGTTCATCCAACATATCATCCAGCCTTGGTATAGGGAACCTATACTTCACTGTAATGTTGTTAATAGCCCTGCTGTCAATACACATCCTCCATGTTCCATCCTTTTTAGGGACCAAAAGTGCTGGGACAGCACATGGACTCAATGATTCCCTCACAAAGCCCTTGCTCATCAGCTCTTCTATTTGCCTTTGTAACTCCTTGGTTGCCCCTGGATCACTTCTATAAGCTGGCCTGTTTGGAAGCATGGCACCTGGAATTAGGTCTATTTGGTGCTCAATTCCTCTCAAAGGAGGTAACCCTGCTGGCAACTCTTCTGGAAAGACTTCCTGAAAGTCATGGATTAGTTTCTTCACTTCATCTGGGATGCAAGGGGGTGATTCCAACCTTTTTGCTACCAAGATAAAGACAGGCTGCTCCTCCTTTATCTCCCTTATCATGGCAGATTCAGATAGGAATAGGACTCCCTTTAAACTGCTCATGTTGGGGCTGCCATAATCCTTGGTGTTGGGTGGTAGTGGTGTTAAGATTATCTTCTGGTTTCCATGTTTGAAGGTGTATACATTGCTCTTTCCTTTGTGTAAGGCATCCTTATCAAACTCCCAAGGTCTGCCCAACAATAGATGGCAAGCATCCATTGGTACTACATCACACAACACTTCATCCTTATAGGTTCCTCCAATGGAGAAGGGAACCATACACTGCTGATCCACTTTTACTTCTGCCCCCTTATTGAGCCATCTGAGTTTGTAGGGGTTTGGGTGTGGTCTGGTTTCCAGACTAAGCTTGCCAACCATGGCTACTGATGCCACATTGGTGCAGCTGCCCCCATCAATGATCAGGTTACAGACCCTCCCTTGGATTGTACACCTGCTTCTGAAAATTAGGGACCTCTGATCATTCTCCAAGGGTTGCTGTTGTGAATGCATTACTCTCCAAAGAACAAGGCTATGGCCAGTATCAGGTGGTGCCAGCACCTCATCCTCTTCCTCCACATTCTCAACCTCCTCTTCTGGTTCATACTCCACAGTTCCCTCAGTCTCCCATTCATGAATTTCCTTGACAGTAAGGGTTCTCTTAGAAGGACAGTCCTTCTTGAAATGCCAATACCCTTGGCATTGGTAGCATTTTCTTCTTTCATCAGCAGGGATGTTAGTTTTAGGGTTCATGGGTGACTTGCCTTTATCTAGAGGGGGTTTGCCTGTGGTGAATGGTGCTCTTGAACCCTCCCCACCCTTTGTTCCAGTGTATATCTTAGGAATGGCTGCCTTGGTATAGGTCTTTGGTGTATCCTTTCCCAACTTCTCAACTCTAAAAGACAGGTTAACCACATCCTCAAATGACCACAAGGGCTGCAACCTAACTTGTTTAGAAATATTTTAATTTAACCCCTCTAAGAACCTAGCAATCCTTTGTTCTGGTTTCTCATTGATTTCACACTGTAAGGTTAACTGTTCAAAATCTCTTAAATAGGTCTCAACAGTCTGGTCATTTTGTTTTAGCTTAGAAAGTTTAATGAACAGATCTTGTGTGTAGTCTTTAGCAACAAATTTAGCAAGGAGTTTCTTTTTTAACTTTCTCCATGACTTAATAGGTTCCTTCCCTTCTCGGGCCCTCTGACTTTTCATGGTTTCATACCACAAGGATGCATAACCCTTAAGTTTGAGGATAGCAACTTTAAAAGCTTTAGTGTCATTGTACCCTTTGTACTCAAAGACTCTTTCTACATCCCTTAACCATTCTAACAAATCATCTGGGTTCAGGCTGCCAGAAAAGTTAGGAATATCTACCTTTAGGTGCTTGTTAGTAGGTGATGCCCTACTCCTGGTGCTAACATCTGAGTCAGTGAGCTCCTCCTCCATATCATGGTCCACGTGCCTCCCCCCAATGCCTGCACGACCTCTACCTCTGCCTCTCCCAGGAGGTCTTCCTCTTTCTGGAGTAGGTATATTGGCCATGACAGCATTGATGGCTTCCAAAGTAACATTGGCAAGGTTGGCTATTTGTTCTATTCTAGCCTCCATACCTGCTAGCCTCTCTTCACTCATGGTCAGTTTTTGTATTTTTAATGTAGGTAGGTGGATGAACTCACTTGTTTCTCTCTTGAACTAACACAAGATAGGACTGTGTTAAAACTAGCTCTGATAACCAATTTGATGTGATTGACTAGGGGTTGTTTATGGTTTATCTGTAAAACTGAAAACAAGGATAATAAACCCTGAACTTCGAGACTCAAGCCAAGCACAGAAATCTCTTAGGACAGTGATCTTAAGAGTACCTTAATCACCCAAGCAATGCACAGGGGACTAAAGCAATCTTAAGCCAAATAACTAAGCAAGGCACAAGTTATTTGTGTTAACTAAGCAAGGCACAAGTTAACTAAAATAAGAGAGAAACTCTTAGGCTTTTTCTGTATTCATTCTGCTCTTACAAGTGCATAGAGGCTGCCTTTATATAGGCTTACAAAAGAGATCAGAACCTTACAAGTTCTCTGATCTAAGGGCTCATAATGGCCTAAGTAATCTACACAAAAGATAACAGACTAAGGAGACCAAAAGTAACGTTGGAGTTGTGGTCCTTATACTGAAAGAACCCCTGCCCAAGCTTCCAAAATCCTGCACAAACAGACTGTCAAAAGCATGCTCCTTTTCCTGTCAACACACAGGCTGTTTGTCTGTTTCCATAAATGGAATGACAACTTTTCTGTAACTTCTACGTTGCTCTAGACTCTTTGCCCATTGTATGCTTTTCTGGACCATGACAAAACACTACTCCCAACGACACTTTAGATGCTTACACCAGCTGTGCAAAAGTAAGGAAGTTCCTTATGCTGGCCTACTCGTTGATTAACCTCTCCTTAGGCTTACTACTGAATTAATGTTGGAAAAGTAGCTGGAGTCCCTGGTTAGACAACTCCCTTAAGGATTCAGGCCATTTCTCTTGGTTGTTGATGAATAAAGCATCCCCCTTTGCTCCTGCATCAGAGAGAGAGAGAGAGAGAGGGAGTGTGTGAGGGAGAGGCGGCGTCGGCGGTGGCTAGGAGCGGTTTCAGGGGGTCAATCATCTCAGGCGAGTAAGGTAAGCGTTCGACTTTCGTTTCGGTTTTTCGTTGTTGATATCGTTGTAGTGTTGTCGCTAGGGTGAGTCGTTGTAGTGGCTAGGGTTGGTCATAAAGGAGAGGACGAGTGCAGGGGTGTCGCTGGTGGTTGTGGTGGTCTGAGGAAACGTAAAATAAATCAAACAAACCCTTATGGGTCTTTTGTATGTCACGGTTAGGGGACTGCGATGGTACCACGGTGGTGCCGCCGTTTTGGCCTGATGTCGGGGGTAATGGTGGTGCTGGTTAGGGGTCGTGTCAGGGTTGCGAGTGGAACAGGCGGGTCAGTGGTGGTTGGGCTACGAGCCAAGCCTGGTTATGGCCGCAGTTTGACTCGTCGGGTGGATTCGACACACGGTTGTGTATCGGTGGTGAGGCAGGAAGAGGTGGGTGTTATTGTGGAGGATGCCGGCAGTAGAGGTGGTGCTAGGGTGTCGTTGGGTCGAGTTTTACGCGAGTGTCGAGTGTGGGTGTGTGTTGGAACCAGCCGTGGTTCAACTCTCCGGTTGGTCGGGGGTTGCTGGCGTGGTGGCTGACTGTAGGGTGGAGATGGGTCGCGAGGTGGTTAGGGTGTGGTGTTTGTGTGGTGTTTGCGTGGTGTTTGCGTAGTGTTTGCGTGGTAACGTAGGGTTACTACGTACACTTAATACAATTATTATTATTATTATTATTATTATTATTATTATTATTATATTATTATTATTATTATTCTTATTATTATTATTATTATTTTATTTATAATGATACTATTTTTGTCATTAGGTGGTTAGAGGATGTTTTACTATTGTTAATATATTGTGTTAGAAGTTAGTTAGTTAGTTATTAGTTGTTTTAGTTGAGGGCATTATGAGTCGGGAAAGTTTCCCTTTTAAGAAAGTTGGTATTTCGAAAAGTTACTATTTTAGGAGAGCTTCCACTTATAGAAGGTTACTAATTATAGTAAGTGTAGGTTGACTTATGGGGGTTCGGGAAGTTTATTAATTCGTTACGTATACATGTTTAGGTGACGGTTTTTGCGTGGAACACTTCTAGCAAGCTTGTGGTTGACTGTTCTCCTGCAATTTGAGGTAGGGGAAATTACTGCACATATAACGATGACTAATTGCTTGGTTGGATATTGTTAAGCATGAATATTTTTACATTATCATATGATTGGAATATAGTGTTCTTTGATTTTATATTGTTGTGATACGATATGAGGTGATGAGAAATGGGCGTTGTGATCGGTGCGGAGATAAAGGGTCTGTGACTGGTGCGGAGATAAAAGGGTCTGTGATCGGTGCGGAGATAAAGGGTCTGTGATTGGTGCGGAGATAAAGGGTCTGTGATTGGTGTGGAGAATTATGGGTCTGGTGATTCGGAGTGGAGAAGCTCGACTTTCTATTTATAGTATTGTTTGACTGTTTATCTTTCCTCTACTCAACCTCGTGGTTGACCCTGTGTATTCGTGATCACCTGTGATGAACCGATTTATTGGGGAGCAGATTGACAGGTGCTTGAGAATATGGGAGCTAAGGGAAGGGAGAGCTTGGATCCGGACCAGATTAGAGTCTAGATCACTATAGTTTTTTTTTGTCATGAGTTGTACTTGTTTATTTAAGACAATTTCAAGATGGTTGTAAGAACTTGTTTTACAGTTTAACATATATAGTAAAGTACTGTTTTTTTTTTCCTTTGTAGCTACTGCCTCGGGAAACCGAGATGGTAACACCCTTATTTATCTAGGGAGTCCTAGTACAGGCTCTTAAATAAATTGGGGTGTTACATATATTGTGATCAGATTTTGAACATAGCGATATACAATTCACTTTATGGCATAACAATATACATGAATTAGTTATAAAGATTATTATCGCAGGGAACTAGGCAGAGATATACCATATATATATGAAAGAACATCAACAAGATTCACATTGTTCAAAATACTCACAATTACTTATGACAATTAGATTGTTATATGATGCTAATAAGTTTACCAATTAAATTCATTCTATCACGTGTCCAGATTATTCTCTGATGAACATGATTTTAACATTACATATGAACACCACATAATTATTTTGAGGTCATAGCAATAGAAAACAATAACGTCTGTATAACTGAAACTAACTTTATATAAAACTCACCGAAATAACAAGGTTATATTACCATATAATAACGTTCAGATTCATATCATAAGTCTATTGTACAAGCTACTAATGCCAAATAAGGATATCGCAGGGTTACATCACATAATTCATATTTGATTAAATTTTTATATTTAAAACTTTACCATTTCAACAATCATACATCACGCACAACTTCCAAAAATCATAATTAAATAACTGCTTAGTTGTTTTGCTAGCTATTATCGTTTTTAGGAAATATATGGAATTAACTTACCAGAAGAAAGAGAATCAATTGCAAAGCTTAAGGAATTATTTATAACAAATTTTACAACTCGGTTGGTCTGAACAGAAACTTTACAGCAATCAAACAGAAAATTTGGGCAACTTGCAAAAATCACTGTTAAATAACGACTCGTTAAGATTTTACATGGCTTATCGTTTTGAAAACGTGAATGAATATTATAAACAGTCGAGTTGGAATTTTGCATAAATAGTAAATACGTTTTAAATGATTCCTTTACAAAAACATGGGTCACAGCAGAACTGTGCAGTAACAATTTGACCAATGTCAACTAAAATATTTATTTCTCTCAAAATATAACTCGTATTAACATGAAATCAAAAACATTGGAAAACTAACTCAGAAGGTTATCAAGCATAAAATTTTCTTCTTCATATATGAAACATATTTGAAATGGGTACCCGTACAAGGAAGGTAACATTCTGGATATTTATTAAAATTTTAGTTCCTATAAAATCACTTCACATTATCACAATTAAATATAACCATTCTTCTTCCAAAACATGTTGACATATCATTTGAAGCACTAAAATCATATTGTACCATATTAACATTTATTCATCATATCAAGCTGAAATTGTCATCTAAAACACAGTAAATATTACGAAACAGAAGAGCAGATCAACTAAATGACTCAATATTTATACATGTATATACAAATGTAACTCATAACTATATGACACCCATGGCTTTGGCATCACATTCCGCATATCACTAGACATGGATTACTATAACATATAAATTTGATCATTCATATCCAAATACCAACCAATATCTTACATAGTTACGATAGCCATTTAATAACCAAATATCATATGGACATTTCGAAACACCACAATCATATTATCTTATCACCCAAATTATTGTCCAATAAATATATATCCATTATCTGAAGGTTCCACATTCACTCATTCAGATCAATCAGCATTTCAGTATCAATCACATTCTTCCAATACACATTAACGAAACTCACATCATTACTAACCTCATTCCGCTCCTGCAAAACTGTTAGTACAATATAGGCAAGGTCTGATCTTTTATTTGTTACTACCCACTCTCTGCATCACTCACGGTTACCAAGTTAGACTGAAAGGGCCAGTGGCTTGGTTTGAGGGGCCCCTAACTCATTCCAATCCTGAGGCTCCTAACAATTACTAACCTGGGGTTCATTTTATTAGACTCTTCCTACGTTCATTATTATTCATTTGGTTAAGGCCTGAGGATCGTTCGCTCTGATACCACTTTGTAAAACCCCCATTTATCTAAGAGCCTTTAGCAAGACATTCTCAAATAAATAGAGTTGTTACCATCTCGGAATGTCCGAGGTAGTGTATAACAAAGTAAAACAACCAAAGTACTTTAAATAAAACTGATAAAATTTAAACTTTTGATATACAACTACTACGCAACGAATAAAAGAAATACAACTGATGACATCTAAGTATGTGATCTAAATCTAAGTAGGTCTAAGCCACGTCTCTCTTCATGCCCAAGCTTCTAATCCATCTGTCTCTGACCTGCAGAATCTACTCCCCAATCCGGATCATCGTAGGTGTACACGAATACACTGTCAACCTCGCGGTTGAGTAGGATAACACAATAATTATAATGCAACAGATAAATGATATGCAAATGCCATGATATGCTCGAGCTCAATCACAATCTCAATCTCAAACTCATACCCGTGCACCAAGCCATACCGAACCTCCCGGCAGACTATAATCGGTCGTCACCGAACACCAGCTCAATAGCTGATAAGACACCAGTCCTGGTCTACAGAACCACCCTAGGCTTTATATCAGAACAATATCTGACCATAATTTTCTCAATAACCAATGCATATCCTATGCGCATGAATGCAACGATATAATTTCTTAATCATGTTATCAAATAATGTAATGCTCATGCCATTACCAATAATCCACAATCAATCCAACTAATATTATTTTCATATCAATCATACTCAGCATCCATAACACACAATACCACATCCATTCATTACACATCATAGAGTGTAAGGTCAGTGTATCCTACCTGGAGTAGCAAATCCGCAAATGGCAATCACCGTCTAGTAAAGTTCCTTCTCAATTTCAAATCCTATAAATATTACTTGCATCAAATTCTATTCAGAAGCCAATTACTACCAACTAATTATAAGCTTACTAAAAATAGCACTTACTAAATATAGGACTTAATAAAAATAATACTCACTAAAATATAGCGTTCAATCATTAACCGACTATGACTAATTAATTAAAACTTACTAAATATAGACTTGCCAAAATAGCTTATGGTCAATTAATCGAGTATTAGTAATTCAATGTCACGACAATATAGTCACGAATAACTACAACCATAACAATTAGACTAATTACCAAAACATGATTAATACTACTAATAATAATTATTAATGACTTTAATACTAATATCATCAAAGCATTAACATCAACATAAACATAAAATTGTAATAATAATATTAATAATAATGATAATGATACACCAATCATAACAAGACAATAACAACAACCAACAAAGAAATCACACAAAACAGCCCTTCAAACTTTCAGACCCCTCGACACCAAGTCCCCCTGACAGCCCCTAAACACGGCCCTATCAACCACCCTAGCCGTGCCTACACCACCACCAATCCACGGTGGCTGCCACCAATGCACCATGATGCATCCATTGGTACCACCCACAAGCCCTGACTCGTCCCCAACGACCCTCGATATCAGCCACAAACAACCACCCACAAACGACCTGTAACCGAATTCCTGTACCTGTTTCGTTCCTACCTTGTACACACACCTCCAGACGCCAGCTATCACCACCCTAACCACCACCCATCACTTCCCTCGACCCTATGCACCATCCACGACACCCTGGTGGAAGGCACCAGGCTTCGACCCACACCATCCCTGTGAAACAGACACCACAAAACTGGTGCACGCAACCCCCTCTTCGCGTGATCTGCACTAACTCATTACCTACCCTATAATGGACTGCCACGGTGGTTTCTAGACCACCACACACTACCCTAGTACCACCCAGGCGACCTACTAACACCACGCCACCAGGACTCACGAACCCACAACCAACCTTAAACCAAAAACGTGATTAAAACGCAAGAGAATATAGAACATATAAAACACGAATAACAGAGCATTAACTTCGTGATTGCAAATGATATTCATGACGATTATTGTGACAGTTACAGTGGTCCGATGTTGTTTCGAAGACGATGAACATGTTATGGACATTACAGAGTTTACATACAACCATTAAACATACAAAAAGATGGTGTGGGAAGGTACGAAAATCACTTTGATGCGGGAGCATTAGCAAGGATTCGAGGTCGTGACCCACGACCCAAGGAAAGATTAAAAATGTTCGATATGGGTTCGATACGGATTTTTAAGTTAGCTTGGAAAGACGTATTGAAGGAACAAGGGAAGGTAGCAGGAAACTACCTTGGAAGTCGCACCAAGAGTGGCGACATGAAGGGCACGAAACCCTAGATTAATTAGGGTTTGTGTTTTATTCTTTTTGTTATTTTAATTAGTTTTGTTATTTAATTAATTAAGTTTGTTACTAGTTTGTTACAACTAGGTTGTTAAGGTTGTTACAAGGTAGTTACAAAGTTAGTTATTTGTTAGTTATGAGTTTGTTATTAAGTTGTTAGGATTTGTTACTACGACTTGATCTTTTATTTGTTATTTTATCTTTTAGATTAAATAAGGATTATCTTTAATCCATAGGATAGAAATAGAAACCCTAGGAGGAGTAGAATACACGGTTTGGCCGAGTATTGGGAACCGTGTAGGGTTCTTATTTTGTGTCCTATTTCGATTCTAGTTTGTGACGGATGACCTTACTATAAATAGGCATCCTTAGTTGTTTGTTTTATTATTATTCAAGTTATAAATTAAAAACCTTTTGTTAAGTTTTACTTACAAATCTAAAGTATCTGTGTGAGCTTTAAAACCCGAAGTATCTGTGTGAGCTTCAAAATAATTGAGAGAATATCTGTGTGAGTTTGATCAATTATTCCTATCCATCGACATACATAATTCATTCATCAAATCGTTTCACAAATCTTTCAAGTATTAAGTGCTGTGCCTTATTACGTCATCAAGATTCATCCAAGATTCATCAAGAACGTCCAAGAACCACCACCACCGTGCCACGTCAGCCCTGCCGTGCTGCCACGTCACCACCACCGTGCCACCATTCATCCGTTTTCATCTTTCTTGGTTACTTTTTCGTTCTTTATTCGTTCAAGATTGTATTATTTTATTAGTATTTTTATTCCGCTGCAACATCCGTATTTTTGTTGATTATCTTTATTGATTATCATCCCAAATACGCATCAAATTGGTATCAGAGCTTCGGCTCTTGGTCTAATTTTTATTACACCAGTTCTTGGGAAAGTTTGTCAACATGGTAGGATCTCAAGATGGAGAAGAAAAATCATGGGAGGAGAGCAATATGGAGTTAAAATCCGAAATCCAAGAGCTCAAGTATCTCATAAAGACTATGATGACCAAAGGAGGTCATAAGAAAACGGGGGAGTCCTCATCTAGGGCGAGTGACTCGGAAGAAGAAGCTGAATTTAAGGGCAAGACTTGGGACAAGAACGATGATGATAGAGGTCTCAAACTTGACATCCCTGAATTCAAAGGAGACATGGATCCGGAAGATTTCTTGGAGTGGCTAAGACAAACGGAGAGAGTCTTTGAGTACAAGGAATACGATGACCGGAAGCAGTTCAAAGTTGCTATATTAAAGCTTACCAAGTACGCTTCACTATGGTATGAAAATCTGGTGAGACAAAGAAAGAAGCAACACAAAGAAAAGATTAAGTCTTGGGCAAAGTTGAAAAAGCACATGGTAAAGAAATTCTTGCCAAAGGACTACAATCAAGAAAATTACCTAAAACTCCATTCTTTAACTCAAGATAATATGTCCGTCTCAGAATACATTCGGGAATTTGAAAAGATGACTATTGTATGTGATCTAGATGAGAGGGAGGAGTTGAAAGTTGCTAGATTTATTCGTGGTTTAGTACCAACCCTAGCTTCAAGGGTTGAGATTCAAAACTATGAAGATTACTATGATGTGTGCAGGATTGCTTTGAAGTTTGAAAGACATGACAAGGCAAAGAAAGTAAATTCTTATAAAAGCACAAGAGTCGGAGAAGGCTCATCATCATACACCACCAATACCGCGCCTAAGAAGGAGGCGTCGAAGGAAGAGGCGGCCGAAAAGGCCAAAGGAGCATTCAAGCCAAGTATTCCTGATCCTAGAGGGAGTACAATTAGAAGATGTTATAAGTGTCAAGGCTATGGACACATCGCTACGGATTGCCCTCAAAAGAGAACCTTATCCATTCAAGAACTTCAAGGTATGGTTCCAAACTTTGTTGTACCTGAAATTGTTGAGGAGGAGAAAATTGAGGAGGAAAAGGAGGATAGGAAAGTCGTGGGAGCCGAGAGTGAGGACGAAGGAGAGTGCCTCGTAGTACGTGCTCTACATGTGGAGTCCACGATGGAAGGGGAGGAACAAAGGGATAATGTGTTCCATACTCGTTGTAAGGTAGAGGGAAAAAAGTGCGACTTGATTATTGATAGCGGGTCTTGCACTAATGTTGTTTCAAAAACCTTAGTTTCGGAGTTGGAGTTAAGTATTAGGGCTAGAGAAAAACCGTACAAGTTGCAATGGTTGGATGGGAACCAAGGAGTACGGGTGGAAAAACAAGCCTTAATTTCTTTTAACATTGGACCTTATGAGGATAAACTGTGGTGTGACATCGTCCCTATGAACGCATGTCATATATTACTTGGAAGGCCTTGGCAATACGATAGGAACGTTATACATGATGGGAGAGCAAATGTATATAGCGTTACTAAAGGAGGTACCATCTATGATCTCCAACCTTTGTCAAGAATCAAACCTAGGTCACCTAATTCAAAGAAGAGCTTATTTATGGAGTTGGGGGAAGGGACACCAAGCGACGGGAATGAAGAGTCGGGAGCATGTGGTGTTGGGTTGGTCGAAATTCATGGGGGACATGGAGGTTGTGAAGGGTTGCCAAGTAGAGAGGAGCGTGAGAGGCGTGAGGAGCTGAACACCGTGAGCATCACGGAGGTCGGAGGCCGCGAGCTTGGACAGGCCGTGAGTGTTGGAGTTCGGGAAGAAAGGTTGGTTGCTAACACCAACGGACACAAGGAATCTCGGAGCATGGGTTTGGACAATCAAAGAAACCGTGTTCTCAACGAATCAAGGGCTAACATATCCAAGTCTACTCGAGAGTTACATGATCTTAATTTGAGGTCAAATTCTCAAAAACTGAGAGAGTATGATGCGGGAGCATTAGCAAGGATTCGAGGTCGTGACCCACGACCCAAGGAAAGATTAAAAATGTTCGATATGGGTTCGATACGGATTTTTAAGTTAGCTTGGAAAGACGTATTGAAGGAACAAGGGAAGGTAGCAGGAAACTACCTTGGAAGTCGCACCAAGAGTGGCGACATGAAGGGCACGAAACCCTAGATTAATTACGGTTTGTGTTTTATTCTTTTTGTTATTTTAATTAGTTTTGTTATTTAATTAATTAAGTTTGTTACTAGTTTGTTACAACTAGGTTGTTAAGGTTGTTACAAGGTAGTTACAAAGTTAGTTATTTGTTAGTTATGAGTTTGTTATTAAGTTGTTAGGATTTGTTACTACGACTTGATCTTTTATTTGTTATTTTATCTTTTAGATTAAATAAGGATTATCTTTAATCCATAGGATAGAAATAGAAACCCTAGGAGGAGTAGAATACACGGTTTGGCCGAGTATTGGGAACCGTGTAGGGTTCTTATTTTGTGTCCTATTTCGATTCTAGTTTGTGACGGATGACCTTACTATAAATAGGCATCCTTAGTTGTTTGTTTTATTATTATTCAAGTTATAAATTAAAAACCTTTTGTTAAGTTTTACTTACAAATCTAAAGTATCTGTGTGAGCTTTAAAACCCGAAGTATCTGTGTGAGCTTCAAAATAATTGAGAGAATATCTGTGTGAGTTTGATCAATTATTCCTATCCATCGACATACATAATTCATTCATCAAATCGTTTCACAAATCTTTCAAGTATTAAGTGCTGTGCCTTATTACGTCATCAAGATTCATCCAAGATTCATCAAGAACGTCCAAGAACCACCACCACCGTGCCACGTCAGCCCTGCCGTGCTGCCACGTCACCACCACCGTGCCACCATTCATCCGTTTTCATCTTTCTTGGTTACTTTTTCGTTCTTTATTCGTTCAAGATTGTATTATTTTATTAGTATTTTTATTCCGCTGCAACATCCGTATTTTTGTTGATTATCTTTATTGATTATCATCCCAAATACGCATCACACTTACAAACTCGTGCTACAGTATAGGCAAAACGAGGTTGATTCTTGGCTGTTACTTCTGCGTGTTTCCCCTCCTTTGGTCTCCTTCAAAGTCACGGTGATCTAAGAACTTCTCGATGTAGGAGAAGTATGGTGGCAGATGCGGTCTCAAAAGTGATTAGGGTTTGTGTTGTATTACGTTGATGGAAGCAACGAGGTATAGGTATTAGGGTTTGTTTTGATTGTTAAGCTTTGTGTGGTATGTCGATGGGTTGAACCATGTCATAAGTCGATTAATAGACTAGATCGGGTATTACACGATTCTCATATCCTACTCGAGCCCAAGCCCATCACGTTTCTCAAGGACTTCCACCCCGATTCCGACTCATAACTTAAAATTAACAATTACATATAAATAATTATATTACTTAAATTATATAATTCGTATTGGTAAATATCAATATCAAATAAATTAATTATAAGATTATAAAATTATTAGTACTTACTTAAAAATAAAATTAGAATTTACATGTAATTTTGACTTAAATAATAAACAAGAATAACTGAGAAATAAATCTAAAATAGAAAATATATTTAATTATAAATATATTATCAAAATAAAGAAATACGAATGAAATGACATTTTACGAAATAATCATCAAATATAAAATGATTATGAAATACGAAATAATCGTAGAAATACGATTTATAAAATAATAATAGTTTACGTAAAATACTTAATAGGCATCCCGTTTGAAATACGTGTATAAAACATGGTTTGACCGATGTTGATCGAGGCTTATATACGGGGTATTACAAAATCACAAGACAAATTGCTCGATCGAGAACTTCTTCTTCTCGATCGAGATGCTGCTCTTGTATCAAATATTGTGAGGATTTTTCTGCCGACTTTTATGCTTCGATTGCAACCTCCCCTTTCTGGTTCGGTTTGGGGAGGTCCGTGGTGCGTGCACTTTTGTAAGTTCCCAACTTTTTCTCTTTAGTTTGCATTTCTTTTCCTTTACTTTGTACAATGGGGACATTCTACGATTTGGTTTGGGGAGGTTTTGCATCCATATCTGTGTCTGCATTTCGTTTTTACTGCATTTATGTCTGCACGTTTCAAATTTAGCATGCATTGTTGTTTTATTTCTTAAAAAAAGTAAGAAAATTCAAAAAAATCACGTTTATTTTTGAATTTTAGGTCTAGTCAGATTGGAGTGTTTTATTGTTGAAAATTATTGTATGCTTAAGCCTTGCACTGTTTCACGTCTTTTAGCAAATTTGATACGTGCATTTACTATACATTTTACTTATAGTTTCAGCACGTATTTCTATGCATATTTGTAGCTTTTAGTTACTTTTCCTCTCGAAACGGTTTACTTTGGCATTTCTATGTTTTAAATGTATGAACAAGTGGAAGTGAGCAAAATCAAGATTTAATCGTCCTCCGGAAGCCATTCTAAGGATTTGCACGAAGCAAGGATCCGGATTAATAGCCTAGAGATGCGTGCAAGCCAATTTAAGGCTGGAATACACAGGAAGTGGTCGACCGACCAGCGCACAGTTACAGAAGGCCTGATTACAGCACTTGAGGTCGACCGACCACTGAACTCGGTCGGTCGACCTGGCGACGGGTTCCGCTGTTTGTTTCGGTTTTAATTCTTTTAATCTTGTAATTAGAAGAGTATTTAAGACGCTTGAGCATTGTAATTAGGTTAAGCAGTCACAATTAGCAAATACACCTTAGTTTAGAGAGAAGAATTCCAACTTTCAGATTTGTTCTTAATTTCCAATTGGTTTGTAAGTTTATTCAATTAATCCTTCTTGTCATTCAATTTCATTGTTCTTCTTATTATTGTTATGCAATTTATGTTTTGCCTTCTTGAATCTTCATCTTCAATTATGTTATCTCATATGTTGTTCTTCAATTTTGTTAGTATTAGTTTCTTGATTATGCATAGCTAATTCATGTGATTAGGAATTAGGGGAACCGTGGCTAAACCTAGGATTTAATGGTTTTATGATTAGTATATCGATCCCCATTGTTCTTGGTGAACTAATTCTCTAAGATTGAAAGATTGTTAGAATTAGTTTAACAACAATTTTGGGATTGCCCTATGAACGAAAGTTTAGTGCTTTACTAGGAACCCTAAGACCGTAAGGATTGGGTAGAATATTGACCTAAAGGTTTATTCTTTGTTCCTTGGGATTGTGTTAATTGATTATTTACCCTTTGTTGACTCGCCCTAGCCATGGGGAACCGAAGTTCCTAATCATCCTTTTACTTTTGTTTAGTATTCTTGTTTATTTTGCTATCTTAGTTGTTAGTCCCAACCATCAATCAAAACCCCCCTTTTGTTACTTTCAATAAATTTTAAATTCACAAACAATATTAACCTTGTCTCCTTGTGGTTTGACCCTTGACTTACTCTATCTAGTTTAAGTTGAGGTTTTATAAATCTTATCGGCACCCCTCAACGACGGGTGTCAAATTTTGGCGCCGTTGCCGGGGAGACGGTATAATTTTGTTTGTAAGTTTTTAGTTTATTTCCCTTGTCTTAAGGAACTCCGGTTCCTTAAGACCGTTATTTACCTTTTCTTCTAGTGTTGTTTTGCATATTAGAAGACAAGTTTTTGAGAGGAAGACTTGAGTACTCTCATTCTTAGAGACATGGCTACTATTTATGATCACATACAACCAAAGGTACAAGATCTACCGAAGGGGTTTACTTTGCCCACACCTACCACTGGTTCTTTTGAGCTCCACCCGAATTACATCATTCTGGTGGAGCGGAACCAATTTTCTGGTCTTCCCGCTGAGGATCCGTTGAGGCACGTTGAGACATTCACGGATTATTGCTGTTCCATACACATACCAGCCGGGGTGACTCAAGATGCGGTGAAGGCAATGATGTTCCTCTATTCACTAAAGGATTCCGCGAGAGATTGGTACCGTTACCTTGATAGGGTAGCTGAGAAGGTTATTGATTGGACTTCCTTGGCATTGGCTTTCCATAAAAAGTACTTCCCTCTTACGAAGGGCAATGACTTGAGAAGTCAAATCACTAACTTTCAACAAGGTCCGAATGAAGAATTTTGTGAGGCATGGGGTCGGTTCAAGAAATTGGTCCGTTCTATTCCTCATCATGGTTTTCCTCAATGCTACTTATGCAACGAATTCTACAATGCCCTTTATGATGATTATAAGGTGATTCTTGATGCGGCCGCCAATGGTAGATTTCAAAATAATACCAACCATATGAAGGGTTGGAACACTATTGAAGACATGGCGGTGCATAGGGCCAAATTTGGGAGTTCGCGTGCAAATTCGCGAAGGTTGAATGTAGAGATGGATAGGGTTTTAGCTCTTGAGACAACCGTTGAAGCTCGTTTTGAAAAGCTTGAGGCAGCCCAGCTGAAGCAAGAAAGTGTGAACCTAGTTACTACGGTCGACACACGGGTGAGACGGCAGAGTTGAGAGAGCTTGTTCACGCTCTAATGAAACAAATGATGGAAATGGAAAAGGCTCAAGTGGCTTCTTTGAAGACTTTTGAGGACCAATTAGCAATCTTAGCTGCTAATCAGATTGCTAGCTCTCCGAGCAGTTGTGAGAGTTCCATAGAGACATTAAATGCTATAAATCTTAGAAGTGGTCGTGCTTATGACGGACCAACTTCCAAGGGTGATTCTGCTGAAGTTCGGGACGAAGAAACTGATCCCGTACACAGGTCGGGAGGTCGACCGACCATTACATCAGGTCGACCGACCATTACATCAGGTCGACCGACCGACGTACCTGACGAGCGATTAGTTTCTGCAAAACAGAACAGTGCATCTGGTCGACCGACCGGCAGACCAGGTCGACCGACCAGGGTTCCTGAGCAGAATACAATTTCCAATCCTGAATTGTTGGACTCGTCCCTCATTTAAGACCTCACTTAGATTTTACAGCTAAAGAAGCCGAAGGTAGCTGATCCTACGGCTAATGTTACCGTTCCGTATCCCGAGCGATTGAAGAATTCAAAAGAGGATCGAAAATTTGGTAAGTTCTTGGAGATGGTGAAGAACCTTGAGGTAACCATCCCGTTCACTGACTTAATTACCCAGGTACCTTCTTATGCTAAATTTATGAAAGATATTTTAAGTCGTAAGAGGAAATTTCAGGACGAAGGTGCTATTGCTTTTGTGGAAGAATGTTATGTTCTTTCACAAAACAATATAGCACCTAAGTTGAAAGACCCAGGTAGTTTTTCTATCCCATGCACCATAGGAAATCATGTTATTGTGAAAGCCCTTTGTGATCTAGGGGATAGTGTCAGTGTTATGCCTTAATCTGTTTGTGAGAGGCTTAATATAGGTAGACTTAAGGTCACCAACATTACCTTACAGATGACAGATAGATCAACCCAAAGACCATTAGGGGTCTTGGAGGATGTCCCAGTTAGAGTGGGGAAGTTATTTATTCCTATTGATTTCGTTGTTAGACATTGCTGAGGATAGTCAGATACCTATTATTTTAGGTAGACCCTTTTTACACACAGCTGGGGCTGTGATAGATGTCAAACGCGGGATCATTACTTTAGAGGTTGGAGATGACACTATCGAGTTTAGTCTTGCCCATAAGGCAACTACTTGTGGGGAATAATGCATGTATTCGCCCTAAAACATGAAGGATTATAACGAATTTTACAGTTGTGAATTATGGTCATAAGATAATTAAAAACATGAAAAAGAATACAACCTTTGGTCCTTGTATTAAAGGCCTAAGAACGGGAATTAAAGCAAATTCCCTCCTATAACTTGCACCCAAGACTTGATTGAGACGATGCCGCGTGTGCTAGAAATACTCTCCAATTGCCTTGCAAAATGGGGAGAGCTTTTGTGAGTTTTGATGTGAGATCTGAGTTTTGGGAAAAGAATGTTCTCAAAACCTAATTCTTGAGATTATCAATTAACCAGTAACCTGACAAAAGGAGAAGGACTCTCCTTTTGTATTACTTGGGTCGGCCGAACGGGTTAGGGTAAGAGTGGGCTTTTTCCACTCTTACCTTATTCCTTTGCGTGATTCGACCCGTTTGCTAATAATATAATTCGCGGGTTTTATTTATAAATCGCATACATGTTATCAGATATTTATGCAGTCGATGTATTAATAATGGTCTGATAAAATTACGATATTGTATAATTACCCAAATTAATATAACTGTTTATATTAATACGGGAATACAATATTTAATTAAATATAACCGTTTATATTTAATTTATGAATTAATCATGTAATCCGTATTAGCTAAAATTATTTAATCCGTATTAAATAATAATCTCAACATCTTATTGACTAATTTAATAGTCAATCCCTCTGACTAACTGTTTAGTCGTATCCGGCATAAATGTGACTGTATTTTCATACCTTCACATCTCTCAAACGTGTCCTATAGGTGTGACGTTATTGATAAACGTGAATCAACTGATAATAATACTGAAGTATGCCCTTGTGATCCTTTAAGAGATTTAGTAAGTCATTGTACTTAATTGTCAAGGACACCAGCCCCAACAATCTCCCACTTGTCCGTACAAGGGTATGTGCAATAACGTTATCACACTACACGTGGAGGACACAAGCTCCAACAAACTCCCACTTGTCCGTACAAGTGTAGGTGCGATAACCGATTCTCATATCCTTTTAAAATTTCTCCCACTCAATGTAAGACAATTTGCAAATCCGCATTCGCAAAGGTCGTATCTCACAAGCGATCTGTATCAAGAATGGTTTCCCCGACTAGAGAGTAACTTAACTGATAAAACGAATCTGTATTCGAGCATGGCCATGCATTTCAGTTACTACTCCTCGAGTGGCCCTGAGAAATGATAAAATCCTGATAAGGGTTTGGATATTTCCCCCAACTCGAATCCTGCCGATGTAAGCGCAGCATGAAATAACCCAGAAAAATTCTCTTGGCCCCTGTTACGGAAGACCGTGGGAAAGAAACCAAAGTTATCCAAAGTTTGCCTTAATCTCAAGAGACAGTTGAAAGTCAAAAGACTCGACTCTAAGGAACACTATGGAGGTCCTATCCACGACCTGGCACCCAACGTTATAAAACATTTAGGACTCCATAACGTTATCACGGGGTGTCCTACGAGATATCCGTATAACTCGCCTTTGTGATTGGTCAGTCAGCCGTTTGACTTATGGCTCGTTGAACCCACCATCAACCAACGTCACAAAATGATTACCTAAGTTATCAGCTCAAGTGGGTAATCAAGGACTAAAACGATGTAATGTTAATCAGTTCACTTTGTGGTGTTCAAAATTGGCGTACAATTCCACATGAAAAACAAAACATCATAACAATGAGGTTCAATAGAGTACACGAGAAAATGAATTATTACATGAATTCATAAAAGAGTACTACAACTTAGGAACACATCTAATTCCCATGGAATGAATGTGCCCTTCATGCTTATCACGTGGTAATGCTTTTGTGAGAGGATCAGCTATGTTGTCATCCGTAGCTATCTTATCAATAAATATCTCCTTTTGCTCCACGTAATCTCTGATTAGATGAGCTTTCCGTTGTACATGTGTAGCTTTGTTGCTAGACTTATGCTCCTTAGCTTGGAAGATGGCACCTTTATTGTCGCAATAAACGGTGATTGGGTCATTCGAACTAGGCACTACTGAGAGTCCTTGTAAGAATTGACGCATCCATATTGCTTCCTTAGCTGCATCCGAGGCGGCATAGTACTCAGAGTCAGTCGTAGAATCTGCTGTAACACTCTGTTTAGAACTTTTCCAGCTAACAGCAGCGCCATTAAGAGTAAAAACGAATCCAGACTGAGATTTCGAGTCGTCTCGATCCGTTTGGAAGCTAGCATCTGCGTAACCCGTGGCGCAGAGCGTCGAGTCGCCTCCGTAAGTCAATCCCCAATCTTTAGTCCTCCGTAGGTACTTAAGAATGTTTTTCACGGCCATCCAGTGTTGTTCACCTGGATGAGCTTGGAATCGGCTTGTCATACTCAATGCATATGCAATGTCTGGACGTGTGCATATCATGGCATACATGATCGATCCTATAGCCGAAGCATAGGGAATTCGACTCATGCGCTCTTTCTCTTCCAATGTCTTAGCTTCTTGAGTTTTGCTCAAGTGAAGCCCAGTAGTCATAGGAAGGAACCCTTTCTTGGAGTTCGTCATGTTGAATCTCTCTAGAATCTTATCTATGTAAGACTCCTGACTGAGAGACAACATCCGTCGTGATCTATCCCTGTAGATACCGATGCCCAAAATTCTTTGTGCCTCTCCCAGATCTTTCATCTGGAAATGGTTTTTCAACCATGTTTTAACCGAAGAAAGGAGAGGTATGTCATTCCCAATCAAGAGTATGTCATCGACATACAGTACTAGGAAGGCAATCTTGCTCCCACTCGACTTGATATAGAGACATGGTTCCTCGACTGATTGAATAAACCCATTCTCTTTTATCACTTGGTCGAAGCGATGATTCCAACTCCGTGATGCTTGCTTAAGTCCATAGATGGAACGCTTAAGCTTGCAGACCTTCTTAGGATGTACTGGATCAATAAAACCCTCGCGTTGTACCATGTACAACTCTTCCTCCAAATAACCGTTTAAGAAGGCGGTTTTAACGTCCATTTGCCATATTTCATAGTCATGAAATGCGGCGATCGCTAAGATAATCCGAATGGAACGTAGCATGACTACGGGTGCAAAGATCTCATCGTAGTGGAAGCCTGGCACTTGAGCGAAACCTTTAGCAACTAGTCTTGCCTTGTGGATATCTTGTTGTCCTTCCACGGCATGCTTTATCTTGTAAAGCCATTTGCATTGAAGGGGACGTACCTTTGCAGGTAGGTCCACAAGATCCCACACGTTGTTCTCATACATGGAGTCCATCTCGGATTGCATGGCTTCTAGCCATAGCTTTGAGTCAGAACTGGTCATGGCACCTTTATAGGTTGTGGGTTCATTACCCTCTAGGAGTAAGCCGTCATCTATGTCATGTTCCTCGACCATACCAATGTATCTGTCTGGAGGAATAGAGACTCTTCCCGACCTCCTAGGTTCCTCAGGAATATCTACCGCAGCCTCGGTTGAAGGAGCTGTTTCCTCCAATGGTTGCTCGGTAGTTGGTTCTTGAACCTCCGATAAATCGAATGTTCTATTACTCGACTTGTTCTCGAGAAATTCTTTCTCTAAGAACGTCGCACTAGCCGCAACAAAAACACGTTGTTCGGTTGGCGAGTAGAAGTAATGACCAAAAGTTCCCTTCGGATAGCCTATAAAGTATGTCTTGACCGATCGCGGGCCGAGCTTATCCTCGTGTCTCCACTTGACATAAGCCTCGCAGCCCCAAACCCGAATAAAGGACTTCGGTTAAGTACTAGAGCGGCTGACAAAAAAGCATAGCCCCACAATGAATCAGGCACAACGGTGTGACTCATCATGAATCGAACCATATCAAGTAGAGTTTGATTTCTCCGTTCGGACACACCATTTAATTGTGGTGTTCCAGGTGGAGTCAACTGTAGAACGATGCCACAGTCTTTAAGGTGTTGATCAAATTCGTGTGAAAGATACTTACCACCACGATCAGAACGTAGTGCTTTAATCTTTCTTCCCAGTTGGTTCTGTACCCGATTCTGGTATTCTTTGAACTTGTCAAAGGATTCACTTTTATGTTTCATTAAGTAGACATAGCCATATCTACTTAAATTATCCGTGAAAGTGATGAAATAACCTATAGCCTTCTCGTGCGTTGATCGACATAGGGCCACATACATCCGTATGTATGAGTCCTAATAGGTCGGCAGCGCGCATTCCAACACCTTGAAGGAAATACGAGTCATCTTACCGATGAGACATGATTCACACGTGCCATATGATTCGAAATCAAAGGCCGAGATAGCTTCATTCTGTATGAGCTGTTTTACGCGTTTCTCATTTATGTGTCCCATACGACAATGGCATAGATAAGTTTGATCTTTGTCACCTACCTTTAATATATTGTTATTCACATGTAATATTTCGGTGGTTTGATCTAAAACATAAATTCCATTCATGGAAACTGCCTTGCCATAAATCATATTGTGTAATGAGAAAATGCAACTGTTATTTTCTATTACAAATGAAAAACCAAGTTTCTCAAGTGCAGAAACTGAAATAATGTTTTTGTACAAACTAGGAACATAATAACAGTTATATAAAGATAACTCGAATCCACTTGGAAGTTGGATCACGTATGTTCCCCTCGAGACTGCAGCAACACGTGCTCCATTCCCGACACGCAGGTCAACCACACCCTTGATTAGAGGTTCTTGGTTTCGGAGGCCCTGCACATGATTACATAAATGAGAACCACAACCAGTATCTAGTACCCAAGTTCCGTAACTTGCATATTTAATCTCAATCATGTGAATAAAAGAAGAAGAAGAAGACATACCAACAGGAATAACGCGGCCTGCTTTATTGTCCTCCCGATACACGGGGCATGTGCGCCTCCAATGCCCATTCTTGTTACAATGGTGGCATTCCATGCTTGTATCTTTGCTCTTTGTCTTGCCCTGTGAGTTGCTCGACTCACCTGGCCCACTCTTAGTAAATCCTGGTTTCTTGAACCTGGGCTTACCTACCGCTAGGTCGCCCTGAGCTTTAGCTTTCCCCTTACCCTTACCCTTACCCTTGCTGGAGCTCATGAGAACATCCTGCTTCATGCTCCCACTTAATTTCAGGTCCTTCTCGGTCTGTACGAGAAGGGAGTGGAGCTCATGAGGAGTCTTCTTCATGTCTTTCATGTAATAGTTGGCCCTGAAGAGGGCGAACCCATCATGAAGCGAATGAAGCATTCGATCAACGATTATGTTCTCACTGATCTTGTAGTTTAGGGCCTCCAGTTTCTCGATATTCTCAATGATGTTGAGAATACGTGGGTTAACAGCTTGGCCCTTTTCGAGTTTCGCTTCAAAGAAGCGACATGTATGCTCATAAGAAACGATTCTCGGAGCTTTCGAGAATTCGTTAGTGAGCGTGGTGAAAATCTTGTTTGCACCATGGGTTGTGAAGCGTCTTTGCAAATTGGATTCCATTGCATAGATGAGTACGTTCTTTATCGCACCCGCTTCCATGACGAAGTCGCTATGGGCGCGAACTTCGTTAGCTCTAGCTCCAGTTCCTGGGTGTGCTGAAATTGGCTCAGTTAAGTACTTAAGCCTTCTGTCAGCAATGGCACCATTCCGTAGTGCTGCCTCCCAGTCAGAGAAGTTTGACCCATCATTCCTCAGTCTAGTAGACTGATTCATGGAGTCCGTGAAGGCTTTTAGCCAGGATTCACGTGCTAGCTTGGCACTTGGCATTGGGTCTTCACCAGCCATTAGTTATACAGCAGTTTAATTGAACGTGTTCTACACTGAAAAGAAGATAAAACAAAACCATATAAGCAACTCATTGTTGTGATTTAAGTCTATATTAAATAGTATTTAAACTCGTAGACTCGTGCATTTATATAATTTATCTCCCTCAAGAATTATATAAACGATCCCAAGACTCAATTTCCGTATATTGATAAGCCCACAGCTTGGCTAATTCCACCGTTGGAACTCTTGGTCGATAGATTTCCGTAAATCCTATCTATTAGTCCATCATAGTCGCTAGATAGTATCGAGTGACCACGATGTTGAGATAAAATAAATCATATGTTCCCACTTACCCAACGTAGAAGGGGTCATATTATGCCTACCAACGAAGAAGGGATTCATGGGAGTCTGATTTATATAGACTAGTCTCAATTTTTGGTTATACGAGGAAGAGCCAATCAACTTTTATTTATCCATTTTAAGTGAACTAATATCTAGCATATACGTGAATGAATGAAATAAAGTGATGGCTTTACATGTGACACGTGACATCTGTATTGTCACAGAAAACTAACGCGTAACCTCTACATGAGTCAGTTTTCAGGCATGTTATAGGTGGTTTGGTTTTAGGCGGAATATGATGCAAGCTATTATCGATGAAAGCATAAAATAAATGTGATAAACGTAAATAAAAGTCCTAGTGTGGCCTATCCTACCAAAATAAACATAAAAACAACTTTGGAACCCAACGTTGGACCCTAGAAGCTTGTCTTGATGTTCCATCTTGCTCTTTGCAGCGGGAGTGAGCATCCGGTCTCCGTCTTTGGTCTTCACAAAATTACTAATTTAAATTACAAATATAACCCTATTTACATTCTAATTTAAATACAAAAGTAATTACATGGCAAAAACCCAAAACGGAGATACAAGATCTCAAAATTACAAACAAGACTGTGTTTCATCATTACGGTAACACAATCTTCTAAGGCCACACTAAGTTACAACCGTTTGCAAAATTAAATACGTTATAGAAAGCATTCAAAAGGCATTCAATTAAAATTAAAATTCATTCATGACATAATACTGTTATTATGATTAACAAATTTTACCAAACCACCTTTACGGGATTAAAATTATGTGATTATACCGTTTTAGCCACTTTAATTTTAACAAATTTATAATCCATTATCTTAACGTTTTAAAATAATATGTATCATGCGAGAGTGAACCGTTTCACAAAAGTAATATACTATTTCCGTATACAGTATATTACTAAAGGCCAATGAAAATAAAACAAGTTATTTTCGGGAAAAATAAAACGTCTGTTACAGGGACGAGGTCGACCGACCTTAACACGGGGTCGACCGACCTTCTGACAGCAAAAAAAAACTTCCTGTAACACCAGTATGGTCGACCGACCTATCAACCAGGTCGACCGACCACAAAACAAGAAACCGAGTGTCTGAAAACGCAAAATTGCTGCACTTGAAATCAAAACAAGTTTTTACCTTTGATTCAAAACACTTAAATCAATTTAAACAGCAACAAGGGTTCACATATTGCCAAGAATATCGATTAATTAACAATATGTAAACAAGAATCGAAAACAAGATCGATTACTCACAAAAGAAAACTGTCGAAAAAGAAATCTTACGCGGGAGGTGGTCGACCGACCGCAAAAATAGGTCGACCGACCCACACGGCGACAGAAAATGATTTTCAAAATTTTTAAATTAAAACTTATGAAAAACACAAAAGTAAAATTTCGTGGCCTTGGCTCTGATACCACTTGGGGGGAATAATGCATGTATTCTCCCTAAAACATGAAGGATTATAACAAATTTTACAGTTGTGAATTATGGTCGTAAGATAATTAAAAACATGAAAAAAAAATACAACCTTTGTTCCTTGTGCTAAAGGCCTAAGAAAAGGAATTAAAGCAAATTCCCTCCTATAACTTGCACCCAAGACTTGATTGAGACAATGCCGCGTGTGCTAGAAATACTCTCCAATTGCCTTGCAATATGGGGAGAGCATTTGTGAGTTTTGATGTGAGATCTGAGTTTTGGGAAAAGAATGTTCTCAAAACCCTAATTCTTGAGATTATCAATTAACCAGTAACCTGACAAAAGGAGAAGGACTCTCCTTTTGTATTACTTGGGTCGGCCGAATGGGTTAGGGTAAGAGTGGACTTTTTCCACTCTTACCTTATTCCTTTGCGTGATTCGACCCGTTTGCTAATAATATAATTCGCGGGTTTTATTTATAAATCGTATACATGTTATCAGATATTAATGCAGTCGATGTATTAATAATGGTCTGATAAAATTACGATATTGTATAATTACCCAAATTAATATAACTGTTTAGATTAATAAGCGAATACAATATTTAATTAAATATAACCGTTTGTATTTAATTTATAAATTAATCATGTAATCCATATTAGCTAAAATTATTTAGTCCGTATTAAATAATAATCTCAACATCTTATTGACTAATTTAATAGTCAATACCTCTGACTAACTGTTTAGTCGTATCCGGCATAAATGTGACTGTATTTTCATACCTTCACATCTCTCAAACGTGTCCTATAGGTGTGACGTATAGGGACCAGTTGATCACCGCCATCTGTATGACAATAACACCAAACTTATCTAGCAAGCCAACCGTTATTGATAAACGTGGATCAACTGATAATAATACTGAAGTATGCCCTTGTGATCCTTTAAGAGATTTAGTAAGTCATTGTACTTAATTGTCAAGGACACCAGCCCCAACACTACTCTTACTGATGATACTTGTTGCTCCATTGATATTATTGACAGGAATGTTATCCATAAATGGAGGGAATCCTTGACCAAGAATCCCTTAGATGATCTAACAGTTTTAGATAAGTGTGCTGGGTAATCCAGCTGAGAATGCTGAAGAGCTGGATGATATGGAAGCAGAGATAGAGGAATATGAGCTGACTGAGGAAGAAGATGAGAAGCTCTTGAGCTTGGCTAATGCTAATCTAGTAAACATGTGCTATTTTATTAGTACTGATTCCATTCATGCCGTAGAGGTAAAGGTACCAGAGCGTAAGCCACTTCCTCCTAATCTTAAGTATGTTTTCCTAGATGACACTGAGCAGTACCCTGCTATTGTTAGTTCTAAACTTGATCCTAACCAACTTTCTGCCTTAATGACTGTTCTTAAAAAGAGCAGGAAAGCTTTAGGTTATTCTTTGGATGACATTAAGGGCATCAGTCCTGATGTTTGCATGCATAGGATATAGTTAGAGGAAGGGCATAAGCCCTACAGACAGGGTCAACGTAAGTTGAACCCTAAGATGCAGGAGGTAGTTATGGCTGAGGTGATGAAACTTCTTGGTGCAGGTATTATTTATTCGGTTGGCAACTTCAAATGGGTTAGCCCAGTTCAGGTGGTTCCTAAGAAAGGAGGAACCATTGTGGTTAAAAATGAGGAAATTGAATTAATACCTACTAGAGTAGTGACTGGATGGCGGATGTGCATTGATTATAGACAGTTAAATGCCGCCACCAAGAAAGACCATTTCCCTTTCCTTTTGTTGACCAAATGACTGAGAGACTTGCTTCTAATAAATTCTTCTGTTTTCTAGATGGTTATTCCAGTTTTTTCCAGATTCTCATCCATCCTGATGATCAGAGTAAGACTACTTTTACTTGCCCACATGGTGTTTTTGCATACCGCAGAATGCCTTTTGGGTTGTGTAATGCTCCTGCCACCTTTCAAAGGTGTATGATGGGTATCTTTTCTGATTTTATAGAAAACATCATGGAGGTATTTATGGATGATTTTTCTGTTTATGGTAATGCGTCTGATCAATGCTTAGCTAATCTTGATAAAGTCTTGCAGCGTTGTATTGATGTAAACCTTGTCTTAAACTGGGAAAAGTGTCAGTTTATGGTCACTGAGGGGGTAGTGTTAGGGCATCTTATATTTGATAAGGGTATTCATGTAGATAAAGCAAAGGTGCAAGTGATTGAGCAATTACTTCCTCCTGTTAATGTTAAGGGGGTGAGAAGTTTCTTAGGACATGCAGGTTTTTACCGGCGTTTCATTAAGGACTTCTCTAAGATTGCTAAACCACTTACACATTTGCTCCTTAAGGATGCTGTCTTTGAGTTTACTGATGAGTGCCTTTCAGCTTTTAACAGGTTGAAGGAAGATTTGGTCTCAGCACCAATCATCCAGCCACCAGATTGGGATCTCCCATTTGAGATCATGTGCGATGCCAGTGACTATGCTTTGGGTGTTGTGCTAGGTCAAAGGAAGAACAAGGCTCTTAATGCTATATACTATGCGGGCCGTACCCTAGATGAGACTCAAGTCAACTACTTCACCACTGAGAAGAAGATGCTAGCTGTGATCTTTGCCTTAGAGAAATTCCAATCCTATTTGGTAGGTAATAAGGTAATTGTTTATACTGACCATGCAACTTTGAAGGGCCTCTTCCTGAAAAAAGGTTCAAAGCCAAGGCTGCTAAGGTGGATACTCCTTCTACAAGAATTTGACATTGAGATTAGGGACAAGAAAGGCGCGGAGAATGTGGTAGCTGACCACCTATTGATGATTCATTTCCTGATGAGAGTTTGTTTATCATTAATAGTTCAGGTTCTTACCCTCCTCCTTGGTATGCTGATTTTGCTAACTTTGCTGTCACAGGTAAAATTCCTCCAGAGCTTTCATGGCAACAGAAGAAAAGATTTATCTTTGATGCAAAGTAGTATTTTTGGGATGACCCTTATGTTTTCAAGGAATGCAGAGATGGACTTATCCGGAGATGCATCCCCCAATGGGAGGTGAAGGACATTCTGGAAGCATGCCACTCTTCTTCTTATGGTGGTCACCACGGTCCATCTAGGACCGTTGCCAAGGTATTACAGTCTGGGTTTTATTGGCCTACTTTGCATGCTGACTGTAGGAATTTTGTAGGTAGCTGTGATGCTTGTCAGAGATTGGGGAATGTCTCCAAAAGACATGAGATGCCACAGGTTGGTATTTTAGAGGTAGAGATTTTTGATGTCTGGGGCATTGATTATCAGGGACCTTTCCCTAGCAGTCAAGGTAACAGGTATATTCTTGTAGTCGTTGATTATGTGTCTAAGTGGGTAGAAGCTATTGCTACTCCCCATTGTGATGCAAAAGCTGTTATTAAACTGTTTAAGAAAATCATATTTCCTCGCTTTGGTGTCCCTAGGGTTGTCATTAGTGATGGAGGTATGCATTTCAAAGAAAAACAATTAGGTGCCTTGCTAAATAAATTCGGTGTCCAACATCGTAGGGGTCTAGCATATCACCCTTAGATTAGTGGTCAAGTTGAGATCTATAATAGAGAACTCAAGGAGACCCTAGCCAAAGTTTTTTCTAAGTCTAGGAAAGATTGGAGTCTAAAGCTTGATGATGTTTTATGGGCTTATAGAACTGCGTTCAAAACTCCAATCGGAATGTCACCATTCCGGTTGATTTATGGTAAGACTTGTCACTTACCAGTCGAGTTAGAACGCAAGTCTTGGTGGGCCATTTGTGATCTTAACTTATACCCTAACCTTTCCCGTGAGAAACGTTTGTCGCAGCTAAACGAGTTGGAAGAATTTAGGTTGCTTGCCTATGACAATGCCAGGATATACAAAGAGAAAACCAAGCGCTGGCATGACAAGAGAATAATTAGGCGTGATTTTCAAGTAGGTGATAAGGTCTTACTTTTTAATGCACGTATTCGTCTTTTTCCTGGTAAGTTGAAATCCAGGTGGAGCGGACCTTACACCATCACAGCTGTCTCGAAGTTTGGGTCAATTGAGTTAGAAACCTCATCTGGTGAGAGGTTTAAAGTTAATGGCCAATATGTGAAGCACTTCCGTGGAGAGAATGAGTTCATTGGGAAGGTTGAAGTTTCTTAATTCGACCCTTTTTTGGATGCTTCGCAGTAGGTAAAATGGTCGCGCGGGACCTCTTAAACCAGCGCTAACCGGGAGGCAACCCGCGTTGTAGCTTAATTATGTTTTTTTTTTGTAGTTTCCTTTTAGAGATACACGTTTTCTTTCGTGCTTTTATACTTTGATGGAATTTTAAGCTTTTGTAGAAAAAAAAATAGGCAGAACTGTCAGGTATTTGGGTCGACCGACCTACTATCGAGGTCGACCGACCATCTGACTGCATTAAATAGCTGCTGGAAAATCAGGTACGCAGTGACCAGGTCGACCGGCCACAACCCGTGGTCGATCGACCAGGGGACAGAATACCGGGTTTCGAAAGGGTTTAAGTTTAATTTGTTTTACAACAAATCTTTATTTTCCTTCACACTTTTGAACACCCCCTTCTCTCTAAAACCCTAACCTGCCTCCCTCCTTCATTCTACCTCATTTTTTTTGCTTTCTCTCATTTTTCCTCCACTCAAGGTATGTTTTCTTTTAGTTTTTCCTTTCCCTTTCGTTTTATAGACTCTTAATTCCGTTTTTAGGTTGTTTTTACTTAGATTTTCAGTTTTTCTTTTGTTTTTAGGGTTTGTTTTTATTGTGTTTTTGTTCTTTCCTTATGTTTTTGCTTTCTGTTTAGCTTTTTTAGTCTCAGATCTGGTTTCTTGTGTGATTTTGGTGTTGTTAGGGTTAGCTTAATTTTTCCCCCAATTTCCTTTACTTGAAATCGGTCGAAAAATTGAGTAGCACGTTCCCTCTATTATAATCGTCAATCGACCGACTAGGAATGGAGGTCGGCCGACCAAACTGTGTTTTTCAGAAACTTTATTTTTCGATTGGTCGGTCGGTGGACCTGGGTAGTGAGTCGGTCGACCATGGAAAAGTTACAGGAAATGTGACCTTACTGGCAATTGGTCGGTCGACCTGGAGGTGAGGTTGGTCGACCACGACACTGTTACAGAAACTTTTATTTCGCAACCAAACTGTTTTATTTTGATAAGTAAAAGGTTTAATGTTGCAAGAAATCTAAGCATTGAAAATAATTGTTGCAATTTTGCAGAATCACCATGTCAAGCCGCGGTCAAGGAAGCAAAAGATCTCGTAGTTCGCAGGCTAGCACTTCAAGGGGCCGAGCAAGCGGGTCCGGAGGTTTAACAGCACTCAACAAGGATAGTCTACCGGACTATCCGCAGATTATATTCCACACCCCGGCTCAAAAAGCCCGGTTCCTTCACCTAGTGACCTACTGTCAAGTGGTAGTCACCCGCTTCTTGTTGGAGCCAGCATTGAGGGATTTGGGGTGTTATGATGATGTTGTGCGCCTGCTCAATGGAACGGGTTTTCAGGGACTCGTCACCCTGGATGAGATCACCTATCCCATCCTTACTCTTGAGTTCTTTTCTTCTTTTCATTTTGATGTTTCTGCTTACAGCTCTGGTTATGATAATAAATGCATTTCTTTTAGGTTGTTTAATGAAACGTATTCACTGACCTTAGGCGAATTTGCTGGCTACTTAGGTTTATTGGCTACGGGTCGTACGAGTGACTCTGCCGAGTCATACAATGTCATGTGGTCTTGTCTCTCTGATTCCTGCGACGGGAAAAAGAAGAGCATCACCGTCCACCTACCCGCCCCCCGTTACTACTTGCGTCTGTTGGCCAACACTGTTTTTGGCCGCAAGGAGTCTCAAAATGTCAAAAATATTGAGCTCTCTATTTTGTCTGGCTATCTTAATGTCAGGCGTTTGGGTCCTGTGTTTTATAACACAGCTTATTTGGTCGCCTCTCATTTTGTGGCGGTTAGCGAGGGAACTTCTTTGACCACTATTGTTTGTGGTGGGTTAGTCACTCATTTGGCTAACTTACTTATTTTTCAGTTCCCCCGCTATAAGGAGGCACTTCACCCTCTCTCCCGATACATGGACATGGCTTATGTCAGGTCCGTGCATTGGTTGACTAGGCAGGACTATTGGAAGGTGAACGCATATATTAGTGTCTGCATCCCTATCACGGATGCCCCTCCATGCTACCCTTTGATACTTTTCAGGGGGAGCCTAGACCCCTCCTTCCATCCTACCGCCTTCCACTTAGTGGAGGCACCTCTAGACGTCATAGGGTACCCGCCCCTGGTGCCCACTACGCTACACCAGGGACGGGCTACCCATCCGATTTTTCTGTTCCTCCTAACGTTGATATTCCTCCTGTCATTGATAACAGGTCCCTCCCGCACATGATGGCCGACCTTTGCAGGCAGTTCAACAAGAAACGTTTGGACGATTGTGTCTACCAGTACCCGTCCTACTCGGAGTATGCTACTCAGGGTAGGCTCCCCACTGGCCCATGGACTCATCCCTCCTGGTACACACCTCAGGCGGGCGGTCAGGGACACGGGGAAGCATCGGGATCAGCCTCAGGAACAGGCATAGGGTCCGATGATGAGGAGGAGGAGGACGAGGAAGCTAGTGGCTCGGAGTATGAGCTCGCGGATTAGTGTTGACCCCAAACCTCCCATCTTCGACGTTCGGTTTGGGGAGGTACAGGCATCTTGTAAGTTGCCTATTGTTGTCTCTTTATGTTTCCTTTAGTCTATTTCTGCTCCCTTTAGCTTCTTTCTGCTCCCTTTAGCCTCTTTCTGCTTCTTTTGTTTGTCTTTGCCTATCCCCATCCCTATGCTGTGGATTTATGCTGATGAGCACAATGGGGGCATTGTGCGTTTTGGTTTGGGGAGGGTATATGCATCCTTATTTTGAGTCTGCATTTGTTTTAGGGTCTTTTGTCTTTTCCCTTTTGTTGTGTTTGCATCTGTATTTCACCTTTTTCTGTCGCACGTTTACTGCATTTCAGTTACTTTTTCTCCTTTCAGTTTGCCAGTTACTTTTTACTCCTTTCAGTTAGCATACATACCAAAAAAATACATACAAATGCACGTTTCCTTTAGCATATAGGTCGAGTCGGAACGGACGGATACTATGATGATAATGCCTCACATTTCGCCTGATGTCTTGCCTTGTATTTTCAAAAAAATTTCAAGCTAGTCTTTTGCATTGTCTACGAGTTTTTGTTGATTTTATGCTAATTATTAGACTTGACTCTCTTCTTGGCAAACTACTACATATTCTAAGATATAGAGCTTAATAAATCGGTGACATTCATGATCGATTTCATGTAGGATTGAGAGTAGTCTCTCCTCCTAAGGCATGTCACATCAACTTGCATAAGCATGAATTTTGTCTACTTAATACCTATATGCATTCGGGTTTGTGGTTTGTTGACACATGTGGTAGAGGTTTCTCTTTTCTTGTTTGACCCATAACCTTCACATAGCCAAATTGCCTCTTTTATCCCATATACTACACCCTTAAATTGCTTACCCTAGCCGAGCTAGTAACATGGTATATTGGGACTGTTTTGATCGTCTTTTGGTTTTATGCTTCATTGAAGAGTCCTTTTGTGTGGGAGTGGTGAAAAAGGGAAAAGAAAAGAAAGTGAAAAAAAAAATATGAGTTCAGAAAAGAAAAAGAAATAAAGAAAAAGAAAGAACTCAATGAAAAAAAATATATGAAAAAAAATCAGAAACTACCTGTTACCGACGGTGGTCGGCCGACTGGCATACATGGTCGGTCGACCACTACCGCTGAACATGGTGTTACTTTGAAAAGAGAGAAAGGAAAAGAAGAGGAGTTGTGAACATATGCTCACAAATTTTGAGCATTGGCTGGTTTTGTGAAGAAAAATGAAAGTATTTTTATAGTGTGGGTGGATGGTTGTTAGCTCGGTTTAACCCCTCTTTCCATAATTCATTTTAGCCTTTTTTACCTTTAGCCTCACAATCCCAAATCACCTCGGCATGTGTCATGGTCATTTAAGTGTTGGAATGCATATGTACGGTTGTAGAGACTTTGTTCATGTTAGATTGCAGGCATGTTCTTATGGGTCGTAGATAGGTGAGAGTCTATATTCTTGTTTATCCTCTTGTCTTTCACATATATATCACCCTTTGCTTCATGAGTGTCTCGAGCGTACCGCGAGAGTCCATTTAGAATGAGTCTTGCAAGGTTGAAAGTTTAGCATTTTATTCCAACATGTTTAATTCGTTTGCATTTGGCAACAAGCTTGATTTTCTTTGGAAGTTGCATTAAAATGGCTAGGCATGGCGTTGCGTTTGGTTTTGAGCTAGAAATCTGTTCCAAGTAGAAGTTTTCTTTTTATATTTTATTTAAGTCTTAGTGCTTGCTTGAGGACAAGCAAGGTTTGATTTGGCGAGTTTGATACGTGCATTTACTATACAATTTACTTATAGTTTCAACACGTATTTCTATGCATATTTGTAGCTTTTAGTTACTTTTCCTCCCGAAATGGTTTACTTTGGCATTTCTATGTTTTAAATGTAGGAACAAGCGGAAGTGAGCAAAATCAAGCTTTAATCGTCCTCCGGAAGCCATTCTAAGGATTTGCACGAAGCAAGGATCCGGATTAATAGCCTAGAGATGCGTGCAAGCCAATTTAAGGCTGGAATACACAGAAAGGGGTCGACCGACCTACCTAAGCGGTCGACCGACCAGCGCACAGTTACAGAAAGGCCTGATTACAGCACTTGAGGTCGACCGACCACTGAACCTGGTCGGTCGACTTGGCGACGGGTTCCGCTGTTTGTTTCGGTTTTAATTCTTCTAATCTTGTAATTAGAAGAGTATTTAAGACGGTTGAGCATTGTAATTAGGTTAAGGAGTCACAATTAGCAAAAACACCTTAGTTTAGAGAGAAGAATTCCAACTTTTAGATTTGTTCTTAATTTCCAATTGGTTTGTATGTTTATTCAATTAATCCTTCTTGTCATTCAATTTCATTGTTCTTCTTATTATTGTTATGCAATTTATGTTTTGCCTTCTTGAATCTTCATCTTCAATTATGTTATCTCATAAGTTGTTCTTCAATTTTGTTAATATTAGTTTCTTGATTATGCATAGCTAATTCATGTGATTAGAAATTAGGGGAACCGTGGCTAAACCTAGGATTTAATGGTTTTATGATTAGTATACCGATCCCCATTGTTGTTGGTGAACTAATTCTCTAAGGTTGAAAGATTGTTAGAATTAGTTTAACAACAATTTTGGGATTTCCCTATTGATGCGTATTTGGGGTGATAATCAATAAAGATAATCAACAAAAATACGGATGTTGCAGCGGAATAAAAATACTAATAAAATAATACAATCTTGAACGAATAAAGAACGAAAAGTAACCAAGAAAGTTGAAAGAATGAACGAAGGATGAATGGTGGTCGCGGACGGTGGCTCCGACGTGACTCGCCGTGGACGGTGGTCAATGGTGGTGGTGTTTCTTGATCTTCTTGAATAAAGATTGTTGATGACGTAATAAGGCACAACACTTAATACTTGAAAGATTTGTGAAAGGATTTGATGAATGAATTATGATTGTCGATGGATAGGATAATTGATCAAACTCACACAGATATTCTCTCAATTATTTTGAAGCTCACACAGATACTTCGGGTTTAAAGCTCACACAGATACTTTGGGGTTTTTTGTAAGATAAACTTAACAAGAAAATTTGTTTATAATTTGATAATAAGATGAATAAAACAAACAACTAAGGATGCCTATTTATAGTAAGGTCATCCGTCACAAACTAGAAACGAAATAGGAAACAAAATAAGAACCCTACACGGTTCAACTTACTCGGCCAAAACCGTCTACTACTATTCTTCTTAGGGTTTCTATTTCTATCCTATGGATTAAAGATAATCCTTATTTAATCTAAAAGATAAAATAATAAATAAAAGATTAAGTTGTAGTAACAACCCTAACAACTTAATAACAAACTCATAACTAACTAATAACTAACTTTGTAACCACCTTGTAACAACCTTAACAACTTTGTTGTAACAAACTAGTAACAAAATTAATTAACTAACTAAAATAAAAATAAGACAAATTAAATCACACAAACCCTAATAAAATTAGGAAATCCTAACCGTGTGGTCCCACACGTTGGGCACGGTTTCCAAGATCCCTTCTCGGATCTTTCCTTTGTTCCTTTAATACGTCTCCCCAAGCTAACTTGAAAATCCGTATCGAACCCATATCGAACATTTTTAACCTTTCTTTGGGTCGTGGGTCACGACCTCGAATCCTTGCTAATGCTCCCGCATCATACTCTCTCAGTTTTTGAGAATTTGACCTCAAATTAAGATCATGCAACTCTCGAGTAGACTTGGACATGTTAGCCCTTGATTTGTTGAGAACACGGTATCCTTGACTTACCAAACCCATGCTGCGAGACTCCTTGTGCTCGTTGGTGTTAGCAACCAACCTTCCTTCTCGAACTCCAACACTCACGTCCTGCCCAAGCTCGCGGCTTCCGACCTCCGTGATGCTCACGGCGCTCTCACCCTCACAACCTCCGTGCTCCTCCTTGCTCGGCAACCCCTCACAACTACCATCTCCCCCATGAATCTCAACCAACCCAACATCTCGCTTACCCGACTCCGCGGCCTCCTCGCTTGGTGACCCCTCTCCTACCTCCATAAACAAACTCTTCTTTGACTTAGGAGATCTAGGTTTTAACCTCGTCAACGGTTGGAGATCATAGATGGTACTTCCTTTAGTAACGCTATACACATTTGTTCTCCCATCATGTACAACGTTCCTATCGTATTGCCATGGCCTTCCAAGTAATATATGACAAGCGTTCATTGGGACGATGTCACACCACAGTTTATCTTCATAAGGCCCAATGTTAAAAGAAATTAAGGCTTGCTTCTCCACCCGTACTCCTTGGTTCCCATCTAACCATTGCAACTTGTACGGTTTCTCCCTAGCCCTAATACTCAACTCCAACTCCGAAACTAAGGTTTTCGAAACAACATTAGTGCAAGACCCACTATCAATAATTAAGTCGCACTTCTTCCCCTCAACCTTACAACGAGTATGGAACACATTATCCCTTTGTTCCTCACCTTCCATCGTGGACTCCACATGTAAAGCACGTACTACGAGACAATCCCCCTCGTCCTCACTCTCGGCTCCCACGACTTTTCTGTCCTCCTTTTCTTCTTCAATCTCTTCTTCCTCTACTAATTCAGGTACAACAAAGTTAGGAACCATACCTTGAAGTTCTTGAATTGACAAGGTTCTCTTTTGAGGGCAATCCGTAGCGATGTGTCCGTAGCCTTGACACTTATAGCATCTTTTAATAGTACTCCCTCTAGGATCAGGAATACCTTGCTTGAACGTACCTTTGGCCTTTTCGGCCGCCTCTTCCTTTGACGCCTCCTTGGCCTTAGGCGTGGTAGTGGTAGTGCATGATGATGAGCCTTCTCCGACTCTCGTGCTTTTATAAGAACTTGTTTTCCTTGCTTTGTCATGTCTTTCGAACTTTAAAGCAATCCTGCACACATCATAATAATCTTCATAGTTTTGAATCTCAACCCTTGAAGCTAGGGTTGGTACTAAACCACGAATAAATCTAGCAACCTTTAACTCCTTCCTCTCATCTAAATCACATACAATGGTCATCTTTTCAAATTCCCTAATGTATTCTGAAACAGTCATATTATCTTGGGTTAAAGAATGGAGTTTTAGGTAATTTTCTTGATTGTAATCCTTTGGCAAAAATTTCTTCACCATGTGCTTCTTCAATTTTGCCCAAGATTTAATCTTCTCTTTTCGTTGCTTCTTCCTTTGCTTCACAAGGTTTTCATACCATAGCGAAGCGTACTTAGTAAGCTTTAAGATAGCAACCTTGAATTGTTTCCGGTCATCGTATTCCTTGTATTCAAAGACTCTCTCAGTTTGTCTTAGCCACTCCAAGAAATCTTCCGGATCCATATCTCCTTTGAATTCAGGGATGTCAAGTTTGAGACCTCTATCATCATCGTTCTTGTCCCAAGTCTTGCCCTTAAATTCAGCCTCTTCTTCTGAGTCACTCGCCCTAGATGAGGACTCTCCTGTCTTTTTATGACCTCCTTTGGTCATCATTGTCTTTATGAGATATTTGAGCTCTTGGATTTCAGACTTCGATTCCATATTGCTCTCCTCCCATGATTTTTCTTCTCCGTCTTGAGATCCTACCATGTTGACAAACTTTCCCAAGAACTGGTGTAATAAAAATTAGACCAAGAGCGGAAGCTCTGATACCAATTTGATGCGTATTTGGGGTGATAATCAATAAAGATAATCAACAAAAATACGGATGTTGCAGCGGAATAAAAATACTAATAAAATAATACAATCTTGAACGAATAAAGAACGAAAAGTAACCAAGAAAGTTGAAAGAATGAACGAAGGATGAATGGTGGTGGCGGACGGTGGCTCCGACGTGACTCGCCGTGGACGGTGGTCAATGGTGGTGGTGTTTCTTGGTGTTTCTTGATCTTCTTGAATAAAGATTGTTGATGACGTAATAAGGCACAGCACTTAATACTTGAAAGATTTGTGAAAGGATTTGATGAATGAATTATGATTGTCGATGGATAGGATAATTGATCAAACTCACACAGATATTCTCTCAATTATTTTGAAGCTCACACAGATACTTCGGGTTTAAAGCTCACACAGATACTTTGGGGTTTTTTGTAAGCTAAACTTAACAAGAAAATTTGTTTATAATTTGATAATAAGATGAATAAAACAAACAACTAAGGATGCCTATTTATAGTAAGGTCATCCGTCACAAACTAGAAACGAAATAGGAAACAAAATAAGAACCCTACACGGTTCAACTTACTCGGCCAAAACCGTCTACTACTATTCTTCTTAGGGTTTCTATTTCTATCCTATGGATTAAAGATAATCCTTATTTAATCTAAAAGATAAAATAATAAATAAAAGATTAAGTTGTAGTAACAACCCTAACAACTTAATAACAAACTCATAACTAACTAATAACTAACTTTGTAACCACCTTGTAACAACCTTAACAACTTTGTTGTAACAAACTAGTAACAAAATTAATTAACTAACTAAAATAAAAATAAGACAAATTAAATCACACAAACCCTAATAAAATTAGGAAATCCTAACCGTGTGGTCCCACACGTTGGGCACGGTTTCCAAGATCCCTTCTCGGATCTTTCCTTTGTTCCTTTAATACGTCTCCCCAAGCTAACTTGAAAATCCGTATCGAACCCATATCGAACATTTTTAACCTTTCTTTGGGTCGTGGGTCACGACCTCGAATCCTTGCTAATGCTCCCGCATCACTTATGAACGAAAGTTTAGTGCTTTACTAGGAACCCTAAGACCGTAAGGATTGGGTAGAATATTGACCTAAAGGTTTATTCTTTGTTCCTTGGGATTGTGTTAATTGATTATTTACCATTTGTTGACTCGCCCTAGCCATGGGGAACCGAAGTTCCTAATAATCCTTTTACTTTTGTTTAGTATTCTTGTTTATTTTGCTATCTTAGTTGTTAGTCCCAACCATCAATCAAAACCCCCCTTTTGTTACTTTCAAAAGACTTTAGATTCACAAACAATATTAATCTTGTCTCCTTGTGGTTCGACCCTTGACTTACTTTATCTAGTTTAAGCTGAGGTTTTATAAATCTTATTTTTGGCACCCCTCAACAACGGGTGTCAAAATTCCATAGTAATTTCCCTAATTTCATTTCAGAGTTTTGTTGAACTAGTAGACTTGAGTGAAATTTTTGCAAACTACAATAACTTTCTAAGCTTTAGAGCATTAAACTGGTGACATGCAGGACCAGTTATTTTAGGATTGTGAGTAGTACTCCCTGCATTTCATGTTTTGTATGTGTATGAGTTTTGATTTCTTATTGCCTAAAAGCATCGGTTAGAGGTCGGAATTACACGTTGGAGGACTATTGCATCACCCCTTTCTCATTTTGCCAATTTAACTCCTCCACATTAAGCCATAACTGCCTTTTATCCTTAACTACATCCCATACTTAGCCTACCATTGTGCCGAGCTAGGAAGTAATAAAGGACTTATCATGTCGTATCAGTTTTGGCTCGTTTTCTATTGTCTTGGAGTGCGTGCATATGAGAAGTGAAGAAAGTAACGTTGTCTTGTGCTCGATCGAGAGATCTATAGCTCGATCGAGAGGTCTCGTTTGCTCTAATGGGCTCGATCGAGAAGTTTTTGTTCGATCAAGATTGCTCGATCGAGAGAACTTTGGTGTTTTGGTCTGAACAACCGAGAAGAAAAAAAAAGGAAAATCAAAAGAAAAGAATGAAAAAATGAAAAATCAAAGAGGAAAAAAAAGAATAATTCGGTTAGAAAAGTTATTGGGAATTGTGATGTGTATGCGTTGTCATTTAAAACGCATTAAGTTTATTTTTGAGTCGGAAGATCGGGATACGTTCTATGATGGTTTGTTAGGTTCTAGCTTGGCTTTAACCCCTACATTTCCATACTTGTCTTGCCCCTTCTGTCCAACTTAGCCTCCCATTCCCATATTTGCAATAGTTCGGCGTGTAATTGACATTGACGGTGGTTGTGCGTGTGTACGGTGCTTGAAATCATTATTCATACTAGTCTAGCATATATGATTTGTTGGTTGAAGTCTAGGTGAGTGACTTTTACTTCTTTCCCTCTTACATATTATCTGCTTACCCTTTGCTTTGATGAGAGAAGAGTGACCCGGGAGAGTCCAATTTTGAAAGTCTTGCAAGGTCGAAAGTTCAACATTATTTGAAATATGTATAAATTCGTTTGCTTAGGATTTTGGGCTACTGAGAGTGGTTCATGTGCAGTAAATGGTTTGAGTTAATAATTTTCAGCTTGTCCATGTTTTATTCCTGTCTAGTTAGTCTTAGTTAGTTGCATGAGTTTGCTTGAGGGTAAGCAAAGGTTTGGTTTGGGGAAGTTTGATGTGTGCATTTTATATAGACCTTTTAGGCCATATTAGCATGCATTTCTATGCTTATTCCGTAGTGTTTTACTACAAATATCCCCCGAATAGTCTACTTTGGTTTGTCTTGTGCTAATTGCAGATATGAGCCGGAGAATATCATAATCAAGCCTAAAACACGTCCTTATGCATACATTTAGGAGAAGAGTTAAGTTGGAGCTTGTTACTACCGTTTTGAGATGCGCATAGAGCAATGAAGGTCTATCAAGCGAAGGAAGAACTTCAATTTGCTAGTGTCTACTTTGGAGAGCCATATCTCGAGTTCTACAACAGATAATCAGGTGATTCCAATTGGAGATGAAATCTTATCCTCTTAGCTTTCCAAGCCACCAAGAACGCTTGATTTGAGCGAGTAACGAAGAAATGGCAGCCATTTGAAGTTCAGTGCGCAGTGCAGGAAAATACACGCTGAGAAGTGCTCGATCGAGAGGTTTATTTGTTCGATCGAGACCTTTTCTTCTCGATCGAGAGGTTTTGGTTCTTATTCTTATCGATTGAGAGCTTTTCTTCTAGATCGAGAGGTTTTGGTACTTATTCTTCTCGATCGAGAGCTTTTCTTCTCGATCGAGAAGATTGTGACTGTTGGACTGCACTCATCCGTGAACTTCAGTTCAGAATTGTCTCATATATAAAGAGTTCGTGATAACAGTATACAACATCACTTTTCTTATATTTCTCTTACCTAATTCAGAATAGAATATAGTTTTTCTCTATTACTTTGGATCGGATTATTGTTCTTCTTCTTCATTCTTTTCTCGGATTTGGTATTATTATTTCTTAATCTCTATTTCAATTCCTTCTCTTGCTATGTTGAAAATCATTTGTTCCCTTGTTATAATCATTCTCTTACTGATATTGCGTAGCTGATTCCTACGCTAGATTTAGGGTAGCCATGGCGTAGGATTAATTATTAGTTTAGGATACCCGTAATTTGGTTTGTATGTATCCGTCACATATAATTTCTGTTAATTGTTTGAGTCGACGCACTTAATTGATTGTTTAGAAACCCTCTTGGCCTAGATTGGAAGATTGGTTTAGGGGTAGTTCTGCGACGATTATTAAGACCGTACTAATGAGGGCGGAAGCTAAGTTAGTATAGTCTTAGGGCGAATAGCGGACCAGAAGGACCTTTTCACTACCCACCGACCGAATTTTGGGTGTCTTATGATTATTAGTTCAGACCTTAGTAGCCATGGTGAATCGACGATCCTAGTGCCTTTTCTATCTATTTTCTCTCCCCTTATCTCGTAGTTTATAGAAACCAATTCAATCAAACCCCCAATTTCTGACATTCAGACGGACCAATTTAGACAGATAATTAGCAACTTTGCCTCCCTGTGGAGATCGACCCTACTTACCGCTGACTTCTGTCAGTAGTATTAGGTTTTTATTTTTGGTACTGAAACGACCGTATCTCCCTTGCCATTAGTCTCGTCCTTGGGCGCTTATTTTGCGTTAGAGGTGGCGTTTGATGATGATGAACCGTCCCCAACTCTCGTGTTTCTATTATAGGCCAAAGTATTCCTTGCCTTATCATGTCTTTCGAATTTTAGGGCAATTCTACATACATCATGAAACCCATCGTAGTTTTGAATCTCCACCCTTGATGCTAGGGTTGGTATGAGACCTCGGATGAAGCGTGTGATTCTTAGCTCTTCCCTCTCTTCAAGATCGTACATGATAGCCATTCTTTCGAATTCTTTGATGTATTCTGAGACGGTCATGCTATCTTGTGATAACGAATGAAGTTTAAGGTAATTTTCTTGCTCATAATCTTTTGGTAAAAATCTCTTCATCAAGTGTTTTTTGAGTTTGATACAAGATTTGATCTTATCTTTACCTTGTCTCTTCCGTTGCTTCTTTAGGTTTTCATACCAAAGGGATGCATATTTTTTGAGCTTGAGGATGGCAATCTTAAATTGCTTTCGATCATCATACTCCTTATATTCAAACACCCTTTCCGTTTGCCTCAACCAATCTAAGAATTCCTCCGGATCTAGGTCACCTTTGAATTCAGGAATGTCGAGTTTGAGACCACGATCATCTTCGTTTTTGTCCCATCCCCGCGCCTTAGGCGTGTCTTCTTCCTCGGTGTCACTACCCTTGGATGAAAATTATCCACCTATTTTCTTGGCTCCTTTGTTTGCGATCATAGATTTAATAAGATACTTCAATTCTTGCATCTCGGCCTTTAACTCTAGAGGGCCTTCTTCCCATGGTTTACCTCCGACTTCTTCTTCACTTGTGTTAACCATGTTTCTAAGCCTTCCCAAGAATCTGATCTAATAAGTATTAAATCAAGAGCCGAAGCTCTGATACAAATTTGATGCGTATTCCTAAGATAACGTAGAAGATAATCAACAAGAATACTAAAGGTTGCAGCGGAATATAAATATATGTGATATCACGAATTAGAACGAATAATAATGATGAACGATGAACGAATGATGATGAACGGACGAACAATAATGATGGACGGTGATGCTCGGCGTGAACGGTGGTGGTGGTTGTTGTTGACGACTGTGGACGGTGGTGGTGATTGTTGATGAAGACGCACGACTATGCATATGGTTGTGAACGGTTGGTGATTTGTGTAAGTTTGATGGAACGGTTTTATGTATGATTTGTGAATGAATTGTAGAAGGATAGTTGATGAACTCACTCTCCAATCCAAGAGAACTCGATCACCCTGCAATTTAAGCTAATCCATGATTAAAACTAAAGACTAAGCTCACACAGATACTCAATCAATATTGTAAAGCTCACACAGATGCTTAAAGTTTATGTTTATAACTCAAAATTATATATCTAACATAAAGTGCACGGCTGCCCTATTTATAGGACTATGGCCGGCTATCCTACTCGAAATAAGGTAAGAATACCTTATTTGATACTAACTAGAAAACCCTAATCGTACTTAAGTTCAAACAACTAATTTGACTAGGATTAAGACTCCTAATTCTACTATAACTATGAATCCTATAACTAGTAGGATTCCTTATTCTAATAGGATTGTGAATACTACACACACTAGAAAACCTAACCCTATTAGTATTATGAATCCTATAACAACTAGGACTCCTAATTCTATTAGGACTATGAATCCTATCACAACTAGGATGTCCTATTAATTTAGGACTTCCTAGTTGTACTAGGACTCTTACAAGACTCCTAATTGGACTATAATACATTAGTCCTTTATTAAACATAAAATAAAACAAACCCTAATACTAACACTACTAGGATAGTATGGAATCACACGCCCTAGGGTTCCCTTGGTCGGCTATTTTCGAGCCATGTAGCTTTCCTTGTTCCTCCAATACGCCTTGCCAAGCTAACTTAAAGATACGGATTGAACCTAACTGGAACTTGTTGTGATCAAGTCTAGGTTGTGGACGTAGTTCTTTCTTCTTGGCTAATGCTCCCGTATCAAGCAGAACTAATCACTTGCCTGGATCTATGATACCGTCGTTCAATACCAAAAATAAGATTTTAATAATATACAAGGACTTGGAAATTACGGGGTGTTACATCCGCCCTCACAGAAACTAGTTATTATCGCTAAGCAAGTGTTACCCTTCCAATCTTTCGATCTAGGTCGGGGTTTAACTAAACGTATGGTCTCCTGCGTGCGCTCATTCAACCAAACATCATATAAATTGCTTAACAAAAATTCCTACCGCAAAACTACCCAACCCGGTTATGACCTATCATGCATATGACACAGTTTCCCTCATCCCGGCATATACAAGAATTAGCTACTCATAAAGTAATTATAAACGATAAAAATTACACTTATCACGCTAAAGATTGACATGCTATAAAAATATAATAAAAACAGTGATGATAACAAAGAAATAAAACCGAGACAAGAGAGTAAAGGACACGGTTTTCGAGACAGAAAACCGAGAACCAGGGGCGCAGAAAATAAGGCAAGTGAAACTAAGGGCACAAAAACCGAGAACAGGGGCACGAAATTCGAAGTAGAAAACGAGAACGAAGGCAGAATGAATTACGTAAAAGAAAATAGTAAACAAACAACAGAAGAAAGATTAAGATTAAGAGGGAAAAAGAAGATTACAATCAAGCAAAATCCGGCGTAAAGGAAGGTATCAAAACCCAATTGTTAATCCAAGAGTATAAGGAAGTGACAGTAACTAAAGTATCTGTTTTGATGAATAGTCTGATAATAGGAAATACAGAGATAAAAGAGAGATAAAAGGTGATAACCTAAAATGAACTCTCTCAAGTGTTCTTATAGTAGGATGAGAAAACAAAAATAAAACCTACGGATAAAATGAACAACCACCCGAGAAAGCTCTCGCTCGAGAGAAATATCTTCTCGATCGAGAGAAAAACTTCATCACTTTGGTGGATCGAGAGAAATGTCTTCTCGATCGACTTCTTCACAGTTCAATTTACTTGACCGACCAAAACAAAGGTCAATCGAGAACTTCTGACCCTCAAATCCTCTCGATCGAGCACAGGACAACTCGATCGAGGCTCTTGTTACTCGATGTGTCTTCGATTGGCCTCAAAAAGGTTGACTTCCGTCTTTTACGGTCAACGACAATCTTCACGCTGTTCCATGCACAAGTGTCCGTCCTCTATTATTCCATCTTCTAACAAAATGCAATACTTGAGGTAGAAAGCTTGATTCCTGCTACAATCCGGTTTATATATGCAAAATAGCAAAAGAAACCAAAGTAGACTATTCGGGGGATATTCATTCATTTTTTCCCAGTTGTTCAGGCCAAACCTCAATTTCCTCGATCGACCAAATTTTCCTATCGGTCGAGGACTTTTCATCTAGAACTCTCGATCGAGCAAATAGTTCTCGATCAAGCACACTAAACGCAAAAAACCTCTCGATTGAGCTATAAAGCTCTCGATCGAGCAACAACAACATTGCTTCCTTCAATTCTCACTTGGACGCACTCCAAGACATCTAAAAACGAGCCAAAACTGATACGAAATGATGATTTCCTTTACTACTACCTAGCTCGGCACAATGGTAGGCTAAGTATTGGATGTAGTTAAGGACAAAAAGGCAGTTATGGCTTAAAGTGGAGTTGAATGAGCAAAATGAGAAACGTTAGTACATTATGTGTATATATATATTTATATATATCTACCTTGGGTCCCTCCTTGTTCCAATACTACCCACACTCTACATCTCTCAAGGTAACCAGGTTAGACCGAAAGGGCCAGTGGCTTGGTTTGAGGGGGCCCCTAACTCATCCCAATTCCTATGGCCTCCTAACAGTTACTAGCCTGGGGTTCATTTTATTTAGACTCTTCCTATGTTCATTATTGTTCATTTGGTTTAGGCCTGAGGATCGTTCGCTCTGATACCACTTTGTAACACCCTTTGTAACAACCCGACCCGCCACCGTCGTAACATAACCCCAAAAAGATGGGATGTGTACCTTTGGGCCAAATACTTGTCCTCACTCAATCCCAAAAGCACAAGGCCTTGTTACTAAGAGGTGGGTGAAAGTTATTATAAACATATCACAATCCTCACATTCTACCGATGTGGGACAAATCTCATCTCATATGTGGGACAAATCTCATCTCATACTCATGGGGTGTTACAAACTCCCCCACTTCAAGAACACAACTTCCTCGTTGTGCCTCAAACTTGACCACAACCAGAGCCAGAATCCTCCCCCGCAAGGTGTGTGACCCAGGTACTCCCGACCACAAGCTCACCACACGGTCGCAGGGTCGCTCTGATACCATTTGTAACAACCCGACCCGCCACCGTCGTAACACAACCCCAATAAGATGGGATGTGTACCTTTGGGCCAAATAACCTTCCTCACTTAAGCCCAAAAGCACAAGGACTTGTTACTAAGTGGTGGGTGAAAGTAATTATAAACATATCACAATCCTCACATTCTATCGATGTGGGGACAAATCTCATCTCATATGTGGGACAAATCTCATCTCATACTCATGGGGTGTTACAGTATTACAGTCTTCCCTCCTTAAAATGAACTTCGTCCAGAAGTTCGCCACCCCGTAACGGTAAAGAAACATATAACAAGCATGAACAATCACAAGTAACACTCATATAGACTTCGAAACACGACATTTGCAGTTTTACTTTGTTATTCACTACCTCAGACATTCCGAGATGGTAACAGCTCTATTTATTTGAGAATGTCTTGCTAAAGGCTCTTAAATAAATTGGGGTGTTACAATACTGCCAAGGATTATATCAAAAGACGATTTGATACAAAAACTATAAATTGAATTAAAAAGACATGAATGTAGAATTAAAATTTAGATCTATGGAGAATCGGCCTAAGAACAACCTAGTAAACCCGAATTTCAATGTAAAAATTCTCCTTAGATTGCACCCAAGATGACCAAGAAAATTGCCCTTCAAGTTACCAACTTGATTACTATTAATTTTGGAGGCTTTCTTCTAGGGTTTTTAGATGATGAACTTCTCTCACAAAATAAGAGAAAATTTTTCTCTTATATCTTTGTGATTTACACGGCCCAAACTACTACCGAGTTAGTAGTCTTACACGGCACAAACTACTGCCGAGTTAGTAGTCTTACACGACCCAAACTACTACCCTGTGATTTGGTCTATTTATTTCACCTATCCTAACTTTTATTAAAATATCTACATATATTTTAATGCATGTACTCGGAACTAAATATCCCATATTAATTTCCGGAGAACATTTTCGGAAATGTAACATAAACATAATTTTAAGGAGAATGTTAATTTATTATCTTATAATTAATTAACCTAATTATATTATTCTAAAATATCATATATTAAAATATATAATTAATAAATGTAACATTTATATATATTTGCTAGAATTAATGTTTAATTCATTTATCCTAATTATTATTTAATCGTATTAAATGTTCATCATCTATTTAAATACATTTAGCTAAGTTTGGCATTTACGTAATTATATCAATATATAATCACATTTCTCAGTGCTATCCCATAACTGTGACCTTTAGAGATCAGCTGATTACCACCATCATATGACAGTAATGTCAAATTTCTAGTAAGCCAACCGTTACCGATAAACGTTAACCAACTGATTAATATACTAAGTATTCCTGTGTGATTCTGTAAAAGATTTATTTAAATAATCACACAATGTGGAGGATATTTACTCCAACAATCTCCCACTTCTCCTACAAGTGTGTGCGATTACGATTCTCATATCCATAAATTTCTCCCACTCAATGGAAGACAAATTGCAAAGTCCACCTTACAAAGTCGTATCTCCCAAGTAATCATATCAAGACCAGTTTCTGTAATACTCCGTATTTTATAGTTATGATAATACGTTGTTTCATAATACTCCGTATTTTCCGTACGCAAAATAATAATTATAATGGTAGTAACACATTATTATTATAATTCCGTATGCATGATACTACGTTATTATTATGATAATAATATTACGTTACACTATTATTATATTACTATGTTCCATGTAACTTGGAGTGGGATCAATTGAAACGCACCAATGGGCCATTCTTCAAACCCTAAGCCCATATACTCATGTCCACCACCTCAACCTTATGCGTTTCTTTTCTTCGATTTCCTCATGCCTTCATATCCATACTCACTTACCAATCGAATTTCATCGCCGAATTTCTATCAACACGGATAGCATGTCTTCATCATCGTCATCGTAAGTCTACATTGTTTTCAATTGTGTTTTGGTTTAATATTTAGTACGATTATATATAGCTTTTATCGTTTAAATTCGATTATGGTTTACTTCGTTATCGCATAGGCTTAATTCGACCCAAACCTAGACTAGATGGGTTTCGACTGACTAGACTAGGGACTAAGCTAGGATAGGACCGTGGGTGACACCCTGACCTGCTCGTGGCTATGTTGGGCCACCGTGGTGGTGGTGGGTGGTTTTGAAAGACGCGGTGACACGGTATTGTACAAGGGATTGTGTCGTGTTCTGGGCTTGTCAGAGTTAACCAATAGACCTTGGGTGCAAGGGGGTGGTCGACGGGATTTAGTCGACCGTCATGGTGTTTATGGGTGACTGCTGAAAGCGGAGTACATGGTGGTTAAAGCGTAGTATGAAACTCGTATTCCAATCCATTTCCAAACCTTACTTGAAACTAGGCTCAATGGGTTAGGTTAGGGTGGCCGCGTAGGCGGTTAGGGCGCTTCCATGGTAGTGTTTGGTGGTAATTGGAGGAGGGTGGTGGCAGCGTGTTTAGGAAAACAGGAGAAATAACGGTAGGTGCAGTCGGGTTTTGAACAGTTTTGTGGTAAGGCTGGTAAGGATGGTGGAGAATTAGAATGAGGGCGGTGACAACGGCAGAGTGAGGTTGAGACTGGTCGTGAGCAAGGTAGAGATGAGTGTCGGGAAACTTGGTGGTTGAAGGTTATTCTTGGGTGGTCGAGGTGTGTTGTGTTCGTATTTGGGTCGTTTAGTTGAGTTGAGTGTACGATATAGTTTTATAATGCATTCTTATGTATGATTATGCATTCTTAAGTGATGCGTATTTGGGGTGATAATCAATAAAGATAATCAACAAAAATACGGATGTTGCAGCGGAATAAAAATACTAATAAAATAATACAATCTTGAACGAATAAAGAACGAAAAGTAACCAAGAACGATGAAAGAATGAACGAAGGGTGGCCGGTGATGGTGGCCGTCGATGTGACGTGGCACGGTGGTCACGGTGGTGGCGTTTCTTGGACGGTGGTTCTTGAAGTTCTTGATTGATGAATCTTGATGACGTAATAAGGCACAGCACTTAATACTTGAAAGATTTGTGAAACGATTTGATGAACGAATTATGTATGTCGATGGATAGGATAATTGATCAAACTCACACAGATATTCTCTCAATTATTTTGAAGCTCACACAGATACTTCGGGTTTAAAGCTCACACAGATACTTTAGGGTTTTTTTTGTAAGATAAACTTAACAAGAAAATTTGTTTATAATTTGATAATAAGATGAATAAAACAAACAACTAAGGATGCCTATTTATAGTAAGGTCATCCGTCACAAACTAGAATCGAAATAGGAAAGAACAAAGAACCCTACACGGTCCCCAAGTGCTCGGCCAAACCGTGTACTACTACTCTTCTTAGGGTTTCTATTATCTTATGGATCAAAGTTAATCCTTATTAAATCTAAAAGATAAAATAATAAATAAAAGATTAAGTTGTAGTAACAACCCTAACAACTTAATAACAAACTCTAATAAACTAATAACTAACTTTGTAACTACCTTGTAACAACCTTAACAACCTTGTTGTAACAAACTAGTAACAAACTTAATTAATTAAATAAGATAAAAACAAGATAAAATAAATCACACAAATCCTAAACAAATTAGGACCCTTAACCGTGTGGTCCCACACGTTGGGCACGGTTCCCAAGATCCCTTCCCGGATCTTTCTTTTGTTCCTTTAATACGTCTTCCCAAGCTAACTTGAAAATCCGTATCGAACCCATATCGAACATTTTTAACCTTTCTTTGGGTCGTGGGTCACGACCTCGAATCCTTGCTAATGCTCCCGCATCATACTCTCCTAGTTTTTGAGAATTTGACCTCAAATTAAGATCATGTAACTCTTGAGTAGACTTGGATATGTTAGCCCTTGATTTGTTGAGAACACGGTTTCCTTGATTTACCAAACCCATGCTCCAAGAATCCTTGTGCTCGTTGGTGTTAGCAACCAACCTTCCTTCTCGAACTCCAACACTCACGTCCTGCCCAAGCTCGCGGCTTCCGACCTCCGTGATGCTCACGGCGCTCTCACACTCACAACCTCCGTGCTCCTCCTTGCTCGGCAACCCCTCACAACTACCATCTCCCCCATGAATCTCAACCAACCCAACATCTCGCTTACCCGACTCCGCGGCCTCCTCGCTTGGTGACCCCTCTCCTACCTCCATAAACAAACTCTTCTTTGACTTAGGAGATCTAGGTTTTAACCTCGTCAACGGTTGGAGATCATAGATGGTACTTCCTTTAGTAACGCTATACACATTTGTTCTCCCATCATGTACAACGTTCCTATCGTATTGCCATGGCCTTCCAAGTAATATATGACAAGCGTTCATAGGGACGATGTCACACCACAGTTTATCTTCATAAGGCCCAATGTTAAAAGAAATTAAGGCTTGCTTCTCCACCCGTACTCCTTGGTTCCCATCTAACCACTGCAACTTGTACGGTTTCTCCCTAGCCCTAATACTCAACTCCAACTCCGAAACTAAGGTTTTCGAACAACATTAGTGCAAGACCCACTATCAATAATTAAGTCGCACTTCTTCCCCTCAACCTTACAACGAGTATGGAACACATTATCCCTTTGTTCCTCACCTTCCATCATGGACTCCACATGTAAAGCACGTACTACGAGACAATCCCCTTCATCCTCACTCTCGGCTCCCACGACTTTTCTGTCCTCCTTTTCCTCTTCAATTTTCTCCTCCTCAACAATTTCAGGTACGACAAAGTTCGGAACCATACCTTGAAGTTCTTGAATGGATAAGGTTCTCCTTTGAGGGCAATCCGTCGCGATGTGCCCATAGCCTTGACACTTATAACATCTTCTAATTGTACTCCCTTTAGGGTCAGGAATACTTGGTTTGAATGCTCCTTTGGCCTTTTCGGCCGCCTCTTCCTTTGACGCCTCCTTGGTCTTAGGCGTGGTAGTGGTAGTGTATGATGATGAGCCTTCTCCGACTCTCGTGCTTTTATAAGAACTTGTTTTCCTTGCTTTGTCATGTCTTTCGAACTTTAAAGCAATCCTGCACACATCATAATAATCTTCATAGTTTTGAATTTCAACCCTTGAAGCTAGGGTTGGTACTAAACCACGAATAAATCTCGCCACTTTCAACTCCTCCCTCTCATCTAGATCACATACAATGGTCATCTTTTCAAACTCCCGAATGTATTCTGAGACGGTCATATTATCTTGAGTTAAAGAATGGAGTTTTAAGTAATTTTCTTGATTGTAGTCCTTTGGCAAGAATTTCTTTACCATGTGCTTTTTCAACTTTGCCCAAGACTTAATCTTTTCTTTGTGTTGCTTCTTTCTTTGCCTCACAAGGTTTTCATACCATAGCGAAGCGTACTTGGTAAGTTTTAAGATCGCAACCTTGAATTGTTTCCGGTCATCGTATTCCTTGTATTCAAAGACTCTCTCCGTTTGTCTTAGCCACTCCAAGAAATCTTCCGGATCCATGTCTCCTTTGAATTCAGGGATGTCAAGTTTGAGACCTCTATCATCATCGTTCTTGTCCCAAGTCTTGCCCTTAAATTCAGCCTCTTCTTCCGAGTCACTCGCCCTAGATGAGGACTCTCCCGTCTTCTTATGACCTCCTTTGGTCATCATGGTCTTAATGAGGTATTTGAGCTCTTGGATTTCGGACTTCAACTCCATATTGCTCTCCTCCCATGATTTTTCTTCTCCGTCTTGAGATCCTACCATGTTGACAAACTTTCCCAAGAACTGGTGTAATAAAAATTAGACCAAGAGCCGAAGCTCTGATACCAATTTGATGCGTATTTGGGGTGATAATCAATAAAGATAATCAACAAAAATATGGATGTTGCAGCGGAATAAAAATACTAATAAAATAATACAATCTTGAACGAATAAAGAACGAAAAGTAACTAAGAACGATGAAAGAATGAACGAAGGGTGGCCGGTGATGGTGGCCGTCGATGTGACGTGGCACGGTGGTCACGGTGGTCACGGTGGTGGCGTTTCTTGGACGGTGGTTCTTGAAGTTCTTGATTGATGAATCTTGATGACGTAATAAGGCACAGCACTTAATACTTGAAAGATTTGTGAAACGATTTGATGAACGAATTATGTATGTCGATGGATAGGATAATTGATCAAACTCACACAGATATTCTCTCAATTATTTTGAAGCTCACACAGATACTTCGGGTTTAAAGCTCACACAGATACTTTAGGGTTTTTTTTGCAAGATAAACTTAACAAGAAAATTTTTTTATAATTTGATAATAAGATGAATAAAACAAACAACTAAGGATGCCTATTTATAGTAAGGTCATCCGTCACAAACTAGAATCGAAATAGGAAAGAACAAAGAACCCTACACGGTCCCCAAGTGCTCGCCCAAACCGTGTACTACTACTCTTCTTAGGGTTTCTATTCATATCCTATGGATCAAAGATAATCCTTATTAAATCTAAAAGATAAAATAATAAATAAAAGATTAAGTTGTAGTAACAACCCTAACAACTTAATAACAAACTCTAATAAACTAATAACTAACTTTGTAACTACCTTGTAACAACCTTAACAACCTTGTTGTAACAAACTAGTAACAAACTTAATTAATTAAATAAGATAAAAACAAGATAAAATAAATCACACAAATCCTAAACAAATTAGGACCCTTAACCGTGTGGTCCCACACGTTGGGCACGGTTCCCAAGATCCCTTCCCGGATCTTTCTTTTGTTCCTTTAATACGTCTTCCCAAGCTAACTTGAAAATCCGTATCGAACCCATATCGAACATTTTTAACCTTTCTTTGGGTCGTGGGTCACGACCTCGAATCCTTGCTAATGCTCCTGCATCATTAAGTAGTAGTACATCATGCATTAGTATACTTATCATGCATTAGTATACTTATCATGCATTAGTATCATCATCATTATTATTATTATTTTTTTTTTATTATTGTTATTATTATAATTTATTGGTAGTATATTCTAATTATTATATGTCCTTATTATTACTAATTTTGTTAGGGGTTGTTATTAGCATTGTTGTTATTATTGTGATTTAGTAAGGGTAATTAAATAGATTAAGGGTATGGATATAACTATTTATGTTTAATGGCAATTAAGTAATATTAATTTATTTTAATATATTTGATGTTGAGTAATTAATATAATTCTCATTAAGGTATTTTGTGACGGTTGTTGATAACTATATAATTATGATGTTTAATCCATTATGGGATTAAATATAATATGTTTATGAGATAAATAATTAGTAAGTTACATTATTTATGTGAAATAGCTTTTGATAGAAGGTAATGTTTATAGGTCTGTTTTTGAAGTGGAGTGTTACCGAACTTTGACTTGTTTGCTTATCGGAGTTGCTATTCCAGGTAGGATACACTGACCTTATACTCTATGATGTGTTATGAATGGATGTGGTATTGTGTGTTATGGATGCTGAGTATAAGTGATATGAGAATGATATTGGTTGAATTGATTGTGGATTTTTGGTAATGGCATGAGCATTTCAATATTTGATAGCATGATAGAATAATATATCGTTGCATTCATGAGCATAGCATATGCATTGGTTACGGATTCGAGATGATGATGATATATTATTGGGCCCAGGCTAGTTCTGCAGGGCTAGACCTGGTGACCTCAGCTGTTATGCTGGTGTTCGGCGACGGCCGATTATACTCTGCCGGGAGGTTCGGTAAGGGTGGGAGTCACGGGTTGAGATTGGGAATGAGATTGAGCATGAGAATGAGCTCAGGCATATCATGGCATTTTCAAATCATTATTTGTTGCATTATGAATTTGTGTTATCCTACTGGACCACGAGGTTGACAGTGTATTCATGTGACACCTACGATGATCCGGAATGGGGAGTAGATTCTGTTGGGAAATATGTCCTCAACAATAGTGCGATCACATAATTAAATCTCATGACAAGAATACGTAAGGGATGATACGAAATTATATAGTCAACTGACCAACATTAATCGGTAATGATTGGCTAGCTAGAGTTTGACATTACTGTCGTATGACTGTGGTGGTCAGTTGATCGCTTTAGGTCACACCTATAGGACAATTCCTTTATTAGAATAAACTGATGAAATGTATATTGATACGAGTTGATCAGATTCCTTAAACTCGTATATCGAGAAATTAGAGGTTAAATCTTAATGTAAGATTTATGTTTGAAATTGAAATGTATCAATTATCAAACATTAAACGATATTTATGAAATATCGTAATTAGAATGAATCGGGTTGTATATTATTACAAGTGTTGTAAATCGTATTGACGATTATTGAAATGACCATTTCATATATTAGTAATTATGAATTACTAGTCAATTTGTTAAATGTGATTTATTTAATTTATAAATGATATTTATTTGATAAATGTGCATTTTGAATTAAAACAATTGTTTCTTATTATTATGACATAATGTATGTCACACATATAGAATTGTACAAAATGACAAAATTGTAAAATGGATGTCCATTTTAAGTTAAGTGGTACCGATTTTGTGATGGGTTAATAGAGTTGTTGTGTGTTAATTAATTAACCCCAACATATTGATTAAAGCATGTTTTACTTTAATCAATAAGGGTGTTCCCTAGAGCCTCCCTATTTCATGGGTATGCCAAAAAGGGCTCTCCTCTCACCATCCCTATGTCTCCAACCCGGCACCCCAAATCAACCCACCATATATAAGATGTGAATTGTTCACATCTTAATCTATTCCACTCTTTGGTTAGTTTTTCTAGTGACAAAACGGATACTAAAACCTCTCTAAAATATTATCTCATAATATTTCCATATAATAAGATTATATTTATAATACTACACTTGTTGTAGTATTCATATTAATTATTCTAATAAGAGATTAGAATAAAGTTTAAGGAAAACTGTCTTAAGGACCTAGCTAGTGTTAGTCACGGTTTTAAGGGGTCGTTTTGGGTGCATCACAAAGGAGGTAATCTACCTTGATTACTTGGTTGGAGGATCTTCCTAGCATAAGTTTGGACCGAATGTAAGGGTTCAATCTTATTATTTCCGCATTTTATTTAGCATGCATAAGATCTTAAAATCCTAATTAAAGAGTTATTTAGGATATTATAATTAGTAAGACTAATTATATGGGGTGTGTAAGACATAGAACCCTACAATTGGTATCAGAGCAAAATGGTTGCTTGCATGCTTTTCTTTGTAATTTTTACGAAGTTATTTTGATAACAAAATAAAATTAAAATTTATAAACTATATTTGATATGGCCGAAAATTTTATGCATGTATACCTACTGGTCCTAAAAATGTTTTAGGTCATTTGGAATGATTTTTGGATATATATTGTTCATTTGTATAATTAATTTGGTTATTTGTCATTTTAAATCGGTTAAAATGAATTAAATTGGGAAAAATAGTTATTTATACTTTCTGGCCGAGTTTTTTTTTAGTATGGTCTCACATGTATTTCCTATGTTATGAATATGAATTTTCGTAAATATTGGAGTTAAAAGGCATGGTTTATGAATTTTAAATGTTAAAATGCCATAAAATGAGAATAAATGGGTTTTATATAGTTATATTGAGAATTTAACTATGAAAATTTTTGAGTATGTCACATGCAATATTTAAAATGTATCTTAAATTTCAAGAAATTTTTATCATATATTGCATGATTATTGATTTTTAGTGTAAAAATCGGATAATAGTGACATAATTTCGACTTTAATAGTTTGAGTTGAAATTTGGCCATAAAACTTTTACACAATGTCATATATACTATTTCCGGCATGTATAAAAATTTCGAGATTTTTATTTCATGTTTTGCTTGTGAAATAATTTTAATGGTTAAAATTGTACATTATATGACATAATTTGTTAAATATAGTAAAAGTTGCTAAAATGGCCGAAAAATTTAACACATATAAGTCATATTTGATATGTTCATCATCATATTTTTCATGGGAGCCAAAAGTTTTTGCATATTTAATTTTTAATTGTTAATTTGTTAACGTTAAAAATTGAATTGTAAAAGGTCATAAAATGCTTTTCAGTCCTTGGGCAGTGTATTAGCTGTAATTTTCTGCCCATATCAGTTCCCTAAGTGTTTTGGAATTTTTAAAAATAAAATTAGTATTTTATTACATGCTTTTAAAGTGAATTTTGAATTTACGGCTTTAAAATGCGTGTTTTATGTTTTATTTATGAAATAAATTAATAATTTTTGTAATAATAATATTTTTTAAAGTTCTGAAATTTTTAGAAAATTCCAGAATATTCAAATTTTGAATTTTGAATTTTTCGAAATTTTGTGACTCTTTTAGAATTTTATATTATTTTTCCCGTAAAACCGATTAAAATACGAACAATATTTGAAAATAAGTTAGTCAAAATTTGAGTAAAACTAAATTTTGAAACCTAAATGAGTTTGATGATTAAATTTAATGCGAATTTCGATTCACGTGATGCCAAATGATTTTAAACGTTAAAATCACACAATTCCATAAAACCGAGTTATATGATAACTATATTTTAATGATAATCAATAGGACGATTTGGCTTAGGGTTTGCATGTTAGTTCATATACATAAGCATTGCATATTTTATTATGATTGTCATAATTTTATTTACGTAATTTTGGGATTATGTAATTTACTAAGTATCGCCTTAGTTTTAATCGATAATTCCCGTAATGTATGAGGTTATTGATTCAGATGTAATCAATGTGATCTCATATCACTTTATTTATTGTTTTCTATTTTATAATGTATAAAGTAGATAGAAAAGTTGTAATTTTTGTAAATTCCGAAGAGCCTTGAAGACGGTGCCTTTCGGAAAGGACTTCCGACCAAGACGAAGATTGCCTTGGGATGCGTGCCTCGTGAAGTTCAAGGGACCAATTAGTTGGTTTCCGAATTTGTAACTTTATTTTTTATTTTCTAGGAAGGCCATACTAGGGTTACTTATGCTTTAAGGTTTATGCTTTTATTTTGCTTTATGTTTTACATGCATAGCCAAATCGTCATATCATGTCATGCATTTTTATCGAGTATTTCGACCTAGTCAATTAAATTTATCGATAATTCACCTACTTAGTTCACTTTAAAGGAGATAGATAATAGATTGACTAGATCTCTTACGATTTTGAAATATTGAGACTTAGCCTTACCAAAGAGTAGAGACCCATGACTCCCTTCTTCATAAGAAAGTAGGCTCGGCTACACAGGGGTGCTAAACTTGTTACGTTGGGTAAGTGGGGGTAATATGATTACACTTTGAAATTTGGTCGATCTCAACGAACGTATTCGTAACCGTAGTTGCAATAAGTTCGGGCTAAAGACAATTTAAAGTAAATTGTCGACCGAGAGTAGTTCTAAGGTAGAACTGATTAAAAGAGTTAATCCACCGAATTATATTAATAAGGGATGTATCGGCTACACCGTGCCCGAATTAATATGGATTTGGGTCTCAGAATCGTTTACTTAATTGGGTAACAGATCATTAAGTAAATGTTAAACTTGTTTCAATATATTTACGAGTTTTAAATATAAACGATGCTTGTCTTTAATTCCTTCACTTTATTTTTCAAACATCATCAATGGCCACCAACGCTCCACCTCTCACTAACATATCATGGCTTCAATCCTTCATGGATTGTTGCAAACTCGATTAGCATGGTTCCAACTTTAAGGATTGGGATGCGCAATTGCTTTTGGCCGCTCAAGGTGACAATAAGACTCGTTACCTTACCGAGGCCGCTCCGACCGCTCCGACCGCTCGCTCCACGGCTCCGACACGTGAGGCCTATGAGGCCTACATGAAAGAATCTTCCGCTCTCCAGAATGTGCTTATCTTCTCCATGGAGCCGGATCTCCAAAGGAGTATGATCAAGCTAAGCACGTCGTATGAAATTTACACCAAGCTTGCGACAACGTTTTCACAAACTTTAAGGGTAATTCAATATGAGGCGGCCTCCGCCTTCTTCAATTAGTTTGAAGGAAGGGCAAAAGGTTAGCCCTCATGTACTCAAGTTGGTTGAGGTTTACTGAAACCCTTAAGGTGCAAGGAGTTGATGTTCCCGACTCCCTCATCATAGACCAAGTTCTTCACTCCCTTAATAAGGTGAAATCGCATGCTCAGTTCCGGGTGAACTTTACCATGCGAAATCAAGAGACCACTTTGGACGAATTGCACAAGATGCTCGTCCAAGCGGAAAGGGACATGGGACTTAATGATAGTTCCACAAAGGATGTTTTGAACATCGAGAAGTTTAAGAGGAGTGCCTTCAAAGGCAAGGGCAACAAGGCCTCCAAATCCAAACCTTCTAAAGAGAAGACCTTTTCGAAAGGTGCTTCCACCTTATCTTCAAAGGTTGAAGTCAAGTGCCTATATCGCACAAGGTTAGGTCATTGGAAACGGAATTGCCCTAAATACTTAACCGATCTCAAAAATGGAAAGGCTCTTGCCGTAGGTAATAATTCTCGTTTAAAATTCATGTTGTTTTGTCAACTTTTGTATGTCGATAAAAGTTGTTGACTATCACCCTTTTTAATTGTTTTAAAGGGGCACCTTGTGATAATAAGGGCAAGGAAAAGGTAGCTTAAAGTTCCTTACATGGATTGCTATGGTAGCATCCAGTGATTGAAGACATGAAGAGCTTGACTCTATTTTTCATTATCGTCTTCTTTCATTTATGCATTTTAATTTTAAAGAACAATGTCTTTTCTTGTATGACAAGGATTGAAATCCTAATCAATGGTTGTATTTTGGATATTGGTGACTTGGTTTTCAACCCAAGTCACTCCTTTTGTTCTTAATCGAATCGTTGATTCCTAAAATAAATTGCATACCTTGTAACATGATTTAATGTGATCTTAAAAAAAATCACTAAAGAAGAACATTGAAATGTATGTTCATTGTATGATTGATTGATACGATCAAAAATCAAAAGTAAGAATCAAAGTGTTGATTTATTTAAACGGAGAACTACGCATCAAGAGAAAACATTCAATCAAAAGGAGATATAATTAGTTCATTATAAGATGATCATTTTAAGTGAAAATGAGAACTAATATCTCACCCCTAATTATATTTATCATTCAATACATTGGTTATGGAGAAATTGCTATGCTTATATAAATAAAGGTTATTTTAAAGGATAGATTGAGAGAAAATATTTCGCCCGCAAACCAATGATATAAATGTGGGATCTTAGAGAAGAATCCTACATGGGATTCTTTAGAAGAACCCTAAATGAATGGATAGAAGAAACTACGGGAGGACCTTCAAGAAACTACGGGAGGACACGAAAGGAAATGTTTCTCATGTCATTGTTTCTTAGAGAGGATAAAAGAAACCCTGTATGAAATCGGAAGGAAAAACCGTTCCTTAATAATGATGTTTCTCAAAATTAAAAGATAATAGAGGAGAAATCATCTCAATTCTCTCGATGGTAGTCTCTTTAATATCGAAAAGAGTAATTAGGAAATATCACAAGAAATGAAGAGTTCATTTAAGGAGTGATAATTGATTGAGTAAAAGTAGATCACCATAGGGATAGTGATACTGGTTCAAGTAGAAGCAAAAGAATAACATGCGAGAAATGAAATGTTCATTTAAGAAATGATATTTATTGAGTGAAAGTCAATCACTATAGAGAGAGTGATATTGGTTTTAGTGGGAGCGATATTCATTAGAGAATTGAACCTACCATTTAGAGAGAATGATGATTCTTTAAAGTGTAAAGAATAAGAGGTTTTCAATTCGAGATGAATAAGAACATTGAACATCAAAGCATGATGGAGCTTCATGGAAAAGTTTATTATATTGATAATAAAATGTCACCCATTAGAAATCAAAAGGGTTGGATAAATTATTCATATTGATGAATATAAAACTTTTGATTAATGGCCAAGATAATTGAAAATGATAGTAATGAAAAACATGAATAACTACAAAATAGATTTCAGTACAAAAGTGACTAGGTACTTTAGAGCGATAAGTTGATCCCTCTGACATACCAATACGTCACGAGTTATAAGATAACAGTGGGAGCTTCTTTCAAGAAAAGAAACTCGAGATCTAGAATAAGTTCTAGACATGTACTCAAATAAGATCATATTACACGAGATAATATGAGATGGAAGGAGACTAAAATTTGTAGGTTTTGAAAACATGAATAAAAGGTTCATTCGCAAATTCAAACCACTAATACAAATTGATGATTGTGCATCAAATGCTATGGAGCAGTAATATTGTATTGACTGTCCATGTATGACAATATTGTTTGAGTTATTATTAACTCACAAATGTAAGATACTTTGTCAAAATCTAAATGGGTTGCAAGAGACAACTTTGAACCCCATAAAGTGAACTCAATTGACTTAGTATAGCCCCTAGCCGCTTGTATGAGGTGACATCTCGAAGCAACTGGAGTGTGAGACGATTGATGGCAAGTTCAAATGCCATGGAGTCATATGGGATGACTAGTCGATCACATAGACGGACTGTGAGAGACACTCTGTCGGGCATAGTGACCGCTTATAGAGTTCTGGAAATTTTATAATAGCCTGGTCGTGGCAAGAGCTGCCATAGTATTCTTACGAGTCAATTCTTAGACTAAAGATTACTCGCCAAAGATGGCACAGTTCTTACATAGCCTTGATTCATTCTCTACGACTTTTCGTAACTGGAGTCAAATGGGATTGTTTTGGGTTGTGTTAGATTGTGGCTAGTCGAAGGGAGTAGTGCGATAGAAATTGTCCACCCCTTTTCTCAGGGTTGTTCAATCTCAAGGCCACTCGAGGAGAAGTTAACTGGAAATGCGTGCCCACGCTCGGAAGGTATCTATGGTAGATAATTCCGGCCAAACAGTTAATCTCCAGATAGAGGAAACCACTCACGATATGATCAAATGCAAGTACGACCTGAGAGACAACTTGCATTGAGTGGGAGAGTTTAATAGCACAAGAGAATTGGTGACGCACACTTGTCGAGGACAACTGGGAGATTGTTGGGAAATATTTCCTCAACAATAGTGCGATCACATAATTAAATCTCATGACAAGAATACGCAAGGGATGATACGAATTTATATAGTCAACTGACCAACATTAATCGGTAATGATTGGCTAGCTAGAGTTTGACATTACTGTCGTATGACGGTGGTGGTCAGTTGATCCTTTTAGGTCACACCTATAGGACAATTCCCTTATTAGAATAAACTGATTAAATGTATATTGATACGAGTTGATCAGATTCCTTAAACTCGTATATCGAGAAATCAGAGGTTAAATCTTAATGTAAGATTTATGTTTGAAATTGAAATGTATCAATTATCAAACATTAAACGATATTTATGAAATATCGTAATTAGAATGAATCGGGTTGTATATTATTACAAGTGTTGTAAATCGTATTGACGATTATTGAAATGACCATTTCATATATTAGTAATTATGAATTACTAGTCAATTTGTTAAATGTGATTTATTTAATTTATAAATGATATTTATTTGATAAATGTGCATTTTAAATTAAAACGATTGTTTCTTATTATTATGACATAATGTATGTCACACATATACAATTGTACAAAATGACAAAATTGTAAAATTGATGTCCATTTTAAGTTAAGGGGTACCGGTTTTGTGATGGGTTACTAGAGTTGTGTGTTAATTAATTAACCCCAACATATTGATTAAAGCATGTTTTACTTTAATGTAACACCCCCATTTATTTAAGGGCATGTACTAGGACTCCCTAGATAAATAAGGGTGTTACCATCTCGGTTTCCCGAGGCAGTAGATACAAAGGAAGATAAACAGTACTTTAAATTAATAAGTTATCTCAAAAACGAGTTTATACAACTGACTAAAAACAAACTGTCTTGATAAATCAAAAGTACAACTCATAAGCAACTACTATGGTGATCTAGACTCTAAGCCGGTCCGGATCCAAGCTTCTCTCTCCCCTAGCTCCCATAGTCTCAACACCTGTCAATCTGCTCCCCAATAATTGGTTCATCACAGGTGATCACAAATACACGGGGTCAACCACGAGGTTGAGTAGAGAAAAACTATAAATAAACCACAATGAATCGGGTTGTAATTAATACAAAGGTTGTAAATCGTATTGACTATATATAATCATTTATAATTGTAATTTCGAATTACTTGTCAATTGATAAATATGATTTATCGCAATATTTATACGATAAATATTTATATGTTTTAAATGTTCTAAAATACATTACCTTGTGACATATAAGATGTCACATTTTGTACAAATTGTACAATTGACAAATTTGTAAAATGAAGTCCATTTTAAGTCTAATTTGGGCGGCTAAGTGGAGATGGTTGTAGGTGGTTATTGTGTGTTAAACACACTTTAATCATTGTGTTTAAAGCACCTTGGAAACACTACCTAGGCAACCCTAATTAGCATGGGTAAGAGAAGTTGTCTCCCCTTTTGCTCTTCTCCATACCCGGCCAACACACAACCCAAGCACCACTTAATTTATATGTGTAATGCTCCACAATTCATTCAATTATTATTGCTTGTTAGATTTTCTAAGGGTGAGAAAATATTACAACATAAAATCCTCTAAATAAATATTATAAGATAATACAATACTAGTTATATATGAGATATAATTTTAGTATAATAAGTTCATACTAGAACTTATATTTTTTAAGGAAAACCGATTCTTGATACTAGCTTGTTCGAAGATTTCGGTTCATACAAGGGTTGTCTTGGTGCATCTTAGAGGAGGTGTTCTTGTTGAGCATTTTGGAAGATCATCCTAGCATTTGATTTGGACCGTGTGTAAGGGTTCTAAATCATTCCTATTTCCGCATTTTAGCATGCATAAGATCACATAAATAAGTTAATTAAAATGTTAATTAAAGTATTTTGATTAGTATGACTAAATATTTAGTTTATGAGTAACTAATAACCCTTCAATTGGTATCAGAGCAATAGGTTGTTTGCATGCTTTCCGTTTACGTTTTTACGGAGTTATAGTGATAACAAAATAAAATTTGGTTTTTCGTTTAATATAAGATATACACGAAATAATTTGAGCATGAATACCTACTGTTTTCTAGAATGTTTTAGAATATTTGGAATAAATTTTGCATGAATATTGGTTATTGGTATTTTATTTTTCGGTTTTATTGATTTTTAATGGTTAAAAATTGTTTATTTTGGGAAAAATAGTTAAAATCAATTTTTGGCCGAGATTTTTCAGTATGTTATCACATGTTATCCTATGTTATGAATATGAATTTTCGTAAATTATGAACTTATAAAACATGAGATATGAATTTTAAGGGTTAAAATGCAATAAGATGAATAAAAATGGGTTAAAATAGTTATATTATGAATTTGACTATAAAAATTTATGAGTATGTCACATGCAATATTTAAAATATATGTTGAATTTTCCAGAAATTTATCTCAAATATTGCAATATTATAGATTTTTAATGTAAAAATCGGGTAATTAGTGACATTATTTCGACTTTAATAGTTTAAGTTGGAATTTGGTCATATATATTATTTCCAGCATGTATAAAAATTTCGAGATTTTTATCTTATTTTATGCTTGAGAAATAATTTTAAAGGTTAAAATCGTACTATATATGACGTAAATCGTTAAAATTTACAATAGTTGTTAAAATGGCCGGAAAATTTAACCCATATTAGTCATATATGATATGTTCATCATGAAAATATTCTTGGGAGCCAAAAGTTTCAGATTTGATTTAATTTTAATTTGTTAAAAGTTGCATTTAAAATTGAATTAAAAGAGTCATTTTCATTAAAAATTTCGGCTCTTGGGCAGTGTGTAATTTAATTTTCTGTCCATTTTGTGTTCTAAAAGTATTTTGGAAAGTGTAAAAATATTATTAGTATTTTATTTGCATTTATGGAGTTAATTATTGAATTTTCCGACTTAAAATGCTCGTTTTACGTGTTATTTTCGAAATAATGTTAAAACCGTATAAATACTAATATTTTTAAGGTTCTGAAATTTTAAGACCATTCCAGATTTTTCAAATTTTGAATTTTGAATTTTTCGAAATTTTTATGACTCTTTTGGATTTTTATATTATTTTTCCCGTAAAACCGAGTAATACCGAACAATATTAAAATATGTTAAGTTAAGTCATGTTCAAAGTTTGAGTAAGACTAAATTTTGAAACCTATTTGAGTTGGGATGATTAACTTAAAGATGAATACCGATTCATATTATGCATAGTGTTGTTAAACGTTAAGACACGCGATTCCATAAACCGAGGTATACGATAACTATTTATATAATTATTATTTAAATAGGACGATTTGGTTTAGGATTTGCATGGTAGTTCATATATTCATAAGCATTGCATATTTTATTATGAATGTCATGATTTATTTACGTAATTTTGGGAATTATGTAATTTACTTAGTATGGCCTTAGTTTTTAAATCGGTATTTCCCGTAATGTAAGGGGTTACCGATTCGGTTGTAATTTTGTGATCTCGTATCACCCAATTGTAATTTATTTCTATTTTATAATGTATAAAGTAGACTAGAAAAGTTGTAATTTTTGTAAAATCCGGAGTTCCTTGAAGACGGTGCCATTCGGAAAGGAGTTCCGACAAGACGGTGTTTACCTCGAAGTGCGTGCCTCGTGAAGTTCAAGGGACCAAAGGAGTTGGTTTCCGAATTTGTACTTTATTATTTCTTTTCTAGGAAAGGCCATACTAGGGTTTATTTTATGCTTTGATTTTTGCTTTTTATATGTTTGCATGCATAGCCAAATCGTCATATATCGTCTCATGCATTTTCTATTTAGTCGACCTAGTCATTTATTTTATCGATAATTCACCGACTTAGTTCACTTAAACGGAGATAGATAATAATTTGACTAGATCTCTTACATATAAATATTGAGACTTAGCCTTACCAAAAAGTACGGACCCATGAATCCCTTCTTCACAAGAACGTAGGCTCAGCTACACCGGGGTACTAAAATTGTCACGTTGGGTAAGTGGGGTAATAAGATTACACCTTGAAATTTGGTTGATCTCAACGAAAGTATTCGTAACCGTAGTTGCAATAAGTTCGGGCTAAAGACGATTTTTATAAAATTGTCGACTGAGAGTTCTAAGGTAGAACCGATTAAAGGGTTAATCCACCAAATTATACCGATACGGGTTGAATCGGCTACACCGTGCCCGCATTAGTATGGGTTTGGGTCTCGCGATTATTTACTTAATTGGGTAAGAGATCATTAAGTAAATAACTAATTAACTTGTTTAAGTTTTTAGTTTAAATTATGAATTTTAAAATGATATTGTTTTATTTCCTTCATTTTATTGTAGTTTAATTTTCAACATCGTCAATGGCAACCAACGCTCCACCTCTCACTAACGTTTCATGGCTTCGGTCTTTTATGGACCGTTGCAAACTCGATAAGCATGGTTCCAATTTTAAGGATTGGGATGCGCAATTGCTTTTGGCCGCTCAAGGTGACGATAAGAGTCGTTACCTATCCGAAGCCGCTCCGACCGCTCCGACCGCTCGTTCATCGGTCCAAAATCATGAGGCCTATGAAGCCTACATGAAAGAGTCCTGCGCTCTTAAAAATGTGCTCATCTTCTCCATGGAGCCGGATCTCCAAAGGAGTATGATTAAGTTGACCATATCGTATGAGATATACACCAAGCTTGCAACCATGTTTTCGCAAACTCCAAGGGTGATCCAAGATGAGGCGACTTCCGCCTTCTTCGACATAACGTTGAAGGAAGGGCAAAAGATAAGCCCTCATGTGCTCAAACTCGTTGAGCTCGCGGAGACTTTAAAAGCGCAAGACGTTGATGTTCCCGACTCTCTCATAATTGACCGAGTTCTTCACTGATGCGTATTTGGGGTGATAATCAATAAAGATAATCAACTAAAATACGGATGTTGCAGCGGAATAAAAATACTAAAGAAATATTATAATCTTGAACGAATAAAGAACGAAAAAGTAACCAAGAAAGATGAAAACGGATGAATGGTGGCACGGTGGTGATGACGTGGCAGCACGGCAGGCTGACGTGGCGGCGGTCAACGGGTGGTCAACGGTGGTGATCGTTCTTGGTGGTTCTTGATCGATGAATCTTGATGACGTAATAAGGCACGGCACTTAATACTTGAAAGATTTGTGAAACGATTTAATGAATGAATTATGTATGTCGATGGATAGGATAATTGATCAAACTCACACAGATATTCTCTCAATTATTTTGAAGCTCACACAGATACTTCGGGTTTTAAAGCTCACACAGATACTTTAGATTTGTAAGTAAAACTTAACAAAAGGTTTTTAATTTATAACTTGAATATGTAAAACAAACAACTAAGGATGCCTATTTATAGTAAGGTCATCCGTCACAAACTTAGAATCGAAATAGGAAAGAAAAACGACTCCTACACGGTTCCCAAGACATCCGTCCCAACCGAGTACTACTACCACTTATTTTACTTTCCTAATTCTATCTTATGGATTAAAATAATCCTTATTAAATCTTAAAAGATAAACTAATAAATAAAAGATTAAGTTGTAGTAACAAACCCTAACAACTTAATAACAAACTCATAACTAACTAATAACTAACTTTGTAACCACCTTGTAACAACCTTAACAACCTAGTTGTAACAAACTAGTAACAAACTTAATTAATTAAATAACAAAACTAATTAAAATAACAAAAAGAATAAAACACAAACCCTAATTAATCTAGGGTTTCGTGCCCTTCATGTCGCCACTCTTGGTGCGACTTCCAAGGTAGTTTCCCGCTACCTTCCCTTGTTCCTTCAATACGTCTTTCCAAGCTAACTTAAAAATCCGTATCGAACCCATATCGAACATTTTTAATCTTTCCTTGGGTCGTGGGTCACGACCTCGAACCCTTGCTAATGCTCCCGCATCATACTCTCTCAGTTTTTGAGAATTTGACCTCAAATTAAGATCATGTAACTCTCGAGTAGACTTGGATATGTTAGCCCTTGATTCGTTGAGAACACGGTTTCCTTGACTCATCAACTTCATGTTCCAAAAGTCCTTATGCACCATGGACTCCTTGCCTTTGGCCCTAGCAACTTCACGGCCAACTTCCTCCACCAAGCGCACGGTTGTCGCACCCTCCAAACCTCCGCGCTCCTCCTTACTCGGCAGCCCCTCACAACTACCATCTCCCCCATGAATCTCAACCAACCCAACCTCTCGCTTAACCGTTCCCGCGGCCTCCTCGCTTGATGACCCCTCTCCTACCTCCATAAACAAACTCTTCTTTGAATTATGTGGCCTAGGTTTGATTCTTGATAAAGGTTGGAGATCATAGATGGTACCTCCTTTAGTAACGCTATATACATTTGCTCTCCCATCATGTATAACGTTCCTATCGTATTGCCAAGGCCTTCCAAGTAATATATGACATGCGTTCATAGGGACGATGTCACACCACAGTTTATCCTCATAAGGTCCAATGTTGAAAGAAATTAAGGCTTGTTTTTCTACCCGTACTCCTTGGTTTCCATCTAACCATTGCAACTTATATGGTTTTTCTCTAGCCCTAATACTTAACTCCAACTCCGAAACTAAGGTTTTTGAAACAACATTAGTGCAAGACCCGCTATCAATAATCAAGTCGCACTTTTTTCCCTCTACCTTACAACGAGTATGGAACACATTATCTCTTTGTTCCTCACCCTCCATCGTGGACTCCACATGTAAAGCACGTACTACGAGGCACTCTCCTTCGTCCTCACTCTCGGCTCCCACGACTTTCCTATCCTCCTTTTCCTCCTCAATTTTCTCCTCCTCAACAATTTCAGGTACAACAAAGTTTGGAACCATACCTTGAAGTTCTTGAATGGATAAGGTTCTCTTTTGAGGGCAATCCGTAGCGATGTGTCCATAGCCTTGACACTTATAACATCTTCTAATTGTACTCCCTCTAGGATCAGGAATACTTGGCTTGAATGCTCCTTTGGCCTTTTCGGCCGCCTCTTCCTTCGACGCCTCCTTCTTAGGCGCGGTATTGGTGGTGTATGATGATGAGCCTTCTCCGACTCTTGTGCTTTTATAAGAATTTACTTTCTTTGCCTTGTCATGTCTTTCAAACTTCAAAGCAATCCTGCACACATCATAGTAATCTTCATAGTTTTGAATCTCAACCCTTGAAGCTAGGGTTGGTACTAAACCACGAATAAATCTAGCAACTTTCAACTCCTCCCTCTCATCTAGATCACATACAATAGTCATCTTTTCAAATTCCCGAATGTATTCTGAGACGGACATATTATCTTGAGTTAAAGAATGGAGTTTTAGGTAATTTTCTTGATTGTAGTCCTTTGGCAAGAATTTCTTTACCATGTGCTTTTTCAACTTTGCCCAAGACTTAATCTTTTCTTTGTGTTGCTTCTTTCTTTGTCTCACCAGATTTTCATACCATAGTGAAGCGTACTTGGTAAGCTTTAATATAGCAACTTTGAACTGCTTCCGGTCATCGTATTCCTTGTACTCAAAGACTCTCTCCGTTTGTCTTAGCCACTCCAAGAAATCTTCCGGATCCATGTCTCCTTTGAATTCAGGGATGTCAAGTTTGAGACCTCTATCATCATCGTTCTTGTCCCAAGTCTTGCCCTTAAATTCAGCTTCTTCTTCCGAGTCACTCGCCCTAGATGAGGACTCCCCCGTTTTCTTATGACCTCCTTTGGTCATCCTAGTCTTTATGAGATACTTGAGCTCTTGGATTTCGGATTTTAACTCCATATTGCTCTCCTCCCATGATTTTTCTTCTCCATCTTGAGATCCTACCATGTTGACAAACTTTCCCAAGAACTGGTGTAATAAAAATTAGACCAAGAGCCGAAGCTCTGATACCAATTTGATGCGTATTTGGGGTGATAATCAATAAAGATAATCAACTAAAATACGGATGTTGCAGCGGAATAAAAATACTAAAGAAATATTATAATCTTGAACAAATAAAGAACGAAAAAGTAACCAAGAAAGATGAAAACGGATGAATGGTGGCACGGTGGTGATGACGTGGCAGCACGGCAGGCTGACGTGGCGGCGGTCAACGGGTGGTCAACGGTGGTGATCGTTCTTGGTGGTTCTTGATCGATGAATCTTGATGACGTAATAAGGCACGGCACTTAATACTTGAAAGATTTGTGAAACGATTTAATGAATGAATTATGTATGTCGATGGATAGGATAATTGATCAAACTCACACAGATATTCTCTCAATTATTTTGAAGCTCACACAGATACTTCGGGTTTTAAAGCTCACACAGATACTTTAGATTTGTAAGTAAAACTTAACAAAAGGTTTTTAATTTATAACTTGAATATGTAAAACAAACAACTAAGGATGCCTATTTATAGTAAGGTCATCCGTCACAAACTTAGAATCGAAATAGGAAAGAAAAACGACTCCTACACGGTTCCCAAGACATCCGTCCCAACCGAGTACTACTACCACTTATTTTACTTTCCTAATTCTATCTTATGGATTAAAATAATCCTTATTAAATCTTAAAAGATAAACTAATAAATAAAAGATTAAGTTGTAGTAACAAACCCTAACAACTTAATAACAAACTCATAACTAACTAATAACTAACTTTGTAACCACCTTGTAACAACCTTAACAACCTAGTTGTAACAAACTAGTAACAAACTTAATTAATTAAATAACAAAACTAATTAAAATAACAAAAAGAATAAAACACAAACCCTAATTAATCTAGGGTTTCGTGCCCTTCATGTCGCCACTCTTGGTGCGACTTCCAAGGTAGTTTCCCGCTACCTTCCCTTGTTCCTTCAATACGTCTTTCCAAGCTAACTTAAAAATCCGTATCGAACCCATATCGAACATTTTTAATCTTTCCTTGGGTCGTGGGTCACGACCTCGAACCCTTGCTAATGCTCCCGCATCATTCACTCGCTCAATAAGGTTAAAGCGTATGCTCAATTCCGGGTGAATTTTAATATGCGAAACCAAGAGACTACGTTGGATGAGTTGCATAAGATGCTCGTCCAAGCCGAAAGGGACATGGGACTTCATGAATGTTCCACCAAGGATGTTTTAAACATCGAAAAGAAAGGGAAAACGAGCTTCAAGAAAAATGCCTATAAAGGCAAGGGCAAGAAAACGTTCAAACCCAAAGCGGCCAAAGAAAATACCTTTTCGAAAGGCGTTTCCACCTCATCTTCAAAGGTTGAATACAAGTGCCTTTATTGCACGAGGTTAAGTCTTAGGAAACGGAATTGCCCCAAAATACTTGACCGATCTCAAAAATGGAAAGGTTCTTACGGTAGGTTATAATTCTCGTTTACCTTCATGTTATTTTGTTAACTTTTGTATGGCGATACAAGTTGTTGACTATCACCCCTTTTAAATTGTTTTAAAGGGGCATCTTATAAAGATAAGGGCAAGGAAAAGGAAGCATGAAGTTCCTTACATGGATGACTATGGTAGCATCCATTTGATTGAAGACTTAAGAGCTTGGCTCTAATTTTCATTATTGTCTTCTTTCATATTTTGCATTTATTTATGGAACAATTTACTTTCTTGTAAGACAAGGATTAAAATCCTAAAACAATGGTTGTAATTTTGGATATTGGTGACTTGGTTTTCAACCCGAGTCACTACTATTGTTCTTAATCAATGACTTGATTTCTAAAATAAATTGCATACCTTGTTAAAACATGAATTATAGTGATTTTATTAAATCACGCAATAAGTAACATTGATATGATCAAGTATAAAATAATCAAAGTGTTGATTAAAACGGAGAACTACACCCCATGAGATACCTTCAATCAAATTATAAAATCATTAATTCATTATACGATGATCATTTTAAGTGAAAATGAGAATCTATACCTCACACCTATAAAACTTCAAACATTCATATGCATTGGTTAAATCGAAATTGCTATCCTTATACAAGTAAATGTTATTGTTAAAAGGATAGAGTGGGAGAAAATATTTCGCTCGCAAACCAATGATGAAAATAAAGGATCCGAGAGAAGATTCCTACATGGGAGTCTTAAGAAGAACCCTAAATGAATGAATTGAAGAAACTACGAGAGGACACTGAAGAAACTACGGGAGGACACACGAGGAAAGGTTCCTTATGTTCATTGTTTCAAAGAGAGGATATAATGAAACCCCGTATGAAATCGGAAGGAAAACGGTTCCTTAATAAATGATTTTTCTAAATTTATAAGATAAAAGAGAAGAAATCATCTCAATTCTCTCAATGTAGTTATAAGGTAATATCATGTCATTATCGTCTCGAGGAAACGAAGACATGAAAAGAGGGTGATGATTGATTGAATGAAAATAGATCACTATAGCGATACTGATAGTAATAATGATTCAAGTGATAAATAAAGATTTACATGCGAGAAATGAAAGGTTCATTTAAGAGATCGAGTAATATTAATTTTAGTGGGAGCGATGTTCATTAAAAGAATTAAGCCTACCATTTAGAGAGGATGGGTGATTCTTTAAGGTGTAAAGAATAAGAGGTTTTCAATTCTAGATGATCAAATACCTTATATCATACGATGATGATGGAGCTTTACGGGAAGGTTAATTATATTGATAATAAAAGGTCGCCCATTAGAAATAAAAATGGTTAGATATGAATAACCTTGATAATTTAGCCAAGATGTTTGAAAATAGTAAGAGTGATGAAATCACTAATAGCTACAATATAGATTTCAACACATAAGTGACTAGATAATTTCGAGTGATTCTTTAATCCCTCTAGTATATCAATACGTCACAAGTTATAAGATAACAGTGGGAGCTTCCCTCAAGAAAGGAAACTCAAGATCTAGAATGAGTTCTAGATACGTGCTCAAATAAGTTCATATTATGTGAGATAATATGAGATGGAAGGAGTCCAAAATTTGTAAGTTTTGCAATCATGAATAAAAGGTTTATTCGCAAAACACTAATACAAATAGATGATCGTGCATCGAATGCAATGAAATAGTACTGACTGTTTTTGCATGACAATATCATTTGAGTTATGATTAACTCAAGATAAAAGATACTTTGTCAAAATCCAAATGGGTTGTAAGAGACAATATTGAACCCCATAAGTGAACTGGATTGACTTAGTATAGCCCCTAGTCGCTTACATGAGGTGACATCTCAAAGCAACTAGAATGTGAGGCGATTGATGGCAAGTTCAAGTGCCATAGAGTCATATGTGATGACTAGTCGATCACATAGGCAGACTGTAGAGACACTCTGTCGGGCAAAGTGACCGCTTATAGAGTTCTGGAAATTTTATAATAGCCGGGTCGTGGCGAGAGCTGCTATAGTATTCTTGTGAGTCAATTCTTAGACTAAAGACTACTCTCCCAAGATGGTACAATTTAGGCACAGCCTTGATCCATTCTCTACGACTTTTCGTAACTGGAGTCAAATGGGATTGCTTTAGGCTGTGACTGACTGTGACTAATTGAAGTAAGTAGTGCGATAGAAATTGTCCACCCCTTGTCAGGGTTGTTCAAATCTCAAGGCCACTCGAGGAGAAGTTAACAGGAAATGCGTGGCCACGCTCGGAAGGTATCTATGGTAGATAATTCCGGTGAAACAGTTAATCTCCAGATCGAGGAAACCACTCATGATATGATCGAATGCAAGTACGACCTCAGAGAGACATCTTGCATTGAGTGGGAGATTGTAATAGGACAAGAGAATTGGTGACGCACACTTGTCGAGGACAAGTGGGAGATTGTTGGGAAATGTGTCCTCAACAATAGTGCGATCACGTAATTAAATCTCATGACGAGAATGCGCAAGGGATGATACAAATTATATTAGTCAACTGACCAACATTAATCGGTAATGATTGGCTAGCTAGAGTTTGACATTACTGTCGTATGACGGTGGTGGTCAGTTGATCCCTTTAGGTCACACCTTTAGGACAATTCCCTTAATCGATAAAGTGATCAAATGTATATTGATACGATTTGATCATATTCCTTAAACTCGTATATCGAGAAATTAGAGGTTAAATCTTATTGTAAGATTTATGTTTAAAATTGAAATGTGTCAATTGTTAAACAATAAAACGATATTTTATAATATCGTAATTAGAATGAATCGGGTTGTAATTAATACAAAGGTTGTAAATCGTATTGACGATAAATAATCATTTTATAATTGTAATTTCGAATTACTTGTCAATTGATAAATATGATTTATCGCAATATTTATACGATAAATATTTATATGTTTTAAATGTTCTAAAATACATTACCTTGTGACATATAAGATGTCACATTTTGTACAAATTGTACAATTGACAAATTTGTAAAATGAAGTCCATTTTAAGTCTAATTTGGGCGGCTAAGTGGAGATGTTTGTAGGTGGTTATTGTGTGTTAAACACACTTTAATCATTGTGTTTAAAGCACCTTGGAAACACTACCTAGGCAACCCTAATTAGCATGGGTAAGAGAAGTTGTCTCCCCTTTTGCTCATCCCCATACCCGGCCAACACACAACCCAAGCACCACTTGATTTATATGTGTAATGCTCCACAATTCATTCAATTATTATTGCTTGTTAGATTTTCTAAGGGTGAGAAAATATTACAACATAAAATCCTCTAAATAAATATTATAAGATAATACAATACTAGTTATATATGAGATATAATTTTAGTATAATAAGTTCATACTAGAACTTATATTTTTTAAGGAAAACCGATTCTTGATACTAGCTTGTTCGAAGATTTCGGTTCATACAAGGGTTGTCTTGGTGCATCTTAGAGGAGGTGTTCTTGTTGAGCATTTTGGAAGATCATCCTAGCATTTGATTTGGACAGTGTGTAAGGGTTCTAAATCATTCCTATTTTCGCATTTTAGCATGCATAAGATCACATAAATAAGTTAATTAAAATGTTAATTAAAGTATTTTGATTAGTATGACTAAATATTTAGTTTATGAGTAACTAATAACCCTTCACAGGTCGCCCTAATTCATGCCATCTACGCCGTTACTTACCTACATCCTAACATATGATAGTTAGCTACTCATAAAAACAATAAGAACGATAACTACGATAATAACAACGATACTCATAGCGATAAATACGATAAACATTCAATTAACAAACAAGGTTTCGGGAATCTATCTAGCCAGTATAACAATAACAAATTACAATAATAAACTGAACCAAAAAGAGAAATATCGTAATAAGAAGGAATTCCCGAACTGAAAGATTGAATTGAATAAAAGATGCGTAGGACAGAATGTTGTGTGAATAAAATTAAAAAGAACTTATGTAAGCTAAAGAACTAAATTAATGAGATTGTATGTAAACTAATAAGCAAAGAAACCTAAGATTAGAACTTGGTAGATTAGAAGATGATTAGCCTAATGACATGATTAGGCTTTTATAAGAATTCCTGAAAGCTGTCTTCCTTGACCTAATCACGCTGTGGGCTTTTGCGAGGTTCTGAAATCTGCGCCGTGGTCGACCGACCAGTGGCCTCGGTCGGTCGACCGGTTATCGGGCCCATGGGATCTTAGGGCTTTGATTCTGAACTTCTAGACTTAAAACGTCAGGTATGCTGGTCGATCGACCAGTGCGCATCACCTGTGTGTCAGCCCCTAGAGTCTTCATAAGTTGTTCCTTTGGCCTCACTACTACAAAAGTTGCTTACTACATAGGTTTGTTTGACTAATAGACATAGGTTTTTGAACCGATGTAGAGTTCAGTTATCTCCTGTAATACCTCGTATTTTTATTTCGTTTTATTTATTTATGTTAACTTTATTAGATTTCGATGTCGATGGGATATAATAAAAGCGATATAATATTTGTGGACGAGGTGTTTTACGCGTTGTTTTTAGAATCGTATAAGTGAATATTTAACAAACCCGTACTTGATTCATGTTATGTGGGTATTGGAGTGCGTGATGAGCTGAAGCATACACAGGTAGCTGAGTCATTGGGCCTAGGGTTGCGTGCCCCAAACCCTGGCCCATACACGTTATTATTCCTTGATTTCAGAATTTCTGAAATCAAGACTCAGCCGTCCTACTTATAGCATGAAACTAAGATCTTTCTTGACCTAATCTATACACACACACACACGTCTTCGTCTGCCGCCACTGCTGGGATTGCAAAGAGGGGTTTTTCACGGTGGTTCTAGGGGTTAAAGGGTGGTCTTTGGCAAGGGCAAGGAGGTAAGAACACAACACTAATCTCATTTTCTGGAATTCGCGTTTTCTGCCTTACGTTCTGATTCAATTTGTGTTTACCTCATGCGATTAAAATCATGCCTCTTTATAAATTCGTAATCTATGTTATGTATTCATCATGTTTTGGTCATCTAGGAGTCGTCTTTTATGATTTAAAGTTGTCGTTTAGGGAGTCTCGTTTCTGGGTATGATTTCATTTTCTGGGTTGCGGAAACAAGGGTGTATACGAGTATCTTTTATGCGTGTATTCGTTCTGTGGTTAGGGTTAATTTCGCTGTTCCTTTTCTTAATCTTAATCTATGTTCTATGTTAATGATGTAAGGGTGATGTCGTGGCCGTCGTTGGCTTTGGGTGGCTGTCGATGGAGGGTACGGTGTAGGGTGTCGGAGTCGTGTTTTCTTACAACCACTAACAGCGTTTTGAGTCGCCATGTTTAAACCCGATTCGTTTAATGATTTGGTTATAATTTTTTGTGGGTTCTGGGTTAGCGTGAAGGCCGTGGTTAGGGTGTCAGTAGGGTGCCTGTCACGGTGGTTGTGGGTTGTTGTGTCAGAAGTTGTAATGGGTTTCGTTTAGTGTCGCGGATAAAGCCAGCAGGGAACAAACACGGGTACAGGGTTTTTGTGATGGTGTTAAATGGTGGTCGAGGCTTGTCGGCAACCACTGACTCCTCCCCTGGAACCGCCGTGGCTCAGTGGCGAGCCTGGTGGTGCCAGAGGGGAGGTCAGGGGTGCCATCTGGTGTCAGCGGTGGTGTTCGTGGAGGTCGGTGTAGGGTCTGCTGGGTGTACTTTCCTGAACGCGTCTTTTTTGTTGCGTGTTGTTGCGTGGGTCGTGTAATTGAGTTAGATTAGAGTTTTTCCTACCACTAATATTACTATCATTATTATTGTTATGATTACTACTATTATTTATTTATTATTATTATTATTATTATTATTATTATTATTATTATTATTATGGCTATATAATGACTTGTATTAATTAGTTAGTTGTTGTTGTTGAAATTGTTAGTATTAATAGTAGTGTTGATTGAATGACTATTAATAATGTTATGGTAAGAAATAATATTAGTAATGTATAAGAATATGTTAATGATACGTTACCTTGTTAACAAATCTATTTTTGGTAAGTCCATATTTAGTAAGTTATAATTAGTTAACAACATGTGCTTGTACGAGTAGAATTTAATATTTAAGTAATAAATATAGGAACGGATTTCGAGGTGGAATACTACTAGGCGGTGACTGCTTATTTCAGACTTGTTATTCCAGGTAGGATACACTGTACCATAAGCTATGACGTGTTATGAATGGATGTGTATATTGTATGTTGTGGATGCAATTGTAATTATTATGATCAGAATGATATATATTGGTTGAACATTTTATATTGCATTCATAAGCATAGCATATGCATTGGATATGGAGTTGAGATTGCGAGATATTTTGGGCCCAGGCTAGTTCTGCAGGACTAGACCTGGTGACCTCAGCTGTTATGCTGGTGTTCGGCGACGGCCGACTATAGTCTGCCGGGAGGTTCGGTATGGCTTGGTGCAAGGGTATGAGTATTGAGAATGAGATGGAGCTCGAGCATGTTATAAGCAATTGCATATTATTACTTGTTGCATTTTATATTTTGTGCTATCCTACTCAACCGCGAGGTTGACAGTGTATTCGTGTTCACCTACAATGATCCGGAATGGGGAGTAGATCCTTCAGGTCAGAGACAGATGGACTAGGACTTGGGCATGGAGGAGAGACATGGATTGGACCGACCTAGTTTAGATCACTTAGTCTCTGTTATAGTCTTCACCTGTTTTATATCAGTTGTATTGAACTTCTTATGTTGGACTTTGTTTTGTAACCGTTTACAGTTCAGTCTTTCATATATTAAAGTACTGTTTATCTTTCACTATGACTATCTACTACCCTGGTTTATCCAGGATGGTAACAGTCCTAATTACCCTGGAAGGCCTAGTTCAGGCTCCTAGGTAATTGGGGGTGTTACATGTCCTTTCGTTGCTAATAGACATAGGTTGTACAACCGATGTGCATTACTCTATTGGACATCAGATGTTTCAAAAATCCTATGTCTATTGCTTATAATGGACAACGGACTTTCGTAAAATCCCATGTCTAATATGTAAAAATCCTATGTCCATTAATGTTATTTACATCAGTTTTTCGTTAAAAATAATCCTATGTCTATTGTTGATTTATACATCAGACTTTCGTATAAATCCCATGTCTATTGCTGTTATGTACATCAGTTTTTTACAAAATCCCATGTCTATAATTGGGTAGTATACATCAGATTTTTTACAACCTCTGTCCTTTAATGTGGTTTTGTTTAAAAAAAAATTGGAATCAAAATTCCTGTTGCCAATATAATGCCAAAATCCGGGATTGTACGAAAACGGAGCCCTTTCATTACTAATTACGACAACAAAAGTCGTTCGTCGTCATACATTGTTTCAAGAACGAACCAAACAAAGGTCGTTCGTCATAATACGTACAATAATACATATATATATACTGTTAGAGTGCAGAAGACGCCCAATGTTTTCAAAATCAAACTACATACATTACTAATAGCTACGGCTAGAGGTAAAGAAAATAGTTTGCCCACAAGTCCCGAACCTCATCAAGTTCTTCTTGTAAATATGGAGTTGTGTCTTGAAAAACCTGTCAATAGTGCACATAACGGGTTGTTTATAATACGTACGCACCACACACTATTACACGAGCTGAAGTACGAATTCGAGCACGTAGGATGTCGATCGCATAATATTACCTCATCGATAACTGCCGTAGCAATAGAACGAGTGACGGTCTCCAGCATGTACCTCATGATGTAGTACCCGCACTTTGTATCGCCTGGTTGACGAGCACACTAAAACATGTTGAAAAATTAAAGCAAGTTACATTATTAGTTGCCAAATCTGAGTATTTCAGTGAACATTATTAGGCAATTCTGGGTAATTTCCAGGTATTTAACTAAAACATGTGGAAAACTGAAACCAATAAATGATCAGGCCATTCTTACCTTGATTTTCAGCCATTGCGGGGGTTGAGTACTCTTTCTTGGCCCGGCATTTTAGCCGTATACTCGTACAGCTCTATATTGTACAACATAAATCAAACATAGACCAGACATAATATATACACACATATACTTACAAATGGTACATCAGTTTTTGCACTAGTACATGCACAACATATACACATCATACAGACAACTGATCTAATCAGTTTCCACAAAAGGACAGGCAGACACAGGCAGACATACGCGGCCAGACGCAGACATATGCGGCCAGACATACTCACACAGACTTAACTTGTACATCAGTTTCTGCATTAGTACAGGAACAGGAAGACAAAGACAGGCACAGGCAGACAGAGGAATAGGCAGACACAGGCAGGCACAGGCACAGGCAGACACAGGCAGGCATATGCAGACACAGGCAGGAACAGGAACAGGAACAGGAACAGGCACAGGCAGACACAGGAACAGGCACACACAGACGTACGCACGCAGACAGATATACACAAATAAACATACGCCGACAGACACACACAAACATACGCAGACATACGCAGACAGATAGACATACACACATAAATAAGTTTAACTTACGTGATAATGGAAGGTCGCAACTTTGAAGGCACAATATTTCCCGTTGAATAGAACCAATATATTTGATTACGCTCAACGATGTCAATTACAAGGAGCATCCAGTGATCCCTGTAAACAAGTTGTTCACAATAATATACAAAAATCAAACTCTTGGCATATATTTTAATTTGAGTACTTACTTAACATAATAGGGAGCTATGTAAATTTTGGCCTTCAAATCTTTCATCCTTGTAGAAATATCCGTTGTTGCTTGCTGTGATTCATGGCCTAATAGTGAAGTCAGTTCCGGACAAATGAAGCCATATGTTTTGGTGTCACAGATGGTACTCAGATACCTGTTACAATAAACGTACAAGTATATATAAGTATGATGTAAATCATGTCGATTACTTCGAACTAGGATCCGGATTCAATACTCACCCAAGAAAAGTCTGAATGACTTGAAGGGAGAGCTTTCCCATGTTCAAAAGTGTTGTAATGTCGTCCTTTAAAAGGCGTACCTTTCGCTTCGATCCTAGGACATTCTCGGTCAAAAACACATCTGTTACCTGAGTACTGCCCATCATACTAACGACCCTGGACAGTAAGCGTCTTGAATCAACTTTTTGGTGCAAAAGTGTTTTCAAAGTATTGTTTGATCTGGCCACCGACTCATTTGTTTTAATACTTCTACAACTTTCTACATTGTCGTTATTAGGACTCTCAATTGTCTTGCGCTTCTTGCATTTCATGTTCGCGGCGGACTTTTCCCATGTCTCTAACTCACGCTTTTTCTGAGGTTCCTGCAGAAAAAAGGATCATCAGTTGGGTTCCTGCATAAAAAAGGTTCATCTTATTTGTAGTTTCATTCCTTCAAGCAGCGCAAACTGAATTAGATTTTTCGGCCAAACAACAAATGAACCCATTGCATCACCAACAGTAGCAAACTCAGCAGTAGGTATAGGTAATGGTGCGTCATCCATACCTTCCATGATAACGTAAATGCATACTCTTAACGTATCTGCTGCGAGTGGTTGACCGTGACATACTGATGCCTGAGTTGTAGTCTTGAATACCCGTCCAAGTGCCACCTTCTTAAAATCAGTATCTTGCACAGCTAGCTCGCATTCTAAACGCTAACGAATAACAAAAAAGCAGCATTACACACACTCCTTATCAGTACAAATAATCTTATAAACTAATTAGATTTATTTACCTGCTCAGGTAACTCATCAAATAGGTCAGGAATATGATGACTATCAAGCCCACTGTTGCACTTCTTCTCGACCTCAACAACTTTTTCATTATGAGCAGAATAACTGACATTCTCATTACTCCGTTTGTCCGCCATCAGTTCCATGTCTCTATAAACCTCTGCCCTAACCTTTTCTGTGATCTGCTTGGTAAGTTTCTCCAAAAAATCCTCTGAAAGTACTCCCTCACTTTTTCCTGCTTCATGATTCTTCCTCTTGCCAAAGTACTGCCTATGCCCCACTCGACCCCCAACACCTCTTACACGACCGTAATGTTCATCAGTTCCTAGTACCTTTGTTAATTCATCAACATTTCCGCTGGGTACAAATGCTCTTTTCGCAATCATTTCCTTCATCAAATTCTATATGAAAAACGGTTAGCAACAACAATAAACTTCAGGCAGTATCCAAAAGGGTTAGTAACAACAATAAACAACAATAAACTTCAGGCAGTACTCACTATGTCTTCAATTTTCTTTTTAGCCTCCAAATTTAGACATTCTCCATTTTTGCCTACTCTGCCCTCTATCCATAAATCACCTCGTCTTATCTCCGTTACGGTTTCACTAGCTTCTCCCGATGGGTCGTCGTTGCCCTTCTCTTTTTCGCTTTCTTTCTGTTTCAGTTTTTGTTCCAAGATCTGTTTTATTTTCCGGTATCCTCCACGAGACATTCTGTGGGGATACTTGTTCATCATCAGCCTCTCAGCAGCTATCTTACTGACAGCCTGAAAAATAAAGGTCAGTAATAATTAACAATGAGTACTTAATTAAGATAAATTTATATTGTTTCTTTAAAAACTAAAATATATGTACAGTCAATGTTAACTAAGTATACTCACTTGAAATTCTGGTGTCATACGCGACTCTTTAAACCTCTTCCATACCTCATATTTAAGGTAAGGATACTTCTTCAACGGATCAGTCTCAACAGGCAGATTTCGACCTTTATTGGGTTTTCTGTACACGTACAACGAAGTCAACTTTGACTTAAAGTTCGCCCATGTAGTATTTGCAATGCTTAGAACTTGCTTCTTCTTTGACCGTGGAACGTCAAAAATCGTCTACAAGCAAATAGGAAATGGTAAATAATTATCACAGCGGCCAGTCAGTTTTTTTAGGTATTTGTAGAAATATAAGGAGGCAGTTTTTTATAGACTGATCTTACCAAAACATCATCCCAAATCTTCGCCTTCAGATCCTCTCCAACATCCTTCCATGTAGGAATATCAATTGGCACTTTCGCGCTTGCAAGTAGACCAACATAGCTCGTGTACTTAGCACCATTCTTTCCAATTGGCTGACCATCACTATCAAAATCTACTGTCAGCTTCGTACCTTGATCACGTAACACTGTCAAGTGCTTCATAAGCACTACGCTTTTGCTCTTTGTCAACAGCTGAAGTAGCTGAAGTAGATGGTACTGAAGACATGATGACCTGCATCAAAATATATGGTAAGGAATCAGAGGAGGTAGCACAAATAAACATATGCATCAATATATAAGTTAAAAGGAACAGAGAGCATGAAATCTTACATGTTGTGTTATTTATTTTCAATACATTGCCATATATTCTAAATAAAGAAAACATGCAGTAGTGACGAATATTCTGGTTGATGAGAAAATTAAATGATGTGAAAATTCTGGTTGTATTAAGAAAATTAAGGAAACTACATATTGTCTTTATAGATAACATAAAAAACATAAGCACGAGTATTAAAGATTCTAAAGATAAATAGCTAGCTAATCGTCAACAAAAGTCCCTTCTTCATGATCATCTCGTAGATAAAAGTCATCTAAGTCGTCAGTAGGCGTAGAAGGAGGTAATCCAGAAGAAAAAGGAGGCAGTTCGTCATCAACTTCATCCATGACTTCCTTACCCACAAATTTCTTCATACCATGAAGAACAATCGACCACTTTTCATCCGCTGGATCTTTAACATAAAACATTTGTCTTGCCTGATTAGCCATAATGAATGGCTCTGTTGTGTATCCTTCATGTGATAACTCTACCAACGTGAATCCCATCTCATCAACTCGAATACCCCTATTATGATCAACCCACATACATCGAAAAACAGGTATCCTAAACTGAACATAGTCTAGCTCCCAAATTTCTTTAATGACCCCAAAATATGGCTGAGCATCATACGCAGGTCTATTATCTTTAGCACTAGCAACACTCATTGACATAGCCATCAAAGCTACTGCACTATTTTGCATAGTACTTCTATCATCTTGATCCTTAGTATAAAACGAATAACCATTGATGTCATAACCTTGATAAGTTAACACATGCATCCCAGGTCCATGGGATAACCACCTTACCTCGTCAGAAACTTTCTCACAGTCATTTATCAGCTCAACATCTACTTCATTAGTGAACCATTTTAAGAATGACTGATTATGCTCCATTGCTAACCACCTTTCTCCTTTAGTAGGGTTTTCTGCACTTAGAAGGGTTTGATGCTTCTCTAAATATGGATGCACATCGACCATGTGTTGGAGAATATAGAAGTGTGCCTGATCAAGGGTTTCCGGATTAACAGTGAGTGCTTTTTTTCCCAGAGTACCTTGTCCTTCTAATCTTCCTTCATGTCTAGAAGTCGGAATCCCAATAGATGCAACATCAGACATGTAGTCATTGGCAAAATCTAGCGCCTCTTCCGCCACATATCCTTGAATCATACAACCTTCTGGCATGTTTTGATTTCTTACATAGCCGGCTAAGGGCTTCATATATCGCTCAAATGGGTACATGTTTCTTAAAAAGACTGGTCCACAAATCTTAATTTTCCTCACCAAATGTACTACTAGGAGCTGCATTATATCAAAGAAGGAAGGAGGAAAAAACATCTCAAGTTCACACATAGTAGTAACAACATCTCGTTGTAATGTATTCAAGGTATCTGAGTCAACAACTTTGCTAAATATTGCATTGAAAAAATAGCAAAGTCTAGTAATAGCTCCCCGAACAGGATTAGGCAGAACTCCACGAAGCGCTATTGGAAGTAGTTGTTGCATTAAAGTATGACAGTCATGTGATTTCAAACCAACCAGTTTTAACTCTTTCAAAGATACAAGATTTTTTTATGTTGGATGAATAACCTTGCGGTACCTTAACCCCATGCAAGAATTTTCACACACTTCTTTTCTCATTTCGTGACAGAGTAAAACAAGATGGGGGTAAATAGGTTCTTGAACATCTAATTTCTGGTGCTAATTCTGGCCGTATATTTTGAGCAACCATATCTTCTCTAGCTTTGACACCATCCTTAGTTTTACCAGGGATATTAAGAAGTGTGCCAATAATGCTTTCACACACATTTTTCTCCACATGCATGACATCAATACAATGTCTCACGGACAAATGTTTCCAATATGGTAAATCCCAAAATACAGACTTCTTCTTGTATAATGTCTCATTACTTGGCCTTTTATATGGTTTTCCAAAATTATTTTCAATGTTTTTCACTTTTTCATAAACCTCTTTCCCACTTAAAATTTTTGGAGGGTTTCTAAATTCTTATTTCCCATTAAAAGGCTTCGTTTTTTTCCTATAAGGGCGTGAGCGGTGTAGCAATCTTCGGCTACAAAGGTAAACATTCTTTCCTCCATGAACTAAATGATCAGAAATCGTATCCTCCTCACAAATTGGGCATGCTTTAGCCCCTTTCACGGTATAACCAGATAAGTTGCCGTAAGCTGGGAAATCATTAATGGTGCAAAATATCATGGCACGTAGGTTAAAAGTCTCACAGCGATAAGCATCATATACCTCTACCCCTTCATCCCATAATAACTTCAAATCACCGATCAATGGTTCAAGGAAAACATCTATGTCATTTCCAGGTTGCTTAGGCCCCGAAATCAGAAGTGACAACATAAGATATTTACGTTTCATGCATAACCAAGGAGGCAGATTATAAATTGTTTTTGGGCAATTTGTAACGTGAAGCCCCACACTTTGGGCATTTGTCTAAATCCTTATAATTCTTTCTAAACAAAATGCAATCATTACGACATGCATGTATCTTTACATAATCAACTCCCATTGGACAAAATATTTTCTTAGCGTCATAGCTACGCTTAGGCAGTTCATTGCCATCTGGTAAAATCTTACCCAACAACTCAAGCAAACTTGTGAAACTTGTATCACTCCATCCATTTTTCGCCTTTAAACTATACAGTTTTAAAGTTGCAGATAGACGTGTGAAGCTTGAACCAGGGTATAGGGGTTTAACTGCATCATCAAACATCCTATCAAAAATCTCAAGTTCAGTTGGGTCTTCAGTGGATCGTTTCAAATCATTAATAAGATTGTCTACTTGATCGTAATTTTAAGCAAAATCCTCTCCCTCAAAGTCGCTATCATCCTCTAAATTACTACACATAGTAGGCAACACATCCTCCCCATGCCAAATCCACCTTGTATAACTTTTGTCAATACCATTACATAATAGGTGACTTTTCAATTCTACAGCATCAACAAACTCGTTATTCCCACATCTAACACATGGACAAAAAATTTGTTCCACATTCTCTGTAATATTAACAGTATGTTTAACAAATTCTTCCACCCCTGCCCTATATCTAGGATCCAAATGATCTACCAACATCCATTCACGATCCATTCCCAATCTCCGTTTATTTTCTGCAATGGTTTATATGGTTGTAAACTTATTATTCTACAGTTGGGGACAAATAATTCATAGTCCAAGCTCTATACAAGAGAATAATCACTGAAACAAATAAAATCTGGGTATTTCAACAGCCAAACACCATAATCCAGTATATACTCCAACAAAATCTGGGTATTTCAAATTTATACAAGAGAATAATCACTGAAACAAATAAACAATACGACAATTACTAACTAAACAAGATATTACCAAAACCCCCAATTTATTAAGAAACCCTAAATCGATCGGTTTAACCCTAAATTAGCAAAACACCAATGACGAACACGATATTAACAAACAATTCAAAGTTTTAAAGCAATAAACACGGTTGCATACAGTCGATTTAAGCCGTATTAGCAAATCCCCCAATAATTAACACAGTATTGATCGAAACCCCCAATTTTATCATCAAACCCTAAAACATTCTTCAATTATAGCTTCAGGACAAATAAAATTACAAATTTCAGTTAACTAATCAAAATTAATCCTAAAATTAAAACACGAGCAACAAACATACCTAATAATGATGAAGACGGTGATGTTTGATGTTGAAGAACGAAGGATAAATGCTGATGGCCTGGTTAATGAACGAAGCACGGAATTGCGATGAAGATGAGCACAGTATGTTGATGGAGAACGAAGAGGTTCACTGTGATGAAGATGATATCAGATTTAGGGATAAGGCTTGAGAGGGGTTTTGATTCACTGATTGATGAAAATATAAGCTAAGAGTAGTTTTGATATAATACGCGCAAGTAAAAGTAATAAGGTTTGAGTTGACTTAAAAATTTTAAATCCATAGACATGGGATTTATTGGAAATCCGATGTTAATAAACTACTAATGGACATAGGTTTTACAAAACAACCTATGTCTATTAGTACCATCACCAAAGGACATGGGTTGTCACAAACAACCGATGTAAATAGTTCCAGAAGGACATCAGATGTTTAAAAAAAACCGATGTCCATTATTACTACATCGGTTGTTTGAAAAATCCTATTTGCATTGACCGATGTAGTAACGCACTTTTGTAGTAGTGCCTTTTAATTGCGCGTGGACTTCGTTCCGTATTCATTCCTTGGTTCCTTAAGCTATGTAAAAATCCCAAGGGTAGCATTTGGCTCGAAATCGCCTCATTTTCGTATAATTCTGCAAAATAACATAAAAATACGAAAATAGACGAATATAGGGAAATAGCGACAAAAACTCGTAAATAAGCTCTGAAATGCGTGTAAAAATAGTTGTAAAACATCATAAAGTAGACACGCATCAAATTCCCCAAACCAAACCTTGCTTGCCCTCAAGCAAGAATTAGACTCGATCTTAAACCTATGGAACGATTTCAATCTCAGAGAGAAATGCACATGTAAGCCTAAACCAATTTAATGCAAGTCAACAAGGAAATAGTAAATGAATCATGCAAACGAGTTATGAAGTTGTCAAACTTCCAAATCTATCGACAATAGAGACTTTCCTAATGGACTCTCGCGGGTCGCTCGAATCACACAATAGGCACATGGTGAGTGTATGCAAAAGATAGAAAGAAGTGATTTTGTAAAGACACTTACCTAACTTCGACCCATGAGAACATGCCTGCAATCTAACATGAAAATAAACTCTGCAACCGTGCATATACATATTAATCAAGTGACTTTGACACATATTGAGGTAAAGAAAGATATGTGAGGTATGATGGGTGAAAGAGGTTAAGATGTTTTTTTTGGAAAGTGGGGTTAAATAGCCAAGCTAGCAAAAACCGAAATCCAACAACAAAATTTCGAAAATTCCAACACAATGAATGCAAAAACAATCTCACAATACTTGAAAGGAAAGGAATCCCAATTGATTTGATTGAAGTACGGGAGTAAATAGCATGAAAGAAAGTCATTTTCTGGACGACATCAAGTTTCTGTTCCTGAGGTTTGGTCGACCGACCAAGTGGTGTGGACGGTCGACTGACTTGCAGTGATTTTTCGATTTTTTCTTTCTTTTTCTTTCTTTTTATGTTTTTCTCTTTCCTTTTCCTTTTTTCTTTTTCTTTCTTTCTTTCTCTTTCTTTTCTCAAGAGGACTACAAATACCAAAGATGGCTCAAAAAATTCCATTGACCACAAATACTAGCTTGGTTAAGGTGGGCTAAGTATGGGATGTGGTTTTAGGGACAACAAGGCAAATTTAGTTATATAAGGCTTATGGGTAAAATAAGAGAGAGGGGTGATGCGTGTCTACGTACTTTATGATGTTTTACATCTATTTTCACACGCATTTTAAAACTCATTTACGATGTTTTAGCCTTTATTTCCCAACAACTGTCTACTTTCGTATTTTTATGCTCTTTTGCAGAATTATGCGGAAAAGAGGCGATTTCAAGCCAAATCCCACCCTCGGGATTTTGGCATAACCGAAGAAACCAAGGAACGAGGAGGAAACATCACCCAGCGTGCAAACCAAGGGACATAAGACCAATTTAAGAAGAAATCAAGGCTGACACTCAGGAAACACGGTTACTTCCCTTGTCGGTCGACCAACGTACCTGACATCCCAAGCCCAGAATTCAACTTACGAAGACAGAACCTTTTGGACCCCATAACCGGTCGACCGACCAATTACCCTGGTCGGTCGACCGAGGCGCAGTTTCAGAAAGATTTCCGCAAAGCCCACGCGTGATTAGGTTATGAAAGAAGCTCTTTGTTTTCGCCTACTTAAGCCTAATTCATGATTAGGGCTAAGTATCTAAATTCTTAATCCAGTTTTAGTATCAAGTTCTACACATTCAATTAGCATTCAGTTTTAGCATCTAGTTTTAATATCAGTTTCTTTAGTTTTAGTATTGTTCTTAGTATTCACTCAAACAATCGTTCCACGTGGATTCAATAAAGTTCTTACTTCTGCCCTAATTCCGTTTTGCGGTAATTCTCCTTTGATTTCAGTTTCTAATTGTTATTTAATTAGAATTGCTAGTATCCGGTTTAGTGTAGAATCCCGAAACCTTATTGTTTATCGCATGTTTATCGTATTGTTTGCTATGAATTCTGTTTTATCAATTGTTATTATCGTTATTGTTGTAGTTATGAGTAGCTAAACCCATAAGTTAGGATGTAGGTGATTGATTGCGTAGATGGTATAAGATCAGAATCGACCTGTAGCAGACCGTGGTCGACCGACTGGCTAAACTGGTCGGTCGACTGAGGTATTCGGTCGATCGACTGAAATAGTTGGTCGATCGACCGACCTCGCGTACGTTTTCAGACTGCTTTACTTCGTCGACTATAACACCCTATAATGAGACTGAAAGGAGACTTGTAGGATGTTAGTAATGACTTACCCAAGATTGAGAGATACGGGAAGGGCATTGGTTGACATTTTAAGACGGCTAGGTTACTAAGACTGAAAGGTATGTGTCCTAGAATTTAGGAATCACCCTTATTGTTGACACCCAATAATTGTGAGACCTAGGAACTAATAGCATAGGCCGAAAGGAGCTATTAGGTAACATAGACCGCTAGGATTTGTTACATCCCTTACGCGACTGCAATACATGTTGACTTAGACTTTATACCATCGTAGCTTTTATGAACCGACCATCCTAGCATCCTTTTACTATAAGTTTTATTCCTATCTTTATTTTGTTTCATCTTGTTTTTGCTTTATTAGACTTACCATCAAACAAACAACCAAACCCCCAAACTTTGTTACCTTAAGACATCAACCTAAAACAATAAACATTCCCCACCTCCTTGTGGTTCGACCCTTGACTTACTCTATCTAGTTTAAGCTGAGGTAATTATAAATCTTATCTTTGGCACCCTCAACGACGGGTGTCAAGGGGCCTCAAGTGCACGTGTCAAGACTCACAAAACAAGATAGCATACAGGTATATAGCAGTTCATATTCATGTTTATGCATATTGAAGTAACATGTTTCAAGGGGAGTACTTGTAAAACCCCTCGCGGCAGCGGAAAAGTAAACATACAAAACATGCCAAAAATGCGCGGAATTTAAAACTTTTGACATGATAAGAAAACATGCGAGGTGTCTTAACAATATTAAACATGCAGAAGAAATAAAACATAAATAAGTATTAACTACAATATGATGTCAACCAAGCCTGTTTGATGTCACTGTTCTTCAATATGATGCTCAGTTTATTCATGCTAGCATCACAGAAAAGGTTTCTAATCACACTTTCTCATTGACAATGATATATGCCTTTAATGAGGGTGTGGATAGAAGAAAGACCTTGTGGCTTAATTTGCGTCAGATCAACCAGCAGTATAATGGACCCTGGGTGCTAGCAGGTGATTTTAATACTGTTTTGTCACCTGATGAAAGATTAGGTGGACAAACAAAACAAGAAGACATGGATGACTTAGCTTCTTAAACTGTACTCAGGACTGTGACATGACTGATATACCAGCAACATGAGCTTTTTTTACTTGGACTAATAAACGTGAGGCTTCTCAAAGGAAATTTAGTAGGCTTGACAGATTCATGGTGAATCAGGCATGGCTGAATGTCTTCCCTGATATGAAGGCTCACTTCCACCCTGAGGGCCTACTAGATCACAATCCTTGTATTGTTAGCAATAGTGCCATGCATATAACCAGGAAAGCAACATTCAAATACTTCAATATGTGGAGTTTATCCCCTTCTTTCAAGGAGAAGGTCAAACAAGGCTGGGCAAGCACTGTTAATGGCACCAAGATGTTCAGAGTGGTGAAAAAACTGAAGGGTCTTAAATGGCAATTGAAACAGATGAACAAAGAACAATTCTCAGATATAGAGAATAAAGCAATCATGGCTTATCAAGAGTTGGAAAGCATCCAATTACAACTGATGCTGGACAATACCAACCAAGAGCTGATAAACAAGGAAGTGGAGGCTATGCACCATGCCAGAGGGCTGAATGCTGCCAGAACTAGTTTCCTGCAAAAGAAATCTAAAACTCAGTGGCTGGCTGAGGGAGATAGCAACTCTGCTTATTTCCATGGGGTTATCAAACAGAGAAGCATAAGGAATAAAATTTTCCAGATTGAAGACACTACTGGTAGGCTACACAGGTCTGGTGAAGCTATCCAGAATGCTTTTCTTCTGTACTATCAAACTTTGCTAGGCAGTAACAAGCCCACAGATGAGATTAGGGCTGATGTGCTACAAAAAGGTCAATTATACTCTAGTGACCATGCCATGATTTTAAGTACTCCAGTCACAGCTAAGGAAATCAAGGAAGTAGTGTTCTCTATTCCCAAAGACAAAGCCCCAGGGCCTGATGGGTACTCCAGTGGGTTCTTCAGGGATGCATGGGATATTGTGGGGAATGATATTTGTGCAGCAGTGATGGACTTCTTCACTACAGGGCAGCTGCTACATCAAATCAATGCAACAAATATTTCTTTAATTCCTAAATGTGATAGACCCACATCAGTCACACATTTCAGACCCATTGCTTGTTGTAATATGATTTACAAAATCTTTTCCAAATTGCTGTGTAACAGACTTGCTTTGATCCTACCAGACATCATTCTTCCAAACCAGGGAGCTTTCATCAAAGGGAGATCTATAATTGAAAATGTGCTTATCTGCCAAGATATTGTCCAAATGTATGCTCGGAAGAATGTCTCCCCCAGATGCTTGTTTAAAATTGACCTTCAGAAGGCCTATGATAATGTAGAATGGGGTTTTGTGGAGCAGCTACTCAAGGGTATGAACTTCCCTGAACACTTCACTCATCTACTCATGACTTGCATAAGCACTCCTTCATATACACTCTATCTCAATGGCCATACTTTTGGGTATTTTCATGGCAAAAGGGGACTTCGTCAAGGGGATCCCATCTCCCCTCTTCTGTTCACTTTATGCATGGAATACTTTACTAAAATTCTCAACTTTGCTACTGACAGATGGCCTTTCCAGTTCCACCCTCTCTGTAAGGGACTCAAGCTGACTCATTTACTCTTTGCTGATGACTTGCTTATGTTCTGTAAGGGAAATGCTCAATCCATTATGCTGCTCATGAGAGCCTTTAAATCCTTTTCCCAAGCTTCTGGTTTGCAGATGAATACTGGCAAATCTGAATTCTTTTGCAGTGGAATGAAGACAGAATTGATTCATGATATTAAAAGTGTCACTGGGTTTAGAGAGGGTCAAATGCCTTTCAAATATTTGGGGGTACCAATCCAGGGCAGTAGATTAACCAAGACAGAATGCAATAGCCTCATTGAGAAAATTGTGACCAGAATTCGAGGTTTGGGAGCCAAAAAGCTATCATATGCAGGAAGAGTAACTCTTGTTAAATCTGTCCTTACCACACTCCATTCCTACTGGGCAATGATGTTTATTATCCCCAAAGGTGTGATAGGCAGAATAGAAGCCATCTGCAGGAACTACTTCTGGGATGGCAATACTGAATTCCAAAGAGTCCCATTGGTAGCATGGGATAAGGTTGCCTCTCCTATGGATGAAGGGGGACTGGGTATCAAGAAAGCAGATGTCTGGAACGTAGCTTCTGTGGGAAAATTAGTGAGTTGGATCTATTGTGTGGATCAAATGGATTCACCATACCTACCTGAAAAATGGAGACTGGCATAATTATGAGCCCCTCAAACTTCCCCATGGCACTGGAAAAATATATGCAAGGTGAAAAATAAACTCAGGGATGGCTTCTGCAATGGATGTTGGTCTGCTGATCCTAAGGGCTACACCATTAAGAGTGGATACCAATGGCTGAGAACGTCCAGACCTCAATTCCCTTGGGCTGCTCTTATTTGGAATTCATGGAACATACCTAAACACTCTATCACTACATGGCTTACTGGTCATACTGCCCTGAATACAAAACAGAAACTACATAAGTTTGGATGTAGTACTGATGATCTGTGTACTATGTGCCAAAGTGCCACAGAAACCGTAGATCATATCTTCAATAACTGCATCTACAGTTGCAAAGTCAGAGAACACATAGCAACATGGCTGGGGAAGGACATGCCTTCTGTTCAGATCATGATATCAGCAACAACTCAAACAGTCCAATGGAAATGCTTTGCAGTCCTTATCAATGCTTATCACTATAATATTTGGCACCAAAGGAATAAGGCATGGATTGATGGAACCCTTCTTAAACCAGAAAAATTGGCTACACAGATTGAACATGAAGTTAAGAATAGATTAAATGTCATTGCAGGAAAGAAGATAGATAGAGTCCTTTGGGTCTAGTCTGTTGTTTTTCTTTCTATGTTGCCCTATGTCTGATATGCTGCTGAGACTTGATGTCTTGGTTCATGGTTATATCTTGTATCTATCTTTTTGATATATAATATACTCACATTTACACCAAAAAAAAAGTATTAACTACAAAACAAGGCAGCCCGGGATAGCATATCCCTACAGGCACAAAATACTGAAATCATAAGTCTAAGGTCTAGCTACAGGATAAAGGTAGGTCATCGATGATTGGATCATCGCTCGCTAGCCTCAACGTAACCCCTGCAAACAGCCTCATGTACCTACACACACAACATGTGCGCCACAGTCAGTGGGGAGTGACTAGAGTCCTCCTAGCCACCTATTGTCAATAACACATAACACATAAGGCATCCAACATACTCCAACGAACATTTATAACATGCGAAGCATTTGTATCAACATCAATATTCATATCAACATGCATCACTTATGCAAAGGCTCTCAACTAACTTCGGAAACTATTTGAAATGAGAGCTTGTCTCCCTTCCGGTTGCCCGGCCGGGGGGTCTTTCACTCCAAACCATTTACGAAACCAGACTATGAGTCGTCCAATACCTTGGACGAACACCACTAAGATAACCAAGTATCATGCATTCATATACACAAACTAACAACCACTTACATCAACAAGATATAGGTCACCAAGTGACTCGACTCCAACAACTATAGGTCAACCAAGTGACTCTACAAACAAGAGATAGGTCACCAAGTGACTCGACTCCACTAACAAAGAGATAGGTCAACAATTGACTCGACTCTAACTAGATTGGTCAACAATTGACTCGACTACACTACTATGAGCAGGCTGACAATCGACTCGTCTATATACTACGACATCTCCAATCTCAGACTATACAACCCCCTGGTAGGACGACATCAAATGACTGTCCGAGTCTAAACCTGGCCAGACTCTCGGAGCGCAAACAGATTACGATCCCCGATTCGACAAGTGCAACAAGGCACCCCCAAGACCCGAACTATCTAGGAACGAGATATGCGCGAAGGCGGGCAGACAATCTAAGACCTGACCGTGAGGACCAAGTCACTACGGCCAACCAGCTACACGATGCAATCAGGTGAGAAATCGAGTACTACAGCAGCGCACAACAGGTTTACACAACTCAAACTCGATTGACAAACATTATATATATAATTTATTTCTAAACATCCAATCAACACTTAGCCAACTTCGAAAACTAATTTGAGGCGAGAGCCGATTTTCCTTCCGGTTGCCCGGCCGGGGGGTCTTTCTCCTCAATTCCATTTCCGAACCCAATATAAGTGCCGCCCAATTTTTGGGATTTCAAACAAGCATACAATTCATATTATATAATGTATATTCGTTACGGAAATCATTACGTATATAAAATAACAAAAGAACCGTAAATTAAATATATAGTTCATTCGGAAAAGAGAAACAAGAACTAATTTAACATTTCATATTATATCCTCATATTTTCTATATAAAATTAACATGTGAGAAATTAATATAACAAGTCATATTTTAATTATTCGGGAAACCGATTAACTAATTAATCATTTAGACATGCTTCTTAAAATAAAACCGTAACCCATTACTAATTCGTAACGATTTCTAACGTATTATATTTAAACGTAAATAAGCTAGCAAGCACGTATGTAAATTAATTAATTCAAGCAGACTAGCAAGCACGTACGTAAAATAATAATAATAATAATAATAATAATAATAATAATAACAAAATAACTAATCCTAATAATCCAAGGATAACTAACTAGACTGAAAAACCCTAATGGTAGGCGACTGAAAGGCGACTCCATCTTCTTGCCCTAGCTTTGATCTTCTATGTGTCATGGCTAGGAATTCAGCACAAAAAACAAAATCTAAACAGAATTCAGCACAGAAAAATAGGACTAAGATAAAGCAACGAGAATTTTTACAGAGAGTTTTGAGTACCATGAAAAAACCAGATGAAACAGGACAAGGAAGGCACCCAGGACCGGATGAGAATGACGTTTTACGTACAAAACCAATGCATGAAGTGCATCCTATCCCGGGGTTGAGTTTTGATGATGAAGAGATTGAAGTAAACAATACTCAGGAGCCTATTCATGAACCAGGTAATATGCCTTTGCATCTTAATGCTCAGGGTGATGACAATGATGATGTAATACCACAGATGCTCCAATTTACACATGAGGATATTCAGGAGGAAGTTTCATATTGGAATCATGCAGTTTATTGCTTCGTTTTGGGGGCAAACCCTCCATGGGAGGTTTTGAATGGATTTATTCGACGCATATGGGGTAAACATGGAATTGATAAAGTGTCGTTCATGCCTAATGGCATATTCCTGGTACGGTTTAAGGATGTTAGTGAGAAAGATTTGGTTCTAAACTCTGGCTATTATATGTTTGACAATAAGCCACTCATTGTCAAGCCATGGTGTGAGAATGTGGATCTGCTGAAAGCTGATGTGAAATTGGTGCCAGCTTGGGTGCGACTCCATGGCCTATCTCTCAAATATTGGGGCAAATGCCTCCCTATGGTAGCAGGGCTTGTAGGGAAGTACATCAAATCTGATCATGCTACTTCAGAGAAAACTAGGCTGGGGTTTGCCAGGACTATGGTAGAACTACCTGTGGGAAAACAGTATCCTAATGAAATTCAGTTCAAAGATGAGAATGGCATTGTCCAAAGAGTGAAGGTGGACTACGAATGGAAACCTACTAGCTGTTCGGTATGCAAAGGATTAGGTCATGAGACAGTCCAATGTAGAAAAGGTAAAAACACAAGCAGACATGCTCACAAAACACCTAAGGCATGGAAAACTGTTCAAGCAGTGCCTATACCCAACATGAGACTGCTGTTGACTGCTCCAGACCAGGCCAATCAGGTGCAGGTTAATCAGGAAGTGGCACAGAATGACTCTGCACATAGTACAGCCCTTGAACAGGGTGAAATACCTGATGTACCTGCTATACAGACTCAGGAGGACAACCAGAACTGCAATATTCCAAATTTAGAGCAGGGTGAGATACCTCCAATACCATATCAGAATGAGACTGCTCAGGAGTCTGCAGAACACTCAGGGGTGAGCAGGGAGGATACACAGGTGAGAAATGGTCATAAGGTAATCCCTCCCAATGTGCCTCATGAATAGCATAGGATTTTGGAATGTTCGTGGGCTCAACAGTGTAAATAAACAGAATATAGTTAGAGACTTTCTTAAGAAAAAGGATGTTGGTTTATTTGGGTTACTTGAAACCAAAGTAAATGGGGCTAACCTAAGGAATATTGCTACTTCTATGATCAATGGATGGTGCATTACCACAAACTGTCACCTTCATCCAGGGGGTAGAGTTTGGTTAATGTGGAAAGCAAGTATGTTTGATGTCTCTGTGCTACAGTATCATCCACAGTGTATTCATGCTAAGGTTACAGTTAAAGTGACCAATAAGGAATTTCTCCTAACAATGGTCTATGCTTTTAATGAGGGGGACAAAAGAAAGGAGCTATGGGACACTCTGCTGCAAGTAGCTGCTGGATGTACTTTACCTTGGGCTGTAGCAGGAGATTTCAACATTGTTTTGGATCCTTCTGAGAGGTTGGGAGGCAGTACGAAGAAGGAGGAGATGGAAGAGTTCCTGCATTGCATTAATGCTTGTAATATGGTTGATATACCAGCTACTGGTTCATACTATACCTGGAATAATAAGAGGGAACCAGGACAAAGGCGTTTCAGCAGACTAGATAGGTTCATGGGCAACTCTCAGTGGATGACCTGCTATCCTAATCTAGTGGCACATTTCCACACTGAAGGGCTCATGGACCATACTCCATGTGTTGTTAATGATATTCAGATGGGCCAGACCAAGAAGGTTAATTTCAAATATTATAACATGTGGAGCAACTCCTCAAATTTCCTTAAAACTGTAAAAGAGACCTGGGAGCATCCTTATTATGGCACAAAGATGTTTCGTGTTGTTAAAAAACTTAAACTTTTGAAGGGGCCTTTGAAAGCTCTCAATAAGGACTGTTTTGCTGACATAGAAAACAAAGCAGCCCAAGTTATCAGGGAGTTAGAACAGCTGCAGGAAGCAATTAGTAAGGATGTAACTAATGCCAGGCTTCTGACTGAGGAAATTGCATTACTTAATGAAGCTAGATACCTTACAAGAGCAAGGGACAGTTTTCTCTATCAAAAAGCAAAGACTAAATGGCTGGAGGAGGGAGACAACAATACTGCATATTTCCAAAGAAGTATCAGGCAGAGGCACATTCAGAATAAGGTGGTGCAAATAACTGATCTTCAGGGGTTGCAATGCACTGATCAGGCTGCTATACAAGCTGCCTTCCTTAAATATTATCAGTCCCTCTTAGGGAGTACTGCAGCCACTGAGCAAGTGCAACCTGTTGTTATGGCAACTGGAGTTGTTTGTACTGAGAACCACTGTACTATTCTGAATAGGCCAGTCACTTCTCAAGAAATCAAAGAAGCCATATTCTCTATACCAAATACAAAGGCCCCTGGGCCTGATGGATACAGCAGTCACTTCTTCAAAGAGTCTTGGCCTGTCATTGGGTCTGATGTTTGTGAAGCAGTTAATGATTTCTTCAGATCTGGTCAGTTGCTACAACAGGTGAATGCTACTACTATCACTCTGATACCTAAATGTGAGAGGCCATCTTCAGTGACTCAATTTAGACCTATTGCTTGTTGCAATGTCTTGTACAAAGCCATATCAAAAATCATGTGCACCAGACTTGCCCTGGTTCTTCCTGATCTTATACAAGAGAACCAAGGAGCTTTCATAAAAGGAAGGTCAATCATTGAAAATGTGCTCATTTGTCAGGACCTGATCCATATGTATTCTAGACAGAATGTGTCACCCAGATGTCTGTTTAAAATTGACCTACAGAAGGCCTATGACACCATTGAGTGGGACTTTGTTGAACAGCTCTTACATGGCTTTAGAATCCCTACTCACTTCATTAAGCTGCTCATGGCTTGTATCACATCCCCAACTTTCTCTTTATCTTTGAATGGCAGTATGTTTGGATATTTTAAAGGAAAAAGAGGGCTCAGACAGGGGGATCCAATCTCTCCTCTAATCTTTACCATGTGTATGGAGTATCTTTCAAGGCTTCTCAAATATGCTACTAATAAGGAACCTTTCCAGTATCATCCTCTGTGCAAAAATTTAAAGCTCACACACCTTATGTTTGCGGATGACCTTCTAATGTTTTGTAAAGGGAATGCTCAATCCATCATTCTGCTCATGAGGGCTTTTAATTCCTTCTCAGCAGCCTCTGGGCTAAAACTGAATACCACCAAGTCTGATATATACTTTAATGGTATGGCTGATGACTTGAAGGCTGACATCCAAAGGGTTACAGGCTTTAGAGAAGGGAATTTTCCCTTCAGATACTTGGGAGTGCCCATTCAAGCTGGTAAGATTAGTAAGCAGGACTGTCACAAACTCACTGAGAAGATAGTCAACAGAATAAGGGGTCTTGGTGCCAAAAAACTCTCATATGCCGGAAGGCTCACCCTTATTAATTCTGTTCTTAACACCTTACATTGCTACTGGGCCTCCATCTTCGTGATTCCCAAGAGCATAATCAAAAGAATTGAGGCCATATGTAGGAACTTCCTATGGGATGGCAGTAGTGAATATCATAGAGTTCCTATGGTAGCTTGGGATACAGTCACAAAGCCAAAAGAAGAAGGAGGTCTGGGAATCAGAAGAGTGGCTGAGTGGAATTATGCATCTGTAGGCAAGCTTGTCAACTGGATTTATTGCAAATCTGATAAGCTTTGGATTCGATGGGTTCACCAACTATATCTAAAGGAGCAGCCTTGGGACACTTATCAGCCCCCTCCTGATACCCCTTGGTCTTGGAAGAGCATTTGTAAAGTAAAAGCAGCCCTGAGAACTGGTTACGCTAATGATATCTGGTCCTCTAGCCCTCATGGTTACACAGTCAAGCAAGGATACACTTGGTTAGTCCCATCTGGTGCCAAACTGAACTGGACAAAAATCTGCTGGAATAATTGGAATATACCAAAGCATGGGGTCATCACTTGGCTTACCTTTACAAATGGTTTAAACCTGAAAGTGAAGCTCTTCAGCCATGGGTGCTGCAGTGATGATTTGTGTTGTGCTTGTGGTGCTGCTGCAGAAACCAGAGACCACCTTTTCATCTACTGTCCTTATAGTTGCAAAGTCAGAGAAGCTGTTGAGACAATGTTGCAGATCAAGTTGCCTTCTGAAAGTATCATGATGCAAGGAAGCTCTGGGGATCCAAATTGGCAGAAGTTGGCACTACTTATGGCTGCTCTATACTACCACATTTGGATCCAAAGAAATAATGCCCGAGTCAATGGACTTATTGTCAAGCCTGAGGTGCTAGCTGCTCTAATCAGGAAGGATGTTGAGGCCAGAATTAAATTCAAGGAGAAGTAGCTCAGATGATGGTTATGTGTTAAGGAGGCTGGAATGTTGTTTTTGTCTAACAATGGTGTTTGATGTGTTTCTTTTGGAAGTGCTATTGGGATTCGAACCCGAGCACACTTGCTTGTAACATAAGGTTTTTTAACCTTTTTTGATATATATATTCTCACATTTTATCAAAAAAAAAAAAATAATAATAATAATAGTACGTACAGTAGTATGCATACCCTAGTAGTAAATATTAGTTAAATGTAGTAACAGCAGCTAGATAGTAATAAAGTAGAATGATTACACATAGTAGCTCGTATACAATTTAATTAACAATTACTTGGAACAATGTGGTATCCACGATTATAGCATACCAACAATAATTAATTAACCTCACACCCAGCAGCATTAGTAGAACTTTGTAGCCATAGAACAGACGACAATTACAATGCATTAACAGACACACTAATTAGCGGCAGAACAATAGAATAGCGGCAGAACATTAGAATAGCGGCAGAACAGTAACATTAGGAGTAATAGTTCACCAATTTGGCACTAACGATAGCAACTACTACGCAATGACTAACACCCACACTATCGATAACGACAGCAGTACAGCCACAGTAAGAGATGAATGACATGAAAATGTGACGGATACTAATTACCCACCAACTATTAAACATAAAACCCACATCAATAACAACAAGAATTCACATGTCCAATTAATTTAGGACAAAGGCCGAGTTTTCTCATTATCGTCACCTTATAGCTTCACAAATCACCAAAAATCGCTTCCAAACTACTCCAATCAACCAAGCCCGCAACTAGAAACATCAACAAAAACGTAAGTCTCGAAAAACGTGCACTAAAAGCCATGTCCATCAGGTAAGATGGAAGTAACCTAGAAATATGGAGGGCAGTGAGAGGAAGAAATAGGCGTGAAAATCGTCTCAATCGGATAAGTAACGAAGGTTTTATTTGAGTTTAAAGATTGAAGGTGAAATTTATACAAATGGAGATTGTGTTTATGTTATGAAATCTGAAAAATGAAATGAAGAAAAGAGGAAGAGGATGCTAGAGTTTGGGTTTTTGTGAGGGAAGATGAGGGAATGAACCCAATTACAAGTTAGGCCCATGAGACGAGTTTTAAGATGATCTAGGCTAGATTTACCGACTTAGGGTCACTATAAACTTGACGACATAAATATTTTCGGGCCATAAAAATTAAATTGCTAAGACATAATTTACGAAATTAAATAAAATCTCATTTAAAACTCTTTTAAAATATCTCCACATAAATGAATTAGTTATTTAAATCCCGAAATTTTAGGATGTTACTGATACGAGTTCTTGAGCAAAGAAATCGTCCGCGGAAGCTTTCTTGGAAATCTTGAGAACAATCTTGAATGAATTAATAAAATAGGCCAAGTATGGAACGATCTTGAAACAATCTTGAAATATTGAACGATGGATGATGAATGATGGCCGTTTATGGTGGTGGTGGTCGTCGTGAATGATGGTGGTGAATGGTCCGTCGGTGGTGATGGTGTTTGTAGTTATGACGGTCTTGAGGTGAATCCACAAGGTAGAAGGATATTTGTTTGCCCTAGACCTATAGGATAAACAATGGTGAATTACTCCCTAGACCTATAGTTTGTAATTCGTGCTAATATTTGAAACGCGACAAATACTAACGGTTCGGATCAACACTCGATGAGTCCTTGAGATTTCTTTAAGAATGCCTTAAAAAGAAAACTTGTGAATTTTTATTGATTGAATATTTGACTGACTAACAAAAGAGAACAATGAGCCCTATATATACTAAGGCACACGTCCCAAAGCTAGGCCAAAAGAGCCTCGAATCCTCCTCGAAATAGAAGTCCTAATTTCTATCCTAATGGATTAAATATAATCCTTATTAAAATTAAACTATATCTTAGGAATTAAAAGAATTAAATAACTAATCCTAATAACCCTAGGATAACTAACTAATAAGATAGTAATTAGTTTGTAACAACCTTGTAACAAACTCATAACTACCTTAACAAACAAAATAGCAAACTATAACAAACTCTTATAACAACCTATAACTAACTTAATAAAAATAACATAATAATTAAAGATACTCCAAAATCTATATGGAGCCCATGATTTTCGTGACCCATGAGCAGCCACACGGTCCTTGGGATCCGTGCCCAAACGCATGACCATGACCTTCACACGGTGGTCCGTCCACCTAGCCCTCGTTTGTCGTGCTTTGCTCTTCATTATTATTTCGTTAACCCATGGTTGTAAAACCCAACGAATCTTTACTAGGAAATATACTAGCCATATGATAATTAATGATAAAATAGCTAACATAAATTGCCTTATTGATCTTTGATCATAGAGACGATTTGATACCCTATCAATAATCGGATCAGTTGAAGTACTACTCACATTCCTAAACAACTGGTTATGAATTAAAACCAAAAATAAGCTCTAAAACTCAGAAAATGAAGTAGTTTGCCAAAGGGTCAAGTCAAGTCTCAAGAAAAGCAAAAAGGTTGACAAAAACTCGTGGATATGCATACGATTCTATCACTAAACATGTTAACAAGCAAGGCACAGGCATAAACATACGAAAATACAAAGTCATCATTGAAATACTATCGTTCCGACTCGACCTATATGCGAAAGTAAACGTGCAATTTTTTTTTAAAATCTTTGAATTTTTCTATTTTTTTGGATTTTCTTTTTGTATATGCAAGGAAAATATGAAAGATACGATGCAAGACAGAAATGCAATAAACGTGTAACAAAATGCAGTAAAACAAATGAATGTGACACAAAACCATTCCCCAAACCAAACCGCAGAATGTCCCCATTGTGCAATTGTGGGGAATAATCATGTATTCACCCTAAAATTTCCAGGATTATAACGAAAATTACAAATGCGAATATAGTCATAAGATGAAAAAACATGAACGAGAGAATACAACCTTAGGTCCTTTGCGTGAATGGCCTAAGAACAGGATTTAATGGAAATTCCTCCTATAACTTACACCCAAGACTCGTCCGAGATGATGCCGCGTGTGCTAGAAAAGCTCTCCAATTGCCTTGCAATATGGGGAGAGTTATTGTGAGTTTTAAGATGTGAGATCTAGGTTTTGGGAAAAGACAGTTCTCAAAACCCTAGTTTTTCTTGAGGTGTAAAATACCAATAAGTATGAGTCGTCTCACAAAAAGAGAGTCCCTCTCTATTTGTAATACTCGGCTGAATTAGGGTTAGGGTTAGAGTGAGTTTTCCTCTCTTACCTTATTCTAATACGTGATTCGACCCTAATTGCTAAAATATAATTCGCGGGATTTAATTATAAATCGTATACACGTTATCAGATATTAATGTAGTCGATGCATTAATAATGGTCTGATAAAAATTACGATATTGTATAATTAGCTAAATTAATATAACTGCTTATATTAATACACGAATTCAATATTTAATTAAATAAAACTGTTTATATTTAATTTACGAATTAATCATGTAATCTGTATTAGCTAACCTTATTTAATCCGTATTAAATAATTATCTCAACATCTCATTGACTAATTTAATAGTCAATACCTCTGACCAACTATTTAGTCGTATTCAGCATAAATGTGACTGTATTTTCATACCTTCACATCTCTCAAACGTGTCCTATAGGTGTGACGTATAGAGACCAGTTGATCACCGTCATCCGTATGACAATAACGTCAAACTTATCTAGCAAGCCAACCGTTATTGATAAACGTTGATCAACTGATAATAATACCAAAGTATGCCCTTGTGATCCTTTAACAGATTTAATAAGTCATTGTACTAACTGTCAAGGACACCAGCCCCAACAATCTCCCACTTCTCCGTATAAGTGTATGTGCAATGACGTTATCACACTACGTGTGGAGGACACCAGCTCCAACAAACTCCACTTGTCCGTACAAGTGAAGGTGCGATAACCGATTCTCATATCCTTTTAAAATTTCTCCCACTCAATGTAAAACAATTTGCAAATCCGTATTCGCAAAGGACGTATTCTACAATCGATCTGTATCAAGAGTGGTTTCCCCGACTAGAGAGTAACTTAACTGATAAAACGAATCTGTATTCGAGCATGGCCATGCATTTCAGTTACTACTCCTCGAGTGGCCCTGAGAAAAGATAAAATCCTGATAAGGGTTTGGATATTTCCCTCAACTCGAATCCTGCAGATGTAAGCGCAGCATGAAATAACCCAGAAAAAATCCTCCTGGCCCCTGTTACGGAAGACCGTGGGAAAGAAACCAAAGTTACCCAAAATCTGTCTTAATCTCAAGAGACAGTTGAAAGTCAAAAGACTCGACTCTAAGGAACACTATGGAGGTCCTATGCACGACCTTGCACCCAATGTTATAAAACATTTACGACTCCATAACGTTGTTACGGGGTGTCCTACGAGATATCCGTATAACTCGCCTTTGTGATTGGTCAGTCAACTGTTTGACTTATGGCTCGTTGAACCCACCATCAACCAACGTCACAAAATGATTACCTGAGTTATCAGCTCAAATGGGTAATCAAGGACCAAAAACGATGTAATGTTAATCAGGTCACTTTGTGGTGTTCAAAATTGGTGTACAATTCCACATGAAAAACAAAACATAAAATATCATAACAATGAGGTTGTAATAGAGTACACAAGAAAATGAATTATAACATGAATTCATAAAAGAGTACTACAACTCAGGAACACGTGCCCTTCATGCTTATCACGTCGTAATGCTTTACTGAGAGGATCAGTTATGTTGTCATCTGTAGCGATCTTATCAATAAATATCTCCTTTTGCTCCACGTAATCTCTGATTAGATGAGCTTTCCGTTGTACATGTCTAGACTTGTTACTAGACTAAGGCTCCTTAGCTTGGATGATGGCACCTTTATTGTCACAATAAACGCTGATCGGGTCATTCGAACTAGGCACTACTGATAGTCCTTGTAAGAATTGACGCATCCATATTGCTTCCTTAGCTGCTTCCGAAGCGGCATAGTACTCAAACTCAGTTGTAGAATCTGCTATAACACTTTGTTTAGAACTTTTCCTGCTGACAGCAGCGCCATTAAGAGTAAAAACGAATCCAGACTGAGATTTTGAGTCGTCTCGATCCGTTTGGAAGCTAGCATCTGCTTAACCAGTGGCGCAGAGCGTCGTGTCGCCTCCATAAGTCAATCCCCAATCTTTAGTCCTCCGTAGGTACTTAAGAATGTTTTTCACGGCCATCCAGTGTTGTTCACCTGGATGTGCTTGGAATCGACTTGTCATACTCAATGCATATGCAATGTCTGGACGTGTGCATATCATGGCATACATGATCGATCCAATATCCGAAGCGTAAGGAATCCGACTCATGCGCTCTTTCTCTTCCAATGTCTTAGCTTCTTGAGACTTGCTCAAGTGAAGCCCAATAGCCATAGTAAGGAACCCTTTCTTGTAGTTCGTCATGCTGAATCTCTCTAGAATCATATCTATATAAGACTCCTGACTGAGAGACAACATCCCTCGTGATCTATCCCTGTAGATACGGATTCCCAAAATTCTTTGTGCCTCTCCCAGATCTTTCATCTGGAAATGGTTTTTCAACCACGCTTTAACCGAAGATAGGAAAGGTATGTCATTCCCAATCAGGAGTATGTCATCGACATACAATACCAGGAAGAAAATCTTGCTCCCGCTCGAATTGATATAGAGACATGGTTCCTCGATTGATCGAATGAAACCAATCTCTTTTATCACTTGGTCGAAGCGGTGATTCCAACTCCGTGATTGCTTGCTTAAGTCCATAGATGGAACGCTTAAGCTTGCAAACCTTCTTAGGATGTTCAGGATCAATAAAACCCTCGGGCTGTACCATGTACAACTCTTCCTCCAAATAACCGTTTAAGAAGGCGATTTTAACATCCATCTGTCAGATTTCATGGTCATGAAATGCGGCTATCGCTAAGATAATCCGAATGGAACGTAGCATGACTACGGGTGCAAAGATTTCATCGTAGTGCAAGCCTGGAACTTTGGTGAAACCTTTAGCAATTAGTCGTGCCTTGTGAATATCTTCTTGTCCTTCCACGACATGCTTTATCTTGTAAAGCCATTTGCATTGAAGGGGGCGTACCTTTGCAGATAGGTCCACAAGATCCCACACGTTGTTCTCATACATGGAGTACATCTCGGATTGCATGGCTTCTAGCCATAGCTTTGAGTCGGAACTAGTCATGGCACCTTTATAGGTTGTGGGTTCATTACCCTCTAGGATTAAGATGTCATCTATGTCATGTTCCTCGACCATACCAATGTATCTGTCCGGAGGAATAGAGACTCTTCCCGACCTCCTAGGTTCCTTCGGAATATCTACCGCAACCGAGGTTGTAGGAACTGTTTCCTCCAATGGTTGCTCGGTAGTTGGTTCGTGAATCTCCGATAGATCGAAGGTTCTATTACTCGACTTGTTCTCGAGAAATTATTTCTCTAAGAACGTCGCACTAGCCGCAACAAAAACACGTTGTTCGGTTGGCGAGTAGAAGAAATGGCCAAAAGTTCCTTTTGGATAACCTTTGAAGTATGTCTTGACCGATCGCGGGCCGAGCTTGTACTCGTGTCTCCATTTGACATAAGCTTCGCAGCCCGAAACCCGAATAAAGGACAAGTTAGGGACCGTTCCCTTCCATAACTCGTATGGAGTCTTGTCAACAGCTTTAGACGGACTTCGGTTAAGTATTAGAGCGGTTGACAAAAGAGCATAGTCCCACAATGAATCAGGCACAACGGTGTGACTCATCTTGGATCGAACCATATCAAGTAGAGTTTGATTTCTCCGTTCGGACACACCATATAATTGTGGCGTTCCAGGTGGAGTCAACTGTGGAACGATGCCACAGTCTTTAAGGTGTTGATCAAACTCATGAGAAAGATACTCGCCACCACGATCGGATCGTAGTGTTTTAATCTTTCTACCTAGTTGGTTCTGTACCCGATTCTGGTATTCTTTGAACTTGTCAAAGGATTCACTTTTATGTTTCATTAAGTAGACATAGCCATATCTACTCAAATCATTCGTGAAAGTGATGAAATACTTCTAGTCTTCTCGTGCGTCGATCGACATAGGGCCACATACATCCGTATGTATGAGTCCTAATAGGTCGGCAGCGCGCATTCCAACACCTTTGAAGGAAATACGAGTCATCTTACCGATGAGACATGATTCACACGTGCCATATGATTCGAAATCAAAGGCCGAGATAGCTCCATTCTGTATGAGCTGTTTTACGCGTTTCTCATTTATATGTCCGATACGACAGTGCCATAGGTAAGTTTGATCTTTGTCACAAACCTTTAACTTCTTGTTATTCACGTGTAATATTTCGGTGGTTTGATCTAAAACATAAATTACATTCATGGAAATTGCCTTGCCATAAATCATATTGTGTAACGAGAAAATACAGCTATTATTCTCTATTACAAATGAAAAACCAAGTTTGTCAAGCGCAGAAACAGAAATAATGTTTTTGGATAAACAAGGAACATAATAACAGTTATACAAAGATAACTCGAATCCACTAGGAAGCTGGATCACGTATGTTCCCCTCGAGACTGCAGCAACTCGTGCTCCATTCCCGACACGCAGGTCAACCTCACCCTTTATGAGGGGCTCTTGGTTTCGGAGGCCCTGCACATGATTACACAGATGAGAACCACAACCAGTATCTAGTACTCAAGTTCCGTAACTTGCATGGTTAATGTCAATCATGTGAATAAAAGAAGAAGAAGACATACCAACAAGAGTAACGCGGCGTGCCTTAATGTCCTCACGATACACGGGGCACATGCGCCTCCAATGCCCAGTCTTGTGGCAATGGTGGCATTCCATGCTTGTATCCTTGCTCTTTATCTTACCCTGTAAGTTGCTCGACTCACCGGGCCCAGTCTTAGCAAATCCCGACTTCTTGAACTTAGGCTTACTTACCGCTAGGTCGCCTTGAGCTTTCGCTTTCCCTTTACCTTTGCCTTTACTGGAGATCATGAGAACATCCTGCTTCACGCTCCCACTTAATTTCAGATCCTTCTCGGTCTGTACGAGAAGGGAGTGGAGCTCATGAGGAGTCTTCTTCATGTCGTTCATGTAATAGTTGGCCCTAAAGAGGGCGAACCCATCATGAAGCGAATGAAGCATTCGATCAACGATAATGTTCTCACTGATCTTGCAGTTCAAGGCCTCCAGTTTCTCGATATTCTCAATCATGTTGAGAATACGTGGGCTAACAGCTTGGCCCTTCTGGAGTTTTGCTTCAAAGAAGCGATAGGTATGCTCATATGAAATGATTCTCGGAGCTTTCGAGAATTCGTTTGTGATCGTGGTGAAAATCTTGTTTGCACCATGGGAAATGAAGCGTCTTTGCAAATTGGATTCCATTGCATAGATAAGTACGTTCTTTATCGCACCCGCTTCCATGATGAAGTCGCTATGAGCGCGAACTTCGTTAGCTCTAGCCCTAGTTCCTGGGTGTGCCGGAATACGCTCAGTCAAGTACTTGAGCTTTCCGTCAGCAATGGCAGCATTCCGTAATGTCGCCTCCCAGTCAGAGAAGTTTGACCCATCATTCCTCAGTCTAGTAGACTGATTCATGGAGTCCATGAAGGCTTTAAGCCAGGATTCTCGTGCTAGCTTGGCACTTGGCATTGGGTCATCACCAGCCATTTGTTATTTAGCAGTTTAAATTTGATCGTGTTCTACACTGAAAAGAAGATAAAACAAAACGATATAAGCAACTCGTCGTTGTGATTTAAGTCTATTTTAAACTGAATTTAAACTCGTAGACTCATGCATTTATATAATTGATCTCCCTCAAGAATTATATAAACGATCCCAAGACTCAATTTCCGTAAATTGATAAGCCAACTGCTTGGCTAGTTCTACCGTTAGAACTCTTGGTCGATAGATTTCCGTAAATCTCATCTTTTAGTCCATCATAGTCGCTAGATAGTATCTAGTGACCACAACGTTGAGATAAAATAAATCATCTGTTCCCACTTACCCGACGTAGAAGCGGTCATATTATGTCTACCGACGAAGAAGGGATACATGGGAGTCTGATTTATAAAGACTAGTCTCAATTTTTGGTTATACGAGGAAGACCCCATCAACTTGTTTTTATTCATTTTAAGTGAACTAAAATCTAGCATTATCGCGAATGAATGAAAATAAGTGATGGCTTAACATGTGACAAGTGACATTTGTATGTCATCGAAAACGAACGCGTAACCTCTACATGAGTCAGCTTTCAGGCATGTTATAGGTGGTTTGGTTCTAGGCGGAATATGATGCAAACTATTATCGATGAAAGCATAAAAGAAAGCAATAAATGTAAATAAAAATCCTAGTGTGGCCTATCCTACCAAAATAAACATAAAAACAACTTGGAATCTACCATTAGACCCGAGAAGCTTGTCTTGATGTTCCATCTTGGTCTTTGCAGCGGGAGTGAGCATCCGGTCTCCGTCTTTGGTCGTCACAAAATTACTAATTTAAATTACAAATATAAACCTATTTACATTCTAATTTAAATACAAAAGTAATTACAAGGGAAAAACAAAAACGGAGATGCGAGATCTCAAAATTACAAACAAGACTATGTTCCATCATTACGGAAACATAATCCACTAAGGCCACACTAAGTTACAACCGTTTGCAAAAATTAAATACGTTATAAAAAGCATTCAATAGCGTTCACAAGACGATAAATAAAATGCATCAACTAAAACAAATTCATACGTGACATAATACCGTTATCATGTTTAATAAATTTTACCAAACCACCTCACGAGATTAAAATTATGTGATTATACCGTTTTAGTCACATAAATCTTAATAAATATATAATCCATTATTTTAAACCATATTAAAATAATATGTATCTTACGTATGTGAACCGTTTCACAAAAGTGAATATACTATTTCTGTATATAGTATATTACCATGGGCCAAGAGAAAATAAAAATAAAAAATATTTTCGAAATTCTGCCAATACAGGGTTTGCTCGATCGAGTCACTAGAGTACTCGATCGAGTAACCTTGACAGACGAAGCGTTCGATCGAGTAAAACAGGTGCTCGATCGAATCCCAAAATTTTTTCAGAAAATCAAAATTTCAGAAAAAGAAAAAATACCCTGAAAACTGCTCGATCGAGTTAAAACGTGATTGATCGAGGAACAGTGTCACTCGATCGAGTGACGGGTAGTAATTCGCTCATTCGTTAAAACGTGATTGATCGAGGCAGACTACGAACGAGTAGTAATTCGCTCATTCGTAGAATCCAAAGTGCTCGATCGAGCCAAAAAGTGCTCAATCGAGTGACTGGTTTCTGCAAGACCTGCTCGATCGAGCCAAAAAGTGCTCAATCGAGTGACAGGTAGCAGAAGAATGCTACGAACGAGTAGAAAGACGCTCCTTCGTCGAATCCTCCATACACTGCTATGTTTTAAAAAACAAAATATTAGTTTATCCTTGATTTCAATCGTGTAAATCAACAATAAACACCAACAACGGATTTATATATTGCTAAGAATATCGATTAATCAACAATATACAAATCTAAATCGAAAAACATGATCGATTTCACAATAAAGTGAAGGGTTGTTTCTGGAAATTTTATTTATGGGGTGGGATGTAGCTTTGGTTTTATTGTGGTGGAGGTTGTGGATTTTGTACATTTTGGCTAGTCCACCTCATGGTGGGGTGAACATTATTTGGGTCATAGAAATTGTTTTGGCGGTAATGTTGGAAGGCCGCACAAGTTTCATTAGGAGTTGTGCAAAACTTAGAAACATGGCCTTCCCCACCGCATCTCTCACAAGTAAATGGCCCATCTGTCACCGCATTTACTTGGTACATTCCACCCTTGCTTCCTCCACCAAGCTCGTATTTATCGAAACGCGCTGCAAGAGCCTCAATCGCAGCCACCGAAGACTCGGCTTTCCTTTGGTTACCACGGGAAGTCCCGTGTTCGGCCCTATGCACAGCAACATCTTCAATTATCTTGAGACCCTTGGTCTCCCCACTATTTTCCTGAAACCTCCCCTTGGCCGCGGCATCTAGGTAAGCACGGTTGTCATCCTACAACCCGTTGTAGAACTGGTTACAAAGAAACCATTGTTCAAATCCATGATGAGGGATGGATCGAACAAGTCTCTTAATACGTGTCCATGCTTCACTGAAGTCTTCAGCCGATCCTTGTTTAAAACTTGTTATTTGGGCCCTAAAGCATTAGTTTTCGACGCGGAGTAATATTTCCGGTAGAAAGCTAATGCTAAAGTGTTCCAGTCTGTGACACCCGCAGCAGTGCGGTCCAAATCTCTATACCATTCCCTTGCTTAATCTCGAAGAGAGAAGATAAACATGTCTGTTTGATTTGATCTTGGGTAACACTGTCCGGAGGCGCAATAGAGCAAATATAATCAGTAAATATCTCTATGTGCTTTGCCGCGTCTTCGTTTGCCGAACCCCCAAACTGGTTTTTTTCAACCATGGAGATATAGGAGGGCTTGGCTTCAAAAGGTCCCCGCAGGTAATGTGAACCCCTTGTAGAAGTCCTTTACCTGCGGCATGGAATGACTGGCAATGCTAGCTTCTTCTGCGATTTCTTCTTCGTCGGTTGTAGGGAATTCGGTATTTGTGAGTGAGGTGGGTGTGTGGATGTGATTTGGTGATGGTGGTTGGTGAAAGATGTGTTCTTGGAATAAAGAAGATGGAGAACCTCCTTCTTTATCCTATTGAAAAATTTCTCGAGATCAAGTGGAAGTAATTCTCCTTGAACTGACCTGAGCATAAGAGGGAAACTACAGGAAAAAGTAAGAACAGTTTAAGGAACAAGGTTCCTTAAACACAAAAATAAAACAAAAACAATAAACAATAAACACTAGCGCTACCTCCCCGGCAACGGCGCCAAAATTTGATACCCGTCGTTGTGGGTATCATAGATAAGATTTATAATTTCCTAGCTTTAACTATAGATAGTGAAAGTCAGGGTCGGACCACAAGGAGGATTGGGAGTATTAATTGTTTTAAGCATATGTCTTAGGGTAACAATTGGGGGTTTGATGTTTGCGTTTTAGATTAAACTAGGTCTAGCAATTAAAACAGGAATTAGACTAAAATATAGATGTGAATAAACTATGATAAAAAGAGATGTTAGGATGATCGGTTCGTTATAGCTACGATGGCATATAGTCTAGGTCAACATGTATTGCAGTCGTGTAAGGGGTATAACAAATCCTTTCGGTCTATGTTATCTAATAACTCCTTTCGGCCTAAGCTATTAGTTCCTAGGTCTCAGAAATATCGGGTGTCAACAAAATGGGTGATTCCTAATGTCTAGGTCACATACCTTTCAGTCTTAGTAACCTAGCTGTCTTAAAACGTTAACTAATGGCCTCCCCTTATCTTTGAATCTCGGGTTAGTCATTACTAAGCATCCTACAAGTCTCCTTTCGGTCTCGATGTAAGATATTGCTATTAACATAAGAAAACAGGTCTGATCGTACACGGAGTTGGTCGACCGACCAGCTACTCCAGTCGGTCGACTAACTACCTCAGTCGGCCGACCAGATAAGCCAGTCTGTCGACCAAGGTCTGCTACAGGTCGCCCTAATTCATGCCATCTACGCCGTTACTTACCTAAATCCTAACATATGATACTTAGATATTCATAAAAACAGTAAGAACGATAACTACGATAATAACAACGATACTCATAGCGATAAATACGATAAACATTCAATTAACAAACAAGGTTTCGGGAATCTATCTAGCCGGTATAACAATAACGAATTACAATAATAAACTGAACCGAAAAGAGAAATACCGTAATGAGAAGGAATTCCGGAACTTAAAGATTGAATTGAATAAAAGATGCGTGGGACAGAATGTTGTGTGAATAAAACTAAAAAGAACTTGTGTAAACTAAAGAACTAAATTAATGAGATTGTATGTAAACTAATAAGCAAAGAAACCTAAGATTAGAACTTGGTAGATTAAAAGATGATTAGCCTAATGACAGGATTAGACTTTTATAAGAATTCCTAAAAGCTATTTTCCTTGACCTAATCACGCCGTGGGCTTTTGCGAGTTTCTGAAATATGCGCCGTGGTCGATCGACTAGTGGCCTCGGTCGGTCGACCGGTTATCGGGCCCTGGGGTCTTCTGGCTTTGATTCTGAACTTCTGGACCTAGCACGTCAGGTATGCTGGTCGATCGACCAGTGAGCTCGGTCGGTCGACCACGTCACCTGTGTGTCAGCCCCTAGAGTCTTCATAAGTTGTTCCTTTGGCCTTTGAATTGCTTGTGGACTTTGTTCTGTATTCATTCCTTGGTTCCATAAGCTATGTAAAAATCCCAAGGGTAGCATTTGGCTCGAAATCGCCTCATTTCCGCATAATTCTGCAAAATAGCATAAAAATACGAAAGTAGACAAATATAGGGAAATAGCGACTAAAACTCGTAAATGAGCTCTGAAATGCATGTAAAAATAGATGTAAAACATCATAAAATAGATAGGCATCAATTACTTTGCCTGTTGCGTTTACACCTCCACCTCGTTAAGGGAGCAAGAAGGAGGATACTGTTACTTTTGTTACATGTGCAGGACCAGGTTGGGGAGCTCTATCAATTGAGCAAGGCAAGCGGATTGACAAGAACATGGTGACAAGGTTTGTGGATTACAAAATGGAGCGTAAATCTGAGAATAGTTCGTACGTTTGGCGTCGGAGGACAGAAGTTACCACTGCTGAGGATAACTCGACAAGTCAGAGGTCTAGTGTTGGCCAAGTGAAGTTGATTGAACAGTAGCATGGTTTTCAACCCCGTGGAATTTGTAACAGATAATTAATTTTTGAACTTCGTTTCTTTGTTTTGAACTTGTTTCCCTTAGTTATCCGCAACTTAGACGATAGACGATTTAGCTTAGACTTTTCTTTATAGACTCCGAACAATTTTTGTGGCTTTTAGAATATTTTTCTTGAGCATTTTTGCAGGTACGAAAGGCCGCATCCAAAGGAAATATATGAAAATGCGTTCCCAGCAGAAAAGTGCTCGATCGAGAGGTTATTTTTCTCGATTGAGCTGTTATTGAGGAAGAAAGCTCTCGACCGAAGGATTCAATCCTCGATGGAGAGAAAGGGAGACAAAAAGATAGTAGTCTCTCGATTGAGAAGTTAGGTTTCTCGATCGAGAGGTTTTCGGCCAAAAAGTTCTCGATCGAGAGGCATTTTATCTCGATCGAGAGCCCTATCGGGCTATAAGTACCCATTTCCCCTTTTTCTCTTTCATTTTTTTCGATCGAAAAATTTTGTTCTTCATATATCTTTCGAGTTTTTTTGCTCTTACCTGCAAATTGTTGTTTTTCTTGCCTAAATTTTTACCACATTGCTTTACCCATACTATTATTGTTACTAATTGATCAAAAGCCCCATCAAAAACCCTCTAAATGGTGTTTAATTCGAAATTTAGGCATTTCTAGGGTTGAGTTCGATTTTTTCGATTTTGCTTTGATTAATTGTATTCTTTGTGGGTATCGCAACATCAAGTAAGTTTTCCTTCCCTTATTTTCATTAATTGCAACCACCATTCCCCATTGCTCGAATTTTAGGTTTCTTATGATAGGGTAGGTTGAATTTTTTATTAGAACTAGTTCAATTCGTATATATCTTGATGTTTTTTAGTTATGGAACCTACTGATCCTACCCCCGCTCCTAAACCTACTGTTATTATGCTGTCCGTAACCGAGCAGCCCTCTGCTGCTCATGATGCCGATGCCGCTCATGTTACTGAGACACCGTCTACCGACACCGTCGTTGTTCCTGAGGGAGGGTTAGCTACTAGTTCCCCTGTTAATGTAGGTACTGTTGCCGCTGGAGCAACTTCTAATACCTCCTCTATTTTGGTAGAGGATGAGGACCGGGAATCTGATGATGAGAATGATGATGATGAGGATGAGGCTGAGCCTAGGCCGACTGTATTTTCTTTGCGTGCTATGGGGAAGACCCCCCGGTTTACTAACCTCTGATTACTACAAGTCATTCCCCGTCCTGGGCCTACTACTACTGCCATATACCACCTAGGCCCCCTACTCCTTCCACTGAGATTACTTCTACTTCCGGGGCTGTTGTTACTGAGCCCCTTGTTACTAAGGCTGTTACTACTAAGCCCCGTGCTGATGAGCCTACTACTTCTAGGGCTATTGTTGTTGCTGGAGGGACATACCTCGCCCCTCTACGACATTAGGAAACTCGTCAATTACTGTTCGAATTATGGGTGTTGCATCTAATGCCGCAACACCACCATTTCCGCTGCTACTTCCGTTAATCGGACCGGAGCCTTCACCTCGGCGCTCTGCGACTGTCGTGCTGTTTCCACGTCGAGAGTTGTCGCCTCCTCGGTCTCCCCGACCTGTCGTCGTCTCCCTCTGAACCTCATGAGCCCCCTCAATGCTGCCATCACGCTCGGCAGGCACACCACTGCTGGTCCCTTCTCCCAACCTCCTTCGTTTTCCTCGGCTTTCCATCCCCAATTGACGTCTCATAAAATCAATTTTAAGTTGGAACGCGAAAATCTGACCAAATTCCAATTTATTGGACGAAAATCGAAACCCTAATTCGAAATTCTTGAATAAATTGAAGGAATAGGCTGGTTTATTATGATGAGTTTGTAAGGAGATGGATTTATTGTAGTAAATTCGTCTTTTTGATTATTATGTGGGATATTGGTGTAAAGGATTGAGAGGAATTTGAGTCACAGGAGAAACGATGAAAAGAGGTTTGTCGATTGTGAGATGAGGGAATTTGTGAGATGTTTAGGGTTTAGTTAATTTGGGGATACATGGAAAGGAGTCTGTGTCTAACACCATTGTCTATCAAAAAGCTAGGGCCTGTCGATAGACAGTCTACTTTGTCGAAAGACTTGGTCTAAGTTATCAGATAGACAACTTTATAATTTCCAATTTCGAGACCTTCCTGTGTCTAACGCCTATGTCGATCAACAATTTCCAATAGACACGCACAGTCAAAACTCCCTGTGCCTAACCCCTATGTCGACCCACCCAGTCGCATCAAAATTTCCCTCATTCCGAGCGTAGCATGACATTACCTGCACGAGACTTGCAAAAGTAATAAGTCCCTCGTTCTCACTCTCACTAAGATAATGCAACGTGGACATAAGCCTTCCTAAATGCAAACTAATTACTAAGATTCAATTCAAAAACTAGTGAGATGAAACTAATTATTTCTAATTGGTTTCATCTGAATGCAAATGGGATGCTATCTAAAAGAAGAAAGCACGCAAGGAAACAGCAAAACAACTAAACTAAACTAAGATGAGCAAGTAAAGAAAAAACAAAGCATTATAAATCCGGGTTGCCTCCCGATCAGCTCTGGTTTTTAAGGTCCCGCACGACCTTTGTTACCTCATTTAAGCAGATATGATAATAGGTTCGAGGTGCAACACCTCGACCACTCCAGCAGTATTCATTGCATCATAAAAATGCTTAACTTGGTGACCATTAGCTTTAAACCGTTCTCCCTCATAATTCTCTAGTTCGACCGAGCCAAATTTAGAAACTGAAGTTACCTTATAAGGACCGGACCATCGGGACTTCAGCTTACCCGGAAATGGACGGAGCTGGGCATTGAATAACAACACCTTCTCCCCGACTTGGAATTCTCGCGGTATGATGCGCTTGTAATGCCATCTCTTAGTCTTTTCTTTATAGATCTTAGCACTGTCATATGCATCCAGACGAAACTCTTCAAGTTCATCCAACTGCAATAAGCGCTTCTCTCCGCATAACTTTGGATCAAAATTTAGCTCTCGAATAGCCCACCAAGCTCTATGCTCTAGTTCCACAGGTCGATGACAAGACTTCCCATAGACCAACCAATAAGGGGATGCCCCAATCGGTGTTTTGAAAGCTGTCCTATAGGCCCACAGCGTGTCATCCAGCTTCATACTCCAATCCTTCCGGGACTTGGAAACAACTTTTGCCAACATCTCTTTAATCTCCCTGTTGGAGACCTCCACCTGTCCACTTGTTTGAGGATGATACCCCAAACCACGACGATGCGAAATACCAAATTTAGAAAACAAAGCAGAAAGTTGTTTTTCTCTGAAATGCATACCTCTATCACTGATGATGACCCGAGGGACACCAAAGCGAGGAAAGATGATCTTGAACAGCTGGACAACGGCCTTGGCATCATAATTGGGAGTAGCCACAACCTCTACCCATTTGGACTAATAGTCCACAGCGACTAATATGTACCTGTTGCCCTTGCTAGACGGGAATGGCCCTTGATAATCGATTCCTCATACATCGAAAATTCCGACCTCTAAAATGCCATTCTGAGGCGTCTCATGCCTCTTTGAGATATTTCCCGTTCGCTGGCAAGCATCACAACCAGCAACAAATAATCTAGCATCATTAAACATAGACGGCCAATAGAAACCAGATTGAAGTACCTTAGCCACGGTCCTTGAAGGACCGTGGTGACCACCATATGAGGACGAATGGCAAGCTTCAAGAATAGCTTTAGTCTCCCATTGGGGTATACACCGTCGATATAGGCCATCTTCACACTCATTAAACAAGTAAGGATCGTCCCAGAAATAGTGTTTAACATCATAAAGAAATCGCTTCTTTTGCTGATAGGACAAGTCAGATGGCATAATATCAGCTGCAATATAATTCGCAAAATCACCATACCAAGGATTCTCAGAAGTATTAATAGCAATCAAAACATCATCAGAAAAAGAATCGTTAATAGGAAGAATATTTCCCTTATCTTGTGGTGGAAAACGAGACAAGTGATCGGCAACCAAGTTCTTGGAGCCTTTCTTGTCTTTAATCTTCAAATCAAACTCCTGAAGCAAGAGAATCCATCTCAGCAACCTTAGCTTAGCCTCTTTCTTTGTCAAGAGATGCTTAAGCGCTGCATGGTCAGTAAAAATGAAAACTTCTGACCCTAATAAATAAGAACGAAATTTCTCCAGCGCATACACCACAGCTAACAATTCTTTCTCCGTAGTAGTGTACTTTCCTTGAGCCTCATCCAGAGTTCGGCTCGCATAGTAGATTGCACTCAAAGCTTTATCCCTTCTCTGTCCTAACACCGCACCGACTGCATAATCATTGGCGTCACACATAATCTCGAACGGTAAATTCCAATATGGGGCCTGGATAATCGGTGCTGAAATTAGGGCCTGCTTCAACCTGTTAAAAGCAGATAAACATTCATCAGTAAAGTTAAATGGGACATCCTTTTGCAACAACTGTGTAAGTGGTTTGGCAATTTTAGAGAAGTCCTTGATGAACCGGCGATAGAAGCCAGCATGACCAAGAAAGTTTCTTACTCCCTTAACATTCACAGGAGAAGGAAATTGCTCTACCACTTGCACTTTAGCACGATCCACCTGAATACCCTTATCAGAAACTAACTGTCCAAGGACAACTCCCTCGTTGTCCATGAAATGACACTTCTCCCAGTTTAAAACTAAGTGAACCTCGATACATCTCTGCAACACATTATCAAGGTTAGTCAAACAGTCATCAAAATCAGAACCATAGACGCTGAAATCGTCCATAAAGACTTCCATTATCGACTCTATATACTCAGAAAAGATCCCCATCATGCACCTTTGGAAGGTAGCAGGGGCATTACATAGACCGAATGACATCCTGCGATAAGCAAAAACACCATGTGGACACGTAAAGGTCGTCTTTTCCTGGTCATCTGGGTGGATAGGGATCTGAAAGAACCCTGAGTACTTATCCAAATAACAGAAAAAGGAATGGGAAGCCAATCTCTCTATCATCTGATCAATAAAAGGAAGGGGGAAATGATCCTTTTTAGTGGCGGCATTCAACTGTCTATAGTCTATGCACATCCGCCACCCAGTTACAACACGGGTTGGTATTAATTCATCTTTATTATTTTTTATCACTGCAGTCCCTCCTTTCTTCGGGACTACCTGAACTGGGCTCACCCATTTAGAGTGACCTACAGAATCAATAATACCAGCATCCAAAAGTTTCATTACCTCATTTCTGACAACATCTTGCCTATTTTGGTTCAACTTACGCTGACCCTGTCTGCATGGCTTATGATCCTCCTTAAGCTCAATCCGATGCATACAGACATCAGGACTGATGCCTTTTAGGTCATCTAAACTGTAACCCATTGCCTTTCTATTTTTCTTTAGGACCACCAACAATGCAGGAAGTTGGTGATCACCAAGCTTTGCACTGACAATCACTGGATAGTTCTCATACTCATCAAGAAAACATATTTAAGGTGGGAGGGAAGGGGTTTGAGCTCGAGTTTTATTACTTCAGCAGTATAAGAGGTTTACATAACCGCATTTACCGTCTCACCCTCCTCAATAGTGAACTCCTTACCTTTCAAAGCAGCATTCATTGTATTGTAATCAACCTGTATACTCTCTGCAAAACTGATGCCCGTCGTTGAGGGTACCAAAGAAAAAATTTATAATTCCTAAACTTTAACTATAGATAGTGAAAGTCAAGGTCGAACCACAGAGAGGTGGGGAATGTTTATTGTTTGATGTCAATGTTTAAGGTAACAATTTGGGGGTTTGAATTGGTTGTTACTAAGTCTAGAATAAAGATAAAAATAAAACAAGTAAATAAAGATGAGGATAAAAATATAATAAAAGAGATGCAAGGATGGTTGGGTAATAAATAGCTAAGATAATATAAATCCTAAGGTCAACATGTATTGCAGTCGCGTAAGGGGTGTAACATCCTACAAGTCTCCCTTGGGTCTCATTATAGGATACTATAGTCGACGAAGTAAGACGAAATAGAATACATACGCGAGTGGGTCGACCGACCAGCTAGCCCAGTCGGCCAACAACAACCTCAGTCGACCAACCCGTTAGGCAGGTCGGCCGACCAAGGCGCTGCTACAGTCGGTCTCGGAATCTATACTACCTATGCATATCTACCCCCTACATCCTAACATATGAATTTAGCTACTCATGATTACTAAAACAATAACAAAAACAGGAATAAACATGGAAATCATAATGAATATCAATCTAAACATGCAATCACTAATAAGGTTTGGGATTCTATCTTAAACCGAATGCAATAATTCTCAACTAATAATAGTAGAACTGAAATTAAGAGGAGAATTACCGGAAATAAGGATTAAGGTAGAAAGGAACAAACTTTATTGATGAATGCTTGAAAGATTGATGAATAAAACTAAAAGTGTTTGAGTAATTATTGTATTCTAAAACTCTAAAGAAACTTAAATAGAAAGGAAGATTATAACTTGATGGAAACTAGATTAAAAACTGAACAAAACTGAATGATTAACCCTAAACATAAGATTAGCTTATATAGGCGGAATTAAAGAGTTTCCTTAAGACCTAAACACTTGTATGGGCTTTCGGAAATATTCTGAGTCTGCGCTGAGGTCAGTCGACCTCCTTTGTAGGTCGGTCGACCTGTTTACGGGCTTCAGCGAATTCTGGACTTTCCATAACAGGGGCCTGGTCGGCCGACCCAAATAGTAGGTCGGTCGACCTGTTTTCCTGTAGGATTGCTTTGATTTATCTCGGTTTGACTTCTTGGCACATGGTCAATGTTTCCATTTGACTTTCCTTTGTTCCTTGGTTATGAAAGATCCCGAAGGCATAAGTTTGGTGTAAACTCGCCCCTTTTCTGCATAAATCTGCAAAAGAGCATAAAAATACGAAAGTAGACAATTGATGGGAAATAAAGGCTAAAACATAGTAATTGAGCGACCAAATACGTGTAAAAATAGATGTAAAACATCATAAAATAGACACGCATCAAAAATCATCAAGAACTATCAAAGCATCTAACGGATCCCCTAGTAAGGAGCCCGTCCAGTAATCAAACATAGACTCATCTACAATGTCTATAGCATAGCAAGTGTCCTCTATCATAGGCTTAGCTAATGTGTTGGCTACGTTAAAGGTCACTTTATCATCCCCTACCTCAAGGGTCAAGCGTCCCTGCTTGACATCAATGATTGCACCTGCAGTGTGTAGGAAAGGTCTTAAGGAGCTTTGTCTATCACAAGAGTACCTATGGTAACAGGAATTGATAAACTACCCGGGTCCTTTAATTTCAGGGGAGATGGGCTCTGTAGGAGTGCACTGCACTCCCCAGTAAAAGCGATGGTCTCTTGTTCATTAAAAACTTCTCTTACGCGTTAATATGTCTTTCATAAACTTGGCATAAGAGGGTACCTGGGTTATAAGCTCTGTGAATTGTACAGTTACCTGGAGATTTTTGACGACCTCCATAAACTTCCCGAATTGCTGCTCCATCTTCGTGTTTTTCACCCGTCCCGGAAATGGAATCTTTTTTATAACTGGTGGCACAATAGCTTCCTCCACCCCTTTATTTGTATTTGTTGATTTAACGACATCACCAGTTAACTTGTCAATAGGCACACTCGACTTATCAGCAACGTCGGTGGACTCACGAAAGACCCTTGTCGATCCATCACCATTACCTGTCGATAGACATGATTTGTCTATCGATAGACATGATTTGTCTGTCGATCGACCACTTTGAACTGTCGCTCGTTTTAATTTGTCTGTCGACCGTTCACCAATAGTCGAACTGGCTTCCCCTTTGTCGTCTACCTCATCCTTAGCGTGGACATCTAATTCTTCAATGACGAAATCGTCAATTTCCTTAGGCATAGGTGGTCCATCATAAAAGAGCCCACTTCGTAGATGAATCGCGTTGACCGAATCACGTGGCTTATCAGGTTGAGAATGAAGTAAACCAGGTTGCCTTGTTGATTGGTTAGAAGCCAGTTGGGCGATTTGAGTCTCAAGCATCTAGATAGACGCGTCCTTAGCTTGATCACTTTTCATCACATGACCCATAAGGGATTGTAGCATACCCTTCCATTCTGCAATCTCACCAGTATTCTGCGATGCCGGTTGTTGAGGTGGGGGGAAAACATGGTGGCTTTTGAAAATTTTGTTGTTGATTGGAACGGTGAGGTGGTACATAGGTGGATTGTTGTGGAGGTGGTGTAGGGTTCAAAACATTCTGACTTCGCCAAGAGAAATTAGGATGCTCTCTTGTTCGCTCATTGTAGGTGTTGGAGAACGGTCCACTCTGCTTATAACTCTGAAAGGCTAGGACTTGTTCTTTTTCGGACATACAATCAACTGCGATATGTCCCCCTACTCCACATCGGTCACAGATAATTTCATGTTGAACCAAAGCATTCACAGTTTGTTGGTTTCTTGAGCCTTGACCCATCTCCAAACGGTCAAACCTAGCATTCATAGCTTGTAACTGGGCTACAAGGGCACTGTTGTCACTTCCACCAACACTCGGCCTAGCACCGCCCCTAGGATTCCCATACTCCGCAGTATGAGTCGCCATTTCTTCAATCACATTCCAGCCCTTATCATCATCAACATTATTTTGAAATCTCCCATTTGATGAAGCATCCAAAATAGCACGATGGTCATCGTACAACCCATTGTAAAATTGGTTACACAAAAACCATTTCTCGAACCCGTGATGAGGAATAGATCGGATTAGGTTCTTAAAGCGGACAAATGCTTCGTAAAGGGTCTCAGTAGGTAACTGCTTAAAACTGGTGATTTGCCCCCTTAGGGCATTTGTTCTTTGTGGAGGGTAGTACCTCTTGTAGAAGGCTAGGGCGAGAGAATTCCAGTCAGTCACTCCCGCAGCTTCCTTGTCAAGGTCACGGTACCACTCACGAGCTCCGTCTAACAATGAGAAGGGAAAAAGAACCTCCTTAACTTGTTCTTGCGTAACTCCAGCGGTGAGTGGTATGGTTGAGCAATAATCGGTGTATGTCTCCATATGTTTTCCGGGGTCTTCGCCGCTCACTCCCCGAAATTAAATTCGCTCCACCAGATTTATGTAAGATGGGCGGATATCAAAGTTTCCATTAGTTACAATAGGGAGTTTAAATCCCATAGGAATGGAATCGGGTGAGGGCTCGGAATGAGTACACAGTTTCGACATCGTAACAGGTATAGGAATATCAACTACGAACTCCGAAGTCTCTTCTCCAAAGGTATAGAACTCGGAAGATCCTTCTTCGTAAGAATTAGAGAATTCTTCGTAGACGGAATCAAGAGTCTGCAAATCCTCTGCTTGACGTATTTCCTTCCAGAGGCTCCTTAATGCACGAAAAGTATTCTCAGGTTCGGGATTAAACGGTATGAGCTCGGACCTGTTGGACCTGGGCATAAACAGAAACTAAAGCAAAGGATGAGAACTGCCTCAAGGAAATTGAATCCTTTGAGACAAAAGACAAACTAAAATAAAGCAAATAAAATATCACCGTCTCCCCGGCAACGGCGCCAAAATTTGATACGGCTGTCGCAACCCTATCAAAAATAACCAACTGGCCTAACTAATGCAGCAAGGAAGTCGGGATCGTATCCACAGGGAGACAAAAATAAATTCTAAATGCCAATTCAAGTCTGTCTAGTGCAACGAGGGTTTTGTTTGTTTGAAAGTAATAACTAAGCAATTAAAGTAAAAGAGATTAAAGGAGAGAAATTAAGTTGTGAAAATAATAAGAGAGAAGACTAGGATTGTCGGTTCACCATGGGACATTACAAATCAAAGGTAGGGTCATAGGTCGGTCTCAATTGCCAGTCTAAAGAGCAGTGAAAAGGTCCTCTCGGATCGCTATTCGCTCTAAGATGCTTCTAGCGGGCTCTCGCAACTTACTAGGGCACCCTAATGTTTGCAACGGGTCTAATATTTTCCAGGCTTTTGATCTTAGGTTGGTATTTACCGGTTCAAGTAACTAATTATGGCCTTTAACTAATTACTTGTATTTTATATGTTGCAATTAACAACCTAGACTAATAAAATTAATTTGACCTAATAACCTAAGTATAGACCTTTAATCCCCCATGGATCCCCTAAATCCTAGAATAAGAATTTAGCTACTCATGGAAAACTTGATAACAGTAATCAAAGAAGATGAGAAAATAATCAATTGCATAATGAAATTTAAGGGAAGAAGAATTAAAATTACCAAATATGAATCCAAGTTTTAGGAATGGAGAAGGAAATAATTCTAGATCTAAAAAGATTTAGAGAGTTTTACGTAATAGAGTTTTTAGCAGTCGAGAGCAGAATAAAAATATAACCTAATGAAAAATATTCTAAGCCTTAAATACTAGTCCCAAAGAAGTAGAAAAACAAGTAACTAAAAGGCCTACAAAACACCAGAAGTAAACCGTCTGGCATGTGTCGATCGACCAAAAAGTATGTCGATCGACTAAACTAACACACAACTTCCAAATGCAAACTTCCTGTGTCTAACTCCAATGTCGATCGACAAGAATAGCATGTCTATCGACATAAGTAACTTGTCTATCGACAGAAGTAAACTGTCTATCCATGTGAACAGCTTGTCTATCCACTTCTTGTCTCGTTCCTTCCCATCTAGGGCCTTTTTGGTGACGACTATACACCTCTCCAATGACTCGGGCATGGGATATGAGCTCCGTCTCCTTTATCGACCGATTTTGGCTTGTAAATGCATAAATGGGTTCCATATGTGTAATAGACACGAAACATGCCGAAAGTAGCAAATACCGGAGGAAATATAATAAAGAGATCAAATAAAAGCATAGAAATGCGTGCTAAACATGAGAATAAACGCATGTAAAATGCACGCATCAATTTATAATTTCCTAGCTTTAACTATAGATAGTGAAAGTCAGGGTCGAACCACAAGGAGGATTGGGAGTGTTAATTGTTTTAAGTCTATGTCTTAGGGTAACAATTGGGGGTTTGATGTTTGCGTTTGAGATTAAACTAGGTCTAGCAAATAAAACGGGAATAAGACTAAAATAAAGAAGTGAATAAACTGTGATAAAAAGAGATGTTAGGATGATCAGATCGTTATAGCTACGATGGCATATGCTATTAGTTCCTAGGTCTCACAAATATCGAGTGTCAACAAAATGGGTGATTCATAATGTCTAGGTCACATACCTTTCAGTCTTAGTAACCTAGCTGTCTTAAAACGTTAACTAATGGCCTCCCCTTATCTTTCAATCTCGGGTTAGTCATTACTAAGCATCCTAGAAGTCTCCTTTCGGTCTCGATGTAAGATATTGCTATTAACATAAGAAAACAGGTCTGATCATACACGGAGTTGGTCGACCGACCAGCTACTCTAGTCGGTCGATTAACTACCTCAGTCGGCCGACCAGATAAGCCAGTCGGTCGACCAAGGTCTGCTATAGGTCGCCCTAATTCATGCCATCTACGCCGTTACTTACCTACATCCTAACATATGATACGTAGCTACTCATAAAAATAGTAAGAACGATAACTACGATAATAACAACGATACTCATAGCGATAAATACGATAAACATTCAATTAACAAACAAGGTTTCGGGAATCTATCTAGCCGGTATAACAATAACGAATTACAATAATAAACTGAACCGAAAAGAGAAATATCGTAATAAGAAGGAATTCCCGAACTGAAAGATTGAATTGAATAAAAGATGCGTGGGACAGAATGTTGTGTGAATAAAACTAAAAAGAACTTATGTAAACTAAAGAACTAAATTAATGAGATTGTATGTAAACTAATAAGCAAAGAAACCTAAGATTAGAACTTGGTAGATTAAAAGATGATTAGCCTAATGACATGATTAGGCTTTTATAAGAATTTTTGAAAGCTTTCTTCCTTGACCTAATCACGCCGTGGGCTTTTGCGAGGTTCTGAAATCTGCGCCGTGGTCGACCAACCAGTGGCCTCAGTCGGTCGACCGGTTATCGGGCCCATGGGATCTTAGGGCTTTGATTCTGAACTTCTAGACTTAGAACGTCAGGTATGCTGGTCGATCGACCAGTGCGCATCACCTGTGTGTCAGCCCCTAGATTCTTCATAAGTTGTTCCTTTGGCCTTTGAATTGCGCGTGGACTTCGTTCCGTATTCATTCATTGGTTCCTTAAGCTATGTAAAAATCCCAAGGGTAGCATTTGGCTCGAAATCGCCTTATTTCCGCATAATTCTGCAAAATAACATAAAAATACGAAAGTAGACGAATATAGGGAATAGCGACAAAAACTCGTAAATGAGCTCTGAAATGCGTGTAAAAATAGTTGTAAAACATCATAAAGTAGACACGCATAAAATTCCCCAAACCAAACCTTGCTTGCCCTCAAGCAAGAATTAGACTCGATCTTAAACCTATGGAACGATTTCAATCTCAGAGAGAAATGCACATGTAAGCCTAAACCAATTTAATGCAAGTCAACAAGGAAATAGTAAATGAATCATGCAAACAAGTTATGAAGTTTTCAAACTTTCAAATCTATCGACTATAGAGACTTTCCTAATGGACTCTCGCGGGTCGCTCGAATCACACAATAGGCACAGGGTGAGTGTATGCAAAAGATAGAAAGAAGTGATTTTGTAAAGACACTCACCTAACTTCGACCCATGAGAACATGCCTGCAATCTAACATGAAAATAAACTCTGCAACCGTGCATATACATATTAATCAAGTGACTTTGACACATGTTGAGGTAAAGAAAGATATGTGAGGTATGATGGGTGAAAGAGGTTAAGATGTTTTTTTTTGGATAAGAGGACATACAAATACCAAAGATGGCTCAAAAAATTCCATTGACAACAAATACTAGGTTGGTTAAGGTGGGCTAAGTATGGGATGTGGTTTTAGGGACAACAAGGCAAATTTAGTTATATAAGGCTTATGGGTAAAATAAGAGAGAGGGGTGATGCGTGTCTATTTTATGATGTTCTACATCTATTTTCACACGCATTTTAAAGCTCATTTACGATGTTTTAGCCTTTATTTCCCAACAATTGTCTACTTTCGTATTTTTATGCTCTTTTGCAGAATTATGCGGAAAAGAGGCGATTTCAAGCCAAATGCCACCCTCAGGATTTTGGCATAACCGAAGAAACCAAGGAACGAGGAGGAAACATCACCCAACGTGCAAACCAAGGGACATAAGACCGATTTAAGAAGAAATCAAGGCTGACAATCAGGAAACACGGTCGACCGACCGACTACCCTTGTCGGTCGACCAACGTACCTGACATCCCAAGCCCAGAATTCAACTTATGAAGACAGAAGCCTGTTGGGCCCGATACCCGGTCGACCGACCAATTACCCTGGTCGGTCGACCGAGGCGCAGTTTCAGAAAGATTTCCGCAAAGCCCACGCGTGATTAGGTTATGAAAGAAGCTCTTTGTTTTTGCCTACTTAAGCCTAATTCATGATTAGGGCTAAGTATCTAAATTCTTAATCAAGTTTTAGTATCAAGTTTTACACATTCAATTAGCATTCAGTTTTAGCATCTAGTTTTAATATCAGTTTCTTTAGTTTTAGTATTGTTCTTAGTATTCACTCAAACAATCGTTCCACGCGGATTCAATAAAGTTCATACTTCTGCCCTAATTCCGTTTTGCGGTAATTCTCCTTTGATTTCAGTTTCTAATTGTTATTTCAATAGAATTGCTAGTATCCGGTTTAGTGTAGAATCCCGAAACCTTATTGTTTATCGCATGTTTATCGTATTGTTTGCTATGAATTCTGTTTTATCAATTGTTATTATCGTTATTGTTGTAGTTATGAGTAGCTAAACCCATATGTTAGGATGTAGGTGATTAATTGCGTAGATGGTATAAGACCAGAATCAACCTGTAGCAGACCGTGGTCGACCGAGTGGCTTAACTGGTCGGTCGACTGAGGTAGTCAGTCGATCAACTGAAATAGTTGGTCGATCGACCGACCTCGCGTACGTTTTCAGACTGCTTTACTTCGTCGACTATAACACCCTATAATGAGACTGAAAGGAGACTTGTAGGATGTTAGTAATGACTTACTTAAGATTAAGAGATACGGGAAGGGCATTGGTTGACATTTTAAGACGGCTAGGTTACTAAGACTGAAAGGTATGTGTCCTAGAATTTAGGAATCACCCTTATTGTTGACACCCAATAATTGTGAGACCTGGGAACTAATAGCATAGGCCGAAAGGAGCTATTAGGTAACATAGACCGCGAGGATTTGTTACATCCCTTACACGACTGCAATACATGTTGACTTAGTCTTTATACCATCGTAGCTTTTATGAACCGACCATCCTAGCATCTTTTACTATAAGTTTTATTCCTATCTTTATTTTGTTTCATCTTGTTTTTGCTTTATTAGAATTAGCATCAAACAAACAACCAAACCCCCAAACTTTGTTACCTTAAGCATCAACCTAAAACAATAAACATTCCCCACATCCTTGTTGTTCGACCATTGACTTACTCTATCTAGTTTAAGCTGAGGTAATTATAAATCTTATCTTTGGCACCCTCAACGACGGGTGTCAAGGGGCCTCAAGTGCACGTGTCAAGACTCACAAAACAAGATAGCATACAGGTATATAGCAGTTCATATTCATGTTTATGCATATTGATGTAACATGTTTCAAGGGGAGTACTTGTAAAACCCCTCGCGGCATCGGAAAAGTAAACATACAAAACATGCCAAAAATGCGCGGAATTTAAAACTTTTGACATGATAAGAAAACATGCGAGGTGTCTTAACAATATTAAACATGCGGAAGAAATAAAACATAAATAAGTATTAAGTACAAAACAAGGCAGCCCGGGATAGCATATCCCTACAGGCACAAAATACTGAAATCATAAGTCTAAGGTCTAGCTACAGGATAAAGGTAAGTCATCGATGATTGGATCATCGCTCGCTAGCCTCAACGTAACCCCTGCAAACAGCCTCATGTACCTACACACACAACATGTGCGCCACAGTCAATGGGGAGTGACTAGAGTGCTCCTAGCCACCTATTGTCAATAACACATAACATATAAGGCATCCAACATACTCCAACGAACATTTATAACATGCGAAGCATTTGTATCAACATCAATCTTCATATCAACATGCATCACTTATGCAAAGGCTCTCAACTAACTTCGGAAACTATTTGAAATGAGAGCCGGTCTCCCTTCCGGTTGCCCGGTCGGGGGGTCTTTCACTCCAAACCATTTACGAAACCAGACTAAGAGTCGTCCAATACCTTGGACGAACAACACTAAGATAACCAAGTATCATGCATTCATATACACAAACTAACAACCACTTACATCAACAAGAGATAGGTCACCAAGTGACTCGACTCCAACAACTATACGTCAACCAAGTGACTCTACAAACAAGAGATAGGTCACCAAGTGACTCGACTCCACCAACAAAGAGATAGGTCAACAATTGACTCGACTCTAACTAGATTAGTCAACAATAGACTCGACTACACTACTATGAGCAGGCCGACAATCGACTCGTCTATATACTACGACATCTCCAATCTCAGACTATACAACCCCCTGGTAGGACGACATCAAATGACTGTCCCAGTCTAAACCTGGCCAGACTCTCGGAGCGCAAACAGATTACGCTCCCCGATTCGACAAGTGCAACATAGCACCCCGAAGACCCGAACTAGCTAGGAACGAGATATGCGCGAAGGCGGGCAGACAATCTAAGACCTGACCGTGAGGACCAAGTCACTACGGCCAACCAGCTACACGATGCAATCAGGTGAGAAATCGAGTACTATAGCAGCGCACAACAGGTTTAAACAACTCAAACTCGATTGACAAACATGATATATATAATTTATTTCTAAACATCCAATCAACACTTAGCCAAGTTCGAAAACTAATATAAGTGCCGCCCAATTTTTGGGATTTCAAACAAGCATACAATTCATATTATATAACGTATATTCGTTACGGAAATCATTACGTATATAAAATAACAAAAGAACCATAAATTAAATATATAGTTCATTCGGAAAAGAGAAACAAGAACTAATTTAACATTTCATATTATATCCTCATATTTTCTATATAAAATTAACATGTGAGAAATTAATATAACAAGTCGTATTTTAATTATTCGGGAAACCGATTAACGAATTAATCATTTAGACATGCTTCTTAAAATAAAACCGTAACACATTACTAATTCGTAACGATTTCTAACGTATTATATTTAAACGTAAATAAGCTAGCAAGCACGTAAGTAAATTAATTAATTCAAGCAGACTAGCACGCACGTACGTAAAATAATAATAATAATAATAATAATAATAATAATAATAATAATAATAATAATAATAATAATAATAATAATAGTACGTACAGTAGTATGCATACCCTAGTACTTCAGTAAATATTAGTTAAATGTAGTAACAGCAGCTAGATAGTAATAAAGTAGAATGATTACACATAGTAGCTCGTATACAATTTAATTAACAATTACTTGGAACAATGTGGTATCCACGATTATAGCATACCCACAATAATTAATTAACCTCACACCCAGCAGCATTAGTAGAACTTTGTAGCCATAGAACAGACGACAATTACAATGCATTAACAGACACACTAATTAGCGGCAGAACAATAGAATAGCGGCAGAACATTAGAATAGAGTAACATTAGGAGTAATAGTTCAGCAATTTGGCACTAACAATAGCAACTACTACGCAATGACTAACACCCACACTATCAATAACGACAGCAGTACAGCCACAGTAAGAGATGAATGACATGAAAATGTGACGGATACTAATTACCCACCAACTATTAAACATAAAACCCACATCAATAACAACAAGAATTCACATGTCCAATTAATTTAGGGCAAAGGCCGAGTTTTCTCATTATCGTCACCTTATAGCTTCACAAATCACCAAAAATCGCTTCCAAACTACTCCAATCAACCAAGCCCACAACTAGAAACACCAACAAAAACGTAAGTCTCGAAAAACGTGCACTAAAAGCCACGTCCATCAGGTAAGATGGAAGTAACCTAGAAATATGGAGGGCAGTGAGAGGAAGAAATAGGCGTGAAAATCGTCTCAATCGGATAAGTAGCGAAGGTTTTATTTGAGTTTTAAGATTGAAGGTGAAATTTATACAAATGGAGATTGTGTTTATGTTATGAAATCTGAAAAATGAAATGAAGAAAGGAGGTGGAGGATGCTAGAGTTAGGGTTTTTGTGAGGGAAGATGAGGGAATGGACCCAATTACAAGTTAGGCCCATGAGACGAGTTTTAAGATGATCTAGGCTAGATTTACCGACTTAGGGTCACTATAAACTTGACGACATAAATATTTTCGGGCCATAAAAATTAAATTGCTAAGACATAATTTACGAAATTAAATAAAATCTCATTTAAAACTCTTTTAAAATATCTCCACATAAATGAATTAGTTATTTAAATCCCGAAATTTTAGGATGTTACTGATACGAGTTCTTGAGCAAAGAAATCGTCCGCGGAAGCTTTCTTGGAAATCTTGAGAACAATCTTCAATGAATTAATAAAATAGGCCAAGTATGGAACGATCTTGAAACAATCTTGAAATATTGAACGATGGATGATGAATGATGGCCGTTTATGGTGGTGGTGGTCGTCGTGAATGATGGTGGTGAATGGTCCGTCGGTGGTGATGGTGTTTGTAGTTATGACGGTCTTGAGGTGAATCCACAAGGTAGAAGGATATTTGTTTGCCCTAGACCTATAGGATAAACAATGGTGAATTACTCCCTAGTCCTATAGTTTGTAATTCGTGCTAATATTTGAAACGCGACAAATACTAACGGTTCGGATCAACACTCGATGAGTCCTTGAGATTTCTTTAAGAATGCCTTAAAAAGAAAACTTGTGAATTTTTATTGATTGAATATTTGACTGACTAAAAAAAGAGAACAATGAGCCCTATATATACTAAGGCACACGTCCCAAAGCTAGGCCGAAAGAGCCTCGAATCCTCCTCGAAATAGAAGTCCTAATTTCTATCCTAATGGATTAAATATAATCCTTATTAAAATTAAACTATATCTTAGGAATTAAAAGAATTAAATAACTAATCCTAATAACCCTAGGATAACTAACTAATAAGATAGTAATTAGTTTGTAACAACCTTGTAACAAACTCATAACTACCTTAACAAACAAAATAGCAAACTATAACAAACTCTTATAACAACCTATAACTAACTTAATAAAAATAACATAATAATTATAGATACTCCAAAATCTATATGGAGCCCATGATTTTCGTGACCCATGAGCAGCCACACGGTCCTTGGGATCTGTGCCCAAACGCATGACCATGACCTTCACACGGTGGTCCGTCCACCTAGCCCTCGTTTGTCGTGCTTTGCTCTTCATTATTATTTCGTTAACCCATGGTTGTAAAACCCAACGAATCTTTACTAGGAAATATACTAGCCATATGATAATTAATGATAAAATAGCTAACATAAATTGCCTTATTGATCTTTGATCATAGAGACGATTTGATACCCTATCAATAATCGGATCAGTTGAAGTACTACTCACATTCCTAAACAACTGGTTATGAATTAAACCAAAAATAAGCTCTAAAACTCAGAAAATGAAGTAGTTTGCCAAAGGGTCAAGTCAAGTCTCAAGAAAAGCAAAAAGGTTGACAAAAACTCGTGGATATGCATACGATTCTATCACTAAACATGTTAACAAGCAAGGCACAGGCATAAACATACGAAAATACAAAGTCATCATTGAAATACTATCGTTCCGACTCGACCTATATGCGAAAGTAAACGTGCAATTTTTTTTTTAAATCTTTGAATTTTTCTATTTTTTTGGATTTTCTTTTTGTATATGCAAGGAAAATATGAAAGATACGATGCAAGACAGAAATGCAATAAACGTGTAACAAAATGCAGTAAAACAAATGAATGTGACACAAAACCATTCCCCAAACCAAACCGCAGAATGTCCCCATTGTGCAATTGTGGGGAATAATCATGTATTCACCCTAAAATTTCCAGGATTATAACGAAAATTACAAATGCGAATATAGTCATAAGATGAAAAAACATGAACGAGAGAATACAACCTTAGGTCCTTTGCGTGAATGGCCTAAGAACAGGATTTAATGGAAATTCCTCCTATAACTTACACCCAAGACTCGTCCGAGATGATGCCGCGTGTGCTAGAAAAGCTCTCCAATTGCCTTGCAATATGGGGAGAGTTATTGTGAGTTTTAAGATGTGAGATCTAGGTTTTGGGAAAAGACAGTTCTCAAAACCCTAGTTTTTCTTGAGGTGTAAAATACCAATAAGTATGAGTCGTCTCACAAAAAGAGAGTCCCTCTCTATTTGTAATACTCGGCTGAATTAGGGTTAGGGTGAGAGTGAGTTTTCCTCTCTTACCTTATTCTAATACGTGATTCGACCCTAATTGCTAAAATATAATTCGCGGGATTTAATTATAAATCGTATAGACGTTATCAGATATTAATGTAGTCGATGCATTAATAATGTTCTGATAAAAATTACGATATTGTATAATTAGCTAAATTAATATAACTGCTTATATTAATACACGAATTCAATATTTAATTAAATAAAACTGTTTATATTTAATTTACGAATTAATCATGTAATCCGTATTAGCTAACATTATTTAATCCGTATTAAATAATTATCTCAACATCTCATTGACTAATTTAATAGTCAATACCTCTGACTAACTGTTTAGTCGTATTCAGCATAAATGTGACTGTATTTTCATACATTCACATCTCTCAAACGTGTTCTATAGGTGTGACGTATAGAGACCAGTTGATCACCGTCATCCGTATGACAATAACGTCAAACTTATCTAGCAAGCCAACCGTTATTGATAAACGTGGATCAACTGATAATAATACCAAAGTATGCCCTTGTGATCCTTTAAGAGATTTAATAAGTCATTGTACTAACTAAGAGATTTAACGTTATCACACTACGTGTGGAGGACACCAGCTCCAACAAACTCTCACTTGTCCGTACAAGTATAGGTGCGATAACCGATTCTCATATCCTTTTAAAATTTCTCCCAATCAATGTAAAACAATTTGCAAATCCGTATTCGCAAAGGTCGTATTCTACAATCGATCTGTATCAAGAGTGGTTTCCCCGACTAGAGAGTAACTTAACTGATAAAACGAATTTGTATTCGAGCATGGCCATGCATTTCAGTTACTACTCCTTGAGTGGCCCTGAGAAAAGATAAAATCCTGATAAGGGTTTGGATATTTCCCTCAACTCGAATCCTGCAGATGTAAGCGCAGCATGAAATAACCCAGAAAAAATCCTCTTGGCCCCTGTTACGGAAGACCGTGGGAAAGAAACCAAAGTTACCCAAAATCTGCCTTAATCTCAAGAGACAGTTGAAGTCAAAAGACTCGACTCTAAGGAACACTATGGAGGTCCTATCCACGACCTGGTACCTAATGTTATAAACATTTAGGACTCTATAACGTTGTCACGGGGTGTCCTACGAGATATCCGTATAACTCGCCTTTGTGATTGGTCAGTCAACTGTTTGACTTATGGCTCGTTGAACCCACCATCAACCAACGTCACAAAATGATTACCTGAGTTATCAGCTCAAGTGGGTAATCAAGGACCAAAAACGATGTAATGTTAATCAGGTCACTTTGTGGTGTTCAAAATTGGCGTACAATTCCACATGAAAAACAAAACATAAAATATCATAACAATGAGGTTGTAATAGAGTACACAAGAAAATGAATTATAACATGAATTCATAAAAGAGTACTACAACTCAGGAACACGTTTAATTCCCATGGAATTAACGTGCCCTTCATGCTTATCACGTCGTAATGCTTTAGTGAGAGGATCGGCTATGTTGTCATCCGTAGCGATCTTATCAATAAATATCTCCTTTTGCTCCACGTAATCTCCGATTAGATGAGCTTTCCGTTGTACATATCTAGACTTGTTACTAGACTTAGGCTCCTTAGCTTGGAAGAAGGCACCTTTATTGTCACAATAAACGGTGATCGGGTCATTCGAACTAGGCACTACTAATAGTCCTTTTAAGAATTGACGCATCCAGACTGAGATTTTGAGTCGTCTCGATCCGTTTGGAAGTTAGCATCTGCGTAACCAGTGGCGCAGAGCGTCGTGTCGCCTCCATAAGTCAATCCCCAATCTTTAGTCCTCCGTAGGTACTTAAGAATGTTTTTCACGGCCATCCAGTGTTGTTCACCTGGATGTGCTTGGAATCGACTTGTCATACTCAATGCATATGCAATGTCTGGACGTGTGCATATCATGGCATACATGATCGATCCAATAGCCGAAGCGTAAGGAATCCGACTCATGCGCTCTTTCTCTTCCAATGTCTTAGCTTCTTGAGACTTGCTCAAGTGAAGCCCAGTAGCCATAGGAAGGAACCCTTTCTTGGAGTTCGTCATGCTGAATCTTTCTAGAATCATATCTATATAAGACTCCTGATTGAAAGACAACATCCGTCGTGATCTATCCCTGTAGATACGGATTCCCAAAATTCTTTGTGCCTCTCCCAGATCTTTCATCTGGAAATGGTTTTTCAACCACGCTTTAGCCGAAGATAGGAAAGGTATGTCATTCCCAATCAGGAGTATGTCATCGACATACAATACTAGGAAGACAATCTTGCTCCCGCTCGACTTGATATAGAGACATGGTTCCTCGATTAATCGAATGAAACCATTCTCTTTTATCACTTGGTCGAAGCGATGATTCCAACTCCGTGATGCTTGCTTAAGTCCATAGATGGAACGCTTAAGCTTGCAAACCTTCTTAGGATGTTCAGGATCAATAAAACCCTCGGGTTGTACCATGTACAACTCTTCCTCCACATAACCGTTTAAGAAGGCGATTTTAACATCCACCTGCCAGATTTCATAGTCATGAAATGCGGCTATCGCTAAGATAATCCGAATGGAACGTAGCATGACTACGGGTGCAAAGATTTCATCGTAGTGCAAGCCTGGCACTTGGGTGAAACCTTTAAAAACTAGTCGTGCCTTGTGAATATCTTGTTATCCTTCCACGACATGCTTTATCTTGTAAAGCCATTTGCATTGAAGGGGGCGTACCTTTGCAGATAGGTCCACAAGATCCCACACGTTGTTCTCATACATAGAGTCCATCTCGGATTGCATGGCTTCTAGCCATAGCTTTGAGTCGGAACTAGTCATTGCACCTTTATAGGTTGTGGGTTCATTACCCTCTAGGATTAAGATATAATCTATGTCATGTTCCTCGACCATACCAATGTATCTGTCCGGAGGAATAGTGACTCTTCCCGACCTCCTACGTTCCTCAGGAATATCTACCGCAGCAGAGGTTGAAGGAATTGTTTCCTCCAATGGTTGCTCGGTAGTTGGTTCGTGAATCTCCGATAGATAGAAGGTTCTATTACTCGACTTGTTCTCGAGAAATTCTTTCTCTAAGAACGTCGCACTAGCAGCAACAAAAACACGTTGTTCGGTTGGCGAGTAGAAGAAATGGCCAAAAGTTCCTTTTGGATAACCTTTGAAGTATGTCTTGACCGATCGCGGGCCGAGCTTGTACTCGTGTCTCCATTTGACATAAGCTTCGCAGCCCGAAACCCGAATAAAGGACAAGTTAGGGACCGTTCCCTTCCATAACTCGTATGGAGTCTTGTCAACAGCTTTAGACGGACTTCGGTTAAGTATTAGAGCGGCTGACAAAAGAGTATAGTCCCACAATGAATCAGGCGCAACGGTGTGACTCATCTTGGATCGAACCATATCAAGTAGAGTTTGATTTCTCCGTTCGGACACACCATTTAATTGTGGCGTTCCAGGTGGAGTCAACTGTGGAACGATGCCACAGTCTTTAAGGTGTTGATCAAACTCATGAGAAAGATACTCGCCACCACGATCGGATCGTAGTGTTTTAATCTTTCTACCTAGTTGGTTCTGTACCCGATTCTGGTATTCTTTGAACTTGTCAAAGGATTCACTTTTATGTTTTATTAAGTAGACATAGCCATATCTACTCAAATCATTCGTGAAAGTGATGAAATACTTATAGTCTTCTCGTGCGTCGATCGACATAGGGCCACATACATCCGTATGTATGAGTCCTAATAGGTCGGCAGCGCGCATTCCAACACCTTTGCAGGAAATACGAGTCATCTTAGGTGTTGATCAAACTCATGAGAAAGATACTCGCCACCACGATCGGATCGTAGTGTTTTAATCTTTCTACCTAGTTGGTTCTGTACCCGATTCTGGTATTCTTTGAACTTGTCAAAGGATTCACTTTTATGTTTTATTAAGTAGACATAGCCATATCTACTCAAATCATTCGTGAAAGTGATGAAATACTTATAGTCTTCTCGTGCGTCGATCGACATAGGGCCACATACATCCGTATGTATGAGTCCTAATAGGTCGGCAGCGCGCATTCCAACACCTTTGAAGGAAATACGAGTCATCTTAGGTGTTGATCAAACTCATGAGAAAGATACTCGCCACCACGATCGGATCGTAGTGTTTTAATCTTTCTACCTAGTTGGTTCTGTACCCGATTCTGGTATTCTTTGAACTTGTCAAAGGATTCACTTTTATGTTTTATTAAGTAGACATAGCCATATCTACTCAAATCATTCGTGAAAGTGATGAAATACTTATAGTCTTCTCGTGCGTCGATCGACATAGGGCCACATACATCCGTATGTATGAGTCCTAATAGGTCGGCAGCGCGCATTCCAACACCTTTGAAGGAAATACGAGTCATCTTAGGTGTTGATCAAACTCATGAGAAAGATACTCGCCACCACGATCGGATCGTAGTGTTTTAATCTTTCTACCTAGTTGGTTCTGTACCCGATTCTGGTATTCTTTGAACTTGTCAAAGGATTCACTTTTATGTTTTATTAAGTAGACATAGCCATATCTACTCAAATCATTCGTGAAAGTGATGAAATACTTATAGTCTTCTCGTACGTCGATCGACATAGGGCCACATACATCCGTGTGTATGAGTCCTAATAGGTCGGCAGCGCGCATTCCAACACCTTTGAAGGAAATACGAGTCATCTTACCGATGAGACATGATTCACACGTGCCATATGATTCGAAATCAAAGGCCGAGATAGCTCCATTCTGTCTGAGCTGTTTTACGCGTTTCTCATTTATATGTCCGATACGACAGTGTCATAGGTAAGTTTGATCTTTGTCACAAACCTTTAACTTCTTGTTATTCACGTGTAATATTTCGGTGGTTTGATCTAAAACATAAATTACATTCATGGAAATTGCCTTGCCATAAATCATATTATGTAACGAGAAAATACAGCTATTATTCTCTATTACAAATGAAAAACCAAGTTTGTCAAGCGCAGAAACAGAAATAATGTTTTTGGATAAACAAGGAACATAATAACAGTTATACAAAGATAACTCGAATCCACTAGGAAGCTGGATCACGTATGTTCCCCTCGAGACTGCAGCAACTCGTGCTCCATTTCAAATACGCAGGTCAACCTCACCCTTTATGAGGGGCTCTTGGTTTCGGAGGCCTTGCACATGATTACATAGATGAGAACCAAAACCAGTATCTAGTACTCAAGTTCCATAACTTGCATGGTTAATGTCAATCATGTGAATAAAAGAAGAAGAAGACATACCAACAAGAGTAACGCGGCGTGCCTTAATGTCCTCACGATACACGGGGCACGTGCGCCTCCAGTGCCCAGTCTTGTGGCAATGGTGGCATTTCATGCTTGTATCCTTGCTCTTTATCTTACCCTGTGAGTTTCTCGACTCACCGGGCCCACTCTTAGCAAATCCCGACTTCTTGAACTTAGGCTTACCTACCGCTAGGTCGCCTTGAGCTTTCGCTTTCCCTTTACCTTTGCCTTTACTGGAGATCATGAGAACATCCTGCTTCACGCTCCCACTTAATTTCAGATCCTTCTCGGTCTGTACGAGAAGGGAGTGGAGCTCATGAGGAGTCTTCTTCATATCGTTCATGTAATAGTTGGCCCTAAAGAGGGCGAACCCATCATGAAGCGAATGAAGCATTCGATCAACGGTAATGTTCTTGTAACAACCCGCTTTTTCGTAAATTATATTTTAAAGGTTTTAATTATTTTTACGGGATAAAATAATATTTTAATACTTAATGTTAATTTATTTTAAAGTAATTCATAGGATCCGTCTTAAGAACCTTAAGTCCTTAAGACAAATACAAACTTGGCGACTTGAAACCTTAACTTAAAACCCGTTCACCCAAACCCGTTTCCCATTGAAACGGGAAAGGACACTTGAAACCCCTAACCCTCATTGAATGTGTCGACATTCATCTTCTAAAAATAAGAATACAGTGTTCTCATTTCTCCATAAACTCTCTTAAATCTTCATCTTCTTCTCCATTTTTCTTCATCATCCGTTCACCGAATTGAGGTAATAAATACATTTTCGGAATCCTCATCGAATTTGAAAGCCATCCGTCACTTCTGTTTTCCATTTCGTTCCACTTCAAAAATGGGCTGTTTTGGAGAAATCCGTTTATAGCTTACAATAATCGCTTTTCATGTTGTAGGAAGAAGCCTAGAAGATCTTAAGGAGGTTAGTGGCAAGATTGAAGAAGAGATTGGAGCTTAAACGCTTAAAAGGTGACGATAATGAGAAACTCGGCCTTATTGTGAATATTAGCACTTTTGATGTTTAAGATGATTTAAGTTTCTGGAATTTCATATGTCTATTATTGTTTGAACTTAGCAACATGTCAGGAATGATCTTACTTGAGGATTATATGCTTACTTGATGCTTCATATGAATGATGGCTTAATTTCTGAAATTTATGTTTTGTGACGGATACAAAATATAATCATTTTGAGGATTGTTATGGGTTTAATTACTGATAGATAGTGTTATTGGTTGATTTGAGATAATGGGTAAACATTGTATGTTGCGAATTTAGTTGTCTCGAATCGATTTTGTAAGATTCGAAGGATGTTGCGAATTGCGGATTTCTGCTCAATGCTTCTGAGCCGGTCGACCGACCGGCCGCCGGTCGACCGGCTGGGAGTGTTTTTTAGTTGTTTTTACGGAAGTTAGGGTTTAAGGATTTGGGTTCCCCAGCCGATGGGCCGGCTGCCTGCCGACCGGCTGAGGGCCCTTGCTCTTGGTTTAATAGACGAAAGTGTAAGAGGAAAGAGGGGTGCCAGCCGTTGGGCCGGCTGCCTGCCGACCGGCTGGGAGCCCTCTTGGCTTGTTTGCGCGTTAAAGAAAGAAGAGAATGTGGTTGGGTGTCCAGCCGGTAGGCCGGCTGCCTGCCGACCAGCTGGGGGGCCCTGTTGCTTATTTTTATTTCGAATTCGTATTTAGTTTGTAACTTTTAAACGGTTGATCGGTTTTGGTTGAAACTCGTTCCTTGTATCTTTGATATGTGTTTGAGGTCCCCGGAGGATGGGAGACACTATATTGGTTTCGGGAATGGAGTGAGGATAGAGACCCCCCGGTCGGGTAACCGAAAGGGAAACCGGCTCTCCCGCGTCTTAGTTCCCGGGATCAATTAAGTGTTGTTTAGTGGTTTAAGATGTTAGAGCTATAGGTTAGTTTCTATCTTTGGATGTTAATGGTTGAGTTATATGTCGCGTGATGGGATATGTGTTAAGTTCACCTCTGGACCCATTACGTGTTTTGTATGTCGCGTGATGGGATATGTGTTAAGCTCACCTCTGGACCCATTACGTGTTTTGGTTGTGGCGTGTCAGGATATGTGTTAAGTTCACCTATGGACCTGACACGTGATCGGTTGTCGTACACGGGATATGTGTTAAGTTCACCTCTGAACCCGGTGTGCGACAGCTGTGTATTGGGATATGTGTTAAGTTCACCTCTGGACCCAATACTTGTATGTAGCATTGAGATTTGTGTTAAGTTCACCTCTGGATCCTTTGCTTATGGATATATGTTGGGATATGTGTTAAGTTCACCTCTAGACCCGACATTTGTTTGTAGTGGGATATGTGTTAAGTTCACCTCTAGACCCATTACTGAATTGTGATTAGGGATATGTGTTAAGTTCACCTCTGGACCCTTCTCTTGAATTGTATGTATAGGGATATGTGTTAAGTTCACCTCTGGACCCTTTACTTGAATTGCATGTTGGGATATGTGTTAAGCTCACCTCTGGACCCGACATTGTTTGGTAGTGGGATATGTGTTAAGTTCACCTCTGGACCCATTGCTAGTGTTTATTGATGTTTTATATCTACTTGCCTTGAGATTGGTACAGTGTCAGATATGCATGATGAAGTTGGTGATTATGTTACTTGAGTTATAGTTTGTTCATCCAAGGCATTGGATGACTCTTTGATCAGTTTCATAAATAGTTGGACTGAAAGACCCCCTGACTGGGTAACCAGTAGGGAAACCGGCTCTCCTTCCTAACGGTTTATGAAGTTGGTTGAGAGCCGTGCATTAGTGATTGCATGGTAAGTTGATGATCAGTTATTGAGATATTGTTATACTTCACATGTTTATATATGTTGGAGTATTCTGTTTGCTTTACTTGTTACGTGTCGTTACAAAAGGTGGCTAGGAGAACTCTAGTCACTCCCCACTGATTGTGGCGTACATGTTTTCATGTATGTAGGTACATGCAGGTTGGATCGGGGTTCACTTGAGAGCTAGCGAGTGATGATCCTTATCATCTTTTGACTTACACTTCATCGATTAGCTAGACTCTTAGTTTTGGATACAGTTCATGTTTTGTGCCTGTAGGGATGTTCCATCTCAGGCTTTGTATTTATTCGGTTTTCGTACTTAGAACTGTTATACTTATCTATTTTGTTTATATCAGTTTCAGTTTACGTTTCAGTTTTTAATTCACCTCGCATGATGTTTATGTTTAAAAAGTTTTAATTCCGCTGCATTTTTAGTACTTTGTGTGTTTTATATTTCCGCTTTCGCGAGGGGTTTTACAGTTGGTATCAGAGCATTATTGCTCTCGACGCACTCATGTGACCCCCAACCTTAACTTGACCATATAATTGAATAATGAATGAGAGATGGGGTAGATTTAAGGACTAATATTGTAGTCTGTTTGTGCCTTGCTAGTAATACGTCTAACAGTTTACTCTCTTATGATTGAAGAATGACGGAGCCAACCGATGCCGAGAATGCTGAGACGCAAGCCCTCATTCAAACTCTTCAAGATTGCATAGCTAGGTCGTCTATGCCTTCTTCTTCATTTCAAACCTCGGGAAGTAACCAACCCGGAGGATTGGCTTGGATTATCACCCAGATGTGGAGGAATGCAGCTAAGACATTCGACGGAGAGACCAGTGCTGCGACCCTCACCACTTGGTTCTTTGACATGGAAAGGAACTTCATAATTTATGGCGTTCGACCTGAAGATCAGACCCGAGTAGCATCTCAGTTCTTAGTTCGTGAGGCTAGGAGTTGGTGGTTGACGATCAGTGCTCCTGCTACTCGTGACCCTACTTTCACTTGGAGTCGTTTCAAGACTCTTCTTGGCATGAGGTTTTACCATAGGGATATCCGCCAAGATAAGATGACCGAGTTCATGAACCTTCGCCAAGGAACCCTTTCTGTTCAAGCTTTCACCAACCGATTTGAGGAGCTGATCCACTTTGTCCCACAGCTAGTTGAGAGAGAGGAAGAGAAAGCCTATCTGTTTCGGCGCAAGCTTAATGCTGAGACTAGGAGTGTAGCCAGTGGTGACCCGACTTCTTACTTCCAGAGTTACTACGGTGTCTTACGAGCGGAGGACCCTTACCAGATCTATTTTGAAGGATCTAAAGCCTTCTTTCCTCCTCCACCGCCCTTGCATAGATGCCGAAGCGGGAGACCTCTTAGCCCTCTTGCCTCCTCTCCTCTTGGAAAAAGGAAGCGTCCCCAGAAGAACAAGAAGTCCCAGAAAGCTAAGACTACTCAAGTCCGAGACATGATCCTCCCATCGGACGTTCCCCTTAAGTGCTTCAAGTGCCGCAAGGATCTTCATCCTAGAGTTAAATGTGACGGTGACCCTTACTTATGCTACTCCTGCAAGAAGCTAGGGCATCGCTCCTTCGAGTGCCCCGAGAAGGATGTAGCCAGTGACAGAGTTATCACTATTGACCCAGAGGCTGAGACCAGTAGAGCTAGAGTTGTTCAGCTTCAGGTTGAGACTGGAGTTCACCTTGACCCACCTACTGGTATGTTCATGCCTACCATCTTATTTATGGTTAAGGTACTGGTAGCTGTTAATATCTTAGTCTTTTTCCTTAGACTTTCCTTGACCTTCCTTGAGGACTATCTGCATGTTCTCTTGAATTCGCCTAGTAGCTTGCTTATCGTGAAACACCTTGTGCGGTAACCTACCATAGACAGACTTGGGGAATTTCTTGAGGACAGTTGTAGACCATGATTGAGAGAGTGTTGTTACTTGAGGAAAATCTATGGAGCTGATGGAATGTGTTTTGTTGATCTTAGTGTCCACATGTTACTAATTGGAAGAGTAAGTGAATGATGGGATAACTATGCTAGGTAGAGTGTTATACACGACTTTAATGGAACTTAGGTGTGAGAATCTGGCTGAGTCATGGATAATTGTAAGTTTGGAGTATCCATTTGAGGATCTAGAGGAACTAGAGTAAAGATTAATTCCGAGGAATATGCTTAAAGTACTGATGTTGTCTGATAAGTGAATGAGGTAAGTTAATGCTGTTTGAACTTGAGGAACGAGAGTTGTTAGTAACGGCGTGAGAACATTGGAACGTTTACAAGAACTTGTGGAATTGACTGAGTGGTTGATCTTAAGTTACTTAATGGATCTTAGCATCTACCTAACAAAGGACTTAAAGGAAATCTAGGATACATCATCGGTTTGAGAATGAATGATTCATTGAGAGATGTAAGTCCAGAAACGCGTTGATTTGAGTATAGTTATTTGTGGACCGTGATACAAGTATAGTAGATATATCACATGAGTTGGGTAGTCTGAGAGTTTGATTGAATTGTCATTTGGGAACTATCTGAGATGGGTTATCTAAACTTTTGAGGAATAAATCATCGAAAGGATAATGTTGCTTTAGACTTCGAGGAACCTTGAGATCGGAATCGTTCTGTGGAACTAGTCGTGAGAACCAGTCATAGGCTTGTTTGACTTAGAAGTTGTTACTTTGGTGAGACCTTACCTTAGAATGTCTGCTTCATGGTAATAAATGACTTTGGAGAACTTAGGATTTCGAAGTACCCGTAGGATGAGATTGATAGAATTGAACTACGTAGAACTAATGGATATAAGTAATTTTGGTCATGGCCTGTCTGATGGTGAAAAGCCACAGTGTAGAAAGTTTGGTATCCTAACTTCAGAATTTGATGTTTTGGTGATAAAATTCAAATTTAGACTTAGAAAGTGCGTAACCTTGGTCCGAGGTATGTTTGTTAGACTTCCACCTTGAGTGAGAGATCCTTAACCCTAATAGAACAGATTTGTGGTAAACTAGGTGAGAGTTTGGAAACCTTCTGATAGAGGAATACCTCGTTTTGTGGATGAGAGAAGGGTAAGAAGAACCGTGAAACCATTGTGAGCATCGAGGTTACTGGAATCGCCCTTCTTGGGATATACTAGGAATCGTTGTAACGATGTTTTGATTATAGATTGAGCGGTTATTGTACCCATGTTTGGCAAGGTTACCGTCTTCTTTAACCGTCGACTTGATTGTTCCGTTCCTTCAACCCTCCTTTTTGTGTTCTGACAGCCGCGAGGCTTGAAACCCCTAATCCTTCGTGTTGAAAATAAGCCCGTGACTGTTTCCGCGCTCTCAAACGTCTGTCTCGAAAACTCGTTCCCCAATTGTTGACTTTAAATTCACTGTTTTTAGAAAAAGTTTAGTTGTTTTGAGAATTTGAAACTGCTTTCTCTTCCGTTAGAAGCGACTTTTGGTCATTGTTACAATTTTACTTTTTCAAGAATTTGGGAGTAGTGGTTGATTTGAAGGAAACTTTGATGCGTGTCTATTTTATGATGTTTTTCATCTATTTTTACACGCATTTGGTCGCTCATTTACTATGTTTTAGCCTTTATTTCCCAACAATCGTGTACTTTCGTATTTTTATGCACTTTTGCAGGTTTATGCGGAAAAGGGACGATTTAGCACCAAATTCTTATCCTCGAGTCTTTTGCATAATTAAGGAATAATGAAAAGTCAACTGGAATCTTTACTTAAATACCAAAAGTCAAAACAAGAAGAAAACCGAAGAATCCTATACGGAAGCGGTCGACCGACCAACTAAACGGGTCGGCCGACCAGGCCTGATCTTCATAAAAGTCCAAATCTGAAGAAAAGCCCAAGAATTCAACTAAGTCCGTAAAGGAGGTCGACCGACCCACCAAAGTGGTCGACCGACCTCAGCGAAGCCCAGAACAATTCTTTTTCGGAAATAAATTAGAAGTAGAGTCTTTAGGAAACTCGAATCTCTTGCCCTATATAAGCTAATCTTGTAGTTAGGGTTTTGCATCGATTAGTATCTAGTTTTCATTGAATCTTCGCATAGGAAAGTTATATATCAAGTTCTATAATTCCCTCTTAGTTTATTTGTAATCTTTCAACAATTCTCAAGCATTCAATAAAGTTCGTTCTTTTCTGCCCTAAATTCCGACTGTGGTAATTACTCTTTTAATTTAGCTTTATTATTGTTCTTATTTATATTACATTCGTTTAAGTCAGAATCTCAAGCTTTATTAATTCTTGCATGTTTAGATTATTCACTATGTTTACCATGTTTAATCCCGTTTTCATAATCATCTTAACAATCATGAGTAGCTAAATTTCATATGTTAGGATGTAGGGGATAATATGCATAGGTAGAATAAATTCCGAAACCGACTTGTAGCAGAGCCGCGGTCGGCCGACTCAAATAGTGGGTCGGTCGACCGAGGCTGTGGTCGGCCGACTGGAATAGCTGGTCGGTCGACCACTCGCGTTTGTATCCTGTTTCGTCTTTCTTTGTTGACTTTAATACCCTACAATGAAACTAAAAGGAGACTTGTAGGATGTTAGTAATGACCTACCCAAGATTGAGAGATACGGGAAGGGCATTGGTTTACACCTTAAGACGGCTAGGTTACTTAAGACTGAAAGGTATGTGACCTAGGATTTAGGAATCACCCTTATTGTTGACACCCAATAATTGTGAGACCTAGGAACTAATAGCATAGGCCGAAAGGAGCTATTAGGTAGCATAGACCTAAAAAGATATGTTACACCCCCTTACGCGACTGCAATACATGTTGACCTTAGGATTTATATTACCTTAACTATTTATTACCCCAAACATCCTAGCATCCCTTTTTATATATTTAATTCTCATCTTTATTTCTTATTTTATTTTAATTCTTTGCTTAGACTTAGTAATCAACAATCAAACCCCCAAATTTGTTACCTTTAAACATTAACACCAAACAATAAACATTCCCCACCTCTCTGTGGTTCGACCCTGACTTTCACTATCTATTGTTAAAGTTAGGAATTATAAATTTTATCTTTGGTACCCTCAACGACGGGCATCAAATTTTGGCGCCGTTGCCGGGGAGTTGACGCCAGTGTTTATTGTTTTTTGTTTTTGTTTCTCTTTGTTTAAGGAACTTTTTTGTTCCTTAAACCTTCTCACCGTTTTCTTGTAGTTTCCATCTTATGCGCAGGTCAGTTCAAGGAGAACTCCTACCACTTGACCACGAGCTTGAGAGGACTCTTAGAGAAAGGAGAAAGCAACTTCTAGCAAATCAGGTAGGAGGATCACCATCTTCCTTATTTCAAGAAGACATTTTCGAACAACCATTATTACCATCTTCACCGAAAACACCACCTTCACAACCAAATTCACCCAACAACCCACTTTCACCAAGAACACCACCTTTTACCTACTTTCCAGTTTTTCCTAAGGAAGAAGAGAATATGGCAGAAGAAGCTACTATTGCCAGTCACTCCATGCCTCAGGCAAAGGGCCTATACAAAGGGTTCACTTTACCTGCAGGTACTGGGAAGCCATTCGAGGCCAAGCCTGCCTATATTACTATGGTTGAAATAAACCAATTTGGAGGCTCGGCTAATGAGGATGCTGCAAAGCATATTGAAATCTTCACAGATTACATATGCTCTATTGCACCCCCAGAAGGAGTGACGCAAGACCAGATTAAGCAAACCATGTTTATCTTCTCTCTTAGGGACTCTGCGAGGGAGTGGTACAGAGATTTAGACCGCACTGCTGCGGGAGTCACAGATTGGAATACCTTAGCCTTAGCATTCTACAGGAAATACTATTCTGCATCAAAGACCAATGCTTTAAGAGCACAGATTACAAATTTCAAGCAAGGCCCCAATGAAGATTTTAGTGAGGCGTGGGACAGGTTCAAGAGACTTGTTCGATCCATACCACATCACGGATTCGAGCAATGGTTTCTTTGTAACCAGTTCTACAATGGCCTTTACGATGACAACAGGGCCTATCTAGATGCTGCAGCTAATGGGATATTCCAAGATAATTCAGGAGAGACTAAAGGTCTCAAGTTGATAGAAGATGTTGCTGTACACCGTGCTGAGCATGGCACTTCCAGAGGAAATCAAAGGAAATCTGAATACAACCTATCAACAATTGAGGCCTTGACGGCCAAGTTGGAAAAATTAGAGGCTGGAGGAAAATTCGATCTAGGAAGTGGAAGCAAGGGCGGTATTTATCAGGTGAACGCCGTTCAAGACGGACCCTTCGCTTGTGAGAGGTGCGGTGGAGAAGGGCACGTGTCAAAATTCTGTACTTCATCCAATGAAACATGTGCCGCCTTTCAACATTATCGTGGGAACAATTTCTATGACCCGAATAATAATAATGTCCATCCCAACCTAAGGTGGACAAGCCAGAATGTTCTTAACCCACAACATATGCAACCTCAGCAAAATTCCACATATATCCCCCCACAAAAGCAAGGTTTTCAAAAACCACCCTTCAACCCTCAACCACCTTCTAATCCACCACCCAACACAGAAACTCTTATCCAAAATCTTATTGGGTTGGTTCAGAAGGAGTCAAAGGCTAGAGAGGCAGGGATGAAGATGTTAGAGTCTCAGATTGCTCAAATCGCGAGCAAGAATGATATTAGGGCTCCGGGTCAACTTCCGACCAAACCGGACCAGATAAAAGAGACTCTAAACGTCATATCCTTACGAAGTGGAGCTAAAGTGGGGGTTGAGAAAGAAAAACAGAAGAATAGCAGCAAGAACGGTCGACCGACCGACGATCCAGGTCGACCGACCACGGAGCAGAATCCGGAAATTTCCGCTGAACAGGACAGTGGTCGACCGACCGAAGCTGATGGTCGACCGACCACTGAAGCAGAAACCGAAGTTCCTTTTCGTCCAGAATTGCCAGATAACTTAAGGGATTTTCTTTTCAGGGGTGATAATACCCCTAGGTTTCTGAAGAGAGCTGCAAATACTGAGTCTTCAGCCGCTTCTTTCCCAGAAAGACTTAGACCTTCGAAGGATCAGGTATCTTTTGACAAATTTAAGGATGTGATTCGTTCATTAAATGTTCAAGTCCCTTTTCTAGAATTAGTTCAACAAGTTCCTTCTTATCTTAAATTTATGAGACAGCTTTTGTCAAGAAAGAGGTCTCTAGAAAAGGTTGAGTCGGTGGCCCTCAGTCATCTAGTTTTTTATCACATGTCATTGCCCCTCACAAATTAGAGGACCCTGGTAGTTTTTATGTCCCCTGTAATATAGGAACCTTCCCAGTTAAGAAGGCTTTATGCGACTTAGGTGCCAGTATAAGTGTCATGCCCCTAAGCGTTGCCTTAAAATTAGGAATGACCGAATTTGCAGTGACCAGTATGACAGTCCAGATGGCAGATCGAACATCTATGGAACCTATAGGGGTGTTGGAAAACATCCCTGTGCGTATTGACAGGTTTTTCTTCCCAGTTGACTTCGTAGTTTTGGACATTCCAGAGGATGCCCATATACCTATAATTCTAGGAAGACCTTTCCTCCACACCGCAGGTGCCATTATAGATGTAGGCACTGGGACTTTGACCTTTAAAGTAGGAAAGCATTCTATTATATATGGCCTATCTTATAGGAAAAAGGATGCTATGACCCCCATCACGTGTAATGCTATCACTTCTGAAAAGAAGGATGAGGTCATCACTACTTCTCCTACTTTACTGCCTGTTCCTGTATCTGTTTTTACACCTCCGCCCCGGATTGGGAGCAATATAGAGGATACTTCTATTGTGGCTAGTGCAGGAATTGGTTTGGGGAAACCCAAAGTGAAGGAAGTCATAGTCCAGAGAGGAGGAATGCGATATCTAAGCTATAAAGAAGATGAGGACCCAGATGTCGTGGATCGAGAGGAGAAGAAGAAGAGGAGGCAAACTCAAGAGGAGAGACCGTCGCATATACCTTGCGACGGCGGAAAGAAGATGTGTTTTGCTACTAAAGCAAAAACCGTGGAGACTACGGCATGTCGTCAGAAGCCGTGGACGGATATTTTCCGCATCTTTAGCGGATAATTGTTTCAAGTTTTTAAGACAATTTACTTTTTTGTTATGTAAGACTTTTTATTTTAGTGTGCTCGTAGTTTTAGAACTTTTTACTTTATGCTTGCGTAGTTAAGACTTTAGACTTGTTTCTGGGATCTCGCGCATTTGCGGGCGCATATATGTTTCTTGCTTTTTCAGGTTCTACGAAGAAAAGAAGACCGCTGGGACACAGACGGTCGACCGACCAGATACACCAGTCGGTCGACCTAGTCGCCGTATTGCTGAAACTTTCTGTAGTTTACAGGAAGGTCGGTCGATCTGTTATCTGGGTCGGTCGACCTTCTGTCCGTCGCAGTCTTTCGTTTTCTTCCTCGGGAACCGTGCAACCGTCTTTGGTATTTCAGTGGCACTGCTGGCCATCAAAACCTCCCAGCTTACGCTGGTTTGGGGAGGTTTTTCTCATACATCTATTAATCCAGTGAGTTCTTTCCAGTTTTTCCTTAATTGTTATTTTCTTTGCATCTTTTCTTTTAATTTTCTGAAACCTTTACTTAGGCTAATGCACAATGGGGACATTGTGCGGGTTGGTTTGGGGAATGGTTTCGTGTCACATGCATTGCATTTTGCCACACGTTTATTGCATTTCTGTCTTGCATTGTTCTTTTCTTTATTTTCTCTACCTATACAAAAGAAAAAAAAAATGAAAAAAATTCAAAAATTCCAAAAAAATGCACGTTTATTTTAGCATATAGGTCGAGTCGGAACGAAAGTATTTCAAGGATGATTTTTCTTTCTTACATGTTTATGCCTTTACCTTGCCTTGTCAACTTGTTTTAGTATAAGAGTCTTTTGCATATCTATGAGTTTTTGTCAACTTGCATATCTTGAGACTTGACTTTTACCTTGGCAACCTACTATACATTCTGAGTTTTAGAGCCTTATTCCTGGTTTCATTCTTAAACCAGTTGTCTAGGATGTGAGTAGTACTCCCCTCGTGAACTTGAATTGCTATATACTTGTTTTACTATCTCGTTTTGTGAGTCTTGGTACGTGCATTTGGGATCCCTTTTCTCTTATTTGCCCATAAGCCCTACATAGCCAAATTTGCCTTTTTATTCCCCCAAAACTACATCCCATACTTAGCCTACCCTTCCAAGCTAGTATTTGTGGTCTTTGGTTTGACTTTTGAGGCATCTTGGTTTATATGCTATCTTGAGCAAAAAGAGAAAGAAGAAAGAAAAGAAAGAAAGAAAAGAAAAAAGAACAGAAAAAGAAAGAAAAAGAAAGAAAGAAAAGAAAAACGAAAAACGAAAAAAAAAACAAGAGATCAAATGTACACAGGAAATAGGTCGACCGACCACCTTCATGGGTCGGCCGACCACCTGACAGCATCAGAAAAAAATTCGTTCCAAATTCTCTTTCTTTTATGTGTTATCATTCCCGTACCTCATTCAAAATATTTGGGAGTCCTTTCTTATATTCAATGTGAGAGTTGTGCTACAAAAGAGCACCTTCTTAATATCAAAAGTTGTAAAGTATGTTGTTGGGAAACGGTTTTACTAGCTTGGCTACTAACCCCACATATCTAAAAACATCTTAACCACCTTTTATCTTTTACCTCACATATCTTTCATTACCTCGATTGCATGTATCCAAGTCACTTATTGGGTTTGTTTTACATAGTTGTAGAATTCTTGTTCATGTTAGATTGCAGGCATGTTTTCATAGGTCGCAGTTAGGTGAGTGTCTCTACAAATTTACTTCTTCCTATCTTTTACATATACTCACCCTTTGCTTCATGAGTGTCTCGAGCGTACCGCGAGAGTCCATGGTATAAGTCTCTATAGTTTCCAGTTTGCAAGTTTGACGACTCTATAACTCGTTTGCATGATTTAAATACTTTCTCATTTTGTACTTGGCATTGGTATAGGTTTACATGTAAATTTTGCTCTGAGATTGAAATCGTTCCATTAGTTAAGATCGAGTCTATTTCTTGCTTGAGGGCAAGCAAGGGTTTGGTTTGGGGAATTTGATGCGTGTCTATTTTATTATGTTTTTCATCTATTTTTACACGCATTTGGTCGCTCATTTACTATGTTTTAGCCTTTATTTCCCGACAATCATGTACTTTCGTATTTTTATGCACTTTTGCAGATTTATGCGGAAAAGGGACGATTTAGCACCAAATTCTTATCCTCGAGTCTTTTGCATAATTAAGGAATAATGAAAAGTCAATTGGAATCTTTACTTAAATACCAAAAGTCAAAACAAGAAGAAAACCGAAGAATCCTATACGGAAGCGGTCGACCGACCAACTAAACGGGTCGGCCGACCAGGCCTGATCTTCATAAAAGTCCAAATCTGAAGAAAAGCCCAAGAATTCAACTAAGTCCGTAAAGGAGGTCGACCGACCTCAGCGAAGCCCAGAACAATTCTTTTTCGGAAATAAATTAGAAGTAGAGTCTTTAGGAAACTCGAATCTCTTGCCCTATATAAGCTAATCTTGTAGTTAGGGTTTTGCATCGATTAGTATCTAGTTTTCATTGAATCTTCGCATAGGAAAGTTATATATCAAGTTCTATAATTCCCTCTTAGTTTATTTGTAATCTTTCAACAATTCTCAAGCATTCAATAAAGTTCGTTCTTTTCTGCCATAAATTCCGACTGTGGTAATTACTCTTTTAATTTAGCTTTATTATTGTTCTTATTTTTATTACATTCGTTTAAGTCAGAATCTCAAGCTTTATTAATTCTTGCATGTTTAGATTATTCACTATGTTTACCATGTTTAATCCCGTTTTCATAATCATCTTAACAATCATGAGTAGCTAAATTTCATATGTTAGGATGTAGGGGATAATATGCATAGGTAGAATAAATTCCGAAACCGACTTGTAGCAGAGCCGCGGTCGGCCGACTCAAATAGTGGGTCGGTCGACCGAGGCTGTGGTCGGCCGACTGGAATAGCTGGTCGGTCGACCAATCGCGTTTGTATCCTGTTTCGTCTTTCTTTGTTGACTTTAATACCCTACAATGAAACTGAAAGGAGACTTGTAGGATGTTAGTAATGACCTACCCAAGATTGAGAGATACGGGAAGGGCATTGGTTTACACCTTAAGACGGCTAGGTTACTTAAGACTGAAAGGTATGTGACCTAGGATTTAGGAATCACCCTTATTATTGACACCCAATAATTGTGAGACCTAGGAACTAATAGCATAGGCCGAAAGGAGCTATTAGGTAGCATAGACCTAAAAAGATATGTTACACCCCCTTACGCGACTGCAATACATGTTGACCTTAGGATTTATATTACCTTAGCTATTTATTACCCCAAACATCCTAGCATCCCTTTTTATATATTTAATTCTCATCTTTATTTCTTATTTTATTTTAATTCTTTGCTTAGACTTAGTAATCAACAATCAAACCCCCAAATTTGTTACCTTTAAACATTAACACCAAACAATAAACATTCCCCACCTCTCTGTGGTTCGACCCTGACTTTCAATATCTATTGTTAAAGTTAGGAATTATAAATTTTATCTTTGGTACCCTCAACGACGGGCATCAAACTTGATTTTAAAGAGCTGAACGTTTTACGAATTTTGTCGGATTTCAGCGTTGTCTGCCACTAGAACGTGTTATTGGAGACGTCTGATAACCCGTACTGTGCTCATCAACACCGAATCGACCTAAATTTCGAATTTTGACTGATTTAATTTTGGGACTTGTCTCAGATTTGGAATGTCGGACCCTTGAATACGTAACGAGAATCCCAATGTCCATTGACAAGACATGTACCTTGAAATCTTTTCTTCTTGAAACCTTTTTAAAGATAAAGTTTTGGGTTAACATAACCCGCATGATATATTTTGAACGTTAGAGTTGTTTCGTACTTACTTCTAACTTCGAGTTTCGAGGATGAAACTTTTTGAAGATTGGGTGATTGTAACAGCCCGCTTTTTCGTAAATTATATTTTAAAGGTTTTAATTATTTTTACGGGATAAAATAATATTTTAATACTTAATGTTAATTTATTTTAAAGTAATTCATAGGATCCGTCTTAAGAACCTTAAGTCCTTAAGACGAATACAAACTTGGCGACTTGAAACCTTAACTTAAAACCCGTTCACCCAAACCCGTTTCCCATTGAAACGGGAAAGGACACTTGAAACCCCTAACCCTCATTGAATGTGTCGACATTCATCTTCTAAAAATAAGAATACAGTGTTCTCATTTCTCCATAAACTCTCTTAAATCTTCATCTTCTTCTCCATTTTTATTCATCATCCGTTCACCGAATTGAGGTAATAAATACATTTTCGGAATCCTCATCGAATTTGAAAGCCATCCGTCAAATGGGCTGTTTTGGAGAAATCCGTTTATAGCTTACAATAATCGATTTTCATGTTGTAGGAAGAAGGCTAGAAGATCCTAAGGAGGTTGTGGCAAGATTGAAGAAGAGATTGGAGCTTAAACGCTTGAAAGGTGACGATAATGAGAAACTCGGCCTTATTGTGAATATTAGCACTTTTGATGTTTAAGATGATTTAAGTTTCTGGAATTTCATATGTCTATTATTGTTTGAACTTAGCAACATGTTAGGAATGATCTTACTTGAGGATTATATGCTTACTTGATGCTTCATATGAATGATGGTTTAATTTCTGAAATTTATGTTTTGCGACGGATACAAAATATAATCATTTTGAGGATTGTTATGGGTTTAATTGTTGATAGATAGTGTTATTGGTTGATTTGAGATAATGGGTAAACATTGTATGTTGCGAATTTAGTTGTCTCGAATCCCTGCCCAAGCTTCCAAAATCCCTGCACAAACAGACTGTCAAAAGCATGCTCCTTTTCCTGTCAACACACAGGCTGTTTGTCTGTTTCCATAAATGGAATGACAACTTTTCTGTAACTTCTACTTTGCTATAGACTCTTTGCCCATTGTATGCTTTTCTGGACCATGACAAAACACTACTCCCAACGACACTTTAGATGCTTACACCAGCTGTGCAAAAGTAAGGAAGTTCCTTATGCTGGCCTACTCGTTGATTAACCTCTCCTTAGGCTTACTACTGAATTAATGTTGGAAAAGTAGCTGGAGTCCCTGGTTAGACAACTCCCTTAAGGATTCAGGCCATTTCTCTTGGTTGTTGATGAATAAAGCATCCCCCTTTGCTCCTGCATCATCCTCCCCTGGTTGGAGAGGCTTTGTCCTCAAATCCTCATTGTACTCTTCATCACTGCCATAGTAGGGACTGAGATCTCCTATATTGAAAGTACCATGGACCTCATATTCTCCCTGCAAGTCAACCTTATAAGCATTGGCTCCAATTCTTTCTGTGATTTCAAAGGGTCCATCTGCTCTTGGCATTAGCTTATTCTTTCTCTTGCTTGGGAACCTCTCTTTCCTGAAATGCACCCACACTAAGTCTCCTGGATGGAACTCTTTCTTTCCTTTGGGCATGGGACTGTTTTTCTTTGCTTGCTCATTGGCTTTCTCAATTTGTTTCTGGACTTGTGTATGGATCTTCAACATTTGCTCCACCCTTTTCTTTGCATCATAGTTGATAGCCTCCTTTGGGATACTAGACATATCAATGGGCATTAGTGGATTGCTCCCATAGACCACTTCAAAAGGACTCTGACCAGTGGTTGAAGAAGGAGCCCTATTAAAAGCAAATTCTGCCTGAGCAAGCTTAAGATCCCAATCCTTCAATGATTTCTTAACAATGCATCTGAGTATTCTTCCCAGTGGAATTTGTGACTTCAGTTTGCCCATCTGTCTGGGGGTGGTGGGAAGTGCTAAAAAGTAGCTTGGTGTTGAGTAGCTTCCAGAGTGTCTTCCAAAAATAACTCATGAACTTAGTATCCCTGTCTGATACAATGGTTCTGGGGACACCATGAAGTTTGACAATCTCCCTGAAGTATAATTCTGCCACCCCTGAAGCATCTTCAGTTTTCTTACAAGGCACAAAGTGAGCCATTTTGCTGAAACGATCAACTACCACCATAATTGAATCCTTTCCCCTTTGAGTGTGAGGGAGGGCCACTATGAAATCCATGCTAACATCCTCCCATGGCTTGTCTGGAACAGGCAAGGGAGTGTAGGCTCCTGCTTGAAAGGAACTCTTTGCCCTTTGACAGGCTGCACACCTTCTGATGATTGCCTGGACATCTCCCTCCATTCTTGGCCAGTAGAATTGATCTTGCAGGATGTCCATTGTCTTCTGTACTCCAAAATGGCCTGCCAACCCATTAGAATGAACTTCTCTGATTAACAACTCTCTGTAGGATCCTTTTGGTACACACAACTTGTTTCCTTTGAACAGAAACCCCTCTTGCAAGGTGAATTTGGACCCTTGTTTGTTTGGATCACCTTGCAAGGTCAACCAATCCTCCATGAAGTCCTGATCATCCCTGTACAACTCCTTCATGAATTCAAACCCCAACACCCTTTGCTGAATAGTAATGAGCATGGAGTGTCTCCTAGACAGTGCATCTGCCACCACATTTAGTTTTCCTTCCTTGTGTTTGTTGGAGAAGTTGAATGATTGAAGGAACTCAACCCACTTAGCATGTCTTGCACTCAACTTATGTTGACCATTGATGTATTTTAATGCTTCATGATCAGAATGTAGGACAAAAGGTTTTGGTTTGAGATAATGGCTCCAATACATGAGTGCCCTGACCAAAGCATAGAACTCTTTGTCATAAGTAGAGTAATTCAACTTAGCTCCCCCAAGTTTCTCACTGAAAAATGCTACTGGATTCCTCCCTTGTATGAGCACTGCTCCAATGCCTACCCCACTGGCATCACACTCTACCTCAAACAACTGCTCAAAATCTGGTAAGGCCAAGACAGGAGCCTCACAAAGTTTCTGCTTGATGTGCTCAAAGGCAGATTGAGCTTGTGAGGTCCACATGAACATCCCTTTCTTCATTCCTTCAGTTATGGGAGCCATGATGGTGCTAAACCCCTTAATAAATCTTCTGTAAAAAGAAGCCAAGCCATGGAACCCTCTTACTTCAGTAATGGACCTTGGTACTGGCCAAGATTTGATAGCTTCAATCTTCTCTTGGTCCACTGAAATGCCCTTTTCAGAAATAACATAGCCAAGGAACTTAACTTCCCTAGCAAGAAAAGTACACTTTTCAAGCTTCCCAAACAACTCATTCTCCTTTAGCTTGGTAAACAGTAACTCCAAGTGAGTTAGATGATCATGATTACTCTTGCTATACACCAGAATGTCATCAAAGTAGACAACAATGAATTTGCCCAAGTATGGCCTTAAGACTTCTGTCATTAGTCTCATGAAAGTGCTTGGGGCATTTGACAGCTCAAATGGCATGACTAACCATTCATAGAGACCATGCTTGGTTTTGAAAGCAGTTTTCCACTCATCCCCCTCCCTTATCCTTACTTGGTGGTACCCCTGTCTAAGATCTATCTTAGAAAACAACTTGGCACCACAAAGTTCATCCAACATATCATCCAGCCTTGGTATAGGGAACCTATACTTCACTGTAATGTTGTTAATAGCCCTGCTGTCAATACACATCCTCCATGTTCCTTCCTTGTTAGGGACCAAAAGTGCTGGGACAGCACATGGACTCAATGATTCCCTCACAAAGCCCTTGCTCATCAGCTCTTCTATTTGCCTTTGTAACTCCTTGCTTGCCCCTGGATCACTTCTATAAGCTGGCCTGTTTGGAAGCATGGCACCTGGAATTAGGTCTATTTGGTGCTCAATTCCTCTCAAAGGAGGTAACCCTGCTGGCAACTCTTCTGGAAAGACTTCCTGAAAGTCATGGATTAGTTTCTTCACTTCATCTGGGATGCAAGGGGGTGATTCCAACCTTTTTGCTACCAAGATAAAGACAGGCTGCTCCTCCTTTATCTCCCTTATCATGGCAGATTCAGATAGGAATAGGACTCCCTTTAAACTGCTCATGTTGGGGCTGCCATAATCCTTGGTGTTGGGTGGTAGTGGTGTTAAGATTATCTTCTGGTTTCCATGTTTGAAGGTGTATACATTGCTCTTTCCTTTGTGTAAGGCATCCTTATCAAACTCCCAAGGTCTGCCCAACAATAGATGGCAAGCATCCATTGGTACTACATCACACAACACTTCATCCTTATAGGTTCCTCCAATGGAAAAGGGAACCATACACTGCTGATCCACTTTTACTTCTGCCCCCTTATTGAGCCATCTGAGTTTGTAGGGGTTTGGGTGTGGTCTGGTTTCCAGACTAAGCTTGCCAACCATGGCTACTGATGCCACATTGGTGCAGCTGCCCCCATCAATGATCAGGTTACAGACCCTCCCTTGGATTGTACACCTGCTTCTGAAAATTAGGGACCTCTGATCATTCTCCAAGGGTTGCTGTTGTGAATGCATTACTCTCCAAAGAACAAGGCTATGGCCAGTATCAGGTGGTGCCAGCACCTCATCCTCTTCCTCCACATTCTCAACCTCCTCTTCTGGTTCATACTCCACAGTTCCCTCAGTCTCCCATTCATGAATTTCCCTGACAGTAAGGGTTCTCTTAGAAGGACAGTCCTTCTTGAAATGCCCATACCCTTGGCATTGGTAGCATTTTCTTCTTTCATCAGCAGGGATGTTAGTTTTAGGGTTCATGGGTGACTTGCCTTTATCTAGAGGGGGTTTGCCTGTGGTGAATGGTGCTCTTGAACCCTCCCCACCCTTTGTTCCAGTGTATATCTTAGGAATGGCTGCCTTGGTATAGGTCTTTGGTGTATCCTTTCCCAACTTCTCAACTCTAAAAGACAGGTTAACCACATCCTCAAATGACCACAAGGGCTGCAACCTAACTTGTTTAGCAATATTGTAATTTAACCCCTCTAAGAACCTAGCAATCCTTTGTTCTGGTTTCTCATTGATTTCACACTGTAAGGTTAACTGTTCAAAATCTATTAAATAGGTCTCAACAGTCTGGTCATTTTGTTTTAGCTTAGAAAGTTTAATGAACAGATCTTGTGTGTAGTCTTTAGCAACAAATTTAGCAAGGAGTTTCTTTTTTAACTTTCTCCATGACTTAATAGGTTCCTTCCCTTCTCGGGCCCTCTGACTTTTCATGGTTTCATACCACAAGGATGCATAACCCTTAAGTTTGAGGATAGCAACTTTAAAAGCTTTAGTGTCATTGTACCCTTTGTACTCAAAGACTCTTTCTACATCCCTTAACCATTCTAACAAATCATCTGGGTTCAGGCTGCCAGAAAAGTTAGGAATATCTACCTTTAGGTGCTTGTCAGTAGGTGATGCCCTACTCCTGGTGCTAACATCTGAGTCAGTGAGCTCCTCCTCCATATCATGGTCCACTTGCCTCCCCCCAATGCCTGCACGACCTCTACCTCTGCCTCTCCCAGGAGGTCTTCCTCTTTCTGGAGTAGGTATATTGGCCATGACAGCATTGATGGCTTCCAAAGTAACATTGGCAAGGTTGGCTATTTGTTCTATTCTAGCCTCCATACCTGCTAGCCTCTCTTCACTCATGGTCAGTTTTTGTATTTTTAATGTAGGTAGGTGGATGAACTCACTTGTTTCTCTCTTGAACTAACACAAGATAGGACTGTGTTAAAACTAGCTCTGATAACCAATTTGATGTGACTGGCTAGGGGTTGTTTATGGTTTATCTGTAAAACTGAAAACAAGGATAATAAACCCTGAACTTCGAGACTCAAGCCAAGCACAGAAATCTCTTAGGACAGTGATCTTAAGAGTACCTTAATCACCCAAGCAATGCACAGGGGACTAAAGCAATCTTAAGCCAAATAACTAAGCAAGGCACAAGTTATTTGTGTTAACTAAGCAAGGCACAAGTTAACTAAAATAAGAGAGAAACTCTTAGGCTTTTTCTGTATTCATTCTGCTCTTACAAGTGCATAGAGGCTGCCTTTATATAGGCTTACAAAAGAGATCAGAACCTTACAAGTTCTCTGATCTAAGGGCTCATAATGGCCTAAGTAATCTACACAAAAGATAACAGACTAAGGAGACCAAAAGGAACGTTGGAGTTGTGGTCCTTATACTGAAAGAACCCCTGCCCAAGCTTCCAAAATCCTGCACAAACAGACTGTCAAAAGCATGCTCCTTTTCCTGTCAACACACAGGCTGTTTGTCTGTTTCCATAAATGGAATGACAACTTTTCTGTAACTTCTACTTTGCTCTAGACTCTTTGCCCATTGTATGCTTTTCTGGACCATGACAAAACACTACTCCCAACGACACTTTAGATGCTTACACCAGCTGTGCAAAAGTAAGGAAGTTCCTTATGCTGGCCTACTCGTTGATTAACCTCTCCTTAGGCTTACTACTGAATTAATGTTGGAAAAGTAGCTGGAGTCCCTGGTTAGACAACTCCCTTAAGGATTCAGGCCATTTCTCTTGGTTGTTGATGAATAAAGCATCCCCCTTTGCTCCTGCATCATCCTCCCCTGGTTGGAGAGGCTTTGTCCTCAAATCCTCATTGTACTCTTCATCACTGCCATAGTAGGGACTGAGATCTCCTATATTGAAAGTACCATGGACCTCATATTCTCCCTGCAAGTCAACCTTATAAGCATTGGCTCCAATTCTTTCTGTGATTTCAAAGGGTCCATCTGCTCTTGGCATTAGCTTATTCTTTCTCTTGCTTGGGAACCTCTCTTTCCTGAAATGCACCCACACTAAGTCTCCTGGATGGAACTCTTTCTTTCCTTTGGGCATGGGACTGTTTTTCTTTGCTTGCTCATTGGCTTTCTCAATTTGTTTCTGGACTTGTGTATGGATCTTCAACATTTGCTCCACCCTTTTCTTTGCATCATAGTTGATAGCCTCCTTTGGGATACTAGACATATCAATGGGCATTAGTGGATTGCTCCCATAGACCACTTCAAAAGGACTCTGACCAGTGGTTGAAGAAGGAGCCCTATTAAAAGCAAATTCTGCCTGAGCAAGCTTAAGATCCCAATCCTTCAATGATTTCTTAACAATGCATCTGAGTATTCTTCCCAGTGGAATTTGTGACTTCAGTTTGCCCATCTGTCTGGGGGTGGTGGGAAGTGCTAAAAAGTAGCTTGGTGTTGAGTAGCTTCCAGAGTGTCTTCCAAAAATAACTCATGAACTTAGTATCCCTGTCTGATACAATGGTTCTGGGGACACCATGAAGTTTGACAATCTCCCTGAAGTATAATTCTGCCACCCCTGAAGCATCTTCAGTTTTCTTACAAGGCACAAAGTGAGCCATTTTGCTGAAACGATCAACTACCACCATAATTGAATCCTTTCCCCTTTGAGTGTGAGGGAGGGCCACTATGAAATCCATGCTAACATCCTCCCATGGCTTGTCTGGAACAGGCAAGGGAGTGTAGGCTCCTGCTTGAAAGGAACTCTTTGCCCTTTGACAGGCTGCACACCTTCTGATGATTGCCTGGACATCTCCCTCCATTCTTGGCCAGTAGAATTGATCTTGCAGGATGTCCATTGTCTTCTGTACTCCAAAATGGCCTGCCAACCCATTAGAATGAACTTCTCTGATTAACAACTCTCTGTAGGATCCTTTTGGTACACACAACTTGTTTCCTTTGAACAGAAACCCCTCTTGCAAGGTGAATTTGGACCCTTGTTTGTTTGGATCACCTTGCAAGGTCAACCAATCCTCCATGAAGTCCTGATCATCCCTGTACAACTCCTTCATGAATTCAAACCCCAACACCCTTTGCTGAATAGTAATGAGCATGGAGTGTCTCCTAGACAGTGCATCTGCCACCACATTTAGTTTTCCTTCCTTGTGTTTGTTGGAGAAGTTGAATGATTGAAGGAACTCAACCCACTTAGCATGTCTTGCACTCAACTTATGTTGACCATTGATGTATTTTAATGCTTCATGATCAGAATGTAGGACAAAAGGTTTTGGTTTGAGATAATGGCTCCAATACATGAGTGCCCTGACCAAAGCATAGAACTCTTTGTCATAAGTAGAGTAATTCAACTTAGCTCCCCCAAGTTTCTCACTGAAAAATGCTACTGGATTCCTCCCTTGTATGAGCACTGCTCCAATGCCTACCCCACTGGCATCACACTCTACCTCAAACAACTGCTCAAAATCTGGTAAGGCCAAGACAGGAGCCTCACAAAGTTTCTGCTTGATGTGCTCAAAGGCAGATTGAGCTTGTGAGGTCCACATGAACATCCCTTTCTTCATTCCTTCAGTTATGGGAGCCATGATGGTGCTAAACCCCTTAATAAATCTTCTGTAAAAAGAAGCCAAGCCATGGAACCCTCTTACTTCAGTAATGGACCTTGGTACTGGCCAAGATTTGATAGCTTCAATCTTCTCTTGGTCCACTGAAATGCCCTTTTCAGAAATAACATAGCCAAGGAACTTAACTTCCCTAGCAAGAAAAGTACACTTTTCAAGCTTCCCAAACAACTCATTCTCCTTTAGCTTGGTAAACAGTAACTCCAAGTGAGTTAGATGATCATGATTACTCTTGCTATACACCAGAATGTCATCAAAGTAGACAACAATGAATTTGCCCAAGTATGGCCTTAAGACTTCTGTCATTAGTCTCATGAAAGTGCTTGGGGCATTTGACAGCTCAAATGGCATGACTAACCATTCATAGAGACCATGCTTGGTTTTGAAAGCAGTTTTCCACTCATCCCCCTCCCTTATCCTTACTTGGTGGTACCCCTGTCTAAGATCTATCTTAGAAAACAACTTGGCACCACAAAGTTCATCCAACATATCATCCAGCCTTGGTATAGGGAACCTATACTTCACTGTAATGTTGTTAATAGCCCTGCTGTCAATACACATCCTCCATGTTCCATCCTTGTTAGGGACCAAAAGTGCTGGGACAGCACATGGACTCAGTGATTCCCTCACAAAGCCCTTGCTCATCAGCTCTTCTATTTGCCTTTGTAACTCCTTGGTTGCCCCTGGATCACTTCTATAAGCTGGCCTGTTTGGAAGCATGGCACCTGGAATTAGGTCTATTTGGTGCTCAATTCCTCTCAAAGGAGGTAACCCTGCTGGCAACTCTTCTGGAAAGACTTCCTGAAAGTCATGGATTAGTTTCTTCACTTCATCTGGGATGCAAGGGGGTGATTCCAACCTTTTTGCTACCAAGATAAAGACAGGCTGCTCCTCCTTTATCTCCCTTATCATGGCAGATTCAGATAGGAATAGGACTCCCTTTAAACTGCTCATGTTGGGGCTGCCATAATCCTTGGTGTTGGGTGGTAGTGGTGTTAAGATTATCTTCTGGTTTCCATGTTTGAAGGTGTATACATTGCTCTTTCCTTTGTGTAAGGCATCCTTATCAAACTCCCAAGGTCTGCCCAACAATAGATGGCAAGCATCCATTGGTACTACATCACACAACACTTCATCCTTATAGGTTCCTCCAATGGAGAAGGGAACCATACACTGCTGATCCACTTTTACTTCTGCCCCCTTATTGAGCCATCTGAGTTTGTAGGGGTTTGGGTGTGGTCTGGTTTCCAGACTAAGCTTGCCAACCATGGCTACTGATGCCACATTGGTGCAGCTGCCCCCATCAATGATCAGGTTACAGACCCTCCCTTGGATTGTACACCTGCTTCTGAAAATTAGGGACCTCTGATCATTCTCCAAGGGTTGCTGTTGTGAATGCATTACTCTCCAAAGAACAAGGCTATGGCCAGTATCAGGTGGTGCCAGCACCTCATCCTCTTCCTCCACATTCTCAACCTCCTCTTCTGGTTCATACTCCACAGTTCCCTCAGTCTCCCATTCATGAATTTCCCTGACAGTAAGGGTTCTCTTAGAAGGACAGTCCTTCTTGAAATGCCCATACCCTTGGCATTGGTAGCATTTTCTTCTTTCATCAGCAGGGATGTTAGTTTTAGGGTTCATGGGTGACTTGCCTTTATCTAGAGGGGGTTTGCCTGTGGTGAATGGTGCTCTTGAACCCTCCCCACCCTTTGTTCCAGTGTATATCTTAGGAATGGCTGCCTTGGTATAGGTCTTTGGTGTATCCTTTCCCAACTTCTCAACTCTAAAAGACAGGTTAACCACATCCTCAAATGACCACAAGGGCTGCAACCTAACTTGTTTAGCAATATTGTAATTTAACCCCTCTACGAACCTAGCAATCCTTTGTTCTGGTTTCTCATTGATTTCACACTGTAAGGTTAACTGTTCAAAATCTATTAAATAGGTCTCAACAGTATGGTCATTTTGTTTTAGCTTAGAAAGTTTAATGAACAGATCTTGTGTGTAGTCTTTAGCAACAAATTTAGCAAGGAGTTTCTTTTTTAACTTTCTCCATGACTTAATAGGTTCCTTCCCTTCTCGGGCCCTCTGACTTTTCATGGTTTCATACCACAAGGATGCATAACCCTTAAGTTTGAGGATAGCAACTTTAAAAGCTTTAGTGTCATTGTACCCTTTGTACTCAAAGACTTTTTCTACATCCCTTAACCATTCTAACAAATCATCTGGGTTCAGGCTGCCAGAAAAGTTAGGAATATCTACCTTTAGGTGCTTGTCAGTAGGTGATGCCCTACTCCTGGTGCTAACATCTGAGTCAGTGAGCTCCTCCTCCATATCATGGTCCACTTGCCTCCCCCCAATGCCTGCACGACCTCTACCTCTGCCTCTCCCAGGAGGTCTTCCTCTTTCTGGAGTAGGTATATTGGCCATGACAGCATTGATGGCTTCCAAAGTAACATTGGCAAGGTTGGCTATTTGTTCTATTCTAGCCTCCATACCTGCTAGCCTCTCTTCACTCATGGTCAGTTTTTGTATTTTTAATGTAGGTAGGTGGATGAACTCACTTGTTTCTCTCTTGAACTAACACAAGATAGGACTGTGTTAAAACTAGCTATGATAACCAATTTGATGTGACTGGCTAGGGGTTGTTTATGGTTTATCTGTAAAACTGAAAACAAGGATAATAAACCCTGAACTTCGAGACTCAAGCCAAGCACAGAAATCTCTTAGGACAGTGATCTTAAGAGTACCTTAATCACCCAAGCAATGCACAGGGGACTAAAGCAATCTTAAGCCAAATAACTAAGCAAGGCACAAGTTATTTGTGTTAACTAAGCAAGGCACAAGTTAACTAAAATAAGAGAGAAACTCTTAGGCTTTTTCTGTATTCATTCTGCTCTTACAAGTGCATAGAGGCTGCCTTTATATAGGCTTACAAAAGAGATCAGAACCTTACAAGTTCTCTGATCTAAGGGCTCATAATGGCCTAAGTAATCTACACAAAAGATAACAGACTAAGGAGACCAAAAGGAACGTTGGAGTTGTGGTCCTTATACTGAAAGAACCCCTGCCCAAGCTTCCAAAATCCTGCACAAACAGACTGTCAAAAGCATGCTCCTTTTCCTGTCAACACACAGGCTGTTTGTCTGTTTCCATAAATGGAATGACAACTTTTCTGTAACTTCTACTTTGCTCTAGACTCTTTGCCCATTGTATGCTTTTCTGGACCATGACAAAACACTACTCCCAACGACACTTTAGATGCTTACACCAGCTGTGCAAAAGTAAGGAAGTTCCTTATGCTGGCCTACTCGTTGATTAACCTCTCCTTAGGCTTACTACTGAATTAATGTTGGAAAAGTAGCTGGAGTCCCTGGTTAGACAACTCCCTTAAGGATTCAGGCAATTTCTCTTGGTTGTTGATGAATAAAGCATCCCCCTTTGCTCCTGCATCATCCTCCCCTGGTTGGAGAGGCTTTGTCCTCAAATCCTCATTGTACTCTTCATCACTGCCATAGTAGGGACTGAGATCTCCTATATTGAAAGTACCATGGACCTCATATTCTCCCTGCAAGTCAACCTTATAAGCATTGGCTCCAATTCTTTCTGTGATTTCAAAGGGTCCATCTGCTCTTGGCATTAGCTTATTCTTTCTCTTGCTTGGGAACCTCTCTTTCCTGAAATGCACCCACACTAAGTCTCCTGGATGGAACTCTTTCTTTCCTTTGGGCATGGGACTGTTTTTCTTTGCTTGCTCATTGGCTTTCTCAATTTGTTTCTGGACTTGTGTATGGATCTTCAACATTTGCTCCACCCTTTTCTTTGCATCATAGTTGATAGCCTCCTTTGGGATACTAGACATATCAATGGGCATTAGTGGATTGCTCCCATAGACCACTTCAAAAGGACTCTGACCAGTGGTTGAAGAAGGAGCCCTATTAAAAGCAAATTCTGCCTGAGCAAGCTTAAGATCCCAATCCTTCAATGATTTCTTAACAATGCATCTGAGTATTCTTCCCAGTGTCCTATTTGTGACTTCAGTTTGCCCATCTGTCTGGGGGTGGTGGGAAGTGCTAAAAAGTAGCTTGGTGTTGAGTAGCTTCCAGAGTGTCTTCCAAAAATAACTCATGAACTTAGTATCCCTGTCTGATACAATGGTTCTGGGGACACCATGAAGTTTGACAATCTCCCTGAAGTATAATTCTGCCACCCCTGAAGCATCTTCAGTTTTCTTACAAGGCACAAAGTGAGCCATTTTGCTGAAACGATCAACTACCACCATAATTGAATCCTTTCCCCTTTGAGTGTGAGGGAGGGCCACTATGAAATCCATGCTAACATCCTCCCATGGCTTGTCTGGAACAGGCAAGGGAGTGTAGGCTCCTGCTTGAAAGGAACTCTTTGCCCTTTGACAGGCTGCACACCTTCTGATGATTGCCTGGACATCTCCCTCCATTCTTGGCCAGTAGAATTGATCTTGCAGGATGTCCATTGTCTTCTGTACTCCAAAATGGCCTGCCAACCCATTAGAATGAACTTCTCTGATTAACAACTCTCTGTAGGATCCTTTTGGTACACACAACTTGTTTCCTTTGAACAGAAACCCCTCTTGCAAGGTGAATTTGGACCCTTGTTTGTTTGGATCACCTTGCAAGGTCAACCAATCCTCCATGAAGTCCTGATCATCCCTGTACAACTCCTTCATGAATTCAAACCCCAACACCCTTTGCTGAATAGTAATGAGCATGGAGTGTCTCCTAGACAGTGCATCTGCCACCACATTTAGTTTTCCTTCCTTGTGTTTGTTGGAGAAGTTGAATGATTGAAGGAACTCAACCCACTTAGCATGTCTTGCACTCAACTTATGTTGACCATTGATGTATTTTAATGCTTCATGATCAGAATGTAGGACAAAAGGTTTTGGTTTGAGATAATGGCTCCAATACATGAGTGCCCTGACCAAAGCATAGAACTCTTTGTCATAAGTAGAGTAATTCAACTTAGCTCCCCCAAGTTTCTCACTGAAAAATGCTACTGGATTCCTCCCTTGTATGAGCACTGCTCCAATGCCTACCCCACTGGCATCACACTCTACCTCAAACAACTGCTCAAAATCTGGTAAGGCCAAGACAGGAGCCTCACAAAGTTTCTGCTTGATGTGCTCAAAGGCAGATTGAGCTTGTGAGGTCCACATGAACATCCCTTTCTTCATTCCTTCAGTTATGGGAGCCATGATGGTGCTAAACCCCTTAATAAATCTTCTGTAAAAAGAAGCCAAGCCATGGAACCCTCTTACTTCAGTAATGGACCTTGGTACTGGCCAAGATTTGATAGCTTCAATCTTCTCTTGGTCCACTGAAATGCCCTTTTCAGAAATAACATAGCCAAGGAACTTAACTTCCCTAGCAAGAAAAGTACACTTTTCAAGCTTCCCAAACAACTCATTCTCCTTTAGCTTGGTAAACAGTAACTCCAAGTGAGTTAGATGATCATGATTACTCTTGCTATACACCAGAATGTCATCAAAGTAGACAACAATGAATTTGCCCAAGTATGGCCTTAAGACTTCTGTCATTAGTCTCATGAAAGTGCTTAGGGCATTTGACAGCTCAAATGGCATGACTAACCATTCATAGAGACCATGCTTGGTTTTGAAAGCAGTTTTCCACTCATCCCCCTCCCTTATCCTTACTTGGTGGTACCCCTGTCTAAGATCTATCTTAGAAAACAACTTGGCACCACAAAGTTCATCCAACATATCATCCAGCCTTGGTATAGGGAACCTATACTTCACTGTAATGTTGTTAATAGCCCTGCTGTCAATACACATCCTCCATGTTCCATCCTTTTTAGGGACCAAAAGTGCTGGGACAGCACATGGACTCAATGATTCCCTCACAAAGCCCTTGCTCATCAGCTCTTCTATTTGCCTTTGTAACTCCTTGGTTGCCCCTGGATCACTTCTATAAGCTGGCCTGTTTGGAAGCATGGCACCTGGAATTAGGTCTATTTGGTGCTCAATTCCTCTCAAAGGAGGTAACCCTGCTCGTAACTCTTCTGGAAAGACTTCCTGAAAGTCATGGATTAGTTTCTTCACTTCATCTGGGATGCAAGGGGGTGATTCCAACCTTTTTGCTACCAAGATAAAGACAGGCTGCTCCTCCTTTATCTCCCTTATCATGGCAGATTCAGATAGGAATAGGACTCCCTTTAAACTGCTCATGTTGGGGCTGCCATAATCCTTGGTGTTGGGTGGTAGTGGTGTTAAGATTATCTTCTGGTTTCCATGTTTGAAGGTGTATACATTGCTCTTTCCTTTGTGTAAGGCATCCTTATCAAACTCCCAAGGTCTGCCCAACAATAGATTGGCAAGCATCCATTGGTACTACATCACACAACACTTCATCCTTATAGGTTCCTCCAATGGAGAAGGGAACCATACACTGCTGATCCACTTTTACTTCTGCCCCCTTATTGAGCCATCTGAGTTTGTAGGGGTTTGGGTGTGGTCTGGTTTCCAGACTAAGCTTGCCAACCATGGCTACTGATGCCACATTGGTGCAGCTGCCCCCATCAATGATCAGGTTACAGACCCTCCCTTGGATTGTACACCTGCTTCTGAAAATTAGGGACCTCTGATCATTCTCCAAGGGTTGCTGTTGTGAATGCATTACTCTCCAAAGAACAAGGCTATGGCCAGTATCAGGTGGTGCCAGCACCTCATCCTCTTCCTCCACATTCTCAACCTCCTCTTCTGGTTCATACTCCACAGTTCCCTCAGTCTCCCATTCATGAATTTCCCTGACAGTAAGGGTTCTCTTAGAAGGACAGTCCTTCTTGAAATGCCCATACCCTTGGCATTGGTAGCATTTTCTTCTTTCATCAGCAGGGATGTTAGTTTTAGGGTTCATGGGTGACTTGCCTTTATCTAGAGGGGGTTTGCCTGTGGTGAATGGTGCTCTTGAACCCTCCCCACCCTTTGTTCCAGTGTATATCTTAGGAATGGCTGCCTTGGTATAGGTCTTTGGTGTATCCTTTCCCAACTTCTCAACTCTAAAAGACAGGTTAACCACATCCTCAAATGACCACAAGGGCTGCAACCTAACTTGTTTAGCAATATTGTAATTTAACCCCTCTAAGAACCTAGCAATCCTTTGTTCTGGTTTCTCATTGATTTCACACTGTAAGGTTAACTGTTCAAAATCTATTAAATAGGTCTCAACAGTCTGGTCATTTTGTTTTAGCTTAGAAAGTTTAATGAACAGATCTTGTGTGTAGTCTTTAGCAACAAATTTAGCAAGGAGTTTCTTTTTTAACTTTCTCCATGACTTAATAGGTTCCTTCCCTTCTCGGGCCCTCTGACTTTTCATGGTTTCATACCACAAGGATGCATAACCCTTAAGTTTGAGGATAGCAACTTTAAAAGCTTTAGTGTCATTGTACCCTTTGTACTCAAAGACTCTTTCTACATCCCTTAACCATTCTAACAAATCATCTGGGTTCAGGCTGCCAGAAAAGTTAGGAATATCTACCTTTAGGTGCTTGTCAGTAGGTGATGCCCTACTCCTGGTGCTAACATCTGAGTCAGTGAGCTCCTCCTCCATATCATGGTCCACTTGCTTCCCCCCAATGCATGCACGACCTCTACCTCTGCCTCTCCCAGGAGGTCTTCCTCTTTCTGGAGTAGGTATATTGGCCATGACAGCATTGATGGCTTCCAAAGTAACATTGGCAAGGTTGGCTATTTGTTCTATTCTAGCCTCCATACCTGCTAGCCTCTCTTCACTCATGGTCAGTTTTTGTATTTTTAATGTAGGTAGGTGGATGAACTCACTTGTTTCTCTCTTGAACTAACACAAGATAGGACTGTGTTAAAACTAGCTCTGATAACCAATTTGATGTGACTGGCTAGGGGTTGTTTATGGTTTATCTGTAAAACTGAAAACAAGGATAATAAACCCTGAACTTCGAGACTCAAGCCAAGCACAGAAATCTCTTAGGACAGTGATCTTAAGAGTACCTTAATCACCCAAGCAATGCACAGGGGACTAAAGCAATCTTAAGCCAAATAACTAAGCAAGGCACAAGTTATTTGTGTTAACTAAGCAAGGCACAAGTTAACTAAAATAAGAGAGAAACTCTTAGGCTTTTTCTGTATTCATTCTGCTCTTACAAGTGCATAGAGGCTGCCTTTATATAGGCTTACAAAAGAGATCAGAACCTTACAAGTTCTCTGATCTAAGGGCTCATAATGGCCTAAGTAATCTACACAAAAGATAACAGACTAAGGAGACCAAAAGGAACGTTGGAGTTGTGGTCCTTATACTGAAAGAACCCCTGCCCAAGCTTCCAAAATCCTGCACAAACAGACTGTCAAAAGCATGCTCCTTTTCCTGTCAACACACAGGCTGTTTGTCTGTTTCCATAAATGGAATGACAACTTTTCTGTAACTTCTACTTTGCTCTAGACTCTTCGCCCATTGTATGCTTTTCTGGACCATGACAAAACACTACTCCCAACGACACTTTAGATGCTTACACCAGCTGTGCAAAAGTAAGGAAGTTCCTTATGCTGGCCTACTCGTTGATTAACCTCTCCTTAGGCTTACTACTGAATTAATGTTGGAAAAGTAGCTGGAGTCCCTAGTTAGACAACTCCCTTAAGGATTCAGGCCATTTCTCTTGGTTGTTGATGAATAAAGCATCCCCCTTTGCTCCTGCATCATCCTCCCCTGGTTGGAGAGGCTTTGTCCTCAAATCCTCATTGTACTCTTCATCACTGCCATAGTAGGGACTGAGATCTCCTATATTGAAAGTACCATGGACCTCATATTCTCCCTGCAAGTCAACCTTATAAGCATTGGCTCCAATTCTTTCTGTGATTTCAAAGGGTCCATCTGCTCTTGGCATTAGCTTATTCTTTCTCTTGCTTGGGAACCTCTCTTTCATGAAATGCACCCACACTAAGTCTCCTGGATGGAACTCTTTCTTTCCTTTGGGCATGGGACTGTTTTTCTTTGCTTGCTCATTGGCTTTCTCAATTTGTTTCTGGACTTGTGTATGGATCTTCAACATTTGCTCCACCCTTTTCTTTGCATCATAGTTGATAGCCTCCTTTGGGATACTAGACATATCAATGGGCATTAGTGGATTGCTCCCATAGACCACTTCAAAAGGACTCTGACCAGTGGTTGAAGAAGGAGCCCTATTAAAAGCAAATTCTGCCTGAGCAAGCTTAAGATCCCAATCCTTCAATGATTTCTTAACAATGCATCTGAGTATTCTTCCCAGTGTCCTATTTGTGACTTCAGTTTGCCCATCTGTCTGGGGGTGGTGGGAAGTGCTAAAAAGTAGCTTGGTGTTGAGTAGCTTCCAGAGTGTCTTCCAAAAATAACTCATGAACTTAGTATCCCTGTCTGATACAATGGTTCTGGGGACACCATGAAGTTTGACAATCTCCCTGAAGTATAATTCTGCCACCCCTGAAGCATCTTCAGTTTTCTTACAAGGCACAAAGTGAGCCATTTTGCTGAAACGATCAACTACCACCATAATTGAATCCTTTCCCCTTTGAGTGTGAGGGAGGGCCACTATGAAATCCATGCTAACATCCTCCCATGGCTTGTCTGGAACAGGCAAGGGAGTGTAGGCTCCTGCTTGAAAGGAACTCTTTGCCCTTTGACAGGCTGCACACCTTCTGATGATTGCCTGGACATCTCCCTCCATTCTTGGCCAGTAGAATTGATCTTGCAGGATGTCCATTGTCTTCTGTACTCCAAAATGGCCTGCCAACCCATTAGAATGAACTTCTCTGATTAACAACTCTCTGTAGGATCCTTTTGGTACACACAACTTGTTTCCTTTGAACAGAAACCCCTCTTGCAAGGTGAATTTGGACCCTTGTTTGTTTGGATCACCTTGCAAGGTCAACCAATCCTCCATGAAGTCCTGATCATCCCTGTACAACTCCTTCATGAATTCAAACCCCAACACCCTTTGCTGAATAGTAATGAGCATGGAGTGTCTCCTAGACAGTGCATCTGCCACCACATTTAGTTTTCCTTCCTTGTGTTTGTTGGAGAAGTTGAATGATTGAAGGAACTCAACCCACTTAGCATGTCTTGCACTCAACTTATGTTGACCATTGATGTATTTTAATGCTTCATGATCAGAATGTAGGACAAAAGGTTTTGGTTTGAGATAATGGCTCCAATACATGAGTGCCCTGACCAAAGCATAGAACTCTTTGTCATAAGTAGAGTAATTCAACTTAGCTCCCCCAAGTTTCTCACTGAAAAATGCTACTGGATTCCTCCCTTGTATGAGCACTGCTCCAATGCCTACCCCACTGGCATCACACTCTACCTCAAACAACTGCTCAAAATCTGGTAAGGCCAAGACAGGAGCCTCACAAAGTTTCTGCTTGATGTGCTCAAAGGCAGATTGAGCTTGTGAGGTCCACATGAACATCCCTTTCTTCATTCCTTCAGTTATGGGAGCCATGATGGTGCTAAACCCCTTAATAAATCTTCTGTAAAAAGAAGCCAAGCCATGGAACCCTCTTACTTCAGTAATGGACCTTGGTACTGGCCAAGATTTGATAGCTTCAATCTTCTCTTGGTCCACTGAAATGCCCTTTTCAGAAATAACATAGCCAAGGAACTTAACTTCCCTAGCAAGAAAAGTACACTTTTCAAGCTTCCCAAACAACTCATTCTCCTTTAGCTTGGTAAACAGTAACTCCAAGTGAGTTAGATGATCATGATTACTCTTGCTATACACCAGAATGTCATCAAAGTAGACAACAATGAATTTGCCCAAGTATGGCCTTAAGACTTCTGTCATTAGTCTCATGAAAGTGCTTGGGGCATTTGACAGCTCAAATGGCATGACTAACCATTCATAGAGACCATGCTTGGTTTTGAAAGCAGTTTTCCACTCATCCCCCTCCCTTATCCTTACTTGGTGGTACCCCTGTCTAAGATCTATCTTAGAAAACAACTTGGCACCACAAAGTTCATCCAACATATCATCCAGCCTTGGTATAGGGAACCTATACTTCACTGTAATGTTGTTAATAGCCCTGCTGTCAATACACATCCTCCATGTTCCATCCTTGTTAGGGACCAAAAGTGCTGGGACAGCACATGGACTCAATGATTCCCTCACAAAGCCCTTGCTCATCAGCTCTTCTATTTGCCTTTGTAACTCCTTGCTTGCCCCTGGATCTCTTCTATAAGCTGGCCTGTTTGGAAGCATGGCACCTGGAATTAGGTCTATTTGGTGCTCAATTCCTCTCAAAGGAGGTAACCCTGCTGGCAACTCTTCTGGAAAGACTTCCTGAAAGTCATGGATTAGTTTCTTCACTTCATCTGGGATGCAAGGGGGTGATTCCAACCTTTTTGCTACCAAGATAAAGACAGGCTGCTCCTCCTTTATCTCCCTTATCATGGCAGATTCAGATAGGAATAGGACTCCCTTTAAACTGCTCATGTTGGGGCTGCCATAATCCTTGGTGTTGGGTGGTAGTGGTGTTAAGATTATCTTCTGGTTTCCATGTTTGAAGGTGTATACATTGCTCTTTCCTTTGTGTAAGGCATCCTTATCAAACTCCCAAGGTCTGCCCAACAATAGATGGCAAGCATCCATTGGTACTACATCACACAACACTTCATCCTTATAGGTTCCTCCAATGGAAAAGGGAACCATACACTGCTGATCCACTTTTACTTCTGCCCCCTTATTGAGCCATCTGAGTTTGTAGGGGTTTGGGTGTGGTCTGGTTTCCAGACTAAGCTTGCCAACCATGGCTACTGATGCCACATTGGTGCAGCTGCCCCCATCAATGATCAGGTTACAGACCCTCCCTTGGATTGTACACCTGCTTCTGAAAATTAGGGACCTCTGATCATTCTCCAAGGGTTGCTGTTGTGAATGCATTACTCTCCAAAGAACAAGGCTATGGCCAGTATTAGGTGGTGCCAGCACCTCATCCTCTTCCTCCACATTCTCAACCTCCTCTTCTGGTTCATACTCCACAGTTCCCTCAGTCTCCCATTCATGAATTTCCCTGACAGTAAGGGTTCTCTTAGAAGGACAGTCCTTCTTGAAATGCCCATACCCTTGGCATTGGTAGCATTTTCTTCTTTCATCAGCAGGGATGTTAGTTTTAGGGTTCATGGGTGACTTGCCTTTATCTAGAGGGGGTTTGCCTGTGGTGAATGGTGCTCTTGAACCCTCCCCACCCTTTGTTCCAGTGTATATCTTAGGAATGGCTGCCTTGGTATAGGTCTTTGGTGTATCCTTTCCCAACTTCTCAACTCTAAAAGACAGGTTAACCACATCCTCAAATGACCACAAGGGCTGCAACCTAACTTGTTTAGCAATATTGTAATTTAACCCCTCTAAGAACCTAGCAATCCTTTGTTCTGGTTTCTCATTGATTTCACACTGTAAGGTTAACTGTTCAAAATCTATTAAATAGGTCTCAACAGTCTGGTCATTTTGTTTTAGCTTAGAAAGTTTAATGAACAGATCTTGTGTGTAGTCTTTAGCAACAAATTTAGCAAGGAGTTTCTTTTTTAACTTTCTCCATGACTTAATAGGTTCCTTCCCTTCTCGGGCCCTCTGACTTTTCATGGTTTCATACCACAAGGATGCATAACCCTTAAGTTTGAGGATAGCAACTTTAAAAGCTTTAGTGTCATTGTACCCTTTGTACTCAAAGACTCTTTCTACATCCCTTAACCATTCTAACAAATCATCTGGGTTCAGGCTGCCAGAAAAGTTAGGAATATCTACCTTTAGGTGCTTGTCAGTAGGTGATGCCCTACTCCTGGTGCTAACATCTGAGTCAGTGAGCTCCTCCTCCATATCATGGTCCACTTGCCTCCCCCCAATGCCTGCACGACCTCTACCTCTGCCTCTCCCAGGAGGTCTTCCTCTTTCTGGAGTAGGTATATTGGCCATGACAGCATTGATGGCTTCCAAAGTAACATTGGCAAGGTTGGCTATTTGTTCTATTCTAGCCTCCATACCTGCTAGCCTCTCTTCACTCATGGTCAGTTTTTGTATTTTTAATGTAGGTAGGTGGATGAACTCACTTGTTTCTCTCTTGAACTAACACAAGATAGGACTGTGTTAAAACTAGCTCTGATAACCAATTTGATGTGACTGGCTAGGGGTTGTTTATGGTTTATCTGTAAAACTGAAAACAAGGATAATAAACCCTGAACTTCGAGACTCAAGCCAAGCACAGAAATCTCTTAGGACAGTGATCTTAAGAGTACCTTAATCACCCAAGCAATGCACAGGGGACTAAAGCAATCTTAAGCCAAATAACTAAGCAAGGCACAAGTTATTTGTGTTAACTAAGCAAGGCACAAGTTAACTAAAATAAGAGAGAAACTCTTAGGCTTTTTCTGTATTCATTCTGCTCTTACAAGTGCATAGAGGCTGCCTTTATATAGGCTTACAAAAGAGATCAGAACCTTACAAGTTCTCTGATCTAAGGGCTCATAATGGCCTAAGTAATCTACACAAAAGATAACAGACTAAGGAGACCAAAAGGAACGTTGGAGTTGTGGTCCTTATACTGAAAGAACCCCTGCCCAAGCTTCCAAAATCCTGCACAAACAGACTGTCAAAAGCATGCTCCTTTTCCTGTCAACACACAGGCTGTTTGTCTGTTTCCATAAATGGAATGACAACTTTTCTGTAACTTCTACTTTGCTCTAGACTCTTTGCCCATTGTATGCTTTTCTGGACCATGACAAAACACTACTCCCAACGACACTTTAGATGCTTACACCAGCTGTGCAAAAGTAAGGAAGTTCCTTATGCTGGCCTACTCGTTGATTAACCTCTCCTTAGGCTTACTACTGAATTAATGTTGGAAAAGTAGCTGGAGTCCCTGGTTAGACAACTCCCTTAAGGATTCATGCCATTTCTCTTGGTTGTTGATGAATAAAGCATCCCCCTTTGCTCCTGCATCATCCTCCCCTGGTTGGAGAGGCTTTGTCCTCAAATCCTCATTGTACTCTTCATCACTGCCATAGTAGGGACTGAGATCTCCTATATTGAAAGTACCATGGACCTCATATTCTCCCTGCAAGTCAACCTTATAAGCATTGGCTCCAATTCTTTCTGTGATTTCAAAGGGTCCATCTGCTCTTGGCATTAGCTTATTCTTTCTCTTGCTTGGGAACCTCTCTTTCCTGAAATGCACCCACACTAAGTCTCCTGGATGGAACTCTTTCTTTCCTTTGGGCATGGGACTGTTTTTCTTTGCTTGCTCATTGGCTTTCTCAATTTGTTTCTGGACTTGTGTATGGATCTTCAACATTTGCTCCACCCTTTTCTTTGCATCATAGTTGATAGCCTCCTTTGGGATACTAGACATATCAATGGGCATTAGTGGATTGCTCCCATAGACCACTTCAAAAGGACTCTGACCAGTGGTTGAAGAAGGAGCCCTATTAAAAGCAAATTCTGCCTGAGCAAGCTTAAGATCCCAATCCTTCAATGATTTCTTAACAATGCATCTGAGTATTCTTCCCAGTGTCCTATTTGTGACTTCAGTTTGCCCATCTGTCTGGGGGTGGTGGGAAGTGCTAAAAAGTAGCTTGGTGTTGAGTAGCTTCCAGAGTGTCTTCCAAAAATAACTCATGAACTTAGTATCCCTGTCTGATACAATGGTTCTGGGGACACCATGAAGTTTGACAATCTCCCTGAAGTATAATTCTGCCACCCCTGAAGCATCTTCAGTTTTCTTACAAGGCACAAAGTGAGCCATTTTGCTGAAACGATCAACTACCACCATAATTGAATCCTTTCCCCTTTGAGTGTGAGGGAGGGCCACTATGAAATCCATGCTAACATCCTCCCATGGCTTGTCTGGAACAGGCAAGGGAGTGTAGGCTCCTGCTTGAAAGGAACTCTTTGCCCTTTGACAGGCTGCACACCTTCTGATGATTGCCTGGACATCTCCCTCCATTCTTGGCCAGTAGAATTGATCTTGCAGGATGTCCATTGTCTTCTGTACTCCAAAATGGCCTGCCAACCCATTAGAATGAACTTCTCTGATTAACAACTCTCTGTAGGATCCTTTTGGTACACACAACTTGTTTCCTTTGAACAGAAACCCCTCTTGCAAGGTGAATTTGGACCCTTGTTTGTTTGGATCACCTTGCAAGGTCAACCAATCCTCCATGAAGTCCTGATCATCCCTGTACAACTCCTTCATGAATTCAAACCCCAACACCCTTTGCTGAATAGTAATGAGCATGGAGTGTCTCCTAGACAGTGCATCTGCCACCACATTTAGTTTTCCTTCCTTGTGTTTGTTGGAGAAGTTGAATGATTGAAGGAACTCAACCCACTTAGCATGTCTTGCACTCAACTTATGTTGACCATTGATGTATTTTAATGCTTCATGATCAGAATGTAGGACAAAAGGTTTTGGTTTGAGATAATGGCTCCAATACATGAGTGCCCTGACCAAAGCATAGAACTCTTTGTCATAAGTAGAGTAATTCAACTTAGCTCCCCCAAGTTTCTCACTGAAAAATGCTACTGGATTCCTCCCTTGTATGAGCACTGCTCCAATGCCTACCCCACTGGCATCACACTCTACCTCAAACAACTGCTCAAAATCTGGTAAGGCCAAGACAGGAGCCTCACAAAGTTTCTGCTTGATGTGCTCAAAGGCAGATTGAGCTTGTGAGGTCCACATGAACATCCCTTTCTTCATTCCTTCAGTTATGGGAGCCATGATGGTGCTAAACCCCTTAATAAATCTTCTGTAAAAAGAAGCCAAGCCATGGAACCCTCTTACTTCAGTAATGGACCTTGGTACTGGCCAAGATTTGATAGCTTCAATCTTCTCTTGGTCCACTGAAATGCCCTTTTCAGAAATAACATAGCCAAGGAACTTAACTTCCCTAGCAAGAAAAGTACACTTTTCAAGCTTCCCAAACAACTCATTCTCCTTTAGCTTGGTAAACAGTAACTCCAAGTGAGTTAGATGATCATGATTACTCTTGCTATACACCAGAATGTCATCAAAGTAGACAACAATGAATTTGCCCAAGTATGGCCTTAAGACTTCTGTCATTAGTCTCATGAAAGTGCTTGGGGCATTTGACAGCTCAAATGGCATGACTAACCATTCATAGAGACCATGCTTGGTTTTGAAAGCAGTTTTCCACTCATCCCCCTCCCTTATCCTTACTTGGTGGTACCCCTGTCTAAGATCTATCTTAGAAAACAACTTGGCACCACAAAGTTCATCCAACATATCATCCAGCCTTGGTATAGGGAACCTATACTTCACTGTAATGTTGTTAATAGCCCTGCTGTTAATACACATCCTCCATGTTCCATCCTTGTTAGGGACCAAAAGTGCTGGGACAGCACATGGACTCAGTGATTCCCTCACAAAGCCCTTGCTCATCAGCTCTTCTATTTGCCTTTGTAACTCCTTGGTTGCCCCTGGATCACTTCTATAAGCTGGCCTGTTTGGAAGCATGGCACCTGGAATTAGGTCTATTTGGTGCTCAATTCCTCTCAAAGGAGGTAACCCTGCTGGCAACTCTTCTGGAAAGACTTCCTGAAAGTCATGGATTAGTTTCTTCACTTCATCTGGGATGCAAGGGGGTGATTCCAACCTTTTTGCTACCAAGATAAAGACAGGCTGCTCCTCCTTTATCTCCCTTATCATGGCAGATTCAGATAGGAATAGGACTCCCTTTAAACTGCTCATGTTGGGGCTGCCATAATCCTTGGTGTTGGGTGGTAGTGGTGTTAAGATTATCTTCTGGTTTCCATGTTTGAAGGTGTATACATTGCTCTTTCCTTTGTGTAAGGCATCCTTATCAAACTCCCAAGGTCTGCCCAACAATAGATGGCAAGCATCCATTGGTACTACATCACACAACACTTCATCCTTATAGGTTCCTCCAATGGAGAAGGGAACCATACACTGCTGATCCACTTTTACTTCTGCCCCCTTATTGAGCCATCTGAGTTTGTAGGGGTTTGGGTGTGGTCTGGTTTCCAGACTAAGCTTGCCAACCATGGCTACTGATGCCACATTGGTGCAGCTGCCCCCATCAATGATCAGGTTACAGACCCTCCCTTGGATTGTACACCTGCTTCTGAAAATTAGGGACCTCTGATCATTCTCCAAGGGTTGTTGTTGTGAATGCATTACTCTCCAAAGAACAAGGCTATGGCCAGTATTAGGTGGTGCCAGCACCTCATCCTCTTCCTCCACATTCTCAACCTCCTCTTCTGGTTCATACTCCACAGTTCCCTCAGTCTCCCATTCATGAATTTCCCTGACAGTAAGGGTTCTCTTAGAAGGACAGTCCTTCTTGAAATGCCCATACCCTTGGCATTGGTAGCATTTTCTTCTTTCATCAGCAGGGATGTTAGTTTTAGGGTTCATGGGTGACTTGCCTTTATCTAGAGGGGGTTTGCCTGTGGTGAATGGTGCTCTTGAACCCTCCCCACCCTTTGTTCCAGTGTATATCTTAGGAATGGCTGCCTTGGTATAGGTCTTTGGTGTATCCTTTCCCAACTTCTCAACTCTAAAAGACAGGTTAACCACATCCTCAAATGACCACAAGGGCTGCAACCTAACTTGTTTAGCAATATTGTAATTTAACCCCTCTAAGAACCTAGCAATCCTTTGTTCTGGTTTCTCATTGATTTCACACTGTAAGGTTAACTGTTCAAAATCTATTAAATAGGTCTCAACAGTCTGGTCATTTTGTTTTAGCTTAGAAAGTTTAATGAACAGATCTTGTGTGTAGTCTTTAGCAACAAATTTAGCAAGGAGTTTCTTTTTTAACTTTCTCCATGACTTAATAGGTTCCTTCCCTTCTCGGGCCCTCTGACTTTTCATGGTTTCATACCACAAGGATGCATAACCCTTAAGTTTGAGGATAGCAACTTTAAAAGCTTTAGTGTCATTGTACCCTTTGTACTCAAAGACTCTTTCTACATCCCTTAACCATTCTAACAAATCATCTGGGTTCAGGCTGCCAGAAAAGTTAGGAATATCTACCTTTAGGTGCTTGTCAGTAGGTGATGCCCTACTCCTGGTGCTAACATCTGAGTCAGTGAGCTCCTCCTCCATATCATGGTCCACTTGCCTCCCCCCAATGCATGCACGACCTCTACCTCTGCCTCTCCCAGGAGGTCTTCCTCTTTCTGGAGTAGGTATATTGGCCATGACAGCATTGATGGCTTCCAAAGTAACATTGGCAAGGTTGGCTATTTGTTCTATTCTAGCCTCCATACCTGCTAGCCTCTCTTCACTCATGGTCAGTTTTTGTATTTTTAATGTAGGTAGGTGGATGAACTCACTTGTTTCTCTCTTGAACTAACACAAGATAGGACTGTGTTAAAACTAGCTCTAATAACCAATTTGATGTGACTGGCTAGGGGTTGTTTATGGTTTATCTGTAAAACTGAAAACAAGGATAATAAACCCTGAACTTCGAGACTCAAGCCAAGCACAGAAATCTCTTAGGACAGTGATCTTAAGAGTACCTTAATCACCCAAGCAATGCACAGGGGACTAAAGCAATCTTAAGCCAAATAACTAAGCAAGGCACAAGTTATTTGTGTTAACTAAGCAAGGCACAAGTTAACTAAAATAAGAGAGAAACTCTTAGGCTTTTTCTGTATTCATTCTGCTCTTACAAGTGCATAGAGGCTGCCTTTATATAGGCTTACAAAAGAGATCAGAACCTTACAAGTTCTCTGATCTAAGGGCTCATAATGGCCTAAGTAATCTACACAAAAGATAACAGACTAAGGAGACCAAAAGGAACGTTGGAGTTGTGGTCCTTATACTGAAAGAACCCCTGCCCAAGCTTCCAAAATCCTGCACAAACAGACTGTCAAAAGCATGCTCCTTTTCCTGTCAACACACAGGCTGTTTGTCTGTTTCCATAAATGGAATGACAACTTTTCTGTAACTTCTACTTTGCTCTAGACTCTTCGCCCATTGTATGCTTTTCTGGACCATGACAAAACACTACTCCCAACGACACTTTAGATGCTTACACCAGCTGTGCAAAAGTAAGGAAGTTCCTTATGCTGGCCTACTCGTTGATTAACCTCTCCTTAGGCTTACTACTGAATTAATGTTGGAAAAGTAGCTGGAGTCCCTGGTTAGACAACTCCCTTAAGGATTCAGGCCATTTCTCTTGGTTGTTGATGAATAAAGCATCCCCCTTTGCTCCTGCATCACCCGGTCGGGTAACCGAAAGGGAAACCGGCTCTCCCTCGTCTTAGTTCCCGGGATCAATTAAGTGTTGTTTAGTGGTTTAAGATGTTAGAGCTATAGGATAGTTTCTATCTTTGGATGTTAATGGTTGAGTTGTATGTCGCGTGATGGGATATGTGTTAAGTTCACCTCTGGACCCATTACGTGTTTTGTATGTCGCGTGATGGGATATGTGTTAAGCTCACCTCTGGACCCATTACGTGTTTTGCTTGTGGCGTGTCAGGATATGTGTTAAGTTCACCTATGGACCTGACACGTGATCGGTTCTCGTACACGGGATATGTGTTAAGTTCACCTCTGGACCCGGTGTGCGACAGCTGTGTATTGGGATATGTGTTAAGTTCACCTCTGGACCCAATACTTGTTTGTAGCATTGGGATATGTGTTAAGTTCACCTCTGGATCCTTTGCTTATGGATGTATGTTAGGATATGTGTTAAGTTCACCTCTAGACCCGACATTTGTTTGTAGTGGGATATGTGTTAAGTTCACCTCTGGACCCATTACTGAATTGTGATTAGGGATATGTGTTAAGTTCACCTCTGGACCCTTCTCTTGAATTGTATGTATAGGGATATGTGTTAAGTTCACCTCTAGACCCTTTACTTGAATTGCATGTTGGGATATGTGTTAAGCTCACCTCTGGACCCGACATTGTTTGGTAGTGGGATATATGTTAAGTTCACCTCTGGACCCATTGCTAGTGTTTATTGATGTTTTATATCTACTTGCCTTGAGATTGGTACAGTGTCAGATATGCATGATGAAGTTGGTGATTATGTTACTTGAGTTATAGTTTGTTCATCCAAGGCATTGGATGACTCTTTGATCAGTTTCATAAATAGTTGGACTGAAAGACCCCCTGACTGGGTAACCAGTAGGGAAACCGGCTCTCCTTCCTAACGGTTTATGAAGTTGGTTGAGAGCCGTGCATTAGTGATTGCATGGTAAGTTGATGATCAGTTATTGAGATATTGATGCGTATTTGGGGTGATAATCAATTAAGACGATCAACTAAAAATACGGATGTTGCAGCGGAATAAAAATACTAATAAAATAATACAATCTTGAACGAATAAAGAACGAAAAATAACCAAGAAAGATGAAAACGGGTGAATGGTGGCACGGTGGTGATGACGTGGCAACACGGCAGGGTTGACGTGGCACGGTGGTGGTGTTTCTTGGACGTTCTTGATGAATCTTGGATGAATCTTGATGACGTAATAAGGCACAGCACTTAATACTTGAAAGATTTGTGAAACGATTTGATGAATGAATTATGTATGTCGATGGATAGGAATAATTGATCAAACTCACACAGATATTCTCTCAATTATTTTGAAGCTCACACAGATACTTCGGGGTTAAAGCTCACACAGATACTTTAGGTTTTTTTGTAAGATAAACTTAACAAGAAAATTTGTTTATAATTTGATAATTGAATGCATAAAAATTGTATATGGCTGCCCTATTTATAGGGTGTATGGCCGAAAATCCTATTCTAATTAAGGTAGGAATACCTTAATTATTACTAGCTAGAAAACCCTAATCCTACTTAAGTTCAAACATCTAGTTTGACTAGGATTAAGACTCCTATTCCTAAACTAACTATGAATCCTAAAACTAGTAGGACTCCTTATTCAATTAGGATTGTGAATCCTACACACACTAGAAAACCTAATCCTATTAGGATTATAAATCCTACAATAATTAGGATTCCTAATTCTACTAGGACTACGAATCCTATCACAACTAGGATTCCTATTTAAATTAGGATTTCCTATTTGTACTAGGACTCTTACAAAGACTCCTATTTGGACTATAAAACATATTAGTCCTTATTTTAAACATAACATAAAATAAAACTAACTACTATTATCCTACTAGGGTGGCCGTGTAACCACACGTCCCAAACCCTTGGACCGTTGTCCCGTTTTCTCATGAAACTTCTTGGAAGCTTCCCTTGCTCTTTCAACACATCTTCCCAAGCCACCTTGAATATACGTATTGAACCTAATTCAAACATTCTGTGATCAAGTTTAGACCTTGGACCTAATTCTTTTCTTGAGGCTAATGCTCCCGCATCATACTCTCTTTGTTTTTGAGAATTTGACCTCAAATTAATTCTGAGCAATCCGCTATTAGCCTTCGACAATCCAGCCTTGGACCTTGTCAAGCCGTCACTCGTTTGGACAATCAAGCACACGGTCCTAGCCATCTTGTGTCCCCCGTGTTTACCCACACCCATGGCCTTAGACCCCTCACGACTTCCGTGCCTTCCAAACTCAACCAACTCCACGGCCTTTAACTCCTCCTGACCTCCGTGAACCGTCATGTTCGGCAACCCCTCGCACCCACCATGGCCTCCATGAATCTCACCTAAAACAATTGGTCGTGATTCCAACCCCTTGGTCCCCTCTTCACGCGTCTTTTCGTCCCCTCCTAAGTTTATGAACAAACCCTCCTTCTTGGACTTAGATTGCTTAGGGTTGTTTAAGGACAAAGTTTTTAGATTATAGGTGGTGCCACCTGGATCAAAATCACACCTTCCAAGTCGAACCATCATTGTAATAACAGGACTAGGTAATCCCCCAGTTTCTTGTATAGTAGCAATTCTCTTATGACTCCTATGATCTTTAATCCAACTCGATTGACGTTTTTTCCTTTGCTCCGTTTTGCCTAGGTTTCTCCTTCCAATCCACCCTCCTTTCATGAGTACTTGTACAACCTTATTATGATCACAACAGGTTGTTTTGGACATATTTGTTTCATCTTGTACGATCAAAGAATTTGTATTCCACACTTGACTAGAATAATTACCATCACTTTTGGCAATAGTTAACGAATCAGGTGCGTTGATATGACGGTCTCTACCCATTATATTATTCATGGATTCCTTGATTAAGATAGGTAAAGAATCAGATTTAGTTTTAGTATTACCGTCACTTACCAGTGATTCAGAATTGATGATCTCATCTTCTTCCTTTGTTTTATCCCTTTGAAGATATGAGTCCTCTTTTGGACAATCCTGTGGACTGTTCGTTTCTTCAACATCAGGTATCTCACGGCTATTCTTGCCTTCGCCAACTCCTACTTCCTCTACCTCCTTACCTTCTATAAACTTCTCCTCTACGTCTCTCTTAAGTTCTACCTTTTTCTTTGGAACCCATGGTTGAAGATCAAATATTGTCTTTCCTTTAGGTACGCTATAAACATTGGTCCTCCCATTGTGTTTCACCTTTCGATCAAACTGCCATGGTCTTCCCAATAAAATATGACTAGCACTCATAGGAACAATATCGCACCATATTTCATCTTCATATGGACCAATCTTGAATGTAACTAAGACTTGTTGGTTTACATTAATTCCTTCTTCCCCATCAAGCCAATAAAGTTTATAAGGTTGTTTTTTATCAATTTTGGATAATTGTAACTTCTCAACCGCCTCTACGGAAATCAAGTTAGTACAAGAACCGCTATCAATAATCATAGTACATACCTTATTCCTTATCTTGCATCTTGTACGAAAAATCCTCTCCCTTTGATCGTGGATCTCTTCGTCGGTCTCTATATGTAGGTTTCTTAACACCATTGTAATATTACTTTCCCAAGAACCGGTGTAATAAAAATTAGACCAAGAGCCGAAGCTCTGATACCAATTTGATGCGTATTTGGGGTGATAATCAATTAAGACGATCAACTAAAAATACGGATGTTGCAGCGGAATAAAAATACTAATAAAATAATACAATCTTGAACGAATAAAGAACGAAAAATAACCAAGAAAGATGAAAACGGGTGAATGGTGGCACGGTGGTGATGACGTGGCAACACGGCAGGGTTGACGTGGCACGGTGGTGGTGTTTCTTGGACGTTCTTGATGAATCTTGGATGAATCTTGATGACGTAATAAGGCACAGCACTTAATACTTGAAAGATTTGTGAAACGATTTGATGAATGAATTATGTATGTCGATGGATAGGAATAATTGATCAAACTCACACAGATATTCTCTCAATTATTTTGAAGCTCACACAGATACTTCGGGGTTAAAGCTCACACAGATACTTTAGGTTTTTTTGTAAGATAAACTTAACAAGAAAATTTGTTTATAATTTGATAATTGAATGCATAAAAATTGTATATGGCTGCCCTATTTATAGGGTGTATGGCCGAAAATCCTATTCTAATTAAGGTAGGAATACCTTAATTATTACTAGCTAGAAAACCCTAATCCTACTTAAGTTCAAACATCTAGTTTGACTAGGATTAAGACTCCTATTCCTAAACTAACTATGAATCCTAAAACTAGTAGGACTCCTTATTCAATTAGGATTGTGAATCCTACACACACTAGAAAACCTAATCCTATTAGGATTATAAATCCTACAATAATTAGGATTCCTAATTCTACTAGGACTACGAATCCTATCACAACTAGGATTCCTATTTAAATTAGGATTTCCTATTTGTACTAGGACTCTTACAAAGACTCCTATTTGGACTATAAAACATATTAGTCCTTATTTTAAACATAACATAAAATAAAACTAACTACTATTATCCTACTAGGGTGGCCGTGTAACCACACGTCCCAAACCCTTGGACCGTTGTCCCGTTTTCTCATGAAACTTCTTGGAAGCTTCCCTTGCTCTTTCAACACATCTTCCCAAGCCACCTTGAATATACGTATTGAACCTAATTCAAACATTCTGTGATCAAGTTTAGACCTTGGACCTAATTCTTTTCTTGAGGCTAATGCTCCCGCATCAGATATTGTTATACTTCACATGTTTATATATGTTGGAGTATTCTGTTTGCTTTACTTGTTACGTGTCGTTACAAAAGGTGGCTAGGAGAACTCTAGTCACTCCCCACTGATTGTGGCGTACATGTTCTCATGTATGTAGGTACATGCAGGTTGGATCGGGGTTCACTTGAGAGCTAGCGAGTGATGATCCTTATCATCTTTTGACTTACACTTCATCGATTAGCTAGACTCTTAGTTTTGGATACAGTTCATGTTTTGTGCCTGTAGGGATGTTCCATCCCAGGCTTTGTATTTATTCGGTTTTCGTACTTAGAACTGTTATACTTATCTATTTTGTTTATTTCAGTTTCAGTTTACGTTTCAGTTTTTAATTCACCCCGCATGATGTTTATGTTTAAAAAGTTTTAATTCCGCTGCATTTTTAGTACTTTGTGTGTTTTATATTTCCGCTTTCGCGAGGGGTTTTACAGTTCTCACTGATCTTGCAGTTCAAGGCCTCCAGTTTCTCGATATTCTCAATCATGTTGAGAATATGTGGGCTAACAGCTTGGCCCTTCTGGAGTTTCGCTTCAAAGAAGCGACAGGTATGCTCATATGAAACGATTCTCGGAGCTTTCGAGAATTCGTTTGTGAGCGTGGTGAAAATCTTGTTTGCACCATGGTAATTGAAGCGTCTTTGCAAATTGGATTCCATTGCATAGATAAGTACGTTCTTTATCGCACCCGCTTCAATGACGCTATGAGCGCGAACTTCGTTAGCTCTAGCCCTAGTTCCTGGGTGTGCCGGAATACGCTCAGTCAAGTACTTGAGCTTTCCGTCAGCAATGGCAGCATTCCGTAATGCCACCTCCCAGTCAAAAAGTTTGACCCATCATTCCTCAGTCTAGTAGACTGATTCATGGAGTCCATGAAGGCTTTAAGCCAGGATTCTCGTGCTAGCTTGGCACTTGGCATTGGGTCTTCACCAGCCATTTGTTATTTAGCAGTTTAAATTTGATCGTGTTCTACACTGAAAAGAAGATAAAACAAAACGATAAAAGCAACTCGTCGTTGTGATTTAAGTCTATTTTAAACTGAACTTAAACTCGTAGATTCATGCATTTATATAATTGATCTCCCTCAAGAATTATATAAACGATCCCAAGAATCAATTTCCGTAAATTGATAAGCTAACTGCTTGGCTAGTTCTACCGTTAGAACTCTTGGTCGATAGATTTCCGTAAATCTCATCTTTTAGTCCATCATAGTCGCTAGATAGTATCTAGTGACCACAACGTTGAGATAAAATAAATCATCTGTTCCCACTTACCCGACGTAGAAGGGGCCATATTATGTCTACCGACGAAGAAGGGATTCATGGGAGTCTGATTTATAAAGACTAGTCTCAATTTTTGGTTATACGAGGAAGACCCCATCAACTTGTTTTTATTCATTTTAAGTGAACTAAAATCTAGCATTATCGTGAATGAATGAAAATAAGTGATGGCTTAACATGTGACAAGTGACATCTGTATGTCATCGAAAACTAACGCGTAACCTCTACATGAGTCAGTTTTCAGGCATGTTATAGGCGGTTTGGTTTTAGGCGGAATATGATGCAAACTATTATCGATGAAAGCATAAAAGAAAGCAATAAACGTAAATAAAAATCCTAGTGTGGCCTATCCTACCAAAATAAACATAAAAACAACTTGGAATCCACCGTTAGACCCGAGAAGCTTGTCTTGATGTTCCATCTTGGTCTTTGCAGCGGGAGTGAGCATCCGGTCTCCGTCTTTGGTCTTAACAAAATTACTAATTTAAATTACAAATATAAACCTATTTACATTCTAATTTAAATACAAAAGTAATTATAAGGGAAAAACCAAAACGGAGATGCGAGATCTCAAAATTACAAACAAGACTATGTTCCATCATTACGGAAACATAATCCACTAAGGCCACACTAAGTTACAACCGCTTGCAAAAATTAAATACGTTATAAAAAGCATTCAATAGCATTCACAAGATGATAAATAAAATGCATCAACTAAAACAAATTCATACGTGACATAATACCGTTATTATGTTTAATAAATTTTACCAAACCACCTCACGAGATTAAAATTATGTGATTATACCGTTTTAGTCACATAAATCTTAATAAATAAATAATTCATTATTTTAAACCGTTTTAAAATAATATGTATCTTACGTATGTGAACCGTTTCACAAAAGTGAATATACTATTTCCTTATATAGTATATTACCATGGGTCAAGAGAAAATAAAAAAAAAAATTCGAAATTCTGCCAATACAGGGTTTGCTCGATCGAGTCACTAGAGTACTCGATCGAGTAACCTTGACAGACGAAGCGTTCGATCGAGTAAAACAGGTGCTCGATCAAATCCCAAATTTTTTTCAGAAAATCAAATTTTCAGAAAAAGGAAAAACACCCTGAAAACTGCTCAATCGAGTTAAAACGTGATTGATCGAGGAACAGTGTCACTCAATCGAGTACTGCAAGTCTCGATCGAGTGACGGGTCATCGAGGCAGACTACGAACGAGTAGTAATTCGCTCATTCGTAGAATCCAAAGTGCTCGATCGAGCCAAAAAGTGCTCGATCGAGTGACTGGTTTCTTCAAAAACTGCGCGATCGAGCCAAAAAGTGCTCGATCGAGTGACGGGTAGCAGAAGAATGCTACGAACGAGTAGAAAGACGCTCGTTCGTCGAATCCTCCATACACTGCTATGTTTTAAAAAATAAAATATAAGTTTATCCTTGATTTCAATCGTGTAAATCAACAATAAACACCAACAACGGATTTATATATTGCTAAGAATATCGATTAATCAACAATATACAAATCTAAATCGAAAAACATGATCCATTTCACAATAAAATGGCACACGGCCGAGACATCTTACGAGATGCAAGTTTTTAATTTTAAAACATCTTATGTAAAACACAATTGTAAAATTTTCGTGGCCTTGGCTCTGATACCACTTGTGGGGAATAATCATGTATTCACCCTAAAATTTCCAGGATTATAACGAAAATTACATATGTGAATGTAGTCATAAGATGAAAAAACATGAACGAGAGAATACAACCTTAAGTCCTTTGCGTGAATGGCCTAATTAAGAACAGGAATTAATGGAAATTCCCTCCTATAACTTACACCCAAGACTCGTCCGAGATTATGCCGCGTGTGCTAGAAAAGCTCTCCAATTGCCTTGCAATATGGCGAGAGTTATTGTGAGTTTTAAGATGTGAGATCTAGGTTTTGGGAAAAGACAGTTCTCAAAACCCTAGTTTTTCTTGAGGTGTAAAATACCAGTAAGTATGAGTCTTCTCACAAAAAAAGAGTCCCTCTCTATTTGTAATACTCGGCCGAATTAGGGTTAGGGTGAGTGTAATACTCCGTATTTTACTATTTTATTTTAAATATTTAATAATTGTTTTGACGTGTTTGGTAATATTTGATTACTTTATATTCGATAACTAATTTATCGAATATGTGTCTTTATATTTTATATGTTAATAGTGTAGTGTCGGGTTTGAGTGATAATTTATATATCGTGTTTTAAGTACACGATTGGGCCTCGACTTACTTACTACTAAACAGCCCACATCAAAATAATTACAATTCTAAAATACGTTCAGCACTAGTCTCAGGTCGTCTGATAAAACCCTTTCCCCAACCCTACTTTTGACCTAATCAACACTCAACTCACTAGCAACCTTGCTGCCGCCACACCTGGGTATACAATGGAGGGGTTGACACGGTGGTTGAAGGGTCCTAGGGTCCATCGTTTGCACCAGAAAGAGGGTAAGTCACCACTGTTCTTTGGTTCGCATTCTGTTTCCTTCTCGTTTGATTCCAAATTGGTAGTCGTGTATACTGTGGTAGTTATGGTTGTTTGTCTAAGACCAATCTAGGATGTTAGTAGTTGTGTTTTGGGCCATAGGGATGCCGTCGTTGACCACCTAGGACCACCAGGGGTGGTTGTTTTGTCGCTTGTCACACACGTTTCTGGGATTTCTCAGAACAGAGTTAAGAGCGAGTGGTTTTTGCGTGTGGATTCGAACTCGTTTCTGGGTGCGTTTGTTGTTGGTGTTGGAACATCTGGATAGGTGATAGTCTGGAGGTTCGAAGGGTGGTTAGCACGGTGGTGGGTAGTGGTTTAACACGGTTTCTATGACGGGTTTTGGACAGGGAGTTGAGTCACGTGTTTCATAATCTGTCTGTGGTGCTGGGTTGTGTTGGTTGTTAACGGTTGTTGCTAGGGCGTCGACAGTGGCCACCTGATTCCCTGGAACCACCACGGTGCAGAGGTGACTCCGGTGGTGCCATTGGTGAAGTCGGTGGTTGCAGTGGGTGTCGGTAGGGGGTGTTTGACAGGGGTGTAGCACTTTGTTTCGGTCTGTTTTCGCGAGTTATGGGGGGGCTGTTCGTTGGCGTGTCAATGCTCTTGTTGTTAGTGTTTGGATGACCCATTTATTATGATTAGTAGTAGTATGCTTATTATTATTATTATTATTATTATTATTATTATTATTACTATTCTTATTCTTATTATTATTATTGTTTTAGTAACTCTTAATAACATTATTGTCATTGTTATGTTTGGTATTATTAGTAGTAATAACAATATCATTGGTTGTTCGTTCATGTTAGTCAAAGTTGGTGAGTCGGGGAAATTTATGAGTTATGAAGTTTCTATTTTGGGAAGGTTCTATTTATGGAAATTTTCCATTTATGGAAGGTTTCTAATAATTAGTAAGTTATGGTTATTTATATTGTTGTTGTGTTGATGTCGTAATAGTTCAATGTTTGAATTACGTTATAATTATTAAGTTTATAATTAGTAATGATGATGACATGTCCATGAGAGTATGTTATGATCAATATTAATTGTATTATTGTTATTGTGTAATTCACATTAATATTGGAAGTGTATAAGTATGTTATTTATTGATGGGTGGATTGTAAGTCTATAATTAGTAAGTTAATTGACAAGTGATGATTTATATGAATAAGGAGTTCATGATAATTTTATGTGAGTTTGGATAGGGTGATGTAATTTTAGTAATGCGATTGTATGGGTAGAAATTGATATTCAATGCTAATTATAGGAACTGAGTTCGGTTGTTCAAGGTGGAACATTTCTAGCAGCTGTTCGGTTGTCCCTCCGCAATTGAGGTAGGGGAAGTATATTATGATTCATGTTACGACATGAAATGTGTAAGTGATGTTTATTATGAGTTGATATAATTGATTATTACTGTACTGTGGATTGTATTATTATTATTGATCACTGTGGAGATCGGGAGGTGTGAAAAGGGTTTGTGATTGGTGCGGAGATAAAGGGTCTGTGATTGGTGCGGAGATAAAGGGTCTGTGATTGGTGCGGAGATAAAGGGTCTGTGATTGGTGTGGAGAATTATGGGTCTTGTGATTCGGAGTGGAGAAGCTCGACTTTCTATTTATAGTAATGTGGTTTATTTACAGTTTTTCTCTACTCAACCTCGCGGTTGACCCTGTGTATTCGTGTGACACCTACGATGATCCGGAATGGGGAGTAGATTTTACAGGTCAGTGACAGATGAACCAGGAGCTGGGACGGGAATGTGAGATGCGGACTTGAGACCGACTTAGATCTACATCACATATAGAATAGTCGTCAGTTGTTCTTTTAATTTCTATGTAATTTCTGTAATAACAAAAGTTTAAATTTAATCAGTTTTTATATAAAGTACTTTGGTTTGATTTATTTGTTATTCACTACCTCGGATATTCCGAGATGGTAACAACTCTACTTATTTGAGAATGTCTTGCTAAAGGCTCTTAAATAAATGGGGGTGTTACAGTGAGAGTGGGTTTTCCACTCTTACCTTATTCTAATACGTGATTCGACCCTAATTGCTAAAATATAATTCGCGGGATTTAATTATAAATCGTATACACGTTATCAGATATTAATGTAGTCGATGCATTAATAATGGTCTGATAAAAATTACGATATTGTATAATTAGCTAAATTAATATAGCTGCTTATATTAATACACGAATTCAATATTTAATTAAATATAACTGTTTATATTTAATTTACGAATTAATCATGTAATCCGTATTAGCTAACATTATTTAATCCGTATTAAATAATTATCTCAACATCTCATTGACTAATTTAATAGTCAATACCTCTGACTAACTGTTTAGTCGTATTCAGCATAAATATGACTGTGTTTTCATACCTTCACATCTCTCAAACATGTCCTATAGGTGTGACGTATAGGGACCAGTTGATCACCGTCATCAGTATGACAATAACGTCAAACTTATCTAGCAAGCCAACCGTTATTGATAAACGTGGATCAACTGATAATAATACCAAAGTATGCCCTTGTGATCCTTTAAGAGATTTAATAAGTCATTGTACTAACTGTCAAGGACACCAGCCCCAACAATCTCCCACTTGTCCGTACAAGTGTATGTGCAATGACGTTATCACACTACATGTGGAGGACACCAGCTCCAACAGCAATAGCATGAGCAAAGGTTATGAAAAAAGGAAAAATGCGTAAAAGGGAAAACAAAGGAAAAACATAGAAGGAACTCAGAAGATTTAGCGCAAACGTAAACCTCCCCAAACCAGCGGGAGCTTAATTAGGAGCTTTCGGTGGCCAGCAGTGCCACCCCAAAGACCTAAAAAAGGGACAAGAAGATAAACCCTTTTCGGGGATTAACGGTGTTTTGGGTGATAGATGATAGTTTAAAAGTTTGGAAATGAGAAGGAAAATGAAAGCATAAAAGAAAGAGTTACGAGAAAAACTCCCTAATCGTGCTTGCACGCTTCCCGAGGTAAGTATGAATAGGCTGTAGTAGCTACGGTGGTCTTCCGACCACACGTCTTGGTCGACCGACCAAGAGACGGGTAACAGTACCTTCTGGGCTGTAGTGACTTTGTCGACCGACTTATGCTTCTGGTCAATCGACCACACTTCCTGTGCAGTGTTCTTTTTCTTCTCCGAATTAACTCGTTTGGACTGAGTTAATCCTTTCTCAAACCTGTAAACAGCAGATATGCGCCCAAAACATGCGCTAAATCCCAAAGTACAAAGTCTATTGTTTTAAACAAAAACAACGAAAGCAAAATTGTCTAAGTCTAACGCAAAGCAACAACTAAAAATGTTTAACGAAAACAGAAAATAGTCTTAGAAAAACATAAATGCCTAAACTTATCCGCGAAAAATGCGGAATATCTCGGACCACGGCTTTTGGCTACACGCCATGGCCTCCACCGTGCTTGTCTTGATTGCAAAGCACGTCTCCAACCCGTCACAAAGCATATGTGACGGTTCATCTTCTCTAGCCTCCTCTCTTCTTTCCTTGTCCTCTGCATCCACCTCGTCGGGCTCATCATCCGACCCATAGCTCAACATTCCAACTCCTCCCTTTTGCACAAGGGCTCTATGACGGTAGGCTCCCCTCCTTGCTCCTTTTTCTTCCCCTAACCGATTCCTGCAAAAGATGTAACAAGAGTGTCCCCCATATTGCTCCCGATCTGGGGCGGAGGTGTAAAAGCAAGTATCGGTATAGGTTCCAAAGTGGGAGACTCGGTGACGACCACTGATGCCCGTCGTTGAGGGTACCAAAGATAAAATTTATAATTCCTAACTTTAACAATAGATAGCGAAAGTCAGGGTCGAACAACAAGGAGGTGGGGAATGTTTATTGTTTGATGTTGATGTTTAAAGGTAACAAATTTGGGGGGTTGATTGTTGATTACTAAGTCTAAGCAAAGATTAAAATAAAACAAGAAATAAAGATGAGAATAAAATATAATAAAAGGGGATGCTAGGATGTTTGGGTAATAAATAGTTAAGGTAATATAAATCCTAAGGTCAACATGTATCGCAGTCGCGTAAGGGATGTAACATAACTTTTTAGGTCTATGCTACCTAATAACTCCTTTCGGCCTATGCTATTAGTTCCTAGGTCTCACAATTATTGGGTGTCAACAATAAGGGTGATTCTTAAATCCTAGGTCACATACGTTTCAGTCTTAAGTAACCTAGCCGTCTTAAGGTGTAAACCAATGCCCTTCCCGTATCTCTCAATCTTGGGTAGGTCATTACTAACGTCCTACAAGTCTCCTTTCAGTCTCATTGTAGGATATTATAGTCAACAAGGAAAGACGAAACAAGATACATACGCGGGTGGTCGACCTACCAGCTACTCCAGTCGGCCGACCACAGCCTCGGTCGACCGACCCACTATTGTAGTTAAGACTAACTTAGATACCATCTCCTCCGAGGCCATATTAGTACAACTACCTCCATCGATGATCATGCTACACCACTTATCTTTTACAAGACACTTGGTGTGAAAGATGTGATCTCGTTGTTCGGTAATTATAGGAATAGATTGTGCTTGTAAAGATCTAAGCACCAAAGTGTTTGCATTAGGCGCCTCGAATTGTTCGCCCTGGCCGTCCTCCTCACGCTCCCCGAAGCCTCCCAACACCTCGTCCTCCTCCTCGGATTCCTCCTCCTCTCCTACTAAGTTTAAGCACGTCAATGCCTCCCTCATCGTGACTACCCTTTTATTAGGGCAAGCATTCTTGAAGTGCCCAAACCCTTGACACTTAAAGCACCTTACTTTAGAAAGGCTTACCTCGCTTGGTGTTGGAGTAGGAGTAGCTTTAGTTTGAACCGCCCCACTCGAGCTTGCTTTAGCCGCGCCACTTGTTACCCCCGAACTAGGGTTAGATCTTGCCGCCTCTCCTTCGCCCTCAAACGCACGGTTATACACGCCACCTCCCCCGAATCTGTTCTTATTTTGTGCCTCAACTCGTAAACACAAACTTGTGAGAGTATCAAAATCTGAATAGATTTGAAGTTCTACGGGATTAGCAATATTTTAATTTAACCCTCGCAAGAACCTTGCCATCTTTTGTTCTTGATTCTCTTCTACCTCCCCCATTAAAGTAAGATTTTCAAATTCCTCTATATACTCACTCACCGACATCTTGCCTTGAACAAGATTAGAAATCTTGCGATATAAAGCAAGTTTATAAGTTGTGGGTACATACCTTTTTCGTAATCTCTTCTTTAAACCATCCCAAGAACAGATTTTCTCCTTTCCGGCTCTAGCCCTTTGAGCCTTTAGACTGTCAAACCATAAATATGCGCCCTTGCTTAATCTTAGGATTGCGTACTTACACATCTTACGATCATCTAACTCTTTAAACTCGAACATACGATCCATCTTGCGCTCCCACTCGAGATAGTCCTCCGGATCCGTACCCCCTTCGAACTCGGGTAACTCCGTGACCTTGAACTCGTCGGCCGCACGCACTGGCTCCCTCCTTGGTTGCCATCTATTATCGTTGCTAACGACATGTTCCAATGCCTTCTTTAAACTCTCCAAGAATCTTGGATCTTCAAGATTCATGATGCCCCGAATGGATCTTCTTGAAAGATAAAGAATTCAAGAGCCGAAACTCTGATACCACTTATGATACGAATTCTTGATCAAAGAACTCGTCCGCGGAAGCCTTCTTGTAAATCTTGAAAACAATCTTGAATGAAATAATAAAGTAGGACAAATAAAGAACGATTTTGGATGAATCTTGGAATAATGATGAATGATGAAGATGACGTTGATGGTGGTGGTGGTCGGCGTCGATGGTGGTGGTGAATGGTCCGTCGTTTGGTGATGATGGATTGTAGTTGTGACGGTCTTGAGGTGAATCCCCAAGGTAGAAGGATATTTGTTTGCCCTAGACCTATAGTTCAAACAATGGTGATTTACTCCCTAGACCTATAGTTTGTAAATCTTGCTAATATTTGAAACGCGACAAATATCAACGGTTCGGATCAACACTCGATGAGTCCTTGAGATTTCTTTAAGAAAGCCTTAAAAAGAAAACTTGTAAATTTTTATTGATTTGATAATTAACTGGAAAATAAGAAAAGCGATGTGCTCTTTTTATAAGAGAGTCACACGCCCTACAAGAGCACAACCACACGTCCCAATCTTCTAATGAGATTGGAAGTCCTAAACTTATATCTAATGGATTAAAATAATCCTTATTAAATCTTAAACTCTATCCTAAGAATTAAATGAATTAAATAACTAACCCTAATAATCCTAGGATAAACAACTAATAAGATAATAACTAATTTGTAACAACTTTGTAACAAACTAGTAATTATCCTAACAAACTAAATAACAAACTTTAATAACTAACTTAATAAAAATAACAAAGAAATTAAATATACTCCAATTCCTAACAAGAATCCAAGATGGCCGAGCCATCTTAATTGATGCCCGAGCAACCAACCGCCCGTGTCCGCGCCATGGCCGAGCCATGATTAGGTCATGGCCGAGCACTTCTTGGCCCATGGGCCACGTCTCTTCGTATCTTCCTTTTCTTGGACTCGAGTTGTTTCTTGATCTTCTTTTATTGACCCAAGGTTTTAAAACCCAACGAATCTTTAATAGGAAAAATACTAGCCATAATATAATAATAGCTAATAAAAATGGTTCCTTTGATCTTGTCTTATTAACACGATGAATGAAAGCCATATCCATAATCGGATCATTGCTCACTTGCCGTTGTCGTCCGCAGTTTCGAGGTAGGGGAATATTTATGTTGTGAATCTGATCTGACATGAGAATACTAATTATCCGATTGATATATGTTGTGGTGATATATTGTAATGGAATGTTTATTATTGAATATTGTGGAGAACGGAGGTTGTGAAACGGGTCTTGTGATAAGGGTCTTGTGATAAGGGACTTGTGATATGGCCATGGGAGGTGTGGTGTGTTGGAGGTGAAGTGGAGTAATGAATGTGGAGGAGACGAAGAAATTTATATTGTATTATTATTTCATGTCTTGATTATATTACCTACTCAACCTCGTGTTGACCCTGTTTATTTGTTGTATGTGTCTGTGTTGATCCAATTTATTGGGGAGCAGAATGACAGGTCTTAGACTCTTGGGAGCCGGAAGGGAGGAGAGACTACGAACCAGACTTAGCTAGTGCTATCTCACGATGTCTAGTCTTTCACCTAGCGTAGACAAATGTTTGTTTTTGTAAGACCTTTCAGTTGTAATCCTTTGAGACTTTCAGTGTAAACATTTAAACTACTTAATAAAGTACTGTGTTTCTTCGATTTGTTATCTACTACCTCGGTTATCCGAGATGGTAACACCCTTAATTATTTGGGGAGTCCTAGATCAGGTCTCTAAATAAATGGGGGTGTTACATAAACCTTTTTACATCACCATGGTTGAAAGAAACCAGTTTGGGGGCGCAACTAACGAGGATGCGGCGAAGCACGTTGAGATTTTCACTGATTACATTTGCTCCATCGCTTCTCCAGATGGTGTCGTGTCACTCAAGCCCAAATCAAAGAAACCATGTTCATCTTCTCCCTCCGTGATTCTGCGTGGGAATGGTATCTGGATTTAGACCGCACTGTTGCGGGAGTTACAGATTGGAACACATTAACCTTGGCTTTTTACCGAAAATACTACTCCGCGCCAAAAACCAATGCTTTGAGGGCTCAGATCACAAGCTTCAAGCAAGGCCCTTCCGAGGATTTCAGTGAGGCGTGGACGCGCTTCAAAAGACTTGTTCGATCCTTACCCCATCATGGATTTGAACAAAGGTTTTTATGCAACCAGTTTTACAACGGGTTATATGACGACAACAGAGCTTACTTGGACGTCGCGGCTAATGGGAGGTTCCAAGAGGATAGTGGTGAGACCAAGGGTCTCAAAATCATTGAGGATGTTGCAGTCCACCGAGCTAAACACAGGATTTCCCGTGGTAATCAAAGAAAAAATTAGCCGTCTGTAGCTGCAATAGAGGCTCTCGTGGCCCGTTTTGACAAGGATGAGCTTGGTAGAGGTGGAAAAGGAGGGATGTATCAGGTAAATGTTGTATCTGATGGACCAGAAAAAAGAGACCCTTAATATCATCTCATTAAGGAGTGGGACTAAACTTGATAGTTCCAAGGCCGTGGAGAAGGTAAAACAGAAGAAAAAGGAAGCGCGTAGCAGCGATACTGGTCGGTCGACCGACCACTAATGTCAGTAATTCGACCGATATCGGGAGTTCAGAAGATGTTCCAGTACCTACTGGAAATTCAAAGGAAGCAGAGAGTGGTCGATCGACCGAGGACAGTGGTCGACCGACCACAATAACTGATGAGACGGAAGTTTTTCGACCAGAAATGCCTGAAAACTTGAGGCAATTCTTGTTTCAAAGTGCCAATGCTCCAAAATTCCTAAAGAGAGCCGCAAACGCTGAAGGCTCCACTCTTCCTCCATATCCGGCGAGGCTCATTCCCACGAAGGAACAGGTATCTTTTAACAAGTTCAAAGATGTCATTAGGAGTCTAAAAGTCCAAGTTGCGTTCTCAGAACTAGTTCAACAAGTCCCTGCATATATGAAATTTATGAGACAATTGTTGACTATGAAGAGGTCTTTAAATAAGGTAGAGTCGGTTGCTTTGATAGAGAGACGTCGAGTTTCTTACCCCATGTCATAGCACCCCATAAACTTGAGGACCCACGCAGTTTTTCTGTCCCATGTAACATAGGTATCTTCCCCATAAAGAAGGCATTGTGTGACCTAGGGGCCAGCGTTAGTGTCATGCCTTTAAGTTTGGCTAAGAAATTAGGGATGACTACCTTCACAGTGACTAGTATGACGGTCCAAATGGCGGACCGCACCTCTGTCGAACCCATAGGGATGCTAGAGAACATTCCCATGCGCATCGATAGGTTCTTCTTTCTTGTTGACTTCGTAGTGTTGGACATTCCCGAGGACGCCCACATACCTATAATTCTAGGTAGACCCTTTTTGCACACTGCTGGTGCAATCATCGATGTCGGGAATGGGACTTTAACATTTAAAGTAGGAAATCATTTTATCATCTTTGCACAGTCGTATAGAAAGAAGGATGTCATGATTCCCATTACTTGTAATACTGGCTCTTTTGAGAAGAAGTATGTCGTCATTACTGATTCTCCTACTTTGGAACCAACACCTTTACCTGCCATTACACCTCCGCCCTAGATTGGGAGCAAAATGGAGGAAACTGTTGTTTCATCTTTTGCAGGATTTGGTTTGGGGAAGAAGGAGGAGCAAGGAGCTGAATCCACCGTCAAAGAACCGATCGTCCACAGAGGAGGCCTTGGATGCGTAAATTATGTCTTAGCAATTTAATTTTATAATCCGGAAATATTTATCTCGTTCTAGGTTTATTGTAACTTAAGACGGTGTTCTTAGCTTAAATCGTGTTAATAATGAAGGAATAGGTTTAATCTGAAATTGGGTTTATGTTTGATGAGATTATGTTGTGTTGCTCATTAATTGTGAAAATATTGAAGTAGGAATTATGTTTGTTGCTTGTTCATATCTACATTTCATTTTTCAGATTTGATGTGAGAGTAAATTGTTAAGATTATGAAGAGTGTTCATGAATATTGAGTATCTGTCACAAATTTTGATTTGTGCATCTTTGGGTGTCTTAATGCATGTTCAATTCATGAGTTTGTTGCTTGTAATCAAGTGAATATGCTTAGTAGTTGATATGTGAGAAACACACTTGAGATTTGTTGGGATTATGTGCTGCTAGAGTAGTATATTCATGTTCAAAGTCGTTGCTTAGAAGTGTTAAACGAATTGTAGAAAGAATTGTCGAATTGCAGGAAGTCGTGCAGGAAGGTCTGGGTGCATGGGCTTGCGCAGGCTGCGCCCACCTGCGCAGGCTGCACTTTGCCTTGCGCAGGCTGCGCTCGTCACTGTTGTAGCTTGTGTTGTTTAATTGTCCCGGCTGTTTTGGGTAATTGTTACCCATTTGTATTAGCATGTTTCAAGTGATGTTCTATGATATAAATACTTAGTTTAAAATGTATATTTAGCTAGTTGAGAATTAGCAAAGTGATTAGTTATTTGTCTTAATTTGATTAATTCTTAAGTGCTAGATTATAAGGTTTATCGGACAAAGTTAATTAACTTATAACAATTGTTTAGACTTATTAGATATGAGTCTTAGGTGGTTAATGAACTTAATTTAATTGGGTTATTGTCCATATGCTTGTATTGTATAATGGGTCGTAAGGTAGCCTAGTAAGTTAAGTTAGAATTGAATGCAAATTGTGATGATGCGTATTAAAGTATGTTTTAAGCTGGCCTCTGAGTTTAATACGTGAGTAGTGTGTCACATATTGGAATATGCGTTAAGATGTCGCCTCTGAGTTCAATATGTGTATGGATGTCGTGTTTGATACATGCGTTAAGTTTTCACCTCTGAGTTCAGACATGTTTATGTGACTGAATCAGAACATACGTTAAGATGTCGCCTCTGAGACTGATACGTTGAGCGGTTCCACGTTGAGGTAGCTATGGTGTTGATGCAATGCCCAATGTGGAATCGTTTGGATGCTAGTCCATGCGTTGAGATGTCGCCTCTGAGTCTAGTGTCTTGATGTGTAGTAAAGGAGTATGCGTGAGATGTCACCTATGAGTCTTTTACTTATTGACTGAATTGGTATTGGGTTATGCGTTAAGATGTCGCCTCTGAACCTTTTACTTGTTGAATATTTTGGTATTGGGTTATGCGTTAAGATGTCGCCTCTAAGCCTTTTACTTGCTGAATGTTTTGGTATTGGGTTATGCGTTAAGATGTCGCCTCTAAACCTTTTACTTTTGAATGTTCTGGTATTGGGTTATGCGTTAAAATGTCGCCTCTGGACCTTTTACTTGCTGAATGTTTTGGTATTAGAACATGCGTTGAGATGTCGCCTCTAAGAATTTTACTTGTTGATTGTTGAGTTTAGGACATGGCTTAAGTTTTCATCTCTGAGCCTTTACTTGTGAAATGTGTAGTATTTGGTTATGCCTTAAGTTGGTCGCTGAACCTCTTACTGGTGAAATGTGTAGTAGTTGGTTATGCCTAAAGTTGGCCGCTGAACCTCTTACTTGTGAAATATGATTTTGTTATGTCTTAGGATTTGACCGCCGAACCATTCATAGAAAGTGAATATGTATCCATGCTTATAAGAGTGGCTTACTTCTCATAATATAGTTTATGTTGGAGTATGTATGGTTGACGATATGATTACACGTTATGTCTTTATGACAATAAATAACTGGGAGAACCTCCGGTCACTCCCCACTGACTGTGGCGTACATGTTTCATGTCATAGGTTGGTGCAGCTTGTACAGGAGGATGCACTGACTTTGAAATAAACCTTTGACCCTTAAATCTAATACAATATTCTACACTTAATCCATCTCTTTTGTTCTTTGGCTTCAACCTTTGTACTCTAGTCTTTCAATATTGGTAGGATTGGGCACCCAAAAGCTTAAATACCTACAAAACATGATAAAACAAACAAACATACTAGAATAAAAATATTAGCTCATAAATCACTAAAAATAGAGTGCCAAAGATAATAAAATCCAAGTTGAAAGAGGGGAAAATATATTAAATATGCACTTATCAATTCCCTTCTCAAAAATTCAACTTTCCCTAAAATATTAGTTTCCAACTTTCAAGACTAAAAAAAAGTTAAATTAAAAAATTAAAATCTTCTCAAATCTCAAGTAGATTGATTACACAGTTCGTCAAATCAACATCATCAACTCATCAATCTCGAATTTTTCGTCTTCAAAACTCCAAAAAGTATGCTTTATAGATTATACTAATGATTTATTTGGGAATTTTATGTCTTAGATAGTTAGATTACTTATATATTTAGTCATTTAGATTGATTTATTGATAGAAATTAGAATTTTAGGAATGTTTTTTGCAAATTTGTAGTTGTGGTTGATGGGTGATAAGTTATTAAAAGAGTAACTCTGAATTAGGCATTTGGTAATTGGGTAATTGGGTAATTGGGTAATTTGGTAACTAGTAATTTGGTGTTTGGATTTTCGTAGGTTAATTTGATAATTTGGTAAGAATGGTAATTCATGAAAATTGTAAAAGAAGGTCGAAGAAGAAGGCGCGTAGTCTAATTTGGAATTTTGTTCATTTGGAATTTTGGACGATTTGGTAATTGTGACTTTTGCAGTTTCTACAAAAGGCAAAACTTAATAGTCAGTATTCACTACTCAATAGTGGCGAATCTAGTATTTATGGAGTGCAGGTACCTGTTTAATAAAATTTCTAGCATAAAAAAATCAAAATATAATTATCCGAATATTTTACAATACAATTTACGCTAGAGCGTGAGGGCAATAAAATGCGACGAGTTCTCTCCTGTTGAAAACTATCTAGTACATCATCATTTTCAGAAAGACGAAAAGTATCTTTCTCTATATGTGACTAAGCAATCATTCAATAATTTATCTCCCATATTATTTCTTAATTTGTTCTATATGTCATCGCAGAAAAAGCTCTTTCCACGTTTGTGCCACGGCGAGTATCAACTAACCTTATAAGAAGATATACCAGTTCATACGAAAGATGTTTATTTGTTGCCACAAGCGCCACTGAAAGTTGACCAATGTCTTTCAAACATTGAAATCTTTCATCATTTCGTACATCATCAAAACAATGATCAAGTTGAAAACAAGGTCTTCTCATATTATCATCGGAATAAAACGTAGCAGGCTCAAGTAACTTCATATTCACCTTATCAAACAGGTTATCTAGCTCTTGAAGTTGCAAATCAATGATACTTAAAAAAACATAACAATCCGAAACCGATCTAGATTTTTAACTTTCACAAAGTAAAATCTTGATCTTCCAGGTGGCACGTAATAATCATCCATGTTAGGAATCTCAATATCGTTTTTTTGGCAAAAAGAATTAACACTCTCAATAAAATCACCTAAACCATCAATTCTCACCTTTTATAATCTTTTCTTAGTCAAACGAACCAATATCATGGCATTTACAATGTTTTGATCCTTCCTTTGCAAAACTATACATAAGTCATCAGTATACCCAAATATTGTTAGCATTCACTGAGCCATAAAAATAAATTAAAAAGACCCAAACCTAACCATTATCGTTTGGACTTTAAGACGATCTTCACTATGCCGAATTTTTCCGACATAAAGGACTTTAAAGATGGAAGGGTATAAGGTAATAATACTCGAGATTTATTGTAATATGATACATCTTTGATTTAAACCTGCCTTAGATAAGATACATCTTTGATTTAAACCGTACCCACTTGATATTTCTTCAAGTTCCAATCCTTGAATAATCTTTTGAGCGTTTGCTACTCCAAACATTTCTTTCCGTTTACAAGAAACACCCATATGATTGAACAAAAATCAAACCATTTACAATCACAATTATCTATAGCAACGACAACAATTGTTAACTGAAGTTGCGCAAAGCAGTAAATAATACGCAGACGGAATGTCGCTCAAAATCAATGTCTTCAGACCACGAATATGACCCTTCATATTACTAGCTTCATCATACCCTTGACCCCAAATCTTAGACATGCTCAGTTTGTTATCTTCAATCATCTTTGGTATAGCATCCTTAAGTGACGAAAAACAAGTATCGTCCACCTTCCCCACACAAAGAAAACTTTCACACAATTTTCCTTTTCTATTGAGAAAGTGTAAGCAAATGGCTAATTGTTTCTTGTGAGATACATTGTTAGACACATCCGCTATGATAGCAATAATCATCCCCAAGCTCTTCAAGAAAAAACCTAGTCGTTTCCTTGCCGCTTTTTTTAATATTTTCATCTTTTTTCGCATGTCAATCTAAAAGCTCACGAAAGTTTTCTTTATTGTTTGATGTTTGTTTTTCATTATGTCCACGAAATGTCAACCCTTGATGCAAAAGATATTGTACCAGTCAAAGGATTGTTGAGCAAGCTTTATAACGGATATTATCGTCTTTGCTCTTCTTATTCATGTACCTAGTCAAAGGATTGATGACTTGAGATGCACAAAAAAATCATACTTTCTTGAGCATCCCTATGAGCACTACTCAGACTCGGCTTAATATGTTACAAAAATCTCTCATTATCTCACAATTGTATCACCGCCCGGATAGTTGGTCTTATCCATGAACATTAACAGACAAAACAAAAGGTTGTATCCTTTTCCACACTACATTCAAGCCAATAATAGTTGTCAAACCAATTAGATTGAAACCTAAGCATATGTGATTTAGTATCATTTCCAACATTAGTTTGAGGGAAATAATGATTACATGGTCGGCAAACGCGTTTAGCTATGAATCCCTTTCTCACAAAATATTACTTATTAGGAGGGTAAGCTAAGATGAGATAGGTAGTCTCTTTCTTGGATCATGTGGTAAACGATGTGCATCATAACCAAATTCACTATCCACATTTGAGGTTCTTGTTTCATTTTGCGATGAAATTTGAGATTGAATGGAAGACTCTTTACCAATCGTCTCTTCTTGAATAAGAGACATCTGATTTTAAACCTCAATTTCGGCTTCATTTAGATGTGGTGAAGAAGAAGATGACATTTTTTGTGATTTGTATCCACTAAAAAATTTGAAATAAGTCCAATTTTTCAATTTGACCTTTCCTCATCTAGCAATTTAAAATTTGACAGTTAGTTGATAGGTAAAAAAGTAGAGAATTTGACTACTTTATAAAACGAAAAGCGCATACAAAATAGGAATTGGACATTATTGGACTAGTATAACCATTCCACAAACAGATACATAAGAATAAAGAACTCAAAGTATTGACATTTGTGAAATGGTTATTCTAATCCAATAATGTTCAATTCCTTTTTCGTATACCCTTTTAGTTCTATAAAGTATGCAAATTTTCTACTTTTTTTACTTATTGATTAACTGTCAAATTTTAAATTGCTAGATAAGGAAAGGTTAAATTGAAAAATTGGACTTATTTCAAATTTTTTAGTGGATACAAATCACAAAAAATGTCATCTTCTTCTTCACCACATCTAAATGAAGCCGAAATTGAGGTTTAAAATCAGATGTCTCTTATTCAAGAAGAGACGATTGGTAAAGAGTCTTCCATTCCATCTCAAATTTCATCCCAAAATGAAACAAGAACCTCAAATGTGGACAGTGAATTTGGTTATGATGCACATCGTTTACCACATGATCCAAGAAAGAGACTACCTATCTCATCTTAGCTTACCCTCCTAATAACTAAGATTTTGTGAGAAAGGGATTCATAGCTAAACGCGTTTACCACATAGATTTTGTCAAATTTTAAAATGTTAGATGAAGAGGATAAGTTGAAAAGTGGACTTATATTAGATTGTTTTTTTAGTGGATACAAATAAAAAAAAGACATCTTCTTCTACACCACTTCTACATGAACCCGAAATTGAGTTTATAATCAAATGCCTCTTATTCAATAAGAGACAATTGATCAAGAGTCTCTCATTCAATCTCAAATTCCACCCCAAGATGAAACAAGAACCTCAAATGTGGAAGGTGAATTTGTTTATGATGCAAAGAGATTTTTTGTCACATCTTAACCTCCTAATAACCAAGATTTAGTAAGAAGGAAATTCATAGCTAAAGGGACTTGTCGACCACGTAATCATTATTTTCCTCAAACTTATTTTGGAAATGATACTAAATCACCTATGCTTAGATTTCAATCTAATTGGTTTGACAATTATCATTGGCTTGAATATAGCGTGGAGAAGGATGTGGCCTTTTTTTGTTTTGTCTATTACTTGTTCAAGGATAAGACCAACTATCCGGAAGGTAATACATTTGGGAGTGAGGGGTTTAGAGGATGGAACCGTGCTAATGAGAGATTTTTGAAACATATTGGGTCGAGTCTAAGTAGTGCTCATAGGATAATCGTCAAGAACATTAATAAGACAAGGAAAGAAGATAGTATCCGTTATAAAGCTCGCTTGTAAAGTATATTTTACATCAAGGGTTGGCATTTCCTGGACATAATAAACAGTAACATCAAACAATAGAAAAACTTTCATGAGTTTTTAGATTGGCTTGGAAAAAAAACTAAAAATATTAAAAATTTAAAAAACTCTTTGAAAAATGTTTCTCAAAATCCAAGATTAATTTGTCCGGACGTTCAAAAATAACTTATCCACTTGTGCGCCAAAAAAACGACTAGGCTTATTCTTGAAGAGAATGGGGATGATTACTTTGTTATCTTAGCGGATGAGTGTAGTGATGTATCTCACACGGAACAATTAGTCATTTGCTTACACTTTGTCAACAGAAAAGCAAAATTGTGTGAAACTTTTCTTGGTCTGATTAGGGTTAAGGTGGATGATAGTTTTTTTCATCACTTAAGGATACTATAGCAAAGATGATTAAAGATAAAACTGAGCATGTCAAAGATTTGGGGTCAAGGGTATGATGGAGCTTGTAATATGAAGGATCATATTCTTGGTCTGAATACATTGATTTTTAGCGAATTTCGTCTTCGTATTATATTCACTGTGTTGTGCATCAACTTCAGTTAACACTTGTTGTCATTGCTAAAGACAATTGTGATTGTAAATGGTTTTTTTAACAAGCTGGAATTTTGTTAAATCTTATGGGTATTTCTTGTAAACAGAAAGAAATGCTTGCACACGCTCACAAGATTATGGGTATTGAAGGATTCAAGTGGACAAGGTTTAAATCAAAGATGTACTTGAGCTTGCTACGTTTTATTCAGATGATTGGTCAACTATCTGTGGCGATTGTGGCAACAAATAAGCATCTTTTGTATGAACTAATATATCTTCATATACGATTAGTACCGTGGCTACCACAAATGTGGAAAGAGCTTTTTCTGCGATGACATATATGAAAAACAAATTAAGAAATAGTATTATTGAATGACTGTTTAGTCACATTTATAGAGAAAGATACCATTTTATTTTTTCACATGTAACTTATCTACTGATCCACATCTTAACCATACTCCACCAAGTCACAATAACAACCTTGATTTTATCTTAAAAGAGTAACATATTAAAGTCGCCAATTTGGTTTTTAGATTTAATTTTCTAAAAAAAATCACTACTACACCTTCCTCAAACATTTACAACTTTCTCCCTCTTAAAGCTCATTCAACCCAAAACTCGTAAATTACTTGTTCCCCAATGGATTTCCTTCCTTTTCGCACCATTTTTTCCCTCTAATTATCCTTTGCCTTCTAATGAAAGAAAATACCACCCTAAGACGGTAATATTTTTTTCGTTTAGGAATTTGACACTCTCCTCTCATCCAGAGGCGTTGAACAAGGGGTTCAACCTGTTCTTGGAACAGGGGCCCATGTAGACAAGGGGCCCAAATTTATACAGCCGATTCACTTTATTTAGAAAAAAAAAAATTAGAAAATAGTCTCAAAGAAGAGACTAGAAGTCAGAGAATTCAGAGAGCACAAAAAGAAATATTGCAACGTTCGTCTTCTCCAACTCTACAAACTACAATTGATTCCTTCAATATTTAACAATTATGAAAGAAAAATTGGTAAGTTTCCCTAAAAATCTTTATCAATTTAATTATACTTTTCTTTTACTCAATTTATTCATCTATTGTAATAAATTGACTACCCACTAATTTTGATTGTTCTTTTTTTCTTCAAGACGGGACACATACAAGTCCAATTAATCGGTGCATCTCCGCATTCTGATCGTCTGGAAGTCCGATCATCGCTTCATTCGCTTGCATCAGCCGGTCATTAGGTGATTTTGTTCTTTGATAGCTATTTAATTACTGCTGTGTATTATGTCTTCCAAAATGAGAAAACATTTGTCTGGTTGTGAAAAACGGAAGAAAAGAAAAAGAATAGATTATTGAGGAATGTGATACAAGTAATGGTAGCCGAATTCCAAATGATAATGAACATGATGAGTTTCCTAATCTAGCTGAAAATTTTCAATTTGATATACATGATCCTAGAAATTGGGATTCTCTGACTTCGAACATGGTTGATGATTTGGTTAGGCAGGGTCTTTAAAGAGACATGACTATCGAAAAAGGCCCTACAAATAACCAAGACAAGTTCTTTTTTAAGGTATATTATACTAGAATTTTATCAAATGGAGAAAAGTGTGATAGAGATTGGCTAGTATATTCTAAAGAACTTGATAGGGTTTTTTATTTTTGTTGCAAACTATTTAGTACAGTAAGAAGAGGTCAGTTAGTTACCGAAGGTTTTAATGATTGGATACATGTTAGTCAAAGACTTAAAGAGCATGAAACAAGTTCAGAACATATAAAAAACATGGCTAATTGGCATGATTTGCAATACCTAAATGATCAAACAATCAATAAAATGAGTCAAAAACAAATCAGAAAAGAAAGAGATCATTGGAGCAAAATACTGCTGAGAATTATTTCAATTGTCAAGTTTCTCGCCAAAAATAATCTAGCTTTCCGAGGTAAAAATGGGCGGTTGTATCAAAGTAACAATGGAACTTTTTTGCAGATAATTGAAATGTTGGGTGAGTTTGATCCTATTGTCCTAGCATTCAAAATGAGATGATACTTTTACTTGCATCTCGAGTTAAGACTCAAATTATAAAGAAAATAAAAGCTGCTAAATATTTTTCGGTGATACTAGATTGTGCCCCTGATATTTCCCACCAAGAACAAATGTCATTAGTAATAAGGTATGTGGATGTCTCTTCAGAATCAATTTGCATTGAGGAATCATTTTTGGGTTTCTTAACTGTTAATGATACCACTGGCCATGGACTTTTTGAGGTTCTGGAAAATGAGTTAAGAAATTTGGGTATTGATATAGATGATGTGAGGGGACAAGGTTACGACAATGGTTCAAACATGAAAGGAAAAAACCAAGGAGTTCAAAAAAGAGTACTAGATATAAATCCTAGAGCATTTTATATGCCTTGTGGTTGTCATAGCCTTAACTTGACGTTATGCGACATTGCTAATACTTGTAGCAGAGCTAGAGATTTCTTTGGAATAATTCAACGTATTTACACAATATTTGCGGATTCAAATAAAAGATGGAGTATTTTAGTTAATAATGTAAAATAGCTGAATCCTAAGCCTTTATCGGCTACTCGTTGGGAAAGTCGCATTAAAAGTGTAAAAGCTATTAGGTTTCAAGTAGGAGATATACGTGAAGCTTTACTTGAGGTAGCGGAAAAAGATAATGATTCCAAAATAAGGAGTGAAGCTAAGTCTCTTGCATTGAACGAACTCGGTGAATTTGAATTTTTAGTTGGAATTGCCATCTGGTTTGAAATTCTACATCATGTTAATTTGGTGAGTAAAGATTTACAATCAAAGGACATGCTTATTGATGTTGCAATTGAAAAGATCGAAGGTTTAATATCATTTTTCCAGCAATTTCGTGAAAGTGGGTTTTTTAATGCTATAGAAGAGGCTAAGAAGATTGCTCTAGATATAAATATTGATCCACTATTTTCTCAAAGACGTGAAATTCGAAGAAAAAGGCAGTTTGATGAGAGTCGAGATGATTCATCCGTTGTTACTCATCAATCTTCCGAGGAATCATTTAGAGTAAACTATTTTATGTACCTTGTGGATCAGGCACTTGGTTCACTAAAATCTAGGTTTGAGCAATATAAAGATTTTGAAAATATATTTGGTTTTCTATTTTCTTCTAGTATGCTGAATTCAATAGAAGATACCCAATTAAAATTACATTGTTTTCATCTTCAAGGTGCATTGACGAAAGATGAACATTCTGGTGTTGATGGAACTGATTTGTATATGGAGCTGAAGTTTTTAAGATGGTTCTTGCCTACGGAGAATATAGGACCTGCTGATCTTTTGAAGCTTGTGAAGCGCTTGGGATGTTTTCCTAAGGAATCATTCTTGACTACTCCCGTGACGGTTGCAAGTGCCAAAAGAAGTTTCTCTAAACTCAAATTGCTGAAATCATATTTGCGATCAACTATGTTACAGGATAGACTCAATGGTTTGGCATTGATATCAATTGAAAATGATTTCTTGGAGCAATTAGATTAAAAAGATTTGATCGATAAATTTGCTTCAATGAATGCGAGGCGTATAACCTTATTTCGTAAAGATTCGCATTAGCAAAATATTTGGCATAATGTAATTTATTAGAAAAGAAATGAACTTTTTTTTACTTTATTATGTAATTTGAGTTTCATTGTATTTTGGGGCCTCATCTTGAGATTTAGAACAGGGCCACCTAAAATCATTTGACGGCCCTGCTCTCATCGTTCCCAAGAGCTTGATGTAAACAATTCTTTTTATTTTCCATTTTACCTTGCCTTGTTCTTTTCATATCAGTACTTGGCTTTTTAATTCAACTTTCTTTGGTCGAATAAATTTAGATTTTGAGCCACGTCTGTCCATTTGAGTCTGGACACTTATGGTGCGTTTGGATAACAAAAATGAAGGGAAAGAGAGGAGACGGAGAAGGAGGGATGAGAAAGGAAGGGAGGGAAGGGAAAATGAATTATGGGTGTTTAGATATAATTTGCTTCCAAATCTCTTCTATTATAAAGAGATTTTGATTTGTCTTAGAAAAGAGAAAATGGATCCCTCCAAATCCCTTCTATTAGGATATATTGCTTCAGTATAACAAGTTTTACTGATAGTTTGATATCATGGCCGTTGCATTTGACCAACTTAACATATTTACCAAAAAAACACATTGTTGAACTTATATTTTGATATTGAGTAGTCACATGACAAGCAACCCACCATCTAACAAATCTCCCACCACCTAATAAATCTCCCTTGTGACAGGTATAAAGACAAAACAATTTGCTATCACCTAGATATTCTACTTTTGTCTTATTGCTCCCATATAAATATATGGTCATAAATGAGATTGAGAATTTGTGATAAAGCATATCATAACCAATCATTATATATATATATAAAACCAAAATTTAAAAAAAAAATGTGGCGCAACAAGGTTTCAGAATTTCTTTAATAAATCTTCCTCATTTACTTTGGCAAACTTAGTTGTTTCCATTAAAAACTAAATTTCACTTTTCAAATCCAAAACAATTATAATATTATTAATTACATAACGTAATTACCAACAAAACATCAATTATACAACAAGATGTCGCCTCTGAACCTTTTACTTGTTGAATATTTTGGTATTGGGTTATGCGTTAAGATGTCGCCTCTAAGCCTTTTACTTGCTGAATGTTTTGGTATTGGGTTATGCGTTAAGATGTCGCCTCTAAACCTTTTACTTTTGAATGTTCTGGTATTGGGTTATGCGTTAAAATGTCGCCTCTGGACCTTTTACTTGCTGAATGTTTTGGTATTAGAACATGCGTTGAGATGTCGCCTCTAAGAATTTTACTTGTTGATTGTTGAGTTTAGGACATGGCTTAAGTTTTCATCTCTGAGCCTTTACTTGTGAAATGTGTAGTATTTGGTTATGCCTTAAGTTGGTCGCTGAACCTCTTACTGGTGAAATGTGTAGTAGTTGGTTATGCCTAAAGTTGGCCGCTGAACCTCTTACTTGTGAAATATGATTTTGTTATGTCTTAGGATTTGACCGCCGAACCATTCATAGAAAGTGAATATGTATCCATGCTTATAAGAGTGGCTTACTTCTCATAATATAGTTTATGTTGGAGTATGTATGGTTGACGATATGATTACACGTTATGTCTTTATGACAATAAATAACTGGGAGAACCTCCGGTCACTCCCCACTGACTGTGGCGTACATGTTTCATGTCATAGGTTGGTGCAGCTTGTACAGGAGGATGCACTGACTTTGAAATAAACCTTTGACCCTTAAATCTAATACAATATTCTACACTTAATCCATCTCTTTTGTTCTTTGGCTTCAACCTTTGTACTCTAGTCTTTCAATATTGGTAGGATTGGGCACCCAAAAGCTTAAATACCTACAAAACATGATAAAACAAACAAACATACTAGAATAAAAATATTAGCTCATAAATCACTAAAAATAGAGTGCCAAAGATAATAAAATCCAAGTTGAAAGAGGGGAAAATATATTAAATATGCACTTATCAATTCCCTTCTCAAAAATTCAACTTTCCCTAAAATATTAGTTTCCAACTTTCAAGACTAAAAAAAAGTTAAATTAAAAAATTAAAATCTTCTCAAATCTCAAGTAGATTGATTACACAGTTCGTCAAATCAACATCATCAACTCATCAATCTCGAATTTTTCGTCTTCAAAACTCCAAAAAGTATGCTTTATAGATTATACTAATGATTTATTTGGGAATTTTATGTCTTAGATAGTTAGATTACTTATATATTTAGTCATTTAGATTGATTTATTGATAGAAATTAGAATTTTAGGAATGTTTTTTGCAAATTTGTAGTTGTGGTTGATGGGTGATAAGTTATTAAAAGAGTAACTCTGAATTAGGCATTTGGTAATTGGGTAATTGGGTAATTGGGTAATTTGGTAACTAGTAATTTGGTGTTTGGATTTTCGTAGGTTAATTTGATAATTTGGTAAGAATGGTAATTCATGAAAATTGTAAAAGAAGGTCGAAGAAGAAGGCACGTAGTCTAATTTGGAATTTTGTTCATTTGGAATTTTGGACGATTTGGTAATTGTGACTTTTGCAGTTTCTACAAAAGGCAAAACTTAATAGTCAGTATTCACTACTCAATAGTGGCGAATCTAGTATTTATGGAGTGCAGGTACCTGTTTAATAAAATTTCTAGCATAAAAAAATCAAAATATAATTATCCGAATATTTTACAATACAATTTACGCTAGAGCGTGAGGGCAATAAAATGCGACGAGTTCTCTCCTGTTGAAAACTATCTAGTACATCATCATTTTCAGAAAGACGAAAAGTATCTTTCTCTATATGTGACTAAGCAATCATTCAATAATTTATCTCCCATATTATTTCTTAATTTGTTCTATATGTCATCGCAGAAAAAGCTCTTTCCACGTTTGTGCCACGGCGAGTATCAACTAACCTTATAAGAAGATATACCAGTTCATACGAAAGATGTTTATTTGTTGCCACAAGCGCCACTGAAAGTTGACCAATGTCTTTCAAACATTGAAATCTTTCATCATTTCGTACATCATCAAAACAATGATCAAGTTGAAAACAAGGTCTTCTCATATTATCATCGGAATAAAACGTAGCAGGCTCAAGTAACTTCATATTCACCTTATCAAACAGGTTATCTAGCTCTTGAAGTTGCAAATCAATGATACTTAAAAAAACATAACAATCCGAAACCGATCTAGATTTTTAACTTTCACAAAGTAAAATCTTGATCTTCCAGGTGGCACGTAATAATCATCCATGTTAGGAATCTCAATATCGTTTTTTTGGCAAAAAGAATTAACACTCTCAATAAAATCACCTAAACCATCAATTCTCACCTTTTATAATCTTTTCTTAGTCAAACGAACCAATATCATGGCATTTACAATGTTTTGATCCTTCCTTTGCAAAACTATACATAAGTCATCAGTATACCCAAATATTGTTAGCATTCACTGAGCCATAAAAATAAATTAAAAAGACCCAAACCTAACCATTATCGTTTGGACTTTAAGACGATCTTCACTATGCCGAATTTTTCCGACATAAAGGACTTTAAAGATGGAAGGGTATAAGGTAATAATACTCGAGATTTATTGTAATATGATACATCTTTGATTTAAACCTGCCTTAGATAAGATACATCTTTGATTTAAACCGTACCCACTTGATATTTCTTCAAGTTCCAATCCTTGAATAATCTTTTGAGCGTTTGCTACTCCAAACATTTCTTTCCGTTTACAAGAAACACCCATATGATTGAACAAAAATCAAACCATTTACAATCACAATTATCTATAGCAACGACAACAATTGTTAACTGAAGTTGCGCAAAGCAGTAAATAATACGCAGACGGAATGTCGCTCAAAATCAATGTCTTCAGACCACGAATATGACCCTTCATATTACTAGCTTCATCATACCCTTGACCCCAAATCTTAGACATGCTCAGTTTGTTATCTTCAATCATCTTTGGTATAGCATCCTTAAGTGACGAAAAACAAGTATCGTCCACCTTCCCCACACAAAGAAAACTTTCACACAATTTTCCTTTTCTATTGAGAAAGTGTAAGCAAATGGCTAATTGTTTCTTGTGAGATACATTGTTAGACACATCCGCTATGATAGCAATAATCATCCCCAAGCTCTTCAAGAAAAAACCTAGTCGTTTCCTTGCCGCTTTTTTTAATATTTTCATCTTTTTTCGCATGTCAATCTAAAAGCTCACGAAAGTTTTCTTTATTGTTTGATGTTTGTTTTTCATTATGTCCACGAAATGTCAACCCTTGATGCAAAAGATATTGTACCAGTCAAAGGATTGTTGAGCAAGCTTTATAACGGATATTATCGTCTTTGCTCTTCTTAGTCATGTACCTAGTCAAAGGATTGATGACTTGAGATGCACAAAAAAATCATACTTTCTTGAGCATCCCTATGAGCACTACTCAGACTCGGCTTAATATGTTACAAAAATCTCTCATTATCTCACAATTGTATCACCGCCCGGATAGTTGGTCTTATCCATGAACATTAACAGACAAAACAAAAGGTTGTATCCTTTTCCACACTACATTCAAGCCAATAATAGTTGTCAAACCAATTAGATTGAAACCTAACCATATGTGATTTAGTATCATTTCCAACATTAGTTTGAGGGAAATAATGATTACATGGTCGGCAAACGCGTTTAGCTATGAATCCCTTTCTCACAAAATATTACTTATTAGGAGGGTAAGCTAAGATGAGATAGGTAGTCTCTTTCTTGGATCATGTGGTAAACGATGTGCATCATAACCAAATTCACTATCCACATTTGAGGTTCTTGTTTCATTTTGCGATGAAATTTGAGATTGAATGGAAGACTCTTTACCAATCGTCTCTTCTTGAATAAGAGACATCTGATTTTAAACCTCAATTTCGGCTTCATTTAGATGTGGTGAAGAAGAAGATGACATTTTTTGTGATTTGTATCCACTAAAAAATTTGAAATAAGTCCAATTTTTCAATTTGACCTTTCCTCATCTAGCAATTTAAAATTTGACAGTTAGTTGATAGGTAAAAAAGTAGAGAATTTGACTACTTTATAAAACGAAAAGCGCATACAAAATAGGAATTGGACATTATTGGACTAGTATAACCATTCCACAAACAGATACATAAGAATAAAGAACTCAAAGTATTGACATTTGTGAAATGGTTATTCTAATCCAATAATGTTCAATTCCTTTTTCGTATACCCTTTTAGTTCTATAAAGTATGCAAATTTTCTACTTTTTTTACTTATTGATTAACTGTCAAATTTTAAATTGCTAGATAAGGAAAGGTTAAATTGAAAAATTGGACTTATTTCAAATTTTTTAGTGGATACAAATCACAAAAAATGTCATCTTCTTCTTCACCACATCTAAATGAAGCCGAAATTGAGGTTTAAAATCAGATGTCTCTTATTCAAGAAGAGACGATTGGTAAAGAGTCTTCCATTCCATCTCAAATTTCATCCCAAAATGAAACAAGAACCTCAAATGTGGACAGTGAATTTGGTTATGATGCACATCGTTTACCACATGATCCAAGAAAGAGACTACCTATCTCATCTTAGCTTACCCTCCTAATAACTAAGATTTTGTGAGAAAGGGATTCATAGCTAAACGCGTTTACCACATAGATTTTGTCAAATTTTAAAATGTTAGATGAAGAGGGTAAGTTGAAAAGTGGACTTATATTAGATTGTTTTTTTAGTGGATACAAATAAAAAAAAGACATCTTCTTCTACACCACTTCTACATGAACCCGAAATTGAGTTTATAATCAAATGCCTCTTATTCAATAAGAGACAATTGATCAAGAGTCTCTCATTCAATCTCAAATTCCACCCCAAGATAAAACAAGAACCTCAAATGTGGAAGGTGAATTTGTTTATGATGCAAAGAGATTTTTTGTCACATCTTAACCTCCTAATAACCAAGATTTAGTAAGAAGGAAATTCATAGCTAAAGGGACTTGTCGACCACGTAATCATTATTTTCCTCAAACTTATTTTGGAAATGATACTAAATCACCTATGCTTAGATTTCAATCTAATTGGTTTGACAATTATCATTGGCTTGAATATAGCGTGGAGAAGGATGTGGCCTTTTTTTGTTTTGTCTATTACTTGTTCAAGGATAAGACCAACTATCCGGAAGGTACATTTGGGAGTGAGGGGTTTAGAGGATGGAACCGTGCTAATGAGAGATTTTTGAAACATATTGGGTCGAGTCTAAGTAGTGCTCATAGGATAATCGTCAAGAACATTAATAAGACAAGGAAAGAAGATAGTATCCGTTATAAAGCTCGCTTGTAAAGTATATTTTACATCAAGGGTTGGCATTTCCTGGACATAATAAACAGTAACATCAAACAATAGAAAAACTTTCATGAGTTTTTAGATTGGCTTGGAAAAAAAACTAAAAACATTAAAAATTTAAAAAACTCTTTGAAAAATGTTTCTCAAAATCCAAGATTAATTTGTCCGGACGTTCAAAAATAACTTATCCACTTGTGCGCCAAAAAAACGACTAGGCTTATTCTTGAAGAGAATGGGGATGATTACTTTGTTATCTTAGCGGATGAGTGTAGTGATGTATCTCACACGGAACAATTAGTCATTTGCTTACACTTTGTCAACAGAAAAGCAAAATTGTGTGAAACTTTTCTTGGTCTGATTAGGGTTAAGGTGGATGATAGTTTTTTTCATCACTTAAGGATACTATAGCAAAGATGATTAAAGATAAAACTGAGCATGTCAAAGATTTGGGGTCAAGGGTATGATGGAGCTTGTAATATGAAGGATCATATTCTTGGTCTGAATACATTGATTTTTAGCGAATTTCGTCTTCGTATTATATTCACTGTGTTGTGCATCAACTTCAGTTAACACTTGTTGTCATTGCTAAAGACAATTGTGATTGTAAATGGTTTTTTTAACAAGCTGGAATTTTGTTAAATCTTATGGGTATTTCTTGTAAACAGAAAGAAATGCTTGCACACGCTCACAAGATTATGGGTATTGAAGGATTCAAGTGGACAAGGTTTAAATCAAAGATGTACTTGAGCTTGCTACGTTTTATTCAGATGATTGGTCAACTATCTGTGGCGATTGTGGCAACAAATAAGCATCTTTTGTATGAACTAATATATCTTCATATACGATTAGTACCGTGGCTACCGCAAATGTGGAAAGAGCTTTTTCTGCGATGACATATATGAAAAACAAATTAAGAAATAGTATTATTGAATGACTGTTTAGTCACATTTATAGAGAAAGATACCATTTTATTTTTTCACATGTAACTTATCTACTGATCCACATCTTAACCATACTCCACCAAGTCACAATAACAACCTTGATTTTATCTTAAAAGAGTAACATATTAAAGTCGCCAATTTGGTTTTTAGATTTAATTTTCTAAAAAAAATCACTACTACACCTTCCTCAAACATTTACAACTTTCTCCCTCTTAAAGCTCATTCAACCCAAAACTCGTAAATTACTTGTTCCCCAATGGATTTCCTTCCTTTTCGCACCATTTTTTCCCTCTAATTATCCTTTGCCTTCTAATGAAAGAAAATACCACCCTAAGACGGTAATATTTTTTTCGTTTAGGAATTTGACACTCTCCTCTCATCCAGAGGCGTTGAACAAGGGGTTCAACCTGTTCTTGGAACAGGGGCCCATGTAGACAAGGGGCCCAAATTTATACAGCCGATTCACTTTATTTAGAAAAAAAAAAAATTAGAAAATAGTCTCAAAGAAGAGACTAGAAGTCAGAGAATTCAGAGAGCACAAAAAGAAATATTGCAACGTTCGTCTTCTCCACTCTACAAACTACAATTGATTCCTTCAATATTTAACAATTATGAAAGAAAAATTGGTAAGTTTCCCTAAAAATCTTTATCAATTTAATTATACTTTTCTTTTACTCAATTTATTCATCTATTGTAATAAATTGACTACCCACTAATTTTGATTGTTCTTTTTTTCTTCAAGACGGGACACATACAAGTCCAATTAATCGGTGCATCTCCGCATTCTGATCGTCTGGAAGTCCGATCATCGCTTCATTCGCTTGCATCAGCCGGTCATTAGGTGATTTTGTTCTTTGATAGCTATTTAATTACTGCTGTGTATTATGTCTTCCAAAATGAGAAAACATTTGTCTGGTTGTGAAAAACGGAAGAAAAGAAAAAGAATAGATTATTGAGGAATGTGATACAAGTAATGGTAGCCGAATTCCAAATGATAATGAACATGATGAGTTTCCTAATCTAGCTGAAAATTTTCAATTTGATATACATGATCCTAGAAATTGGGATTCTCTGACTTCGAACATGGTTGATGATTTGGTTAGGCAGGGTCTTTAAAGAGACATGACTATCGAAAAAGGCCCTACAAATAACCAAGACAAGTTCTTTTTTAAGGTATATTATACTAGAATTTTATCAAATGGAGAAAAGTGTGATAGAGATTGGCTAGTATATTCTAAAGAACTTGATAGGGTTTTTTATTTTTGTTGCAAACTATTTAGTACAGTAAGAAGAGGTCAGTTAGTTACCGAAGGTTTTAATGATTGGATACATGTTAGTCAAAGACTTAAAGAGCATGAAACAAGTTCAGAACATATAAAAAACATGGCTAATTGGCATGATTTGCAATACCTAAATGATCAAACAATCAATAAAATGAGTCAAAAACAAATCAGAAAAGAAAGAGATCATTGGAGCAAAATACTGCTGAGAATTATTTCAATTGTCAAGTTTCTCGCCAAAAATAATCTAGCTTTCCGAGGTAAAAATGGGCGGTTGTATCAAAGTAACAATGGAACTTTTTTGCAGATAATTGAAATGTTGGGTGAGTTTGATCCTATTGTCCTAGCATTCAAAATGAGATGATACTTTTACTTGCATCTCGAGTTAAGACTCAAATTATAAAGAAAATAAAAGCTGCTAAATATTTTTCGGTGATACTAGATTGTGCCCCTGATATTTCCCACCAAGAACAAATGTCATTAGTAATAAGGTATGTGGATGTCTCTTCAGAATCAATTTGCATTGAGGAATCATTTTTGGGTTTCTTAACTGTTAATGATACCACTGGCCATGGACTTTTTGAGGTTCTGGAAAATGAGTTAAGAAATTTGGGTATTGATATAGATGATGTGAGGGGACAAGGTTACGACAATGGTTCAAACATGAAAGGAAAAAACCAAGGAGTTCAAAAAAGAGTACTAGATATAAATCCTAGAGCATTTTATATGCCTTGTGGTTGTCATAACCTTAACTTGACGTTATGCGACATTGCTAATACTTGTAGCAGAGCCAGAGATTTCTTTGGAATAATTCAACGTATTTACACAATATTTGCGGATTCAAATAAAAGATGGAGTATTTTAGTTAATAATGTAAAATAGCTGAATCCTAAGCCTTTATCGGCTACTCGTTGGGAAAGTCGCATTAAAAGTGTAAAAGCTATTAGGTTTCAAGTAGGAGATATACGTGAAGCTTTACTTGAGGTAGCGGAAAAAGATAATGATTCCAAAATAAGGAGTGAAGCTAAGTCTCTTGCATTGAACGAACTCGGTGAATTTGAATTTTTAGTTGGAATTGCCATCTGGTTTGAAATTCTACATCATGTTAATTTGGTGAGTAAAGATTTACAATCAAAGGACATGCTTATTGATGTTGCAATTGAAAAGATCGAAGGTTTAATATCATTTTTCCAGCAATTTCGTGAAAGTGGGTTTTTTAATGCTATAGAAGAGGCTAAGAAGATTGCTCTAGATATAAATATTGATCCACTATTTTCTCAAAGACGTGAAATTCGAAGAAAAAGGCAGTTTGATGAGAGTCGAGATGATTCATCCGTTGTTACTCATCAATCTTCCGAGGAATCATTTAGAGTAAACTATTTTATGTACCTTGTGGATCAGGCACTTGGTTCACTAAAATCTAGGTTTGAGCAATATAAAGATTTTGAAAATATATTTGGTTTTCTATTTTCTTCTAGTATGCTGAATTCAATAGAAGATACCCAATTAAAATTACATTGTTTTCATCTTCAAGGTGCATTGACGAAAGATGAACATTCTGGTGTTGATGGAACTGATTTGTATATGGAGCTGAAGTTTTTAAGATGGTTCTTGCCTACGGAGAATATAGGACCTGCTGATCTTTTGAAGCTTGTGAAGCGCTTGGGATGTTTTCCTAAGGAATCATTCTTGACTACTCCCGTGACGGTTGCAAGTGCCAAAAGAAGTTTCTCTAAACTCAAATTGCTGAAATCATATTTGCGATCAACTATGTTACAGGATAGACTCAATGGTTTGGCATTGATATCAATTGAAAATGATTTCTTGGAGCAATTAGATTAAAAAGATTTGATCGATAAATTTGCTTCAATGAATGCGAGGCGTATAACCTTATTTCGTAAAGATTCGCATTAGCAAAATATTTGGCATAATGTAATTTATTAGAAAAGAAATGAACTTTTTTTTACTTTATTATGTAATTTGAGTTTCATTGTATTTTGGGGCCTCATCTTGAGATTTAGAACAGGGCCACCTAAAATCATTTGACGGCCCTGCTCTCATCGTTCCCAAGAGCTTGATGTAAACAATTCTTTTTATTTTCCATTTTACCTTGCCTTGTTCTTTTCATATCAGTACTTGGCTTTTTAATTCAACTTTCTTTGGTCGAATAAATTTAGATTTTGAGCCACGTCTGTCCATTTGAGTCTGGACACTTATGGTGCGTTTGGATAACAAAAATGAAGGGAAAGAGAGGAGACGGAGAAGGAGGGATGAGAAAGGAAGGGAGGGAAGGGAAAATGAATTATGGGTGTTTAGATATAATTTGCTTCCAAATCTCTTCTATTATAAAGAGATTTTGATTTGTCTTAGAAAAGAGAAAATGGATCCCTCCAAATCCCTTCTATTAGGATATATTGCTTCAGTATAACAAGTTTTACTGATAGTTTGATATCATGGCCGTTGCATTTGACCAACTTAACATATTTACCAAAAAAACACATTGTTGAACTTATATTTTGATATTGAGTAGTCACATGACAAGCAACCCACCATCTAACAAATCTCCCACCACCTAATAAATCTCCCTTGTGACAGGTATAAAGACAAAACAATTTGCTATCACCTAGATATTCTACTTTTGTCTTATTGCTCCCATATAAATATATGGTCATAAATGAGATTGAGAATTTGTGATAAAGCATATCATAACCAATCATTATATATATATAAAACCAAAATTTAAAAAAAAAATGTGGCGCAACAAGGTTTCAGAATTTCTTTAATAAATCTTCCTCATTTACTTTGGCAAACTTAGTTGTTTCCATTAAAAACTAAATTTCACTTTTCAAATCCAAAACAATTATAATATTATTAATTACATAACGTAATTACCAACAAAACATCAATTATACAACAAGATGTCGCCTCTGAACCTTTTACTTGTTGAATATTTTGGTATTGGGTTATGCGTTAAGATGTCGCCTCTAAGCCTTTTAATTGCTGAATGTTTTGGTATTGGGTTATGCGTTAAGATGTCGCCTCTAAACCTTTTACTTTTGAATGTTCTGGTATTGGGTTATGCGTTAAAATGTCGCCTCTGGACCTTTTACTTGCTGAATGTTTTGGTATTAGAACATGCGTTGAGATGTCGCCTCTAAGAATTTTACTTGTTGATTGTTGAGTTTAGGACATGGCTTAAGTTTTCATCTCTGAGCCTTTACTTGTGAAATGTGTAGTATTTGGTTATGCCTTAAGTTGGTCGCTGAACCTCTTACTGGTGAAATGTGTAGTAGTTGGTTATGCCTAAAGTTGGCCGCTGAACCTCTTACTTGTGAAATATGATTTTGTTATGTCTTAGGATTTGACCGCCGAACCATTCATAGAAAGTGAATATGTATCCATGCTTATAAGAGTGGCTTACTTCTCATAATATAGTTTATGTTGGAGTATGTATGGTTGACGATATGATTACACGTTATGTCTTTATGACAATAAATAACTGGGAGAACCTCCGGTCACTCCCCACTGACTGTGGCGTACATGTTTCATGTCATAGGTTGGTGCAGCTTGTACAGGAGGATGCACTGACTTTGAAATAAACCTTTGACCCTTAAATCTAATACAATATTCTACACTTAATCCATCTCTTTTGTTCTTTGGCTTCAACCTTTGTACTCTAGTCTTTCAATATTGGTAGGATTGGGCACCCAAAAGCTTAAATACCTACAAAACATGATAAAACAAACAAACATACTAGAATAAAAATATTAGCTCATAAATCACTAAAAATAGAGTGCCAAAGATAATAAAATCCAAGTTGAAAGAGGGGAAAATATATTAAATATGCACTTATCAATTCCCTTCTCAAAAATTCAACTTTCCCTAAAATATTAGTTTCCAACTTTCAAGACTAAAAAAAAGTTAAATTAAAAAATTAAAATCTTCTCAAATCTCAAGTAGATTGATTACACAGTTCGTCAAATCAACATCATCAACTCATCAATCTCGAATTTTTCGTCTTCAAAACTCCAAAAAGTATGCTTTATAGATTATACTAATGATTTATTTGGGAATTTTATGTCTTAGATAGTTAGATTACTTATATATTTAGTCATTTAGATTGATTTATTGATAGAAATTAGAATTTTAGGAATGTTTTTTGCAAATTTGTAGTTGTGGTTGATGGGTGATAAGTTATTAAAAGAGTAACTCTGAATTAGGCATTTGGTAATTGGGTAATTGGGTAATTGGGTAATTTGGTAACTAGTAATTTGGTGTTTGGATTTTCGTAGGTTAATTTGATAATTTGGTAAGAATGGTAATTCATGAAAATTGTAAAAGAAGGTCGAAGAAGAAGGCACGTAGTCTAATTTGGAATTTTGTTCATTTGGAATTTTGGACGATTTGGTAATTGTGACTTTTGCAGTTTCTACAAAAGGCAAAACTTAATAGTCAGTATTCACTACTCAATAGTGGCGAATCTAGTATTTATGGAGTGCAGGTACCTGTTTAATAAAATTTCTAGCATAAAAAAATCAAAATATAATTATCCGAATATTTTACAATACAATTTACGCTAGAGCGTGAGGGCAATAAAATGCGACGAGTTCTCTCCTGTTGAAAACTATCTAGTACATCATCATTTTCAGAAAGACGAAAAGTATCTTTCTCTATATGTGACTAAGCAATCATTCAATAATTTATCTCCCATATTATTTCTTAATTTGTTCTATATGTCATCGCAGAAAAAGCTCTTTCCACGTTTGTGCCACGGCGAGTATCAACTAACCTTATAAGAAGATATACCAGTTCATACGAAAGATGTTTATTTGTTGCCACAAGCGCCACTGAAAGTTGACCAATGTCTTTCAAACATTGAAATCTTTCATCATTTCGTACATCATCAAAACAATGATCAAGTTGAAAACAAGGTCTTCTCATATTATCATCGGAATAAAACGTAGCAGGCTCAAGTAACTTCATATTCACCTTATCAAACAGGTTATCTAGCTCTTGAAGTTGCAAATCAATGATACTTAAAAAAACATAACAATCCGAAACCGATCTAGATTTTTAACTTTCACAAAGTAAAATCTTGATCTTCCAGGTGGCACGTAATAATCATCCATGTTAGGAATCTCAATATCGTTTTTTTGGCAAAAAGAATTAACACTCTCAATAAAATCACCTAAACCATCAATTCTCACCTTTTATAATCTTTTCTTAGTCAAACGAACCAATATCATGGCATTTACAATGTTTTGATCCTTCCTTTGCAAAACTATACATAAGTCATCAGTATACCCAAATATTGTTAGCATTCACTGAGCCATAAAAATAAATTAAAAAGACCCAAACCTAACCATTATCGTTTGGACTTTAAGACGATCTTCACTATGCCGAATTTTTCCGACATAAAGGACTTTAAAGATGGAAGGGTATAAGGTAATAATACTCGAGATTTATTGTAATATGATACATCTTTGATTTAAACCTGCCTTAGATAAGATACATCTTTGATTTAAACCGTACCCACTTGATATTTCTTCAAGTTCCAATCCTTGAATAATCTTTTGAGCGTTTGCTACTCCAAACATTTCTTTCCGTTTACAAGAAACACCCATATGATTGAACAAAAATCAAACCATTTACAATCACAATTATCTATAGCAACGACAACAATTGTTAACTGAAGTTGCGCAAAGCAGTAAATAATACGCAGACGGAATGTCGCTCAAAATCAATGTCTTCAGACCACGAATATGACCCTTCATATTACTAGCTTCATCATACCCTTGACCCCAAATCTTAGACATGCTCAGTTTGTTATCTTCAATCATCTTTGGTATAGCATCCTTAAGTGACGAAAAACAAGTATCGTCCACCTTCCCCACACAAAGAAAACTTTCACACAATTTTCCTTTTCTATTGAGAAAGTGTAAGCAAATGGCTAATTGTTTCTTGTGAGATACATTGTTAGACACATCCGCTATGATAGCAATAATCATCCCCAAGCTCTTCAAGAAAAAACCTAGTCGTTTCCTTGCCGCTTTTTTTAATATTTTCATCTTTTTTCGCATGTCAATCTAAAAGCTCACGAAAGTTTTCTTTATTGTTTGATGTTTGTTTTTCATTATGTCCACGAAATGTCAACCCTTGATGCAAAAGATATTGTACCAGTCAAAGGATTGTTGAGCAAGCTTTATAACGGATATTATCGTCTTTGCTCTTCTTATTCATGTACCTAGTCAAAGGATTGATGACTTGAGATGCACAAAAAAATCATACTTTCTTGAGCATCCCTATGAGCACTACTCAGACTCGGCTTAATATGTTACAAAAATCTCTCATTATCTCACAATTGTATCACCGCCCGGATAGTTGGTCTTATCCATGAACATTAACAGACAAAACAAAAGGTTGTATCCTTTTCCACACTACATTCAAGCCAATAATAGTTGTCAAACCAATTAGATTGAAACCTAACCATATGTGATTTAGTATCATTTCCAACATTAGTTTGAGGGAAATAATGATTACATGGTCGGCAAACGCGTTTAGCTATGAATCCCTTTCTCACAAAATATTACTTATTAGGAGGGTAAGCTAAGATGAGATAGGTAGTCTCTTTCTTGGATCATGTGGTAAACGATGTGCATCATAACCAAATTCACTATCCACATTTGAGGTTCTTGTTTCATTTTGCGATGAAATTTGAGATTGAATGGAAGACTCTTTACCAATCGTCTCTTCTTGAATAAGAGACATCTGATTTTAAACCTCAATTTCGGCTTCATTTAGATGTGGTGAAGAAGAAGATGACATTTTTTGTGATTTGTATCCACTAAAAAATTTGAAATAAGTCCAATTTTTCAATTTGACCTTTCCTCATCTAGCAATTTAAAATTTGACAGTTAGTTGATAGGTAAAAAAGTAGAGAATTTGACTACTTTATAAAACGAAAAGCGCATACAAAATAGGAATTGGACATTATTGGACTAGTATAACCATTCCACAAACAGATACATAAGAATAAAGAACTCAAAGTATTGACATTTGTGAAATGGTTATTCTAATCCAATAATGTTCAATTCCTTTTTCGTATACCCTTTTAGTTCTATAAAGTATGCAAATTTTCTACTTTTTTTACTTATTGATTAACTGTCAAATTTTAAATTGCTAGATAAGGAAAGGTTAAATTGAAAAATTGGACTTATTTCAAATTTTTTAGTGGATACAAATCACAAAAAATGTCATCTTCTTCTTCACCACATCTAAATGAAGCCGAAATTGAGGTTTAAAATCAGATGTCTCTTATTCAAGAAGAGACGATTGGTAAAGAGTCTTCCATTCCATCTCAAATTTCATCCCAAAATGAAACAAGAACCTCAAATGTGGACAGTGAATTTGGTTATGATGCACATCGTTTACCACATGATCCAAGAAAGAGACTACCTATCTCATCTTAGCTTACCCTCCTAATAACTAAGATTTTGTGAGAAAGGGATTCATAGCTAAACGCGTTTACCACATAGATTTTGTCAAATTTTAAAATGTTAGATGAAGAGGGTAAGTTGAAAAGTGGACTTATATTAGATTGTTTTTTTAGTGGATACAAATAAAAAAAAGACATCTTCTTCTACACCACTTCTACATGAACCCGAAATTGAGTTTATAATCAAATGCCTCTTATTCAATAAGAGACAATTGATCAAGAGTCTCTCATTCAATCTCAAATTCCACCCCAAGATAAAACAAGAACCTCAAATGTGGAAGGTGAATTTGTTTATGATGCAAAGAGATTTTTTGTCACATCTTAACCTCCTAATAACCAAGATTTAGTAAGAAGGAAATTCATAGCTAAAGGGACTTGTCGACCACGTAATCATTATTTTCCTCAAACTTATTTTGGAAATGATACTAAATCACCTATGCTTAGATTTCAATCTAATTGGTTTGACAATTATCATTGGCTTGAATATAGCGTGGAGAAGGATGTGGCCTTTTTTTGTTTTGTCTATTACTTGTTCAAGGATAAGACCAACTATCCGGAAGGTACATTTGGGAGTGAGGGGTTTAGAGGATGGAACCGTGCTAATGAGAGATTTTTGAAACATATTGGGTCGAGTCTAAGTAGTGCTCATAGGATAATCGTCAAGAACATTAATAAGACAAGGAAAGAAGATAGTATCCGTTATAAAGCTCGCTTGTAAAGTATATTTTACATCAAGGGTTGGCATTTCCTGGACATAATAAACAGTAACATCAAACAATAGAAAAACTTTCATGAGTTTTTAGATTGGCTTGGAAAAAAAACTAAAAACATTAAAAATTTAAAAAACTCTTTGAAAAATGTTTCTCAAAATCCAAGATTAATTTGTCCGGACGTTCAAAAATAACTTATCCACTTGTGCGCCAAAAAAACGACTAGGCTTATTCTTGAAGAGAATGGGGATGATTACTTTGTTATCTTAGCGGATGAGTGTAGTGATGTATCTCACACGGAACAATTAGTCATTTGCTTACACTTTGTCAACAGAAAAGCAAAATTGTGTGAAACTTTTCTTGGTCTGATTAGGGTTAAGGTGGATGATAGTTTTTTTCATCACTTAAGGATACTATAGCAAAGATGATTAAAGATAAAACTGAGCATGTCAAAGATTTGGGGTCAAGGGTATGATGGAGCTTGTAATATGAAGGATCATATTCTTGGTCTGAATACATTGATTTTTAGCGAATTTCGTCTTCGTATTATATTCACTGTGTTGTGCATCAACTTCAGTTAACACTTGTTGTCATTGCTAAAGACAATTGTGATTGTAAATGGTTTTTTTAACAAGCTGGAATTTTGTTAAATCTTATGGGTATTTCTTGTAAACAGAAAGAAATGCTTGCACACGCTCACAAGATTATGGGTATTGAAGGATTCAAGTGGACAAGGTTTAAATCAAAGATGTACTTGAGCTTGCTACGTTTTATTCAGATGATTGGTCAACTATCTGTGGCGATTGTGGCAACAAATAAGCATCTTTTGTATGAACTAATATATCTTCATATACGATTAGTACCGTGGCTACCGCAAATGTGGAAAGAGCTTTTTCTGCGATGACATATATGAAAAACAAATTAAGAAATAGTATTATTGAATGACTGTTTAGTCACATTTATAGAGAAAGATACCATTTTATTTTTTCACATGTAACTTATCTACTGATCCACATCTTAACCATACTCCACCAAGTCACAATAACAACCTTGATTTTATCTTAAAAGAGTAACATATTAAAGTCGCCAATTTGGTTTTTAGATTTAATTTTCTAAAAAAAATCACTACTACACCTTCCTCAAACATTTACAACTTTCTCCCTCTTAAAGCTCATTCAACCCAAAACTCGTAAATTACTTGTTCCCCAATGGATTTCCTTCCTTTTCGCACCATTTTTTCCCTCTAATTATCCTTTGCCTTCTAATGAAAGAAAATACCACCCTAAGACGGTAATATTTTTTTCGTTTAGGAATTTGACACTCTCCTCTCATCCAGAGGCGTTGAACAAGGGGTTCAACCTGTTCTTGGAACAGGGGCCCATGTAGACAAGGGGCCCAAATTTATACAGCCGATTCACTTTATTTAGAAAAAAAAAAAATTAGAAAATAGTCTCAAAGAAGAGACTAGAAGTCAGAGAATTCAGAGAGCACAAAAAGAAATATTGCAACGTTCGTCTTCTCCACTCTACAAACTACAATTGATTCCTTCAATATTTAACAATTATGAAAGAAAAATTGGTAAGTTTCCCTAAAAATCTTTATCAATTTAATTATACTTTTCTTTTACTCAATTTATTCATCTATTGTAATAAATTGACTACCCACTAATTTTGATTGTTCTTTTTTTCTTCAAGACGGGACACATACAAGTCCAATTAATCGGTGCATCTCCGCATTCTGATCGTCTGGAAGTCCGATCATCGCTTCATTCGCTTGCATCAGCCGGTCATTAGGTGATTTTGTTCTTTGATAGCTATTTAATTACTGCTGTGTATTATGTCTTCCAAAATGAGAAAACATTTGTCTGGTTGTGAAAAACGGAAGAAAAGAAAAAGAATAGATTATTGAGGAATGTGATACAAGTAATGGTAGCCGAATTCCAAATGATAATGAACATGATGAGTTTCCTAATCTAGCTGAAAATTTTCAATTTGATATACATGATCCTAGAAATTGGGATTCTCTGACTTCGAACATGGTTGATGATTTGGTTAGGCAGGGTCTTTAAAGAGACATGACTATCGAAAAAGGCCCTACAAATAACCAAGACAAGTTCTTTTTTAAGGTATATTATACTAGAATTTTATCAAATGGAGAAAAGTGTGATAGAGATTGGCTAGTATTCTAAAGAACTTGATAGGGTTTTTTATTTTTGTTGCAAACTATTTAGTACAGTAAGAAGAGGTCAGTTAGTTACCGAAGGTTTTAATGATTGGATACATGTTAGTCAAAGACTTAAAGAGCATGAAACAAGTTCAGAACATATAAAAAACATGGCTAATTGGCATGATTTGCAATACCTAAATGATCAAACAATCAATAAAATGAGTCAAAAACAAATCAGAAAAGAAAGAGATCATTGGAGCAAAATACTGCTGAGAATTATTTCAATTGTCAAGTTTCTCGCCAAAAATAATCTAGCTTTCCGAGGTAAAAATGGGCGGTTGTATCAAAGTAACAATGGAACTTTTTTGCAGATAATTGAAATGTTGGGTGAGTTTGATCCTATTGTCCTAGCATTCAAAATGAGATGATACTTTTACTTGCATCTCGAGTTAAGACTCAAATTATAAAGAAAATAAAAGCTGCTAAATATTTTTCGGTGATACTAGATTGTGCCCCTGATATTTCCCACCAAGAACAAATGTCATTAGTAATAAGGTATGTGGATGTCTCTTCAGAATCAATTTGCATTGAGGAATCATTTTTGGGTTTCTTAACTGTTAATGATACCACTGGCCATGGACTTTTTGAGGTTCTGGAAAATGAGTTAAGAAATTTGGGTATTGATATAGATGATGTGAGGGGACAAGGTTACGACAATGGTTCAAACATGAAAGGAAAAAACCAAGGAGTTCAAAAAAGAGTACTAGATATAAATCCTAGAGCATTTTATATGCCTTGTGGTTGTCATAGCCTTAACTTGACGTTATGCGACATTGCTAATACTTGTAGCAGAGCCAGAGATTTCTTTGGAATAATTCAACGTATTTACACAATATTTGCGGATTCAAATAAAAGATGGAGTATTTTAGTTAATAATGTAAAATAGCTGAATCCTAAGCCTTTATCGGCTACTCGTTGGGAAAGTCGCATTAAAAGTGTAAAAGCTATTAGGTTTCAAGTAGGAGATATACGTGAAGCTTTACTTGAGGTAGCGGAAAAAGATAATGATTCCAAAATAAGGAGTGAAGCTAAGTCTCTTGCATTGAACGAACTCGGTGAATTTGAATTTTTAGTTGGAATTGCCATCTGGTTTGAAATTCTACATCATGTTAATTTGGTGAGTAAAGATTTACAATCAAAGGACATGCTTATTGATGTTGCAATTGAAAAGATCGAAGGTTTAATATCATTTTTCCAGCAATTTCGTGAAAGTGGGTTTTTTAATGCTATAGAAGAGGCTAAGAAGATTGCTCTAGATATAAATATTGATCCACTATTTTCTCAAAGACGTGAAATTCGAAGAAAAAGGCAGTTTGATGAGAGTCGAGATGATTCATCCGTTGTTACTCATCAATCTTCCGAGGAATCATTTAGAGTAAACTATTTTATGTACCTTGTGGATCAGGCACTTGGTTCACTAAAATCTAGGTTTGAGCAATATAAAGATTTTGAAAATATATTTGGTTTTCTATTTTCTTCTAGTATGCTGAATTCAATAGAAGATACCCAATTAAAATTACATTGTTTTCATCTTCAAGGTGCATTGACGAAAGATGAACATTCTGGTGTTGATGGAACTGATTTGTATATGGAGCTGAAGTTTTTAAGATGGTTCTTGCCTACGGAGAATATAGGACCTGCTGATCTTTTGAAGCTTGTGAAGCGCTTGGGATGTTTTCCTAAGGAATCATTCTTGACTACTCCCGTGACGGTTGCAAGTGCCAAAAGAAGTTTCTCTAAACTCAAATTGCTGAAATCATATTTGCGATCAACTATGTTACAGGATAGACTCAATGGTTTGGCATTGATATCAATTGAAAATGATTTCTTGGAGCAATTAGATTAAAAAGATTTGATCGATAAATTTGCTTCAATGAATGCGAGGCGTATAACCTTATTTCGTAAAGATTCGCATTAGCAAAATATTTGGCATAATGTAATTTATTAGAAAAGAAATGAACTTTTTTTTACTTTATTATGTAATTTGAGTTTCATTGTATTTTGGGGCCTCATCTTGAGATTTAGAACAGGGCCACCTAAAATCATTTGACGGCCCTGCTCTCATCGTTCCCAAGAGCTTGATGTAAACAATTCTTTTTATTTTCCATTTTACCTTGCCTTGTTCTTTTCATATCAGTACTTGGCTTTTTAATTCAACTTTCTTTGGTCGAATAAATTTAGATTTTGAGCCACGTCTGTCCATTTGAGTCTGGACACTTATGGTGCGTTTGGATAACAAAAATGAAGGGAAAGAGAGGAGACGGAGAAGGAGGGATGAGAAAGGAAGGGAGGGAAGGGAAAATGAATTATGGGTGTTTAGATATAATTTGCTTCCAAATCTCTTCTATTATGAAGAGATTTTGATTTCTCTTAGAAAAGAGAAAATGGATCCCTCCAAATCCCTTCTATTAGGATATATTGCTTCAGTATAACAAGTTTTACTGATAGTTTGATATCATGGCCGTTGCATTTGACCAACTTAACATATTTACCAAAAAAACACATTGTTGAACTTATATTTTGATATTGAGTAGTCACATGACAAGCAACCCATCTAACAAATCTCCCACCACCTAATAAATCTCCCTTGTGACAGGTATAAAGACAAAACAATTTGCTATCACCTAGATATTCTACTTTTGTCTTATTGCTCCCATATAAATATATGGTCATAAATGAGATTGAGAATTTGTGATAAAGCATATCATAATCAATCATTATATATATATAAAACCAAAATTAAAAAAAAAAAATGTGGCGCAACAAGGTTTCAGAATTTCTTTAATAAATCTTCCTCATTTACTTTGGCAAACTTAGTTGTTTCCATTAAAAACTAAATTTCACTTTTCAAATCCAAAACAATTATAATATTATTAATTACATAACGTAATTACCAACAAAACATCAATTATACAACCAACCATTATATTTCCAATGACCATTTTGTTTCTTTATGCTAGTTGACTGAATAATGTGATGACGTCAGTTATGATTTCCTAGACCTTCGCTTACAATAGGTGTGTATATACTCGACTTTCATACGTTGTCTACGCACAGAAAATTTCCACAAAATTTTGTGTAAAGAGAATTTGTTGTCAAGGAAAGAGGATTGGAAAATGATCGGGGGTCTTTAACGTAATTCGTAATAACATATTTAACTTTTTATTTTATTATTATTAATTTAATTAATTTTCAATTTATATGTTTTGTAAAACCATTTATTTCACAATTTCACATTTTTAATTAGGTCAATCAATTACAACTAACTATTATAATTATTATAGTACTATTAATTACATAATACCTAATTAGTTAGGTTTTTCCTAAAACTTCGCTCACAATAGGTGTACGAATATGTTGTCAAGGAAAGGGGATTGGAAGATGATCAGGGGTTTTATTAATTTAATTAATTTTCAATTCATAAGTTTTGTAAAATCATTTATCACATTTTCAACTCAAACCTATTTCATTGGAAAATATATACTACCTCCGACTTCCTATGATATTCCCCTTTCCGTTTTGGTCTAATAACATTGATGTTCTCTCTTTCCTCTTTTGGACAACTTTGTGTGGTCCAAAATCAATTTCATGTGAGGTCATGTGTATTGTGTGGTCCAAATTAATTTCCTTATTTCTTGTGTTAAAATCAAAAAGGAACAACACAAGAAATCGGAAAGATGATATGTGTGTTAAGCTCTTTAAAGTTAAATGTCAAAGGTTTAGAATGTTGAGAGATTTAAAAAAAAAAATCACATGTTGCTGTGTCATATTACAGCTCTTTTTACTTTCGAACAATAATTCAAATATCTATTACTGCTTCCCACTCAGACATTTTTTATTAAAAAACAAAATTCTAAATAACGCATAATTTTATATACCATTTTCACTGTTTTTTTTTTCAACTTTTTCGTAATAGAAGTTCTTATACTCCCTCCGAGTCGGAGGGTTGGTTGCACAAAAAATAAGGAAAAGATTGTAAACCACACAAAACACTTTACCACACATTGAATTGATTTTGTACCACAAAAAAATTACTAAAAAAGGAAGAGAAACCATCACTAAGCTCGCATGAAAATGGAAACAAGAACAAACACTCCGACTCGAAGGGAATATATTTTATTATATATTTATTTTTTCATTTAATATTATTAAGCTTTCTCATATACATCGAATACATTATTAGATTAACAAATTTACTTAATAATTTTGTGTAAAAGTCGGAAATAAACAACCTCGTGAATTTTCACGGGTGTTATACTAATAATGAAGTAAAGTTTAGACAAACTTTGTCGATGACTTTACAGACACGAGAACTGTCCGTAATTGGCCGAAGTCCCTTAACACGTATGTCCATATTTGTTGTAGGTTTCGTTACTTTTTCTATTTATTTCATTTCATTTCATATTTCTTTTAGTTCCATCTAGTTTATATTTTTCTCACTTACTCTTGTGGTTATTAACTGCCAACGCGGTCATACGGAGATGTAACGCGGTCATGCGCCCAATAGATTCCAATCTCTACAATACTATATTAACGATCAGCATCTAAATTTAAAGACTATAAAATGAAACAAAATTACAAGACAAATCAGGCAGTAGGGTCGCGTGATTCCATAGTACGCCATCTTAGTAACAACATATTACATCCATAAAGTTAACTTTCATATATATGACCCTTTATGGTGGAACAAATTACTCTCAACAGTTCAAGAAATTGGGGGGAAAATAACTAGAAATTCCGGAATTCCCAATAAACAAAATGAAAATCCATACCTGTGTGAGGAGCCTCTGTAATTTAGCTTCCTTCAATTTTGTTTGGCAGCCACATACAACAGCAGTCTACGATGACGGACAACCGAAATAATATGTTCCTTCTTTGATGGCAAAATACTTTAAGCAGCATAAAAAGCAGTAAGCCAGTACCACCAGTTTCCAAGAATCTTAAAGGTGGTCCACGAAATGGAAGTATGCAAAGATTCACGTGCGACCATATGTTGTGGAGGTCTGCGCTGATCACTACTACACGGCAGATTCATGCGTTCAATCTCAAATCAGCTGTGTGCAATGGTGAACTTGTTACAATATGGCAGACTGGCCAAAGGAATTGAAGGACACAAAGACGAATCACCTCTACTCATAATTTTACCAACGAAAACGTAAATCATAGTAGTACCTTATGAAGGACTGGGACCAGCAAACCCTCAACAAATATGTGCATGGTAAACTTTAAATGGCTGATGGGTATGAAATCAAGTTGACTGAAACGAACCACCCAAGTCATCTCCCCTTCAGATGGCAAGAGGGGGCCATAAACCAAACCAAGCAATCAAATTCACCAGCTGGAGGAAGGTGAAGATTACTATGAAGACAACAATATCAGCGGTGAAACAAATGGAAGTAGAACTGTCAAGCTTCTCATCTGACAAGCCTTCATAGAAACCTAATGGTCCATCACCAGGCCTGAGAAGCAAGGATCCATGATCAAGAAAAATTCTCATAGGCACTCCACTAGCTCGGGCAAACATTCAATTTTCGATCATCTTAACAACTAATGACCTTAAACGAAATGAATAATATGCCTAGAAAAAATTGTCAAATGGACATTGAAGGACTGCAAAGTTGAAGGCCAAGGACACAAAGAACGTTGGAAGTCCTAGTCAACCAAAACACAATACACACACAAGCTCAGAGAAGGAAAGGCATTCAAAATTACTTGTACACATGAAAATTACTGGAACAGTATCATACCTGACACACAAGGCCGTGACAAACAAGTGGGAACAAGAAGAGAGGCGGGAATACAAAACCATGTATCACACAAGAAGCAAATGGACATTCGGGGGGTTTGCTAAAGGTTTTGGAATGGAATGGATTTAGTTCATTCCAATGTTTGGTTGGAGCATTTTGGAATGGAGTTAAATACCCCGCATGGATTCTAACTCTATTCCAACCACTTGGAATCGCAAACCCACCTCTCCCCCCAAGTTTACAACTCCATTCCCATCCAACACATCGTTATTCCCATCTCAGAGTGAACAAAACAACTTTAAACATGTACGGGGTTCTAAAAGCAAGTGCAATAGAACATTTTAATTTTTGACAAACTCAAAAATTAAGAACATTTTGTCACAATGGAAAACTTTAAATAAAATTCTTCAATGTACCCACTACCCACAGTCCCACGCTATATATATTTGATGTTTTTCATTTAAATATCAATTTTTATTTATTGGTCAACTTTTCTTATTTTTTGGAAGAACGAAGATTTATTTCTCAAACCAAATTTTTCATTTTAAGGACAAACTTTATTCTACAATGGACAAACTTTATTTAAATATTCTTGTTTACAAACTCAATGCAAAAAACTCTTCATTGCAATTGCTCTAATGCTGGAACCAAACGATCCATCAGTCAATGAGGTACAAAGAATTTGAAATCAAGGAAAGGAACTAAGAACAAAGAACAGCAGCGAATACAATGTAACATGAGAAAACCTTTGTGACATGGGGAATAATGCAGCCAAATAACACGTCATCAAAAGGCACACAAACAATTATCAAACCTTACACCGGTCAAATGCATGAAAAACCACAAGAGACCGAGTCAAAACCAAGATGGATCATACAACACACAAGACCTTGTTAAACTACATCAAATAGAAATGTAAGATAAGCTCAAGCTCATAAATTGAAAATCAAGTAAAACATAGGCTGTCCTGTTTAAAAAAAATAACAAAGAAAAATGATAAAGAGAAACAGACTTGCTGCATTCGACAAATAAGAATCAAATTGAGGCACAGCAACCTCACAAACCTGACCTCCAAGTAGGTAAATATGTAAAATAAGCTCATGAATTAAAAATCAAGCAAAACTTAGGCTGTCCGGTTAAGAAATTAAAAGGGTGATTCTGCTTTGACACAAAAGACAGGATCAGCACCTATTGGTTGATAAATTCAAGAGACCAAATCTCAAAAAATTGGCATGAGTAAACGTTCATTGCCGTCTGCAATTCTCACCAATTTACCACCAAAGAATCAGAAAAATGGTAAAGTCATCTGACCAATGTCGTTGAATCAACTGCTTTATGAATATATATCCCATTAATCCCAGTCCTCAACCAAACTACACAGTTCCTTTGCATCAAGCATATCTTATTTTTGATGATACTGAAATATAAGAACAGCAAATGATTACCTCTGGTGTGGCTAATGGCTAAGAGGAGAGAAAGGATAAGCCAGGGTAAATTTGACAAAATGTCCTAGGAGTCCCCACTTAAGTATGATTGAATTAAAGCCAATCCAAAAGCAAACATAACCACAACATAGGGAGTACAAATATACTAGCAGTATAGCCAGGAAATAGAAGTAGGAAACCAAATATTCCTGTGCTGCAAATGTCAAAAAGGATGGAACATCTAGCATAACAGAAGTGACACTAGAGCAATAGACTGAAACTTAATATTCATATTAGCATTCTTACTTACGGAAATGATGAAATTTGTAAGGACAAAGATAGCAAACTAAATTTAGAATGTGGCCAAAAGCTGATGAAAAGGAAAGTAAGAGTTATAACTTAAATTAATTAACAAAGGTAGTAATAATACATTAGTCAGAAGTTTGATCTCTGGATAAATTGCCAAGACACTAGCACAAAGGATTTCAGGCCCTACACACAACAAAGGACTCATGGAAGGAACCGAAGCGATGAATTTGAATGGTAAATTATCTACACAAAATGCAGGAGACAGAAATTATGTAGAGCCCCAGACATTATTCAAATCTTGCAAGTGGGATATGGCTGGAATGAAATGGTGCTTTACCGACAAAGGATGAGGTGGTAAGAGTTTTGAAGCAGTTTCTACTAGACATGTCTCTTCCTTTTGTGTCCTTAAATTCTCGTCAACATAGTAACCTGTCTCTATTGTGAAACCTTCACGTCTCCATTTTTGTTTAGAAATCATCACTAAAATAGATTCTGAAAAAAAAATAACTGATTTTAACAGATAATGGATACTAGCCTTTAAAAAATGACATTAACGAGAGCTGCGAAACTGCTTCTACTAGATATTTCTCTTCCTTTTATGTCACAAAATTATGGGTGAGAGAGTAGCATTTCTCTACTGCATAACCTTCATGTCTCCAATTTTGTTTGTACACTGTCACTAAAATATTTTATGAGCAAAACATAGTTGATTTTGACAAGCAAAGGAGACAGTAAAAGACAAATCCTTGAAGCAAACTTATTAAGATGACATTGGTATTTTCACAAGTAATTCCAGAATGCAGAAAATAACACTCACAGATCACGGCTTTACCAGTCTGAATTCAAAAAATAGGTATGACTAAAGACGAGAAACTAGTGAAGCAATTGTAAACTTGTGGCCCATGCGCAAATTAATAGAAACTAGTAAACCACTATGCATACAAAAAGAGTTCACTTGACTACAAGAACATTACTGTGCCTAGAAGGCTTGTGGTGGTCAGATGAAAACTTTACAAATATATCGTGGATAACTAACTCATAATGCAACATCAATACAGATTTGCAATAGACTAACAGCTACTTTATGATATGAACCCGAAATTTAGTGGAACATTTTTTGTTATTCCATCAAATTTTGAAGTAAAAAAGGGATTTATCTTTCATTGGAAATATAGACAAGAATCGTTGACTACAGAAGTAAAATAGTGACATAAATCCCTAAAGAGTAAACTGCCCATAAATCTTTCAGTGAAAAACAAGTTTAACTGGTGAGTTCATAGAAATTCCCATAATGCACATCTCCATTAGAAGTTTTTGATTTGTCAAAGTGGGGAATTCCCATAAGTTCAGTGGGGACTGGGGAGTTAAGCCGCGTGTGTAGGAAACGAAAAATGAGAAAGTTCAATTGGATTATTTTCATAGCACGTCCAAGCAAGATAAGCATATGACTAAATATGGCATATAAGCATATGACTAAATATGGCATATAAGCATGACTATACTTGAGAAATCATAGATCAAAATAACAAGTCAATATCGTTTCCTTCCATCTAACTATAGACGGTCGAATTGGAAGCGATGAACTTCCCAACAATCGCCTTTCATATTCTAAGTTTATCGGAACTGAACCCAAACATCCTCACGACTACATATATCAACCAATGGAGAAAAATGTGAGCTCTACCAACAGAAGGGGCGACCAACACAGTTCATTATGCTTTCCTATTCACCAAGGGATGTTAAAGATAGTCTAAAACCTTTTCTCACGAAGCTCACCCGATAAAAGGGATTGGCACTATATTACAATCAGTTGATATCGTTTCCACCAATGAATGCATTTTATTAAACTTATCAAAATGGCACTGAACCCCAAACACCCTCACAACCGCATGTGAGAACACACAAGTTTATTGACCTATAACCAATTGCGGCAGAGAAACCATACATAAGACCATTTCACGGATGCACCCGATAGAAACAGCATTGTTATACTACGTTGATATCCTTTACACCAGTTAATGCTTTCAATTTTATCTAAGTTCGTCTCGGAACTGATCAATAATGCACATGAAAAAAAATCACTGGAGTTCAGTTGGATACCGAAACTCCAATTTGTTGAAATGGACAAACAGCATGATCCATAACAGCAAGTGACAACAAAAGAAAAACTCTTGTAGATCTCCATTCACCAAAGATTGAGAGACCAATGAACACAATACAATTTGAGAGCACAGATAATAACTTTTTTGCTTCTCGGCTCTGATAGGCTATGGGATAGGATACTTATAATCTGTGAAATTTTCCTGACAAATCATTTGAAGAACTCGGTCTTTCAACAATAATTACACATATATGGTGAAAAAAGGCAATTTGATCTCAGAGCAGAAGAGTAAGGTAGGTAGAAAAAACCACAAGCAGAAAGAATCATATAGCACCAAGATAGCAATTGTCTGCATATCAGAACACATCATAAAAGCCTTAAACAGAACCGTATAGTTTAAACACGTCATTAAGAACCTGCTGTAATTATTTCTGATTCTTTTTCCCATATATATCATCAAGGAAGATGATGCTACCAAATGCTTCAGTTATAATTCAATACAACTAATGAAATAATATAACCATTTGCAGATGAATTGAAAGAAAACACAGCTCAAACATATTAAAAAGTTGTGTAAAAAGCCGGTGAGAGAAAATCAATAAATATAAACTAAATAACATAAACTCACGCCAAAATATCATAGATGTAATATGATCCAAATATAACCACACTGAAATATGAAAGAAAAGATTACAAAAGGCAGAAATTAGCATAATAAATTCACCGAACAGCTGCTTGGGATTAAAAGCGCTATATATTGACAGCAAAAGGTTGATCAACAGAGAAAATCTCCACATCAACAATTATAATAGTTCCCAGAAAACAGAAAAAGAGAAAAGAAAATACAACTAAACTTGCATCACTTCTAGACTGTCCTAAAGTCTACAACTTCCAAGAAAAATAACTATAAGTACTAGTAGCACGTAAGGCGTAGCAGGTAGCAGGTAACAGGTAGCAGGTAACAGGTAGCAGCAAGACATGTCCAGCAGTCCATTTAAGCAAATGACACTTCAATCAGGAAATCACCAAAACCATTCTAAGCAATTTGCGCCCAAGTAGCTGTCATACACCTGAACCAAACATTACATTCACAACTTAATCCTTTATTCAACAAAAAATAATCGAATCAGACTCGATACAAATGAACTAAAAAGGCACCCACAAGTTCCAGAAAACCACAGCGATTCACCTACACAACTACAAAAGAATCAACAATCAACATCAAAAGGCTACACAAGTGCATATAAACTGAGTAACATAATCAGAAAATTGAAGGCCTAAGAGTACCTTAATCAGAAATAAGGTGGCATTCTTTGGTACATTGGACCGGGAGGGCCTTGAGGAGGAGGGGCATTATGTGCCATGTACCCAGATGATGGATATCCACCACCACTCTCCTGAGAGTAGGGCCCACCAGACGGTGGCGCCATAGAAACTGGAGGAGGCATCCTATAACTCCCAAATTCCCCAGAACCCGGTCCACCAAAATGCGGCCCAGTGCTATACGCCCCACCAATCTGCGGAGTATATCCAGCACCACCCCCTGGAGGCCCACCCATACTCCCAGGACCCGGCCCATAGTTAGAATAATTCCCAGTACTAGGTGGACCATAACTCGAATTCATGGGGTTCTGCCCCATCCTGTCACCCATTCCCTCGCCCATTGGACCCGAATTATTCCCCATAGGAATACCAAATTTACCTTTCTTCCCATCCTCAGCCAACTTACACATAACCGTGTGACCGTCAATCACCTTCATAGGCTCCATCAACGCGCAGCGAGCACCTTCCTCAGTCTTATACACAAAAAACGCAAACCCTCTCGTCTTTCCGCCCTGCTTATCAAAGCCTAGTGGCCCCTCCTCGATATCCCCAAAGACAAGAAAGTAATCCAACAACCTCTCAGCAGAAACCTCATACGGCACGTTCCCAATATATATCTTCCTAGTAGCTTGGTCCTCACCGCTGGGGGCACGGCCCGCAGAGGCAAGATGAGTAACAGTCATCCTCCCGTCAATACGTTTGCTAGGCTGACGCAACGCAAGTAAGGCGCCGTCAACGTGCTTGAAAGTAACGAAACCATAGCCCTTGGATTTGGCAGTCGCCTTATCGGTGATAACAACGGCCTCCTCGAGTTCGCCGTAGGAGGAGAACAAGGACTTGAGAGAGTCCGTGGTGGTTTCAGGTCCGAGGCCGCGGACAAAGAGCTTACGACGGGAGACGTCTGCATCAGCGACGGCGCGTGCGGCGGAGAGGAGGTCGGGATGGGTGGTGACGGCGGTGGTGAGGAGAGCAAGGAGTTGTTCGTGAGTGAAAGGTTCGAGAAGTTTACGGGAGTCTTCTTGGGTTAGGGTTTCGGGTTGGTGAGTTGTGATAACGGCGCCGTTCTCGTCGGCTTTGCGTTTCTTAGATGCGTCCATAGTTGATAGTGGATTGCGGCGGTGGAAGGAGGAAGATGGATGGATAAGAGGGAGGGGTTTAGGAGGAGGAATGAAGGAGGTGAGGAAACCCTAGATGGAGGAGAAGATACACAATTGTGGAGAAGAGTGCGACTGTAGAAGGTGGTATTTATATTGGTAATAGATGGGCTTTTCTTCAATTATCTCTATTAGGGGTGTTTGGTTCAAATTGTGGTATGGGTTTGGAATCAGGAATCATTCCAGGGTGGTATGGGGCTGGAACTTGATTACTGATACCATGTGTTTGGTTCAATATTGGAATCAAATTCATTCCTATACCTGGTGTTTGGATTGAAAATTGTTGGAATTAGAAATCAAATTAAATATTTTAATCATCTTATTAAAATAATTATTATATATCGTCTAAATTAAAAACAAAACATAAACTTTACAACTGTATAAAATTATTGGTAAAAAAATGCCACTAAATTAAGATTCGAATTATTATAAAACATTGTTCAAATTATTATTTGATAATTGCATAAGAAAAAAACGAGTCTATGATCTGAACATAAACTATTTAGGCATTACGACTTAACATAATAACACGTCAAGTACCACTTCTTTCTTCCAATCCTCATTGGGACTCAAAAAACTATTGTATAATGCACAGTAATTAACTTAAACAAAATAGTGCAAATGAATTACGAATTAACTCAAACAGAAATAAGTACAGTGCAGATCAATTACAAATTAACTCAAAAAATTATTTTAAAATCAAGAAATACAGATTTAAATTGATAAGTAGTCGAGTCAAAATAATTGTTGCGCAAAAGAAAAGTACTAATATACAGGAAAAAAAAAATCTGAATTGAAGGAATAAGATGAAAAATGATAAACGTAAAATGTTCCACAAACAATGAAATTTTCTGTTTTTGTAAATAATTTGATACCTAAGGGTTTGGAATGGGTGATACCCACCTCCCCCTAGGGTTTCCGAAACCCATACCTCGTGGGTTTGAGGTATGGGTATGAAAACAAAAAAAAACCTAAACAAACACTTGGTATGGGTTTAAGCCATTCTAAACCCATACCTCATTCCAAATGAAGTTGAACCAAACACCCCCTTACTTTCTCTCCATTATATTTCTAATATACACGTACTAGATTTAATGTCCGAGTCAACTTGTAATAATCTACGATTATAATTTATAAATCCCACTTACGAAAGCTCGTCGACGTTTTAGAACAAATGGTCGACGAAATTCAAAACAAAGACAAAAATACCCTTTTACCTCCCAAACTCTCCCAAACTCAAATCCTTACTCCCTCACTCCCTCTTACACCCCCACAACCCGACACCACCACCAATACTCCGACCACCACCCTCCGACGAACTCCGACGACCACACGCACACACCACCACCACCGAGAACCACCACCACATCAAGGTTAGTCTTTTTTTAAAATTAATTTAATTTAGTTTTAATTAGGCTTGTATAATTTGTTGTTATTTTGTTGTTGTTGTTATTATTAGTAATTAGATAGTAGTAATTTCAATTGTTGTTGTTAATTTTGTTATTTTTGTTAATTCTGTTGTTTTTGTTAATTTTTTCAATTTCCTCTTGAATTTGTGTTTTTTTTTGTTATAGTTATTTGTAGTGTTGTTATTGTTGTTGTTAGTGTTGTATGTTGTCGATTTAGTTGTTTTTGTGTTTATTTTGTTTGATTTGTGGATGAAAACACGATGGTAGGTAGGACGTGGGGTAGGACGTGGGAAATTGTCGGCCAAGGGTGGGTAGGACGTGTGGTTTACACGTCCTAGGGTGGTTTGGACATGTAAAATTAGTGTCCTTGCATGGTTAGGACGTGGGAAGTATACGACCAAGGGGTGAGGGACGTGGGAAGGACACGGCCAAGGGGGTTTGGGACGTCTTTTTTTTTTAATTAATTTACCCACAATGGCCAGTAAATTCACACGTCCTCACCACCTTAGGACGTTGAATGTAGTCGTCCTCACCCACTAAGGACGTGTACCATTCACGTCCTCACCTATTAAGGATGTGTACTATTCACGTCCTTACCTACTAAGGATGTGTACTATTCACGTCCTCACCACCTAAGGACGTTGATTTTTCAAGTCCAATGTAAAATTTGGATCCTATAGTGTGTCTTATTCAATGACTTCTACATATAATTCAACCTAAGTGGCTTAAACATGTAATTCAATAAATAATAATTCAAAAAAAAATTGATTTTAGTTACTTACGGATAAATCGTTGTTTGACATTGAATCGTTGTCGTTGTTTGATGTTGTTGTTCGTTGTTTAATTGTTTAGGAGAAAATTGTTTTTTTAATTGTTGTTTTTGTCGGGTTTTGGTTTGGGAGAAAGTTTTGTAGAGAGAGATAGTGAAAGGGTATTGTTGGTCTTTAACGTCGACGATTTGTTACAAAACGTCGACGGCCTTTCGCAACCCTCTTATAAATTTATGATGGCTATGTTCGTTTGCAATTAATCTTTCTGAATTAAACATATAGCAGCCGAGCTAAACTTATAAGAGCTTATTTTCTCTAAATTGAACTTATAACTTCAGTTATAGAGAAATAAGTATAAATTGAGGCATTCGATCCAGTCATTTATAGAGTAATTTAAATAAAGATACAAACAATAACTAAATAACTTTCAAAGTGTGTAATATTTAGGGAAGAACGGCGGTTATTTACATACTGAAAATGGAATCATTAGTAATATATATTTCATAGTTTCTATTTTTTGTATTGTATCCTATTTAAAATCCACCGCGCTAAAAAATGTGAATCCAAGTACCGCATGTTATTTTTGTTAACCCACATAAGCGACATAGCCTATAAAATCAATCAGTGGATTATACCACCAAATATATACAATTGATGTACGTATTTCGAGTTTCTTTAATAGAAATTTTGAGCTTTAGAGAAAAGAATATGAGTTACATCGTATAGTTTGTGAACTCCTTTACAATATTGAAGAGTCTATTGATATAATATACTCAAGAAGGGGGGGTTGAATTGAGTATGCCTTCTTTTACTAATCTTCTTCGATGTGTATGAGTTTGTATGATGATCGTTGAGTAGAGCAAGTAATAAAGAGAGACACGATATTTTTGAAGTGGTTCAGTCTCACACTCTGAGACCTACGTCCACTATTCTCGATTAATAAAATTAGTACCAACTCTGGATTACAATTTTATCAACCCTACTCGTGCGACTTTGATGTTAGTCACAACTCAATCTAGATACCGTTAAATATCTAGCTACGACAAATACCGTTAAATATTTGTCTTACAACGAGTACCGCTAAATACTCAATCTATCTTACGTAAATAAGATAAAGTCTTCAATGTTTTCTTGGTGTCACAATCTTGAATGAATAAGATCAATGCTTGAGCACTTGAATCTTGAATCGGATTTGACAATGATAAGCTCGAACTTGAAGAATATGAACGGCGGTTCTCTCTCGATATGCGTGTATGTGTGTTGTGTATTTCGTGTCAATTAATGTGTCATAGGTAGTCTATTTATATAGAATATGTATCTAGGTAATTCAAACCCTAGATGATTTAGGAATATTACTTAAACTAGAATACTAGTCTTTTAGTAATACTACCTTAAATCTAATCTTAATATCTTTAGGAAAGATTTAATAATATACTATATGTATTATATAAGGAATTAATTTCCTAATTCATATTTAGGAAAGATCTTTATATAATAAACAATTAGTATCCTTATTAAATCAACTTCCTAAATCATGTCAAAGATAATAAAATATATTACCATAATATAATCTTAGTTTATTTAGGACATTAAATAAATACATAATATTTATTTAAGTAAGTCCTACACGATTTTGGTAATGTGGCATATCACACGATTTCCAAAATCGAAACAAACTATATTTAGACTATATATTTTTGACAATTAAAATCATATAAAAATCTTTAGTTTATTTTAGTAATAAATAATTATCTCATAAGACAATTATTTATTTCCTATTTAACTAAGAGATATTTTATATAATCCTATTAAGATTAACAATTCCATATTTAATTAGAATACTATTCAAACATTAATATCACACGACACAAATTAGGAAACAAACGTTTCAACTAAAACACACATAAATCTTGATCATTTCTTCATGATGTAGAGTTATAGCTACGAGCTATAGTTGTACTAAAGTTATACCTATGGGAAGGGGGTGTAGATTACAAAAGAGTGCCTCTAATCTCATGGGACAGAATTTGTAGACCATATAAGGAAGGGGGCTTGAACATTGTACAAGGGAAGAACTGGAATAAGGCTGCGGTGGGTAAACTGGCTTGGTGGTTATTTAACCACCCCAATAAACTTTGGGTACAATGGGTGAATCATGTTTACTTAAAGCATCAGAGCTGGCTTGAGTATAGCCCAGTTAATGACACAAGTTGGAGTTGGCGCAAAATCTGTAGGATTAAGGATGAGTTCAAAGAAGCATATGAACAGAATATTTGGGATACTAGAGACCCCACTGCCTATTCTATTGCAAAGGGGTACCACTGGATTAGAAACAAGGGAGAGGAAGTTGACTGGTGTAGCTTGGTGTGGAGCAAATGGACTCTTCCTAAACACAGGACTATGGCTTGGCTGCAGCAACACAAAGCAATGAATACCAAGAACAAACTGAATCAATGGGGAGTTGCAGGAGATGCTCTTTGTTGCTTATGTGCAGATGACACGGAATCAAGCGAACATCTCTTCTGTAGATGTCAGTATAGTAAGCAATTACTGAAGCATATGGCCAACTGGATGAGGCTTGTGGTGCCTGAAACTATGGACAATCAATGGAGATTACATATCAGAGGATCCAAGTTGAAGAGAGCTATAATCAATGGCATCCTGAATGCTGTGATTTACAATGTTTGGATGCAACGGAACCAAGCCAGAGTGGAAGGGCAGATTGACAGACCAGAGAGCGTGAGATGCAGAATTAAGAAAGAGATCATTATGTATTTTAGAAGCCTCCAAACAGGCCATCTAAGTAGAAAGGATACTAATTTCTTGGATCGTTTCAAGTAACAGTCTTGAGGGCTGTATACTTTGATGTACATGGACACTCTTATAGTTTTTCTATAATATACTTACCTTCAACCAAAAAAAAAAAAAAAGTTATAGTTGATGAATATAACTTTAGTTCATTATGCGCGCTTGTGATCTTTTATCAATCTTCGACTTAGTCAATTCATTGACTAATAAGCTTGAATCTTTTATACTTGATTGATTAGATCTTCTTACTAATGTTCTGTACACTTAGCACACGATTATACATACGAGTATATAATATATAAATATCTAGACTTGTCATTATCAAAACATAAACATATATACTATATATATATTTGAATGTATGGTTCAACAAATTCCCCCTTTTTGATGATGGCAAGTCTCTCTTAGATTTCGTGTCTAAGTGTATGTTCCCCCTCAATATAATAAGGGTCATTCATAGCAAAGTGTCACTTAGGGTTTCTATCTTCTATCTAACCCATATCCTTTAAGGACCCTAAGAGACAATGAATTACGACAAGGAGCAAGCTTAGGCAAATTCTAATCTAAGTCGCATATTTCCCCCTCTTGACATCATCGAAAAGATGAGAACAAAGACATGAAACGACTAGAATAATATACGTACGAAGCATAAGTAAGCATATAAACGAGTCGAAATACTATGAACATAGAAAATATCACATAACCACATATGGAATGTTAAAAATATACACAATCAATCCAAAATACTAAGCCAATGGGCCGAATGAAGAAGTAATAGTGTTGTAAAGAAAATTGGGCCGGCTAGTGGAGTTGGATAACTGGGCCTGCAAAAGATATTAATAAGTTGGGCCATGGTAAGAGTAGGAAATCCGAGAGAAGGCAAAACAAAACGGTAAGGCCTCGGATTCCTTAATGGGCTAGGTTAGGGATTGGGCCACAAGACAAAAGAGTTTAAAAGTCCACCACCGGACTTAGAACAAAATAACAACAATCCAACCAAATTTCGAACAATCAGAGACGGAGAGGATGGATCACGAACGAGAGCTTGAACCCGGATTCTTTGCATAGGGATTCACATAATCGGGTCGGGTACGATACTCAAGTGACTCCAGCCTGTCCAAACAACTTGATACGTTTCTCCCTTGAGCATTGAGTGAAATTTCAAAGTTGAGCACTTTGAGGGATAGTGCTTTGACGGCCTCGAGTGCTTGAGATGCGTCTTCCCTTAGTAACCCATGATCCCTAACCATGGCTCCTCCCTGAGTCGTAATGAAGGAAAGTCGATCACTAATACTGAGCAATTCCGAGCACACAACTGACACCTCTGAACCAATTTTAACTAAGTGTTTATCAACCTTGTTCATCCATTCGTGAACATCATCCTCAAAATCACGTCCTCTCTTCTTACCATTACTCCCTGCCTCACCAGAACACTTCTGCCCTTCACACAAATCAATGACCTTATCCATTTTTGCCTCAAGATTGGCAAAGAGAGGGGATGGAGTCGAAGCAGCTTCCTGACCAACAGCCTTACCAAACGAAAGATCGGTACCATCAAAGAAAATACCCATTAACTTCAACAAACGATCACCCATAGCATCTTTTGACTTAATTCCGAAACTAGCATTATCAACAACACCCTTTTTAAGCATTAATTCGGATACCCACATTCCATATGGGATGTCGATTGTAGAGCAAAATTTCTCTTTAACAAGAACATTTGAAACTTGACAGATTTTATGGCAAATAAGAGATGCCAAATCAACTTTCTGTCCCTCCAACCAGCTATACAATACTATGGCCTCAACACTAGCAAGTTTATCCCGACCACCCCGACGAGGTAATACAGTATTCCATAAAAAGTTCAAGAAGAACTTCAATTTTGGGTTAAAATTGACAGTGAGCAGTGGAGAAACCTCAGTAGCATCGTCATCGAAATATTTTTTAATCACCAATTTTTGATCTTTAGTAACTACACTCCATTCCTTTCTTGGGTCAAGAACTAACCCTGATGCGTATTTGGGGTGATAATCAATAAAGATAATCAACAAAAATACGGATGTTGCAGCGGAATAAAAATACTAAAGAAATATTACAATCTTAAATGAATAAAGAATGAAAAAGTAACCAAGAAAGATGAAAACGGATGAATGGTGGCACGGTGGTGATGACGTGGCAGCACGGCAGGCTGACGTGGCGGCGGTCAACGGGTGGTCAACGGTGGTGATCGTTCTTGGTGGTTCTTGATCGATGAATCTTGATGACGTAATAAGGCACGGCACTTAATACTTGAAAGATTTGTGAAACGATTTAATGAATGAATTATGTATGTCGATGGATAGGATAATTGATCAAACTCACACAGATATTCTCTCAATTATTTTGAAGCTCACACAGATACTTCGGGTTTTAAAGCTCACACAGATACTTTAGATTTGTAAGTAAAACTTAACAAAAGGTTTTTAATTTATAACTTGAATAATCTAAAACAAACAACTAAGGATGCCTATTTATAGTAAGGTCATCCGTCACAAACTTAGAATCGAAATAGGAAAGAAAAACGACTCCTACACGGTTCCCAAGACATCCGTCCCAACCGAGTACTACTACTACTTATTTTACTTTCCTAATTCTATCTTATGGATTAAAATAATCCTTATTAAATCTTAAAAGATAAACTAATAAATAAAAGATTAAGTTGTAGTAACAAACCCTAACAACTTAATAACAAACTCATAACTAACTAATAACTAACTTTGTAACCACCTTGTAACAACCTTAACAACCTAGTTGTAACAAACTAGTAACAAACTTAATTAATTAAATAACAAAACTAATTAAAATAACAAAAAGAATAAAACACAAACCCTAATTAATCTAGGGTTTCGTGCCCTTCATGTCGCCACTCTTGGTGCGACTTCCAAGGTAGTTTCCCGCTACCTTCCCTTGTTCCTTCAATACGTCTTTCCAAGCTAACTTAAAAATCCGTATCGAACCCATATCGAACATTTTTAATCTTTCCTTGGGTCGTGGGTCACGACCTCGAACCCTTGCTAATGCTCCCGCATCATACTCTCTCAGTTTTTGAGAATTTGACCTCAAATTAAGATCATGTAACTCTCGAGTAGACTTGGATATGTTAGCCCTTGATTCGTTGAGAACACGGTTTCCTTGACTCATCAACTTCATGTTCCAAAAGTCCTTATGCACCATGGACTCCTTGCCTTTGGCCCTAGCAACTTCACGGCCAACTTCCTCCACCAAGCGCACGGTTGTCGCACCCTCCAAACCTCCGCGCTCCTCCTTACTCGGCAGCCCCTCACAACTACCATCTCCCCCATGAATCTCAACCAACCCAACCTCTCGCTTAACCGTTCCCGCGGCCTCCTCGCTTGATGACCCCTCTCCTACCTCCATAAACAAACTCTTCTTTGAATTATGTGGCCTAGGTTTGATTCTTGATAAAGGTTGGAGATCATAGATGGTACCTCCTTTAGTAACGCTATATACATTTGCTCTCCCATCATGTATAACGTTCCTATCGTATTGCCAAGGCCTTCCAAGTAATATATGACATGCGTTCATAGGGACGATGTCACACCACAGTTTATCCTCATAAGGTCCAATGTTGAAAGAAATTAAGGCTTGTTTTTCTACCCGTACTCCTTGGTTTCCATCTAACCATTGCAACTTATATGGTTTTTCTCTAGCCCTAATACTTAACTCCAACTCCGAAACTAAGGTTTTTGAAACCACATTAGTGCAAGACCCGCTATCAATAATCAAGTCGCACTTTTTTCCCTCTACCTTACAACGAGTATGGAACACATTATCTCTTTGTTCCTCACCCTCCATCGTGGACTCCACATGTAAAGCACGTACTACGAGGCACTCTCCTTCGTCCTCACTCTCGGCTCCCACGACTTTCCTATCCTCCTTTTCCTCCTCAATTTTCTCCTCCTCAACAATTTCAGGTACAACAAAGTTTGGAACCATACCTTGAAGTTCTTGAATGGATAAGGTTCTCTTTTGAGGGCAATCCGTAGCGATGTGTCCATAGCCTTGACACTTATAACATCTTCTAATTGTACTCCCTCTAGGATCAGGAATACTTGGCTTGAATGCTCCTTTGGCCTTTTCGGCCGCCTCTTCCTTCGACGCCTCCTTCTTAGGCGCGGTATTGGTGGTGTATGATGATGAGCCTTCTCCGACTCTTGTGCTTTTATAAGAATTTACTTTCTTTGCCTTGTCATGTCTTTCAAACTTCAAAGCAATCCTGCACACATCATAGTAATCTTCATAGTTTTGAATCTCAACCCTTGAAGCTAGGGTTGGTACTAAACCACGAATAAATCTAGCAACTTTCAACTCCTCCCTCTCATCTAGATCACATACAATAGTCATCTTTTCAAATTCCCGAATGTATTCTGAGACGGACATATTATCTTGAGTTAAAGAATGGAGTTTTAGGTAATTTTCTTGATTGTAGTCCTTTGGCAAGAATTTCTTTACCATGTGCTTTTTCAACTTTGCCCAAGACTTAATCTTTTCTTTGTGTTGCTTCTTTCTTTGTCTCACCAGATTTTCATACCATAGTGAAGCGTACTTGGTAAGCTTTAATATAGCAACTTTGAACTGCTTCCGGTCATCGTATTCCTTGTACTCAAAGACTCTCTCCGTTTGTCTTAGCCACTCCAAGAAATCTTCCGGATCCATGTCTCCTTTGAATTCAGGGATGTCAAGTTTGAGACCTCTATCATCATCGTTCTTGTCCCAAGTCTTGCCCTTAAATTCAGCTTCTTCTTCCGAGTCACTCGCCCTAGATGAGGACTCCCCCGTTTTCTTATGACCTCCTTTGGTCATCATAGTCTTTATGAGATACTTGAGCTCTTGGATTTCGGATTTTAACTCCATATTGCTCTCCTCCCATGATTTTTCTTCTCCATCTTGAGATCCTACCATGTTGACAAACTTTCCCAAGAACTGGTGTAATAAAAATTAGACCAAGAGCCGAAGCTCTGATACCAATTTGATGCGTATTTGGGGTGATAATCAATAAAGATAATCAACAAAAATACGGATGTTGCAGCGGAATAAAAATACTAAAGAAATATTACAATCTTAAATGAATAAAGAATGAAAAAGTAACCAAGAAAGATGAAAACGGATGAATGGTGGCACGGTGGTGATGACGTGGCAGCACGGCAGGCTGACGTGGCGGCGGTCAACGGGTGGTCAACGGTGGTGATCGTTCTTGGTGGTTCTTGATCGATGAATCTTGATGACGTAATAAGGCACGGCACTTAATACTTGAAAGATTTGTGAAACGATTTAATGAATGAATTATGTATGTCGATGGATAGGATAATTGATCAAACTCACACAGATATTCTCTCAATTATTTTGAAGCTCACACAGATACTTCGGGTTTTAAAGCTCACACAGATACTTTAGATTTGTAAGTAAAACTTAACAAAAGGTTTTTAATTTATAACTTGAATAATCTAAAACAAACAACTAAGGATGCCTATTTATAGTAAGGTCATCCGTCACAAACTTAGAATCGAAATAGGAAAGAAAAACGACTCCTACACGGTTCCCAAGACATCCGTCCCAACCGAGTACTACTACTACTTATTTTACTTTCCTAATTCTATCTTATGGATTAAAATAATCCTTATTAAATCTTAAAAGATAAACTAATAAATAAAAGATTAAGTTGTAGTAACAAACCCTAACAACTTAATAACAAACTCATAACTAACTAATAACTAACTTTGTAACCACCTTGTAACAACCTTAACAACCTAGTTGTAACAAACTAGTAACAAACTTAATTAATTAAATAACAAAACTAATTAAAATAACAAAAAGAATAAAACACAAACCCTAATTAATCTAGGGTTTCGTGCCCTTCATGTCGCCACTCTTGGTGCGACTTCCAAGGTAGTTTCCCGCTACCTTCCCTTGTTCCTTCAATACGTCTTTCCAAGCTAACTTAAAAATCCGTATCGAACCCATATCGAACATTTTTAATCTTTCCTTGGGTCGTGGGTCACGACCTCGAACCCTTGCTAATGCTCCCGCATCAAACCCGTCTTGATCAAGCTTAAAGATTTCACAAATATCCGACTTAGTTACAACAACGTCTTGACCATTCACAACACCCTTAATACCATCATCACAAGGTTTAACAGAAGCAAAGAATTGAACCAACTCTATAGGAAACAACAAACCCGAGAATTCACTTATATATTCCCATCCTTGATACGTGAGAAAATCTTTAAAGAAACGCAAAGATTTTGACCCACTGACCCACGATTTAGGATAAAACCGACCCGCATGAATGGCGTAAGGTAAAACTCGATCAATTAACGTACCTTCTTGTTTGGTCATACGCACTTTCTCAAGACCCTCCCTAGTAGCTTCGATTGAATATTCGGAAAACAGGGGACGCGAATGTCGAGAGGGAGAACTCATTTCATGCATGTCATCAGGAATGGAAGGAGATGAGCGGTTGAGTTTTCGTCGTTTACCTTTGTCAGATGGTGGTGCGGCGGTGGCTATCGGTGTTGGAGATGGTGGGGGTGACGAAGTCGGTGAAGGGGGTGAAGGCTTCTTTTGTTGAGATCGGGTTGCACGAGATGGAGGCATTTTTGGTTGGAATGGTGGTGTTGGGTTTTGATTAGGTGGTTTTTGTGATGGAGGTTTACGGAGGTTTTACGGAGGTTTGGATTTTTTAGGAGTTTTATGGAGTTTTGGGTGGAAGACGGTAATAGTGGAGTAAAGGGGGTTAAATGTGGTAAGTGTAAGGTAACAATAGTGGAGGGTAAGAGGTCAAAGGCTAGGACTAGGGTAGGTGTACGTGGCAAGAGGTTGTGGGGCTGGTTTGAGAGGTACATGGCACATGATGGTGAGAACACACGGTTTGTGTGTTAAATAAGGTAAGTAATTTTTGTTTTTATAATATTTGCTTATTATTATTTTGTATATATATTGTACTGTGTATTTGTAGGATAATTATAATATGTATCGTAATATTATTGTGAGATCGATTGTGCACACATTCATATGTAAATCATATAATATAACTATAATCACAAAATTTAACATCAAATATATACATACACATGCAGCGGAGTATACGGACACAGTCATATAATCTCATCTAAACCGTAGTCAATCATTGGGATATTTCTTGCTTTTAAGATTTGATTAGGTGCCACCGATTAAACCAATTTCCAATCGCAAAGTCTCAAAGCGTTCTCTAGCCAATGGTTTAGTGAAGATATCTGCCCACTGTTTTTCCGTACTACAAAATTCCAATTTTATATTTTTCTTTTCAACATGGTCTCGTAGAAAGTGGTGTCTAATTTCAATATGTTTGGTCCTCGAGTGCTGGGCTGGGTTTTTAGATATAATTATAGCACTCGTATTATCACATAATATAGGCACACATCCAACATCAACACCATAATCATGTAACTGTTGCTTTAACCATAAAAGTTGAGAACATACCAGTGCGGCTGCAATATATTCTGCTTCAGCAGTTGAGAGAGCGACAGAATTTTGTTTCTTGGATCCCCAAGATATAATACAAGGACCTACAAAGGTAGCAAGTCCGGAGGTACTTTTTCTGTCTAAAGAACATCCTGCATAATCCGCATCTGAATATCCTACTAGGTTAAAGTTACAGTCCATAGGATACCATAGATATAATTTTGAGGTTCCGATTAGGTATCTTAAAATTCTCTTAACTGCAATCATGTGTGATTCTTTTGGTGCAGATTGGAATCTCGCACAAACACAGACACTAAACATTATATCTGGACGACTTGCTGTAAGATAAAGAAGTGAGCCAATCATACCTCTGTAAGTTGTTTCATCTACAGACTTACCATCTTCGTCTTTGGTTAACTTCTTATCTGTGACCATTGGAGTAGGCATTGCATGAGAGGTTTCTATTCCAAATTTCTTTAGTAACTCCTTGACGTATTTTTGTTGATGAACCTTGATTCCTTCTTCAGTTTGTTGTATTTGAAGTCCAAGGAAGAACTTTAGTTCTCCCATCATACTCATCTCGAACTCAGAAGTCATCAACTCAGAGAAGTACTTGCACAACTTTTTATTAGTTGAGCCAAAAATAATATCGTCAACATAGATCTGAACGACTAGAAGATCTGAGTTTTCACTTTTAAGAAATAGGGTTTTATCCACAGACCCTCTCTTGAATCCACTCTCCAATAGGAATTTTGATAATCTGTCGTACCATGCCCTAGGTGCTTGTTTCAGACCATATAGTGCTTTGTCCAATTTGAATACATGATCCTTGAGTTTGCTGTCAGGAAATCCAGGAGGTTGTTCAACAAATACTTCCTCTTGGAGATAGCCATTAAGAAATGCAGTCTTAACATCCATCTGAAAAAGCTTCATTCCCTTGTGTGCTGCAAATGCAATGAGTAGTCTTATTGCCTCAAGACGAGCAACAGGAGCAAAGGTTTCATCATAATCGATCCCTTCCTGTTGGTTGTATCCTTGAACCACTAGTCTGGCCTTATTTCGCACAATAACTCCAGTGTCATCTAATTTGTTTCTGAATACCCATCTAGTTCCAATGACAGTTCTGTCCTTAGGTCGAGGAACAAGATGCCAAACTTTGTTTCTTTCAAATTGCTGGAGTTCTTCTTGCATGGCAACTATCCAGTCTGGTTCTGCGAGAGCTTCCTTGATATTTGAAGGTTCAATGGTGGAGAGAAAGGAGTAGAATGAGCAAAAGTTATTTAAGCTCCTTCGAGTTTGAACTCCATCTGTCAGGCTTCCTATGACATTGTCCAAAGGATGAGAGCCTTTATATCTCCAGTTTCTTGATTGATCATTTGCATTCCCTGAACTTGACTCGGGATTTTGACTTGTTCCCCCTGAATCCAAACCTGGGTTTATAGTAGGGTCAGGTATAACTCTGGCCTCTTCCCTTTGGTTTTGATTCAAAGTTACAGCTTCATTAGCTGTAACTCTGGGTTCCGAGTCATTGGTTTGAGAGTTATCTACAGTATCATCAACTGTAGTTTCATCTCTCGTACCATTTTCTCCCAAGTTGAGTTCATCATGCATTCCTTGAGGTTCTCCTTCTTCAATTTCCATTTCAGGGGGATCTTCCCTTGATAACCTGAAATCAGGTTCGTCTAGGTTTTCCTCTATATCCTGTAATGGCTTATCGAAGGCATTATTCTCATCAAAGATAACATGAATACTTTCCTCTATGCATAAAGTACGTTTGTTAAAAACTTTGTAGGCTTTACTATGATCTGAATATCCTATAAAGATTGCTTCATCACTTCTAGGGTCGAATTTGCTTAATCTGTTTTTACCATTGTTGTGAACAAAGCATTTACTACCAAAGCATCTTAAATGAGATATGTTTGGTTTACGACCTCGAAGAAGTTCATAAGGAGTCTTTTTAAGGATAGGTCTAATCATAGCACGGTTATGAATATAGCAAGCTGTACTAATAGCCTCAGCCCAAAAGTTTCTAGGTAGGCCACTACAAAGAAGCATTGTTCTAGCCATGTCTTCTAGGGTTCTGTTCATTCGTTCTACGACTCCATTTTGTTGTGGGGTTCTAGGGGCCGAGAAGTTATGTCCAACACCATTGGTTTTACAGAACTCAATAAAAGCATGATTGTCGAACTCAGTTCCATGATCAGTACGGATTGTTACTAGGTTTGATTTATATTTGTTTTGGACAAGTTTCATGAGACTAACAAATTCATCGAAAGTTTCGTCTTTAGAGTGAAGAAAGATTGGCCAAACAAATCTGGAGTAATCATCAACTAGAACGAAAACGTACCTGGAACCACCTCTGCTTCTTACCTTCATAGGGCCACATAGATCCATGTGTACTAGTTCAAGAGCTTGTTCTGTGCTTACCACTCTTTTAGGCTTAAAGGATGATCTGACGTGTTTACATCGTGCACATGTGTCACACATCTTTTCTTGGTCAAATTTGATCTTTGGAAGGCCTTCGACCAAGTCCCATCTTTTCAGCTTACTTAGAATAGGTGAGCTAATATGACCAAATCTTTTGTGCCATAGACATGGATCATCTAACGTAACTTTCATGCATGATAGAGAATCAGTAGGTAGAGCATTTAAATCAATCATATAAACATTTTTCATCCTGTGACCTTCAAGTATCACTTTACTGGTGCCTTCTAAGATTATACGACATATATCTGAATGAAAAACCACTTTATTTCCTTTGTCACATAATTGAGATATACTGATAAGATTGTGTTTGAGACCATTTACAAGGTATACATCATTTATAGCATGAGAGGATGAAATACCTATCTTACCAATTCCGATGATCTTTCCCTTTTTGTTATCACCGAATGTGACTTTACCTCCGTCAAAAGGTTTTAGGGTTTGGAATAGGTTTACGTCGCCTGTCATATGTCTTGAGCATCCACTGTCGAGATACCATAGGTTATTTTCCTTGGCGACAAACTGCACAAATAATTTTAAAGACAGGATTTAGGTACCCAAGCATACTTGGGTCCTTTGTTGTTAGTAATCACAAATACATCTTCCTTTTTAACCCAGACTTGTCTTACATAGGTTTTTCTATATCGGTAGTGGTTGGGTTTTGATGTTCTTGTGTAGGTTTTAGTTTGTACTCTTGGTGACCATTTTTTGTGTGATGTTTGAGGAGTCTGTTTGGTTCTGTTTTTCTTTTCTTCGTAGTCAAATGTCATGTCATAGAACCATCTGTGGTCAATGTTTCTTTCCTCAGTTTTGTCACTATCATTATCAGAGACAGAATTAGTGTCGCTTGGAATTCCTAAGGATTTAACAAACTTAACTCCGGTTTTAAAATCTTGTGCGTGTTTCACACAGTTTTCTCGGAGGTGTCCAGTATGGCCACAATAAGTGCATATTAAATACTCAGGAAGGTCGGCATATTTTCTTCTTCTAAAGTCTCTATCTGTTGGACTTTGTTTACACTTTGAGTGATCCCTTCTTCCATAACATTCGTGACCTAAACCCATCTTCATGTTGTTGTCGGATTGTTCAGTTAGGAAATTTAGAACGTTAGTGCTTCCTTCCCATTTATCGTGAACTTTTCGAGCATGAAGAAGGAGGTCTTTCAAGGAGTCTATTTCTTTCTTACATTCACTATGGTCAGTGTTGCTAGACTCTTTTAGGTTTTGAATGTCTTTATGGAAGTCAGACACAATTTTGGCATGTTCTTTCTTGATTTTAGATATACTGAATTCTAGATCCATGATTTTGCTTTCGAGAATCTCAACTTCTTCTTGATGAGTCTCATCTTCGACCATAGTCGAAGATTCTGACTTAAGCCGTTCATTAACCTTTCTTAATTCTGAAGTTATAGCTTCATTAGCTATAACTTTAGATTGAAGCTCTTTAATGTTGAGTTTTAGTTTTGAGGTTATAGCTTCATTAGCTATAACTTTAGACTCAAGAACCTTTTTCTCAGACATAACTGTTTCCAACTTAGCATTAGCTTCAATGCTTATTTTGGATTTCAGTTTCTTAGCTTTGGCTTTCAGAAGTTGATTTTCCTCAGCAATATCGAGGATCTGCTCTTTCAAGTCATCTAACTCAAGATTTTGTTCATGACATTGGTCTAGGGTTTTCTCAAAATATTTAATTAGCATAGCCTTAGATAAGTTTTTAACTTGACTTTTGAGTTGAAGAAAATTTACCTCTTCGTCGTCGTCGTCTGAGTCTGATTCTCCAAGGAGACACATATTTGATGCGTCATCTTTATCATTGTCGCTTGAGATTAGATCTAGGCTGACGTTGCTTAGACATAGGTTTGCTACCTCTTCTTCTTCAGAGTCCTCGTCATCTTCAGATTCTAATTCTCCCCAGCATGACGCAAGCATTACTTTCTTAAACTCTGTTTTGGTCTTTTCTCTTTTTGACTTGTCTTTGATTTTGTCCCAACTTGGACAATCTTTGATCATATGGTCTTGTTGTCCACACTTGAAACATCCTCTTTTGAAGAATGTTTGTTTGGAGTCAGTTTTCTTTTTGTCGAACGTTTTGTTGTTCGAGTTTTTGTATCTACCTTTGAAAACTGCTTTCTTAAATCGTCTAGCGAATAGAACTGTTTCATCCTCAAGTTCTTCTTCGCTTACTTCGTTTGTGGAGGCTTGTAAAGCGACTCCCTTTCCCTTGGGATCATCATCGTTTTTATTTAGTATGATCTCGTGAGCCATTAAGGATCCAATCAATTCTTGGTAAGTGATTTTAGATAAATCACGTGCTTCCTCTATGGCCGTGACCTTAGGTTGCCACTTTTTGGTGAGACTCCTAAGAATCTTACGAATGATATCCTCAGAATCGATCTTTTTGCCAAGGTTCCGCAGTTCATTAATAATACAAGAAAATCGTGCAGACATGCTATCAATAGATTCATTCTTTTCCATATTGAAAAGTTCATATCTTTGAACGAGCAAGTCTATACGATGTTTCCTGACTGCGGATGTTCCTTCATAAGCAAGTTCGAGACTATCCCATATTTCTTTAGCGGAACTACAGGATGAGAATCTATCGAATTCTGAGGTTATCATACCGTTCTGTAGGAGGCTCATGGCCTTAGAGTTTTTCTCTGCAATTTTGTAGTCACTTTCCACATAATCGCTTTCCATCTTTTCATAGGTTGTTCCATTGGCGGCGGCGACCAAGATCTTCTTTGGTCCAGTTTGGATGATCTTCCAACATTCCCAATCACAACCCTTGATGTAATGAGTCATCATATTTTTCCATAAACTATAGTTTTTGCCATCGAAGATAGGACACTTGAGATGCTTGGAATCCATTGATGAAAGAGTATATAATATAGAATCAATAGAAGGATCAAAACTCACGCGGCTAGGCGATCAAGAGCACGAGGCTCTGATACCAATTGAAGAGTCTATTGATATAATATACTCAAGAAGGGGGGGTTGAATTGAGTATGCCTTCTTTTACTAATCTTCTTCGATGTGTATGAGTTTGTATGATGATCGTTGAGTAGAGCAAGTAATAAAGAGAGACACGATATTTTTGAAGTGGTTCAGTCTCACACTCTGAGACCTACGTCCACTATTCTCGATTAATAAAATTAGTACCAACTCTGGATTACAATTTTATCAACCCTACTCGTGCGACTTTGATGTTAGTCACAACTCAATCTAGATACCGTTAAATATCTAGCTACGACAAATACCGTTAAATATTTGTCTTACAACGAGTACCGCTAAATACTCAATCTATCTTACGTAAATAAGATAAAGTCTTCAATGTTTTCTTGGTGTCACAATCTTGAATGAATAAGATCAATGCTTGAGCACTTGAATCTTGAATCGGATTTGACAATGATAAGCTCGAACTTGAAGAATATGAACGGCGGTTCTCTCTCGATATGCGTGTATGTGTGTTGTGTATTTCGTGTCAATTAATGTGTCATAGGTAGTCTATTTATATAGAATATGTATCTAGGTAATTCAAACCCTAGATGATTTAGGAATATTACTTAAACTAGAATACTAGTCTTTTAGTAATACTACCTTAAATCTAATCTTAATATCTTTAGGAAAGATTTAATAATATACTATATGTATTATATAAGGAATTAATTTCCTAATTCATATTTAGGAAAGATCTTTATATAATAAACAATTAGTATCCTTATTAAATCAACTTCCTAAATCATGTCAAAGATAATAAAATATATTACCATAATATAATCTTAGTTTATTTAGGACATTAAATAAATACATAATATTTATTTAAGTAAGTCCTACACGATTTTGGTAATGTGGCATATCACACGATTTCCAAAATCGAAACAAACTATATTTAGACTATATATTTTTGACAATTAAAATCATATAAAAATCTTTAGTTTATTTTAGTAATAAATAATTATCTCATAAGACAATTATTTATTTCCTATTTAACTAAGAGATATTTTATATAATCCTATTAAGATTAACAATTCCATATTTAATTAGAATACTATTCAAACATTAATATCACACGACACAAATTAGGAAACAAACGTTTCAACTAAAACACACATAAATCTTGATCATTTCTTCATGATGTAGAGTTATAGCTACGAGCTATAACTTGAATCCATCTTGTACTAAAGTTATAGTTGATGAATATAACTTTAGTTCATTATGCGCGCTTGTGATCTTTTATCAATCTTCGACTTAGTCAATTCATTGACTAATAAGCTTGAATCTTTTATACTTGATTGATTAGATCTTCTTACTAATGTTCTGTACACTTAGCACACGATTATACATACGAGTATATAATATATAAATATCTAGACTTGTCATTATCAAAACATAAACATATATACTATATATATATTTGAATGTATGGTTCAACAAATATATTGTGCGAAGAAACTTATTATACAACTAAAACACAATACATATAATTTCAACGATATTTTAATTTAAATGTAAAAAATTAAAATATAACACAAAATAGTTAAAAACTTAAAAAATATATAAATAATAAGTTCAATTTAATGTCTAACCTTAAGTGAGCTTAAAAGTTAGGAAGTGTATTAAATCATTGACTTATAATATGTCATGCTTATATTGTTTTGATTTCTTTTAAACACACATAGCCTACATTATGTTCTTGTATTTGCAAATTATTGATGATAGAAATACACATACTACATGATAACACAAAGTGTAAAACCATTGTATTGACTAATGCTAAAATCTTTATTGTTTATTTTTATGCTTATTGTTTATTTTACTCGTACTTATTTAAATAATATATAATTTCGTAATTTATGAAATTTAGACTGTGATTAATTAGCGTGCAATTTCAATATGTTAAAATTGTGTACTTTAGTAATTGGTTTGCAGCAAAACTCACGTATAATGAAAATTCAGTATTATATCTCTACATATACTCATTTTAATTAGTACTCCATCCGTCCCACTTTTATTGTACTCTCTTTAATATTATAGTGTGATAAGATAAATAGTACGAAGTACTTTTTTTATTTCCAAAATTATACAGACAGAACAACATAGTGTAATAAAAATAATCCCCAAAAAGAATTAACTCAACCAACATATACATAAACATAAGATTTATAAGTACCATCCTTATTATATACGGTTGATTGTCAATGCTTTAAATAATATAATCCTGTATAAAGAACACAAACTTCATTAGACATATATATATATATATATATATATATATATGTGTGTGTGTGTGTGTGTGTGTGTGTGTGTGTGTGTGTGTGTGTGTGTGTGTGTGTGTGTGTGTGTGTGTGTGTGTGTGTGTGTGTGTGTGTGTGTGTGTGTGTGTGTGCATCCCTTAATCGTTATAAGAGAAAAACTTCAAAAAATAGCATGGTAAAACACAAGGCATAACTCAAAATAACGATAAAGATATTATATTGGATAGACTCTCATGTTGAAAAAGAATACACAAGAACACAATACATGGTTTGAGAAATCACATAAAAAACACACATATATATATATATATATGTATATATATATATATATATATGTAGGGTTGAGATCCGGTGAGAACCACCTTACAATGAAAACCGGTGAGAACTCTTCCTTACAGAGTTTTTTTTAAAAAATTAATGACATAATTGGATTCGGCATGGAATTTTATGGCCGGTGAACATATTTCTTGGTCTAGAAAATAAATACTAGTGGCGAAAAAATGATAGATACGAAAACATAGATAGTAGGTGCATGCAAATAAATAAAACGTATCTCACCTTGATTTCCGTCACTAGTATTTATTTTCTAGACCAAGAAATATGTTCTCTAACTATAAAATGTCATGCCGAATCCAATTATGTTATTAATTTTTTTTAAAAAGTCCGTAAGGTGGAGTTCTCACAAAGTTCTCATTATAAGGTGGTTCTCACCGGATCTCAAGTCTATCTATATATGTATATATATATATATATATATGTATATATATATATATATATATGTGTATATATATATATATATGTATATATATATATATATATATGTATATATATATATATATATGTATATATATATATATATGTATATATATATATATATATATATATATATATATAGAATTGGGATCATATGAGACAATATAATGAGAACCATGGGAACTCTACCTTACGGACCTTTTCAAAAAAAATTAATGACATATTTGGATTCGGCATAGAATTTTAAGGTTAGGGAAGATATTTCTTGGTCTAAAAAATATATATTAGTGACGGAAATCAAGGTGAGTGTAACACCCCCATTTATTTAAGGGCCTGTACTAGGACTCCCCAGATAAATAAGGGTGTTACCATCTCGGTTTTCCGAGGCAGTAGATACAAAGGAAGATAAACAGTACTTTAAATTGATAAGTTATCTCCAAGAACAAGTTTATACAACTGAATTAAAACAAGCTGTCTTGATAAAACAAAAGTACAACTCATAAGTAACTACTATGGTGATCTAGATTCTAGGCAGGTCCGGATCCAAGCTTCTCTCTTCCCCTAGCTCCCATAGTCTCAACACCTGTCAATCTGCTCCCCAATAATTGGTTCATCACAGGTGATCACGAATACACAGGGTCAACCACGAGGTTGAGTAGAGAAAAACTGTAAACAACCACATTACTATAAATAGAAAGTCGAACTTCTCCACTCCGAATCACAAGACCCATAATTCTCCACACCAATCACAGACCCTTTATCTCCGCACCAATCACAAGACCCTTTATCTCCGCACCAATCACAGACCCTTTATCTCCGCACCAATCACAGACCCTTTATCTCCGCGCCAATCACAGACCCTTTATCTCCGTTCTCCACAATAAGCAGTAATAAGCAATCAATCACAATATATCACAATCAAATATATTAATCAGATACTGAGTGTCCTCACGTCAGATCACAATCACAGTCATAGATATTTCCCCTACCTCAATTGCGGAAGCACAGTCAATCACAAGCTTGCTAGAAGAGTTCCACCGAAAACCGCTACCTAAACATGTATACGTAACGAGTTAATAAATTTCCCGAACCCCCGTAAATCAACTTACACTTACTATATTTAGCAACCCTCTATAAGTAGAAAGTTTCCAAAAATGGAAACTTTCCCAAAGTAGAAACTTTCTTAAAACATCAACTTCCCGACTCATAAACTTCAACTAGTACAAAATAACAACTTCCCGACTCATAACTTTTACTACCACGAATACCATAATAAAAGCATTAAAATAAAACCAAAGATAATAATAATAATAATAATAATAACAATAGTAACGTGCATACTATAATAGTAATAAAATAATAACAATATAATATAATATACTAATGATAATATTAGAAACCCCAAAAGCCACGACGTACGATTTATGACCCGCGGCCAAAACACAAACCCTACCTCTCACTCACGCCTCCTCCACCGCCGACAACCACCACCACCTGTCCCATCACCGGCACCCAGCCGCGGTCGGCCCCCCACCGGCGCGTCAGGCTAAGGCCAACAACCGTGCCTGCCTCATCATCAACCACCACGTACGTATACACGTAAAGAGCCTCACAGCCACCAATCACGGCCTTAACACCACCCACGAACACCCTGTCACCACCATTAACCATGACCGTGGTACCACCGTGTCGACCTCCCCCGAGTCAACGGTGGCACCACCCTAAACCCCCACACGAAAACATACGAGAACCATAAACCGATACCGACCGTTAACTCCGACCACCCCGACCACCACCGACATCCAGACCCTCACCCACATGTCTACCCTACGCCCATCGTGACACCCTAACTACCAAAGACGAAATGAAACCGAAATATGAAGGAACTCACCTAGACTCGTGTTGCATTGGTTTCGGTTCGAAACATCACGACAAACACCATGACCACCGCCGTCGTCGTCGCTCCTCGCTCTCTCTATCTCTCTCCCGTGATGAAGCTTTTCGTCAACCAAGGTTTGAGGGGGTGAAACGTGGAAAACGAAAAGAACAGACTTAGGGTTGAAGGGAGGCGTATATACGTGTTAACACGTAGGGTTTATGGTAGGTTGTGCGAGTTAACCTATACGGTTTATGGGAAATTGGGTCGGGTAGGATAGAACGGTAACTTGACCCATATACTAACATAACCTACGATAATTAATTCAAACCAAAACCCAACCCGATATACACGCATAACACGTAAGGCTATTATCAACTTAATTGATATAATTACGATAACTGTTAATATAATATGATAACACAATATAGAACTTATAATAATTAACTTCGAGTAAACACGTGTGTCCCAAAATATAACAATACTTATCCGATAATTAATAATTATCGAATATAAATATGCAAATATTATCGCTCGTCATATAAAATTTTACGAGGTATTACAATCTTCCCACCTTAAAATGAACTTCGTCCCGAAGTTCGCCACCCCTAACGATAACGAAACATATAACAAGCTTAAAACAATCACAAGAAGTATCTATATTGGCGGTAATGCTCGATATATATATACTAATACTCAAGCCGACGTTACACCAACAATATATAAAATGTAAAACACGCATTCGATAAATTAATTATCAAATATAAACGTTCAAATACCATCGCCCGTCAAAATAATTATTAACTATTATAATAAAATTATGAGGTATTACAGTCTTTCCTCCTTAAAATGAACTTCGTCCCGAAGTTCACCATCACATGGTTAACAACCTGGCCACTAGGCACGTAATGAACACAAAAGGGTGACATCACATAACGTCAGTACTAATAGAGGTACTTCAAAACACGACCCGTTATATTCTACCCTCGTTAAGAAAACTTTGTCTCAAACTTTAACGTATAACTAAGTGAAATGGTACTTTCACGAACGCAATAAAATGCATAACAAAAGAAATCAAGATTATCAAGTATATGCAAACAATCACGACATACCACTTAGTCATGTCATGACAACTAGCCATATCATAAATCAATAATAATATTTTACAATCCTATCCACCTTAAAACACGGTTACGTCCCCGTAACCTCATTATACAAATCCCAGCTCATTACTCTGTCGTACTCATTACCCTATCTCATACCATCTCACTCTAAGTAACCAAGTATCGCACTCATCGTCATATCTAAGACCAAAGACAAGGGGTGAGTACTGAACTGGCGGGATAAAACCACAAGGCACTACTTCCATTTCAATACCGATTTCGAACTCAGAATATAACTCAATAACCAATGTCACACCGGACCGTAAACGCAATGTGGCACAACGACCTAATTACTCATATCTCAAAACCAATAACCAATTCTCATCTCGATTTCAATACCAATATTGTCAAACGTTCCATGAAAGAAACTGCTCAACACTTAGAGAGTAAAAACTCTAAGCTACTCACCCACTAGTCAAGTTCAAAGAATGCGACAACTCGATAAAACACTGAACTGCGATCTCAATCTCAACACAACATCATTTATTGTCTTTGTCCTAGTCTCAAGAGCAACTCGGTCTCCTCAACCTCTATCCCAACAGTTTGATTAACACGACAACGTACATGTCTTAACCAAATTCATTAACATGCTTGTATGTATACTTATGATTTCACAGTTCATAAAACCAGGACTTGTTTGCTATACCAACCAATCTAATACCGAATCATCGTACATAACGCAAATAAAATCAATTACCACAAGCTTACCCATCTCACAAACAAAAGAATTATCTCATCAACAGAAAATTTTAACTATCAAAATAAAAGGACAACTACTAATATACAACTAAAATCAGTACTCAAAAGAGACTCATATCAATTATAATATAACATATAACCTCGAACAATAATAAAGTATTAGGGCCGATAGGATCGTGTTACGCAGTAAAACAGATTCAGACTAGACAACACTTACACACCCATGAAATTTCAACGCATGCTAGTATTTACAACTACATAAATAATCAAGAAAACTCATAGTTCATAATTGACAATTTAAAACGTTTCATGTTCATAAACATATTTTTGAAGCAAACCATATTTAGGAAAAAAAATAGCGCAAAATTAATTAGCGTAATTAAACATGGAACATGGACATGCCTCACAAGACATACATAACTCATAGACTTCGCGAGATCGTTTACATTCCCAGATATCATTTAGTTAATATATTTCACTTAGGTACATTCCCCGTCCACTCATATTACATCATTTATCATGGCACTATTATTATATATGATTTGCACAATAAGGGTTTTATACAATGCGCATCAATTAACATTCAAGCAGGATTTCATCGACACTTAGCTACAGAATAGTCATATTGCAACAATCACCATAATTATCAAATATCAAGCTTTATCACGGTTTACCACCTTTGAAAGTATTTTGAAACGTTTGAAACATTCTGACAATTTATAAACATGAATCCAAGACAACTTACTAGTTATAAATCGAAACAATACTACACAGAGGCATTCTGACTCTCCCTTACAAAACATCGTTCTTGTGGTTCATGAATTATGAAAACAAAATTAACGATAAAAGTAAACGAATTCACCAGACTGGCACTTCCATAAATCATATGTCAACAATTGATAATTTAACACATCATGATCAAATTCTAGGCATAGCATTATGCAATTCACTGTATGGTATAACAATATACCCGAAAAACAGTTATAAGGACTATAATCACAGAGGACTAGACAGAGGTAAACCATCAATATACGAAAGAACATCAACTAGATTCACATTGTTCAAATAATCACGATTACGTATAACCATTAGGTTGCTATATTATGCTAATAAATTTACCAGTTAGATTTCATTCTGCCACTTGGCACAGATAAACATGCTTTTAACATCACATACGAGCAGCACATATTCATTTTGAGATCATAACATAGGACATATAATTGGAACGATGTTATATTAAACTTGACGAAATAAACAAGGTTATACTATCACGTAAAGGGGGTCATACTCATACCACATGCCTACTGATGCGTATTTGGGGTGATAATCAATAAAGATAATCAACAAAAATACGGATGTTGCAGCGGAATAAAAATACTAATAAAATAATACAATCTTGAACGAATAAAGAACGAAAAGTAACCAAGAAAGTTGAAAGAATGAACGAAGGATGAATGGTGGTGGCGGACGGTGGCTCCGACGTGACTCGCCGTGGACGGTGGTCAATGGTGGTGGTGTTTCTTGGTGTTTCTTGATCTTCTTGAATAAAGATTGATGATGACGTAATAAGGCACAGCACTTAATACTTGAAAGATTTGTGAAAGGATTTGATGAATGAATTATGATTGTCGATGGATAGGATAATTGATCAAACTCACACAGATATTCTCTCAATTATTTTGAAACTCACACAGATACTTCGGGTTTAAAGCTCACACAGATACTTTGGGGTTTTTTGTAAGATAAACTTAACAAGAAAATTTGTTTATAATTTAATAATAAGATGAATAAAACAAACAACTAAGGATGCCTATTTATAGTAAGGTCATCCGTCACAAACTAGAAACGAAATAGGAAACAAAATAAGAACCCTACACGGTTCAACTTACTCGGCCAAAACCGTCTACTACTATTCTTCTTAGGGTTTCTATTTCTATCCTATGGATTAAAGATAATCCTTATTTAATCTAAAAGATAAAATAATAAATAAAAGATTAAGTTGTAGTAACAACCCTAACAACTTAATAACAAACTCATAACTAACTAATAACTAACTTTGTAACCACCTTGTAACAACCTTAACAACTTTGTTGTAACAAACTAGTAACAAAATTAATTAACTAACTAAAATAAAAATAAGACAAATTAAATCACACAAACCCTAATAAAATTAGGAAATCCTAACCGTGTGGTCCCACACGTTGGGCACGGTTTCCAAGATCCCTTCTCGGATCTTTCCTTTGTTCCTTTAATACGTCTCCCCAAGCTAACTTGAAAATCCGTATCGAACCCATATCGAACATTTTTAACCTTTCTTTGGGTCGTGGGTCACGACCTCGAATCCTTGCTAATGCTCCCGCATCACCTACTTTTCATGTTACTAATGTCATATCAGGATATCATGTGGTCGCATCACATAATTCACATTCGGTTAAACTTTTACATGTACTCACATATCTCATAAGTTCACCAGTTAAATATTATGCAGCAACTTACCAACCATAATTAAATAACAACTTAGCTAACGTGTGAGCAAACATAAACTTCTAGTAAATATAAGGAATTAGTTAAACAGAGGAAAAGTATCGAATGCATACCTCAAGAAAATTATTTAATACAATATTTACAACTCGAACAATTCGAACAATAACTTTATAGCATTTCAACAAAATTTTAGGCATCTTGCAAAAATCACAATTGAATAACAGCTCGTTAAGATTTTACATAGCGTAACATTTTGAAAACGCGAACGAACATTCTGAACAGTAGAGTTGGAACTATGCACAAGCAATACCCAAGTTTTAAATGATTTCTGTTACAAAAGATAGGTCAAAACGGGACTATGCAGTAACAGTCTGACTACTGTCGAATAAAAGAATTATTTCTCCCACAGACATAACTCATATCAAGATAAATCACTAGCATTGTAAACCCAACTCAGAAGGTTATTATACATAAAATTTTCATCCTCAATTATGAAACACGTATAGAGTGACAGCCCGGACAAACCAGGTAACATTCTGAAAATTTATTAAATTTTTTTTTTGGTCCCTTTGCAACTACACATTACTACATCCACACTCAACCTTTCTTATCCAAACACATTGACAATCATTTGAAGCATAGCCATCACTTGTACCATGTTAACATTCATTCCTCATTTCAATTGTAGTTGGCATCAAAATACGGTAAATGTTTCGAAACTGAAAATAAAATTAATTAAATAACTTGATAGTTATACAGGTGTATCCAAGTACGGAAATATAACCTAGGGACTACTACGTATCCCTTATTGATGACATACTTCGCAACGAATTTATGTGTATATAAGAGGCATCAAATTTTTAAATACGATACACGCAACACATGACTATATACATTCCTAGCTTAGAACACACATTCTGCATATTACTAAACATGGATTGCTAAAGCAATTAGTAAAATAATAAAATCATAAACCTCGAATTCTGATCACATTTGACTAGTATGCCTATTAGTAAACTCTTGCAAAGTATAAGGCATGCAAATAAGAAGTGTATACACACATAGAATAGTACAGACAGTTATCAACGGGCACGTCATCCGGTTCGGTCTACTAGCTTTACCCATAAGACTTAACTTGGTTCCACATCCTATAACGACATAGCATAGCTGGCTCTACTAAACATTCCAGTCAATCATGGTCATATCTCTCCTACATCTATCCTTTTAGGTAGCTATAGCTAGACCTGGCAAACGGGTCATTCGATTCAGTTTCGGATCAGTTTTATTCGGATCGGGTAATTTCGGTTTACCTTTATTTTCGATTTCAGTTCGGTTCAATTCAGGTTGGAATCAGTTTTCGCTTTTAATCGGTTGTAAATATTTCGGGTCAGTGCAGGTTCGGGTCAGGTTAATTTCGGAACAGATGAGATTCGAGTCGGGTCAATATCAGAGCAGATGAGATTCGATTCGGGCCATATTCGGATCGGATGTCAAGGGGTTAATGCCTAATGGATTATATTTATATATCAAATATTTCGATTTTGTTTTTTATATAATTTTTATATTTTTGTCCGATAATATTTCAAATTTTTTTAATAGTAATATAATTTATTCGGCATTTTTTTTCTTATCTAAGTTTTTTTTTATAATTATTGATATATACAAATAATTTAAATATGAACGGTCAAACATGCAATTGAGAAATAGTAGACATTCTTACATAAATACTCCGTAGTATATACTTGATAAATTGATCATAAGTATTTCATATCTTACAACATTGACTTATCTTTTATCGTAATATATACTTATCTTTTATCGTGAGTATTCGTCCTATATATAATAAATGTTATCACAAAAATACCCGACTTTGTTTTTTTGTTTGAATTTTTTTATAATGGTGATGGAACTTTTTATCCAATAAAAATTTAGTTTGAACAAAAAGTAAAGCTTATATCAGGAAATAATTATTATCAAATGTTCATTCCTCGTCAATTCGTCTTATTATTCTTACATCACCATTTATTGTATAGTAGTATAAGTGTATAACTGTATAAGACCGTCTCCTAAGATGGTTCTTCGACTTCTTTCACCTGGAGGAGGTTATAACTTATAAGAGGTCTTAAGTTAATATAATCTTAAATAAAACCGCCCGATATGTAAATTATTTGAATTTTATAAGTTCAACTCGAGTTCGGTGAATTTTGAACTTGAGCTACTCTTGAGTTGATCTTTAATTATCATTTATTTGTACTAACACAATAGCACCTTACTCGAGTCCAACATTATAGTTATAGAGTATAGACTATAGTCTATACTCTATAAGACTATAAATCTATAATAACAAAGTAATAATAGCTAAAACTATATAATTGCTTAACTAATTATCTACAGTTCGACTTCTTAAGCTTTTATTTTAAACAATCGTAGATGAAAAGCTTATCTTGATTTATATTATACTTTTTTTTTATAATAAACTAATTTTACAATCTCATCTCCAATTTCAATAGTTCAATTATTCATTTATAAACTTTCTCATAATGAATATTAGAGGTAAACAAATAAACAAAATGAAAAGATTATATATTTAAGATATACTTTGATTAAGTGATTAACACTCTATATTGTCACCCGTACAGTGCACGGATTCAAAAACTAGTTTATAAATAATCAAACTTAAAAATACAATATGTAGACTAATAGACTAACACAGTGACACGTGTTCATTCCTTTTTAATAACACAATGACACCAACTCCTTTCCTTTTCTATAAGTTAAAAGAGTAAAGAGTAAAGACAGCCACCCACTACTATTCTATATTTCTATTACTTCATCCTGTAAATCAAATTATCACAGTCTCACAGACTCTCTTCAATCTTCAATTCTTCATCTTACAAAAGCCCAGAGTCCTACAATCCCAAATCACAGTCCACGGAGCAGCACAAATCGGAATGGATATCACTCTATCAGTCTATGTCTATCACCATATCTTTTGTAAAGATGGAAAGGATATCTCATTTTGGTAAGAAGATCTCTAATTCTCCCTAATTAATTATCTCATTAGTTATTTTCTTCATCTAAATCTCTTTTGTCAGATTGTTTTTTATCATTTCGGTTGAAATCGCGGTCAAATATGGTAAAAAAAATTGATTTTGCCTCCAAAAATTGACGAACTAATTATATTTTGGCTCCAAAAATTGGAGATTCTCGAATTATTTTACCGCCAACCATCATTTTACCCGCCAAAATAAAGATTAGATTGATTTATTTTACCGCCTAAATTGTGGCTATATATACATCATCGTTTGTGCTTTGCCTTTAAACTCATCTTCAAATCAGTTATTGTCTCCTATTGTCTTACAATTTACAATATCATCTTCTTGATTAGTTTTAACAGTTTTATCGGTAAGGTTCAATCTTTTTTTAAAGTTGATTGTTGATTTTTTAGGCATATTTTGCCATACACGTTTATTTAGAAATTTGCCTTTTTTTTTTAATTTCATCGACTTGTTCAATTGTTAGTTCTGACTTTAATTGAAATTTTAATGTCAGTTTCAAAACTAGTTTATGTGAAACAGTATTATAATTAATCAATTACTAACTTTCTTATCTTTCGATTTCAGGAAGTTATGGAATTTGTTGCTAGTGATGATTCTCAAGCTGGAGATATAACCTCCATTATTGAGGTTGCTGATTTCACTGATTTTGAAAATAGAAGGAGCCCGGTGTGGAACGAATATTGGCGAATCCCACCAGAAAAAACCAAAGATAAAAGAACGAGAGCATTGTGCAAGCATTGCAAGATTACAAACTTGGTAGCGGAATCTGTATGTGGGACAACCAATGCCAAGAATCATCTTCAAAAATGCAAAGCATATAAACGCACCTTACCTTTGTCAACAAGAGGTAAATTTATCTTTGATCAAAAGGATTACCGAGAGTTATTAGCAAAAGCAATAATTAAACACGGGTATCCATTCTCTTGGGTTGAACATGAAGGAAATAGAGAAGTTCACCAGTACTTGTGTGATCAAGTTAGAACCATATGTCGGAATACTGCAAAAGCCGACTGTGTTAAATTGTACGCCTCGTGGAAACTTAACTTAAAAGAGAAATTATGTAATCTGCCTGGTCGTATTTGTTTGACGTCTGATTTGTGGACCTCTTGTCAGACTGAAGGCTATTTGTGTTTAACCGCTCACTTCATTGATGTTAATTGGAAATTGTCGAGTGTTGTTTTAAACTTTTGTCATATGGAGCCACCCCATAGTGGTAAAGAAATCTACATTCTTTTATTGAAGTTGATACAAGAGTGGGGAATTGAGAAGAAAGTTTTTTCTTTGACCTTAGACAATGCTTCTAGTAATGACAAGGCACAAGACTATTTGAAGGCGACACTTAATGGGTGGGGGTGCTTAGTTAATGATGGGAAATTTTTTCATATTAAATGTGCTGCACATGTCCTGAATCTTATTGTTAAGGATGGACTGAAGGTAATTGAGCAATCCATTTCTAAGATAAGAGAAAGTGTGAAACATGTGAAAGGATCTGAGGCCAGAAAAATACACTTTCGAAGTGCCGTCGAACAAGCTGGGGTAAAGGAGACTAAGGCACTATGGCTTGATGTTCCTACTAGGTGGAACTCTACCTATAAAATGCTTGATAGGGGTCTTATATATCGGGATGCATTTTATAAATTAAACCTAGTTGATAAGACTTACATACATTGTTTAGATGCTTTTGAATGGGAAATGGTCGAGAAAATAAGGGATGTCTTAGGGCCATTTAATGATATAACTGAGCTATTTTCTGGTAGTGACTATCCAACATCAAGTTTGTATTTTGAGAATGTATGGAGGATTTCTATGCTCTTAAAGGAACTGGTTCAAGTTCAAAGTCATGATGAGGTGTTAAGAGATATGGCAATAGATATGAAAAAGAAATTTGACAAATATTGGGCGGTGTCTGATGAAGATAACTACGGCACATTGTTTGCTTTCGCTATGGTTCTTGATCCTCGTTGCAAACTTCATTTTCTCAAGTACTGCTATAAAAGGTTGTTTGACGATGAATTAAAAGCACGAGCGAAAGTGAGTGATATACAATTTAAGATGGAGATGCTACTTGGTGAGTACAAAAGACAGAATACGAATACCCCATCATCCTCATCAAATGTTGAACCTCCTGTGGTCTCTAGTACTTTAAAACGCAATTTTACCTTTTGTGAAGTAAGTTACTTTTTTTCACTGTGAATTTTGTAGTTAGTTCTTAAGTCAAGTGTTTATGTGCAGAACTTAGTTACTTTTTTTTATTGATATCTTATTTGTCATGTAGGACTATGATTATGAAGGGATCGGTACTAGTTTGGATAAGTCAAAGTTGTCCATTTATCTTGAGGATGATAGACTTGATCGGAAAGTAAAGCTTGACGTTTTGGAATATTGGAAAAAAAATGAGGATCGTTATGGTGAACTAGCTCATCTAGCTAGGGATATTTTAAGTGTACCACTTACCACTGTGGCATCAGAGTCGACATTTAGCATCGGAGGTCGGGTTTTGAATAAATGGAGAAGCTCTTATATTCCTGAAAATGTGGAGGCGTTGATTACCAGACGCAGTTGGTTATATGGCTATCAAGGTATATGTCATTTTTACAATGAGTTGTCTATTTCTTCCCATTATACAATTTTCTTATTTCTAATTAATTTTAAATTTATATTTTTTCTATGTAGCCATCGAAGAGGACGAATTCCAAGGTGTGGATGTAGAATGGTCCACAATTCAATCATCATCTTGAAGTCAAGCTTCTTGTCGTCTACTCGTCTTCCTTGTTTTTTTACCGAATCAGTGCATCAGTAGATTCAGTAGCCAGTAGGTGATGACAATGTGCATCAGTGCATCAGTAATTTTATAGATTTGTGGTCTGTGACTTTGTTAGTGATAATATTAGATTATATCTTCAATCTTCAATTTTAGCTTTTGCATCTTATCTTTTACGTCTTAGCTTTTGCATCTTCAATCTTCAATGTTTGCATCTTAGCTTTTATAGTCCCTTGATGTACTGCTCAACTATAAGTCTGTTTTTCAGCTATTGGGTGTTCAGGAATCTGTTTTGGGCAGAATCTCTTTCTGTACAGAATGCATTATCTGTTCAGAGTTTACAACGATGTAGCAGACTATGAATTTGCTGCATTGCGAGCAGACTGCGTGCAGATGCATTTGCAGTCCGTAGCTCTGATGTTGACTGCTACTTTTTTTGAGCAAGTAGCAAGTTTGTTTTAATAAATGGTCGGATTAGTAGAGTTGCTTGCTTGCTTGCAGTCCGTAGTAGAGCTGATGCTATGGGCTGCAGGGCTGGCAGTAGTCTGATAGGGGCTGATTCTGCAGATTGTGCAGGAACATTGGGCATCAGATTTAGGCAGATTAGTAGAGTTGCTTGCTTGCTAGCTAAAGGGCCTGACTTGCGTTTTGACTTTTGAGGTTGGTTGTGGGCAACGTTTTTGTGAACAAAGCAACATGATGTATTGCAGAATTTGTTTGGTTGAATTGGTCATGTGCACTATGTGAGCGCACAAGTTGAACGGATTAGGAGTTACAACCGTCTTTATAATCATTTTATATACCACGTAATTTTTAATTCCCCGATTAATTTATTAACGTTTGTACTTTTAGTATCGATTTTGGCAGGAACTTATGAGTAGCAGATTAGATTAGAATGTGCTCTTGGTTTTTGACGTTTAGGATAACTTGGACCATAATTTCCGTAACAATATAAAAATATGTATATAAATAATTAATTTTTTTTCTTTTGTTTGACAAACGACAATTACTACATTCGGATAATTTCGGATTTCGGTTGAATTTCGGTCATCATTAACCAAGTTGAAAACGGTTCGGGTGTGTTTCGATTCGGGTCAAACCAGTTCAGGTGGAAACAATTCAGGTTTATTCGATCTCGGGTCTATTTCGGATATTACAAATTCAGTTCAATTTCGAATCAGTTCAGGTCGATTCAGGTTTCGGAGTGAAGTTCAGTTATACCTTTCGGATGTACGGTCAGGTGTCGATTCAGTTATTTTCGATCGGTTTTTCAGGTTCGGTATACTTTTGCCAGGTCTAGCTATAGCTCATCAACTCATTACACATATCATTATACTATATCTCTACCTAACGGTTCAGGGATCATGTAACCGCATGCATATCACCATATACAAGTAAAGCTCATATTCAAAACTCTTGTTCTCAATACCAGAAATAGTATATCTCAGTCAACATTCAACATCAATCTCATGATTCGCAGTATAAATTACCAACCATATTTCACATCATAACTTACCTCATTCCTTCTCCTGCAAGAACGTTAGTACCATATAGCCAGGTCACTATATAATCTACCCCACGCTGAAATTACTCTCATTGGGTTCCCGAGACAGAACAGAAAGGGCCCAGGTTTGGCTGAGGGGGCCCCTAACTCATCCCGTTCCTTCTTGGGGCTCCTAACCGTTTCGTCTCGGGGTTCATTTTATTTGACTCTTCCTACGTTCATTATTATTCATTTGATTTAGGCCTGAGGATCGTTCGCTCTGATACCACTTTGTAACACCCCCATTTATTTAAGGGCCTGTACTAGGACTCCCCAGATAAATAAGGGTGTTACCATCTCGGTTTCCCGAGGCAGTAGATACAAAGGAAGATAAACAGTACTTTAAATTGATAAGTTATCTCCAAGAACAAGTTTATACAACTGAATTAAAACAAACTGTCTTGATAAAACAAAAGTACAACTCATAAGTAACTACTATGGTGATCTAGATTCTAGGCAGGTCCGGATCCAAGCTTCTCTCTTCCCCTAGCTCCCATAGTCTCAACACCTGTCAATCTGCTCCCCAATAATTGGTTCATCACAGGTGATCACGAATACACAGGGTCAACCACGAGGTTGAGTAGAGAAAAACTGTAAACAACCACATTACTATAAATAGAAAGTCGAACTTCTCCACTCCGAATCACAAGACCCATAATTCTCCACACCAATCACAGACCCTTTATCTCCGCACCAATCACAAGACCCTTTATCTCCGCACCAATCACAGACCCTTTATCTCCGCACCAATCACAGACCCTTTATCTCCGCACCAATCACAGACCCTTTATCTCCGTTCTCCACAATAAGCAGTAATAAGCAATCAATCACAATATATCACAATCAAATATATTAATCAGATACTGAGTGTCCTCACGTCAGATCACAATCACAGTCATAGATATTTCCCCTACCTCAATTGCGGAAGCAAAGTCAATCACAAGCTTGCTAGAAGAGTTCCACCGAAAACCGCTACCTAAACATGTATACGTAACGAGTTAATAAATTTCCCGAACCCCCGTAAATCAACTTACACTTACTATATTTAGCAACCCTCTATAAGTAGAAAGTTTCCAAAAATGGAAACTTTCTCAAAGTAGAAACTTTCTTAAAACATCAACTTCCCGACTCATAAACTTCAACTAGTACAAAATAACAACTTCCCGACTCATAACTTTTACTACCACGAATACCATAATAAAAGCATTAAAATAAAACCAAAGATAATAATAATAATAATAATAATAATAACAATAGTAACGTGCATACTATAATAGTAATATAATAATAACAATATAATATAATATACTAATGATAATATTAGAAACCCCAAAAGCCACGACGTACGATTTATGACCCGCGGCCAAAACACAAACCCTACCTCTCACTCACGCCTCCTCCACCGCCGACAACCACCACCACCTGTCCCATCACCGGCACCCAGCCGCGGTCGGCCCCCCGCCGACGCGTCAGGCTAAGGCCAACAACCGTGCCTGCCTCATCATCAACCACCACGTACGTATACACGTAAAGAGCCTCGCAGCCACCAATCATGGCCTTAACACCACCCACGAACACCCTGTCACCACCATTAACCATGACCGTGGTACCACCGTGTCGACCTCCCCCGAGTCAACGGTGGCACCACCCTAAACCCCCACACGAAAACATACGAGAACCATAAACCGATACCGACCGTTAACTCCGACCACCCCGACCACCACCGACATCCAGACCCTCACCTACATGTCTACCCTACGCCCACCGTGACACCCTAACTACCAAAGACGAAATGAAACCGAAATATGAAGGAATTCACCTAGACTCGTGTTGCATTGGTTTCGGTTCGAAACATCACGACAAACACCATGACCACCGCCGTCGTCGCCGCTCCTCGCTCTCTCTATCTCTCTCTCGTGATGAAGCTTTTCGTCAACCAAGGTTTGAGGGGGTGAAACGTGGAAAACGAAAAGAACAGACTTAGGGTTGAAGGGAGGCGTATATACGTGTTAACACGTAGGGTTTATGGTAGGTTGTGCGAGTTAACCTATACGGTTTATGGGAAATTGGGTCGGGTAGGATAGAACGGTAACTTGACCCATATACTAACATAACCTACGATAATTAATTCAAACCAAAACCCAACCCGATATACACGCATAACACGTAAGGCTATTATCAACTTAATTGATATAATTACGATAACCGTTAATATAATATGATAACACAATATAGAACTTATAATAATTAACTTCGAGTAAACACGTGTGTCCCAAAATATAACAATACTTATCCGATAATTAATAATTATCGAATATAAATATGCAAATATTATCGCTCGTCATATAAAATTTTACGAGGTATATAATAATAACAATATAATATAATATACTAATGATAATATTAGAAACCCCAAAAGCCACGACGTACGATTTATGACCCGCGGCCAAAACACAAACCCTACCTCTCACTCACGCCTCCTCCACCGCCGACAACTACCACCACCTGTCCCATCACCGGCACCCAGCCGCGGTCGGCCCCCCGCCGGCGCGTCAGGCTAAGGCCAACAACCGTGCCTGCCTCATCATCAACCACCACGTACGTATACACGTAAAGAGCCTCGCAGCCACCAATCACGGCCTTAACACCACCCACGAACACCCTGTCACCACCATTAACCATGACCGTGGTACCACCGTGTCGACCTCCCCCGAGTCAACGGTGGCACCACCCTAAACCCCCACACGAAAACATACGAGAACCATAAACCGATACCGACCGTTAACTCCGACCACCCCGACCACCACCGACATCCAGACCCTCACCCACATGTCTACCCTACGCCCACCGTGACACCCTAACTACCAAAGACGAAATGAAACCGAAATATGAAGGAACTCACCTAGACTCGTGTTGCATTGGTTTTGGTTCGAAACATCACGACAAACGCCATGACCACCGCCGTCGTCGCCGCTCCTCGCTCTCTCTATCTCTCTCCCGTGATGAAGCTTTTCGTCAACCAAGGTTTGAGGGGGTGAAACGTGGAAAACGAAAAGAACAGACTTAGGGTTGAAGGGAGGCGTATATACGTGTTAACACGTAGGGTTTATGGTAGGTTGTGCGAGTTAACCTATACGATTTATGGGAAATTGGGTCGGGTAGGATAGAACGATAACTTGACCCATATACTAACATAACCTACGATAATTAATTCAAACCAAAACCCAACCCGATATACACGCATAACACGTAAGGCTATTATCAACTTAATTGATATAATTACGATAACCGTTAATATAATATGATAACACAATATAGAACTTATAATAATTAACTTCGAGTAAACACGTGTGTCCCAAAATATAACAATACTTATCCGATAATTAATAATTATCGAATATAAATATGCAAATATTATCGCTCGTCATATAAAATTTTACGAGGTATTACAGTGAGATACATTTTATGAAATTTCATGCACCTACTACCGATTTTTACGCATCTATCATTTTTCATGCACCTAGAACTCGTTTTAATGCACATATAGCTTCTTATTTCTTGCACCTAGTAATCATTTTCATGCATGTAAAAAATTTCATGCACATAGTGGTTGTTTTCGTGCATTTATAGCCATTTATAGCCATCTTAGCGTGAGGCTGCCAGACCCATCCTAAACCGTCAGATCTAAATATCATGGGTGCACCAGATTGTGCCACGTGTCCCTATATATATTAAACCAAAAAAAGAAACGGACACCCTCAATCATTCTCGTGTGGCTTTTCATATTCATTCAAACGCAAGAAGCAGTTGCTCTATCACTCTCTCTCGCTCAGCAGTTGCTCTCTCACTCTCTCTCGCTCGCTCGTCGTCGTCTCATCTTCTTCCCGGAATCATCATCAACCGCCATTATCATCTTCTTCGTATGTTCTTAAGTAGCTTTTGATTTTGCGTTGTTATTCTGTTACATTTTTGTTCTTTAATTAGTTTAATTACTTATTTTTGCTATTTATTTTGTTTTTTTTTGCTATTTTTCTGCTCGATTATCATTAACGAATGTTTATTGTTATTTTTCATTGTTAGTGATATCTAGGGTTGTGATGAAAATATCTAGGTTTTGAGAGTGTTTTTGATTATTTAGTACGTTATAATGTGATTTGGTTTTCGTTCTTTGGATGCGTGGTTCATTTTCGAAGATTTGAGGCCAAATAAGCAAGCATTGTCGTTCTTCGAAGTTTTTAACATTGAAGCTCTTAATTCACAGAATAATGTATTAGTTTCACAATATAAGCTCTTAGATTCACATAATAAGGGCTGAGATTCACATAATAAGGAAAAGAAACTTATTATTTTCTATTATTTGTCGTTCTTCGAAGTTTTTAACACTGAAGCTCTTAATTCACAGAATAATGTATTAGTTTCACAATATAAGCTCTTAGATTCATATAATAAGGGCTGAGATTCACATAATAAGGAAAAGAAACTTATTATTCACAGTATAAGTTTCTTTTGCTTATTCTGTGATTCTCAGCCCTTATTCTGTGAAACTAGAAGCTTAGGTTGTGAAACTAGAAGCTTAGGTTGTGAAACTAAGCCCTTATTATGTGAAATCTAAGAGTCTGAGTTTCACAGTGTATGCTTTTTTATTCTATTTGTAATGCTTGTAGGTTACTTTCTGGTTTTAACCTTCATTACCTCTGGTCAATTATGAAAACTTGGTGCAAGGGGTGGGTAGTGAATCTTCATGCAGAAGATAAAGCATATTTTGTCCGGAATTATATAAGAGACAAAAAAGAGGCTATGAAATTCTCATTTGCTCCCTTACGGACTGTGGAGCTCACTAACAATCGTTATCAACCCCAACTGGATGTTTTCAATAATCAAGATGTAATGAATAGCATCTTCAAACGACTTGAGTGTAACCAAGATAAGGCAAACATGGCGTTGGTCTGTCGGAACTGGTCTCAACTTTTCCTCATACACCCTAGTGCACCTCTAATTCAAGTTGTGTATGGGATTTCTCTGCGTATTAATGATGTCAATGGTGTGAGAATCATTCGTAGGGGTTCTAGAATAATTTATAAAAGATGCAAGTGCTTTATGACTAATGATCCGGGATCTAAATTACTCCTACATTATTACCAAGGTGAAAATCCTTTGCAAAGAGAACACCTTAGAGATCTCACTGATGCTGAAATCGCACAAGCGAATGAGTTGATTGACAATTTTCATGTGCCATCTCCAAAACTTGACATAGCAGTTGCTACTTCAACAGACTTACTGAAACAGGCATCTTTATCGTATTTAGATTTACCTTTGTTATTCGATATGTAGCACAGCTGCTCAACTTTGTACCACTTTTTGCCATGATAGTGGCTGGCCTAAATGTGTTCGGTTTTAGTCTTTTGTAGTGCTCTTCTGTAATTACATCTATCAAGCCAGCCTCTTGTGTAATTATCTAGGTATGTATGAATGATATTTTTAATTAATCAAGTTTCTTTTCCTTATTATTTTGTGAATCTAAGTGCCTGTTTTTGTGATTCTTATCCCTTATCTTAAGTTTCTTTTCCTTATTCTGTGAAACTAGAAGCTTATGTTGTGAAACTAAGCCCTTATTCTGTGAAATCTAAGAGTTTGGGTTTCACAATGTAAGCTTCTTATTTCAGTGTTCTTTTCCTTATTCTGTTAAACTAGAATCTTATATTGTGAAACTAAGCCCCTATTCTGTGAAATCTAAGAGTTTGGGTTTCACAATGTAAGCTTCTTGTTGCACAGTTTAATTTTCTTTTGCTTATTATGTGATTCTCAGCCCTTATTCTGTGAAACTAGAAGCTTATGTTGTGAAACTAAGCCCTTATTTTGTGCATCTTCCTGTTTTCCTACATTCTAAAATTCCATGTGATATTGATGTGCTGTTTTTGTACTGCTTTCATTAGCAGTTGTTATTTATCAAAAAATGGTTATCGTTGGTTGGTGCAAGGGGTGGGTAGTGAATGAAGTTGCAGCAGATTTAGAGGATTTCATTAACTCCAAAAAACATCCATTAGCGAACATCAACTTCACTAGCAACCGTAACCAAGCACCATTATATTCCGTTTTCACCAATGAAGACTTAGTTGACTCCATATTTCAACGACTTAGCAATGACGATAAAGCAAACATGGCAATTGTTTGCAAAAGATGGTGTCACGTGCGCCACTCATTCAGAGCGCATATTGTCTTACCCTGCGCCTAAACGACATCAACGGTGTCCGTATTATTTGTAGTATTCGTAATGGTGGCAGAATCATCTACAAAAGGTGCAAGTGTTTCCAGCCTACATTGAATGGAGTTGAGACTCTCATGCATTTCCGTCAACTGAAAAATCCATTCAAACGAGAACACCTTCGCGACCTTACAGCTGATGAAATGACAACAGTTATTAAGTTCCTAAACTCTTTGAAAGAACAACCAGAATTGTATAGCCTAATAGAAACCTTCACATTCTATATGTTATTTCGGATTACATCAGCAACGCCATCTCCTGCTGACTTAGCAAACTTGGAGTACTGAAGTTTGATGTGCCTTTTTTTCTCTGAATTTTAAGTGCTTGTCAGCCTTGCCATGTAGTGGCTGGCCTAAATGTGTTCGGTTTTAGTTTCATTGTAGTTCTCTTTTGTAATTATTTAGCTATGTATAACTATCTAGTTATGTATGAATGAGCCAGCCTATTGTATAATCATCTAGATATGTATAATTATCTAGCTATGTATGAATGATCTTTTTAATTAATCAAGTTTCTTTTCCTTTTTATTTTTGTGGAATCATCTGAATCTAAGTACTTGTTTTTGTGAATCTCATCTCATATTTTAAGTTTCTTTTTCTTATTCTGTGAAACTAGAAGCTTATGTTGTGAAACTAAGCCCTTAGTCTGTGAATGTAAGAGTTTGGGTTTCACAATGTAAGCTTCTTGTTTCAGTGTTTAATAAGTTTCTTTTCCTTATTCTGTGAATGTCAGCCCTTCTTCTGTGAAACTAGAAGCTTATGTTGTGAAACTAAGCCCTTAGTCTGTGAATCTAAGAGTTTGAGTTTCACATTGTAAGCTTCTTGTTTCACAGTTTAAGTTTCTTTTCCTTATTCTGTGATTCTCAGCCCTTATTCTGTGAAACTAGAAGCTTATTTTTTGAAACTAAACCCTTATTCTGTGAATCTAGCTAATAGTTTGGGTTTCACAATGTAACCTTTTTTGTTTCATATTTTGTTTCTTTTCCTTATTCTGTGAATCTAATTGTTTGGGTTTCACAATGTAAGCTTTTTGTTTCAATCCAACCCAAAACCCTTTCCCGTCCCGTTTTAGGTTTAGGAATATCCGGCCCTATATTTTAGTTTTAGGAATACCCGACCCATATTTTCACCCGTCCCCGAAAAAGGGTTCACCCGTCCCCCTCTAGGGTGTCTTATCTGTCGTTCGACCAAGAAGAAAGGGAAGGGTTTAGGGTTGGATTAGGAGGATCCGCGGTAAAGGATCCCCCTAATCCAACCCTAAACCCTTTCCCGTCCCGTTTTAGGTTTCGGGTATCGTATTTGTCATTCGACCAAGAAGGAAGGGAAGGGTTTAGGGTTGGCGGATCCCCCTAATCCAACCCTAAACCCTTTCCCGTCCCGTTTTAGGTTTCGGGTGTCGTATTTGTCGTTCGACTAAGAAGCAAGGGAAGGGTTTAGGTTTGGCAGCGGATCCCCCTAATCCAACCCTAAACCCTTTCCCGTCCCGTTTTAGGTTTTAGGAATACCCGGCCCCATATTTTCACCCGTCCCCCAAAAAGGGTTCACCCGTCCCCCTTTAGGGTGTCTTATCTGTCGTTCGACCAAGAAGGAAGGGAAGGGTTTAGGGTTGGATTAGGGGGATCCGCGGTAACGGATCCCCCTAATCCAACCCTAAACCCTTTCCCGTCCCGTTTTAAATCATTAAATAATAAGAGCACTTAGCATTCCCCAAAACTGCTTCTAGTTTCACAAGTTAAGCTTCTTGTTTCACAGTTTTAACTTTCTTTTCTTTATTATGTGAATGTCAAAACTTCTTCTGTGAAACTACAAGCTTATTCTGTGAATCTCAGCCCTTATTCTGTGAATCTAAGAGTTTGGGTTTCACAATGTAAGCTTCTTGTTTCACAGTTTAAGTTTATTTTCCTTTTTCTGTGAAACTAGAAGCTTATTTTGTAAAACTAAGCTCTTTTTCTGTGAAACTAAGAGTTTGGGTTTCACAATGTAGGCTTCTTGTTTCACAGTTTTAAGTTTCTTTTCCTTATTCTGTGAATGTCAGCCTTTCTTATGTGAAACTAGAAGCTTATTTTGTGAAACTAAGCCCTTATTCTGTGAAACTAAGAGTTTGGGTTTCACAATGTAGGCTTCTTGTTTCACAGTTTTAAGTTTCTTTTCCTTATTCTGTGAATGTCAGCCTTTCTTATGTGAAACTAGAAGCTTATTTTGTGAAACTAAGCCCTTATTCTGTGAAACTAAGAGTTTGGGTTTCACAATGTAGGCTTCTTGTTTCACAGTTTTAAGTTTCTTTTCCTTATTCTGTGAATGTCAGCCTTTCTTCTGTGAAACTAGAAGCTTAATTTGTGAAACTAAGACCTTCTTCTGTGAAACTTATTTTTTTAATTCGTGAATTCTACCATTTATGCATAACAGGAAGCAAGCTAATATGAAGCGATTGGAACATCCATCTTCTACTAGTGGAATAGTTGAACCTGCTGTAAAAAAGAAAAGAAACTATAAAGAGCGATTGCCGTCATTGAGGACCCGGATGTCTCCTGCTGGGCTTTACAATTTTATTCATAATGAGGATAGTCCACCCTCAGAACAGCAGATTCAAGCTATCAAAGAAATGGGGTTTGGGGGTCTTTTACTTCTTAAAACGGATGTTGTTCCGGGAAACTTAGCATATTGGTTAGTTTCAAATTATGACCCAATAAAAGGATGTTTGTTGGGTGGGAAGCTTCTGATTTTAGAGGTGAATATACATCTGTGTCTTGGATTGCCAATGGGTGTTAATGTTGTTGTTGAAGCGACAAATGGAGATAAGTGCCCCTTTTATTTATCTGCTTTGGAGAAGTTCACTAAACAATATGACGTTGGTTCCATTGACGTCAAACATGTTCTACAAAAGTTCACTACACAAAGAGATGGAGGAGATGATTTCAAACGCAACTTCATCGTTTATATTTTCTCTGCTCTCTTAGGCGGTGTTGTAGGGAACAAGGTCAGTTTGAAAGTGCTGAAAAGTTTGGTGAAGACTGAGTTGATCTCCAGTTTCAACTGATGCAACTTTATAAAAAAGAAATTGGCTGACCAAGTTCAGTGTTGGCAAAAGGAAGAGTTTGTGAGCAAACAGTTGAGAGAGAATTGGTTTGGTGGACCGATTATTTTGTTGGTCTTCATTTATCTAGACCGTTGTGTCTTCAAATCCCGCATTGTTAGTCATTAATTTCCTATGTTATCGACTTGGACAAAAGATGCTATATCCAAGAGAATTAAGGAGGAATTGAATGACACAACTTCCAAGGAGAGAACTTTCGGCAGGGGTTCTGTTGAGCCTCCAATGGTCACCCGTGAGCAGCATGAACCTTTGCTTGCTATTGAGTTTGCAACAGCTAAGCAAGTACAAAAATCAAACCCATCTGTTCAACAAATTGTTGTTCGGCATCCTGAACAAGAAGAATCTGGAAAATCTGAACAACCCAAACATGAAGAAGAAACTGCTATGCCTGACATTTCTGAAGATAGCAGTGCTGTGGAGTTTGTTAATAAGCTTGCGAATTCAGCAAAAATCATGGCTCATGCTTTCATGAACTACAAAAGTCTTGTCAGTCAAGCTTCCATCAAATTACCTTCGTCAGCAACAGTTTCTAAACTAGTTGCAACTGTTGATGGTATTGCAAATGGATTTAGGTTGTTTTAACAAGATAATAATGAGCAGAATGAGGAGAATATGGAGAATGAGCAGAATGAGGATAGTGGGGAGATTGATGATAATTTGGAGAATGATGATAATCAGAAGTTTAACGAGAAGGCGATTGTGGATGGTATTGTTGAGAATATTCATGAGGATGTGGATAATTTTTATGGGTGGTCTGAAGCTGAATTGTTGGCGGCATTAGACATAATGGGTGACTCCTTTCAACCAATACAACCACATTGTTCACCACCAAAATCAGAAATGCCAACCTTTAGGCTCTTTCCAGTTGATGACCACTTTTTATCTCAACCCTCTCAACCCGAACGTGAACCTGAACCTGAACCTGAACCTGATCTGAACCTGAACATGATCAAGTTGAAACCGAACCTGAACATTCAACATGTTGTGATCAACCCGAATCCGATCGTTCAACATCCTGTGTTCAACCTGATCAGCCTGAACCTTCAACATCATATGTTCAAGCTCATCAACCTGAACTCGATCGAGTTGAAATTGAACCTGAACGTTCAACATCCCGTGTTCAACCTGATCAGCCTGAACCTTCAACATCATATGTTCATGCTCATCAACCTGAATCCAATCGAGTTGAACCTGAACCCGAACGTTCAACATCCTGTGTTCAACCTGATCAGCCTGAACCTTCAACATCATATGTTCAAGCTGATCAACCTGGACCTTCTATGTCCACACCAGTGGTAGAGGATCATCACGAGACCATTATTAATCTAGTGACTCATAATCCTCCTGTGGTAGGGAGCAGTGATAAAATGGTCATTGACATTGCAGATACTCCACATGTTTACAGTCGTCGATCCAAAGATGAATGTCATTCACCTGTCGATCCAAAGGTGAAGAGGGCCATAGTTCCATCAGAGGTCTATCAATCTCCGTATCTCCAAAGAAACATCAATATTCTTAAGTCTGTATTGGATTTCATCTTTTTGGATTCATGTGAAAGGTATTGGCTTATTTTGTGAATTTCCAGACCTTGTATTTTAATATTTCAGCCTGTTTTATTAACAGGTTTCACAATATAGCCTTCCAGTTTCACTTAATAAGCTTCTAGTTTCACAGAATAAGCTTCTTGTTTCACAGCCCTTATTCTGTGAAACTAGAAGCTTATTCTGTGATTCTCAGCCCTTATTCTGTGAAACTAGATGTGGGAAATATAGCATGTATTCGCCCTAAACATGAAGGATTATAACGAATTTTACAGTTGAGATTATTGTCATAAGTTAAATAAAAACATGAAAAGAATACAACCTTGGGTCCTTGCTTGAATAGGCCTAAGAACAGGAATTAAAGTAAATTCCCTCCTATAACTTGCACCCAAGACTTTGTTTAAGATGATGCCGCATGTGCTAGAAAGGCTCTCCAATTGCCTTGCAATATGGGGAGAGTTTTGTGAGGTTTTAGATGTGAGATTTGGGTTTTGGGAAAAGGCAGTTCTCAAAACCCTAATTTCCTTGAGATGTGTTTTATCAGTAAAACAATCAAAGAAGCAGTAACCTGACAAAAGGAGAAGGACTCTCCTTATGTAGTGATTGGGTCGGCCGAACGGGTTGAGGTGAGAGTGGGCTTTTCCCACTCTTACCTTATACCTTTGCGTGATTCGACCCGATTAGCTAAATATTATTCGCGGGTTTTATTTATAAATCGTACACGTGTTATCAGATATTAATGCAGTCGATGTATTAATAATGGTCTGATAAAATTACGATATTGTATAATTACCCAAATTAATATAACTGTTTATATTAATACGCGAATACAATATTTAATTAAATATAACCGTTTATATTTAATTTACGAATTAATCATGTAATCCGTGTTAGCTAAAATTATTTAATCCGTATTAAATAATAATCTCAACATCTTATTGACTAATTTAATAGTCAATACCTCTGACTAACTGTTTAGTCGTATTCGGCATAAATGTGACTGTATTTTCATACCTTCACATCTCTCAAACGTGTCCTATAGGTGTGACGTATAGGGACCAGTTGATCACCGCCATCCGTATGACAATAACGTCAAACTTATCTAGCAAGCCAACCGTTATTGATAAACGTGGATCAACTGATAATAATACTGAAGTATGCCCTTGTGATCCTTAAAGAGATTTAATAAGTCATTGTACTTAATTGTCAAGGACACCAGCGCCAACAATCTCCCACTTGTCCGTACAAGGGTATGTGCAATGACGTTATCACACTACATGTGGAGGACACAAGCTCCAACAAACTCCCACTTGTCCGTACAAGTGTAGGTGCGATAACCGATTCTCATATCCTTTTAAAATTTCTCCCACTCAATGTAAGACAATTTGCAAATCCGCATTCGCAAAGGTCGTATCTCACAAGCGATCTGTATCAAGAGTGGTTTCCCCGACTAGAGAGTAACTTAACTGATAAAACGAATCTGTATTCGAGCATGGCCATGCATTTCAGTTACTACTCCTCGAGTGGCCCTGAGAAATGATAAAATCCTGATAAGGGTTTGGATATTTCCCTCAACTCGAATCCTGCCGATATCGCGCAGCATGAAATAACCCAGAAAAAATCCTCTTGGCCCCTGTTACAATGACCGTGGGAAAGAAACCAAAGTTACCCAAAATCTGCCTTAATCTCAAGAGACAGTTGAAAGTCTAAAGACTCGACTCTAAGGAACACTATGGAGGTCCTATCCACGACCTGGCACCCAATGTTTAAAAACATTTAGGACTCCATAACGTTGTCACGGGCTGTCCTACGAGATATCCGTATAACTCGCCTTTGTGATTGGTCAGTCAGCCGTGTGACTTATGGCTCGTTGAACCCACCATCAACCAACGTCACAAAATGATTACCTGAGTTATCAGCTCAAGTGGGTAATCAAGGACTAAAAACGATGTAATGTAATTCAGTTCACTTTGTGGTGTTCAAAATTGGCGTTCAATTCCACATGAAAAACAAAACATTATATATCATAACAATGAGGTTGAATAGAGTACACGAGAAAATGAATTATTACATGAATTCATAAAAGAGTACTACAAATTAGGAACACATCTAATTCCCATGGAATTAATGTGCCCTTCATGCTTATCACGTGGTAATGCTTTAGTGAGAGGATCAGCTATGTTGTCATCCGTAGCGATCTTATCAATGAAAATCTCCTTTTGCTCCACGTAATCTCTGATTAGATGAGCTTTCCGTTGTACATGTCTAACCTTGTTGCTAGACTTATGCTCCTTAGCTTGGAAGATGGCACCTTTATTGTCACAATAAACGGTGATTGGGTCATTCGAACTAGGCACTACTGAGAGTCCTTGTAAGAATTGACGCATCCATATTGCTTCCTTAGCTGCTTCCGAGGCGGCATAGTACTCGGACTCAGTAGTAGAATCTGCTATAACAATTTGTTTAGAACTTTTCCAGCTGACAGCAGCGCCATTAAGAGTAAAAACGAATCCAGATTGAGATTTTGAGTCATCTCGATCCGTTTGGAAGCTAGCATCTGCGTAACCCGTGGCGCAGAGCGTCGAGTCGCCTCCGTAAGTCAATCCCCAATCTTTAGTCCTCCGTAGGTATTTAAGAATGTTTTTCACGGCATCCAGTGTTGTTCACCTGGATGAGCTTGAAATCGACTTGTCATACTCAATGCATATGCAACGTCTGGACGTGTGCATATCATGGCATACATGATCGATCCTATAGCCGAAGCATAAGGAATCCGACTCATGCGCTCTTTCTCTTCCAATGTCTTAGCTTCTTGAGTTTTGCTCAAGTGAAGCCCAGTAGTCATAGGAAGGAACCCCTTCTTGGAGTTCGTCATGCTGAATCTCTCTAGAATCTTATCTATGTAAGACTCCTGACTGAGAGACAACATCCGTCGTGATCTATCCCTGTAGATACGGATGCCCAAAATTCTTTGTGCCTCTCCCAGATATTTCATCTGGAAATGGTTTTTCAACCATGCTTTAACCGAAGATAAGAGAGGTATGTCATTCCCAATCAAGAGTATGTCGTCGACATACAGTACTAGGAATACAATCTTGCTCCCACTCGACTTGATATAGAGACATGGTTCATCGACTGATCGAATAAACCCATTCTCTTTTATCACTTGGTCGAAGCGATGATTCCAACTCCGTGATGCTTGCTAAGTCCATAGATGGAACGCTTAAGCTTGCAAACCTTCTTAGGATTTTCTGGAACAATAAAACCCTCGGGTTGTACCATGTACAACTCTTCCTCCAAATAACCGTTTAAGAAGGCGGTTTTAACATCCATTTGCCATATTTCATAATCGTGAAATGCGGCGATCGCTAAGATAATCCGAATTGAACGTAGCATGACTACGGGTGCAAAGATCTCATCGTAGTGCAAGCCTGACACTTGGGTGAAACCTTTAGCAACTAGTCTTGCCTTATGGATATCTTGTTTACCTTCCACGGCATGCTTTATTTTGTAAAGCCATTTTGCATTGAAGGGGACGTACCTTTGCAGGTAGGTCCACAAGATCCCACACGTTGTTCTCATACATGGAGTCCATCTCGGATTGCATGGCTTCTAGCCATAGCTTTGAGTCAGAACTGGTCATGGCACCTTTATAGGTTGTGGGTTCATTACCCTCTAGGAGTAAGACGTCATCCATATCATGTTCCTCGACCATACCAATGTATCTGTCCGGAGGAATGGAGACTCTTCCCGACCTCCTAGGTTCCTCAGGAATATCTACCGCAGCCTCGGTTGAAGGAACTGTTTCCTCCAATGGTTGCTCGGTAGTTGGTTCTTGAACCTCCGATAAATCGAAGGTTCTATTACTCGACTTGTTCTCGAGAAATTCTTTCTCTAAGAACGTCGCACTAGCCGCAACAAAAACACGTTGTTCGGTTGGCGAGTAGAAGTAATGACCAAAAGTTCCCTTTGGATAGCCTGTAAAGTATGTCTTGACCGATCGCGGGCCGAGCTTATCCTCGTGTCTCCACTTGACATAAGCCTCGCAGCCCCAAACCCGAATAAAGGACAAGTATTAGAGCGGCCGACAAAAGAGCATAGCCCCATAATGAATCAGGCACAACGGTGTGACTCATCATGGATCGAACCATATCAAGTCAAGTTCGATTTCTCCGTTCGGACACACCATTTAATTGTGGTGTTCCAGGTGGAGTCAACTGTAGCACGATGCCACGGTCTTTAAGGTGTTGATCAAACTCGTGTGAAAGATACTCACCACCACGATCAGAACGTAGTGCTTTAATCTTTCTTCCCAGCTGGTTCTGTACCCGATTCTGGTATTCTTTGAACTTGTCAAAGGATTCACTTTTATGTTTCATTAAGTAGACATAGCCATATCTACTCAAATCATCCGTGAAAGTGATGAAATACCTATAGCCTTCTCGTGCATTGATCGACATAGGCCCACACACATCTGTATGTATGAGTCCTAATAGGTCGGCAGCGCGCATTCCAACACCTTTGAAGGAAATACGAGTCATCTTACCGATGAGACATGATTCACACGTGTCATATGATTCGAAATCAAAGGCCGAGATAGCTCCATTCTGTATGAGCTGTTTTACGCGTTTCTCATTTATGTGTCCCATACGACAATGCCATAGATAAGTTTGATCTTTGTCACCTACCTTTAATCTCTTGTTATTCACATGTAATATTTCGGTGGTTTGATCTAAAACATAAATTCCATTCATGGAAACTGCCTTGTCATAAATCATATTGTGTAAGGAGAAAATACAGCTATTATTCTCTATTACACATGAAAAACCGAGTTCGTCAAGCGCAGAAACTGAAATAATGTTTTTGGACAAACAAGGAACATAATAACAGTTATATAAAGATAAATCGAATCCACTTGGAAGCTGGATTACGTATGTTCCCCTCGAGATTGCAGCAACACGTGCTCCATTCCCGACACGCAGGTCAACCTCACCCTTGATTAGGGGTTCTTGGTTTCGGAGGCCCTGCACATGATTACATAGATGAGAACCACAACCAGTATCTAGTACCCAAGTTCCGTAACTTGCATGGTTAATCTCAATCATGTGAATAAAAGAAGAAGAAGACATACCAGCAGGAGTAACGCGGCCTGCCTTAATATCCTCACGATACACGGGGCATGAGCGCCTCCAATGCCCAGTCTTGTGGCAATGGTGACATTCCATGCTAGTATCCTTGCTCTTTGTCTTGCCCTGTGAGTTGCTCGACTCACCTGGCCCACTCTTAGTAAATCCTGACTTCTTAAACTTGGGCTTGCCTACTGTTAGGTCGCCCTGAGCTTTAGCTTTTCCCTTACCCTTACCCTTACTGGAGATAATGAGAACATCCTGCTTCACGCTCCTCCCACTTAATTTCAGTTCCTTCTCGGTCTGTACGAGAAGGGAGTGGAGCTCATGAGGAGTCTTCTTCATGTCGTTCATGTAATAGTTGGCCCTAAAGAGGGCGAACCCATCATGAAGCGAATGAAGCATTCGATCAACGATTATGTTCTCACTGATCTTGCAGTTTAGGGCCTCCAGTTTCTCGATATTCTCAATCATGTTGAGAATATGTGGGCTAACAGCTTGGCCCTTCTGGAGTTTCGCCTCAAAGAAGCGACAGATATGCTCATAAGAAACGATTCTCGGAGCTTTTGATAATTCGTTAGTGAGCGTGGTGAAAATCTTGTTTGCACCATGGGTTATGAAGCGTCTTTGCAAAATGGATTCCATTGCATAGATGAGTACGTTCTTTATCGCACCCGCTTCCATGACGGAGTCGCTATGAGCGCGAACTTCGTTAGCTCTAGCTCCAGTTCCTGGGTGTGCCGGAATTGGCTCAGTTAAGTACTTAAGCTTTCCGTCAGCAATGGCAGCATTCCTTAGTGCTGCCTCCCAGTCAGAGAAGTTTGACCCATCATTCCTCAGTCTAGTAGACTGATTCATGGAGTCCATGAAGGCTTTTAGCCAGGATTCACGTGCTAGCTTGGCACTTGGCATTGGGTCTTCACCAGCCATTAGTTATACAACAGTTTAATTGAACGTGTTCTACACTGAAAAAGAAGATAAAAACAAAACCCTATAAGCAACTCATTGTTGTGATTTAAGTCTATATTAAATTGCATTTAAACTCGTAAACTCATGCATTTATATAATTTATCTCCCTCAAGAATTATATAAACGATCCCAAGACTCAATTTCCGTATATTGATAAGCCCACAGTTTGGCTAATTCCACCGTTGGAACTCTTGGTCGATAGATTTCCGTAAATCCTATCTATTAGTCCATCTCAGTCGCTAGATAGTATCGAGTGACCATGATGTTGAGATAAAATAAATCATCTGTTCCCACTTACCCGACGTAGAAGGGGTCATATTATGCCTACCGACGAAGAAGGGATTCATGGGAGTCTGATTTATAAAGACTATTCCCAATTTTTGGTTATACGAGGAAGACCCCATCAACTTTTATTTATCCATTTTAAGTGAACTAATATCTAGCATATGCGTGAATGAATGAAATAAAGTGATGGCTTTGCAATTGACATGTGACATCTGTATTGTCACAGAAAACTAACGCGTAACCTCTACATGAGTCAGTTTTCAGGCATGTTATAGGTGGTTTGGTTTTAGGCGGAATATGATGCAAGCTATTATCGATGAAAGCATAAAAATAAATGCAATAAACGTAAATAAAAGTCCTAGTGTGGCCTATCCTACCAAAATAAACATAAAACAACTTGGAATCCACCGTTGGACCCTAGAAGCTTGTCTTGATGTTCCATCTTGGTCTTTGCAGCGGGAGTGAGCATCCGGTCTCCGTCTTTGGTCTTCACAAAATTACTAATTTAAATTACAAATATAACCCTATTTACATTCTAATTTAAATACAAAAGTAATTACATGGCAAAAACCCAAAACGGAGATTCAAGATCTCAAAATTACAAACAAGACTGTGTCCCATCATTACGGTGACACAATCTTCTAAGGCCACACTAAGTTACAACCGTTTGCAAAATTAAATACGTTATAGAAAGCATTCAATAGGCATTCAACAAGACGATAAATAAAATGAATCAACTAAAAATAAAATTCATAATGACATAATACTGTTATTATGATTAACAAATTTTACCAAACCACCTTTACGGGATTAAAATTATGTGATTATACCGTTTTAACCACTTTAATTTTAACAAGTTAATAATCCATTTTCTTAAACCGTTTTAAAATAATATGTATCATGCGAGAGTGAACCGTTTCACAAAAATAATATACTATTTCCGTATACAGCATATTACTTTTGGCCAAGGGAAAATAAAACAAGTTATTTTCGGAAAAATAAAACACGACTGTTACAGGGAAGTGGTCGACCGACCTCAACATGGGGTCGACCGACCTACTGTCAAAAAAAAAAAATTTCCTGTATCAGCAAAGAGGTCTACCGACCCATTAAACAGGTCGACCGACCTCCTGACGATTTTTTTTTTTTTTTTTTTGTAACAGCAGAATGGTCGACCGACCTATTAACCAGGTCGACCGACCACAAAACAAGAAACCGAGTTTCTGAAAACGCAAAAGAGAAACTGCCGAAAAAACAGAAACCCTACGCGGGTGTTGGTCGACCGACCACAATAATGGGTCGACCGACCCTGATGTGTCCTATTTTTATATGATTTTCACCCTTCTTTTAGCTCATCTTTACATGATAACTTGCACTTTATGAGGTGATTTTATGAGCTAATTCCGTGTTGTAGGCGTTTTGCATGTTTTGTTGCATTTTGTAGGAAACGGAGCAAGTTGCGACCTTTTTCTATCATTTTGGCATTCACCGAGTACCACGAGGCTACTTGGAGCGAGTTTTGGCCATGTAAGGGCATTTTGGGAAGATTCACTTATTCCCGAGGAAGAAGAAATGAAATTTGGTTGGTACTTGAGCCAAGAAAGTGAGAACTAGTAAAGAAAAGAAGAGATTGCAAGGTCCCCGGACTGCTGTTCGAACCCCAGAATCTCGGGGTTGATGCGAGATAGCCATAAGCCTAAAATTTTGCGCCCCTGTTCAAACCCCAGAATCTTGGGGTTTGATACCTGAGCAATTCGTGGGCTCAAATGCTGCGCCCCCTAGGATTGTTTGGTCCCCGGATTTTCGGGGATTGTGCAACTGAGCAACTCTTCACTTTCCTAGCTAGTTTTTGTATATAAACTCATCACTAGAGAGCATTTTATTTATGCTTTTTCATACATTTCCCTAAAACTACAAAAACCTAGTTTCCTTTATGTTCTTAGTTTATCAATCATCAACATTTATGCTTTAATTCCGGGTTTTATTTGAAGATTACTTTGCTCTTATTAATCAAGTTCTTGTTCTTATTTCCTTAAGTTGGTAATTTCTTTTCCTTGCTTTTATATTATCATTTTAATTCCAGTTTATATATTGTTATCATGTTTATGTTAATCAAATCAATCTTTGTTAGTTTATATATTATCATGAGTGAGTAGTCTTATAATCTAGGGTTTAGGAAAGCCATGTTAAATTAGTAATTGATAATTGTTGAATTGGGATTTTTTATTATCAATTTGTTGGTTCTATAACATGCTTGTTATGTATTGTTAACCTTTGATTCTTGATCACAATTATTGGTTATCTTGTTAATTCTTTTCCTAAGATCGAAAGTCGGGAATGGAATTTGCCAAAGCTTTCTCAGAATCCATTTCATACACAAATTTTAACCCTTTTGTTTCACGGAGGGTTTCCAAACGTGAGATAAACATGTCTCCATCCTTACTCTTAATGAAACACTTCAAATCCCGTTGGAAATTCTTGAATTGTGAAAGGGGAGCCCCCACATTTTCGAACCCTTCGACTTGCTCTTTGCATAGCTGGTATGTTAAGCTGGCCCCAACATTAACTCTTGAATTCTGGACAATCATTTGCTTATGAAATTCATTTATATTTCCTGCAAGTTTATCAAATTCCCTATTTTTTACAAAGGTCACTGGGTGATTGTGACCCTCATGAAATTGTTCAACGATGTACTTGTTATCATGGAACTTGAATTTGACCATTGCACGACAACCCCACTTTCTAATTTTGGTTGTTCTTGTAAATGTTTGCTTACTTGAACTTTAATTTCAGCCTCATCTCCTTCACTTCCCTTCACACCAGTTTTTGGTTTTGCACTTTTTCCAATATTTGAACCAGTTTCAGAACCAGTTTCACTTGCAACAGTTTCAAGAGGTCTTCCTTTCCTCTTATTATGGCCTTCACGATTACAAACCATGGCTTTAGTTCGAATATTACCATCACGAAACCTCTTCGTTGTAGATTTCCTAGCTTCAAACCCACAAGAAGTAGCATACACTTGATAGAACGTCATTGTCGACTCTAGATCTGAAAATAACTTCCCAATAGTAGGTGTAATATCTTTTGCAACTCTGACAATCCATTCCTCACTACCACCCGGTGTGTGATTCACCAAAGTAATAGGCGTACCAAACGGTACTGTAGGTGTGGATTGTGCTGTTAAAATTGTAGAAACCTCTCCGTTGGTGTTGACAATGGAATTAGTACCTATATAAATTCAAAACATATAAACTAAATCAGCCTTTTTCTATCAGGTTTCACAATGTAAGTTTCTAGTTTCACAGTTTAAGCATCTAGTTTCACAGTTTAAGCTTACAGTTTCACAGTATATTAGCAGTTTCACAGTTTAAGCATCTAGCTTCATAGTATAAGTTTCCAGTTTCACAGTTGAAGCTTCTAGTTTCACAGTTGAAGCTTCTAGTTTCACATTTTAAGCATCTAGTTTCACAATATTCATAAACTTTAATTAGGTCCTATATTCACAAAATAAACCCCAAACAAAATCAGACTTTAATGAGCATGGTTTCAGAGTATAAGCTTCTAGTTTCACAGTTTAAGCATATAGTTTCACAGTTTAAGGTTCCTATAATCACCACAGTCATAAACTTCAATTAGGTTCTAGATTCACAAAATAAGCACCTAGTTTCAGCCTTTTTATAATCACAATACAATAGTCCCCAAACTTCAATTAGGTCCTATATTCACAAAATAAGCTCCCAAATTCACGAAATAAGATCTTATATTCACAAAATTGAATAAAATCACACACTAAACCTTGTAAAAAAAAGCGAGGTCCCTATATTCACAAAATAAGGTCCTATATTCACTAAATACAAAAGCGAGCCAAATATTCAACAAAATCGAGCAGAAATTGAATCAGAAAACTATGAAATAAACGACAAAAAACGACATACCTGATTCAATAGTAATATTATCATCAATCGTGGTGATATCTAGATTCTCCATAGCTAGAGCTGCAAAATTCGAACAACGAAAACAACAACAACTGAAAATTCGAACAACAATTGAAAAATTGCATGAAATTCGAACAACAACTAAAAATTCGAAGAAAAAAATTACGAAATTACCTTAACAATCGCATGAATTGCTATTTATGTTGAATTTATGAACAATCGCACAAATCGATTTGCGTTGAATCTGAGGTTGTTGTATTGATTTAATTTACGAACAATGCATAAGTCGATTTGCATTGATTTTGAGTTTTCTATATTTTAGAGAGAGATTGTTTTTATTGTTTTATATGTTTTTGTTATTTTAGAGAGATAAACTGTTTGGCCCAAATGAACAGATTTTGGTAAGACCCCAAATTTTCAGCCCAAACATTGAATAATGGAGTGTTAAGTCGGCCCAACAGCATGAGGGTAAGTGAATTCAGCCCAAATAACTTGAGGATTCGTGACGTTCGGCGGCCTCACCGTAATAGGCAGCCTCACGTGATCCGGCATATATATATATCTATATAGGGTTGGGATCCGGTGAGAACCACCTTACGATGAAAACCGGTGAGAACTCTTTCTTACGAAGTTTTTTTTTAAAATTAATGACATAATTGGATTCGGCATGGAATTTTATGGCCAGGGAACATATTTCTTGGTCTAGAAAATAAATACTAGTGCCGGAAAAAGGATAGATACGAAAAATTAGATAGTAGGTGCATGCAAATAAATAGAACGTATCTCACCTTGATTTCCGTCACTAGTATTTATTTTCTAGACCAAGAAATATGTTCTCTAGCTATAAAATGTCATGCCGAATCCAATTATGTCATTAATTTTTTTAAAAAAAGTCCGTAAGGTAGAGTTCTCACAAGGTTCTCATTGTAAGGTGGTTCTCATCGGATCCCAAGTCTATATATATATATATAAAATCAAGATCAAATAAGTCCACCCCTAGTGTTGAGTCCTTGAGTCCTAATATGAGCCCTTAGATCTAATTTATTGGATGGCTGAGATTAAAACAAAAAAACACCCACCCAACATTCAATTAATGACTTGTCTCCCCTAATTTCAATTTTCAATGTCGTATTAGGTTTCCAATTACTGTGAAACAAATCATTCTCATTCCCATTCATCCCTCATTCATTCACCTACCTCTCTCACTATCAATTTTCTCTGTAACTCTCTATTTATTTAAAATCAAAAACGATTAAAAGCCCCAAGAAGAAATTCCACAATTGAGACCCGTAACTTACTCGGTGAGAAAAAGGTATCACAATTTCAATTTCATACTCCTTGCTCATTCATACATTTTTGTTCATTTGTTTACACTAGTTGTTATTCCGCACACGATGCGCGCGGAATTCCAAGGGACGTAATTTATCAGTATGTAAATATTCATATTTTCAACATAGTTTTTTAATTTTTGTTCGTATCATATTATATAATGAATAACTAACATACGAAGTTTTTGATTATAATCATATAGTATATCTATAACGTGTAAGCTACGTAAACATTGAGTCATGGGAAACGTGTTCATGATTTTATACATACGCATCAAACTTTCTATCCCGATAGTTACTATTAACACCGGAAAAAATGATTATGAATATTAAAGGAACAGTTTTCATGAGGAATTCCGAAGTTAAGCATAATTACAGAGTATAAATTTAATACGAATGCAACACATCCGAATGTACTAAATCGTAACACAGACTAATACAGGAGAATATGTAATATATTTATACCCATAGGTACTCGATCTTATTGATGAAAAGCTTCAACTTAAAGTTACTGGAATACAATAGTTCAGCTAAAGATTAAACAGTGTTACATCAAACTTATTGCGACGGGCTTATCAGTCTGAGTCATAGTACCCCTCGCTATCTGACAATATCTTAAAAGGGCCTTCTTCATAGACACTTAAATCGTCCATGTCCCTATTTCCCTCTATCCAAACGTGGTAGATGTATCTTGCTTCTTTTGTTGGTAGATCAAGACAACTACATTGGATAGAAAACACGCGACTCCACCTTGTCCTGATGATTACCCCGCCACTCCGTTCGCTCTTCACTTGACTTCTATAATCAACCGCCATTTTAGATGTATCTTTGCCAACTGCAAACAAAGAAGCCCATTTTTTGCATACTTCAGCCATACTACGTCTATCCTGATGATTGAGTCTGCTGAAAATGCTGGTCATCAACTCATCAGAACTGAGCAACAGATGGTGTATTTTACTGCTTTCCTTCGTCTCTTTCAGTACGTACTGTGTCTTAAACATTGATTTTGATCTGAATTGTTCCTTTTTCCATTGTATGTAATCATGCTCAAACTCATGCCTGTCTTTTTTGTTGAAGTAGACAACACCAGCACAGGGAGTCATATTTGTCTAGCTGCAGAAATTAGATATTGAAGCTATACAAGATCAGAAACAACATGTCCAGTAAAGAAAGAAATTAAGCCAAGAGCAAACAACATTATCCCACATATTAGTGACCATGAATGTGGTTGAGATCTCCAATAATCAAATCAGAAGTATATGCAATATCACGACAATACCGAGAAAGATAGATTTTGTACTGGGTATTGTTGTATTTGTTGACCGTATATGTCAGAAATCTAGGCCAGCTGGTTATACTTGTGAGCTCTTTGAAGTTTTCGTTATTGATTCAAGGTATGCCTTTTTAAGACAGAACAAGCATCTAATCTAGCAGGTAAATTATCTGTTTGTTTGCTATGGTTGGCCTGTATGCTGAGTGAATTGTGAGTTGTATATGCAGTTCTGAGCAAGTTGATTATGGTTTGGATAAATCATGAGATTATGAAGGGTGTTGTATTTGGTTTATTTACTGGTTATTGATTATTATTGATTGTGTCTCTCTGCAAGATACATTTATCTACCACTATCACCACCTTAAGCACTACCTACCAGCTCCCTCAACACAACGCACCACACATGTCTCCTGATGCAAAAAAACCAACCTCGACACCTTCCTAAACACCTGAAAACCACAATGTAAACACGCTGGTACACACCACCCAATCAGCCCCTGTTTTCCTTTTATTTTAACATGACATCCGCAACCCTTTTATGGTGATGCTCCAGCTACCACGCACCTCCATACAACCACCCACATAAATTACCCATACCCTACTACTACAACACATAACTTGTACCCAACACAGAGCCAAAGCAGTAGTCGAATTAAGTAATTTTATCCACGTTTTAGATTACCGTACTTAAACAACGATGAAATGATCCGTTATTTCTTTTGTAAACCTGATACTCCGTATCTAATTGACTATTGGATAACAAGAAGATGGACCAGATAATCTAACCATAAGTACCTACTTAAAAAGCATTGATCCAGTACTCTATTTCAGAGGTTATTGGCAACATTGGAGCCTATGATATTTACAGTCAGAAGTTTGGATCCAGTACCAAACCACGTTCAACCTCAGGCCATACGCATACCTACATTGTCCCTCATTCTTAACCCAGATTCCTCATTCATAACCCAGACATACGTATTAAATTTTCCATTTTTTGGCAAAATTGAATGTGTCTTTCAACGATTAACAACATTGTAATGCAAGAGCTAATCAAGACCACAACACCTAACCATTTAGGTTCACGAATAACACAATCAATTACCACTAAAATCAATCAAACTATCAACCTAATTAAAATTTCTCAACAAAACCATTCTAACAAATAATTTTTATTATAAATCTTGTTCCTGAACATATAATCGTATCAATATAACAACTGTAAATTAATGTACAATTCATTAATACACTATTTAGGTTTGAGTACATTAAAATATATAAAACATACTTTAAGGGCGGCAGATAGACGTATGAGTGTTGATACGGTGTTTTCGTGGTGAACGTGTTTTCGTGTGATGGTGCACGGTGGTGAAGGAGGTTGTAGGCAAGTGGTGGTGATTTTTTACAGGGAGAATTGAGAAGAGAGCAAAGTTTCGAAAAGAAGAGAGACAAAAAGGGTACAAGTCTCTTTATTGTATAAAACGTATATTTGTTATATTAATCTGAAATACAAAATACATCAAACAATTAACAATATATTAAATTTTATTAAAGCAGTATTTTAGTTGAATCGGGATCTATGCCATAAACCAAGTTAGGAAATTTTATTGGCATGCGTAATCACAGTTTTATGGTATGTAGTTATGTACATCATCTGATTCTTCTATCTTTTATTTGGTTGTCAGATCAATACATATGCACCTGATCTCGCAAGAAGCATCAATTATTTACGAATAATACGTAATATTCAAAACTTACAACTTATTTTAACTACATTTAGAAAATGGATACTAATTTCTACTACAAATCACGTTACTGAACATTAAATCGTATCAGTATAACAAATGTAAATTAATATACAATTCATTTGATCAATTCATATACTATTTAGGATTGAGTACATAAAAATATAAAAACATACTTTAAGGGTGGCAGATGGAGGGAGGAGGGTTGCTGCGGTGTTTTGGTGGTGAACGTGGTTCGGTGTGATGGTGCACGGTGGTGAGAGCTTATCTATCTCACATCCGTTCGACCTCGTGACCTCCGCTCTCGAGCTTCATCTAGGCGGGATATTTTGTTACAAAGAGAATTGAGAAGAGAGAAAAATCTGGAAAAGAAGAGAGATAAAGAGGGTTTGAGTCTCAAGGCAACATGTTCGTTGGTGAAGTCGTTAGAATGCTGACATGGTAAAGGAGGGAAACGAGGATATGTAGAAGGAAAATGAAAATAATTAGAAAAATAATAAGGAGGAAGTATATACAGAAATTTAGGAAGATAAAGAATATTTCACACCGTAACCAACACGTGGATAACTAATACTTGTTAGACTTATGATCAAACCTATTATATTTTATACGAGGAATAAACTTGTTAAAAATAAGATTGGAATATTTCCCCATCCTTCTTTTGATACACTTATCTTAATATTGTGAGATATCAATTTAATTTAAAATCTCATGATTAATACACTATATCTTTAGCTTATACATCGCTCAGAAGTAAATATTTAATCTAACTTGTATATTTATTGCAAATACGAAGCTAGATATATTTACTATGTAGAACGTCCGTTGGCAAATGTGTAAATAATAGGTCTCTCCATTTATCCTACTTTTTGACTTATTTATTCTCATAGGTGATATGTGACCCGTCACAAGCTTGTGACGGATATCGACTACAAGAAATGTGAAGTGCAAAAGCAAACATGCAGAGTGGCTATTTGTTTAAAAGGTGGTATTTTAATGAACGTTACCTTTTCAACTTGATTAGCCCATTTGATCGTTGTGTACTAAAGGATTAGCGTGGTCATACACACACAGATATATTATATAAACCCTTAGATCTAATTTTATATATATATATATATATATATATATATATATATATATATATATATATATATATATATATATCTGTGTCCTTGAGTCCTAATATAAACCCTTAGATCTAATTTATTGGACGGCTGAGATTAAAACAAAAAAAACACTCATTAGACATCCAATTAATGATTTGTCTCCTACGATTTCATTTCCCACTAATAACATTATTTACTCGCCCATTTCTCTCTCATCCTACATATTTTCATTTAATCACCCTCTCTAAAAACCAAATAAATTCTAAACCTAATAAAAAACCCTAAAACTGACTCCTATCCCATCCTCCTTCTGCCGTCGTGCTCACCACCGCATCCTCCTTCTGCCGCGCCCTTCTCCTCTTTTTTATTTCCAGATCTCAAGTTTTATCATGTTACTTTCATCTATTTTTATAAAACAGATTTGATTTTTATAAAATTGAATTTGAACTCACTGTGCCACAAACAACAGATTATAGTGACGGCAATGTTGCAGAGTCAGACCTTATAGTTCAATGGGGGAAAGGGCACTGACACGAGTAAAGATGGAGCAGCGCGGCAATGAAGAAGCAACACGTTCGAAAGACATAGAGAGGAAACCTTAATGGTGCAATGGGGGAAAGGGCACTAACACGGTTAAAAACTAATTAATTGCTACGGCTTCTTCCGACCTTTCTTACGCACTTTTTGCCTTAATTCAACTTTATCGTATATAATGCCCCTTGTCCTCTCTTTTAGAAAAGATCTCTGGCGAAAGGGTCGGGAAGAAGGGTCTTTCTCAATCGATCTAACTTTTGTTAACGGTACCTGTCTTGTTGGGGCTGGTGTCCTTGACAATTAAGTACAATGACTTATTAAATCTCTTTAAGGATCACAAGGGCATACTTCAGTATTATTACCAGTTGATCCACGTTTATCAATAACGGTTGGCTTGCTAGATAAGTTTGACGTTATTGTCATACGGATGGCGGTGATCACCTGGTCCCTATACGTCACACCTATAGGACACGTTTGAGAGATGTGAAGGTATGAAAATACAGTCACATTTATGCCGAATATGACTAAACAGTTAGTCAGAGGTATTGACTATTAAATTAGTCAATAAGATGTTGAGATTATTATTTAATACGGATTAAATAATTTTAGCTAATACGGATTACATGATTAATTCGTAAATTAAATATAAACGGTTATATTTAATTAAATATTGTATTCGCGTATTAATATAAACAGTTATATTAATTTGGGTAATTATACAATATCGTAATTTTATCAGACCATTATTAATACATCGACTGCATTAATATCTGATAACACGTGTACGATTTATAAATAAAACCCGCGAATAATATTTAGCTAATCGGGTCGAATCACGCAAAGGTATAAGGTAAGAGTGGGAAAAGCCCACTCTCACCACAACCCAATTCGGCCGACCCATAAAGTGCTACATAAGGAGAGTCCTTCTCCTTATGTCAGTAACTGTTGAATCACAATTCTCACAATTAGGGTTTTGAGAGCATTCTTCTCCCAAAACTCAGATCTCACATCTAAAACCTCAAAGGCTCTCCCCATATTGCAAGGCAATTGGAGAGTTATTTTCTAGCACACGCGGCATCATCTCAAACAAAGTCTTGGGTGCAAGTTATAGGAGGGAATTTGCTTTAATTCCTGTTCTTAGGCCTATTCAAGCAAGGACCCAAGGTTGTATTCTTTTTCATGTTTTTATTTATCTTATGACAATAATAACAACTGTAATTTTCATTATAATCCTGCAAGTTTAGGGCGAATACATGCATTATTCCCCACATGTCTTATTTGTGACGATTAACTTCATTCCTCTTTGTTTTTTTTTCAGATCTGAAAGTTTGTTTGTGTCGGTTTTTGGATTTATTTTACAGATCTGAAAAGTTTGTAACGGTTGTTTTTATTTACGTTATTTTAATAATTTTTAATGTTTAGATGACATTATTTCGTAAATTTGATTTTTTTTATATAAATTTTATTTTTAAGTTTGAAAAATCAATAGTTTTATCCTCATAAAACAGTGAAGTTTCACTATTTTGGATCTGAGATTATATTTTTGATGGTAAAAATCCATTGTTATTTGAGTGAAATTTTTAATGTTTAGTTTTATTATTTCGTAAATTTAATTTTTTTGTATATTTTTTATTTTCAGGCTTGAAAAATCATTGTAGTTACACTATTCGAACCACAGAGTTACACTATAAGACCATGGAGTTATACTATTTGAACCATGGAGTTACACTATACGAACCATGGAGTTACCATAGAGTTTCACTAATAATACCATAGAGTTGTACCAAAAGAACCATGGAGTTACATCAAAAGACCAATGGAGTTGTAAAAAATCACTAAAATAACCATAGAGTTACACTAAAATAACAATAGAGTTACACTAAAACAACCATAGAGTTATATCAATAGAACAATAGAGTTACATCAATAGAACAATGGACTTTCAACAATAGAACAATGGACTTTTAACAATAGAACAATGAAGTTACACGCCTAAAACAATGGAGTTACTCGCCTAAAACATTGGAGTTACACGCCTAAAACAATAGAGTTACACGCCTTAAACAATAGAGTTACAGACCTAAAATAATAGATTTACCCGCCTAAAATAATAGAGTTACACGCCTAAAATAATGGAGTTACACGCCTAAAACAATAGAGTTACACGCATAAAACAATAGAGTTACCCTCATAAATTTTTATATAAAAAACCGCATTAAAAAATTCAAAGTTATATTACTACAATATTAGAGTTACACACCTAAAACAATAGAGTTACACACCTAAAACAATAGAGTTACACGTCTCAAACAATAGAGTTACATGACTAAAATAATAGAGTTACACGCCTAAAATAATAAAGTTACAGGCGTAAAATAATAAAGTTACACGCCTAAAATAATAGAGTTACACGCCTAAAATAATAAAGTTACACTCATTAGTTTTTAAAACTCAAAAATAAATAATTAAAAGTTAATGTTATGGGAGAGAAAATTAATTAGCCAAATGGAAAATTGAAATAGAGACAAAGTATTAAATGCATGTTGGGTGAGTGTTTTTTTGTTTTAATCTCAGCCATCCAATCTCCAATATCTAATGGCTAATACTAGGACTCAAGGACTCAACCAAAGAAGTGGACTCATTTGAACTTTACTATATTGTCGACCTATAATGTTGGACAATCGACTCAAAATATAGGTCGACAATCGACTCAACTAGACTGGTCGACAATCAACCCGGCTAGACCACTATGAGCAGGCCGGCAATCGGCTCGTCTATACATCTACAAAAGTCCACAATCTCAGACCATACACCCCCCTGGTAGGACGACGACAATCGACTTTCCTAGTCTAAACCTGGCAAGACTCTCAGGGCGTAGACAATCCACGTCCCGATTCGACAAGTGCCCAAGACACTCCCAAGACTCGAACCACAATAGAACGAGGTATGCCCTAAGGCGGGCAGACAATCTAAGACCTGACCATGAGGACCAAGCCACTACGGTCAACCAGCTACACAATGCAGTCAGGTGAGAACTCGAGTAATATAGCAGCGCACATCAGGTTCACACACATCACACAATGGCATCCCAAAGATGTACAATAACTCAAACTCGATAGAACCACCCTTATAATCAGAACCATGAGAACCCTCACTAAATCTCCATCATATCTCGCTTCGAAAGTTTCGATGGATTATTTACCATTAGTTTAACTTACTCAAATACACACATTAGTATCATTAAACAATTTTTTTTGATTAATATTAACAAAATATATACTTATTGTACCAAAATACAATTAGGTATACTAAAATGGCTATAAATGCACCAAAACGACCACTACGTGCATGTAATTTTTTACATGCATGAAAATGATTACTAGGTGCATGAAACAATAGGCTTTACGTGCATTAAAACGAGTTCTAGGTGCATGAAAAATGATAGATACGTAAAAATCGCTAGTAGGTGCATGAAAATTAAAAAAACGTATCTCACCTTGATTTCCGTCACTAGTATATATTTTCTAGACCAAGAAATATGTTCTCTAGCCATAAAATTCTATGCCGAATCCAAATATGTCATCAATTGTTTTTTAAAAAGTCCGTTAGGTAGAGTTCTCATGGTTCTCATTATATTGGTGGTTCTCATAGGATCTCAATTCTCTCTCTCTCTCTCTCTCTCTCTCTCTCTCTCTCTCCCAAAATCCCTAATTTAAGAACCCTAAAAAACAAATCCCCAAACTAATTTCTCCTGCTCTCTCCTCTAATTTGATATCAACTGAAGATGAAGAATATATACTACTGCCAGAATAGAACATCGGAAAGAAAAATGGCTTTTTCCGATCTATGATTAATCGCTAACTTATTTTCTTTTTTCATTGCCTAGCTAAGAATCATGGTCGGTTTTACCATCTTTCGAACTCAAGCTGGCTCTCCATAATCTTTTTGGAAGACGCGACTACTATTCAGAAAACTCAAAATTCGCTTTCCCTTGGCGATTAGTATTAGTTATGAGATTAGCTGACACACCAGATTCCTTTAAATCTAGTTTGGTGGCAATTCAAAAGAATTGGAGATTATATGTTTGTTTAGGTTTCTTTGGTGTGCCTGTGACTCTTTTCTTCTTGTAATCATCGAGCTGTTTGATGTTTAGGAAGCATTCGATGCGACTTTGTTGGGTTTAAATATCTTAAAAACTAATATATAGTCATACTAAATAAATTAGATAATTAACATTTTAATTATTATATTTTAGATCTTATGCATGCTAGTATAAAATGCGGAAATAGGATTCGAATTACTTACAATCCGACGAAATCAACACAAGGATGATCCTCCTTAGTATTCAAAGAGAACACCTCCTCCAAGATGCACCCAAGACACCCCTTAATAAACCGAAATCTTGAGGAAGCTAGGACAATAATCGGTTTCCTTAAACTATGTTCTAATCACTAATTAGAACTACTAAACTAATAATACAATTATTATGAGTTTGGGTAATATTATCTTGTAATATTATTAGAGGTTTTAACAACAACTTCTCACTAGAAATTTCTTTGCCTTAGAATAAGAATGAATGAACTTGTGAAAAATCACAAGTTTTATTGTGGGTGGCCTTGGGTTTGGGACGGTCGTGCATGTGGGGGGGGGGGGGGGGGGGGGTATAGGTAATAGTCTCAAAGCACCCTTTAATGATTGTGTCTTTAGAGCAATAAACACACATAAATCATTCCCTTTTGCACACCCCAAAACCGGTACATACATACATAAAATGGACCTTATTTTATAATTTTGTCAATTGTATAATTGTATATTATGTGACATACAATGTGTCACAAAGTAATAAAATACAATTGTTTTAATTTAAAACATATATATTTATCAAATAAATATTATATTTAAATTAAACAAATCACATTTATCAATTTGACAAGTAATTCCTAATTACTAATATAAAATGGTCATTCACTATAATCGTCAATACAATCTACAACTTTTGTAATAACTTTAACCCGATTCATTCTAATTACGATATTATAAAATATCGTTCAATGTTCAATAATTGACACGTTTCAATTATAAACATAAATCTTGCAATAAGATTTAACCTCTGATTTCTCGATATACGAGTTTAAGGAAAATGATCAACTCGTATCAATATACATTTGATCATGTTACCAATTAAGGGAATTGTCCTATAGGTGTGACCTAAAGGGATCAACTGACCACCACCGTCATACGACAGTAATGTCAAACTCTAGCTAGCCAATCATTACCGATTAATGTTGGTTAGTTGACTAATATAATTTCGAATCATCCCTTGCGCATTCTCGTCATGAGATTTAATAATGTGATCGCACTATTGTTGAGGATACACTTCCCAACAATCTCCCACTTGTCCTCGACAAGTGTGCGTCACCAATTCTCTTGTCCTATTACAATCTCTCACTCAATGCAAGGTATCTCTCTGAGGTCGTACTTGCATTTGATACACCAAACCAGGGGGTAAGGTGATATTTCTGAAGTCTTAAAGAACCGATAAATAAACCCTAAACTTCGAGACTCAAGCAAAGCACAGAAATCTCTTAGAACAGTGAATCTCAAGAATAATTTAATCACCCAAGCAATGCACAAGGGATTAAACCACTCTTAAGCCAAACAACTAAGCGAAGCACAAGTTATTTGTGTTAACTAAGCAAAGCACAAGTTAACTGAAAATAAGAGAGAAACTCTTAAGGTTTTCTGATTTCATTCAAGTCTGTCTTTTACATTGCATAGTTTCTGTTTTTATATAGACTTACAAAATAATCTGGACCCTTGAAGTTTGCTTGGATCTAGTGGTTTAAAATGGCCTAAACAAATAAACAAAAGATATGCAGAAAGTCTCCTAATGTGGACGTTAGAGGACTGTTCCAAAACTGCAAAGATGCTCTGCCAAAAAGCAAATAAAGCCTGCTTGTCTGTTTCCTGAAATGTAAAGGCAATCCTTATGTTTTCATACCCTTTGCTTGGCTCCTTTGTTGCTTATTTTAACATCTGGACAATGACAAAAGAGCATCCCAGTGTCCCCTTTTGAGTGAAAGACCAACTATGAAAAATAGAGACAATTTCCTTTGGTGAACCATAACTGTATAAACTCTCTTGCACGGATTCCTTAAGGACTCTGACCCATTCCCTTGACTATTCATTAGTGAGTCCCCCTTGTCTCCTGCATCAATGGATAGGATCACATTTTACTTGGACGAGCCATTTTGGACTTGTGATTTTTAGAACAACCTCAGGGCAGATTCAGACATTCGGCATTCTCCTGGCATCAACTTCAAAAATTCGTATCTCTCAGCTCAAAATGAATTTAGGGACGTATGATAGCTCTTTGGAAAGATAAATGAGTTAACTTTACTCTCCAAAAATAATCAACCCAAAAGAACAAGCCAAACTTCAGATATTGAGCTTTGAGTACTGACATGTCAAAACAGGAACAGTATTGCATTCAAAATCGTGACAGTCTTTGAGAGACTGCTGTGCAAAATCTATCTGGAATTTTTGCTTGATTCCAACTCGATAGGTTAATAGACATTCTCAATATTCTAGGAAGCTAAAGAACTCAAAAAATGGCCATGCCAATCGTCAGATATACGCATCTGAAAACAGACCAAAAATCTGATAGGTTATTTTCAGTTTCAGCACTTAGCATGAAATCGTGACAGCCTTTGAAGCTTAATTGTGAGAGTTGTGCTCATTATATTCATCTGATTCCAAGCCTATAGGATACTAGACATTCCCAAGAGTTCATACCTATAAACATCTCGAATTTTAAGCAAGTGAAACCCCAGATATTCCCATCTGAACTACAGCTCATTTCCGGATTGTTTTTGATATTGCAGGAGCAATAATAATCGTTCAATGCCTTTGTTGTTGCAACTCATATTGACTTGAATTTCCTTGGGCATTGGAAAAATAAATAACCCCTATGCTCCCGCATCATCCACCCTAGGCTGAAGAAAATTTGCCTCAATTTTTGAATGTAAGAAAAAATTTACTACACCCCTTGCTTTTCAAAAGAGCAGTTCTAGTCATGAGCTGGCATCACCCTTTTACCTCCTGGATCAAATACCATGATAGATTGCCTTGGACTCATAGGAGTAGCACTCTGGAGTACAGCAAAAAAAATGGAGAATTGGACATTTAAGCCATAAGCATGTGCACCCTCGTTGTCTCTATTTGTGCCCATTCCTGTTTTCTTTCCAAATGAGTCTATGTACCTTTCATCAAAAGGCCAAGGAATTTTTACTCCAAGCTTGACAACAATGATAGCACATATAATGACCATCAACATGTAAGCGCCCAAGCTTAACCCATGATTAGAATTAATATCCCCAATTGAGCACAACAATGCCATTAAGGGGCTGTTGTTGTTTTTGTGTATTAATTTCAACACAAACATTACCAAAAGTGCCAAGACTACTCTAAAATCATGTAGAGAACTTACACCTGATATCTTAAGCCCCTTCAACAAATGCTCACAGTGCATTTGAACAAGATTCCCCTTGAAACACAAGAATTTCAGAACTGGAGAGAATAATTTAAGTTGATATATTTCATCATTTCTCATTCTTAACATGTCTGGATTTGCACCCAAATGATCAAGACTGACTTGCAGCCTCACCAACATATAAAAATGGAAGTGTGGGGTTGAAAGAGCACAAGTTATGCCTCCCAACATGTTGGTTTTGAAGTAAGGATAAGGTCTGGTGCAGGGGGTCAGATTTGGCATAATTGAGTACGGAACAACCCAAAACTCTTCTCTTACTTCACCCTTGAATGGATCCCAACAGGTTTCACCATTGAACACCATCATAGGCTGTCCTAACTCCAAAATTCGAAGGCCTGGCAGCCCTTTGTCCACAACCAGTTCTAAAGAACCCAAATCAGTAACTTTGTCATCGCTTGCCTTATGGAGGCCATTGTTGGTGTAGGCTAGTTTTTCGAAATCTCAAATGTAGGATTGGGTATGGTTCCGATATCATGACATAGATTTTTAAGAACAGGGTTACAAGAGCTATTCACTTTGGTACAAGCATCCATGGCTTTTGGCTTAATGCATTTAGAGTCATGATGAACAGGATTCAAGCATGGTTCAATAACCCCTTGATCTAAACCCCTTTCTTTCCCAACTGTTTTGACGACCTCTAAACTGTCCCCTCTAGCTAAGACCTCGTGATTTCTAGGCCTTGCTAAGCTCTCCTCCACACACACAGCCAACTCAAGCATTTCTCCATATGAGTGTATCATTCCTAAATTAATTCTCCTAACAATTCCAGTTTTCAATCCAAGATAAAATCTGATTCTACTTTGGAGAGAACTAACTTCATGGTCACACACAAAATGTAATTCCTCAAATAATTTAGCATACTCAAGAACACTCAAGGAATTTTGCTTAAGGGTTGTAAGTTCAGCCCACAATTCATCCATGGTAGAACAAGGTAAAAACTTTAGTCTCATTTTCTTCTCAAGTTTAAACCAAGAACTTATCCTACTCTTCCCTTCCATTCTCCTTGAAAAATTAAGAGTATTATACCACGTCAACACACCACTCTTTAAACAGGACACTACCAATTCAAGCTTCATTTTCTCAGAAAAACATTTGTTCTGAAAATAGATTTCAACAGCATATAACCAAGACACAAATGCTCTACGGCTTTCACCATTAAAAAAAGGAAGTAATGGTGTTGTACCTTTCCCTATAAAGGCAGGAGATGACTCGGAACATTCATGGAGCAGGTGGTGTTCCTCTTGGTACAATTCTGGTGGTTTTGGCTGCCTTAGAACTCCATAACTTCTGGTTTCTTTCTTTGTCTGTACAGCATCTTCATGTCCTTTTCTTGAGGTTTGTAAACTCTTCTTAAGTGCTGCCATGGACTTGGTAAGGGTGCCAAGTTCATGAGCCTTTATCTTAGAAGCATGAATATAAGGAATAACACCATTGGCAACTGGTTTATCCATGTAAAAATCAGAATGACAATAACTTTCACAAAACAGATTCCTTAAGAAGCAAACCAAGACTTTGCTAACCTCTCTTCACTCATTGGTTGGTTTTTGTAGTTTTGAATGTAGTTAGGTAAATGAACTCACTTGTTTTCTCTCAGGACTAACACCAGATGGAATTGTGTTATACTCTAGCTCTGATTACCAATTTGATACACCAAACCAGGGGGTAAGGTGATATTTCTGAAGTCTTAAAGAACCGATAAATAAACCCTGAACTTCGAGACTCAAGCAAAGCACAGAAATCTCTTAGAACAGTGAATCTCAAGAATAATTTAATCACCCAAGCAATGCACAAGGGATTAAACCACTCTTAAGCCAAACAACTAAGCGAAGCACAAGTTATTTGTGTTAACTAAGCAAAGCACAAGTTAACTGAAAATAAGAGAGAAACTCTTAAGGTTTTCTGATTTCATTCAAGTCTGTCTTTTACATTGCATAGTTTCTGTTTTTATATAGACTTACAAAATAATCTGGACCCTTGAAGTTTGCTTGGATCTAGTGGTTTAAAATGGCCTAAACAAATAAACAAAAGATATGCAGAAAGTCTCCTAATGTGGACGTTAGAGGACTGTTCCAAAACTGCAAAGATGCTCTGCCAAAAAGCAAATAAAGCCTGCTTGTCTGTTTCCTGAAATGTAAAGGCAATCCTTATGTTTTCATACCCTTTGCTTGGCTCCTTTGTTGCTTATTTTAACATCTGGACAATGACAAAAGAGCATCCCAGTGTCCCCTTTTGAGTGAAAGACCAGCTATGCAAAATAGAGACAATTTCCTTTGGTGAACCATAACTGTATAAACTCTCTTGCACGGATTCCTTAAGGACTCTGACCCATTCCCTTGACTATTCATTAGTGAGTCCCCCTTGGCTCCTGCATCAATGGATAGGATCACATTTTACTTGGACGAGCCATTTTGGACTTGTGATTTTTAGAACAACCTCAGGGCAGATTCAGACATTCGGCATTCTCCTGGCATCAACTTCAAAAATTCGTATCTCTCAGCTCAAAATGAATTTAGGGACGTATGATAGCTCTTTGGAAAGATAAATGAGTTAACTTTACTCTCCAAAAATAATCAACCCAAAAGAACAAGCCAAACTTCAGATATTGAGCTTTGAGTACTGACATGTCAAAACAGGAACAGTATTGCATTCAAAATCGTGACAGTCTTTGAGAGACTGCTGTGCAAAATCTATCTGGAATTTTTGCTTGATTCCAACTCGATAGGTTAATAGACATTCTCAAGATTCTAGGAAGCTAAAGAACTCAAAAAATGGCCATGCCAATCGTCAGATATACGCATCTGAAAACAGACCAAAAATCTGATAGGTTATTTTCAGTTTCAGCACTTAGCATGAAATCGTGACAGCCTTTGAAGCTTAATTGTGAGAGTTGTGCTCATTATATTCATCTGATTCCAAGCCTATAGGATACTAGACATTCCCAAGAGTTCATACCTATAAACATCTCGAATTTTAAGCAAGTGAAACCCCAGATATTCCCATCTGAACTACAGCTCATTTCCGGATTGTTTTTGATATTGCAGGAGCAATAATAATCGTTCAATGCCTTTGTTGTTGCAACTCATATTGACTTGAATTTCCTTGGGCATTGGAAAAATAAATAACCCCTATGCTCCCGCATCATCCACCCTAGGCTGAAGAAAATTTGCCTCAAATTTTGAATGTAAGAAAAAATTTACTACACCCCTTGCTTTTCAAAAGAGCAGTTCTAGTCATGAGCTGGCATCACCCTTTTACCTCCTGGATCAAATACCATGATAGATTGCCTTGGACTCATAGGAGTAGCACTCTGGAGTACAGCAAAAAAAATGGAGAATTGGACATTTAAGCCATAAGCATGTGCACCCTCGTTGTCTCTATTTGTGCCCATTCCTGTTTTCTTTCCAAATGAGTCTATGTACCTTTCATCAAAAGGCCAAGGAATTTTTACTCCAAGCTTGACAACAATGATAGCACATATAATGACCATCAACATGTAAGCGCCCAAGCTTAACCCATGATTAGAATTAATATCCCCAATTGAGCACAACAATGCCATTAAGGGGCTGTTGTTGTTTTTGTGTATTAATTTCAACACAAACATTACCAAAAGTGCCAAGACTACTCTAAAATCATGTAGAGAACTTACACCTGATATCTTAAGCCCCTTCAACAAATGCTCACAGTGCATTTGAACAAGATTCCCCTTGAAACACAAGAATTTCAGAACTGGAGAGAATAATTTAAGTTGATATATTTCATCATTTCTCATTCTTAACATGTCTGGATTTGCACCCAAATGATCAAGACTGACTTGCAGCCTCACCAACATATAAAAATGGAAGTGTGGGGTTGAAAGAGCACAAGTTATGCCTCCCAACATGTTGGTTTTGAAGTAAGGATAAGGTCTGGTGCAGGGGGTCAGATTTGGCATAATTGAGTACGGAACAACCCAAAACTCTTCTCTTACTTCACCCTTGAATGGATCCCAACAGGTTTCACCATTGAACACCATCATAGGCTGTCCTAACTCCAAAATTCGAAGGCCTGGCAGCCCTTTGTCCACAACCAGTTCTAAAGAACCCAAATCAGTAACTTTGTCATCGCTTGCCTTATGGAGGCCATTGTTGGTGTAGGCTAGTTTTTCGAAATCTCAAATGTAGGATTGGGTATGGTTCCGATATCATGACATAGATTTTTAAGAACAGGGTTACAAGAGCTATTCACTTTGGTACAAGCATCCATGGCTTTTGGCTTAATGCATTTAGAGTCATGATGAACAGGATTCAAGCATGGTTCAATAACCCCTTGATCTAAACCCCTTTCTTTCCCAACTGTTTTGACGACCTCTAAACTGTCCCCTCTAGCTAAGACCTCGTGATTTCTAGGCCTTGCTAAGCTCTCCTCCACACACACAGCCAACTCAAGCATTTCTCCATATGAGTGTATCATTCCTAAATTAATTCTCCTAACAATTCCAGTTTTCAATCCAAGATAAAATCTGATTCTACTTTGGAGAGAACTAACTTCATGGTCACACACAAAATGTAATTCCTCAAATAATTTAGCATACTCAAGAACACTCAAGGAATTTTGCTTAAGGGTTGTAAGTTCAGCCCACAATTCATCCATGGTAGAACAAGGTAAAAACTTTAGTCTCATTTTCTTCTCAAGTTTAAACCAAGAACTTATCCTACTCTTCCCTTCCATTCTCCTTGAAAAATTAAGAGTATTATACCACGTCAACACACCACTCTTTAAACAGGACACTACCAATTCAAGCTTCATTTTCTCAGAAAAACATTTGTTCTGAAAATAGATTTCAACAGCATATAACCAAGACACAAATGCTCTACGGCTTTCACCATTAAAAAAAGGAAGTAATGGTGTTGTACCTTTCCCTATAAAGGCAGGAGATGACTCGGAACATTCATGGAGCAGGTGGTGTTCCTCTTGGTACAATTCTGGTGGTTTTGGCTGCCTTAGAACTCCATAACTTCTGGTTTCTTTCTTTGTCTGTACAGCATCTTCATGTCCTTTTCTTGAGGTTTGTAAACTCTTCTTAAGTGCTGCCATGGACTTGGTAAGGGTGCCAAGTTCATGAGCCTTTATCTTAGAAGCATGAATATAAGGAATAACACCATTGGCAACTGGTTTATCCATGTAAAAATCAGAATGACAATAACTTTCACAAAACAGATTCCTTAAGAAGCAAACCAAGACTTTGCTAACCTCTCTTCACTCATTGGTTGGTTTTTGTAGTTTTGAATGTAGTTAGGTAAATGAACTCACTTGTTTTCTCTCAGGACTAACACCAGATGGAATTGTGTTATACTCTAGCTCTGATTACCAATTTGATACACCAAACCAGGGGGTAAGGTGATATTTCTGAAGTCTTAAAGAACCGATAAATAAACCCTGAACTTCGAGACTCAAGCAAAGCACAGAAATCTCTTAGAACAGTGAATCTCAAGAATAATTTAATCACCCAAGCAATGCACAAGGGATTAAACCACTCTTAAGCCAAACAACTAAGCGAAGCACAAGTTATTTGTGTTAACTAAGCAAAGCACAAGTTAACTGAAAATAAGAGAGAAACTCTTAAGGTTTTCTGATTTCATTCAAGTCTGTCTTTTACATTGCATAGTTTCTGTTTTTATATAGACTTACAAAATAATCTGGACCCTTGAAGTTTGCTTGGATCTAGTGGTTTAAAATGGCCTAAACAAATAAACAAAAGATATGCAGAAAGTCTCCTAATGTGGACGTTAGAGGACTGTTCCAAAACTGCAAAGATGCTCTGCCAAAAAGCAAATAAAGCCTGCTTGTCTGTTTCCTGAAATGTAAAGGCAATCCTTATGTTTTCATACCCTTTGCTTGGCTCCTTTGTTGCTTATTTTAACATCTGGACAATGACAAAAGAGCATCCCAGTGTCCCCTTTTGAGTGAAAGACCAGCTATGCAAAATAGAGACAATTTCCTTTGGTGAACCATAACTGTATAAACTCTCTTGCACGGATTCCTTAAGGACTCTGACCCATTCCCTTGACTATTCATTAGTGAGTCCCCCTTGGCTCCTGCATCAATGGATAGGATCACATTTTACTTGGACGAGCCATTTTGGACTTGTGATTTTTAGAACAACCTCAGGGCAGATTCAGACATTCGGCATTCTCCTGGCATCAACTTCAAAAATTCGTATCTCTCAGCTCAAAATGAATTTAGGGACGTATGATAGCTCTTTGGAAAGATAAATGAGTTAACTTTACTCTCCAAAAATAATCAACCCAAAAGAACAAGCCAAACTTCAGATATTGAGCTTTGAGTACTGACATGTCAAAACAGGAACAGTATTGCATTCAAAATCGTGACAGTCTTTGAGAGACTGCTGTGCAAAATCTATCTGGAATTTTTGCTTGATTCCAACTCGATAGGTTAATAGACATTCTCAAGATTCTAGGAAGCTAAAGAACTCAAAAAATGGCCATGCCAATCGTCAGATATACGCATCTGAAAACAGACCAAAAATCTGATAGGTTATTTTCAGTTTCAGCACTTAGCATGAAATCGTGACAGCCTTTGAAGCTTAATTGTGAGAGTTGTGCTCATTATATTCATCTGATTCCAAGCCTATAGGATACTAGACATTCCCAAGAGTTCATACCTATAAACATCTCGAATTTTAAGCAAGTGAAACCCCAGATATTCCCATCTGAACTACAGCTCATTTCCGGATTGTTTTTGATATTGCAGGAGCAATAATAATCGTTCAATGCCTTTGTTGTTGCAACTCATATTGACTTGAATTTCCTTGGGCATTGGAAAAATAAATAACCCCTATGCTCCCGCATCATCCACCCTAGGCTGAAGAAAATTTGCCTCAAATTTTGAATGTAAGAAAAAATTTACTACACCCCTTGCTTTTCAAAAGAGCAGTTCTAGTCATGAGCTGGCATCACCCTTTTACCTCCTGGATCAAATACCATGATAGATTGCCTTGGACTCATAGGAGTAGCACTCTGGAGTACAGCAAAAAAAATGGAGAATTGGACATTTAAGCCATAAGCATGTGCACCCTCGTTGTCTCTATTTGTGCCCATTCCTGTTTTCTTTCCAAATGAGTCTATGTACCTTTCATCAAAAGGCCAAGGAATTTTTACTCCAAGCTTGACAACAATGATAGCACATATAATGACCATCAACATGTAAGCGCCCAAGCTTAACCCATGATTAGAATTAATATCCCCAATTGAGCACAACAATGCCATTAAGGGGCTGTTGTTGTTTTTGTGTATTAATTTCAACACAAACATTACCAAAAGTGCCAAGACTACTCTAAAATCATGTAGAGAACTTACACCTGATATCTTAAGCCCCTTCAACAAATGCTCACAGTGCATTTGAACAAGATTCCCCTTGAAACACAAGAATTTCAGAACTGGAGAGAATAATTTAAGTTGATATATTTCATCATTTCTCATTCTTAACATGTCTGGATTTGCACCCAAATGATCAAGACTGACTTGCAGCCTCACCAACATATAAAAATGGAAGTGTGGGGTTGAAAGAGCACAAGTTATGCCTCCCAACATGTTGGTTTTGAAGTAAGGATAAGGTCTGGTGCAGGGGGTCAGATTTGGCATAATTGAGTACGGAACAACCCAAAACTCTTCTCTTACTTCACCCTTGAATGGATCCCAACAGGTTTCACCATTGAACACCATCATAGGCTGTCCTAACTCCAAAATTCGAAGGCCTGGCAGCCCTTTGTCCACAACCAGTTCTAAAGAACCCAAATCAGTAACTTTGTCATCGCTTGCCTTATGGAGGCCATTGTTGGTGTAGGCTAGTTTTTCGAAATCTCAAATGTAGGATTGGGTATGGTTCCGATATCATGACATAGATTTTTAAGAACAGGGTTACAAGAGCTATTCACTTTGGTACAAGCATCCATGGCTTTTGGCTTAATGCATTTAGAGTCATGATGAACAGGATTCAAGCATGGTTCAATAACCCCTTGATCTAAACCCCTTTCTTTCCCAACTGTTTTGACGACCTCTAAACTGTCCCCTCTAGCTAAGACCTCGTGATTTCTAGGCCTTGCTAAGCTCTCCTCCACACACACAGCCAACTCAAGCATTTCTCCATATGAGTGTATCATTCCTAAATTAATTCTCCTAACAATTCCAGTTTTCAATCCAAGATAAAATCTGATTCTACTTTGGAGAGAACTAACTTCATGGTCACACACAAAATGTAATTCCTCAAATAATTTAGCATACTCAAGAACACTCAAGGAATTTTGCTTAGGGGTTGTAAGTTCAGCCCACAATTCATCCATGGTAGAACAAGGTAAAAACTTTAGTCTCATTTTCTTCTCAAGTTTAAACCAAGAACTTATCCTACTCTTCCCTTCCATTCTCCTTGAAAAATTAAGAGTATTATACCACGTCAACACACCACTCTTTAAACAGGACACTACCAATTCAAGCTTCATTTTCTCAGAAAAACATTTGTTCTGAAAATAGATTTCAACAGCATATAACCAAGACACAAATGCTCTACGGCTTTCACCATTAAAAAAAGGAAGTAATGGTGTTGTACCTTTCCCTATAAAGGCAGGAGATGACTCGGAACATTCATGGAGCAGGTGGTGTTCCTCTTGGTACAATTCTGGTGGTTTTGGCTGCCTTAGAACTCCATAACTTCTGGTTTCTTTCTTTGTCTGTACAGCATCTTCATGTCCTTTTCTTGAGGTTTGTAAACTCTTCTTAAGTGCTGCCATGGACTTGGTAAGGGTGCCAAGTTCATGAGCCTTTATCTTAGAAGCATGAATATAAGGAATAACACCATTGGCAACTGGTTTATCCATGTAAAAATCAGAATGACAATAACTTTCACAAAACAGATTCCTTAAGAAGCAAACCAAGACTTTGCTAACCTCTCTTCACTCATTGGTTGGTTTTTGTAGTTTTGAATGTAGTTAGGTAAATGAACTCACTTGTTTTCTCTCAGGACTAACACCAGATGGAATTGTGTTATACTCTAGCTCTGATTACCAATTTGATACACCAAACCAGGGGGTAAGGTGATATTTCTGAAGTCTTAAAGAACCGATAAATAAACCCTGAACTTCGAGACTCAAGCAAAGCACAGAAATCTCTTAGAACAGTGAATCTCAAGAATAATTTAATCACCCAAGCAATGCACAAGGGATTAAACCACTCTTAAGCCAAACAACTAAGCGAAGCACAAGTTATTTGTGTTAACTAAGCAAAGCACAAGTTAACTGAAAATAAGAGAGAAACTCTTAAGGTTTTCTGATTTCATTCAAGTCTGTCTTTTACATTGCATAGTTTCTGTTTTTATATAGACTTACAAAATAATCTGGACCCTTGAAGTTTGCTTGGATCTAGTGGTTTAAAATGGCCTAAACAAATAAACAAAAGATATGCAGAAAGTCTCCTAATGTGGACGTTAGAGGACTGTTCCAAAACTGCAAAGATGCTCTGCCAAAAAGCAAATAAAGCCTGCTTGTCTGTTTCCTGAAATGTAAAGGCAATCCTTATGTTTTCATACCCTTTGCTTGGCTCCTTTGTTGCTTATTTTAACATCTGGACAATGACAAAAGAGCATCCCAGTGTCCCCTTTTGAGTGAAAGACCAGCTATGCAAAATAGAGACAATTTCCTTTGGTGAACCATAACTGTATAAACTCTCTTGCACGGATTCCTTAAGGACTCTGACCCATTCCCTTGACTATTCATTAGTGAGTCCCCCTTGGCTCCTGCATCAATGGATAGGATCACATTTTACTTGGACGAGCCATTTTGGACTTGTGATTTTTAGAACAACCTCAGGGCAGATTCAGACATTCGGCATTCTCCTGGCATCAACTTCAAAAATTCGTATCTCTCAGCTCAAAATGAATTTAGGGACGTATGATAGCTCTTTGGAAAGATAAATGAGTTAACTTTACTCTCCAAAAATAATCAACCCAAAAGAACAAGCCAAACTTCAGATATTGAGCTTTGAGTACTGACATGTCAAAACAGGAACAGTATTGCATTCAAAATCGTGACAGTCTTTGAGAGACTGCTGTGCAAAATCTATCTGGAATTTTTGCTTGATTCCAACTCGATAGGTTAATAGACATTCTCAAGATTCTAGGAAGCTAAAGAACTCAAAAAATGGCCATGCCAATCGTCAGATATACGCATCTGAAAACAGACCAAAAATCTGATAGGTTATTTTCAGTTTCAGCACTTAGCATGAAATCGTGACAGCCTTTGAAGCTTAATTGTGAGAGTTGTGCTCATTATATTCATCTGATTCCAAGCCTATAGGATACTAGACATTCCCAAGAGTTCATACCTATAAACATCTCGAATTTTAAGCAAGTGAAACCCCAGATATTCCCATCTGAACTACAGCTCATTTCCGGATTGTTTTTGATATTGCAGGAGCAATAATAATCGTTCAATGCCTTTGTTGTTGCAACTCATATTGACTTGAATTTCCTTGGGCATTGGAAAAATAAATAACCCCTATGCTCCCGCATCATCCACCCTAGGCTGAAGAAAATTTGCCTCAAATTTTGAATGTAAGAAAAAATTTACTACACCCCTTGCTTTTCAAAAGAGCAGTTCTAGTCATGAGCTGGCATCACCCTTTTACCTCCTGGATCAAATACCATGATAGATTGCCTTGGACTCATAGGAGTAGCACTCTGGAGTACAGCAAAAAAAATGGAGAATTGGACATTTAAGCCATAAGCATGTGCACCCTCGTTGTCTCTATTTGTGCCCATTCCTGTTTTCTTTCCAAATGAGTCTATGTACCTTTCATCAAAAGGCCAAGGAAGTTTTACTCCAAGCTTGACAACAATGATAGCACATATAATGACCATCAACATGTAAGCGCCCAAGCTTAACCCATGATTAGAATTAATATCCCCAATTGAGCACAACAATGCCATTAAGGGGCTGTTGTTGTTTTTGTGTATTAATTTCAACACAAACATTACCAAAAGTGCCAAGACTACTCTAAAATCATGTAGAGAACTTACACCTGATATCTTAAGCCCCTTCAACAAATGCTCACAGTGCATTTGAACAAGATTCCCCTTGAAACACAAGAATTTCAGAACTGGAGAGAATAATTTAAGTTGATATATTTCATCATTTCTCATTCTTAACATGTCTGGATTTGCACCCAAATGATCAAGACTGACTTGCAGCCTCACCAACATATAAAAATGGAAGTGTGGGGTTGAAAGAGCACAAGTTATGCCTCCCAACATGTTGGTTTTGAAGTAAGGATAAGGTCTGGTGCAGGGGGTCAGATTTGGCATAATTGAGTACGGAACAACCCAAAACTCTTCTCTTACTTCACCCTTGAATGGATCCCAACAGGTTTCACCATTGAACACCATCATAGGCTGTCCTAACTCCTAAATTCGAAGGCCTGGCAGCCCTTTGTCCACAACCAGTTCTAAAGAACCCAAATCAGTAACTTTGTCATCGCTTGCCTTATGGAGGCCATTGTTGGTGTAGGCTAGTTTTTCGAAATCTCAAATGTAGGATTGGGTATGGTTCCGATATCATGACATAGATTTTTAAGAACAGGGTTACAAGAGCTATTCACTTTGGTACAAGCATCCATGGCTTTTGGCTTAATGCATTTAGAGTCATGATGAACAGGATTCAAGCATGGTTCAATAACCCCTTGATCTAAACCCCTTTCTTTCCCAACTGTTTTGACGACCTCTAAACTGTCCCCTCTAGCTAAGACCTCGTGATTTCTAGGCCTTGCTAAGCTCTCCTCCACACACACAGCCAACTCAAGCATTTCTCCATATGAGTGTATCATTCCTAAATTAATTCTCCTAACAATTCCAGTTTTCAATCCAAGATAAAATCTGATTCTACTTTGGAGAGAACTAACTTCATGGTCACACACAAAATGTAATTCCTCAAATAATTTAGCATACTCAAGAACACTCAAGGAATTTTGCTTAGGGGTTGTAAGTTCAGCCCACAATTCATCCATGGTAGAACAAGGTAAAAACTTTAGTCTCATTTTCTTCTCAAGTTTAAACCAAGAACTTATCCTACTCTTCCCTTCCATTCTCCTTGAAAAATTAAGAGTATTATACCACGTCAACACACCACTCTTTAAACAGGACACTACCAATTCAAGCTTCATTTTCTCAGAAAAACATTTGTTCTGAAAATAGATTTCAACAGCATATAACCAAGACACAAATGCTCTACGGCTTTCACCATTAAAAAAAGGAAGTAATGGTGTTGTACCTTTCCCTATAAAGGCAGGAGATGACTCGGAACATTCATGGAGCAGGTGGTGTTCCTCTTGGTACAATTCTGGTGGTTTTGGCTGCCTTAGGACTCCATAACTTCTGGTTTCTTTCTTTGTCTGTACAGCATCTTCATGTCCTTTTCTTGAGGTTTGTAAACTCTTCTTAAGTGCTGCCATGGACTTGGTAAGGGTGCCAAGTTCATGAGCCTTTATCTTAGAAGCATGAATATAAGGAATAACACCATTGGCAACTGGTTTATCCATGTAAAAATCAGAATGACAATAACTTTCACAAAACAGATTCCTTAAGAAGCAAACCAAGACTTTGCTAACCTCTCTTCACTCATTGGTTGGTTTTTGTAGTTTTGAATGTAGTTAGGTAAATGAACTCACTTGTTTTCTCTCAGGACTAACACCAGATGGAATTGTGTTATACTCTAGCTCTGATTACCAATTTGATACACCAAACCAGGGGGTAAGGTGATATTTCTGAAGTCTTAAAGAACCGATAAATAAACCCTGAACTTCGAGACTCAAGCAAAGCACAGAAATCTCTTAGAACAGTGAATCTCAAGAATAATTTAATCACCCAAGCAATGCACAAGGGATTAAACCACTCTTAAGCCAAACAACTAAGCGAAGCACAAGTTATTTGTGTTAACTAAGCAAAGCACAAGTTAACTGAAAATAAGAGAGAAACTCTTAAGGTTTTCTGATTTCATTCAAGTCTGTCTTTTACATTGCATAGTTTCTGTTTTTATATAGACTTACAAAATAATCTGGACCCTTGAAGTTTGCTTGGATCTAGTGGTTTAAAATGGCCTAAACAAATAAACAAAAGATATGCAGAAAGTCTCCTAATGTGGACGTTAGAGGACTGTTCCAAAACTGCAAAGATGCTCTGCCAAAAAGCAAATAAAGCCTGCTTGTCTGTTTCCTGAAATGTAAAGGCAATCCTTATGTTTTCATACCCTTTGCTTGGCTCCTTTGTTGCTTATTTTAACATCTGGACAATGACAAAAGAGCATCCCAGTGTCCCCTTTTGAGTGAAAGACCAGCTATGCAAAATAGAGACAATTTCCTTTGGTGAACCATAACTGTATAAACTCTCTTGCACGGATTCCTTAAGGACTCTGACCCATTCCCTTGACTATTCATTAGTGAGTCCCCCTTGGCTCCTGCATCAATGGATAGGATCACATTTTACTTGGACGAGCCATTTTGGACTTGTGATTTTTAGAACAACCTCAGGGCAGATTCAGACATTCGGCATTCTCCTGGCATCAACTTCAAAAATTCGTATCTCTCAGCTCAAAATGAATTTAGGGACGTATGATAGCTCTTTGGAAAGATAAATGAGTTAACTTTACTCTCCAAAAATAATCAACCCAAAAGAACAAGCCAAACTTCAGATATTGAGCTTTGAGTACTGACATGTCAAAACAGGAACAGTATTGCATTCAAAATCGTGACAGTCTTTGAGAGACTGCTGTGCAAAATCTATCTGGAATTTTTGCTTGATTCCAACTCGATAGGTTAATAGACATTCTCAAGATTCTAGGAAGCTAAAGAACTCAAAAAATGGCCATGCCAATCGTCAGATATACGCATCTGAAAACAGACCAAAAATCTGATAGGTTATTTTCAGTTTCAGCACTTAGCATGAAATCGTGACAGCCTTTGAAGCTTAATTGTGAGAGTTGTGCTCATTATATTCATCTGATTCCAAGCCTATAGGATACTAGACATTCCCAAGAGTTCATACCTATAAACATCTCGAATTTTAAGCAAGTGAAACCCCAGATATTCCCATCTGAACTACAGCTCATTTCCGGATTGTTTTTGATATTGCAGGAGCAATAATAATCGTTCAATGCCTTTGTTGTTGCAACTCATATTGACTTGAATTTCCTTGGGCATTGGAAAAATAAATAACCCCTATGCTCCCGCATCATCCACCCTAGGCTGAAGAAAATTTGCCTCAAATTTTGAATGTAAGAAAAAATTTACTACACCCCTTGCTTTTCAAAAGAGCAGTTCTAGTCATGAGCTGGCATCACCCTTTTACCTCCTGGATCAAATACCATGATAGATTGCCTTGGACTCATAGGAGTAGCACTCTGGAGTACAGCAAAAAAAATGGAGAATTGGACATTTAAGCCATAAGCATGTGCACCCTCGTTGTCTCTATTTGTGCCCATTCCTGTTTTCTTTCCAAATGAGTCTATGTACCTTTCATCAAAAGGCCAAGGAAGTTTTACTCCAAGCTTGACAACAATGATAGCACATATAATGACCATCAACATGTAAGCGCCCAAGCTTAACCCATGATTAGAATTAATATCCCCAATTGAGCACAACAATGCCATTAAGGGGCTGTTGTTGTTTTTGTGTATTAATTTCAACACAAACATTACCAAAAGTGCCAAGACTACTCTAAAATCATGTAGAGAACTTACACCTGATATCTTAAGCCCCTTCAACAAATGCTCACAGTGCATTTGAACAAGATTCCCCTTGAAACACAAGAATTTCAGAACTGGAGAGAATAATTTAAGTTGATATATTTCATCATTTCTCATTCTTAACATGTCTGGATTTGCACCCAAATGATCAAGACTGACTTGCAGCCTCACCAACATATAAAAATGGAAGTGTGGGGTTGAAAGAGCACAAGTTATGCCTCCCAACATGTTGGTTTTGAAGTAAGGATAAGGTCTGGTGCAGGGGGTCAGATTTGGCATAATTGAGTACGGAACAACCCAAAACTCTTCTCTTACTTCACCCTTGAATGGATCCCAACAGGTTTCACCATTGAACACCATCATAGGCTGTCCTAACTCCTAAATTCGAAGGCCTGGCAGCCCTTTGTCCACAACCAGTTCTAAAGAACCCAAATCAGTAACTTTGTCATCGCTTGCCTTATGGAGGCCATTGTTGGTGTAGGCTAGTTTTTCGAAATCTCAAATGTAGGATTGGGTATGGTTCCGATATCATGACATAGATTTTTAAGAACAGGGTTACAAGAGCTATTCACTTTGGTACAAGCATCCATGGCTTTTGGCTTAATGCATTTAGAGTCATGATGAACAGGATTCAAGCATGGTTCAATAACCCCTTGATCTAAACCCCTTTCTTTCCCAACTGTTTTGACGACCTCTAAACTGTCCCCTCTAGCTAAGACCTCGTGATTTCTAGGCCTTGCTAAGCTCTCCTCCACACACACAGCCAACTCAAGCATTTCTCCATATGAGTGTATCATTCCTAAATTAATTCTCCTAACAATTCCAGTTTTCAATCCAAGATAAAATCTGATTCTACTTTGGAGAGAACTAACTTCATGGTCACACACAAAATGTAATTCCTCAAATAATTTAGCATACTCAAGAACACTCAAGGAATTTTGCTTAAGGGTTGTAAGTTCAGCCCACAATTCATCCATGGTAGAACAAGGTAAAAACTTTAGTCTCATTTCCTTCTCAAGTTTAAACCAAGAACTTATCCTACTTTTCCCTTCCATTCTCCTTGAAAAATTAAGAGTATTATACCACGTCAACACACCACTCTTTAAACAGGACACTACCAATTCAAGCTTCATTTTCTCAGAAAAACATTTGTTCTGAAAATAGATTTCAACAGCATATAACCAAGACACAAATGCTCTACGGCTTTCACCATTAAAAAAAGGAAGTAATGGTGTTGTACCTTTCCCTATAAAGGCAGGAGATGACTCGGAACATTCATGGAGCAGGTGGTGTTCCTCTTGGTACAATTCTGGTGGTTTTGGCTGCCTTAGGACTCCATAACTTCTGGTTTCTTTCTTTGTCTGTACAGCATCTTCATGTCCTTTTCTTGAGGTTTGTAAACTCTTCTTAAGTGCTGCCATGGACTTGGTAAGGGTGCCAAGTTCATGAGCCTTTATCTTAGAAGCATGAATATAAGGAATAACACCATTGGCAACTGGTTTATCCATGTAAAAATCAGAATGACAATAACTTTCACAAAACAGATTCCTTAAGAAGCAAACCAAGACTTTGCTAACCTCTCTTCACTCATTGGTTGGTTTTTGTAGTTTTGAATGTAGTTAGGTAAATGAACTCACTTGTTTTCTCTCAGGACTAACACCAGATGGAATTGTGTTATACTCTAGCTCTGATTACCAATTTGATACACCAAACCAGGGGGTAAGGTGATATTTCTGAAGTCTTAAAGAACCGATAAATAAACCCTGAACTTCGAGACTCAAGCAAAGCACAGAAATCTCTTAGAACAGTGAATCTCAAGAATAATTTAATCACCCAAGCAATGCACAAGGGATTAAACCACTCTTAAGCCAAACAACTAAGCGAAGCACAAGTTATTTGTGTTAACTAAGCAAAGCACAAGTTAACTGAAAATAAGAGAGAAACTCTTAAGGTTTTCTGATTTCATTCAAGTCTGTCTTTTACATTGCATAGTTTCTGTTTTTATATAGACTTACAAAATAATCTGGACCCTTGAAGTTTGCTTGGATCTAGTGGTTTAAAATGGCCTAAACAAATAAACAAAAGATATGCAGAAAGTCTCCTAATGTGGACGTTAGAGGACTGTTCCAAAACTGCAAAGATGCTCTGCCAAAAAGCAAATAAAGCCTGCTTGTCTGTTTCCTGAAATGTAAAGGCAATCCTTATGTTTTCATACCCTTTGCTTGGCTCCTTTGTTGCTTATTTTAACATCTGGACAATGACAAAAGAGCATCCCAGTGTCCCCTTTTGAGTGAAAGACCAGCTATGCAAAATAGAGACAATTTCCTTTGGTGAACCATAACTGTATAAACTCTCTTGCACGGATTCCTTAAGGACTCTGACCCATTCCCTTGACTATTCATTAGTGAGTCCCCCTTGGCTCCTGCATCAATGGATAGGATCACATTTTACTTGGACGAGCCATTTTGGACTTGTGATTTTTAGAACAACCTCAGGGCAGATTCAGACATTCGGCATTCTCCTGGCATCAACTTCAAAAATTCGTATCTCTCAGCTCAAAATGAATTTAGGGACGTATGATAGCTCTTTGGAAAGATAAATGAGTTAACTTTACTCTCCAAAAATAATCAACCCAAAAGAACAAGCCAAACTTCAGATATTGAGCTTTGAGTACTGACATGTCAAAACAGGAACAGTATTGCATTCAAAATCGTGACAGTCTTTGAGAGACTGCTGTGCAAAATCTATCTGGAATTTTTGCTTGATTCCAACTCGATAGGTTAATAGACATTCTCAAGATTCTAGGAAGCTAAAGAACTCAAAAAATGGCCATGCCAATCGTCAGATATACGCATCTGAAAACAGACCAAAAATCTGATAGGTTATTTTCAGTTTCAGCACTTAGCATGAAATCGTGACAGCCTTTGAAGCTTAATTGTGAGAGTTGTGCTCATTATATTCATCTGATTCCAAGCCTATAGGATACTAGACATTCCCAAGAGTTCATACCTATAAACATCTCGAATTTTAAGCAAGTGAAACCCCAGATATTCCCATCTGAACTACAGCTCATTTCCGGATTGTTTTTGATATTGCAGGAGCAATAATAATCGTTCAATGCCTTTGTTGTTGCAACTCATATTGACTTGAATTTCCTTGGGCATTGGAAAAATAAATAACCCCTATGCTCCCGCATCATCCACCCTAGGCTGAAGAAAATTTGCCTCAAATTTTGAATGTAAGAAAAAATTTACTACACCCCTTGCTTTTCAAAAGAGCAGTTCTAGTCATGAGCTGGCATCACCCTTTTACCTCCTGGATCAAATACCATGATAGATTGCCTTGGACTCATAGGAGTAGCACTCTGGAGTACAGCAAAAAAAATGGAGAATTGGACATTTAAGCCATAAGCATGTGCACCCTCGTTGTCTCTATTTGTGCCCATTCCTGTTTTCTTTCCAAATGAGTCTATGTACCTTTCATCAAAAGGCCAAGGAAGTTTTACTCCAAGCTTGACAACAATGATAGCACATATAATGACCATCAACATGTAAGCGCCCAAGCTTAACCCATGATTAGAATTAATATCCCCAATTGAGCACAACAATGCCATTAAGGGGCTGTTGTTGTTTTTGTGTATTAATTTCAACACAAACATTACCAAAAGTGCCAAGACTACTCTAAAATCATGTAGAGAACTTACACCTGATATCTTAAGCCCCTTCAACAAATGCTCACAGTGCATTTGAACAAGATTCCCCTTGAAACACAAGAATTTCAGAACTGGAGAGAATAATTTAAGTTGATATATTTCATCATTTCTCATTCTTAACATGTCTGGATTTGCACCCAAATGATCAAGACTGACTTGCAGCCTCACCAACATATAAAAATGGAAGTGTGGGGTTGAAAGAGCACAAGTTATGCCTCCCAACATGTTGGTTTTGAAGTAAGGATAAGGTCTGGTGCAGGGGGTCAGATTTGGCATAATTGAGTACGGAACAACCCAAAACTCTTCTCTTACTTCACCCTTGAATGGATCCCAACAGGTTTCACCATTGAACACCATCATAGGCTGTCCTAACTCCTAAATTCGAAGGCCTGGCAGCCCTTTGTCCACAACCAGTTCTAAAGAACCCAAATCAGTAACTTTGTCATCGCTTGCCTTATGGAGGCCATTGTTGGTGTAGGCTAGTTTTTCGAAATCTCAAATGTAGGATTGGGTATGGTTCCGATATCATGACATAGATTTTTAAGAACAGGGTTACAAGAGCTATTCACTTTGGTACAAGCATCCATGGCTTTTGGCTTAATGCATTTAGAGTCATGATGAACAGGATTCAAGCATGGTTCAATAACCCCTTGATCTAAACCCCTTTCTTTCCCAACTGTTTTGACGACCTCTAAACTGTCCCCTCTAGCTAAGACCTCGTGATTTCTAGGCCTTGCTAAGCTCTCCTCCACACACACAGCCAACTCAAGCATTTCTCCATATGAGTGTATCATTCCTAAATTAATTCTCCTAACAATTCCAGTTTTCAATCCAAGATAAAATCTGATTCTACTTTGGAGAGAACTAACTTCATGGTCACACACAAAATGTAATTCCTCAAATAATTTAGCATACTCAAGAACACTCAAGGAATTTTGCTTAAGGGTTGTAAGTTCAGCCCACAATTCATCCATGGTAGAACAAGGTAAAAACTTTAGTCTCATTTCCTTCTCAAGTTTAAACCAAGAACTTATCCTACTTTTCCCTTCCATTCTCCTTGAAAAATTAAGAGTATTATACCACGTCAACACACCACTCTTTAAACAGGACACTACCAATTCAAGCTTCATTTTCTCAGAAAAACATTTGTTCTGAAAATAGATTTCAACAGCATATAACCAAGACACAAATGCTCTACGGCTTTCACCATTAAAAAAAGGAAGTAATGGTGTTGTACCTTTCCCTATAAAGGCAGGAGATGACTCGGAACATTCATGGAGCAGGTGGTGTTCCTCTTGGTACAATTCTGGTGGTTTTGGCTGCCTTAGAACTCCATAACTTCTGGTTTCTTTCTTTGTCTGTACAGCATCTTCATGTCCTTTTCTTGAGGTTTGTAAACTCTTCTTAAGTGCTGCCATGGACTTGGTAAGGGTGCCAAGTTCATGAGCCTTTATCTTAGAAGCATGAATATAAGGAATAACACCATTGGCAACTGGTTTATCCATGTAAAAATCAGAATGACAATAACTTTCACAAAACAGATTCCTTAAGAAGCAAACCAAGACTTTGCTAACCTCTCTTCACTCATTGGTTGGTTTTTGTAGTTTTGAATGTAGTTAGGTAAATGAACTCACTTGTTTTCTCTCAGGACTAACACCAGATGGAATTGTGTTATACTCTAGCTCTGATTACCAATTTGATACACCAAACCAGGGGGTAAGGTGATATTTCTGAAGTCTTAAAGAACCGATAAATAAACCCTGAACTTCGAGACTCAAGCAAAGCACAGAAATCTCTTAGAACAGTGAATCTCAAGAATAATTTAATCACCCAAGCAATGCACAAGGGATTAAACCACTCTTAAGCCAAACAACTAAGCGAAGCACAAGTTATTTGTGTTAACTAAGCAAAGCACAAGTTAACTGAAAATAAGAGAGAAACTCTTAAGGTTTTCTGATTTCATTCAAGTCTGTCTTTTACATTGCATAGTTTCTGTTTTTATATAGACTTACAAAATAATCTGGACCCTTGAAGTTTGCTTGGATCTAGTGGTTTAAAATGGCCTAAACAAATAAACAAAAGATATGCAGAAAGTCTCCTAATGTGGACGTTAGAGGACTGTTCCAAAACTGCAAAGATGCTCTGCCAAAAAGCAAATAAAGCCTGCTTGTCTGTTTCCTGAAATGTAAAGGCAATCCTTATGTTTTCATACCCTTTGCTTGGCTCCTTTGTTGCTTATTTTAACATCTGGACAATGACAAAAGAGCATCCCAGTGTCCCCTTTTGAGTGAAAGACCAGCTATGCAAAATAGAGACAATTTCCTTTGGTGAACCATAACTGTATAAACTCTCTTGCACGGATTCCTTAAGGACTCTGACCCATTCCCTTGACTATTCATTAGTGAGTCCCCCTTGGCTCCTGCATCAATGGATAGGATCACATTTTACTTGGACGAGCCATTTTGGACTTGTGATTTTTAGAACAACCTCAGGGCAGATTCAGACATTCGGCATTCTCCTGGCATCAACTTCAAAAATTCGTATCTCTCAGCTCAAAATGAATTTAGGGACGTATGATAGCTCTTTGGAAAGATAAATGAGTTAACTTTACTCTCCAAAAATAATCAACCCAAAAGAACAAGCCAAACTTCAGATATTGAGCTTTGAGTACTGACATGTCAAAACAGGAACAGTATTGCATTCAAAATCGTGACAGTCTTTGAGAGACTGCTGTGCAAAATCTATCTGGAATTTTTGCTTGATTCCAACTCGATAGGTTAATAGACATTCTCAAGATTCTAGGAAGCTAAAGAACTCAAAAAATGGCCATGCCAATCGTCAGATATACGCATCTGAAAACAGACCAAAAATCTGATAGGTTATTTTCAGTTTCAGCACTTAGCATGAAATCGTGACAGCCTTTGAAGCTTAATTGTGAGAGTTGTGCTCATTATATTCATCTGATTCCAAGCCTATAGGATACTAGACATTCCCAAGAGTTCATACCTATAAACATCTCGAATTTTAAGCAAGTGAAACCCCAGATATTCCCATCTGAACTACAGCTCATTTCCGGATTGTTTTTGATATTGCAGGAGCAATAATAATCGTTCAATGCCTTTGTTGTTGCAACTCATATTGACTTGAATTTCCTTGGGCATTGGAAAAATAAATAACCCCTATGCTCCCGCATCATCCACCCTAGGCTGAAGAAAATTTGCCTCAAATTTTGAATGTAAGAAAAAATTTACTACACCCCTTGCTTTTCAAAAGAGCAGTTCTAGTCATGAGCTGGCATCACCCTTTTACCTCCTGGATCAAATACCATGATAGATTGCCTTGGACTCATAGGAGTAGCACTCTGGAGTACAGCAAAAAAAATGGAGAATTGGACATTTAAGCCATAAGCATGTGCACCCTCGTTGTCTCTATTTGTGCCCATTCCTGTTTTCTTTCCAAATGAGTCTATGTACCTTTCATCAAAAGGCCAAGGAAGTTTTACTCCAAGCTTGACAACAATGATAGCACATATAATGACCATCAACATGTAAGCGCCCAAGCTTAACCCATGATTAGAATTAATATCCCCAATTGAGCACAACAATGCCATTAAGGGGCTGTTGTTGTTTTTGTGTATTAATTTCAACACAAACATTACCAAAAGTGCCAAGACTACTCTAAAATCATGTAGAGAACTTACACCTGATATCTTAAGCCCCTTCAACAAATGCTCACAGTGCATTTGAACAAGATTCCCCTTGAAACACAAGAATTTCAGAACTGGAGAGAATAATTTAAGTTGATATATTTCATCATTTCTCATTCTTAACATGTCTGGATTTGCACCCAAATGATCAAGACTGACTTGCAGCCTCACCAACATATAAAAATGGAAGTGTGGGGTTGAAAGAGCACAAGTTATGCCTCCCAACATGTTGGTTTTGAAGTAAGGATAAGGTCTGGTGCAGGGGGTCAGATTTGGCATAATTGAGTACGGAACAACCCAAAACTCTTCTCTTACTTCACCCTTGAATGGATCCCAACAGGTTTCACCATTGAACACCATCATAGGCTGTCCTAACTCCTAAATTCGAAGGCCTGGCAGCCCTTTGTCCACAACCAGTTCTAAAGAACCCAAATCAGTAACTTTGTCATCGCTTGCCTTATGGAGGCCATTGTTGGTGTAGGCTAGTTTTTCGAAATCTCAAATGTAGGATTGGGTATGGTTCCGATATCATGACATAGATTTTTAAGAACAGGGTTACAAGAGCTATTCACTTTGGTACAAGCATCCATGGCTTTTGGCTTAATGCATTTAGAGTCATGATGAACAGGATTCAAGCATGGTTCAATAACCCCTTGATCTAAACCCCTTTCTTTCCCAACTGTTTTGACGACCTCTAAACTGTCCCCTCTAGCTAAGACCTCGTGATTTCTAGGCCTTGCTAAGCTCTCCTCCACACACACAGCCAACTCAAGCATTTCTCCATATGAGTGTATCATTCCTAAATTAATTCTCCTAACAATTCCAGTTTTCAATCCAAGATAAAATCTGATTCTACTTTGGAGAGAACTAACTTCATGGTCACACACAAAATGTAATTCCTCAAATAATTTAGCATACTCAAGAACACTCAAGGAATTTTGCTTAAGGGTTGTAAGTTCAGCCCACAATTCATCCATGGTAGAACAAGGTAAAAACTTTAGTCTCATTTCCTTCTCAAGTTTAAACCAAGAACTTATCCTACTTTTCCCTTCCATTCTCCTTGAAAAATTAAGAGTATTATACCACGTCAACACACCACTCTTTAAACAGGACACTACCAATTCAAGCTTCATTTTCTCAGAAAAACATTTGTTCTGAAAATAGATTTCAACAGCATATAACCAAGACACAAATGCTCTACGGCTTTCACCATTAAAAAAAGGAAGTAATGGTGTTGTACCTTTCCCTATAAAGGCAGGAGATGACTCGGAACATTCATGGAGCAGGTGGTGTTCCTCTTGGTACAATTCTGGTGGTTTTGGCTGCCTTAGAACTCCATAACTTCTGGTTTCTTTCTTTGTCTGTACAGCATCTTCATGTCCTTTTCTTGAGGTTTGTAAACTCTTCTTAAGTGCTGCCATGGACTTGGTAAGGGTGCCAAGTTCATGAGCCTTTATCTTAGAAGCATGAATATAAGGAATAACACCATTGGCAACTGGTTTATCCATGTAAAAATCAGAATGACAATAACTTTCACAAAACAGATTCCTTAAGAAGCAAACCAAGACTTTGCTAACCTCTCTTCACTCATTGGTTGGTTTTTGTAGTTTTGAATGTAGTTAGGTAAATGAACTCACTTGTTTTCTCTCAGGACTAACACCAGATGGAATTGTGTTATACTCTAGCTCTGATTACCAATTTGATACACCAAACCAGGGGGTAAGGTGATATTTCTGAAGTCTTAAAGAACCGATAAATAAACCCTGAACTTCGAGACTCAAGCAAAGCACAGAAATCTCTTAGAACAGTGAATCTCAAGAATAATTTAATCACCCAAGCAATGCACAAGGGATTAAACCACTCTTAAGCCAAACAACTAAGCGAAGCACAAGTTATTTGTGTTAACTAAGCAAAGCACAAGTTAACTGAAAATAAGAGAGAAACTCTTAAGGTTTTCTGATTTCATTCAAGTCTGTCTTTTACATTGCATAGTTTCTGTTTTTATATAGACTTACAAAATAATCTGGACCCTTGAAGTTTGCTTGGATCTAGTGGTTTAAAATGGCCTAAACAAATAAACAAAAGATATGCAGAAAGTCTCCTAATGTGGACGTTAGAGGACTGTTCCAAAACTGCAAAGATGCTCTGCCAAAAAGCAAATAAAGCCTGCTTGTCTGTTTCCTGAAATGTAAAGGCAATCCTTATGTTTTCATACCCTTTGCTTGGCTCCTTTGTTGCTTATTTTAACATCTGGACAATGACAAAAGAGCATCCCAGTGTCCCCTTTTGAGTGAAAGACCAGCTATGCAAAATAGAGACAATTTCCTTTGGTGAACCATAACTGTATAAACTCTCTTGCACGGATTCCTTAAGGACTCTGACCCATTCCCTTGACTATTCATTAGTGAGTCCCCCTTGGCTCCTGCATCAATGGATAGGATCACATTTTACTTGGACGAGCCATTTTGGACTTGTGATTTTTAGAACTACCTCAGGGCAGATTCAGACATTCGGCATTCTCCTGGCATCAACTTCAAAAATTCGTATCTCTCAGCTCAAAATGAATTTAGGGACGTATGATAGCTCTTTGGAAAGATAAATGAGTTAACTTTACTCTCCAAAAATAATCAACCCAAAAGAACAAGCCAAACTTCAGATATTGAGCTTTGAGTACTGACATGTCAAAACAGGAACAGTATTGCATTCAAAATCGTGACAGTCTTTGAGAGACTGCTGTGCAAAATCTATCTGGAATTTTTGCTTGATTCCAACTCGATAGGTTAATAGACATTCTCAAGATTCTAGGAAGCTAAAGAACTCAAAAAATGGCCATGCCAATCGTCAGATATACGCATCTGAAAACAGACCAAAAATCTGATAGGTTATTTTCAGTTTCAGCACTTAGCATGAAATCGTGACAGCCTTTGAAGCTTAATTGTGAGAGTTGTGCTCATTATATTCATCTGATTCCAAGCCTATAGGATACTAGACATTCCCAAGAGTTCATACCTATAAACATCTCGAATTTTAAGCAAGTGAAACCCCAGATATTCCCATCTGAACTACAGCTCATTTCCGGATTGTTTTTGATATTGCAGGAGCAATAATAATCGTTCAATGCCTTTGTTGTTGCAACTCATATTGACTTGAATTTCCTTGGGCATTGGAAAAATAAATAACCCCTATGCTCCCGCATCATCCACCCTAGGCTGAAGAAAATTTGCCTCAAATTTTGAATGTAAGAAAAAATTTACTACACCCCTTGCTTTTCAAAAGAGCAGTTCTAGTCATGAGCTGGCATCACCCTTTTACCTCCTGGATCAAATACCATGATAGATTGCCTTGGACTCATAGGAGTAGCACTCTGGAGTACAGCAAAAAAAATGGAGAATTGGACATTTAAGCCATAAGCATGTGCACCCTCGTTGTCTCTATTTGTGCCCATTCCTGTTTTCTTTCCAAATGAGTCTATGTACCTTTCATCAAAAGGCCAAGGAAGTTTTACTCCAAGCTTGACAACAATGATAGCACATATAATGACCATCAACATGTAAGCGCCCAAGCTTAACCCATGATTAGAATTAATATCCCCAATTGAGCACAACAATGCCATTAAGGGGCTGTTGTTGTTTTTGTGTATTAATTTCAACACAAACATTACCAAAAGTGCCAAGACTACTCTAAAATCATGTAGAGAACTTACACCTGATATCTTAAGCCCCTTCAACAAATGCTCACAGTGCATTTGAACAAGATTCCCCTTGAAACACAAGAATTTCAGAACTGGAGAGAATAATTTAAGTTGATATATTTCATCATTTCTCATTCTTAACATGTCTGGATTTGCACCCAAATGATCAAGACTGACTTGCAGCCTCACCAACATATAAAAATGGAAGTGTGGGGTTGAAAGAGCACAAGTTATGCCTCCCAACATGTTGGTTTTGAAGTAAGGATAAGGTCTGGTGCAGGGGGTCAGATTTGGCATAATTGAGTACGGAACAACCCAAAACTCTTCTCTTACTTCACCCTTGAATGGATCCCAACAGGTTTCACCATTGAACACCATCATAGGCTGTCCTAACTCCTAAATTCGAAGGCCTGGCAGCCCTTTGTCCACAACCAGTTCTAAAGAACCCAAATCAGTAACTTTGTCATCGCTTGCCTTATGGAGGCCATTGTTGGTGTAGGCTAGTTTTTCGAAATCTCAAATGTAGGATTGGGTATGGTTCCGATATCATGACATAGATTTTTAAGAACAGGGTTACAAGAGCTATTCACTTTGGTACAAGCATCCATGGCTTTTGGCTTAATGCATTTAGAGTCATGATGAACAGGATTCAAGCATGGTTCAATAACCCCTTGATCTAAACCCCTTTCTTTCCCAACTGTTTTGACGACCTCTAAACTGTCCCCTCTAGCTAAGACCTCGTGATTTCTAGGCCTTGCTAAGCTCTCCTCCACACACACAGCCAACTCAAGCATTTCTCCATATGAGTGTATCATTCCTAAATTAATTCTCCTAACAATTCCAGTTTTCAATCCAAGATAAAATCTGATTCTACTTTGGAGAGAACTAACTTCATGGTCACACACAAAATGTAATTCCTCAAATAATTTAGCATACTCAAGAACACTCAAGGAATTTTGCTTAAGGGTTGTAAGTTCAGCCCACAATTCATCCATGGTAGAACAAGGTAAAAACTTTAGTCTCATTTCCTTCTCAAGTTTAAACCAAGAACTTATCCTACTTTTCCCTTCCATTCTCCTTGAAAAATTAAGAGTATTATACCACGTCAACACACCACTCTTTAAACAGGACACTACCAATTCAAGCTTCATTTTCTCAGAAAAACATTTGTTCTGAAAATAGATTTCAACAGCATATAACCAAGACACAAATGCTCTACGGCTTTCACCATTAAAAAAAGGAAGTAATGGTGTTGTACCTTTCCCTATAAAGGCAGGAGATGACTCGGAACATTCATGGAGCAGGTGGTGTTCCTCTTGGTACAATTCTGGTGGTTTTGGCTGCCTTAGAACTCCATAACTTCTGGTTTCTTTCTTTGTCTGTACAGCATCTTCATGTCCTTTTCTTGAGGTTTGTAAACTCTTCTTAAGTGCTGCCATGGACTTGGTAAGGGTGCCAAGTTCATGAGCCTTTATCTTAGAAGCATGAATATAAGGAATAACACCATTGGCAACTGGTTTATCCATGTAAAAATCAGAATGACAATAACTTTCACAAAACAGATTCCTTAAGAAGCAAACCAAGACTTTGCTAACCTCTCTTCACTCATTGGTTGGTTTTTGTAGTTTTGAATGTAGTTAGGTAAATGAACTCACTTGTTTTCTCTCAGGACTAACACCAGATGGAATTGTGTTATACTCTAGCTCTGATTACCAATTTGATACACCAAACCAGGGGGTAAGGTGATATTTCTGAAGTCTTAAAGAACCGATAAATAAACCCTGAACTTCGAGACTCAAGCAAAGCACAGAAATCTCTTAGAACAGTGAATCTCAAGAATAATTTAATCACCCAAGCAATGCACAAGGGATTAAACCACTCTTAAGCCAAACAACTAAGCGAAGCACAAGTTATTTGTGTTAACTAAGCAAAGCACAAGTTAACTGAAAATAAGAGAGAAACTCTTAAGGTTTTCTGATTTCATTCAAGTCTGTCTTTTACATTGCATAGTTTCTGTTTTTATATAGACTTACAAAATAATCTGGACCCTTGAAGTTTGCTTGGATCTAGTGGTTTAAAATGGCCTAAACAAATAAACAAAAGATATGCAGAAAGTCTCCTAATGTGGACGTTAGAGGACTGTTCCAAAACTGCAAAGATGCTCTGCCAAAAAGCAAATAAAGCCTGCTTGTCTGTTTCCTGAAATGTAAAGGCAATCCTTATGTTTTCATACCCTTTGCTTGGCTCCTTTGTTGCTTATTTTAACATCTGGACAATGACAAAAGAGCATCCCAGTGTCCCCTTTTGAGTGAAAGACCAGCTATGCAAAATAGAGACAATTTCCTTTGGTGAACCATAACTGTATAAACTCTCTTGCACGGATTCCTTAAGGACTCTGACCCATTCCCTTGACTATTCATTAGTGAGTCCCCCTTGGCTCCTGCATCAATGGATAGGATCACATTTTACTTGGACGAGCCATTTTGGACTTGTGATTTTTAGAACAACCTCAGGGCAGATTCAGACATTCGGCATTCTCCTGGCATCAACTTCAAAAATTCGTATCTCTCAGCTCAAAATGAATTTAGGGACGTATGATAGCTCTTTGGAAAGATAAATGAGTTAACTTTACTCTCCAAAAATAATCAACCCAAAAGAACAAGCCAAACTTCAGATATTGAGCTTTGAGTACTGACATGTCAAAACAGGAACAGTATTGCATTCAAAATCGTGACAGTCTTTGAGAGACTGCTGTGCAAAATCTATCTGGAATTTTTGCTTGATTCCAACTCGATAGGTTAATAGACATTCTCAAGATTCTAGGAAGCTAAAGAACTCAAAAAATGGCCATGCCAATCGTCAGATATACGCATCTGAAAACAGACCAAAAATCTGATAGGTTATTTTCAGTTTCAGCACTTAGCATGAAATCGTGACAGCCTTTGAAGCTTAATTGTGAGAGTTGTGCTCATTATATTCATCTGATTCCAAGCCTATAGGATACTAGACATTCCCAAGAGTTCATACCTATAAACATCTCGAATTTTAAGCAAGTGAAACCCCAGATATTCCCATCTGAACTACAGCTCATTTCCGGATTGTTTTTGATATTGCAGGAGCAATAATAATCGTTCAATGCCTTTGTTGTTGCAACTCATATTGACTTGAATTTCCTTGGGCATTGGAAAAATAAATAACCCCTATGCTCCCGCATCATCCACCCTAGGCTGAAGAAAATTTGCCTCAAATTTTGAATGTAAGAAAAAATTTACTACACCCCTTGCTTTTCAAAAGAGCAGTTCTAGTCATGAGCTGGCATCACCCTTTTACCTCCTGGATCAAATACCATGATAGATTGCCTTGGACTCATAGGAGTAGCACTCTGGAGTACAGCAAAAAAAATGGAGAATTGGACATTTAAGCCATAAGCATGTGCACCCTCGTTGTCTCTATTTGTGCCCATTCCTGTTTTCTTTCCAAATGAGTCTATGTACCTTTCATCAAAAGGCCAAGGAAGTTTTACTCCAAGCTTGACAACAATGATAGCACATATAATGACCATCAACATGTAAGCGCCCAAGCTTAACCCATGATTAGAATTAATATCCCCAATTGAGCACAACAATGCCATTAAGGGGCTGTTGTTGTTTTTGTGTATTAATTTCAACACAAACATTACCAAAAGTGCCAAGACTACTCTAAAATCATGTAGAGAACTTACACCTGATATCTTAAGCCCCTTCAACAAATGCTCACAGTGCATTTGAACAAGATTCCCCTTGAAACACAAGAATTTCAGAACTGGAGAGAATAATTTAAGTTGATATATTTCATCATTTCTCATTCTTAACATGTCTGGATTTGCACCCAAATGATCAAGACTGACTTGCAGCCTCACCAACATATAAAAATGGAAGTGTGGGGTTGAAAGAGCACAAGTTATGCCTCCCAACATGTTGGTTTTGAAGTAAGGATAAGGTCTGGTGCAGGGGGTCAGATTTGGCATAATTGAGTACGGAACAACCCAAAACTCTTCTCTTACTTCACCCTTGAATGGATCCCAACAGGTTTCACCATTGAACACCATCATAGGCTGTCCTAACTCCTAAATTCGAAGGCCTGGCAGCCCTTTGTCCACAACCAGTTCTAAAGAACCCAAATCAGTAACTTTGTCATCGCTTGCCTTATGGAGGCCATTGTTGGTGTAGGCTAGTTTTTCGAAATCTCAAATGTAGGATTGGGTATGGTTCCGATATCATGACATAGATTTTTAAGAACAGGGTTACAAGAGCTATTCACTTTGGTACAAGCATCCATGGCTTTTGGCTTAATGCATTTAGAGTCATGATGAACAGGATTCAAGCATGGTTCAATAACCCCTTGATCTAAACCCCTTTCTTTCCCAACTGTTTTGACGACCTCTAAACTGTCCCCTCTAGCTAAGACCTCGTGATTTCTAGGCCTTGCTAAGCTCTCCTCCACACACACAGCCAACTCAAGCATTTCTCCATATGAGTGTATCATTCCTAAATTAATTCTCCTAACAATTCCAGTTTTCAATCCAAGATAAAATCTGATTCTACTTTGGAGAGAACTAACTTCATGGTCACACACAAAATGTAATTCCTCAAATAATTTAGCATACTCAAGAACACTCAAGGAATTTTGCTTAAGGGTTGTAAGTTCAGCCCACAATTCATCCATGGTAGAACAAGGTAAAAACTTTAGTCTCATTTTCTTCTCAAGTTTAAACCAAGAACTTATCCTACTCTTCCCTTCCATTCTCCTTGAAAAATTAAGAGTATTATACCACGTCAACACACCACTCTTTAAACAGGACACTACCAATTCAAGCTTCATTTTCTCAGAAAAACATTTGTTCTGGAAATAGATTTCAACAGCATATAACCAAGACACAAATGCTCTACGGCTTTCACCATTAAAAAAAGGAAGTAATGGTGTTGTACCTTTCCCTAAAAAGGCAGGAGATGACTCGGAACATTCATGGAGCAGGTGGTGTTCCTCTTGGTACAATTCTGGTGGTTTTGGCTGCCTTAGAACTCCATAACTTCTGGTTTCTTTCTTTGTCTGTACAGCATCTTCATGTCCTTTTCTTGAGGTTTGTAAACTCTTCTTAACTGCTGCCATGGACTTGGTAAGGGTGCCAAGTTCATGAGCCTTTATCTTAGAAGCATGAATATAAGGAATAACACCATTGGCAACTGGTTTATCCATGTAAAAATCAGAATGACAATAACTTTCACAAAACAGATTCCTTAAGAAGCAAACCAAGACTTTGCTAACCTCTCTTCACTCATTGGTTGGTTTTCGTAGTTTTGAATGTAGTTAGGTAAATGAACTCACTTGTTTTCTCTCAGGACTAACACCAGATGGAATTGTGTTATACTCTAGCTCTGATTACCAATTTGATACACCAAACCAGGGGGTAAGGTGATATTTCTGAAGTCTTAAAGAACCGATAAATAAACCCTGAACTTCGAGACTCAAGCAAAGCACAGAAATCTCTTAGAACAGTGAATCTCAAGAATAATTTAATCACCCAAGCAATGCACAAGGGATTAAACCACTCTTAAGCCAAACAACTAAGCGAAGCACAAGTTATTTGTGTTAACTAAGCAAAGCACAAGTTAACTGAAAATAAGAGAGAAACTCTTAAGGTTTTCTGATTTCATTCAAGTCTGTCTTTTACATTGCATAGTTTCTGTTTTTATATAGACTTACAAAATAATCTGGACCCTTGAAGTTTGCTTGGATCTAGTGGTTTAAAATGGCCTAAACAAATAAACAAAAGATATGCAGAAAGTCTCCTATTGTGGACGTTAGAGGACTGTTCCAAAACTGCAAAGATGCTCTGCCAAAAAGCAAATAAAGCCTGCTTGTCTGTTTCCTGAAATGTAAAGGCAATCCTTATGTTTTCATACCCTTTGCTTGGCTCCTTTGTTGCTTATTTTAACATCTGGACAATGACAAAAGAGCATCCCAGTGTCCCCTTTTGAGTGAAAGACCAGCTATGCAAAATAGAGACAATTTCCTTTGGTGAACCATAACTGTATAAACTCTCTTGCACGGATTCCTTAAGGACTCTGACCCATTCCCTTGACTATTCATTAGTGAGTCCCCCTTGGCTCCTGCATCAATGGATAGGATCACATTTTACTTGGACGAGCCATTTTGGACTTGTGATTTTTAGAACAACCTCAGGGCAGATTCAGACATTCGGCATTCTCCTGGCATCAACTTCAAAAATTCGTATCTCTCAGCTCAAAATGAATTTAGGGACGTATGATAGCTCTTTGGAAAGATAAATGAGTTAACTTTACTCTCCAAAAATAATCAACCCAAAAGAACAAGCCAAACTTCAGATATTGAGCTTTGAGTACTGACATGTCAAAACAGGAACAGTATTGCATTCAAAATCGTGACAGTCTTTGAGAGACTGCTGTGCAAAATCTATCTGGAATTTTTGCTTGATTCCAACTCGATAGGTTAATAGACATTCTCAAGATTCTAGGAAGCTAAAGAACTCAAAAAATGGCCATGCCAATCGTCAGATATACGCATCTGAAAACAGACCAAAAATCTGATAGGTTATTTTCAGTTTCAGCACTTAGCATGAAATCGTGACAGCCTTTGAAGCTTAATTGTGAGAGTTGTGCTCATTATATTCATCTGATTCCAAGCCTATAGGATACTAGACATTCCCAAGAGTTCATACCTATAAACATCTCGAATTTTAAGCAAGTGAAACCCCAGATATTCCCATCTGAACTACAGCTCATTTCCGGATTGTTTTTGATATTGCAGGAGCAATAATAATCGTTCAATGCCTTTGTTGTTGCAACTCATATTGACTTGAATTTCCTTGGGCATTGGAAAAATAAATAACCCCTATGCTCCCGCATCATCCACCCTAGGCTGAAGAAAATTTGCCTCAAATTTTGAATGTAAGAAAAAATTTACTACACCCCTTGCTTTTCAAAAGAGCAGTTCTAGTCATGAGCTGGCATCACCCTTTTACCTCCTGGATCAAATACCATGATAGATTGCCTTGGACTCATAGGAGTAGCACTCTGGAGTACAGCAAAAAAAATGGAGAATTGGACATTTAAGCCATAAGCATGTGCACCCTCGTTGTCTCTATTTGTGCCCATTCCTGTTTTCTTTCCAAATGAGTCTATGTACCTTTCATCAAAAGGCCAAGGAAGTTTTACTCCAAGCTTGACAACAATGATAGCACATATAATGACCATCAACATGTAAGCGCCCAAGCTTAACCCATGATTAGAATTAATATCCCCAATTGAGCACAACAATGCCATTAAGGGGCTGTTGTTGTTTTTGTGTATTAATTTCAACACAAACATTACCAAAAGTGCCAAGACTACTCTAAAATCATGTAGAGAACTTACACCTGATATCTTAAGCCCCTTCAACAAATGCTCACAGTGCATTTGAACAAGATTCCCCTTGAAACACAAGAATTTCAGAACTGGAGAGAATAATTTAAGTTGATATATTTCATCATTTCTCATTCTTAACATGTCTGGATTTGCACCCAAATGATCAAGACTGACTTGCAGCCTCACCAACATATAAAAATGGAAGTGTGGGGTTGAAAGAGCACAAGTTATGCCTCCCAACATGTTGGTTTTGAAGTAAGGATAAGGTCTGGTGCAGGGGGTCAGATTTGGCATAATTGAGTACGGAACAACCCAAAACTCTTCTCTTACTTCACCCTTGAATGGATCCCAACAGGTTTCACCATTGAACACCATCATAGGCTGTCCTAACTCCAAAATTCGAAGGCCTGGCAGCCCTTTGTCCACAACCAGTTCTAAAGAACCCAAATCAGTAACTTTGTCATCGCTTGCCTTATGGAGGCCATTGTTGGTGTAGGCTAGTTTTTCGAAATCTCAAATGTAGGATTGGGTATGGTTCCGATATCATGACATAGATTTTTAAGAACAGGGTTACAAGAGCTATTCACTTTGGTACAAGCATCCATGGCTTTTGGCTTAATGCATTTAGAGTCATGATGAACAGGATTCAAGCATGGTTCAATAACCCCTTGATCTAAACCCCTTTCTTTCCCAACTGTTTTGACGACCTCTAAACTGTCCCCTCTAGCTAAGACCTCGTGATTTCTAGGCCTTGCTAAGCTCTCCTCCACACACACAGCCAACTCAAGCATTTCTCCATATGAGTGTATCATTCCTAAATTAATTCTCCTAACAATTCCAGTTTTCAATCCAAGATAAAATCTGATTCTACTTTGGAGAGAACTAACTTCATGGTCACACACAAAATGTAATTCCTCAAATAATTTAGCATACTCAAGAACACTCAAGGAATTTTGCTTAAGGGTTGTAAGTTCAGCCCACAATTCATCCATGGTAGAACAAGGTAAAAACTTTAGTCTCATTTTCTTCTCAAGTTTAAACCAAGAACTTATCCTACTCTTCCCTTCCATTCTCCTTGAAAAATTAAGAGTATTATACCACGTCAACACACCACTCTTTAAACAGGACACTACCAATTCAAGCTTCATTTTCTCAGAAAAACATTTGTTCTGAAAATAGATTTCAACAGCATATAACCAAGACACAAATGCTCTACGGCTTTCACCATTAAAAAAAGGAAGTAATGGTGTTGTACCTTTCCCTAAAAAGGCAGGAGATGACTCGGAACATTCATGGAGCAGGTGGTGTTCCTCTTGGTACAATTCTGGTGGTTTTGGCTGCCTTAGAACTCCATAACTTCTGGTTTCTTTCTTTGTACAGCATCTTCATGTCCTTTTCTTGAGGTTTGTAAACTCTTCTTAACTGCTGCCATGGACTTGGTAAGGGTGCCAAGTTCATGAGCCTTTATCTTAGAAGCATGAATATAAGGAATAACACCATTGGCAACTGGTTTATCCATGTAAAAATCAGAATGACAATAACTTTCACAAAACAGATTCCTTAAGAAGCAAACCAAGACTTTGCTAACCTCTCTTCACTCATTGGTTGGTTTTCGTAGTTTTGAATGTAGTTAGGTAAATGAACTCACTTGTTTTCTCTCAGGACTAACACCAGATGGAATTGTGTTATACTCTAGCTCTGATTACCAATTTGATACACCAAACCAGGGGGTAAGGTGATATTTCTGAAGTCTTAAAGAACCGATAAATAAACCCTGAACTTCGAGACTCAAGCAAAGCACAGAAATCTCTTAGAACAGTGAATCTCAAGAATAATTTAATCACCCAAGCAATGCACAAGGGATTAAACCACTCTTAAGCCAAACAACTAAGCGAAGCACAAGTTATTTGTGTTAACTAAGCAAAGCACAAGTTAACTGAAAATAAGAGAGAAACTCTTAAGGTTTTCTGATTTCATTCAAGTCTGTCTTTTACATTGCATAGTTTCTGTTTTTATATAGACTTACAAAATAATCTGGACCCTTGAAGTTTGCTTGGATCTAGTGGTTTAAAATGGCCTAAACAAATAAACAAAAGATATGCAGAAAGTCTCCTAATGTGGACGTTAGAGGACTGTTCCAAAACTGCAAAGATGCTCTGCCAAAAAGCAAATAAAGCCTGCTTGTCTGTTTCCTGAAATGTAAAGGCAATCCTTATGTTTTCATACCCTTTGCTTGGCTCCTTTGTTGCTTATTTTAACATCTGGACAATGACAAAAGAGCATCCCAGTGTCCCCTTTTGAGTGAAAGACCAGCTATGCAAAATAGAGACAATTTCCTTTGGTGAACCATAACTGTATAAACTCTCTTGCACGGATTCCTTAAGGACTCTGACCCATTCCCTTGACTATTCATTAGTGAGTCCCCCTTGGCTCCTGCATCAATGGATAGGATCACATTTTACTTGGACGAGCCATTTTGGACTTGTGATTTTTAGAACAACCTCAGGGCAGATTCAGACATTCGGCATTCTCCTGGCATCAACTTCAAAAATTCGTATCTCTCAGCTCAAAATGAATTTAGGGACGTATGATAGCTCTTTGGAAAGATAAATGAGTTAACTTTACTCTCCAAAAATAATCAACCCAAAAGAACAAGCCAAACTTCAGATATTGAGCTTTGAGTACTGACATGTCAAAACAGGAACAGTATTGCATTCAAAATCGTGACAGTCTTTGAGAGACTGCTGTGCAAAATCTATCTGGAATTTTTGCTTGATTCCAACTCGATAGGTTAATAGACATTCTCAAGATTCTAGGAAGCTAAAGAACTCAAAAAATGGCCATGCCAATCGTCAGATATACGCATCTGAAAACAGACCAAAAATCTGATAGGTTATTTTCAGTTTCAGCACTTAGCATGAAATCGTGACAGCCTTTGAAGCTTAATTGTGAGAGTTGTGCTCATTATATTCATCTGATTCCAAGCCTATAGGATACTAGACATTCCCAAGAGTTCATACCTATAAACATCTCGAATTTTAAGCAAGTGAAACCCCAGATATTCCCATCTGAACTACAGCTCATTTCCGGATTGTTTTTGATATTGCAGGAGCAATAATAATCGTTCAATGCCTTTGTTGTTGCAACTCATATTGACTTGAATTTCCTTGGGCATTGGAAAAATAAATAACCCCTATGCTCCCGCATCATCCACCCTAGGCTGAAGAAAATTTGCCTCAAATTTTGAATGTAAGAAAAAATTTACTACACCCCTTGCTTTTCAAAAGAGCAGTTCTAGTCATGAGCTGGCATCACCCTTTTACCTCCTGGATCAAATACCATGATAGATTGCCTTGGACTCATAGGAGTAGCACTCTGGAGTACAGCAAAAAAAATGGAGAATTGGACATTTAAGCCATAAGCATGTGCACCCTCGTTGTCTCTATTTGTGCCCATTCCTGTTTTCTTTCCAAATGAGTCTATGTACCTTTCATCAAAAGGCCAAGGAAGTTTTACTCCAAGCTTGACAACAATGATAGCACATATAATGACCATCAACATGTAAGCGCCCAAGCTTAACCCATGATTAGAATTAATATCCCCAATTGAGCACAACAATGCCATTAAGGGGCTGTTGTTGTTTTTGTGTATTAATTTCAACACAAACATTACCAAAAGTGCCAAGACTACTCTAAAATCATGTAGAGAACTTACACCTGATATCTTAAGCCCCTTCAACAAATGCTCACAGTGCATTTGAACAAGATTCCCCTTGAAACACAAGAATTTCAGAACTGGAGAGAATAATTTAAGTTGATATATTTCATCATTTCTCATTCTTAACATGTCTGGATTTGCACCCAAATGATCAAGACTGACTTGCAGCCTCACCAACATATAAAAATGGAAGTGTGGGGTTGAAAGAGCACAAGTTATGCCTCCCAACATGTTGGTTTTGAAGTAAGGATAAGGTCTGGTGCAGGGGGTCAGATTTGGCATAATTGAGTACGGAACAACCCAAAACTCTTCTCTTACTTCACCCTTGAATGGATCCCAACAGGTTTCACCATTGAACACCATCATAGGCTGTCCTAACTCCAAAATTCGAAGGCCTGGCAGCCCTTTGTCCACAACCAGTTCTAAAGAACCCAAATCAGTAACTTTGTCATCGCTTGCCTTATGGAGGCCATTGTTGGTGTAGGCTAGTTTTTCGAAATCTCAAATGTAGGATTGGGTATGGTTCCGATATCATGACATAGATTTTTAAGAACAGGGTTACAAGAGCTATTCACTTTGGTACAAGCATCCATGGCTTTTGGCTTAATGCATTTAGAGTCATGATGAACAGGATTCAAGCATGGTTCAATAACCCCTTGATCTAAACCCCTTTCTTTCCCAACTGTTTTGACGACCTCTAAACTGTCCCCTCTAGCTAAGACCTCGTGATTTCTAGGCCTTGCTAAGCTCTCCTCCACACACACAGCCAACTCAAGCATTTCTCCATATGAGTGTATCATTCCTAAATTAATTCTCCTAACAATTCCAGTTTTCAATCCAAGATAAAATCTGATTCTACTTTGGAGAGAACTAACTTCATGGTCACACACAAAATGTAATTCCTCAAATAATTTAGCATACTCAAGAACACTCAAGGAATTTTGCTTAAGGGTTGTAAGTTCAGCCCACAATTCATCCATGGTAGAACAAGGTAAAAACTTTAGTCTCATTTTCTTCTCAAGTTTAAACCAAGAACTTATCCTACTCTTCCCTTCCATTCTCCTTGAAAAATTAAGAGTATTATACCACGTCAACACACCACTCTTTAAACAGGACACTACCAATTCAAGCTTCATTTTCTCAGAAAAACATTTGTTCTGGAAATAGATTTCAACAGCATATAACCAAGACACAAATGCTCTACGGCTTTCACCATTAAAAAAAGGAAGTAATGGTGTTGTACCTTTCCCTAAAAAGGCAGGAGATGACTCGGAACATTCATGGAGCAGGTGGTGTTCCTCTTGGTACAATTCTGGTGGTTTTGGCTGCCTTAGAACTCCATAACTTCTGGTTTCTTTCTTTGTCTGTACAGCATCTTCATGTCCTTTTCTTGAGGTTTGTAAACTCTTCTTAACTGCTGCCATGGACTTGGTAAGGGTGCCAAGTTCATGAGCCTTTATCTTAGAAGCATGAATATAAGGAATAACACCATTGGCAACTGGTTTATCCATGTAAAAATCAGAATGACAATAACTTTCACAAAACAGATTCCTTAAGAAGCAAACCAAGACTTTGCTAACCTCTCTTCACTCATTGGTTGGTTTTCGTAGTTTTGAATGTAGTTAGGTAAATGAACTCACTTGTTTTCTCTCAGGACTAACACCAGATGGAATTGTGTTATACTCTAGCTCTGATTACCAATTTGATACACCAAACCAGGGGGTAAGGTGATATTTCTGAAGTCTTAAAGAACCGATAAATAAACCCTGAACTTCGAGACTCAAGCAAAGCACAGAAATCTCTTAGAACAGTGAATCTCAAGAATAATTTAATCACCCAAGCAATGCACAAGGGATTAAACCACTCTTAAGCCAAACAACTAAGCGAAGCACAAGTTATTTGTGTTAACTAAGCAAAGCACAAGTTAACTGAAAATAAGAGAGAAACTCTTAAGGTTTTCTGATTTCATTCAAGTCTGTCTTTTACATTGCATAGTTTCTGTTTTTATATAGACTTACAAAATAATCTGGACCCTTGAAGTTTGCTTGGATCTAGTGGTTTAAAATGGCCTAAACAAATAAACAAAAGATATGCAGAAAGTCTCCTAATGTGGACGTTAGAGGACTGTTCCAAAACTGCAAAGATGCTCTGCCAAAAAGCAAATAAAGCCTGCTTGTCTGTTTCCTGAAATGTAAAGGCAATCCTTATGTTTTCATACCCTTTGCTTGGCTCCTTTGTTGCTTATTTTAACATCTGGACAATGACAAAAGAGCATCCCAGTGTCCCCTTTTGAGTGAAAGACCAGCTATGCAAAATAGAGACAATTTCCTTTGGTGAACCATAACTGTATAAACTCTCTTGCACGGATTCCTTAAGGACTCTGACCCATTCCCTTGACTATTCATTAGTGAGTCCCCCTTGGCTCCTGCATCAATGGATAGGATCACATTTTACTTGGACGAGCCATTTTGGACTTGTGATTTTTAGAACAACCTCAGGGCAGATTCAGACATTCGGCATTCTCCTGGCATCAACTTCAAAAATTCGTATCTCTCAGCTCAAAATGAATTTAGGGACGTATGATAGCTCTTTGGAAAGATAAATGAGTTAACTTTACTCTCCAAAAATAATCAACCCAAAAGAACAAGCCAAACTTCAGATATTGAGCTTTGAGTACTGACATGTCAAAACAGGAACAGTATTGCATTCAAAATCGTGACAGTCTTTGAGAGACTGCTGTGCAAAATCTATCTGGAATTTTTGCTTGATTCCAACTCGATAGGTTAATAGACATTCTCAAGATTCTAGGAAGCTAAAGAACTCAAAAAATGGCCATGCCAATCGTCAGATATACGCATCTGAAAACAGACCAAAAATCTGATAGGTTATTTTCAGTTTCAGCACTTAGCATGAAATCGTGACAGCCTTTGAAGCTTAATTGTGAGAGTTGTGCTCATTATATTCATCTGATTCCAAGCCTATAGGATACTAGACATTCCCAAGAGTTCATACCTATAAACATCTCGAATTTTAAGCAAGTGAAACCCCAGATATTCCCATCTGAACTACAGCTCATTTCCGGATTGTTTTTGATATTGCAGGAGCAATAATAATCGTTCAATGCCTTTGTTGTTGCAACTCATATTGACTTGAATTTCCTTGGGCATTGGAAAAATAAATAACCCCTATGCTCCCGCATCATCCACCCTAGGCTGAAGAAAATTTGCCTCAAATTTTGAATGTAAGAAAAAATTTACTACACCCCTTGCTTTTCAAAAGAGCAGTTCTAGTCATGAGCTGGCATCACCCTTTTACCTCCTGGATCAAATACCATGATAGATTGCCTTGGACTCATAGGAGTAGCACTCTGGAGTACAGCAAAAAAAATGGAGAATTGGACATTTAAGCCATAAGCATGTGCACCCTCGTTGTCTCTATTTGTGCCCATTCCTGTTTTCTTTCCAAATGAGTCTATGTACCTTTCATCAAAAGGCCAAGGAAGTTTTACTCCAAGCTTGACAACAATGATAGCACATATAATGACCATCAACATGTAAGCGCCCAAGCTTAACCCATGATTAGAATTAATATCCCCAATTGAGCACAACAATGCCATTAAGGGGCTGTTGTTGTTTTTGTGTATTAATTTCAACACAAACATTACCAAAAGTGCCAAGACTACTCTAAAATCATGTAGAGAACTTACACCTGATATCTTAAGCCCCTTCAACAAATGCTCACAGTGCATTTGAACAAGATTCCCCTTGAAACACAAGAATTTCAGAACTGGAGAGAATAATTTAAGTTGATATATTTCATCATTTCTCATTCTTAACATGTCTGGATTTGCACCCAAATGATCAAGACTGACTTGCAGCCTCACCAACATATAAAAATGGAAGTGTGGGGTTGAAAGAGCACAAGTTATGCCTCCCAACATGTTGGTTTTGAAGTAAGGATAAGGTCTGGTGCAGGGGGTCAGATTTGGCATAATTGAGTACGGAACAACCCAAAACTCTTCTCTTACTTCACCCTTGAATGGATCCCAACAGGTTTCACCATTGAACACCATCATAGGCTGTCCTAACTCCAAAATTCGAAGGCCTGGCAGCCCTTTGTCCACAACCAGTTCTAAAGAACCCAAATCAGTAACTTTGTCATCGCTTGCCTTATGGAGGCCATTGTTGGTGTAGGCTAGTTTTTCGAAATCTCAAATGTAGGATTGGGTATGGTTCCGATATCATGACATAGATTTTTAAGAACAGGGTTACAAGAGCTATTCACTTTGGTACAAGCATCCATGGCTTTTGGCTTAATGCATTTAGAGTCATGATGAACAGGATTCAAGCATGGTTCAATAACCCCTTGATCTAAACCCCTTTCTTTCCCAACTGTTTTGACGACCTCTAAACTGTCCCCTCTAGCTAAGACCTCGTGATTTCTAGGCCTTGCTAAGCTCTCCTCCACACACACAGCCAACTCAAGCATTTCTCCATATGAGTGTATCATTCCTAAATTAATTCTCCTAACAATTCCAGTTTTCAATCCAAGATAAAATCTGATTCTACTTTGGAGAGAACTAACTTCATGGTCACACACAAAATGTAATTCCTCAAATAATTTAGCATACTCAAGAACACTCAAGGAATTTTGCTTAAGGGTTGTAAGTTCAGCCCACAATTCATCCATGGTAGAACAAGGTAAAAACTTTAGTCTCATTTTCTTCTCAAGTTTAAACCAAGAACTTATCCTACTCTTCCCTTCCATTCTCCTTGAAAAATTAAGAGTATTATACCACGTCAACACACCACTCTTTAAACAGGACACTACCAATTCAAGCTTCATTTTCTCAGAAAAACATTTGTTCTGAAAATAGATTTCAACAGCATATAACCAAGACACAAATCCTCTACGGCTTTCACCATTAAAAAAAGGAAGTAATGGTGTTGTACCTTTCCCTAAAAAGGCAGGAGATGACTCGGAACATTCATGGAGCAGGTGGTGTTCCTCTTGGTACAATTCTGGTGGTTTTGGCTGCCTTAGAACTCCATAACTTCTGGTTTCTTTCTTTGTACAGCATCTTCATGTCCTTTTCTTGAGGTTTGTAAACTCTTCTTAACTGCTGCCATGGACTTGGTAAGGGTGCCAAGTTCATGAGCCTTTATCTTAGAAGCATGAATATAAGGAATAACACCATTGGCAACTGGTTTATCCATGTAAAAATCAGAATGACAATAACTTTCACAAAACAGATTCCTTAAGAAGCAAACCAAGACTTTGCTAACCTCTCTTCACTCATTGGTTGGTTTTCGTAGTTTTGAATGTAGTTAGGTAAATGAACTCACTTGTTTTCTCTCAGGACTAACACCAGATGGAATTGTGTTATACTCTAGCTCTGATTACCAATTTGATACACCAAACCAGGGGGTAAGGTGATATTTCTGAAGTCTTAAAGAACCGATAAATAAACCCTGAACTTCGAGACTCAAGCAAAGCACAGAAATCTCTTAGAACAGTGAATCTCAAGAATAATTTAATCACCCAAGCAATGCACAAGGGATTAAACCACTCTTAAGCCAAACAACTAAGCGAAGCACAAGTTATTTGTGTTAACTAAGCAAAGCACAAGTTAACTGAAAATAAGAGAGAAACTCTTAAGGTTTTCTGATTTCATTCAAGTCTGTCTTTTACATTGCATAGTTTCTGTTTTTATATAGACTTACAAAATAATCTGGACCCTTGAAGTTTGCTTGGATCTAGTGGTTTAAAATGGCCTAAACAAATAAACAAAAGATATGCAGAAAGTCTCCTAATGTGGACGTTAGAGGACTGTTCCAAAACTGCAAAGATGCTCTGCCAAAAAGCAAATAAAGCCTGCTTGTCTGTTTCCTGAAATGTAAAGGCAATCCTTATGTTTTCATACCCTTTGCTTGGCTCCTTTGTTGCTTATTTTAACATCTGGACAATGACAAAAGAGCATCCCAGTGTCCCCTTTTGAGTGAAAGACCAGCTATGCAAAATAGAGACAATTTCCTTTGGTGAACCATAACTGTATAAACTCTCTTGCACGGATTCCTTAAGGACTCTGACCCATTCCCTTGACTATTCATTAGTGAGTCCCCCTTGGCTCCTGCATCAATGGATAGGATCACATTTTACTTGGACGAGCCATTTTGGACTTGTGATTTTTAGAACAACCTCAGGGCAGATTCAGACATTCGGCATTCTCCTGGCATCAACTTCAAAAATTCGTATCTCTCAGCTCAAAATGAATTTAGGGACGTATGATAGCTCTTTGGAAAGATAAATGAGTTAACTTTACTCTCCAAAAATAATCAACCCAAAAGAACAAGCCAAACTTCAGATATTGAGCTTTGAGTACTGACATGTCAAAACAGGAACAGTATTGCATTCAAAATCGTGACAGTCTTTGAGAGACTGCTGTGCAAAATCTATCTGGAATTTTTGCTTGATTCCAACTCGATAGGTTAATAGACATTCTCAAGATTCTAGGAAGCTAAAGAACTCAAAAAATGGCCATGCCAATCGTCAGATATACGCATCTGAAAACAGACCAAAAATCTGATAGGTTATTTTCAGTTTCAGCACTTAGCATGAAATCGTGACAGCCTTTGAAGCTTAATTGTGAGAGTTGTGCTCATTATATTCATCTGATTCCAAGCCTATAGGATACTAGACATTCCCAAGAGTTCATACCTATAAACATCTCGAATTTTAAGCAAGTGAAACCCCAGATATTCCCATCTGAACTACAGCTCATTTCCGGATTGTTTTTGATATTGCAGGAGCAATAATAATCGTTCAATGCCTTTGTTGTTGCAACTCATATTGACTTGAATTTCCTTGGGCATTGGAAAAATAAATAACCCCTATGCTCCCGCATCATCCACCCTAGGCTGAAGAAAATTTGCCTCAAATTTTGAATGTAAGAAAAAATTTACTACACCCCTTGCTTTTCAAAAGAGCAGTTCTAGTCATGAGCTGGCATCACCCTTTTACCTCCTGGATCAAATACCATGATAGATTGCCTTGGACTCATAGGAGTAGCACTCTGGAGTACAGCAAAAAAAATGGAGAATTGGACATTTAAGCCATAAGCATGTGCACCCTCGTTGTCTCTATTTGTGCCCATTCCTGTTTTCTTTCCAAATGAGTCTATGTACCTTTCATCAAAAGGCCAAGGAAGTTTTACTCCAAGCTTGACAACAATGATAGCACATATAATGACCATCAACATGTAAGCGCCCAAGCTTAACCCATGATTAGAATTAATATCCCCAATTGAGCACAACAATGCCATTAAGGGGCTGTTGTTGTTTTTGTGTATTAATTTCAACACAAACATTACCAAAAGTGCCAAGACTACTCTAAAATCATGTAGAGAACTTACACCTGATATCTTAAGCCCCTTCAACAAATGCTCACAGTGCATTTGAACAAGATTCCCCTTGAAACACAAGAATTTCAGAACTGGAGAGAATAATTTAAGTTGATATATTTCATCATTTCTCATTCTTAACATGTCTGGATTTGCACCCAAATGATCAAGACTGACTTGCAGCCTCACCAACATATAAAAATGGAAGTGTGGGGTTGAAAGAGCACAAGTTATGCCTCCCAACATGTTGGTTTTGAAGTAAGGATAAGGTCTGGTGCAGGGGGTCAGATTTGGCATAATTGAGTACGGAACAACCCAAAACTCTTCTCTTACTTCACCCTTGAATGGATCCCAACAGGTTTCACCATTGAACACCATCATAGGCTGTCCTAACTCCAAAATTCGAAGGCCTGGCAGCCCTTTGTCCACAACCAGTTCTAAAGAACCCAAATCAGTAACTTTGTCATCGCTTGCCTTATGGAGGCCATTGTTGGTGTAGGCTAGTTTTTCGAAATCTCAAATGTAGGATTGGGTATGGTTCCGATATCATGACATAGATTTTTAAGAACAGGGTTACAAGAGCTATTCACTTTGGTACAAGCATCCATGGCTTTTGGCTTAATGCATTTAGAGTCATGATGAACAGGATTCAAGCATGGTTCAATAACCCCTTGATCTAAACCCCTTTCTTTCCCAACTGTTTTGACGACCTCTAAACTGTCCCCTCTAGCTAAGACCTCGTGATTTCTAGGCCTTGCTAAGCTCTCCTCCACACACACAGCCAACTCAAGCATTTCTCCATATGAGTGTATCATTCCTAAATTAATTCTCCTAACAATTCCAGTTTTCAATCCAAGATAAAATCTGATTCTACTTTGGAGAGAACTAACTTCATGGTCACACACAAAATGTAATTCCTCAAATAATTTAGCATACTCAAGAACACTCAAGGAATTTTGCTTAAGGGTTGTAAGTTCAGCCCACAATTCATCCATGGTAGAACAAGGTAAAAACTTTAGTCTCATTTTCTTCTCAAGTTTAAACCAAGAACTTATCCTACTCTTCCCTTCCATTCTCCTTGAAAAATTAAGAGTATTATACCACGTCAACACACCACTCTTTAAACAGGACACTACCAATTCAAGCTTCATTTTCTCAGAAAAACATTTGTTCTGGAAATAGATTTCAACAGCATATAACCAAGACACAAATGCTCTACGGCTTTCACCATTAAAAAAAGGAAGTAATGGTGTTGTACCTTTCCCTAAAAAGGCAGGAGATGACTCGGAACATTCATGGAGCAGGTGGTGTTCCTCTTGGTACAATTCTGGTGGTTTTGGCTGCCTTAGAACTCCATAACTTCTGGTTTCTTTCTTTGTCTGTACAGCATCTTCATGTCCTTTTCTTGAGGTTTGTAAACTCTTCTTAACTGCTGCCATGGACTTGGTAAGGGTGCCAAGTTCATGAGCCTTTATCTTAGAAGCATGAATATAAGGAATAACACCATTGGCAACTGGTTTATCCATGTAAAAATCAGAATGACAATAACTTTCACAAAACAGATTCCTTAAGAAGCAAACCAAGACTTTGCTAACCTCTCTTCACTCATTGGTTGGTTTTCGTAGTTTTGAATGTAGTTAGGTAAATGAACTCACTTGTTTTCTCTCAGGACTAACACCAGATGGAATTGTGTTATACTCTAGCTCTGATTACCAATTTGATACACCAAACCAGGGGGTAAGGTGATATTTCTGAAGTCTTAAAGAACCGATAAATAAACCCTGAACTTCGAGACTCAAGCAAAGCACAGAAATCTCTTAGAACAGTGAATCTCAAGAATAATTTAATCACCCAAGCAATGCACAAGGGATTAAACCACTCTTAAGCCAAACAACTAAGCGAAGCACAAGTTATTTGTGTTAACTAAGCAAAGCACAAGTTAACTGAAAATAAGAGAGAAACTCTTAAGGTTTTCTGATTTCATTCAAGTCTGTCTTTTACATTGCATAGTTTCTGTTTTTATATAGACTTACAAAATAATCTGGACCCTTGAAGTTTGCTTGGATCTAGTGGTTTAAAATGGCCTAAACAAATAAACAAAAGATATGCAGAAAGTCTCCTAATGTGGACGTTAGAGGACTGTTCCAAAACTGCAAAGATGCTCTGCCAAAAAGCAAATAAAGTCTGCTTGTCTGTTTCCTGAAATGTAAAGGCAATCCTTATGTTTTCATACCCTTTGCTTGGCTCCTTTGTTGCTTATTTTAACATCTGGACAATGACAAAAGAGCATCCCAGTGTCCCCTTTTGAGTGAAAGACCAGCTATGCAAAATAGAGACAATTTCCTTTGGTGAACCATAACTGTATAAACTCTCTTGCACGGATTCCTTAAGGACTCTGACCCATTCCCTTGACTATTCATTAGTGAGTCCCCCTTGGCTCCTGCATCAATGGATAGGATCACATTTTACTTGGACGAGCCATTTTGGACTTGTGATTTTTAGAACAACCTCAGGGCAGATTCAGACATTCGGCATTCTCCTGGCATCAACTTCAAAAATTCGTATCTCTCAGCTCAAAATGAATTTAGGGACGTATGATAGCTCTTTGGAAAGATAAATGAGTTAACTTTACTCTCCAAAAATAATCAACCCAAAAGAACAAGCCAAACTTCAGATATTGAGCTTTGAGTACTGACATGTCAAAACAGGAACAGTATTGCATTCAAAATCGTGACAGTCTTTGAGAGACTGCTGTGCAAAATCTATCTGGAATTTTTGCTTGATTCCAACTCGATAGGTTAATAGACATTCTCAAGATTCTAGGAAGCTAAAGAACTCAAAAAATGGCCATGCCAATCGTCAGATATACGCATCTGAAAACAGACCAAAAATCTGATAGGTTATTTTCAGTTTCAGCACTTAGCATGAAATCGTGACAGCCTTTGAAGCTTAATTGTGAGAGTTGTGCTCATTATATTCATCTGATTCCAAGCCTATAGGATACTAGACATTCCCAAGAGTTCATACCTATAAACATCTCGAATTTTAAGCAAGTGAAACCCCAGATATTCCCATCTGAACTACAGCTCATTTCCGGATTGTTTTTGATATTGCAGGAGCAATAATAATCGTTCAATGCCTTTGTTGTTGCAACTCATATTGACTTGAATTTCCTTGGGCATTGGAAAAATAAATAACCCCTATGCTCCCGCATCATCCACCCTAGGCTGAAGAAAATTTGCCTCAAATTTTGAATGTAAGAAAAAATTTACTACACCCCTTGCTTTTCAAAAGAGCAGTTCTAGTCATGAGCTGGCATCACCCTTTTACCTCCTGGATCAAATACCATGATAGATTGCCTTGGACTCATAGGAGTAGCACTCTGGAGTACAGCAAAAAAAATGGAGAATTGGACATTTAAGCCATAAGCATGTGCACCCTCGTTGTCTCTATTTGTGCCCATTCCTGTTTTCTTTCCAAATGAGTCTATGTACCTTTCATCAAAAGGCCAAGGAAGTTTTACTCCAAGCTTGACAACAATGATAGCACATATAATGACCATCAACATGTAAGCGCCCAAGCTTAACCCATGATTAGAATTAATATCCCCAATTGAGCACAACAATGCCATTAAGGGGCTGTTGTTGTTTTTGTGTATTAATTTCAACACAAACATTACCAAAAGTGCCAAGACTACTCTAAAATCATGTAGAGAACTTACACCTGATATCTTAAGCCCCTTCAACAAATGCTCACAGTGCATTTGAACAAGATTCCCCTTGAAACACAAGAATTTCAGAACTGGAGAGAATAATTTAAGTTGATATATTTCATCATTTCTCATTCTTAACATGTCTGGATTTGCACCCAAATGATCAAGACTGACTTGCAGCCTCACCAACATATAAAAATGGAAGTGTGGGGTTGAAAGAGCACAAGTTATGCCTCCCAACATGTTGGTTTTGAAGTAAGGATAAGGTCTGGTGCAGGGGGTCAGATTTGGCATAATTGAGTACGGAACAACCCAAAACTCTTCTCTTACTTCACCCTTGAATGGATCCCAACAGGTTTCACCATTGAACACCATCATAGGCTGTCCTAACTCCAAAATTCGAAGGCCTGGCAGCCCTTTGTCCACAACCAGTTCTAAAGAACCCAAATCAGTAACTTTGTCATCGCTTGCCTTATGGAGGCCATTGTTGGTGTAGGCTAGTTTTTCGAAATCTCAAATGTAGGATTGGGTATGGTTCCGATATCATGACATAGATTTTTAAGAACAGGGTTACAAGAGCTATTCACTTTGGTACAAGCATCCATGGCTTTTGGCTTAATGCATTTAGAGTCATGATGAACAGGATTCAAGCATGGTTCAATAACCCCTTGATCTAAACCCCTTTCTTTCCCAACTGTTTTGACGACCTCTAAACTGTCCCCTCTAGCTAAGACCTCGTGATTTCTAGGCCTTGCTAAGCTCTCCTCCACACACACAGCCAACTCAAGCATTTCTCCATATGAGTGTATCATTCCTAAATTAATTCTCCTAACAATTCCAGTTTTCAATCCAAGATAAAATCTGATTCTACTTTGGAGAGAACTAACTTCATGGTCACACACAAAATGTAATTCCTCAAATAATTTAGCATACTCAAGAACACTCAAGGAATTTTGCTTAAGGGTTGTAAGTTCAGCCCACAATTCATCCATGGTAGAACAAGGTAAAAACTTTAGTCTCATTTTCTTCTCAAGTTTAAACCAAGAACTTATCCTACTCTTCCCTTCCATTCTCCTTGAAAAATTAAGAGTATTATACCACGTCAACACACCACTCTTTAAACAGGACACTACCAATTCAAGCTTCATTTTCTCAGAAAAACATTTGTTCTGAAAATAGATTTCAACAGCATATAACCAAGACACAAATGCTCTACGGCTTTCACCATTAAAAAAAGGAAGTAATGGTGTTGTACCTTTCCCTATAAAGGCAGGAGATGACTCGGAACATTCATGGAGCAGGTGGTGTTCCTCTTGGTACAATTCTGGTGGTTTTGGCTGCCTTAGAACTCCATAACTTCTGGTTTCTTTCTTTGTCTGTACAGCATCTTCATGTCCTTTTCTTGAGGTTTGTAAACTCTTCTTAAGTGCTGCCATGGACTTGGTAAGGGTGCCAAGTTCATGAGCCTTTATCTTAGAAGCATGAATATAAGGAATAACACCATTGGCAACTGGTTTATCCATGTAAAAATCAGAATGACAATAACTTTCACAAAACAGATTCCTTAAGAAGCAAACCAAGACTTTGCTAACCTCTCTTCACTCATTGGTTGGTTTTTGTAGTTTTGAATGTAGTTAGGTAAATGAACTCACTTGTTTTCTCTCAGGACTAACACCAGATGGAATTGTGTTATACTCTAGCTCTGATTACCAATTTGATACACCAAACCAGGGGGTAAGGTGATATTTCTGAAGTCTTAAAGAACCGATAAATAAACCCTGAACTTCGAGACTCAAGCAAAGCACAGAAATCTCTTAGAACAGTGAATCTCAAGAATAATTTAATCACCCAAGCAATGCACAAGGGATTAAACCACTCTTAAGCCAAACAACTAAGCGAAGCACAAGTTATTTGTGTTAACTAAGCAAAGCACAAGTTAACTGAAAATAAGAGAGAAACTCTTAAGGTTTTCTGATTTCATTCAAGTCTGTCTTTTACATTGCATAGTTTCTGTTTTTATATAGACTTACAAAATAATCTGGACCCTTGAAGTTTGCTTGGATCTAGTGGTTTAAAATGGCCTAAACAAATAAACAAAAGATATGCAGAAAGTCTCCTAATGTGGACGTTAGAGGACTGTTCCAAAACTGCAAAGATGCTCTGCCAAAAAGCAAATAAAGCCTGCTTGTCTGTTTCCTGAAATGTAAAGGCAATCCTTATGTTTTCATACCCTTTGCTTGGCTCCTTTGTTGCTTATTTTAACATCTGGACAATGACAAAAGAGCATCCCAGTGTCCCCTTTTGAGTGAAAGACCAGCTATGCAAAATAGAGACAATTTCCTTTGGTGAACCATAACTGTATAAACTCTCTTGCACGGATTCCTTAAGGACTCTGACCCATTCCCTTGACTATTCATTAGTGAGTCCCCCTTGGCTCCTGCATCAATGGATAGGATCACATTTTACTTGGACGAGCCATTTTGGACTTGTGATTTTTAGAACAACCTCAGGGCAGATTCAGACATTCGGCATTCTCCTGGCATCAACTTCAAAAATTCGTATCTCTCAGCTCAAAATGAATTTAGGGACGTATGATAGCTCTTTGGAAAGATAAATGAGTTAACTTTACTCTCCAAAAATAATCAACCCAAAAGAACAAGCCAAACTTCAGATATTGAGCTTTGAGTACTGACATGTCAAAACAGGAACAGTATTGCATTCAAAATCGTGACAGTCTTTGAGAGACTGCTGTGCAAAATCTATCTGGAATTTTTGCTTGATTCCAACTCGATAGGTTAATAGACATTCTCAAGATTCTAGGAAGCTAAAGAACTCAAAAAATGGCCATGCCAATCGTCAGATATACGCATCTGAAAACAGACCAAAAATCTGATAGGTTATTTTCAGTTTCAGCACTTAGCATGAAATCGTGACAGCCTTTGAAGCTTAATTGTGAGAGTTGTGCTCATTATATTCATCTGATTCCAAGCCTATAGGATACTAGACATTCCCAAGAGTTCATACCTATAAACATCTCGAATTTTAAGCAAGTGAAACCCCAGATATTCCCATCTGAACTACAGCTCATTTCCGGATTGTTTTTGATATTGCAGGAGCAATAATAATCGTTCAATGCCTTTGTTGTTGCAACTCATATTGACTTGAATTTCCTTGGGCATTGGAAAAATAAATAACCCCTATGCTCCCGCATCATCCACCCTAGGCTGAAGAAAATTTGCCTCAAATTTTGAATGTAAGAAAAAATTTACTACACCCCTTGCTTTTCAAAAGAGCAGTTCTAGTCATGAGCTGGCATCACCCTTTTACCTCCTGGATCAAATACCATGATAGATTGCCTTGGACTCATAGGAGTAGCACTCTGGAGTACAGCAAAAAAAATGGAGAATTGGACATTTAAGCCATAAGCATGTGCACCCTCGTTGTCTCTATTTGTGCCCATTCCTGTTTTCTTTCCAAATGAGTCTATGTACCTTTCATCAAAAGGCCAAGGAAGTTTTACTCCAAGCTTGACAACAATGATAGCACATATAATGACCATCAACATGTAAGCGCCCAAGCTTAACCCATGATTAGAATTAATATCCCCAATTGAGCACAACAATGCCATTAAGGGGCTGTTGTTGTTTTTGTGTATTAATTTCAACACAAACATTACCAAAAGTGCCAAGACTACTCTAAAATCATGTAGAGAACTTACACCTGATATCTTAAGCCCCTTCAACAAATGCTCACAGTGCATTTGAACAAGATTCCCCTTGAAACACAAGAATTTCAGAACTGGAGAGAATAATTTAAGTTGATATATTTCATCATTTCTCATTCTTAACATGTCTGGATTTGCACCCAAATGATCAAGACTGACTTGCAGCCTCACCAACATATAAAAATGGAAGTGTGGGGTTGAAAGAGCACAAGTTATGCCTCCCAACATGTTGGTTTTGAAGTAAGGATAAGGTCTGGTGCAGGGGGTCAGATTTGGCATAATTGAGTACGGAACAACCCAAAACTCTTCTCTTACTTCACCCTTGAATGGATCCCAACAGGTTTCACCATTGAACACCATCATAGGCTGTCCTAACTCCTAAATTCGAAGGCCTGGCAGCCCTTTGTCCACAACCAGTTCTAAAGAACCCAAATCAGTAACTTTGTCATCGCTTGCCTTATGGAGGCCATTGTTGGTGTAGGCTAGTTTTTCGAAATCTCAAATGTAGGATTGGGTATGGTTCCGATATCATGACATAGATTTTTAAGAACAGGGTTACAAGAGCTATTCACTTTGGTACAAGCATCCATGGCTTTTGGCTTAATGCATTTAGAGTCATGATGAACAGGATTCAAGCATGGTTCAATAACCCCTTGATCTAAACCCCTTTCTTTCCCAACTGTTTTGACGACCTCTAAACTGTCCCCTCTAGCTAAGACCTCGTGATTTCTAGGCCTTGCTAAGCTCTCCTCCACACACACAGCCAACTCAAGCATTTCTCCATATGAGTGTATCATTCCTAAATTAATTCTCCTAACAATTCCAGTTTTCAATCCAAGATAAAATCTGATTCTACTTTGGAGAGAACTAACTTCATGGTCACACACAAAATGTAATTCCTCAAATAATTTAGCATACTCAAGAACACTCAAGGAATTTTGCTTAAGGGTTGTAAGTTCAGCCCACAATTCATCCATGGTAGAACAAGGTAAAAACTTTAGTCTCATTTCCTTCTCAAGTTTAAACCAAGAACTTATCCTACTTTTCCCTTCCATTCTCCTTGAAAAATTAAGAGTATTATACCACGTCAACACACCACTCTTTAAACAGGACACTACCAATTCAAGCTTCATTTTCTCAGAAAAACATTTGTTCTGAAAATAGATTTCAACAGCATATAACCAAGACACAAATGCTCTACGGCTTTCACCATTAAAAAAAGGAAGTAATGGTGTTGTACCTTTCCCTATAAAGGCAGGAGATGACTCGGAACATTCATGGAGCAGGTGGTGTTCCTCTTGGTACAATTCTGGTGGTTTTGGCTGCCTTAGAACTCCATAACTTCTGGTTTCTTTCTTTGTCTGTACAGCATCTTCATGTCCTTTTCTTGAGGTTTGTAAACTCTTCTTAAGTGCTGCCATGGACTTGGTAAGGGTGCCAAGTTCATGAGCCTTTATCTTAGAAGCATGAATATAAGGAATAACACCATTGGCAACTGGTTTATCCATGTAAAAATCAGAATGACAATAACTTTCACAAAACAGATTCCTTAAGAAGCAAACCAAGACTTTGCTAACCTCTCTTCACTCATTGGTTGGTTTTTGTAGTTTTGAATGTAGTTAGGTAAATGAACTCACTTGTTTTCTCTCAGGACTAACACCAGATGGAATTGTGTTATACTCTAGCTCTGATTACCAATTTGATACACCAAACCAGGGGGTAAGGTGATATTTCTGAAGTCTTAAAGAACCGATAAATAAACCCTGAACTTCGAGACTCAAGCAAAGCACAGAAATCTCTTAGAACAGTGAATCTCAAGAATAATTTAATCACCCAAGCAATGCACAAGGGATTAAACCACTCTTAAGCCAAACAACTAAGCGAAGCACAAGTTATTTGTGTTAACTAAGCAAAGCACAAGTTAACTGAAAATAAGAGAGAAACTCTTAAGGTTTTCTGATTTCATTCAAGTCTGTCTTTTACATTGCATAGTTTCTGTTTTTATATAGACTTACAAAATAATCTGGACCCTTGAAGTTTGCTTGGATCTAGTGGTTTAAAATGGCCTAAACAAATAAACAAAAGATATGCAGAAAGTCTCCTAATGTGGACGTTAGAGGACTGTTCCAAAACTGCAAAGATGCTCTGCCAAAAAGCAAATAAAGCCTGCTTGTCTGTTTCCTGAAATGTAAAGGCAATCCTTATGTTTTCATACCCTTTGCTTGGCTCCTTTGTTGCTTATTTTAACATCTGGACAATGACAAAAGAGCATCCCAGTGTCCCCTTTTGAGTGAAAGACCAGCTATGCAAAATAGAGACAATTTCCTTTGGTGAACCATAACTGTATAAACTCTCTTGCACGGATTCCTTAAGGACTCTGACCCATTCCCTTGACTATTCATTAGTGAGTCCCCCTTGGCTCCTGCATCAATGGATAGGATCACATTTTACTTGGACGAGCCATTTTGGACTTGTGATTTTTAGAACAACCTCAGGGCAGATTCAGACATTCGGCATTCTCCTGGCATCAACTTCAAAAATTCGTATCTCTCAGCTCAAAATGAATTTAGGGACGTATGATAGCTCTTTGGAAAGATAAATGAGTTAACTTTACTCTCCAAAAATAATCAACCCAAAAGAACAAGCCAAACTTCAGATATTGAGCTTTGAGTACTGACATGTCAAAACAGGAACAGTATTGCATTCAAAATCGTGACAGTCTTTGAGAGACTGCTGTGCAAAATCTATCTGGAATTTTTGCTTGATTCCAACTCGATAGGTTAATAGACATTCTCAAGATTCTAGGAAGCTAAAGAACTCAAAAAATGGCCATGCCAATCGTCAGATATACGCATCTGAAAACAGACCAAAAATCTGATAGGTTATTTTCAGTTTCAGCACTTAGCATGAAATCGTGACAGCCTTTGAAGCTTAATTGTGAGAGTTGTGCTCATTATATTCATCTGATTCCAAGCCTATAGGATACTAGACATTCCCAAGAGTTCATACCTATAAACATCTCGAATTTTAAGCAAGTGAAACCCCAGATATTCCCATCTGAACTACAGCTCATTTCCGGATTGTTTTTGATATTGCAGGAGCAATAATAATCGTTCAATGCCTTTGTTGTTGCAACTCATATTGACTTGAATTTCCTTGGGCATTGGAAAAATAAATAACCCCTATGCTCCCGCATCATCCACCCTAGGCTGAAGAAAATTTGCCTCAAATTTTGAATGTAAGAAAAAATTTACTACACCCCTTGCTTTTCAAAAGAGCAGTTCTAGTCATGAGCTGGCATCACCCTTTTACCTCCTGGATCAAATACCATGATAGATTGCCTTGGACTCATAGGAGTAGCACTCTGGAGTACAGCAAAAAAAATGGAGAATTGGACATTTAAGCCATAAGCATGTGCACCCTCGTTGTCTCTATTTGTGCCCATTCCTGTTTTCTTTCCAAATGAGTCTATGTACCTTTCATCAAAAGGCCAAGGAAGTTTTACTCCAAGCTTGACAACAATGATAGCACATATAATGACCATCAACATGTAAGCGCCCAAGCTTAACCCATGATTAGAATTAATATCCCCAATTGAGCACAACAATGCCATTAAGGGGCTGTTGTTGTTTTTGTGTATTAATTTCAACACAAACATTACCAAAAGTGCCAAGACTACTCTAAAATCATGTAGAGAACTTACACCTGATATCTTAAGCCCCTTCAACAAATGCTCACAGTGCATTTGAACAAGATTCCCCTTGAAACACAAGAATTTCAGAACTGGAGAGAATAATTTAAGTTGATATATTTCATCATTTCTCATTCTTAACATGTCTGGATTTGCACCCAAATGATCAAGACTGACTTGCAGCCTCACCAACATATAAAAATGGAAGTGTGGGGTTGAAAGAGCACAAGTTATGCCTCCCAACATGTTGGTTTTGAAGTAAGGATAAGGTCTGGTGCAGGGGGTCAGATTTGGCATAATTGAGTACGGAACAACCCAAAACTCTTCTCTTACTTCACCCTTGAATGGATCCCAACAGGTTTCACCATTGAACACCATCATAGGCTGTCCTAACTCCAAAATTCGAAGGCCTGGCAGCCCTTTGTCCACAACCAGTTCTAAAGAACCCAAATCAGTAACTTTGTCATCGCTTGCCTTATGGAGGCCATTGTTGGTGTAGGCTAGTTTTTCGAAATCTCAAATGTAGGATTGGGTATGGTTCCGATATCATGACATAGATTTTTAAGAACAGGGTTACAAGAGCTATTCACTTTGGTACAAGCATCCATGGCTTTTGGCTTAATGCATTTAGAGTCATGATGAACAGGATTCAAGCATGGTTCAATAACCCCTTGATCTAAACCCCTTTCTTTCCCAACTGTTTTGACGACCTCTAAACTGTCCCCTCTAGCTAAGACCTCGTGATTTCTAGGCCTTGCTAAGCTCTCCTCCACACACACAGCCAACTCAAGCATTTCTCCATATGAGTGTATCATTCCTAAATTAATTCTCCTAACAATTCCAGTTTTCAATCCAAGATAAAATCTGATTCTACTTTGGAGAGAACTAACTTCATGGTCACACACAAAATGTAATTCCTCAAATAATTTAGCATACTCAAGAACACTCAAGGAATTTTGCTTAAGGGTTGTAAGTTCAGCCCACAATTCATCCATGGTAGAACAAGGTAAAAACTTTAGTCTCATTTTCTTCTCAAGTTTAAACCAAGAACTTATCCTACTCTTCCCTTCCATTCTCCTTGAAAAATTAAGAGTATTATACCACGTCAACACACCACTCTTTAAACAGGACACTACCAATTCAAGCTTCATTTTCTCAGAAAAACATTTGTTCTGGAAATAGATTTCAACAGCATATAACCAAGACACAAATGCTCTACGGCTTTCACCATTAAAAAAAGGAAGTAATGGTGTTGTACCTTTCCCTAAAAAGGCAGGAGATGACTCGGAACATTCATGGAGCAGGTGGTGTTCCTCTTGGTACAATTCTGGTGGTTTTGGCTGCCTTAGAACTCCATAACTTCTGGTTTCTTTCTTTGTCTGTACAGCATCTTCATGTCCTTTTCTTGAGGTTTGTAAACTCTTCTTAACTGCTGCCATGGACTTGGTAAGGGTGCCAAGTTCATGAGCCTTTATCTTAGAAGCATGAATATAAGGAATAACACCATTGGCAACTGGTTTATCCATGTAAAAATCAGAATGACAATAACTTTCACAAAACAGATTCCTTAAGAAGCAAACCAAGACTTTGCTAACCTCTCTTCACTCATTGGTTGGTTTTCGTAGTTTTGAATGTAGTTAGGTAAATGAACTCACTTGTTTTCTCTCAGGACTAACACCAGATGGAATTGTGTTATACTCTAGCTCTGATTACCAATTTGATACACCAAACCAGGGGGTAAGGTGATATTTCTGAAGTCTTAAAGAACCGATAAATAAACCCTGAACTTCGAGACTCAAGCAAAGCACAGAAATCTCTTAGAACAGTGAATCTCAAGAATAATTTAATCACCCAAGCAATGCACAAGGGATTAAACCACTCTTAAGCCAAACAACTAAGCGAAGCACAAGTTATTTGTGTTAACTAAGCAAAGCACAAGTTAACTGAAAATAAGAGAGAAACTCTTAAGGTTTTCTGATTTCATTCAAGTCTGTCTTTTACATTGCATAGTTTCTGTTTTTATATAGACTTACAAAATAATCTGGACCCTTGAAGTTTGCTTGGATCTAGTGGTTTAAAATGGCCTAAACAAATAAACAAAAGATATGCAGAAAGTCTCCTAATGTGGACGTTAGAGGACTGTTCCAAAACTGCAAAGATGCTCTGCCAAAAAGCAAATAAAGTCTGCTTGTCTGTTTCCTGAAATGTAAAGGCAATCCTTATGTTTTCATACCCTTTGCTTGGCTCCTTTGTTGCTTATTTTAACATCTGGACAATGACAAAAGAGCATCCCAGTGTCCCCTTTTGAGTGAAAGACCAGCTATGCAAAATAGAGACAATTTCCTTTGGTGAACCATAACTGTATAAACTCTCTTGCACGGATTCCTTAAGGACTCTGACCCATTCCCTTGACTATTCATTAGTGAGTCCCCCTTGGCTCCTGCATCAATGGATAGGATCACATTTTACTTGGACGAGCCATTTTGGACTTGTGATTTTTAGAACAACCTCAGGGCAGATTCAGACATTCGGCATTCTCCTGGCATCAACTTCAAAAATTCGTATCTCTCAGCTCAAAATGAATTTAGGGACGTATGATAGCTCTTTGGAAAGATAAATGAGTTAACTTTACTCTCCAAAAATAATCAACCCAAAAGAACAAGCCAAACTTCAGATATTGAGCTTTGAGTACTGACATGTCAAAACAGGAACAGTATTGCATTCAAAATCGTGACAGTCTTTGAGAGACTGCTGTGCAAAATCTATCTGGAATTTTTGCTTGATTCCAACTCGATAGGTTAATAGACATTCTCAAGATTCTAGGAAGCTAAAGAACTCAAAAAATGGCCACGCCAATCGTCAGATATACGCATCTGAAAACAGACCAAAAATCTGATAGGTTATTTTCAGTTTCAGCACTTAGCATGAAATCGTGACAGCCTTTGAAGCTTAATTGTGAGAGTTGTGCTCATTATATTCATCTGATTCCAAGCCTATAGGATACTAGACATTCCCAAGAGTTCATACCTATAAACATCTCGAATTTTAAGCAAGTGAAACCCCAGATATTCCCATCTGAACTACAGCTCATTTCCGGATTGTTTTTGATATTGCAGGAGCAATAATAATCGTTCAATGCCTTTGTTGTTGCAACTCATATTGACTTGAATTTCCTTGGGCATTGGAAAAATAAATAACCCCTATGCTCCCGCATCATCCACCCTAGGCTGAAGAAAATTTGCCTCAAATTTTGAATGTAAGAAAAAATTTACTACACCCCTTGCTTTTCAAAAGAGCAGTTCTAGTCATGAGCTGGCATCACCCTTTTACCTCCTGGATCAAATACCATGATAGATTGCCTTGGACTCATAGGAGTAGCACTCTGGAGTACAGCAAAAAAAATGGAGAATTGGACATTTAAGCCATAAGCATGTGCACCCTCGTTGTCTCTATTTGTGCCCATTCCTGTTTTCTTTCCAAATGAGTCTATGTACCTTTCATCAAAAGGCCAAGGAAGTTTTACTCCAAGCTTGACAACAATGATAGCACATATAATGACCATCAACATGTAAGCGCCCAAGCTTAACCCATGATTAGAATTAATATCCCCAATTGAGCACAACAATGCCATTAAGGGGCTGTTGTTGTTTTTGTGTATTAATTTCAACACAAACATTACCAAAAGTGCCAAGACTACTCTAAAATCATGTAGAGAACTTACACCTGATATCTTAAGCCCCTTCAACAAATGCTCACAGTGCATTTGAACAAGATTCCCCTTGAAACACAAGAATTTCAGAACTGGAGAGAATAATTTAAGTTGATATATTTCATCATTTCTCATTCTTAACATGTCTGGATTTGCACCCAAATGATCAAGACTGACTTGCAGCCTCACCAACATATAAAAATGGAAGTGTGGGGTTGAAAGAGCACAAGTTATGCCTCCCAACATGTTGGTTTTGAAGTAAGGATAAGGTCTGGTGCAGGGGGTCAGATTTGGCATAATTGAGTACGGAACAACCCAAAACTCTTCTCTTACTTCACCCTTGAATGGATCCCAACAGGTTTCACCATTGAACACCATCATAGGCTGTCCTAACTCCAAAATTCGAAGGCCTGGCAGCCCTTTGTCCACAACCAGTTCTAAAGAACCCAAATCAGTAACTTTGTCATCGCTTGCCTTATGGAGGCCATTGTTGGTGTAGGCTAGTTTTTCGAAATCTCAAATGTAGGATTGGGTATGGTTCCGATATCATGACATAGATTTTTAAGAACAAGGTTACAAGAGCTATTCACTTTGGTACAAGCATCCATGGCTTTTGGCTTAATGCATTTAGAGTCATGATGAACAGGATTCAAGCATGGTTCAATAACCCCTTGATCTAAACCCCTTTCTTTCCCAACTGTTTTGACGACCTCTAAACTGTCCCCTCTAGCTAAGACCTCGTGATTTCTAGGCCTTGCTAAGCTCTCCTCCACACACACAACCAACTCAAGCATTTCTCCATATGAGTGTATCATTCCTAAATTAATTCTCCTAACAATTCCAGTTTTCAATCCAAGATAAAATCTGATTCTACTTTGGAGAGAACTAACTTCATGGTCACACACAAAATGTAATTCCTCAAATAATTTAGCATACTCAAGAACACTCAAGGAATTTTGCTTAAGGGTTGTAAGTTCAGCCCACAATTCATCCATGGTAGAACAAGGTAAAAACTTTAGTCTCATTTTCTTCTCAAGTTTAAACCAAGAACTTATCCTACTCTTCCCTTCCATTCTCCTTGAAAAATTAAGATTATTATACCACGTCAACACACCACTCTTTAAACAGGACACTACCAATTCAAGCTTCATTTTCTCAGAAAAACATTTGTTCTGAAAATAGATTTCAACAGCATATAACCAAGACACAAATGCTCTACGGCTTTCACCATTAAAAAAAGGAAGTAATGGTGTTGTACCTTTCCCTATAAAGGCAGGAGATGACTCGGAACATTCATGGAGCAGGTGGTGTTCCTCTTGGTACAATTCTGGTGGTTTTGGCTGCCTTAGAACTCCATAACTTCTGGTTTCTTTCTTTGTCTGTACAGCATCTTCATGTCCTTTTCTTGAGGTTTGTAAACTCTTCTTAAGTGCTGCCATGGACTTGGTAAGGGTGCCAAGTTCATGAGCCTTTATCTTAGAAGCATGAATATAAGGAATAACACCATTGGCAACTGGTTTATCCGTGTAAAAATCAGAATGACAATAACTTTCACAAAACAGATTCCTTAAGAAGCAAACCAAGACTTTGCTAACCTCTCTTCACTCATTGGTTGGTTTTTGTAGTTTTGAATGTAGTTAGGTAAATGAACTCACTTGTTTTCTCTCAGGACTAACACCAGATGGAATTGTGTTATACTCTAGCTCTGATTACCAATTTGATACGCCAAACCAGGGGGTAAGGTGATATTTCTGAAGTCTTAAAGAACCGATAAATAAACCCTGAACTTCGAGACTCAAGCAAAGCACAGAAATCTCTTAGAACAGTGAATCTCAAGAATAATTTAATCACCCAAGCAATGCACAAGGGGTTAAACCACTCTTAAGCCAAACAACTAAGCGAAGCACAAGTTATTTGTGTTAACTAAGCAAAGCACAAGTTAACTGAAAATAAGAGAGAAACTCTTAAGGTTTTCTGATTTCATTCAAGTCTGTCTTTTACATTGCATAGTTTCTGTTTTTATATAGACTTACAAAATAATCTGGACCCTTGAAGTTTGCTTGGATCTAGTGGTTTAAAATGGCCTAAACAAATAAACAAAAGATATGCAGAAAGTCTCCTAATGTGGACGTTAGAGGACTGTTCCAAAACTGCAAAGATGCTCTGCCAAAAAGCAAATAAAGTCTGCTTGTCTGTTTCCTGAAATGTAAAGGCAATCCTTATGTTTTCATACCCTTTGCTTGGCTCCTTTGTTGCTTATTTTAACATCTGGACAATGACAAAAGAGCATCCCAGTGTCCCCTTTTGAGTGAAAGACCAGCTATGCAAAATAGAGACAATTTCCTTTGGTGAACCATAACTGTATAAACTCTCTTGCACGGATTCCTTAAGGACTCTGACCCATTCCCTTGACTATTCATTAGTGAGTCCCCCTTGGCTCCTGCATCAATGGATAGGATCACATTTTACTTGGACGAGCTATTTTGGACTTGTGATTTTTAGAACAACCTCAGGGCAGATTCAGACATTCGGCATTCTCCTGGCATCAACTTCAAAAATTCGTATCTCTCAGCTCAAAATGAATTTAGGGACGTATGATAGCTCTTTGGAAAGATAAATGAGTTAACTTTACTCTCCAAAAATAATCAACCCAAAAGAACAAGCCAAACTTCAGATATTGAGCTTTGAGTACTGACATGTCAAAACAGGAACAATATTGCATTCAAAATCGTGACAGTCTTTGAGAGACTGCTGTGCAAAATCTATCTGGAATTTTTGCTTGATTCCAACTCGATAGGTTAATAGACATTCTCAAGATTCTAGGAAGCTAAAGAACTCAAAAAATGGCCATGCCAATCGTCAGATATACGCATCTGAAAACAGACCAAAAATCTGATAGGTTATTTTCAGTTTCAGCACTTAGCATGAAATCGTGACAGCCTTTGAAGCTTAATTGTGAGAGTTGTGCTCATTATATTCATCTGATTCCAAGCCTATAGGATAGTAGACATTCCCAAGAGTTCATACCTATAAACATCTCGAATTTTAAGCAAGTGAAACCCCAGATATTCCCATCTGAACTACAGCTCATTTCCGGATTGTTTTTGATATTGCAGGAGCAATAATAATCGTTCAATGCCTTTGTTGTTGCAACTCATATTGACTTGAATTTCCTTGGGCATTGGAAAAATAAATAACCCCTATGCTCCCGCATCAGCATTCGATTATATCATGAGTGGTTTCCTCGATCTGGAGAATAACTGTTTGACCGGGATTATCTACCATAGATACCTTCCGAGCGTGGCCACGCATTTTCAGTTAACTTCTCCTCGAGTGGCCTTGAGATTTGAACAACCCTGACAAGGGGTGGACAATTTCTATCGTACTACTCCCTTTAGGCAGCCACAGTAAGTCACAACCCAAAGCAATCCCATTTGACTCCAGGTACGAAAAGTCGTAGAGAATGGATCAAGGTTATGCCAAGACTGTACCATCTTGGGAGAGTAGTCTTTAGTCTAAGAATTGACTCACAAGAATACTATAGCAGCTCTTGCCACGACCCGGCTATCATAAAATTTCCAGAACTCTATAAGCGGTCACTTTGCCCGACAGAGTGTCTCTTGCAGTCTGTCTATGTGATCGACTAGTCATCACATATGACTCTATGGCATTTGAACTTGCCATTAGTCGCCTCACATTCTAGTCGCTTTGAGATGTCACCTCATGTAAGCGGCCAGGGGCTATACGAAGTCAATCCAGTTCACTTTATGGGGTTCAAAGTTGTCTCTTACAACCCATTTGGATTTTGACAAAGTATCTATCATTGACAGTTAATATAACTCAAATGACATTGCCATGCTAAGACAGTCAATACTGCTCCATAGCATTTGATGCATGATCACTAATTTGTATTAGTGTTTTGCGAATAAATCTTTTATTCATGATTCCAAAACTTACAAATTTTGGTCTCCTTCTATCTCATATTATCTCGTATAATATGATCTTATTTGAGTACATATCTAGAACTCATTCTAGATCTTGAGTTTCCTTTCCTGAGGGAAGCTCCCACTGTTATCTTAGAACTCGTGACGTACCGACACTTATGTACTGAAATCTATATTGTAGTTTATTAATGATTTCATCACTCCAAAATTTCCACTCATCTCGGCTATTTTAAATAAAAAGTTTTAGGTTCATATTCATCAATATGATTAATGTAGCCAACCATTTTGATTTCTAATGGGTACCTTCCCTTGAAGCTCCATCATCATATAATATATTCCATTTTATTCATCTGGAATTTTGAGAACTTCTTTTTCTTTACGCTTTAAAGAATCACCATTCTCTCTAAATGGTACGTTCATTTCTCTAATGAATATCGCTCCCACTAAAATCAACATCACTCCTTTTATAGCGTTTGATATTTCTTAAATGAACCTTTCACTTCACGCATGTTATTCATTTGCTTTTACTTGAACCAGTATCACTATCCCTATAGTGGTCTACCTCCATTCAATCAACATCACTTCTTTCATGTCTTCGTTTCCTCGAGACGAATATGACATGATTTTCCCTTATAACTACATCGAGAGAATTGAGATGATTTCTTCTCTTTTATCTTATAATTTTAGAAGAATCATTTGTTAAGGAACCGATTTCCTTCCGATTTCATACGGGGTTTCCTTTATCCTCTCTTTGAAACAATGAACATAAGGAACATTTCCTCTTGTGTCCTCCTGTAGTTTCTTCAGTGTCCTCTCGTATTTTCTTTTATTCATTCATTTAGGGTTCTTCTTAAGACTCCCATGTAGGATTCTTATCTAAGATCCTATATTTATATCATTGGTTTGCGGGCGAAATATTTTCAACCTTTATTTGTATAAGGATATCAATTTTCGATATAACCAATGTATATGAATGTATGAAAAGTTTTATAGATGTGATAATTTCATTCTCATTTTCACTTAAAATGATCATCTTATAATGAACTAATATTCATTTTGATTGAATATTTTTCTCTTAGAGGTGTATTTTCTCGTTTTTACTTAATCAACGTTTTGATTCTTTATATTGATCGTATCAATGTTACTTTACAATGAACGTTTCATGGTTTTTATCTAGTGATTTATGGAAATCACTTTGATTCATGTTCGACAAGTTATACAATTTATTTTAAGAATCAATAATTCGATTAAGAACAAAAGTAGTGACTTGGGTTGAAAACCAAGTCACTAATATCCAAAATTACAACCATTGTTTAGGATTCAAATCCTTGTCTTACAAGAAAATTATTGTTCTAGGAAATAAAATGCAAAATATGAAAGAAGACAATAATGAAAATTAGAGCCAAGCTCTTAAGCCTTCAATCAATTGGATGCTACCATAGCCATCCATGTAAGGAACTTCATGCTTCCTTCTCCTTGCCTTTGTCATTAGGAGGTGACCCTTTAAAACAATTAAAAAAGGTAAAATCAACAATTTTGTATCACTATACATGAGTTGACAAAATAACATGGATTTTGAATGAGAAGTATTACCTACGGCGGTTGCCTTTCCATTTTTGAGGTCGGTCAAGTATTTGGGGCAATTACGCTTCCAATGTCCTAACCTCGTGCAATAATGACACTTGTCTTCAGATTTTGAAGATGAGGTGGAAGCGCCTTTCGAAAAGGTCTTTTCTTTGGCCGGTTTGGGCTTGAACGTTTTCTTGCCCTTGCCTTTGAAGGCATTCCTCTTGAAGTTAGTTTTCCCTTTCTTCTCGATGTTCAAAACATCCTTAGTGGAACTTTCATAAAGTCCCATGTCCCTCTCGGCTTGGACAAACATCTTATGCAATTCATCCAATGTGGTCTCTTGATTTCGCATGTTGAAATTCACCCGGAATTGGGCATACGATTTCACCTTATTGAGAGAGTGAAGGACTCGGTCAATAATGAGAGAGTCGGGAACGTCAAGTCCTTGCAACTTTAGAGTCTCTGCGAACTCAACTAGTTTGAGTACATGAGGGCTTATCTTTGTCCCTCCTTCAAGCAAATTTCGAAGAAGGCGGAAGCCGCCTCATATTGAATCACCCTTGGAGTTTGTGAAAACATCGTCGCAAGTTTGGTGTATATCTCATATGATGTGCTTAACTTGATCATACTCCTTTGGCGATCCGGCTCCATGGAGAAAATAAGCACATTTTTAAGAGCGGAGGACTCTTTCTTGTAGGCTTCATAGGCCTCACGAGTTTGAACCGCAGAACGAGAGGTCGGAGCGGCTTCGGAGAGGTAAAGATTCTTATCGTCACCTCGAGCGGCCAAAAGTAATTGCGCATCCCAATCCTTAAAATTGGAACCATGCTTATAGAGTTTGCAACAATCCATAAAGGATCGAAGCCATGATACATTAGTGAGAGGTGGAGCGTTGGTTGCCATTGACGATGTTGAAAAATAAAACTACAATAAAAAGAAGGAATTAAAACAACATCATTCTTAAAACTCGTAATTTAAATTTAAATATAAATTTAAACAAGTTTAGTTATTTACTTAATGATCTCTTACCCAATTAAGTAAACAATTCCGAGACCCAAACCCATACTAATCTGGGCACGGTATAACCGATTCAACCCTTATTGGTATAATTTGGTGGATTAACTTTTTAATCGGTTCTACCTTAGAACTCTCGGTCGACAATTTTCAAAAAATTGTCTTTAGCCCGAACTTATTGCAACTACGGTTACGAATACCTTCGTTGAGATCGACCAAATTTCAAGGTGTAATCTTATTATCCCTACATTCTTGTGAAGAAGAGATTCATGGGTCTATACTTTTTGGTAAGGCTAAGTCTCAATATTCATTTGTAAGGGATCTAGTCAAAATTATTATCTATCTCCGTTTAAGTGAACTAAGTCGGTGAATTATCGAAAAAATAATGGACTAGGTCGACTAAATCGAAAAAAAATGCATGACATGATATGACAATTTGGCTATGCATGGAAACATATAAAGCAAAATAAAAGCGTAAAATAATAAACCCTAGTATGACCTTTCCTAAAAAAGAAATAATAAAAGTACAAATTCGAATACCAACTCCTTTGGTCCCTTGAACTTCACGAGGCACGCTTCCCAAGGTAAACACCGTCTTGGTCGGAACTCCTTTCCGAATGGCATCGTCTTCAAGGCTCACCGGAATTTACAAAAATTACAACTTTTCTAGTCTACTTTATACATTTATAAAATAGAAAACAATAAATAAAGTGATACGAGATCACATTAATTACTTACGAATCGATAACCCCTTACATTACGGGAAATACCGACTTAAAAACTAATGCCCTCCTTTGCTTTGAGTAGAATATGTTGTTTTGTTAACTTATTATAGCCTGTTTTAATGACGTGATTAGGTGAATATATTAACATAGAAGTAAAAAGGGAAAGACGGGTAAAAGAAGGGTTAAAAATTTATTCACTTATTTAGCAGGTACCATGTCATATATTATAATAAAAGCGAACTAGAGCACTAGTTTGTTATATTGGTAGTTAAAATAAAGTTTGGAGTATTTTGAGCAGGACACCCATAGTTCAGAGTATTCTTATCAATTAATCCTAAAAACTAAGGCCATACTAAGTAAAATTACATAATCCAAAATTACGTAATAAAATCATGACAATCATAATTAAAATATGCAATGCTTATGAATATGAACTAACATGCAAAACCTAAGCCAAATCGTCCTATTTAATGTCATTTATATATATAGTTATCGTATACCTCGGTTTTTATGGAATTGCGTGCTTTAACGATTAAAAACACTTGACATTATGTGAATCGGAATTCACTCTTAAGTTAATCATCCCAACTCATTTAGGTTTCAAAATTTAGTCTTACTCAAACTTTGAACATGACTTTACTTAATATTATAATATTGTTCGGTAGTACTCGGTTTTACGGAAAAAATAATATAAAATTCAAAAAGAGTCATAAAATTTCGAAAAATTCAAAATTCAAAATTCAAATTTTGAATATTTTAAAACTTTCTTAAAATTTCAGAACCTTAATAATATTAGTATTTACACGGATTTATTATTTATTTCGTAAATAATACGTAAAACGAGCATTTTGAGTCGGAAAATTAAATAATTAGCTCCATAAATGCAAATAAAATACTAATAATACTTTTACACTTTCCAAAATACTTTAAGAAACTGAAATGGACAGAAAATTAATTAGTACACTGCCCAATATCCGAAATTTTAATTACATGACTCTTATTATTCAATTTTTAAACATAACTTTTTAACAAATAAATATTAAATAAAACAGAAACTTTTGGCTCCCAAGAAAAATATGGTGATGAACATATCAAATATGACTATTATGGGTTAAAGTTTTCGGCCATTTTAACAACTATTGCTATTTTTAACGATTTACGTCATATATCGTACAATTTTAACCAAAAATTATTTCACAGGCATAAAATCAAATAAAATCTCGAAATTTTTATACATGCTGGAAATAATATATATGACATCGTGTGAAATTTTTATGGCCAAATTCCAACTTAAACTATTAAAGTCGAAATAATGTCACTTTTATCCGATTTTTACATTAAAAATCAATAAACATGCAATATATGAGATAAATTTCTGGAAAATTTAGCATACATTTTATATATTGCATGTGACATACTCATAAAGTTTTAAAGTCAAATTCGAAATATAACTATACAAACCCATTTTTATTCATTTTATGGCATTTTAACATTTAAAATTCATAAACCATGTATTTTAACTTCATAATTTACGAAAACTCATATTCATATCATAGGAAATACATGTGAAAACATACTGAAAAATCTCGGCCAGAAGTGTATTTTAACTATTTTTCCCTAAAATAAACATTTTTAACCATTAAAAATAATAAAAACCGAAAATAAAATACCTATGAACAATATATATGCAAAATATATTCCAAATATCCTAAAATACATTTATAAACAGTAGGTATTCATGCATAAGAAATTTCGGCCATATTACTAAGCAAAATTTCAATTTTATTTTTGTTATCTTAATAACTTCGTAAAAATGTAAACGAAAAATATGCAAACAACCGATTTGCTCTTATTCCAATTGTTGGGTTTAAATATCTCAAAACCTAATATATAGTCATACTAAATAAATTAGATAATTAACATTTTAATTATTATATTTTAGATCTTATGCATGCTAGTATAAAATGCGGAAATAGGATTTGAATTACTTACAATCCGACGAAATCAACACAAGGATGATCCTCCTTAGTATTCAAAGAGAACACCTCCTCCAAGATGCACCCAAGACACCCCTTAATAAACCGAAATCTTGAGGAAGCTAGGACAAGAATCGGTTTCCTTCAACTATGTTCTAATCACTAATTAGAACTACTAAACTAATAATACAATTATTATGAGTTTGGATAATATTATCTAGTAATATTATTAGAGGTTTTAACAACAACTTCTCACTAGAATTTTTTTTGCCTTAGAATAAGAATGAATGAACTTGTGAAAAATCACAAGTTTTATTGTGGGTGGCCTTGGGTTTGGGACGGCCGTGCATGGGTGGGGGGAACAAGGGGGAACACTTCCCCTTTCCCTTGTAATTAGGGTGGCTATAGGTAATAGTCTCAAAGCACCCTTTAACGATTGTGTCTTTAGAGCAATAAACACACATAAATCATTCCCTTTTGCACACCCCAAAACCGGTACATACATACATAAAATGGACCTTATTTTATAATTTTGTCAATTGTATAATTGTATATTATGTGACATACAATGTTTCACAAAGTAATAAAATACAATAGTTTTAATTTAAAACATATATATTTATCAAATAAATATTATTTATAAATTAAACAAATCACATTTATCAATTTGACAAGTAATTCGTAATTACTAATATAAAATGGTCATTCACTATAATCGTCAATACAATCTACAACTTTTGTAATAACTTTAACCCGATTCATTCTAATTACGATATTATAAAATATCGTTCAATGTTCAATAATTGACACGTTTCAATTATAAACATAAATCTTGCAATAAGATTTAACCTCTGATTTCTCGATATACGAGTTTAAGGAAAATGATCAACTAGTATCAATATATATTTGATCATGTTATCAATTATGGGAATTGTCCTATAGGTGTGACCTAAAGGGATCAACTGACCACCACCGTCATACGACAGTAATGTCAAACTCTAGGTAGCCAATCATTACCGATTAATGTTGGTCAGTTGACTAATATAATTTCGAATCATCCCTTGCGCATTCTCGTCATGAGATTTAATTATGTGATCGCACTATTGTTGAGGACACACTTCCCAACAGACTTAACTAATGTACAGCTTACAAATCGAACTTTTTAATGGTGAGATGCTCCTTTATCTTTACTCTTTAGAAAGCAAGAAGTTCGCTTGGACTATTCCTGCAATAGTAACTCTCATGACCCTAAAAGTACCTTTCCTTTTCCGGTAATAGTAACAAATCCCCAAACTATTAATTTGTGTGATCTCGAATACGCCAACTATTAATTTGTGTAATATACTAATTTTGATTTTGTTAGAGAATACTAATATATTATGCATAGTGGTACAAAATTTGTCAAACTATGTTACATGTTAATTATAACATTAAGATATATAGATTGTAACATTAAAAATGTTTATTATAACACAAATATGAGGTGTTGCAACTCATGTACAGTGTTACAAAATTTGTTCATCTATGTTACATGTTAATTATAACAGTAAGACATATAGATTGTAACATTAAAAACTTTTATTATAACACAAATATGAGGTGTTACAACTTTTGCGATATTGTGTTACAAATAGTCATTTCCTGTGTTACATTTTTTTGGACGCAAGACTCATTTAAGAGGGGTGTACTCACCTGATCAAATTTATATATATATATATATATATATATATATATATATATATATATATATATATATATATATATATATATATATATATATATAGGGTTGGGATCCGGTGAGAACCACCTTACAATGAAAACCGGTGAGAACTCTTCCTTACGGAGTTTTTTTTTAAAAATTAATGACATAATTGGATTCGGCATGGAATTTTATGGTCAGAGAACATATTTCTTGGTCTAGAAAATAAATACTAGTGGCAGAAAAATGATAGGTACGAAAAAATAGATAGTATGTGCATGCAAATAAATAAAACGTATCTCACATTGATTTGCGTCACTAGTATTTATTTTCTAGACCAAGAAATATGTTCTCTAGCTATAAAATGTCATGCCGAATCCAAATATGTCATTAATTTTTTCTAAAAAAATCCGTAAGGTAGAGTTCTCACAAAGTTCTCATTGTAAGGTGGTTCTCACCGGATCTCAAGTTTGGAAACTAATTTGACACTTAGCCAACTTCGGAAACTAATTTGAGGCGAGAGTCGGTTTCCCTTCCGTTTGCCCGGCCGGGGGGGAGGGGGGTCTTTCTCCTCAATTCCATTTCCGAACCCAATATACGTGCCGCCCAATTTCAGGGACTTCAAACAAGCATAAAATTCATATTATATAATGTATATTTTTCATGGAATTTTTTTTTTTTTTTTTTTTTTTTTTGCTAAAAGGTAAGCTTTCTCATTAGAATCAAACTCATTCAAGATACATCATTTATAAGGCACATATTACATTTCATCTTAACTAAAACGCATTTTTGATAGCCATCTTTGGTCACTTGCTGTACATCCCATGATTCTTCTGCCCAAAACTCTGATACGAATATCCTCTTGAATATTCTTAGCAACAATTTCAGGTCTCAGTATTTGCTGTTCCACTCTTGCTCCATTTCTCTATCTCCAAATATGATACCACGCAGCAATAATAGTAGCAGTAGTCACCTGTTTACGAATTCGCCCCCATCTCTTCCTTGCAATATTCATGAAATCATCTGACTGTTTAATAGTAACTCCCAACCAGTCACCTAGTAATGCAAGCAATCTCTGGCTGTAACTACAACTCACAAACAAATGTTGATGATCCTCCACATGAGCTTCACAGATACAACATCTATCATCCTCAGCAACATGATATTTAAACAATTTGTCTTTCAACTTTAGAGCATTCTGAATCACCATCCAAGCTACAAAACAATGCTTGGGCAAAGCTAACTGGCACCAAATGGCCTTATGCCAGCTAACCTTCACTCTCCTTTCTCTCAGCCATTCATAACAACTCTTGACTGAGTACAGACCCCCATTCCTCATCCACCTACCATCTACAAACCCATCTTTAATTTTGTCTCTGATGCTACAAATCCTGCGCCAATGCCAACTTATATCAGTAGCAGGAATATAATCTGACCATCTAGTATTCTTCATATATACTTGGTGCACCCACTTCACCCACAATCTCTCAGGTTGGTCCTCAATCCACCATACCAGCTTACCAACCATAGCGGCATTCCAAACAACTCCTTGCCTCAAATCTAAACCTCCTTCTTTCTTTGGCAAACATATCTTATTCCAGCCAACAGGAGGAACTCTGTCAAATTCAGCATGTCCATCCCATATAAAGTTCCTGCAAATATTTTCAACCCTCTTTACTACATTCTTGGGTAAAACAAACATGGACGCCCAGTAGCTATGGAGAGTCGACAAAACTGACTTCACCAAAACTACCCTACCAGCATATGATAAATGTTTGGTCCCAAAACTATGAACTCTATCTGTGATCCTAGCTATCAGACAATCACAGTCTTTTTTTGTTAATCTGCCAGCAGTAATTGGGACTTCCAAATATCTAAACGGGAGCTCTCCTTCTTTAAACCCTGACACACTCAAAATCTCCTTCCTCAGTCCTCTCTATACCCCATTAAAGTAGCATTCAGATTTCGTTGCATTCATCTGCAGACCAGAAGCTTCAGAGAATGCAGCAAAAGCCCTTAAAAGAATCATGATGGACTTGGCACTGCCCTTGCAAAACATTAGTAAATCGTCAGCAAACATCAAGTGGGTTAGCTTTAAAGGTTTGCACATTGGGTGATAACTGAACTTTAGCTTTTCTGTTGCACAATCCAGGATTCTACTCAAGTATTCCATTCCCAAAGTAAACAATAAAGGCGACATGGGATCCCCTTGCCTCAACCCTTTCCTTCCTTGAAAAAAGCCAAAAACATCTCCATTCAAGGATAGAGAATATGAAATCATGGAATTTATTACGTATATAAAATAACAAAGAATCGTAATAAATATATAGATCATTTGGAAGAGAGAAACAAGAACTAATTTAACATTTCGTATTATATCCTCATATTTTCAATATAAAATTAACATGTGAGAAATTAATATAATAAGTCGTATTTAACTATTCGGGAAACCGATTAACTAATTAATCATTTAGACATGTTTCTTAAAATAAAACCGTAACCTATTACTAATTCGTAACGACTTCTAACGTATTTTATTTAAACGTAAGCAAGCTAGCAAGCACGTAGGTAAACTAATTAATTCCAGCAGGCTAGCAAGCACATACGTAAAATAATAATAAAATAATAATAATAATATTGGTATGTCATATAATTATGTAGTAGTGGGATTAGCGTAGAATTAGTAATTGATGTGTCCTATTTTTATATGATTTTCACCCCTCTTTTAGCTCATTTTTACATGATAATTTGCACTTAGTGAGGTGATTTTATGAGCTAATTCCGTGTTGTAGGTGTTTTGCATGTTTTGTTGCATTTTGTAGGAAACGGAGCAAGTTACGACCTTTTTCTATCATTTTGGCATTCACCGAGCACCACGAGGCTACTTGGAGCGAGTTTTGGCCATGTAAGGGCATTTTGGGAAGATTCACTCATTCCCGAGGAAGAAAAAATGAAATTTGCTTGGTACTTGAGCAAAGAAAGTGAGAACTAGTAAAGAAAAGAAGAGATTGCAAGGTCCCCTAATTGCTGTTCGAACCCCAGAATCTCGGGGTTGATGCGAGATAGCCATATGCCTCAAATGTTGCGCCCCCGGGACTTGTTCAAACCCCAAAATCTTGGGGTTTGATACCTGAGCAATTCTTGGGATCAAATGCTGCGCCCCCTGGGATTGTTTGGTCCCCGGATTTTCGGGGATTGTGCAACTGAGCAACTCTTCACTTTCCTAGCTAGTTTTTGTATATAAACTCATCACTAGAGAGCATTTTATTCATACTTTTTCATACATTTCCCTAAATCTACAAAAACCTAGTTTCCTTTATGTTTTTAGTTTTTTAATCATCAACATTTATGCTTTAATTCCGGGTTTTATTTGAAAATTACTTTGCTCTTAATAATCAAGTTCTTGTTCTTATTTCCTTAAGTTGGTAATTTCTATTCCTTGCTTTTATATTATCATCTTAATTCCAATTTATATATTGTTATCATGTTTATGTTAATCAAATCAATCTTTGTTAGTTTATATATTACCATGAGTGAGTAGTCTTATAATCTAGGGTTTAGGGAAGCCATGTTAGATTAGTAATTGATAATTGTTGAATTGGGATTTATTATTATCAATTTGTTGTTTCTATAACATGCTTGTTATGTATTGTTAACCTTTGATTCTTGATCACAATTATTGGTTCTCTTGTTAATTCTTTTCCTAAGATCGAAAGCCGGGAATGGAATTTGCCTAAGCATGTTTTGTAGCCCGACCTAGTAAGTGCGAGAGCCAGCTAGTAATTGTTCTAAGACTAGTAATAAAATCGAGAGATAATTGCTAATAAGTCTAGACAACTTTTGATCATATGTTTCCCCAATTCGACATAAATTATTGCTAATTTACATGTGTGAACCTATTTCCCTAGATCTTTTATTATCGTTGTTTTACATCTCAATTTGTTATCGTTTTAATCATCAAACCAAACAATCAATCGAACCGACCTTGATAGAATTCTAACCATAGCTTGTCATATTGCATCTACCGTCTCCCTGAGATCGACCCCTACTTCCTTATCTACATTTATTTGTTAGTTAAGCCTAGGGTATCTTTGTTAGGTACGCGATAAGCCTATCAGTAATAAAAGTAGTAATAGTAGGTAGTATTGTAGTAGTAATTAATAGCAATCCCAACAATAACAACAACACAACAACAACATTCCAACGTAGAGTAGCAATGAAAACCAGCAAGGAATAACAATGACATAATAGTAGCTACAAAGTAGCCCCAACAACAATAATAATAGCTGCGTAGCAGCAGCAATAACTTGCAGCAATAATAGCCAGCAGTTCAACGAGTTTCAGCAACGATAACACTAGCAATGAAACATGCGCAGACCAAAATATAGCAGTAGCAGTTCATCGGTAGCAGCACACGCAACAGCAACACTAAAAGTAAGACAGAGCAGTGGAGCACAATAGTAGTACAGTGACGATGCTTAGAAGTAAAATGTCGCAGCAACAATTTATACACAACAACAATTACAGTATGACGACAACAACAACACATAGACCAACGACACCAAAACAGATGACAAAATGCAGTAGCAAGTAATATCAACGAACAGAACAACAACAAAAATAATTTGTAACACAGAGCAACTTCGCAAAATACGATAGCTTTTAAAACGACAACATCATCAACCCAAAATCATGACTAAGCAAGCAACCTCGCAGCATAGGTATTGGTAACGTGATTCCATAATGCACACGACCACCGCAGTACTTCTGTACAATTATCATACATCAACAAAACAATATTTGAGATAACATGAATATGTGACGGATATAAATTACCCATAAACTATTAAACAAAAATTTCATATCAATTTCACATAAACAACAAGAAATCACATGTCCAATTAATTTAAGACAAAGGCCGAGCTTTCTCATTAGCGTCACCTTTTAGCTTCAAGGGGCACGGCCAGAAGCTAAGACGGGAAAATTTGGGTATAAAACTTACCTAGAAAGATGGAGGACAAGAAGAGGAAAAGATTAGCGCGAAAATCGTCCAAAATGGATAAGAAATGAAGGTTTTATGAGCATTTGAAGGTTGAAGGTGGAAAATGATAACAATGGTGTTTTCACTATTTTCAAATCTGAGAAATGAGGAGAGAAGGAGGAGGTTAGGGTTTGTTAGAGTGTTTTTGTGAGGAAAAAGATGAGGGAATGGACCCAATCACAAGGCCCATGAGACGAGTTTTAAGACGGTTTAAGCTAGATTTACCGACTCAAGGTCACTATAATTTAAGACGACATAATTATATCTGGACCATAAAATTAAATTGTTAAGACATATATTACGCAATTAAATAAAATCTTATTTAAAACTCTTTAAAATATTTTCACATAAATTAATTAGTTTTTTTTTTGGTGAAATGTGAGTGTGATGTATATATATATATCATGAAACGGTTACAAGAGGTCCCTGGTTCAAGCCCCAGGGCAGGCATTTACATATCATTGACAGCAATTATCAAACCATAATTTGGTCTGATCATCAAAACCATCTCTTCTACTTCTCAATCTATTCCGAACATCACAGACAATACGATTTGCAAGAACTTCAGGTCTGACCAGTTATTCTTGGATTCGAGCATTATTACGTTGTTGCCATTGATGATATTGTAATCCATTAAAAATAGCAGCTCTAATCTTCCATTGCATTTGCTTCTTATTCCCTATACTCATACTGGAAACCTTCATGTTCATAGTACCAAACCAGTGTTGAAGCAGACTCTGGACTCTGACAGTATAGATGCAGCCCTCAAACAGGTGAGCAGTAGTTTATGATTGCCTTTGACACAGTAAGCACAAGTCATTTGGGCAAAACCCAATCCTGTATAATTTACTCATAGTGTTCATCCCTTCCTGGAGTCTTAACCATGTGATCATGGAGTGTTTTGGAATATTGAAGCTGTTCCACACAAGATCAGCCCATTCTTGGACAGGTAAATCAGTGCTAAGCCAATGATAGCAGCTTTTAATGGTAAAACCTTTGGGATGATGGTCCCATTTGTTCATAACAAACCCCTGCTTAATACGATTTTTCACTTTGCAAATTGATTTCCAGACCCAAGAAGAGTCATTAGCTGGAAGATAGTCATCCCAATTCTGATCTTTAAGGTACACATCACTTATCCATTTGATCCAAAGTCTATCCTCCTTAGTATATATCCAGTTGACAAGCTTCCCCACAGCAGCCATGTTCCATAATTCTGCATTTTTGATCCCTAGCCCTCCCTGATCTTTAGGTAGAGTAACCCTCTCCCAAGCCACAAGAGGTACTCGATGGTAATCAGAGTTGCTTGCCCATAAGAAATTCCTGCAAATTGCACTAATTCTATTGATGATGCTCTTGGGGATCACAAACATTTGAGCCCAGTAATTCTGAAGAGTATTCAGCACAGAGTTGATTAGGGTCACCCTCCCAGCATAAGATAGTTTTTTTGCCCTAATGCTCCTGATCCTAGCCACCATTTTTTCTGTTAAGGATAAGCATTCATGTTTTGATAATTTTCCAGGCTGGATAGGAACTCCTAGGTACTTAAAAGGGAAGGACCCTTCTCTGAACCCAGTTGCCTGGACAATGCCTATCTTCAAATCCTCCTGAACCCCATTAAAAAAGATCTCAGACTTAGAATTATTAAATTTAAGCCCTGTTGCATGAGAGAAGGAAGCAAAGGCTCTCATTAGCAACCAAATAGAGGCTGGATTGCCCTTACAAAACATTAGCAAGTCATCAGCAAACATGAGATGGGTAAGCTGCAAATTTTTGCACAAAGGATGGTAATGGAAGGGCCATTTTTGAGTTGCATACTTGATGAGCCTGGTAAGGTATTCCATACACAGAGTAAACAGTAGAGGAGATATGGGATCCCCTTGTCTAAGCCCACGTTTCCCTTTGAAATACCCAAAGTTATTGCCATTCAGGGATAGAGTAAATTGTGTGGTGGTCACACATTGCATCACTAGACTGATAAAATGAGAAGGAAAGCTTAGTCCCTGCATCAGTTGTTCCAAAAAGACCCATTCAACTGTGTCATAGGCCTTTTAAAGGTCAATTTTAAACAAACATCTTGGGGTGACATTCTTCCTGGAGTATAAGTGAATAATGTCTTGGCAAATGAGCACATTTTCCATGATTGATCTGCCTTTAATGAAGGCTCCTTGGTTCTCATGGACAAGGTCAGGTAGGACAGCTGCCAGTCTGTTACAGAGCAACTTAGATATAACCTTATATACAAGGTTACAGCAAGCAATTGGTCTGAAATGGCTAACTGAAGAAGGTCTGTGAGTTTTAGGAATGAGTGTGATATTAGTTGCATTGATCTGAGTAAGAAGCTGGCCATGAACAAAAAAATCCTGGACTGCTTTACATAGGTCATTACCTACTATGTCCCAGGCATCTTTGAAGAAAGCACTGGTAAACCCATCAGGCCCTGGGGCTTTGTCATTTGGAATGGAGAACACAGTTGCCTTGATCTCTTCAACAGTAACCTCAGTATTTAGAGCATGTATGTGATCTTCTGTGCATGAGTGACCATGTTGCAGGACCTCAAGTCTCACAAGTTCAGTAGGTGCATTAGAGCCAAGGAGGTTTGAATAGAAGTCTAGGAAGGCTGCTTGAATACTCTCCTTGTCAGTGCACAACAGGCCATTTTTATCTTCAATCTGAACTATCTTATTTTTCATACATCTTTTTTTGATTGCTCTGTGGAAAATAGCAGAGTTGCTGTCCCCTTCCTCTATCCAGGCTACCTTTGATTTTTGTTTTAAGAAGCTGAATTTGGCCTGAGTCCAGTGTTGCACCTCTTTGAGAAGTTCTAGCTCCTGTCTTATCAAATCTGTATTAGTAGGATCCTCTTGAAGTTGGAGCTGAATATGTTCCAACAGAAGGGTGGATTTACTAGCTGACACCTCTACATCAGAAAAGCATTGGGTATTCAGCTCTTTTAGAATAGGTTTAAGGCCTTTTAGCTTTTTTACCAGAGCAAACATCCTAGTTCCTTCCACAGTCCTGTTCCAACCATTGCTTATGTGAGCTTGAAACCCAGGGGCTGATCCCCACATGTTGAAATACTTAAAATTTGTATTCCTTCTCCCTTCCAATTTAATATTGCTGACAATACAAGGATTATGATCAAACAATCCTTCTGGATGGAAATGAGCTTGCATTTCAGGAAAGCTATCAGACCATTTTGTATTGATTAAAAATCTGTCCAACCTGCTATACTTCCTTTGATGTGCTTCCCTTTTGTTTGTCCATGTATAAAATGCTCCTGTGGCTGGGATATCAGTAAGGCCACAAGTATTCAGACAATCTATAAACTCCTCCATATCAGACACTTTTGTAGTTCCCCTCAGCCTTTCATCAGGGCTGATCACAGTGTTGAAATCACCTGCAACTGCCCAAGGTAAACTACACCTCTCTGCAATCATATTTAGTTGTTGCCACAGAGGAATTCTATCTACCCCCTCATTGAAAGCATATACAATAGTGAATAAGAACTCTTTCTGAGAAGCAATACATTTGGCTTTAGCATGAATAAATTGAGCATTGGTTTGCAGTATCATAAGATCAAAAATAGCAGGTTTCCATAGGAGCCAAACCCTACCTCCCTTATGCAGCCTACAATTTGTTGTCACACACCACCCATCTAGCATAAAACTAGATATATTTTGCACATTTTCACCATTTATTTTGGTCTCAAGCAAGCCAAAAAGGCATGCCTCTTTATTCTGTAAAAAACTCTTCACTGTAAGTTGTTTATTTACATGGTTGAGCCCCCTAACATTCCAAAATCCTATATTATTCATGAGACATGGTATTATTGAGGTTACCAGTATCATGAACTTGACTTACCTTTTCCTTAGGACTCTGTTGATTCCAATTATCCTTTGATCCTTCCCCTGCTGTAATCCTTCCTGATCCCCAGAAGGTGCTACTGGTGTACCAGAAGAAGAAGCTACTCGTGGAGAAGGAGGTCTAGTGATGGATGAAATAGCTGGAAGTGCAGGAAACTCCTTTTCAGACAGCACAACAGGTTTCTGCACTGGTACAGGTTGCCATACTCTTTTTGCTTGTTGTCTGGGTTTTACCCCTGGCATCCTTCGACAAGTGGGACTTTCATGACCCATACCCTTACATTTATCACAAATAACAGGTTTCCATTCATATTCTATTTTAACTTCGACAATACATCCATTCTCATCCTTAAACTTCAAAGAATTAGGGAATTTTTGCCCTACAGTCAGTTCCACCATAGTCCTCACAAATCCAAGTCTTGTTTTGCTGTAGTGGCTAAATCAGATTTCACATACGTACCAATCATACCAGCAATTGTAGGAAGACATTTACCCCAGAATTTGAGGGGTAAACCATGTATCCTAATCCAAGATGGGACTATTTTCACACCCTCTTTCAAAAGGTCGATGTTCTCTTGCCATGCTTTGACAATAAGGGGTTTGTTATCGAACATATGATATCCCGCATTCAAGACAACCTCTTTACCAACCATATCCTTAAATCTAACCATAAATATACCATTAGGTAAAAACGATACCTTATCAATGCCATGTTTGCCCCAGACACGATGGATATAGCCATTAAGGATCTCCCATGGAGGGTTTGCCCCTAGGACAAAGTAGTATACTGCTTGATTCCAGTACTCTATTTCCTCTCTAGTATCATCAGCGGTAAACTGAAACAGAACAGGCTCCTCTGTTTCAGTCATCACAATGATTTCTGTAGGGAGTGCAGGGGTCTGAGATGCCTTCTTCTTTCGTCTGTGGGTTACCAATTCAAAGCTTTCATCAGGGTTCTCCTCATCATCAAACGACAATCCAGGGATAGGGTTAACTTCATGCATCGCTTTTGTACGTAAAATATCATCCTCCCCATGCCCTTTCTGTTTGGTATGGACATTATTTAGAACTTGTTTACGATTAGAAGAGTGGTGTGATTGAGATTTAGGAGATGAAGATCGTGAACGAGCCATGGGAGCAGGGTTTTCAAAATTTCGCCTTCATGCAGCCATTAGGGTTTTTTCTTTTTTTCATAAATTAATTAGTTATTTGAATGAAATTACGAAATTACGAAATATAATTATTTTCGAAATTTAATTTAAAATCTTTAAACTCCCAATCCCCGAAATATTGGGATGTTACAATCAATTTATATTATACAAATTCTCAACGAACATATTCGTCGTAAGCTTGTGACGGGTCAAGTGATACCTATATGGTGACACTACAATATATCCCTTAAATTTTTGACACTTTTGGGTCGACAGTTCTATAAAGCGTCGGTCACCTTTTAACCCATATTACTCTTGTGTGTCTAACCGCTCCAAAATCAGTAATTCATTAAAAGAACCGCTGCACACTTCTTTCATATCCTTCTTACTCAAACCCTAGTTCTTTCATCTTCTCCAACCCACATCCCCATCGATCCCTAATTCTTTCATCTTCTCCAACACACATCCCCACTGATCAGACTAATGGCGGAATCTGATGTCGAATTTCTCAAGAAACCACGGTGTGACGACTAATCCGCTCTTGAAACCTCCATTTTCAATATCCTCGAGTTCAACTATCATTTGAGCAAATCCGAATTTTGGTTATTTTAACTTTCACATTCTTTAATTTCATTATTTTATCCCTTTTAAAAGCCTAACATTTGTTCAGTTAAATCGATTAATTGGAGTTTAGTGCTGAAAGTTTGATGATTTCTAATTCGTTTCATTGTTGATATTATTAAGGTGTCGTATATATCTCTTAGATGATTTTTTAATTCGTTTCAGTTAAAACCCTAATATTCGTTTCGTTGTTGAGAAACAAAATATGGATCCTGAAAAGATTCTATCTTTTGCTAATAGAGCATTAGCTATTTTTGATAATGTTGGAAATAACTGTTATTTACCTATTGTTGTTATGAATTTAGTACTTTTGGGTTCTACTTATTATAGTTTAAGGTGACAGAGGTTATACCTTACTCGGAGAGGGCGGCTGAAACAATGAGAAGAGTGTTGGGCCCAAGCATTTTGCAGTATGGTATGTCTATAACAACTTGGGCAGAGCTTATTTGGAGTTGGAGAGACCGGAGTCAGCGGCGCAAATGTTTGCCCTTGCTAAGGACATTCTGGATGTGTCTCTTAACCCTCATATTGAGTACATCCACACGTGCCAAAAGCTGTCGAAAGCATATGCTGCCAGAAAGAGGTAAATATATATCAGTTGTCCATTGTTCTTAATATGTTGAGTAGTTGACTTATTAGGGGATATTTATTGAGTAATTTATGATGCTCTATTTTTCAATCTTATGTGCATATTGATATCTTCTTATTTCGTCGTAAAGGAAACACTGTAAAATTACATTAATGTTGCAATTTCGTGGCAGCTGCATATAGTACACACTTCAATTCTTAATATATATATATATGTATGCCTACTACCAAGTCTTTGATTTAATATTTTTTATAACTCGGTCATGTAGTCATTTGGAGGCAACATCTCTCACTATTAGATTAAGTAATTATTGTAACAGCCCGTATTTTCGTAAAATCTAATTTAAGCGTTTTAAGTTATTTTTCGTAATAAAATAATATTTTAATAATTTATTGTGAAAGGTTTTAATTTAATTAGTAAGATCCGTCTTAAGAACCTTAAGTCCTTAAGACGAATACGGACTTGGTAAACTTAAACTCACGTCTTAATATCCGTTCAAATGTCCGACCCGTTTAATTGACTCGGAAAGGACAGTCCTTAAAACCCCCATAAACCCCTTTAGTCGACATATGCATCCTCCATCCTCAACATTTCCACTGTAAAACATATTCTCATAAAACCTCCATTGTTAACATCATCTTTTGAGCTTTTCTTCGTCATCCGTTAACCAAATCGAGGTAACAATGACATTTTCGGAATCCTCATTCGATTTCCAAGCCATCTATCACTTTCATTTTGCAAATCCTTAAACTCGAAAATGGGGCTGTTTTCCCTAAATCCCGTTTTAAGTCCTTAAACCCGTTTGTTTATGTTGTAGGCGAGGGCTTAGACGATCCAGAGGGTATTAGCAACTTGGTTGAGGAGGATCTTTAGCCGGAATCGCTTGAGAGGTGACGATAATGAGAAACTCGGCCTATTTGTGAATATTAGCACTTTTGTTGTTAATCTTGTGATGGTTTCTGTTTTTATTAATGTTTAATGATCAAAGGGCTTAGTAACATGCTTAGGAATGCTTTTTTTATGATGAAATCATGCTTGTTGGTGTTCTTGCTTTCATAGGTTATTTTTATGAAAAATCTCATGTTTGCGACGGATACATGTTATAACAGTTTTGAGGATTTTTATGGGATTTATGTGCTGCTAGGAAGTAGTATTGGATGATTAATAATGTTGGGTAAACTTGCTTGTAGTAATTTTGAGGAATTTGTGTCGATTTGTGTTGTTTAGAAAGGGGCTGGAAAATCGCGTATTACGTATCAGGCTCTCTAAGCCGGTCGACCAACCGGCCGCCGGTCGACCGGCTGAGAGTGTCTTTGTGTTTTTGCGAGTTTTGTAATATTTTGGCCTTAGGACTGCCAGCCGGCCGACCGGCTGGTAGTCCCTTGTGTTGTGGTATTTTGCGAAAAACCTTAAAGTAGAAAGGGATCCCAGCCGGCAGACCGGCCGCCTGCCAGCCGGCTGGGAGTGCATTTGGGATTGGGTCACGAGATTTGCGAAGGCTAGGAGGGGGTTCCCTGCCGGCCGACCGGCTGCCTGCCGACCGGCTAGGAGTCCTTATGTTGTGTTATTTTGAAAGAAAAGTGTAGGCTAAGAGGACCACCAGCCGGCCGACCGGCTGCCTGCCGACCGGCTGGGGGCCCCTGTGAGTTATAATTTGAAAATCGTAATTTGTTTATAACTTTTAAACGGTTGATCGGTTTTGATTGATATTCGTTCCTAGTACCTTTGATGTATGTGTGAGGTCCCCGGAGGATGGGCGACACTATATTGGGTTCGGGAATGGAGTGAGGATAGAGACCCCCCGGTCGGGTAACCGAAAGGGAAACCGGCTCTCCCTCAACTTAGTTCCCGGGATCAATTAAGTGTTGATTAGAGGTTAAGAAATAGAACTATAGATTAGTTCATAAACTTGGATGAAATTGTATTGATGCGTATTAAGGTATGCCTTAAGCTGGCCTCTGAGCTTAATACGTGAGTTGTTTGCCATATATGGGGATATGCCTTAAGCTGGCCTCTGAGCCCTATATGTGTATGTTTGTCGTGTCTGGGATATGCCTTAAGCTGGCATCTGAGCCCAGACATGTAGGATTGTGATCGCGTTGGAACATGCCTTAAGTTGGCCTCTGAGTCTGACGAGTAGAGCAGCTGCACAACGGGGTAGCTAAGGAACTGACACCTTGCCCGGGGTGCAGATGTTTGGTGCTAGAACATGCCTTAAGCTGGCCTCTGAGTTTAGTACCTTGTGATGTGGTGAAGGGACATGCCTTAAGCTGGCCTCTGAGTCCTTTACTTTTGGATGCTAGTCTATGCCTTAAGTTGGCCGCTGAGTCTAGTGTCTTGCTGATTGGCAGGTCCATGCCTTAAGTTGGCCGCTGAGTCTAGTGTCTTGCTGATTGGCAGGTCCATGCCTTAAGTTGGCCTCTGAGTCCTTGCTTGCTGAATGTTTTGGTGTTTAGGTTATGTCTTAAGTTGACCGCTGAACCTTTACACTTGCTGAATGTTTTGGTATTAGGTTATGTCTTGAGTTGACCGCTGAACCTTGTACTTGCTGAATTTATCTGCTTGCCTTGAGTTGGTACGTGTCAGATATAGATATTGATAATGATGAGTAAATGTATATTTGTTTGAGTTATGGTTTGATCATCCAAGGCATTGGGTGACTCTTAGTTCGGTTTCATAAATAGTTGGATTGAAAGACCCCCCGACTTGGTAACCAGTAGGGAAACCGGCTCTCCTTCCTAACGGTTTATGAAGTTGGTTGAGAGCCGTGCACTAGAGTTGGCATGTTGTTATGAGATCAATTGATGAGATGTTTATGCTTCACATGTTGATATATGTGGGAGTATTCTGTATTGTTTTATGTGTTACGTGTTGTCAAAAAAGGTGGCTAGGAGAACTCTAGTCACTCCCCACTGATTGTGGCGTACATGTTTTCATGTATGTAGGTACATGTAGGTTCGAGCAGGGTTACGGGAGGGCTAGCGAGTGATGATCTTGTTGTCATCATATGACTTACCTTTATATCGCCTAGCTAGACTCTTAGACTTTTGTTACTTTACGTTTTGGTGCCTGTAGGGATGTTCCATCCCAGGCTGTGTATATATTTCATTCCAGTACGTAGAACTGTTACTTATCTATTTTGGTTTTATTTCAGTTTCAGTTTCCGTTCAGTTTAAGACTTCTCGCATGTTGTTTAGTTGTTAAAAAGTTTTAATTCCGCTGCATTTTTAGTACTTTTGTATGTTTAAATTTCCGCTTTCGCGAGGGGTTTTACAGTTGGTATCAGAGCATTATTGCTCCCGACGCACTCATGTGACCCCCAACCTTAACTTGACCAAATAAACAAATAATGAATGAGAGATGGGGTAGATTTAAGGACTTATATTGTAGTCTGTTTGTGCCTTGTTAAGAATACGTCTAACGATTTACCCTCTTATGATGGAAGAATGGTAGAGCCAACCAATGATGGGAATGCTGAGACGCAAGCCTTCATTCAAACTTTTCAGGATTGCATAGCTAGGTCGTCTATGCCTTCTTCTTCATCTCAAACCTCGGGAAGTAACCAACCTGGAGGATTTGCTTGGATTATTACCCAGATGTGGAGGAATGCAGCTAAGACATTCGACGGAGAGACCAGTGCTGCGACCCTCACCGCTTGGTTCTTTGACATGGAAAGGAATTTCATGATTTATGACGTTCGACCTGAGGATCAGACCCGAGTGGCATCACAGTTCTTAATTCGTGAGGCTAGGAGTTGGTGGTTGACAATCAGTGCTCCTGCTACTCGTGACCCTACTTCCACTTGGAGTCGTTTCAAGACTCTTCTTGGCATGAGGTTTTACCATAAGGACATCCGCCAAGATAAGATGACCGAATTCATGAACCTTCGCCAAGGGACCCTTTCTGTTCAAGCCTTCACCAATCGATTTGAGGAGCTGATCCACTTTGTCCCACAGCTAGTTGAGAGAGAAGAAGACAAAGCCTATCTGTTCCGGAGCAAGCTTAATGCTGAGACTAGGAGTGTAGCTAGTGGTGACCCGACTTCTTACTTCCAGAGTTACTACAGTGTCTTGCGAGCAGAGGACCCTTATGAGATCTATTGTGATGGGGCTAGAGCTTTCTCTCCTCCTCCATCGCCTTTTCATAGCTGTCGAAGCAAGAGACCTCTTAGTCCTCCTTCCTCCTCCTCTCCTCCTGATGCGTATTTGGGGTGATAATCAATAAAGATAATCAACTAAAATACGGATGTTGCAGCGGAATAAAAATACTAAAGAAATATTATAATCTTGAACGAATAAAGAACGAAAAAGTAACCAAGAAAGATGAAAACGGATGAATGGTGGCACGGTGGTGATGACGTGGCAGCACGGCAGGCTGACGTGGCGGCGGTCAACGGGTGGTCAACGGTGGTGATCGTTCTTGGTGGTTCTTGATCGATGAATCTTGATGACGTAATAAGGCACGGCACTTAATACTTGAAAGATTTGTGAAACGATTTAATGAATGAATTATGTATGTCGATGGATAGGATAATTGATCAAACTCACACAGATATTCTCTCAATTATTTTGAAGCTCACACAGATACTTCGGGTTTTAAAGCTCACACAGATACTTTAGATTTGTAAGTAAAACTTAACAAAAAGGTTTTTAATTTATCACTTGAATATTCTAAAACAAACAACTAAGGATGCCTATTTATAGTAAGGTCATCCGTCACAAACTTAGAATCGAAATAGGAAAGAAAAACGACTCCTACACGGTTCCCAAGACATCCGTCCCAACCGAGTACTACTACTACTTATTTTACTTTCCTAATTCTATCTTATGGATTAAAATAATCCTTATTAAATCTTAAAAGATAAACTAATAAATAAAAGATTAAGTTGTAGTAACAAACCCTAACAACTTAATAACAAACTCATAACTAACTAATAACTAACTTTGTAACCACCTTGTAACAACCTTAACAACCTAGTTGTAACAAACTAGTAACAAACTTAATTAATTAAATAACAAAACTAATTAAAATAACAAAAAGAATAAAACACAAACCCTAATTAATCTAGGGTTTCGTGCCCTTCATGTCGCCACTCTTGGTTCGACTTCCAAGGTAGTTTCCCGCTACCTTCCCTTGTTCCTTCAATACGTCTTTCCAAGCTAACTTAAAAATCCGTATCGAACCCATATCGAACATTTTTAATCTTTCCTTGGGTCGTGGGTCACGACCTCGAACCCTTGCTAATGCTCCCGCATCATACTCTCTCAGTTTTTGAGAATTTGACCTCAAATTAAGATCATGTAACTCTCGAGTAGACTTGGATATGTTAGCCCTTGATTCGTTGAGAACACGGTTTCCTTGACTCATCAACTTCATGTTCCAAAAGTCCTTATGCACCATGGACTCCTTGCCTTTGGCCCTAGCAACTTCACGGCCAACTTCCTCCACCAAGCGCACGGTTGTCGCACCCTCCAAACCTCCGCGCTCCTCCTTACTCGGCAGCCCCTCACAACTACCATCTCCCCCATGAATCTCAACCAACCCAACCTCTCGCTTAACCGTTCCCGCGGCCTCCTCGCTTGATGACCCCTCTCCTACCTCCATAAACAAACTCTTCTTTGAATTATGTGGCCTAGGTTTGATTCTTGATAAAGGTTGGAGATCATAGATGGTACCTCCTTTAGTAACGCTATATACATTTGCTCTCCCATCATGTATAACGTTCCTATCGTATTGCCAAGGCCTTCCAAGTAATATATGACATGCGTTCATAGGGACGATGTCACACCACAGTTTATCCTCATAAGGTCCAATGTTGAAAGAAATTAAGGCTTGTTTTTCTACCCGTACTCCTTGGTTTCCATCTAACCATTGCAACTTATATGGTTTTTCTCTAGCCCTAATACTTAACTCCAACTCCAAAACTAAGGTTTTTGAAACCACATTAGTGCAAGACCCGCTATCAATAATCAAGTCGCACTTTTTTCCCTCTACCTTACAACGAGTATGGAACACATTATCTCTTTGTTCCTCACCCTCCATCGTGGACTCCACATGTAAAGCACGTACTACGAGGCACTCTCCTTCGTCCTCACTCTCGGCTCCCACGACTTTCCTATCCTCCTTTTCCTCCTCAATTTTCTCCTCCTCAACAATTTCAGGTACAACAAAGTTTGGAACCATACCTTGAAGTTCTTGAATGGATAAGGTTCTCTTTTGAGGGCAATCCGTAGCGATGTGTCCATAGCCTTGACACTTATAACATCTTCTAATTGTACTCCCTCTAGGATCAGGAATACTTGGCTTGAATGCTCCTTTGGCCTTTTCGGCCGCCTCTTCCTTCGACGCCTCCTTCTTAGGCGCGGTATTGGTGGTGTATGATGATGAGCCTTCTCCGACTCTTGTGCTTTTATAAGAATTTACTTTCTTTGCCTTGTCATGTCTTTCAAACTTCAAAGCAATCCTGCACACATCATAGTAATCTTCATAGTTTTGAATCTCAACCCTTGAAGCTAGGGTTGGTACTAAACCACGAATAAATCTAGCAACTTTCAACTCCTCCCTCTCATCTAGATCACATACAATAGTCATCTTTTCAAATTCCCGAATGTATTCTGAGACGGACATATTATCTTGAGTTAAAGAATGGAGTTTTAGGTAATTTTCTTGATTGTAGTCCTTTGGCAAGAATTTCTTTACCATGTGCTTTTTCAACTTTGCCCAAGACTTAATCTTTTCTTTGTGTTGCTTCTTTCTTTGTCTCACCAGATTTTCATACCATAGTGAAGCGTACTTGGTAAGCTTTAATATAGCAACTTTGAACTGCTTCCGGTCATCGTATTCCTTGTACTCAAAGACTCTCTCCGTTTGTCTTAGCCACTCCAAGAAATCTTCCGGATCCATGTCTCCTTTGAATTCAGGGATGTCAAGTTTGAGACCTCTATCATCATCGTTCTTGTCCCAAGTCTTGCCCTTAAATTCAGCTTCTTCTTCCGAGTCACTCGCCCTAGATGAGGACTCCCCCGTTTTCTTATGACCTCCTTTGGTCATCATAGTCTTTATGAGATACTTGAGCTCTTGGATTTCGGATTTTAACTCCATATTGCTCTCCTCCCATGATTTTTCTTCTCCATCTTGAGATCCTACCATGTTGACAAACTTTCCCAAGAACTGGTGTAATAAAAATTAGACCAAGAGCCGAAGCTCTGATACCAATTTGATGCGTATTTGGGGTGATAATCAATAAAGATAATCAACTAAAATACGGATGTTGCAGCGGAATAAAAATACTAAAGAAATATTATAATCTTGAACGAATAAAGAACGAAAAAGTAACCAAGAAAGATGAAAACGGATGAATGGTGGCACGGTGGTGATGACGTGGCAGCACGGCAGGCTGACGTGGCGGCGGTCAACGGGTGGTCAACGGTGGTGATCGTTCTTGGTGGTTCTTGATCGATGAATCTTGATGACGTAATAAGGCACGGCACTTAATACTTGAAAGATTTGTGAAACGATTTAATGAATGAATTATGTATGTCGATGGATAGGATAATTGATCAAACTCACACAGATATTCTCTCAATTATTTTGAAGCTCACACAGATACTTCGGGTTTTAAAGCTCACACAGATACTTTAGATTTGTAAGTAAAACTTAACAAAAAGGTTTTTAATTTATCACTTGAATATTCTAAAACAAACAACTAAGGATGCCTATTTATAGTAAGGTCATCCGTCACAAACTTAGAATCGAAATAGGAAAGAAAAACGACTCCTACACGGTTCCCAAGACATCCGTCCCAACCGAGTACTACTACTACTTATTTTACTTTCCTAATTCTATCTTATGGATTAAAATAATCCTTATTAAATCTTAAAAGATAAACTAATAAATAAAAGATTAAGTTGTAGTAACAAACCCTAACAACTTAATAACAAACTCATAACTAACTAATAACTAACTTTGTAACCACCTTGTAACAACCTTAACAACCTAGTTGTAACAAACTAGTAACAAACTTAATTAATTAAATAACAAAACTAATTAAAATAACAAAAAGAATAAAACACAAACCCTAATTAATCTAGGGTTTCGTGCCCTTCATGTCGCCACTCTTGGTGCGACTTCCAAGGTAGTTTCCCGCTACCTTCCCTTGTTCCTTCAATACGTCTTTCCAAGCTAACTTAAAAATCCGTATCGAACCCATATCGAACATTTTTAATCTTTCCTTGGGTCGTGGGTCACGACCTCGAACCCTTGCTAATGCTCCCGCATCACCTCCTGGAAGAGGAAAGCACCCACAGTTCCTTGTGCAACCTACTACAGTTGGGCCAGACAATAACCGTCGTGGTAGACCACGCATTTGCTACCGTTGCAGAAGGCAAGGACACCTCTCTGAACAGTGCCCCCAAGGAAAGGGAGAACCCAATGGAGCTAAGGCTTCTCAGAATCGAGACATGGAACCCTCGACAGAAGCTCCCCTGAAGTGTTTCAAGTGCCACAAGGATCTTCATCCTAGAGTTACCTGTGACGGTGATCCGTACTTATGTTACACCTACAAGAAGCCTGGACACAAATTCTTCGAGTGCCCCGAGAGGAAGACCTCCATCGGCAGAGCCATCACTACTGACCTAGAGGCTGAGACCAGTGGAGCCAGAGCCGTTCAGAGTTAAGCTAAGACTGGAGTTCACCCTGCCCCACCTACTGGTATGTTCATACCTTACATCTAATTTATGGTCGATGTACTCGTAGCCGTTAAGACCTTAATCTCTTTCCTTAGATTCCGGTAAATCCTCTTTGGAATCTATCTTCATTTCCTTGTCACTCAATCTGATAACTTGCTTCCCTGAAACATCGCGTGCGGTAACCTACCATAGATAAACTTGGGAATCTTGTGAAGTTAGCTGTATACCGTTATATGGAGAGTGATGCTATTTGAGGAAAACCTAAGGAGCTGATGGAATGTGTTGTGAATCTTAGTACCCTTATGTTACTAATTTGAAGAGTAAGTGAACGATGGGATAGTTGCGCTAGGTAGAGTGTTACACGATTCCTAATGGAACTTAGGAATGAGAATCGTGCTAAGTCTTGGGTAATTTTAAATTTCGAGTATCCATTTGAGGATCTAGAGGGACTCGGAGTAAAGATTGATTTTGAGGAATATGCTTAAGGCGCTGATGTTGTCCAATAAGTGAATGAGGTAAGCTAATGTTGTTTGAGCTTGAGGAACGAGAGTTGTTAGTAACGGTGTGAGAACGTTGGAACCTTTACAAGAACTTGTGGAATTGACTGAGTGGTTGATCTTAAGTTATTTAATGGATCTTAGTGCTATCTAACGAAGGACTTCAAAGAAATCTAGGATACGTCACTAGTTGAGAGCGAATGAGTCATTGAGGGATGTAAGTCCAGAAACGCATTGATTTGAGTATGGTTATTTGTGGACCGTGATACAAGTTTAGTAGATATATCACCTAAGTCGAGTAGTCTGAGAGGTTGATTGAATTGTCACTTAGGAACTATTTGAGATGGGATGTCTAGACTTTTGGAAAATAGGTACTTGGAAGGATGATGCCACTTTTGAATTTGAGGAACTTTGAGAGCTGGATCGTTTTGAGGAATTAGCCATGAGAACCAGTCATAGACTTGCTTAACTTAAGAGTTGTTACCTTAGTAGGACCTTATCGTAGAAGGATCGTTTTATGGTAATAGACAATTTGAAGGAAACATAAGATTTCGAAGTACTCCTGTGAGAGTAAATTTGATGGAATTGAACGGCGTAGAACTAAAGGATATAGGTAATGTTGGTCATGGCCTGTCCGATTGAGAAAAGCGATTTCGTAGAAAGGTTGATATCCTAAATTCAAATTTGATGTTACGGTGCCAGGAATTCGGATTTAGACTTAGAAGTGCGTAAACCTCGGACCGAGGCGTGTTCGTTGGACTTCCACCTTGAGTGAGTGATCCTTAACCCGAATAGAACGGATTTTTGGGGTAGACCGAGTGAGAGTTGGAAACCGTCTTGTAGAGGAATACCTTATTTTGTGGATGAGATAGGGGTAAGAAGGACCGCGAAACTATTGTGAGCGTTGAGGTTACTAAAATCGCTCTTTTTGGGATATACTAGAATCGTTGTAAAAATGTGTTGATTATGGATTGAGAGGTTAGTGTACCCATGTTTGGCAAAGGTTACCGTCTTCTTTAACCTTCGACTTGATTGTTCCGTCCCTTCAACCCTCCTTTGTGTTCTTACGGCCGCGAGGCTTGAAACCCCTAATTCTTCGTGTTGAAAATAAGCTCTGCGACCGTTTCCGCGCTCTCAAACGTCAGTTTTGAAACTTGTTTCCCCATTTGTTAACTTTAAATCCACTGTTTTTGGAAAAGCTTAAATGTTTTGTGAATTTGAAACTGCTTTCCCTTCCGTTGAAGCAACTGGTTGTCATTGTTTCAATGTTACTTTTTCAAGAACTTGAGAGTAGTGGTTTATTTGAAGGAAAACTTGGTTTTAAGAAACGTAACGTTTTGCAATTTTGTTGGATTTCAGCGTTGACTGCCACTAGGACTTGTTATTGGAGACGTCTGATAGCCTGTACTGTGCTTGTCAACACCGAATCAATCTAATTTTTAACTTTATTTGAACAAAATTTTGGGATTTGTCTCAAATTTGGAATGTCGGACTCTTGAATACGTAACGAGAATCCCATTATCCATTGACGAAGACTTGTGCCTTTAAATCTTTCCCTCTTGAAACCTTTTTGCGAGATAAAGTTTTGGATTATCATAACCCGCTTGATATATTTTGAATGTTAGAGTTGTTTTCGTACCTACTTTTACCTTCGAGTTTCGAGGACGAAACTTTTTGAAGATTGGGTGATTGTAACAGCCCGTATTTTCGTAAAATCTAATTTAAGCGTTTTAAGTTATTTTTCGTAATAAAATAATATTTTAATAATTTATTGTGAAAGGTTTTAATTTAATTAGTAAGATCCGTCTTAAGAACCTTAAGTCCTTAAGACGAATACGGACTTGGTAAACTTAAACTCACGTCTTAATATCCGTTCAAATGTCCGACCCGTTTAATTGACTCGGAAAGGACAGTCCTTAAAACCCCCATAAACCCCTTTAGTCGACATATGCATCCTCCATCCTCAACATTTCCACTGTAAAACATATTCTCATAAAACCTCCATTGTTAACATCTTCTTTTGAGCTTTTCTTCGTCATCCGTTAACCAAATCGAGGTAACAATGACATTTTCGGAATCCTCATTCGATTTCCAAGCCATCTATCACTTTCATTTTGTAAATCCTTAAACTCGAAAATGGGGCTGTTTTCCCTAAATCCCGTTTTAAGTCCTTAAACCCGTTTGTTTATGTTGTAGGCGAGGGCTTAGACGATCCAGAGGGTGTTAGCAACTTGGTTGAGGAGGATCTTTAGCCGGAATCGCTTGAGAGGTGACGATAATGAGAAACTCGGCCTATTTGTGAATATTAGCACTTTTGTTGTTAATCTTGTGATGGTTTCTGTTTTTATTAATGTTTAATGATCAAAGGGCTTAGTAACATGCTTAGGAATGCTTTTTTTATGATTAAATCATGCTTGTTGGTGTTCTTGCTTTCATAGGTTATTTTTATGAAAAATCTCATGTTTGCGACGGATACATGTTATAACAGTTTTGAGGATTTTTATGGGATTTATGTGCTGCTAGGAAGTAGTATTGGATGATTAATAATGTTGGGTAAACTTGCTTGTAGTAATTTTGAGGAATTTGTGTCGATTTGTGTTGTTTAGAAAGGGGCTGGAAAATCGCGTATTACGTATCAGGCTCTCTAAGCCGGTCGACCAACCGGCCGCCGGTCGACCGGCTGAGAGTGTCTTTGTGTTTTTGCGAGTTTTGTAATATTTTGGCCTTAGGACTGCCAGCCGGCCGCCTGCCGACCGGCTGGTAGTCCCTTGTGTTGTGGTATTTTGCGAAAAACCTTAAAGTAGAAAGGGATCCCAGCCGGCAGACCGACCGCCTGCCAGCCGGCTGGGAGTGCATTTGGGATTGGGTCACGAGATTTGCGAAGGCTAGGAGGGGGTTCCCAGCCGGCCGACCGGCTGCCTGCCGACCGGCTGGGAGTCCTTATGTTGTGTTATTTTGAAAGAAAAGTGTAGGCTAAGAGGACCGCCAGCCGGCCGACCGGCTGCCTGCCGACCGGCTGGGGGCCCCTGTGAGTTATAATTTGAAAATCGTAATTTGTTTATAACTTTTAAACGGTTGATCGGTTTTGATTGATATTCGTTCCTAGTACCTTTGATGTATGTGTGAGGTCCCCGGAGGATGGGCGACACTATATTGGGTTCGGGAATGGAGTGAGGATAGAGACCCCCCGGTCGGGTAACCGAAAGGGAAACCGGCTCTCCCTCAACTTAGTTCCCGGGATCAATTAAGTGTTGATTAGAGGTTAAGAAATAGAACTATAGATTAGTTCATAAACTTGGATGAAATTGTATTGATGCGTATTAAGGTATGCCTTAAGCTGGCCTCTGAGCTTAATACGTGAGTTGTTTGCCATATATGGGGATATGCCTTAAGCTGGCCTCTGAGCCCTATATGTGTATGTTTGTCGTGTCTGGGATATGCCTTAAGCTGGCATCTGAGCCCAGACATGTAGGATTGTGATCGCGTTGGAACATGCCTTAAGTTGGCCTCTGAGTCTGACGAGTAGAGCAGCTGCACAACGGGGTAGCTAAGGAACTGACACCTTGCCCGGGGTGCAGATGTTTGGTGCTAGAACATGCCTTAAGCTGGCCTCTGAGTTTAGTACCTTGTGATGTGGTGAAGGGACATGCCTTAAGCTGGCCTCTGAGTCCTTTACTTTTGGATGCTAGTCTATGCCTTAAGTTGGCCGCTGAGTCTAGTGTCTTGCTGATTGGCAGGTCCATGCCTTAAGTTGGCCGCTGAGTCTAGTGTCTTGCTGATTGGCAGGTCCATGCCTTAAGTTGGCCTCTGAGTCCTTGCTTGCTGAATGTTTTGGTGTTTAGGTTATGTCTTAAGTTGACCGCTGAACCTTTACACTTGCTGAATGTTTTGGTATTAGGTTATGTCTTGAGTTGACCGCTGAACCTTGTACTTGCTGAATTTATCTGCTTGCCTTGAGTTGGTACGTGTCAGATATAGATATTGATAATGATGAGTAAATGTATATTTGTTTGAGTTATGGTTTGATCATCCAAGGCATTGGGTGACTCTTAGTTCGGTTTCATAAATAGTTGGATTGAAAGACCCCCCGACTTGGTAACCAGTAGGGAAACCGGCTCTCCTTCCTAACGGTTTATGAAGTTGGTTGAGAGCCGTGCACTAGAGTTGGCATGTTGTTATGAGATCAATTGATGAGATGTTTATGCTTCACATGTTGATATATGTGGGAGTATTCTGTATTGTTTTATGTGTTACGTGTTGTCAAAAAAGGTGGCTAGGAGAACTCTAGTCACTCCCCACTGATTGTGGCGTACATGTTTTCATGTATGTAGGTACATGTAGGTTCGAGCAGGGTTACGGGAGGGCTAGCGAGTGATGATCTTGTTGTCATCATATGACTTACCTTTATATCGCCTAGCTAGACTCTTAGACTTTTGTTACTTTACGTTTTGGTGCCTGTAGGGATGTTCCATCCCAGGCTGTGTATATATTTCATTCCAGTACGTAGAACTGTTACTTATCTATTTTGGTTTTATTTCAGTTTCAGTTTCCGTTCAGTTTAAGACTTCTCGCATGTTGTTTAGTTGTTAAAAAGTTTTAATTCCGCTGCATTTTTAGTACTTTTGTATGTTTAAATTTCCGCTTTCGCGAGGGGTTTTACAATTATCCCCGTGAAAATTTTGTTATGTTGCATCTTTTAATATTACATGTTTCGGATATCAGTCAGACGCTTTAATTGTTATAACATGTGGTTAGATGTTGCCTCTGTCGGGACTGTTCAGACTTCAGAGGGATTGAATCAGTGCGAATGAAAATCAATAATGTAGAAGAGTTGTTCATCTAAGAGTGTGATTTTGTATTATATGTCCTGCTTGCTAAAATTGTATATATGTTATGCTATTCAAGCATTTGGAAGCGTGGTAGTTGTCCGTGATTTTATAATGCTATGTTGGAGCCTTGGTTTGTACACATTCACTCTATTGTATCTCTTCTTAAAACTGATTCATAACAATTGATGACGGACAAGGCTCTGGTTTGTACTCCGCATATCATACTTTTTTATTTTAAAAGTCAGATATTATTAAAATCATTGCTTTTAAGTTGTAAATGTGGATGTCATTTGAGGTGAAAACGTGGCCAGCCTATTTTGTCTTTGCTTAAGAATTGGGTTAGCAACTCGTTCAGTAGGAGTGTTTGCTTTTTACTGTGGTTTTGCCTTGCATTTCGTGATCAGCTTTAGTGTGCTTAATAAATTTGCTTTGGGAAATTTTGTGTCAACCTGACGTCTTGTGTGTTTTGTATTCTAAGCTGGTAGAATTGGGTAACACTCGTTTAATTGAAATTCGATATTGTCTGCTTTTCTTTTCACTATATATTTGGAGTTATTTGCGTTGAATATTTAGTTGTTGTTGTGCATGTCAAGACTGTCAACGTTGTCGCAGAGGTTCTAGTCTTCTTTAATATTTATTGTAGGATCTTCCTGCTTGAGAGTTGAGATGCAAGGTTATGAACTTCATTGGTTGGTCTGTATGTCTTTAGATGCATCACAACTCACAAGCGTTCATTTTCTGGCTTCTTTCTTCGAGATCTTAATCTCACTTGCTTTAAATGAATTGCAGATGTGCTTCAGAAATAAATGTTATTCGTTATGCTAATTGCTAAGAGTACTTTGAATTTACCAAATAAGACAGATCGTGATATAGCACCGTGCTGCAAATGGCTCAATGTAAGCTCCTCAATTAAATCAAGATGGTAATCTATGATTTTATTTGGGTTCACTTTAAGTGAGTGTCGTAGTTTGTTTCTTCTCTCGTTAGTGATTGAGTTCTTTAATTTTTCAGAGTACTTGATTAGAGTCAAATCAACTTGTGAGAGTGTATTCATCTGCGATTTTTTTTTAGAACCATTCTTTATCTTCTTACCCTTGCTGATATATGTCCCTTATACCCTAGCAAGACTGAATCCTTGGGATTTGTAGATTAGGCAACACTTGCGGCACGTATATCTTCCTGGTTTGGCTCTATCTTAGGATGTGAAATCATATCCCGAGCGAGAGAGCACCCCTGTATCCTCTTGTACTTGTTCGACATTTCTCTATAGGAAGTAGATACTAATGGACTACTTTATTGTTTCATGCTTTCCCAATTCAAACCCAATATTACATATATCCAATCTTTAATCAGTCTCTATTAAATTGATTAGAGGTTATAAGAATTTTTGGTAGTTTGGTTTTTGTTTTGCTCTACTGAAATAGATGCAACAAATCAGGGGGAATAGAGATCACTTTTATTGACTATTGGTGATAACTTCATTAATCATGTTGTCACAGTAAACTATTTGTGATTTTAGACAAATTTTTATTTGTGACGGCTCAAATCTCACGACTTACTCTTGGAATATTAGACAGATACTTATAACGTGAGTAATTCTGTTCATGTAACATGTTCACATGTTAAAAGGGTAAATGATACCTTCCTTCATTTCCACTTTCTATTTTGTATTCTTTTTCATGCTTTACTTCAACTTAGGTCATTATATGCCTCATCTGATAGTTTTGATAACTCGTATAAGATATGCTCTTCTATTGAAATCAAAATTAATTTGTCTTATATTTTGTATTGTATTATAGGTTTAAGATTTGTCAGATGGTGATGACGATGCGCCTTCATATGTTGATTGAAGTTGACATTGCGCCAACTACATATGTATTATTGAAGCTCCACAAAGTTCAAAGTACTGCCTATTAGCTATTAAGTGTCTCGATCTCTAGTTATTTACGATTTTTTGAAGTATAGCTATTTGCGATTTTTTAATACAACATTATGGTGGATTTTACTATCAGTCGTACCGTAGAGTACTAGTTGATAATAGTTAAATTGTTAATGATAGCGTTTGTGATGAAGACGATGTATTTCAGACGTACGACGATTATTTATAAAGGCACGTGGGTACTTTTTTATTCTTTTCATGATTTAATTGAGTACTACAACATATATGTTTATTTAATCTCTACGATTTTATTTGGAAATCAAATTTCTAAAAATCTAATACCTAGAGTATCTGCGACGATAATACTAAAGAATGTGGTACGTTGACAACCAAAAACATCACTGAGATTGACATTTTCAAGAGTCAAAATAAAAAAAATTGACGCCTAATTATGTCTCATTAAGTGACGCATAAAAGCATCAATAGTTGCTAAAGACGCTTCAAAACATCATATTTGTTGACAAATAAAAACGTCAATACGCACTTGAGACACTTTTAAGCGTCGCATTTGTTGACAAATAAGAGCGTCAATAAACACTTTTGACACTATAAAGCATCACATTTGCTGACATATAAAAGCGTCAGTAATTAGTAATGACGCTTTAAACCGTCACATTTGTTGACGAACAAAATTGTCAATAGTCATTGAAGACACTTTTAAGCGTCACATATGGTGACACAATAAAGCGTCAATAAATAACGACGGCCCAAAAATTGACGCTTTTACAAAGCGTCGATAAAAATAAATGTGACAGTTTAAAGCGTCCCAAAACGCTTCAAAAAGCGTCACATTTGCACGGTGTTTGTTGTAGTGTGAGAAAAGACAAAAGTTTAGGCTAATCTCATAAAAAAACATCTCATAAAACAAAAAAAACCTATTCTATTATATTAATTTCTATTCTATTATATTTTTTAGAAATTAAAGTTTAGGCAATCTCATGAAAAAAAAAGTATCAATATATATATACTTAAAAGAGGAACTTTTCGAGCGATTTCATTGGCTATTATTTTAGAGCAATTTAATTGGCTATTACTTTGGTTAAATAATTAAGTATATAAATAAAAAGATAATTAAATAGTAATAAAATATAAGTTGGATAATTATTGAATTAGTTAATAAAATAATTGATTTCATTGGCTATTATTTTAGAGCAATTTCATTGGTTATTACTTTGGTTAAATAAATTAAATATATAAGAAAAAGATAATTAAATATTAATAAAATATCATTTGCATAATTATTAGTTTAGAGCGATTCCATCGGCTATTAGTTTGTTTAAATAAGTTAAGTATATAAATAAAAAGATAATTAAATAGTAATAAAATACAAGTTGGATAATTATTGAATTAGTTAATAAAATATAATTGATTGTAAACTAATAGTTTTGGCTACCGTAAAGTTATGGTATAATTTATTGTTTCTCTTCTCTTATTTAATTAAAAACATAAATAGATGTATTGATGAATATTGATGCGTGCTTATTTTATACACTTTTTGGCATTATTTAGCACGCATTTCTATGCATTTTCATGCACTTTACGTGCCATTTTGCCCCATTTTTCTTCCTTTGGTGTATTTTCTGTTATTTTGCAGGAATTATGCGAAAGTTGAAGAAACTATGCCTTTTCTGTCCAAAGTGAGCTCTTTTAGAAGATGAAGCAAGTCAAGGAGTCTCATAGCCCCGATTTTGCAGTACCAGGCTTAAAGGAACGGTAACCGAGGCAAAGACGAAGGACAAAAGCAAGAAAGAAGCGAAAAAGAAGCAGTGTATCTGTCATCTACTCGATCGAGTAAACACTAGAACTCGATCGAGTGGATGTAGGAGGAGAAAGCCTCGATCGAAAAGTGTGATACTCGATCGAGGAGTCTGCAGGAAGGACCCAACCTTCGAGGTTCCCAGAGTTGCTCGATCGAGCAGTTGCCAGCTCGAAGTTACTCGATCGAGCACTTTTTGAAGGACAGTTACTCTATCGAGTGGTTCAGTCACTCGATCGAGCAACTCACTTAAGTGTACCGGATATGCTTTTTCCGTTTTTAGGTTTAGATTTTTCAGAGTTAACCTAATCCTTACTTAAGGATTAGGTTAGCAGACTTTTCAGTATTCACTTTTACGCATTCAGTTTTTACCTTAGACAATTTTCACTTTTGCATTTTCTTAAGCAGTCACTTAGATCTAAACAGTTTATTTAGGGTTTCTTCCATTTTCAAGCATCGGATCCTGTTCTTTCTTTCATAAATTACTGTAATTCATTTCTCTCTTTTATTTATTGTTCTTATCTTTTGTTGTTTTATGATTTTTAGTATTTTACTTTTATTTACAATGTTGAATGTTGTTATTATTGTTTTTGTTAGTTTAGTTTCCCAAAGCATGAGTAGTTAATCCCCATAATATGTTAGGATGAAGGAACTCGCGGTAGTTATGTCGTAGGAATTGCTTGTTAGTCGTCCTTACGACGAAGTTCACCCATAAACAATATATTTATAAAAATTGTCAAATGAGTGCACGCAGGAGACCATTTACCTAGTAAAACCTTACCTGGATCGAAAGATTGGTAGGTAGGCTTGTTTAGGTTGATTTACGTAACCTATCTAGAGATCAAAAGATTGATAGGGGAGTCCAGGGGTGATTTCAGACCGAAAGGATATTAATCGTTCTCACTTCGTTGTTGTGTCGACTGACCTTATATTTATATGACTTTAATTACCGCGACGACCTGAATCCTGACATATTCCCCTTTTTATTGTTTGAAACTCGTTTAATCATTTTTATTTTTAGTTCTTTTTATATCTGATGCAGGAGCAAAGGGGGATGCTTTATTCATCAACAACCAAGAGAAATGGCCTGAATCCTTAAGGGAGTTGTCTAACCAGGGACTCCAGCTACTTTTCCAACATTAATTCAGTAGTAAGCCTAAGGAGAGGTTAATCAACGAGTAGGCCAGCATAAGGAACTTCCTTACTTTTGCACAGCTGGTGTAAGCATCTAAAGTGTCGTTGGGAGTAGTGTTTTGTCATGGTCCAGAAAAGCATACAATGGGCAAAGAGCCTAGAGCAAAGTAGAAGTTACAGAAAAGTTGTCATTCCATTTATGGAAACAGACAAACAGCCTGTGTGTTGACAGGAAAAGGAGCATGCTTTTGACAGTCTGTTTGTGCAGGATTTTGGAAGCTTGGGCAGGGGTTCTTTCAGTATAAGGACCACAACTCCAACGTTCCTTTTGGTCTCCTTAGTCTGTTATCTTTTGTGTAGATTACTTAGGCCATTATGAGCCCTTAGATCAGAGAACTTGTAAGGTTCTGATCTCTTTTGTAAGCCTATATAAAGGCAGCCTCTATGCACTTGTAAGAGCAGAATGAATACAGAAAAAGCCTAAGAGTTTCTCTCTTATTTTAGTTAACTTGTGCCTTGCTTAGTTAACACAAATAACTTGTGCCTTGCTTAGTTATTTGGCTTAAGATTGCTTTAGTCCCTTGTGCATTGCTTGGGTGATTAAGGTACTCTTAAGATCACTGTCCTAAGAGATTTCTGTGCTTGGCTTGAGTCTCGAAGTTCAGGGTTTATTATCCTTGTTTTCAGTTTTACAGATAAACCATAAACAACCCCTAGTCAGTCACATCAAATTGGTTATCAGAGCTAGTTTTAACACAGTCCTATCTTGTGTTAGTTCAAGAGAGAAACAAGTGAGTTCATCCACCTACCTACATTAAAAATACAAAAACTGACCATGAGTGAAGAGAGGCTAGCAGGTATGGAGGCTAGAATAGAACAAATAGCCAACCTTGCCAATGTTACTTTGGAAGCCATCAATGCTGTCATGGCCAATATACCTACTCCAGAAAGAGGAAGACCTCCTGGGAGAGGCAGAGGTAGAGGTCGTGCAGGCATTGGGGGGAGGCAAGTGGACCATGATATGGAGGAGGAGCTCACTGACTCAGATGTTAGCACCAGGAGTAGGGCATCACCTACTGACAAGCACCTAAAGGTAGATATTCCTAACTTTTCTGGCAGCCTGAACCCAGATGATTTGTTAGAATGGTTAAGGGATGTAGAAAGAGTCTTTGAGTACAAAGGGTACAATGACACTAAAGCTTTTAAAGTTGCTATCCTCAAACTTAAGGGTTATGCATCCTTGTGGTATGAAACCATGAAAAGTCAGAGGGCCCGAGAAGGGAAGGAACCTATTAAGTCATGGAGAAAGTTAAAAAAGAAACTCCTTGCTAAATTTGTTGCTAAAGACTACACACAAGATCTGTTCATTAAACTTTCTAAGCTAAAACAAAATGACCAGACTGTTGAGACCTATTTAAGAGATTTTGAACAGTTAACCTTACAGTGTGAAATCAATGAGAAACCAGAACAAAGGATTGCTAGGTTCTTAGAGGGGTTAAATTACAATATTGCTAAACAAGTTAGGTTGCAGCCCTTGTGGTCATTTGAGGATGTGGTTAACCTGTCTTTTAGAGTTGAGAAGTTGGGAAAGGATACACCAAAGACCTATACCAAGGCAGCCATTCCTAAGATATACACTGGAACAAAGGGTGGGGAGGGTTCAAGAGCACCATTCACCACAGGCAAACCCCCTCTAGATAAAGGCAAGTCACCCATGAACCCTAAAACTAACATCCCTTCTGATGAAAGAAGAAAATGCTACCAATGCCAAGGGTATGGGCATTTCAAGAAGGACTGTCCTTCTAAGAGAACCCTTACTGTCAGGGAAATTCATGAATGGGAGACTGAGGGAACTGTGGAGTATGAACCAGAAGAGGAGGTTGAGAATGTGGAGGAAGAGGATGAGGTGCTGGCACCACCTGATACTGGCCATAGCCTTGTTCTTTGGAGAGTAATGCATTCACAACAGCAACCCTTGGAGAATGATCAGAGGTCCCTAATTTTCAGAAGCAGGTGTACAATCCAAGGGAGGGTCTGTAACCTGATCATTGATGGGGGCAGCTGCACCAATGTGGCATCAGTAGCCATGGTTGGCAAGCTTAGTCTGGAAACCAGACCACACCCAAACCCCTACAAACTCAGATGGCTCAATAAGGGGGCAGAAGTAAAAGTGGATCAGCAGTGTATGGTTCCCTTCTCCATTGGAGGAACCTATAAGGATGAAGTGTTGTGTGATGTAGTACCAATGGATGCTTGCCATCTATTGTTGGGCAGACCTTGGGAGTTTGATAAGGATGCCTTACACAAAGGAAAGAGCAATGTATACACCTTCAAACATGGAAACCAGAAGATAATCTTAACACCACTACCACCCAACACCAAGGATTATGGCAGCCCCAACATGAGCAGTTTAAAGGGAGTCCTATTCCTATCTGAATCTGCCATGATAAGGGAGATAAAGGAGGAGCAGCCTGTCTTTATCTTGGTAGCAAAAAGGTTGGAATCACCCCCTTGCATCCCAGATGAAGTGAAGAAACTAATCCATGACTTTCAGGAAGTCTTTCCAGAAGAGTTGCCAGCAGGGTTACCTCCTTTGAGAGGAATTGAGCACCAAATAGACCTAATTCCAGGTGCCATGCTTCCAAACAGGCCAGCTTATAGAAGTGATCCAGGGGCAACCAAGGAGTTACAAAGGCAAATAGAAGAGCTGATGAGCAAGGGCTTTGTGAGGGAATCATTGAGTCCATGTGCTGTCCCAGCACTTTTGGTCCCTAAAAAGGATGGAACATGGAGGATGTGTATTGACAGCAGGGCTATTAACAACATTACAGTGAAGTATAGGTTCCCTATACCAAGGCTGGATGATATGTTGGATGAACTTTGTGGTGCCAAGTTGTTTTCTAAGATAGATCTTAGGCAGGGGTACCACCAAGTAAGGATAAGGGAGGGGGATGAGTGGAAAACTGCTTTCAAAACCAAGCATGGTCTCTATGAATGGTTAGTCATGCCATTTGGGCTGTCAAATGCCCCAAGCACTTTCATGAGGCTAATGACAGAAGTCTTAAGGCCATACTTGGGCAAATTCATTGTTGTCTACTTTGATGACATTCTGGTGTATAGCAAGAGTAATCATGATCATCTAACTCACTTGGAGTTACTGTTTACCAAGCTAAAGGAGAATGAGTTGTTTGGGAAGCTTGAAAAGTGTACTTTTCTAGCTAGGGAAGTTAAGTTCCTTGGCTATGTTATTTCTGAAAAGGGCATTTCAGTGGACCAAGAGAAGATTGAAGCTATCAAATCTTGGCCAGTACCAAGGTCCATTACTGAAGTAAGAGGGTTCCATGGCTTGGCTTCTTTTTACAGAAGATTTATTAAGGGGTTTAGCACCATCATGGCTCCCATAACTGAAGGAATGAAGAAAGGGATGTTCACGTGGACCTCACAAGCTCAATCTGCCTTTGAACACACCAAGCAGAAACTTTGTGAGGCTCCTGTCTTGGCCTTACCAGATTTTGAGCAGTTGTTTGAGGTAGAGTGTGATGCCAGTGGGGTAGGCATTGGAGCAGTGCTCATACAAGGGAGGAATCCAGTAGCATTTTTCAGTGAGAAACTTGGGGGAGCTAAGTTGAATTACTCTACTTATGACAAAGAGTTCTATGCTTTGGTCAGGGCACTCATGTATTGGAGCCATTATCTCAAACCAAAACCTTTTGTCCTACATTCTGATCATGAAGCATTAAAATACATCAATGGTCAACATAAGTTGAGTGCAAGACATGCTAAGTGGGTTGAGTTCCTTCAATCATTCAACTTCTCCAGCAAACACAAGGAAGGAAAACTAAATGTGGTGGCAGATGCACTGTCTAGGAGACACTCCATGCTCATTACTATTCAGCAAAGGGTGTTGGGGTTTGAATTCATGAAGGAGTTGTACAGGGATGATCAGGACTTCATGGAGGATTGGTTGACCTTGCAAGGTGATCTAAACAAACAAGGGTCCAAATTCACCTTGCAAGAGGGGTTTCTGTTCAAAGAAAACAAGTTGTGTGTACCAAAAGGATCCTACAGAGAGTTTTTAATCAGAGAAGTTCATTCTAATGGGTTGGCAGGCCATTTTGGAGTACAGAAGACAATGGACATCCTGCAAGATCAATTCTACTGGCCAAGAATGGAGGGAGATGTCCAGGCAATCAACAGAAGGTGTGCAGCCTGTCAAAGGGCAAAGAGTTCCTTTCAAGCAGGAGCCTACACTCCCTTGCCTGTTCCAGACAAGCCATGGGAGGATGTTAGCATGGATTTCATAGTGGCCCTCCCTCACACTCAAAGGGGAAAGGATTCAATTATGGTGGTAGTTGATCGTTTCAGCAAAATGGCTCACTTTGTGCCTTGTAAGAAAACTGAAGATGCTTCAGGGGTGGCAGAATTATACTTCAGGGAGATTGTCAAACTTCATGGTGTCCCCAGAACCATTGTATCAGACAGGGATACTAAGTTCATGAGTTATTTTTGGAAGACACTCTGGAAGCTACTCAACACCAAGCTACTTTTTAGCACTTCCCACCACCCCCAGACAGATGGGCAAACTGAAGTCACAAATAGGACACTGGGAAGAATACTCAGATGCATTGTTAAGAAATCATTGAAGGATTGGGATCTTAAGCTTGCTCAGGCAGAATTTGCTTTTAATAGGGCTCCTTCTTCAGCCACTGGTCAGAGTCCTTTTGAAGTGGTCTATGGGAGCAATCCACTAATGCCCATTGATATGTCTAGTATCCCAAAGGAGGCTATCAACTATGATGCAAAGAAAAGGGTGGGGCAAATGTTGAAGATCCATACACAAGTCCAGAAACAAATTGAGAAAGCCAATGAGCAAGCAAAGAAAAACAGTCCCATGCCCAAAGGAAAGAAAGAGTTCCATCCAGGAGACTTAGTGTGGGTGCATTTCAGGAAAGAGAGGTTCCCAAGCAAGAGAAAGAATAAGCTAATGCCAAGAGCAGATGGACCCTTTGAAATCACAGAAAGAATTGGAGCCAATGCTTATAAGGTTGACTTGCAGGGAGAATATGAGGTCCATGGTACTTTCAATATAGGAGATCTCAGTCCCTACTATGGCAGTGATGAAGAGTACAATGAGGATTTGAGGACAAAGCCTCTCCAACCAGGGGAGGATGATGCAGGAGCAAAGGGGGATGCTTTATTCATCAACAACCAAGAGAAATGGCCTGAATCCTTAAGGGAGTTGTCTAACCAGGGACTCCAGCTACTTTTCCAACATTAATTCAGTAGTAAGCCTAAGGAGAGGTTAATCAACGAGTAGGCCAGCATAAGGAACTTCCTTACTTTTGCACAGCTGGTGTAAGCATCTAAAGTGTCGTTGGGAGTAGTGTTTTGTCATGGTCCAGAAAAGTATACAATGGGCAAAGAGCCTAGAGCAAAGTAGAAGTTACAGAAAAGTTGTCATTCCATTTATGGAAACAGACAAACAGCCTGTGTGTTGACAGGAAAAGGAGCATGCTTTTGACAGTCTGTTTGTGCAGGATTTTGGAAGCTTGGGCAGGGGTTCTTTCAGTATAAGGACCACAACTCCAACGTTCCTTTTGGTCTCCTTAGTCTGTTATCTTTTGTGTAGATTACTTAGGCCATTATGAGCCCTTAGATCAGAGAACTTGTAAGGTTCTGATCTCTTTTGTAAGCCTATATAAAGGCAGCCTCTATGCACTTGTAAGAGCAGAATGAATACAGAAAAAGCCTAAGAGTTTCTCTCTTATTTTAGTTAACTTGTGCCTTGCTTAGTTAACACAAATAACTTGTGCCTTGCTTAGTTATTTGGCTTAAGATTGCTTTAGTCCCTTGTGCATCGCTTGGGTGGTTAAGGTACTCTTAAGATCACTGTCCTAAGAGATTTCTGTGCTTGGCTTGAGTCTTGAAGTTCAGGGTTTATTATCCTTGTTTTCAGTTTTACAGATAAACCATAAACAACCCCTAGTCAGTCACATCAATATCCGTCTTAGTTATAATCTCAAACAAAACCCCCCAATTCTGTGACTTATAGACTGACCTCTACTTAAGACCGTGTCTCCCTGTGGAATTCGACCCTACTTCCACTAGCTTCCAATTAGTAGACCTAGGTTATCTTTGGTGCATAAACGACACGCATCAAAATTTTGGCGCCGTTGCCGGGAAGGCAATAGATTTTAAGTTTTTGTTAGTTTATTATTGTTATTTTTGTCTTAAGGAATTTCTTTTAATTCCTTAAGACCGTTCTTATTCTTTTCTCAGTGTTGTGTATGCCCTGGTCTTCCAGGTACGAATTAGTTGTTGCTAATCCAGAACCGGAAAGAGCTTTCAGACGTCGCATAAGAGAAAGAAGAAGGGCGAGTCAGGAAGAAGTCTTGAGTATTCCTGAACCAGTTACTGCTGTACCAGTCAACCAAATTTTAAGAATGCCGAACATCACGAGCCATTCCGGACCAACAACTGGCTCTATTCCAAAGGGTTTCACTCTCCTTGCTTAATTCCTAACACATTTTAGGATTCAAAATTTAGTCTTACTCAAATTTCGAAAATTAACTTAACTTTTATTTTAATATTGTTCGGTTTTAATCGGTTTTACGGGCAATAGCATTAAAATAATCAAACGAGTCATAAAAAATACGAAAATTCAAAATTAAAAATTTTGAACATACTATAAATTTTCTAAAATTTCAGATCTTTAAAATTCAAATATTTTCGAAATATACCCTTTTATTTCGTAAAATAGGCCGTGTACATGCATAATTAATCGAAAAATTCAAAATTACTTCAAAAATTATGTAATAAAATACCAATATAATTTTTACATCTTCCTAGACACTCAAAGTATCTGAAAATACAAGGAAAAATCAGATGCATACTGTTTTAGGATTGAAATAATGATTATGACTCTTCCAACACTCAATCTCCAAGTTTAACCTTTTAAAATTAAAATTAAAAATTAAGAAACTTTTGGCACTAAATAAAAATATGTTGATGATCATATATAATATGACTAATATGGGTGAATTTTTCGGACCATTTAAGTAACTTTTACTATTTTTAATAATTCGTGTCATATATTACGCGATTTTACCGATTAAAATCATTTCTCATGCAAAATTCGAGATAAATAGCTCAAAATTAACATGCATGCTAGAAATAATACATGTGACACTATATTAAATTTTTATGGTCAAATTCGAACTTAAACCATTTAAGCTAAAATACGTCACTAATATTACAATTTTTACGATAAAAATCAATATTCATGCAATATGAAAGAAAAATTTCTGGAAAATTTATCATATATTTTAAATATTGCATGTGACATCTACAAAAATTTTTATAGTTAAATTCATAATATAACTATTTAACCCATATTTAACTCATTTTATGACTATTTAACCATTAAAAATTCATAAACCATGCATAAAACTTAAAAAATTTCGAAAATTATATATTCATAATATGTTAAATGTATGTGAGAACATATTTAAAATTTACGGCCAGAAACATTATTTAGCTATTTTTCCCATAATAAAACATTTTTAACCGATTTTAATAATAAATTAAACAATTTAATTACAATATTGAACAATATTATTCCATAAATCATCCAAATGACTTAAAACTATTTTAAGACCAGAAAGTATACATGCAATATGATTTTCGTGCATATCCCATATGTACTAATCATTTTCATTTTTAATTAAAATTGCATTTTCTCGCAAAAACGTAAAAAAAAAAAACGAGTTGCATGCAAGCAACCTCTAGCTCTGATACCACTTGAAGGAAAAACTAGATCCATACTTGTTATCCTTATAATGTAGTCTTACTAATTATTTACATTTTTAATTAATCTCATATTAATTTATGTGCAAGATCTTATGCATGCAAAACTATAGCGGAAATAAAGAGAATCGTATTCTTACACACGGTCCGAAATATTGCTAGGACGATCCTCCAAAAGCAACCAAGTAAGCTTGCCTCCAATAAGTGAACACCAAGACCTTACCTTAAACGGACCAAATACCGAACCCGAATCTAGAGGACGGAATTAGGTTATAAAACCGTGTACTAATAATAATATATTAGTATACTACAAATATTATCTAAGTAATATTTTAGGAGGTTGTTGTATTTTCTTACTCTAGAAAATGTATATAGAAGATTAGTTTGATATGTGATAATAATCACATATATATAGAGTGAATGGGTTTTGGTTGGGGTGGGTGTGCCGTGCACTTCAAGTGCATGGGTAGGAAATTTTAATCTCTTTTCATGCTCACATGCAAAAGGTGTGTTGTCATATCCTAATATGACTTAATTATTACCATTCCATATATTGATAAAATATCATATATAAATCAACATACAATGTTAATATACACGGCACATATAGACGTAAAACGGACCTTCGTTTTACGATTTATAATTCGTACAATTTAACTAATTACGTAACATCTTATGTGACATAATAATTGTATTAATTTAAAATATACATTTATCTCATAAATAATATTTCTAAATTAATTAAATCATATTTAACAAATTATTAAGTAATTCGAAATTATTGTCCCAACATATGGTTATCGTAATAATCGTCGATACGATATATTAACAACATTTGTTATAACCATGAACCATTCATTATACTAATCTTGATATTTCTAAAGTATCGTTTAATATTTGACAATTGACACATTTCAATTTCAAATATAAATCTTACTTTAAGATTCAACCTCAGAATTCTCAATATACGGTTTTAAGAATATCGATCAATCTGTATCCTATACAATTAATCAATATACGTTTAAGGGGTTAGTCCTAAAGGTGTGACCTAAAGGGATCAACTGACCACCACCGTCATACGACAGTAATGTCAAACTCTAGTCAGCCAATCATTACCGATTAATGTTGGTCAGTTGACTATATCAAATATGGGATCGTCCCTTGCATATTCATATAAGATTTATGACAATGATTTTATCATTATCGTGATCGCACTATTGTTGAGGACACATTTCCCAACAATCTCCCACTGTACTCGACAAGTGTGCGTCACCAATTCTCTTGTCCTATTACGTCATCTCCCACTCAATGCAAGGTGTCTTCCAGGTCGTACTTGCATTTGATCATATCTTGAGTGGTTTTTCTCGATCTGGAGATTTAATACTTTGACCGGAATTATCTACCATAGATACCTTCCGAGCGTGGCCACGCATTTCCAGTTAAACTTCTCCTCGAGTGGCCTTGAGATTTAAGACAACCCTGACAAGGGGTTGGACAATTCCTATCCTACTGTTCCCTTCGACTAACACAGTCCATCATGACCCAAAAGAAGCCCATTTGACCCCCTTTAACGGTTGATCGTAGAGCTAAAATCAAAGCCAATCTGAGGCTGTGTCACCTTGGGCGAACAGTCTCAAGTTAAAGAATCGACTTATGTGAATAATATAGTAGCTCTCGCCACGACCAGGCTAATTATAAAATTTCCAGAACTCTATAAGCGGTCACTAAATGCCCGATAAAGGTGTCACACAGTCTGCCTATGTGATCGACTAGTCATCCCATATGACTCTATGACATTTGAACTTGTCATCAATCGCCTCACACTCTAGTTGCTTCGAGACGTCACCTCATACAAGCGACTATAGGCTATACTAAGTTAATCCAGTTCACTTATGGGGTTCAAAATTGTCTCTTACAACCCATTTGGATTTCACAAAGTATAAATTGTGAGTTAATAATAATAATAATAACTCAAACGATAAGAGTGATTGTTAAGTGCGAACAGTCGATACGATATTGCTGCTCCACATAAACAATCTTTGATGCTCATACATCAATTTATATTAATGGTTTTAGTATGTGAATATACCATATCTTCACATCCTTTAACCTACAAATTCTGGTTTCCTTATGACTCATATTATTTCGCATAATATGATCTTATTCAAGTACATTTCAAGTCTTTATACTCGACTCGAGTCTCCTTACTTTAAGGAAGCTCCCACTGTTTTCTCAAAACTCATGACATGTCATCCATATGAACATAGTCATATTGTACTAGAATTTATATTGTAGTTTACCTAGATTCGATCTACTAGTTCTCCTCGAGAAACTTATATCGAAATAGGGCTCTATTTCAACTTATGGCATTTTGATAAAGGTTATATGAATTAATATTTTCATATCTCGGATTCAAATCCAAACCTCGTTAACTGATCGGTGACATTTCATTATTATATAATAAACTCACTTATGATTTATGTTCTTAACATACATTCATTTAGAATTGAAAACCTCATATTCTTTCTCCCACTGAATTCCATGTCACTATTTTATAGTTAATAACTCCCACTATCTTCATAGTGATTAGGTAATATCTTCAAACATCTTCTCAACTCATAATGAACATTTCATTTTGATTTACTTCAAACATTTTCTCAACTCGCTATGAACATTTCATTTTTCATTCTCCTTCCCACGGAAAGAATCTTCTATTTTCACGAGAATGGGAGATGATTTCTCCTCTATTATCTTTATAAAACAGAAACATTAACATCATGGAAACGATTTCCTTCCGTTAACACTCGCGGTTCCCTTTGTCCTCTCTGGGAACTAATGACAACATATGGAACATTTCCTTTTTGTGTCCTCGCGTAGTTTCTTCTGTGTCCTCTCGTAGTTTCTTCTATCCAATCTCTTAGAGTTCTACTTTAGGACTCCTTATAGGACTCTTCTCTAAGATCCCATGTTTATTTCATTGGTTTGCGGGCGTAGAATTTCTCCCACTCTATCCTTTAAAATAACCTTTATTTAAGAAGGATAGCATTTTCGCCCGTCAACAATGTATTGGATAAAGAATTATGTGAGTAGTGAGACATTAGTACTATCATTCGTTTTTAGGTAATCATCTTATAACGAACTGATGTTCTTATGTTTGAATTTGAAGTATTTCACGGGATGCAATTCTCGTTTTAAGTAAGTCGAATTACATTCATAATGATCCTATCATATTACTCATGTTATTTATCATATAAAAGCATTTTAAAACAAACATGTTTGATTAAGAACAAAAAGATGACTTTGGTTGAAAACCAAGTCACCACTATTACAACCATTGTTTCAATAAGATTCTTGTCGTACAAGAAATACAAAGTTCTTAAATTAAAATGCAAAATGAAAGAAGACATCAAAATGAAAAATTAGAGCAATGCTCTTTATGTCTTCAATCTTGGATGCTACCATAGCCATCCATGGAAGGAACTTCAAGCGTCCTTCGCTTTCTCCTTGCCTTTGTCTTTGGTAGGAGCCCCTTTAAAACAATTTATAAATGGGTAAGAATCAATAACTTGTATCAATATACAAAAATTGATTAAAGAACATGAATTAGACGAGAATTTATACCTACTGCAAGAACCTTTCCGGCTTTGAGGTCATAGAGATACTTCGGGCAATTGCGCTTCCAATGCCCCATCTTAGTGCAATAATGGCACTTGTCTTCAACCTTTGATGACGACGAAGAAGAAGCACCTTTCGTAAAAGTCTTCTCCTTAGGAGATGCGGGTTTGAAGGCTTTGACATTTTTACCCTTGTTAGCCTTGCGCTTAAACTTCCCTTTGCTTTTCGTCTCGATATTTAGAACATCTTTTGTGGAACTCTCATTAAGTCCCATATCCCTCTCCGCTTGGACCAACATCTTATGTAACTCGTCCAAGGAGGTTTCTTGATTGCGCATGTTATAATTTACCCGAAATTGAACATACGATTTCAATTTGTTGAGGGAGTGAAGGATTTTGTCAATAATAAGCGTGTCGGGAACATTCACCCCTTGCAACTTCAAGGTTTCGGCTAGCTCAACCATTTTGAGCACATGAGGACCAACCCTTTGACCTTCCTTTAAGGTCAAATCAAAGAATGAGGAGGCCGCCTCATATTGGATTACCCTAGGAGCTTGCGAAAACATGGTCGCAATTTTAGTGTAAATCTCATTAGCCGTGGCTAGCTTAATCATTCTTCTTTGGAGATCCGGCTCCATCGAAAATATAAGCACGTTCTTTAAAGCATGTGACTCCTTCATGTAGGTCTCATAGGCCTCACGAGTCGCTTCCGATGAACGAGCACCGGGAGTGGGAGGAGCGGCAATGGTAAGATAACGAGTCTTATCGTCGGCTTCCGCGGCCAATACCAATTGGGCGTCCCAATCCTCGAAATTGGCGCCATGCTTCTCAAGCTTGCAACGATCCATAAAGGACCGAAGCCATGAAACGTGGTGTGGGAGAGGTGGAGCGTTATTTGCCATTGATTGATAGTCGAAAATAAACTACAATAAAAATAAAGGAATTAAAACACAATTATCGTTTTAATAAATAAACTTGTAAATTTTAAACAAGTTAAACATCTACTTAATGATCTCTTACCCAATTAAGTAAATGATCCCGAGACCCAAATACACACTAACTTGGGCACGGTTTAGCCGATACATCCCTCATAATGTGACTCGGTAGATTAACCCCTTAATCAATTCTACTTTTAGAACTCTCGGTCGATAAAATTACACTAATTCTTATCTTAGCCCGAACTTATTACCACTACGGTGGCTCGAATACCTTCGCCGAGATCAACCAAATTTCGAGAACGTAATCATATTACCCCGCTTCACCAACGTAATAAGGTTTGCCTCCCGGTTTAGCCGAGCCTACTCCCTTATGAAGAAAATCCTTCGCGGCTTCTTTACTTTTTGGTAAGGCTATGTCTCGATTTTTAAATAACGTAAGAGATCTTGTCAATTTATTATCTATCTCCTTTAAGTGAACTAAGTCGGTGAATTATCGATAATTTAATTGACATGGTCGATAAAATCGATGAAATGCATGAGTTTGAATGACGATTTGGCTATGCATGCAAACATGATAAGCATAAATAAAAGCATAAAAACTTAAAAGCATAAATAAAACCCTAGTATGGCCTTTCCTAAAATAGAAAATAAAGTAAATTACAAATTCGGAAACCAACTCCTTTGGTCCCTTGAACTTCACAAGCGGCACGCATCCCAAGGCAAACTCCGTCTTGGTCGGAACTCCTTTCCGAAATGGCACCGTCTTCAAGGATCTCCGGAATTACAAATAATTACAAATTTTCTATCTATTTTATACATTATAAAATAAAATAAAACAATAAAATAAAGTGATACGAGATCACATTAAATTACAACTGAATCGATAAACCCTTACATTACGGGAAATATCGATTAAAATCTAAGGCCATACTAAGTAAATTACATAATTCAAAATTACATAAATAAAATATGACATTCATAAACAATAATTAAATATGAAATGCTTATGTAAAATGCAAAACCTAAGCCAAATCGTCCTATTTAAACATATTTTAAATATCGTTATTCGTAATAACACGGTTTTATGGAATAACGTGATTTAAACAATTTTAAAATCACTAATCACTCTATGAATCACTATTCATGATTTAGTTAATTTTCCTAACACATTTTAGGATTCAAAATTTAGTCTTACTCAAATTTCGAAAATTAACTTAACTTTTATTTTAATATTGTTCGGTTTTAATCGGTTTTACGGGCAATAGCATTAAAATAATCAAACGAGTCATAAAAAATACGAAAATTCAAAATTAAAAATTTTGAACATACTATAAATTTTCTAAAATTTCAGATCTTTAAAATTCAAATATTTTCGAAATATACCCTTTTATTTCGTAAAATAGGCCGTGTACATGCATAATTAATCGAAAAATTCAAAATTACTTCAAAAATTATGTAATAAAATACCAATATAATTTTTACATCTTCCTAGACACTCAAAGTATCTGAAAATACAAGGAAAAATCAGATGCATACTGTTTTAGGATTGAAATAATGATTATGACTCTTCCAACACTCAATCTCCAAGTTTAACCTTTTAAAATTAAAATTAAAAATTAAGAAACTTTTGGCACTAAATAAAAATATGTTGATGATCATATATAATATGACTAATATGGGTGAATTTTTCGGACCATTTAAGTAACTTTTACTATTTTTAATAATTCGTGTCATATATTACGCGATTTTACCGATTAAAATCATTTCTCATGCAAAATTCGAGATAAATAGCTCAAAATTAACATGCATGCTAGAAATAATACATGTGACACTATATTAAATTTTTATGGTCAAATTCGAACTTAAACCATTTAAGCTAAAATACGTCACTAATATTACAATTTTTACGATAAAAATCAATATTCATGCAATATGAAAGAAAAATTTCTGGAAAATTTATCATATATTTTAAATATTGCATGTGACATCTACAAAAAATTTTATAGTTAAATTCATAATATAACTATTTAACCCATATTTAACTCATTTTATGACTATTTAACCATTAAAAATTCATAAACCATGCATAAAACTTAAAAAATTTCGAAAATTATATATTCATAATATGTTAAATGTATGTGAGAACATATTTAAAATTTACGGCCAGAAACATTATTTAGCTATTTTTCCCATAATAAAACATTTTTAACCGATTTTAATAATAAATTAAACAATTTAATTACAATATTGAACAATATTATTCCATAAATCATCCAAATGACTTAAAACTATTTTAAGACCAGAAAGTATACATGCAATATGATTTTCGTGCATATCCTATATGTACTAATCATTTTCGTTTTTAATTAAAATTGCATTTTCTCGCAAAAACGTAAAAAAAAACGAGTTGCATGCAAGCAACCTCTAGCTCTGATACCACTTGAAGGAAAAACTAGATCCATACTTGTTATCCTTATAATGTAGTCTTACTAATTATTTACATTTTTAATTAATCTCATATTAATTTATGTGCAAGATCTTATGCATGCAAAACTATAGCGGAAATAAAGAGAATCGTATTCTTACACACGGTCCGAAATATTGCTAGGACGATCCTCCAAAAGCAACCAAGTAAGCTTGCCTCCAATAAGTGAACACCAAGACCTTACCTTAAACGGACCAAATACCGAACCCGAATCTAGAGGACGGAATTAGGTTATAAAACCGTGTACTAATAATAATATATTAGTATACTACAAATATTATCTAAGTAATATTTTAGGAGGTTGTTGTATTTTCTTACTCTAGAAAATGTATATAGAAGATTAGTTTGATATGTGATAATAATCACATATATATAGAGTGAATGGGTTTTGGTTGGGGTGGGTGTGCCGTGCACTTCAAGTGCATGGGTAGGAAATTTTAATCTCTTTTCATGCTCACATGCAAAAGGTGTGTTGTCATATCCTAATATGACTTAATTATTACCATTCCATATATTGATAAAATATCATATATAAATCAACATACAATGTTAATATACACGGCACATATAGACGTAAAACGGACCTTCGTTTTACGATTTATAATTCGTACAATTTAACTAATTACGTAACATCTTATGTGACATAATAATTGTATTAATTTAAAATATACATTTATCTCATAAATAATATTTCTAAATTAATTAAATCATATTTAACAAATTATTAAGTAATTCGAAATTATTGTCCCAACATATGGTTATCGTAATAATCGTCGATACGATATATTAACAACATTTGTTATAACCATGAACCATTCATTATACTAATCTTGATATTTCTAAAGTATCGTTTAATATTTGACAATTGACACATTTCAATTTCAAATATAAATCTTACTTTAAGATTCAACCTCAGAATTCTCAATATACGGTTTTAAGAATATCGATCAATCTGTATCCTATACAATTAATCAATATACGTTTAAGGGGTTAGTCCTAAAGGTGTGACCTAAAGGGATCAACTGACCACCACCGTCATACGACAGTAATGTCAAACTCTAGTCAGCCAATCATTACCGATTAATGTTGGTCAGTTGACTATATCAAATATGGGATCGTCCCTTGCATATTCATATAAGATTTATGACAATGATTTTATCATTATCGTGATCGCACTATTGTTGAGGACACATTTCCCAACAATCTCCCACTGTACTCGACAAGTGTGCGTCACCAATTCTCTTGTCCTATTACGTCATCTCCCACTCAATGCAAGGTGTCTTCCAGGTCGTACTTGCATTTGATCATATCTTGAGTGGTTTTTCTCGATCTGGAGATTTAATACTTTGACCGGAATTATCTACCATAGATACCTTCCGAGCGTGGCCACGCATTTCCAGTTAAACTTCTCCTCGAGTGGCCTTGAGATTTAAGACAACCCTGACAAGGGGTTGGACAATTCCTATCCTACTGTTCCCTTCGACTAACACAGTCCATCATGACCCAAAAGAAGCCCATTTGACCCCCTTTAACGGTTGATCGTAGAGCTAAAATCAAAGCCAATCTGAGGCTGTGTCACCTTGGGCGAACAGTCTCAAGTTAAAGAATCGACTTATGTGAATAATATAGTAGCTCTCGCCACGACCAGGCTAATTATAAAATTTCCAGAACTCTATAAGCGGTCACTAAATGCCCGATAAAGGTGTCACACAGTCTGCCTATGTGATCGACTAGTCATCCCATATGACTCTATGACATTTGAACTTGTCATCAATCGCCTCACACTCTAGTTGCTTCGAGACGTCACCTCATACAAGCGACTATAGGCTATACTAAGTTAATCCAGTTCACTTATGGGGTTCAAAATTGTCTCTTACAACCCATTTGGATTTCACAAAGTATAAATTGTGAGTTAATAATAATAATAATAACTCAAACGATAAGAGTGATTGTTAAGTGCGAACAGTCGATACGATATTGCTGCTCCACATAAACAATCTTTGATGCTCATACATCAATTTATATTAATGGTTTTAGTATGTGAATATACCATATCTTCACATCCTTTAACCTACAAATTCTGGTTTCCTTATGACTCATATTATTTCGCATAATATGATCTTATTCAAGTACATTTCAAGTCTTTATACTCGACTCGAGTCTCCTTACTTTAAGGAAGCTCCCACTGTTTTCTCAAAACTCATGACATGTCATCCATATGAACATAGTCATATTGTACTAGAATTTATATTGTAGTTTACCTAGATTCGATCTACTAGTTCTCCTCGAGAAACTTATATCGAAATAGGGCTCTATTTCAACTTATGGCATTTTGATAAAGGTTATATGAATTAATATTTTCATATCTCGGATTCAAATCCAAACCTCGTTAACTGATCGGTGACATTTCATTATTATATAATAAACTCACTTATGATTTATGTTCTTAACATACATTCATTTAGAATTGAAAACCTCATATTCTTTCTCCCACTGAATTCCATGTCACTATTTTATAGTTAATAACTCCCACTATCTTCATAGTGATTAGGTAATATCTTCAAACATCTTCTCAACTCATAATGAACATTTCATTTTGATTTACTTCAAACATTTTCTCAACTCGCTATGAACATTTCATTTTTCATTCTCCTTCCCACGGAAAGAATCTTCTATTTTCACGAGAATGGGAGATGATTTCTCCTCTATTATCTTTATAAAACAGAAACATTAACATCATGGAAACGATTTCCTTCCGTTAACACTCGCGGTTCCCTTTGTCCTCTCTGGGAACTAATGACAACATATGGAACATTTCCTTTTTGTGTCCTCGCGTAGTTTCTTCTGTGTCCTCTCGTAGTTTCTTCTATCCAATCTCTTAGAGTTCTACTTTAGGACTCCTTATAGGACTCTTCTCTAAGATCCCATGTTTATTTCATTGGTTTGCGGGCGTAGAATTTCTCCCACTCTATCCTTTAAAATAACCTTTATTTAAGAAGGATAGCATTTTCGCCCGTCAACAATGTATTGGATAAAGAATTATGTGAGTAGTGAGACATTAGTACTATCATTCGTTTTTAGGTAATCATCTTATAACGAACTGATGTTCTTATGTTTGAATTTGAAGTATTTCACGGGATGCAATTCTCGTTTTAAGTAAGTCGAATTACATTCATAATGATCCTATCATATTACTCATGTTATTTATCATATAAAAGCATTTTAAAACCAACATGTTTGATTAAGAACAAAAAGATGACTTTGGTTGAAAACCAAGTCACCACTATTACAACCATTGTTTCAATAAGATTCTTGTCGTACAAGAAATACAAAGTTCTTAAATTAAAATGCAAAATGAAAGAAGACATCAAAATGAAAAATTAGAGCCATGCTCTTTATGTCTTCAATCTTGGATGCTACCATAGCCATCCATGGAAGGAACTTCAAGCGTCCTTCGCTTTCTCCTTGCCTTTGTCTTTGGTAGGAGCCCCTTTAAAACAATTTATAAATGGGTAAGAATCAATAACTTGTATCAATATACAAAAATTGATTAAAGAACATGAATTAGACGAGAATTTATACCTACTGCAAGAACCTTTCCGGCTTTGAGGTCATAGAGATACTTCGGGCAATTGCGCTTCCAATGCCCCATCTTAGTGCAATAATGGCACTTGTCTTCAACCTTTGATGACGACGAAGAAGAAGCACCTTTCGTAAAAGTCTTCTCCTTAGGAGATGCGGGTTTGAAGGCTTTGACATTTTTACCCTTGTTAGCCTTGCGCTTAAACTTCCCTTTGCTTTTCGTCTCGATATTTAGAACATCTTTTGTGGAACTCTCATTAAGTCCCATATCCCTCTCCGCATGGACCAACATCTTATGTAACTCGTCCAAGGAGGTTTCTTGATTGCGCATGTTATAATTTACCCGAAATTGAACATACGATTTCAATTTGTTGAGGGAGTGAAGGATTTTGTCAATAATAAGCGTGTCGGGAACATTCACCCCTTGCAACTTCAAGGTTTCGGCTAGCTCAACCATTTTGAGCACATGAGGACCAACCCTTTGACCTTCCTTTAAGGTCAAATCAAAGAATGAGGAGGCCGCCTCATATTGGATTACCCTAGGAGCTTGCGAAAACATGGTCGCAATTTTAGTGTAAATCTCATTAGCCGTGGCTAGCTTAATCATTCTTCTTTGGAGATCCGGCTCCATCGAAAATATAAGCACGTTCTTTAAAGCATGTGACTCCTTCATGTAGGTCTCATAGGCCTCACGAGTCGCTTCCGATGAACGAGCACCGGGAGTGGGAGGAGCGGCAATGGTAAGATAACGAGTCTTATCGTCGGCTTCCGCGGCCAATACCAATTGGGCGTCCCAATCCTCGAAATTGGCGCCATGCTTCTCAAGCTTGCAACGATCCATAAAGGACCGAAGCCATGAAACGTGGTGTGGGAGAGGTGGAGCGTTATTTGCCATTGATTGATAGTCGAAAATAAACTACAATAAAAATAAAGGAATTAAAACACAATTATCGTTTTAATAAATAAACTTGTAAATTTTAAACAAGTTAAACATCTACTTAATGATCTCTTACCCAATTAAGTAAATGATCCCGAGACCCAAATACACACTAACTTGGGCACGGTTTAGCCGATACATCCCTCATAATGTGACTCGGTAGATTAACCCCTTAATCAATTCTACTTTTAGAACTCTCGGTCGATAAAATTACACTAATTCTTATCTTAGCCCGAACTTATTACCACTACGGTGGCTCGAATACCTTCGCCGAGATCAACCAAATTTCGAGAACGTAATCATATTACCCCGCTTCACCAACGTAATAAGGTTTGCCTCCCGGTTTAGCCGAGCCTACTCCCTTATGAAGAAAATCCTTCGCGGCTTCTTTACTTTTTGGTAAGGCTATGTCTCGATTTTTAAATAACGTAAGAGATCTTGTCAATTTATTATCTATCTCCTTTAAGTGAACTAAGTCGGTGAATTATCGATAATTTAATTGACATGGTCGATAAAATCGATGAAATGCATGAGTTTGAATGACGATTTGGCTATGCATGCAAACATGATAAGCATAAATAAAAGCATAAAAACTTAAAAGCATAAATAAAACCCTAGTATGGCCTTTCCTAAAATAGAAAATAAAGTAAATTACAAATTCGGAAACCAACTCCTTTGGTCCCTTGAACTTCACAAGCGGCACGCATCCCAAGGCAAACTCCGTCTTGGTCGGAACTCCTTTCCGAAATGGCACCGTCTTCAAGGATCTCCGGAATTACAAATAATTACAAATTTTCTATCTATTTTATACATTATAAAATAAAATAAAACAATAAAATAAAGTGATACGAGATCACATTAAATTACAACTGAATCGATAAACCCTTACATTACGGGAAATATCGATTAAAATCTAAGGCCATACTAAGTAAATTACATAATTCAAAATTACATAAATAAAATATGACATTCATAAACAATAATTAAATATGAAATGCTTATGTAAAATGCAAAACCTAAGCCAAATCGTCCTATTTAAACATATTTTAAATATCGTTATTCGTAATAACACGGTTTTATGGAATAACGTGATTTAAACAATTTTAAAATCACTAATCACTCTATGAATCACTATTCATGATTTAGTTAATTTTCCTAACACATTTTAGGATTCAAAATTTAGTCTTACTCAAATTTCGAAAATTAACTTAACTTTTATTTTAATATTGTTCGGTTTTAATCGGTTTTACGGGCAATAGCATTAAAATAATCAAACGAGTCATAAAAAATACGAAAATTCAAAATTAAAAATTTTGAACATACTATAAATTTTCTAAAATTTCAGATCTTTAAAATTCAAATATTTTCGAAATATACCCTTTTATTTCGTAAAATAGGCCGTGTACATGCATAATTAATCGAAAAATTCAAAATTACTTCAAAAATTATGTAATAAAATACCAATATAATTTTTACATCTTCCTAGACACTCAAAGTATCTGAAAATACAAGGAAAAATCAGATGCATACTGTTTTAGGATTGAAATAATGATTATGACTCTTCCAACACTCAATCTCCAAGTTTAACCTTTTAAAATTAAAATTAAAAATTAAGAAACTTTTGGCACTAAATAAAAATATGTTGATGATCATATATAATATGACTAATATGGGTGAATTTTTCGGACCATTTAAGTAACTTTTACTATTTTTAATAATTCGTGTCATATATTACGCGATTTTACCGATTAAAATCATTTCTCATGCAAAATTCGAGATAAATAGCTCAAAATTAACATGCATGCTAGAAATAATACATGTGACACTATATTAAATTTTTATGGTCAAATTCGAACTTAAACCATTTAAGCTAAAATACGTCACTAATATTACAATTTTTACGATAAAAATCAATATTCATGCAATATGAAAGAAAAATTTCTGGAAAATTTATCATATATTTTAAATATTGCATGTGACATCTACAAAAATTTTTATAGTTAAATTCATAATATAACTATTTAACCCATATTTAACTCATTTTATGACTATTTAACCATTAAAAATTCATAAACCATGCATAAAACTTAAAAAATTTCGAAAATTATATATTCATAATATGTTAAATGTATGTGAGAACATATTTAAAATTTACGGCCAGAAACATTATTTAGCTATTTTTCCCATAATAAAACATTTTTAACCGATTTTAATAATAAATTAAACAATTTAATTACAATATTGAACAATATTATTCCATAAATCATCCAAATGACTTAAAACTATTTTAAGACCAGAAAGTATACATGCAATATGATTTTCGTGCATATCCCATATGTACTAATCATTTTCATTTTTAATTAAAATTGCATTTTCTCGCAAAAACGTAAAAAAAAAAACGAGTTGCATGCAAGCAACCTCTAGCTCTGATACTGATGCGTATTTGGGGTGATAATCAATAAAGATAATCAACTAAAATACGGATGTTGCAGCGGAATAAAAATACTAAAGAAATATTATAATCTTGAACGAATAAAGAACGAAAAAGTAACCAAGAAAGATGAAAACGGATGAATGGTGGCACGGTGGTGATGACGTGGCAGCACGGCAGGCTGACGTGGCGGCGGTCAACGGGTGGTCAACGGTGGTGATCGTTCTTGGTGGTTCTTGATCGATGAATCTTGATGACGTAATAAGGCACGGCACTTAATACTTGAAAGATTTGTGAAACGATTTAATGAATGAATTATGTATGTCGATGGATAGGATAATTGATCAAACTCACACAGATATTCTCTCAATTATTTTGAAGCTCACACAGATACTTCGGGTTTTAAAGCTCACACAGATACTTTAGATTTGTAAGTAAAACTTAACAAAAGGTTTTTAATTTATAACTTGAATATGTAAAACAAACAACTAAGGATGCCTATTTATAGTAAGGTCATCCGTCACAAACTTAGAATCGAAATAGGAAAGAAAAACGACTCCTACACGGTTCCCAAGACATCCGTCCCAACCGAGTACTACTACCACTTATTTTACTTTCCTAATTCTATCTTATGGATTAAAATAATCCTTATTAAATCTTAAAAGATAAACTAATAAATAAAAGATTAAGTTGTAGTAACAAACCCTAACAACTTAATAACAAACTCATAACTAACTAATAACTAACTTTGTAACCACCTTGTAACAACCTTAACAACCTAGTTGTAACAAACTAGTAACAAACTTAATTAATTAAATAACAAAACTAATTAAAATAACAAAAAGAATAAAACACAAACCCTAATTAATCTAGGGTTTCGTGCCCTTCATGTCGCCACTCTTGGTGCGACTTCCAAGGTAGTTTCCCGCTACCTTCCCTTGTTCCTTCAATACGTCTTTCCAAGCTAACTTAAAAATCCGTATCGAACCCATATCGAACATTTTTAATCTTTCCTTGGGTCGTGGGTCACGACCTCGAACCCTTGCTAATGCTCCCGCATCATACTCTCTCAGTTTTTGAGAATTTGACCTCAAATTAAGATCATGTAACTCTCGAGTAGACTTGGATATGTTAGCCCTTGATTCGTTGAGAACACGGTTTCCTTGACTCATCAACTTCATGTTCCAAAAGTCCTTATGCACCATGGACTCCTTGCCTTTGGCCCTAGCAACTTCACGGCCAACTTCCTCCACCAAGCGCACGGTTGTCGCACCCTCCAAACCTCCGCGCTCCTCCTTACTCGGCAGCCCCTCACAACTACCATCTCCCCCATGAATCTCAACCAACCCAACCTCTCGCTTAACCGTTCCCGCGGCCTCCTCGCTTGATGACCCCTCTCCTACCTCCATAAACAAACTCTTCTTTGAATTATGTGGCCTAGGTTTGATTCTTGATAAAGGTTGGAGATCATAGATGGTACCTCCTTTAGTAACGCTATATACATTTGCTCTCCCATCATGTATAACGTTCCTATCGTATTGCCAAGGCCTTCCAAGTAATATATGACATGCGTTCATAGGGACGATGTCACACCACAGTTTATCCTCATAAGGTCCAATGTTGAAAGAAATTAAGGCTTGTTTTTCTACCCGTACTCCTTGGTTTCCATCTAACCATTGCAACTTATATGGTTTTTCTCTAGCCCTAATACTTAACTCCAACTCCGAAACTAAGGTTTTTGAAACAACATTAGTGCAAGACCCGCTATCAATAATCAAGTCGCACTTTTTTCCCTCTACCTTACAACGAGTATGGAACACATTATCTCTTTGTTCCTCAGCCTCCATCGTGGACTCCACATGTAAAGCACGTACTACGAGGCACTCTCCTTCGTCCTCACTCTCGGCTCCCACGACTTTCCTATCCTCCTTTTCCTCCTCAATTTTCTCCTCCTCAACAATTTCAGGTACAACAAAGTTTGGAACCATACCTTGAAGTTCTTGAATGGATAAGGTTCTCTTTTGAGGGCAATCCGTAGCGATGTGTCCATAGCCTTGACACTTATAACATCTTCTAATTGTACTCCCTCTAGGATCAGGAATACTTGGCTTGAATGCTCCTTTGGCCTTTTCGGCCGCCTCTTCCTTCGACGCCTCCTTCTTAGGCGCGGTATTGGTGGTGTATGATGATGAGCCTTCTCCGACTCTTGTGCTTTTATAAGAATTTACTTTCTTTGCCTTGTCATGTCTTTCAAACTTCAAAGCAATCCTGCACACATCATAGTAATCTTCATAGTTTTGAATCTCAACCCTTGAAGCTAGGGTTGGTACTAAACCACGAATAAATCTAGCAACTTTCAACTCCTCCCTCTCATCTAGATCACATACAATAGTCATCTTTTCAAATTCCCGAATGTATTCTGAGACGGACATATTATCTTGAGTTAAAGAATGGAGTTTTAGGTAATTTTCTTGATTGTAGTCCTTTGGCAAGAATTTCTTTACCATGTGCTTTTTCAACTTTGCCCAAGACTTAATCTTTTCTTTGTGTTGCTTCTTTCTTTGTCTCACCAGATTTTCATACCATAGTGAAGCGTACTTGGTAAGCTTTAATATAGCAACTTTGAACTGCTTCCGGTCATCGTATTCCTTGTACTCAAAGACTCTCTCCGTTTGTCTTAGCCACTCCAAGAAATCTTCCGGATCCATGTCTCCTTTGAATTCAGGGATGTCAAGTTTGAGACCTCTATCATCATCGTTCTTGTCCCAAGTCTTGCCCTTAAATTCAGCTTCTTCTTCCGAGTCACTCGCCCTAGATGAGGACTCCCCCGTTTTCTTATGACCTCCTTTGGTCATCATAGTCTTTATGAGATACTTGAGCTCTTGGATTTCGGATTTTAACTCCATATTGCTCTCCTCCCATGATTTTTCTTCTCCATCTTGAGATCCTACCATGTTGACAAACTTTCCCAAGAACTGGTGTAATAAAAATTAGACCAAGAGCCGAAGCTCTGATACCAATTTGATGCGTATTTGGGGTGATAATCAATAAAGATAATCAACTAAAATACGGATGTTGCAGCGGAATAAAAATACTAAAGAAATATTATAATCTTGAACGAATAAAGAACGAAAAAGTAACCAAGAAAGATGAAAACGGATGAATGGTGGCACGGTGGTGATGACGTGGCAGCACGGCAGGCTGACGTGGCGGCGGTCAACGGGTGGTCAACGGTGGTGATCGTTCTTGGTGGTTCTTGATCGATGAATCTTGATGACGTAATAAGGCACGGCACTTAATACTTGAAAGATTTGTGAAACGATTTAATGAATGAATTATGTATGTCGATGGATAGGATAATTGATCAAACTCACACAGATATTCTCTCAATTATTTTGAAGCTCACACAGATACTTCGGGTTTTAAAGCTCACACAGATACTTTAGATTTGTAAGTAAAACTTAACAAAAAGGTTTTTAATTTATCACTTGAATATTCTAAAACAAACAACTAAGGATGCCTATTTATAGTAAGGTCATCCGTCACAAACTTAGAATCGAAATAGGAAAGAAAAACGACTCCTACACGGTTCCCAAGACATCCGTCCCAACCGAGTACTACTACTACTTATTTTACTTTCCTAATTCTATCTTATGGATTAAAATAATCCTTATTAAATCTTAAAAGATAAACTAATAAATAAAAGATTAAGTTGTAGTAACAAACCCTAACAACTTAATAACAAACTCATAACTAACTAATAACTAACTTTGTAACCACCTTGTAACAACCTTAACAACCTAGTTGTAACAAACTAGTAACAAACTTAATTAATTAAATAACAAAACTAATTAAAATAACAAAAAGAATAAAACACAAACCCTAATTAATCTAGGGTTTCGTGCCCTTCATGTCGCCACTCTTGGTGCGACTTCCAAGGTAGTTTCCCGCTACCTTCCCTTGTTCCTTCAATACGTCTTTCCAAGCTAACTTAAAAATCCGTATCGAACCCATATCGAACATTTTTAATCTTTCCTTGGGTCGTGGGTCACGACCTCGAACCCTTGCTAATGCTCCCGCATCAGATACCACTTGAAGGAAAAACTAGATCCATACTTGTTATCCTTATAATGTAGTCTTACTAATTATTTACATTTTTAATTAATCTCATATTAATTTATGTGCAAGATCTTATGCATGCAAAACTATAGCGGAAATAAAGAGAATCGTATTCTAACACACGGTCCGAAATATTGCTAGGACGATCCTCCAAAAGCAACCAAGTAAGCTTGCCTCCAATAAGTGAACACCAAGACCTTACCTTAAACGGACCAAATACCGAACCCGAATCTAGAGGACGGAATTAGGTTTTAAAACCGTGTACTAATAATAATATATTAGTATACTACAAATATTATCTAAGTAATATTTTAGGAGGTTGTTGTATTTTCTTACTCTAGAAAATGTATATAGAAGATTAGTTTGATATGTGATAATAATCACATATATATAGAGTGAATGGGTTTTGGTTGGGGTGGGTGTGCCGTGCACTTCAAGTGCATGGGTAGGAAATTTTAATCTCTTTTCATGCTCACATGCAAAAGGTGTGTTGTCATATCCTAATATGACTTAATTATTACCATTCCATATATTGATAAAATATCATATATAAATCAACATACAATGTTAATATACACGGCACATATAGACGTAAAACGGACCTTCGTTTTACGATTTATAATTCGTACAATTTAACTAATTACGTAACATCTTATGTGACATAATAATTGCATTAATTTAAAATATACATTTATCTCATATATAATATTTCTAAATTAATTAAATCATATTTAACAAATTATTAAGTAATTCGAAATTACTGTCCCAACATATGGTTATCGTAATAATCGTCGATACGATATATTAACAACATTTGTTATAACCATGAACCATTCATTATACTAATCTTGATATTTCTAAAATATCGTTTAATATTTGACAATTGACACATTTCAATTTCAAATATAAATCTTACTTTAAGATTCAACCTCAGAATTCTCAATATACGTTTTTAAGAATATCGATCAATCTGTATCCTATACAATTAATCAATATACGTTTAAGGGGTTAGTCCTAAAGGTGTGACCTAAAGGGATCAACTGACCACCACCGTCATACGACAGTAATGTCAAACTCTAGTCAGCCAATCATTACCGATTAATGTTGGTCAGTTGACTATATCAAATATGGGATCGTCCCTTGCATATTCATATAAGATTTATGACAATGATTTTATCATTGTCGTGATCGCACTATTGTTGAGGACACATTTCCCAACACCTCTCAAACCGAACAACGCAATGAGACCATTAATATGGTAAGGCTGAGGATTGGGCGTGAGTATGAGGGACCGAGGATTGGAGTTGATGATCAGAATGGCGAAAAAACCAGAGTCGAAGAGGCTGTTAGTGGAGATGTGTTCGATCGAGGAGTTGACAGAGCTCGATCGAACGAAAGCCAGGAAGAATCACTCGATCGAGGAGTTGTCAGAGCTCGATCGGGTGAGGTTGACAAAGAGGTCCTCGATCGAGCGGTACCACTTGCTCGATCGAGCGTAGAAGAAGAAGTGATCACTCGATCGAGTGATCCTATGGCAGAAAACACTCGATCGAGTGTTCTTGAAAAAGGAAAAGAAAGGCGAGAGCTGGAGCAGGCTGAGTACGAGAAGCAGAGTGCGGGATTCTGAGCTGATATGAGAGATATCCCGTACCCATCTAGATTGGTGGAGAAATAATTCGCTAAATACGCGGATACGCTGCGGGAATTGAACATACATGTTCCTTTTCTGGAATTATTGCTTAAGGTACCTTCCTATTTAAAGTTCATGTGTGAGATATTGATTTGCAAGCGTACCGTTGATTTGAGTGAGACCGTGGCCTTGACGGAGGAATGCTACGCGTCCCTCCAAAATAAGACCCCACCTAAGCTAGCTGACCCAGGTAGCTTCTCTATTCCATGTCAAATAGGAACAGTCTAGAAGCTTCTGATCCTTCGCGTCAAGAGTAATCTCTATGATCGTTTCTACGCTCTCGGTGACTGTTTTTGAAATTTGTTCCCCATTGTTAACTCTGAAGGTTTGCAGTTTTTGGAAAATCTTAATTGTTTTGAGAATTTGAAACCGCTCCCTCTTTTGTTGAAAGTGACCTTTTGTCGTTGTTGCAATTTTGCTCATTTATGGAATCGAAAATAAAGGTTGATTTTGGGAAATTTAGTTTTAAAGAACTGGCTGATTTACAATTTGATTGATCTCAGCGTCAATTTGTCATTTGAACTCGTTATTGGAGACGTTTGATAACCAGAACTATGCTTACCGACACCGGATCGATCTAAATTTTGAACTTTTACTGATTTAATTTTGGGACTTGTCTCAGATTTGGAGTGTCGGACTCTTGAATACGTAAAGAGAATCCCAATGTCCATTGAAAAAGACTCGTGCCCTGGAACCTTGTTCTTTTTGAAACCTTTTTGAAAGATAAAGTCTTGGGTTACCGAAACCCAGGTACCACGTGTTGATAGCTAGTGTTGTTTTCTTACTTATTTCCGTTTTCAAGTTTCGGGGACGAAACTTTTTGAAAGATGGGGTGATTGTAACATCCCAATATTTCGGGACTTAGAAATTTAAAGGTTTTAAGTTCTATTTCGAGAATAATTTATATTTCGGAATTTTGTGATTTTATTTAAATAACTGATTAATTTGTATCTCTCTTGTTAAGCAGCCGGTGCTGCAGTCAAATGTGAGAATATTTTAAAGGATTTGAATAAGATTTCATTTAATTGCGTAATTTGCGTCTTAGCAATTTAATTTCATAGTCCCGGAATATTTATATCGTATTAAGTTTATAGTTACCTTAAGTCGGTGTTTTTAGCTTAAACCGTCTTAAAACTTGTCTTATGGGCGCAACTTGCTAATGGACCCATTTCCCCTCTTTTTCCTCACAAAAACCTAACCCCACCATCTTCTACCTCCCTCCTTTCCTTTATTTTTCGGATTTGTGAAAACATAAGGAAACACCATTTTTATCACTTTTCCACCTCCAACCTTCAAATGCTCATAAAACCTTCGTTGCTTATCCGATTGAGACGATTTTCGCGGCCACGGATTCCTCTTCTCGCCCTCCATCTTTCTAGGTAAGAATTTATCCAAAATAATTTCGTCTTATTTTCTGGCCGTGACCCCAAGGTCACGTTTTTTCGAGGTTTAAGAACATTTGTTGTGTTTCTAGCGCGGACTCGGACAAAGGAGTAGCTTGGAGTCGGAATCTCGTGGATTTGAAGAGTCATAAGGTGACAATTATGAGTAACTCGTTGTTTTTGTTAAAATAGCACTTTTTGTGTTGTTTCTTACTTGAAGTTCCTGATTTTGGAATATAAGATTATGTTAGGAATGTGTTTTGTAAAACCCCTCGTCGCAGCGGAAATAAAACATACAAAACATGCCAAAATTTAAGCGGAATTTAAACTTTAACATGCATAAAAACGAGGTGAATTAAACTTAAACTAAAACAACTGATATAAACAGAAATAGATAAGTATAACTGTCTAAGTACAGAAAGTAAACATATACAACAGCCTGGAATGACACATCCCTAAAGGCACTCAAAACAGTAACTGAAATGTCTAGAGTCTAGCTAACGAAATGTGTAAAGTCAAATCGATAATAAGCGGATCATCGCTCGCTAGCTCTCAGCAACCCCTGCTAACCTCCTGCATGTACCTACATACATACATGTAAACATGTACGCCACAATCAGTGGGGAGTGACTAGAGTTCTCCTAGCCACCTTTTGTAACGACACGTAACACAGAAATACAGACATACTACTCCAACATATATAAACATGTGAAGCATACAAATCTCAATATCTAAATCTCATATCATCATGCAATTACTATGCAAGGCTCTCAACCAACTTCGGAAACTATTTGGAAGGAGAGTCGGTTTCCCTTCCGGTTGCCCGGCCGGGGGGGTCTTTCAGTCCAAACCGTTTACGAAACTGACTACAGAGTCATCCAATGCCTTGGATGAACAATACTATAATCAATACTCTATACTCATCAATATCAACAACTACATCTGACACTGTACCAAAACTAGGCAAGCAGATGAAACTCAACAAGTATAAGGTTCAGCGTTTAACTTAAGACATAACCTAAATACCAAACAATCAGCAAGCATAAAGGTTCAGAGGCGACATCTTAACGCATAACCTAGATACCAAATTCACAGTCTCAAACAAGGACTCAGAGGCGACGACTCAACGCATGGACCTGCTACTCAACAAGACACTAGACTCAGAGGTGACAACTCAACGCATGGCCTAGCATCCAAATTCACAATCACAAGTAAGGAACTCAGAGGCGACAACTCATAGCATGTTCCCTTACTACATCACAAGACACTAGACTCAGAGGCGATAACTCAACGCATGGCCTAGCATCAACACCTGTACCCCGGGTAAGGTATTACAACCTGACTGCCCCGTTGTGCAGCTGCTCTACTCGTCAGACTCAGTGGTGAAGGAAACTAGTGTAGTCTTACTAACATGTTCATATTATTTAGTCTTACTAATAATACTAATTAACTCATTAATTATTTAGTCGATCTTATGCATGCAAAGTAAATGCGGAACAATAACGGAAAGGGTCTTACAATCGGTCCTTTAAGCGCTAGGACGATCCTCCACGGAGCAACCAAAGTAGCTTGCCTCCTTTACGATGCACCCAAGACCTACCCTTAAACACCGAAAACCGAACCCGAGCTAGGAGACGGAATTGGGTTATCTTAAAACCGTAAACTAATACTCTCTTTATTAGTCTACTAAAATACTATAATAATTTTTAGTATGAAATATTATGTGAATAATATTTTAGAGGATTTTAAAATTTTCTACACTTAGAAAATATAAGCAAAATAGCATGAGTGTGAAATGTGAACAACTCACAATATTTAAGGTGGATGGGTGAAAGTGGCGTGTGAAGAGGATGCATGGAGGAACCTTTAGCTTTTGTTCTTACCCATATTATATAGGCATGCATACCTATCATTAGGTTTAAGGCTACCTTAATCATTATGTGTAAGGTATTATTTTAACTATTAAAACCCTTAAACCACCCACCATGAAAACCGACACAATTTATGTAAAATGGACATCCATTTTACAAATTATAATTTGTACAATTGTGTGACATGTGACATCCTATGTCAAGAAAAACAATTGTATTAATTTAAAATACATGTTTATCAAATAAACATTATTTCCAAATTATATAAATCACATTTAACAAATTTATTTAGTAATTCGTAATTACCGTCCCAAAATATGGTTATTATAATAATCGTCAATACGATATACAACGTTTGTTATAACCATGAACCTTTCTCATTCTCATTTCGATATTTCATAAATATCGATTAATATTTGACAATCGACACATTTCAATTTCAAATATAAATCTTACTTTAAGATTCAACCTCTGATTTCTCGATATATGGTTTTAAGGAAATCGGTCAATTCGTATCATATACAATTGATCAATATATTATTTAAGGGGTCTTTCCTATAGGTGTGACCTAAAGGGATCAACTGACCACCACCGTCATACGACAGTAATGTCAAACTCTAGTCAGCCAATCATTACCGATTAATGTTGGTCAGTTGACTATATCAAATATCGGATCGTCCCTTGCATATTCATATAAGATTTATGACAGTGATTTTATCATTGTCGTGATCGCACTATTGTTGAGGACACATTTCCCAACAATCTCCCACTTGTACTCGACAAGTGTGCGTCACCAATTCTCTTGTCCTATTACGTCATCTCCCACTCAATGCAAGGTGTCTTCCAGGTCGTACTTGCATTTGATCATATCTTGAGCGGTTTTTCTCGATCTGGAGATTTAACTGCTTTGACCGGAATTATCTACCATAGATACCTTCCGAGCATGGCCACGCATTTTCAGCTAAACTTCTCCTCGAGTGGCCTTGAGATTTTAAGACAACCCTGACAAGGGGTTCGACAATTCCTATCCTACTGTTCCCTTCGACTAACACAGTCCATCATGACCCAAAAGAAGCCCATTTGACCCCCTTTAACGGTTGATCGTAGAGCTAAAATCAAAGCAAATCTGAGGCTGTGTCACCTTGGGCGAACAGTCTCAAGTCAAAGAATCGACTTATGTGAATAATATAGTAGCTCTCGCCACGACCAGGCTAATTATAAAATTTTCAGAACTCTATAAGCGGTCACTAAATGCCCGACAGAGTGTTACACAGTCTGCCTATGTGATCGACTAGTCATCCCATATGACACTATGACATTTGAACTTACCATCAATCGTCTCACATTCTAGTTGCTTCGAGACGTCACCTCATACAAGCGACTATGGGCTATACTAAGTTAATCCAGTTCACTTTTCGGGGTTCAAATTGTCTCTTACAACCCATTTGGATTTCACAAAGTATAAATTGTGAGTTAATAATAATAATAATAATAACTCAAACGATAAGAGTGATTGTTATGTGTGAACAATCAATACGATATTGTTGCTCCACATAAACAATCTTTGATGATCATACATCAATTTGTATTAATGGTTTGTTATGTGAATATACCCTATCTTCACATCTTTTAAACCTACAAATTTCGGTTTCCTTTTGACTCATATTATCTCGTATAATATGATCTTATTCAAGCACATTTCAAGTCTTTATACTTGACTCGAGTCTCCTTACTTTAAGGAAGCTCCCATTGTTTTCTTAAAACTCATGACATGTCATCCATATGAACATAGTCATATTGTACCAGAATTCATATTGTAGTTAACCTAGATTCGATCCACTAGTTCTCCTCGAAAAACTTAGATCGAAATAAGGTTTTGTTTCAACCTTTGGCATTGTGATCAAGGTTATATGAATTAACATTTTCATATCTTGGATTCATATCCAAACCTTGTAAACTAATCGGTGACGTTTTATTATCATATAATAAACTCACTTATGATTTATGTTTTTAACATACATTCATTTAGAATTGAAAACCTCATATTCTTTCTCCCACTGAATTCAATGTCACTATCTTATAGTTAATAATTCCCACTATCTTCATAGCACTACTACAAAAATCATCTATTGCGTCAGTTCTAGGAGAGGTATTGCGTCGGTTCTTGTAGTGAGGTATAAAGAGGGGACGTTTCATGAAACATCAGTTCCAGAACTGACGCAAAAGGTTGCTATTTGCGTCGGTTCCTACCCAAAACTGACGCAAATAGTCAGTCAAATACATCAGTTCTGTTACAATAACCGACGCAAAAGGTACTAGAGCTGACGCAAATAACCACTTTTTTGCGTCAGTTTCGTTTGAACTGATGTATTTGATACTTTTTTTTAGCGCCATATACGATAGTATATACGTCGGTTAATAACAGAACTGACGCTTTTTCGTAGCTTTTTGCGTCATTTATAAGACAACTGATGTATTTGGTAAGCTATTTTAGCGCCACATGATACGTTATTTGCGTCAACTTTGACTGGAACTGACGCTTTTGCTCTTACTTTTTGCGTCAGTTCTGTTAAAAAACGATGCAATTACTGTTTATCATTTGCGTCATTTGTTTTATGAACCGATGCAATTATTTTTATATTTTTTTAAAAAAAATCCGCTACCGAAATTTCGGCAGCACCTCCCTGTAAAACCAAAACGCCAAAAATTTAAAACCACCTGCATTAAGATATTCAACCAAAGGACAATATACATTTCCTTTGCACCAACAACGTTCATTCGTTCCAAACTCCAATCCAACATAACAACCAACGTTTTAAAAACGTTCATAATACAATCTAACCTAGCTAGTAACAATCCACCAAAAGTCATAGTTATTACTAAGTTAATCTATTGTAAACGTAAATTATCTAAACATTTACTAGCCCAAACTTCTCTCATCACATTCAAATCCGTCATTGATGTAAAACCCCTCGCGAAAGCGGAAATATAAACATACAAAAGTACTAAAAATGCAGCGGAATTAAAACTTTTTAAAGGAACAACATGCGAGAAGTCTTAAACTGAAAACTGGAAACCGAACTGATATAAACAGCAATAGATAAGTAGCAGTTCTAAGTATCAATCCAAAACATAAATACAAGCCTGGGATGGAACATCGCTACAGGCACCAAAACAAAGTATCAAAAGTCTAACAGTCTAGCTAACGATAGGGTATAAGTCATATGATGAAGGATCATCACTCGCTAGCTCTCCTGTGATCCCATCTCCAACCAGCATGTACCTACATACATGAAAACATGTACGCCACAATCAGTGGGGAGTGACTAGAGTTCTCCTAGCCACCTTTTGTGACAACACGTAACACGTAAAACAATACAGAATACTCCAACATATAACAACATGTGAAGCATAAACATCTCATCATCTAATCTCTTACTATCATGCGATTACAATGCACGGCTCTCAACCAACTTCATAAACCGTTAGGAAGGAGAGCCGGTCTCCCTACTGGTTACCCAGTCGGGGGGTCTTTCAATCCAACTATTTATGAAACCGAACTAAGAGTCATCCAATGCCTTGGATGATTTAACCATAAATCAAATAAACATCAATAACTCATCATGCATACCTGACACTGTACCATCATCAAGGCAAGCAGATAAAACATCCATAACACTAGCAACGGGTCCAGAGGTGAACTTAACACATATCCCATTACTACCCTATGTCGGGTCCAGAGGTGAACTTAACACATATCCCAACATACAATTCAAGTAAAGGGTCCAGAGGTGAACTTAACACATATCCCTAAACTTACCATCATGAAAAGGGTCCAGAGGTGAACTTAACACATATCCCTAATCATCCAAAGCAAAGGGTCCAGAGGTGAGCTTAACACATATCCCAATGCTACAAACATGTATTGGGTCCAGAGGTGAACTTAACACATATCCCAATACGCAGTCATCGCACCACGGGTCCAGAGGTGAGCTTAACACATATCCCGTGTACGACAACCGATCACGTGTCAGGTCCAGAGGTGAGCTTAACACATATCCTGACACGCCCAAGCAAAACACGTAACGGGTCCAGAGGTGAGCTTAACACATATCCCGTCACGCGACATATAAACACGTAGTGGGTCCAGAGGTGAGCTTAACACATATCCCACCACGCGACAACCATTGTAACCACTAACATCCAAAGGTAGAAACTAACCTATAGTTCTAACTTCTTACCACTAATCAACACTTAATTGATCCCGGGAACTAAGACGAGGGAGAGCCGGTTTCCCTTTCGGTTACCCGACCGGGGGGTCTCTATCCTCAATCCATTCCCGAACCCAATATAGTGTTGCCCGTACACCGGGGACATCAAATATATATCACGGGTATACAAAACGAGTTTCAATTACAACTGATTAACCGTTTGAAAGTTACACGAGAAAACAACACAAAACAGCCTTCAGGGACTCCCAGCCGGTCGGCAGGCAGCCGGTCGGCCGGCTGGCAATCCCCTCAGCCAGGCAGCCGGTCGGCCGGCTGGCAATCCCCTCAGCCTATGCCTTTCTCAAAACCAAGGAACATCACAAAGGACTCCCAGCCGGTCGGCAGGCAGCCGGTCGGCCGGCTGGGACTCCATTCCCTAGCCTTCTCTATTTCGCAAACCACCCCATATGCACTCCCAGCCGGCTGGCAGGCGGCCGGTCTGCCGGCTGGGCTCCCATCCTACTTATGTTCTCGCAAAACGTACCTAACACAAAATGACTACCAGTCGGTCGGCAGGTAGCCGGTCGGCCGGCTGGCAGTCCAAGGCCAATTTTCAAAATTTCGGAAAACACACAAATGCTCTCCCAGCCGGTCGACCGGCGGCCGGTCGGTCGACCGGCTTAGAGAGCCTGTAACGGAATTTCGCAAAACGCATATGTTTGAAAACTTCATAAATCGACCTACAAACTTCAACACTGCTACACATGATATTTACCCAACATTACTAATCATCAATTACATCTTATCTAGTAGCAAACAAGTCCCATAACAATCCTCAAAAGAATTTAACAAGTATCCGTCGCAATTTATGAAAAACTGAAAATGAACTTAAGAGCATATAACATCTTAGAACACGAATTCTTCACATATTAAACATCCTAAACATGTTACTATGTCCTTTGAACGATGAACATCAATAAAATCAGAAGCTAACACAAAAATCACAACAAGAGTGCTAATATACACACAAAGGCCGAGTTATCTCATTATCGTCACCTTTCAAGCTTTTCCGGCTAAAGATCCTCCTCAACCAAGTAGCTATCGACCTCCGGATCGTCTAAGCCCACTCCTACAAACAAAGAAAACGGAATTTAGAAAACGATTCCTTACCAAAACGGACAGATTTTTCGAAATGAAAGAAATGGAAAACTAAAGTGATAGATGGCTTGGAAATCGAATGAGGATTCCGAAAATGTCGTTGTTACCTCGATTCGAGTACCGGATGATGAAGAATTTCTCAAAAGAAGGAGGAATAAAATGGAGGTTTTATGAGAAGTTGTTTAACAGTGGAAATGAGTTGAAGGAGAAGCAATATGTCGACATTGGGGTTTATAAGGGTTTAAGTGAGTTGTCCTTTCCGTATTATGAAACGGGTTAGGAAATTAGAACGGGTATTCAAGTCGGGAATTAAACCTCGCCAAGTTCGTATTCATCTTAAGGACTTGAGGTTCTTAAGACGGATCTAACTTATTAAATTAAAATCTTTGAAATAAATTATTAACATATTATTTTATTATATAGAATAATTTAAAAACGATTAAATTAGATTTTACGAAAATACGGGATGTTACAATTGACACCTGTGAATCTGCAATTTTCTGCATTTTATCGATCAAAATAAATATTATATTAAAAATAAATGTAAATGAAGAACGAAAATTGACAATGAAAAGCTAAAAGCAAGATTGAATTACCTTTTCAAAGTCGATCTCCGCAAGTTTACAATGGTAGAATGTTATGTCATACATCCATTTCATAACATAATAACCACACTCATAATCTTCTGGTTGTTGCGGACACTAAAGTTAAAAAAAAAAATAAAAGTATTAGTGGTTTTCATTTACATATAACAATGTTACAGTTTAACAATACAAATTAACACAGGAGGTATTGCGATAACATATCTCAAGTCACATACAGGTTTTAAGAATAAATAAAACCAAAGGCACAACAGCAAATATTGAGAATTGAGATAGATCATAACTAAAAATAACATTCTTAATATTAAAATAAAGCAACCCGTTTTGCTTGTGACCGTCATAAACTATGATGGCGCAAAAACTTAATTCAAAACATAGACAACAATAAGAGTTAATTCCTAATATAAAACAGACATCACCTCCCATTTGTTAACAACTAAAGACATCATAATCAAATAACACACATGATAATTTGCAGAATGATAGGTAGGAGCTGCAAAATAAGGAGTGACAGTCCGATAAGAAGGTCTTTTGTAGAGCCATCATTAACAACAAAACAACCATTAGTTTCCTTGGACACATGTTTACCCTAGAATAAGAATGCCTTCACATATTCCATAAACAACTCCAATCCGATTTTAACTTGTTGTAAACCTCCATTAGTTTGTTATACAAAGTTTCACCATTTAAAAATCTTATGTACGTTCTAAATAGTTCAAGCTTTAGTTACGTACCCGGATGTGTTTGATATGTAGTTTAGTACTTTTACTACTATAGCTGCGTCGTCCTCCATACGCACAATATAGTAGCCAACCACCTTCAAGAACCTCTTTTATGTCAATCTTCTTTTGATCCCGTTGTCGTGAGTCCAAAATATACATCGTGTTCAATGCCACGCAAACCACGACCAACATCCAATGATTACTGTAATCAAAACACATATGTCAGATATCCACATGAAGCAAGTGAAAAAAAACTCAAACTTTAATTTATTGTCATCAACACTCACCCTTGGAAAAATGCTCCCATGATATATTTCTTATCTTCTTGAATTTTCATAGCATGGGCAATATACGCTTCACATTGTTTTGGACAATACATATACTCCACGAGTTTCACGGGGCACAAGTATGCAACTAAATCAGTGTTTTCGATTGTAGTTGCACACTGATACAAGAAACTACAATTTCCATCATTAAAAAGTGAGGAAATTAGTAACCAAACTATCAGTGAACAAAAAACACCAATAAATTAAATAGGTTCGTACGTATAACTTTCCCAAGCTTGAAGCATAACAACATTTAGCCATTGATATCGGAACATCTGCCTAATTTCAACGACGGTCAAATGACATTCAACATCATTATTCTCTGTGTAATTAAATACCGAGGCATTAATAACAATTTTGAGGCATGTAGTGGTTGACAGGGAGCACAACTTCTCTTCTAAGATCTTGCAGTGATGACTCAAGGTTTTAACTTCTTCTTCACTAAGAGGGGCCACTTCTTCGTCATCTTCTTCACATGTCCTTGGTTTCCCCTTGTCCTTTCCAAGTTCTACTGCCTATTATAACATAATGAGAGTAGATAAAACAACCAAAATGCAACATTAGTGGCAACTAAGGATAAAATAAATATAATTGAACTAAACTACCTTCTTTTGAAGCTTATTGCCGGATTCTTTAGTATCTTTCGACTTGGCTTTTCTCTTTCGAGTCTTTTCTTCTTTATTGACCTAATAATAAAAATAATAGCATAAGTACAACAATAGCATTACAGTGACAATAGGAGCGAGAATTAACAAACTGTTACCTCGTCGTCACCTAAAAAAATCAAGGTTTTCGGCCATTGTGCAAAACTCCCTTCCACTTCTCCAACCGTACTAAATCCATTCCATGGACATGGAAGTTGTGCGCCAGCTTTAATAACTTTATCGATGGACACATGGGCGTTCTCCTTGATCAATGGTGTGTTGTGTACCTTTCTGCCTTCAACCCATGGTGCAACCATCCCGTGTGCAACAATAATCAGTTCTCCGTCTTCATTGGTAGCAAGTCGACAAGGAACTCTCTCCTAAGACATTGTCAGGATCAATGGTGTGTTGTGCAAAAATGTCAGAAATATTTTTGTATAAAATGTTTTTGACGATAACTTACCTTTAATTCGATGAATGGGTCACTTAGATGGGTTGAATGGCAACTACTATGACCATGTTCATTAGGAGAGTGGTTCTTTGGCAAATTCTCAAAAGTAGCCTCAGATACTAACAATTTACCACCATTTCTCATAGCTTCAGCTACCTTCTTTTCAACCAGTGCATGCATTTGCTCCACAGCTTCATGCTTCGCCTTCTCAATAAGCAAGTTGATTTCATCATCCGTATACCGCTTTCCAATATTATCTCGACACCGTGATTTTCCAAAATAACTTTGGAGACCAACTGAGCCACCAACTCCTCTCGTCCTACCATTGTGCTCCGGTTTCCCTAATGCTTTCACCAACGCATCCTCAAATCTGGAAGGAACAAACTCCCCATTTGTCTCCTTTTCCTTCCAAATCTCCTGTAATGAAGAAACAATAATGATACAATGCAATAATAAGAAATTCACTTGAGTGACATTTAATTACCCAATTAATAAGAAAACATATTAATTTGTTTAGAATGAACTTACATATTCATCAATAACTTTTTGCAAATTTGGTGATGGTTGAGCACTACCACTAATAGTAGTCGGCGGGGTATGTGCTTTGATCCAAGCATAACCTCGATTAGTAAGACGTTGCACGACCGATTGCTGGGTAAGAGAGGGTTCTTGATTAGGTTGATTCTCCGTCTCTTTCTGAATTTCTTCTTCATACCATTTATCTTGCTTGCCTACATACCAAGCTCTACCCAAAAAATGTGGATGTACATTATGCTTCTGCGCATTTTGAGCCTTTTTCCTCTTTTCCTATAATCAAAACACTCAAATATGTCACTGATCAAACCAATCAATAAAGTATAAAAATAAAGATGCGTATAGTTAATCAATCAATAAACAATGATGCACAGTAACCTTGTGTTCAGGACTCATGTGCTGCTTAACAAACTCGTCCCAGTCCTCTTGCGTGAGTTGTTTGTACTTTCCAACTGGACTTTTAATAGCCACTTCTCCATCATCAGACTTTTCTGACTTTTCTTCTTCGTCGTCAGAATTTTGTTCTCCGTCATCAGACCTCTCTTTAGGGAAAATGTAGGTATTTGTCATCCTCGTCTTCCAATCCCTAAATCTATTACGCTGAATCCTTAAAACCAACTTTTCTTTGTCGTCCTCGAGATTCCATGTTTTCTGAGAAAAAAAAGTATAAATTCAAGTAATAATGAATATTGATATTTTAAATCAAATTATCATAATGCTATTAATTTCCTACCTTCACACAACACCACATTGTACTTCTCTCGCCATTTGTTACATCTATCCAACTTTTAGTGATCTTGATATTTCGCGCCAACTTTCCCATATCAGTACGAAATGTCTTCAACCATCGCCCGTAAGCTTGACCATGCTTATTAAACTCAATATGTAGTAGCTCTTTTTTATCACCTTTTGCTTGGTTTGCTACACTCTCAATACTACTAAGAATCTCTTCAAATGTTTTTCCCGTTGACGGACCCCTTGTCTTCTTTTTTGGATGTGAATCTTTATCTCCTTCTTTACCCATAGCATAAGAACTACTGTAGAGCAGGCCTAGGCAGAACCACTGAACACAAAAAGTAAATGAAATTTTTAGAATAAATTACAAAGTAGTAACTTACAAGAATATATTTCTAATAGACAATGTAGGCACCATTTAATTCTGCAGATGAAAGCATAAAAAAACCGTGAAAATGATCAGACATAGGCCTGCTATAGGGAAAAGAACCATTTAACCTTAAAGAAAACAAATGATACAAGCACATTCACATAAGCTTCATGTTATAGATGCAATGATATCAGGTTCACAATAGCATGGTTTGAGGTTCGGTAGGGCGATCCTCGAGCCATATGGTACATACTGAAACAGAGTTCATTTGTGGCAGACTTGCAAACCAGGTTGCGGTGTTCTTTTATGTTTGAACCAACTTGCATTATACTAACTCAAACAGCCCAGAAAATGGACCTGAAAATGACGTTGAACAGACTCGAAATGGACCAGAAATAACGTGAAATCAGACCTGAAAAAGGGCGTGAAACTGGCCTGAAACAGATGCATAAAACGGACTGCAACAGACCCATAATAACGTGCAGAACAGACCGGAAATCCAGACCTGAACAGACCCTTAAACAGACTTGAAACGGACCTGAAAATGGCGTTGAACACAAACCCGAACAGACCCACTATAGGCGTGAATTCAAACTTCAAAACAGACCTTAAAGTGACGTGGGAACTGACCTGAAAGACGCCTACAATCAGGCCTAAAAAGACGCCTAAATCAGACCCCAACCAGACTGAAATCAGACCTGAACATGACGCAAATATCACACCCATATCACTCCTGAAAATGACGTTGAACCCAGACCCGAACAGACCCAATATAAGCGTGAAATCAGACCTGAAATAGACGTATAAGACAGACCCGAAATAGACCAGAAAGTGCATGAACAGAATGAATGTAAAAATCAGAAAAGCATGTCTACGAGTCAAGGATATTATCCAAATAAGGGACATGTCTACGAGTCAAGTGAGCAGTGAGCTGAAGTTCATATTGACGCGGCATGGGTTGAAAATGCCATATAGTAGAATAGATCAAAAGCCGAGCAAGAGGGTATCTAGAGTAGATGAATTTACAAATAAAACCATCGCAACGATGCAATAGATAGATTAAATTAAAAGTAAAAAGTTTCTATTGAAAGTTAAAAGTTCCCAATGAATGACATAATCGTCTACAAACTAGTTCAAAAATCAGCCAAGGATATTATCTATTATTTGAATTAATCAAAACATAATTCCCTCATTATGGTCATCTCGCATATAGACTTCGTCACGTAGTACTTGCGCTTGTTGGCAAGTGGTCGAAAAAGGAGAAAGTTCATCAACTTGATCATAATCTTCTTCATCAACAACACCATCTACACCAAGAATGCGTCTTTTACCGTTACGGACAACTGACTGTTTCTTGTCTAAAGGATCCTCAATATAGAAAATTTGCTTTGCTTGAGATGCTAGAATATAGAGGTCGTCTTTGTGACCTAAACAATTGAAATCTACTAAAGTGAAACCCATATCATCAACATTAACTCCCTTGACACAATCGACCCACTTACATCGAAATAAGGGTACTGAAAAATCATGATAATCAAGCTCCCATATATCTTCAATTACCCCATAGTAAGGCTTTGTTATATCTACAGGTTGTTTACCCTTTCCTACATATTCAACTGACGATGCCATAACTGTTACACCACTATTTTGCATCGTACTTTTTGCATCCTGACGACTTGTGTAAAAGCAATACCCGTTAATATCATACCCTTCATAAGATTTGATGGTGAGCTTAGGACCATATGCTAACCTATCTAGATGATGCATCCCAATCTAACGCATTAGCTAAGGATACAAAATTCCAAGATTCAATCCTTTGGGGCTGGTAAGCACCTATCTAACGCATTAGCTACAAAGAAGAACCAAGCTCATGAGAACGATGTCCCGGGCGATTCAATAAACCTCCAATGACCGGCACCACTTGTTGGAGGAAGTGTCCTCGACAATAGTGTGTTGACGTAATTAAAACTCATTTGAATGAAACACAACTGGGAGTGTTACTCTTTTAAAGTCGACTGATCAACATTTACCGATAATGATTGGCTGTCTAGAGTTTGACAATATTGTCATATGATGGTGGTGATCAGTTGATCCCTTAAGGTCATATCTTTAGGGAATTCCGTCTCAATGGAATAATTAATTAATATTGTATTGGATACAAATTAATTAATAACTGGAAATTTTGGAAATAATTTTATATGACGAATATTTTTATAATGGGATTGTAATAATAAAAGTCAAAGTAATAAAATCGTTTTGTTACTCGGTTTTTATTTATTCGTTTGGGAAACGATTAAATTGAGAATGAACACGGTTGATCATAAAATTACAAAGAGTTGTAATTAAAATTATGATATTACATTTTATACAATAATAATTTCGAAATGTTGGAATAATTATTTAAATGTAATAAATTTGTGAATTATGAATTTTAATAGTTAAAATTGCACAATTAACAAATTGGGTCATGTGTTATGGAACATATGTGACATGTTACAAATTAACACAATTGACAAAGATAAAATGGGTCCATTTGGTACCTCATTTCAGCCGTGTATTAGTATGTATGTGTGAGGATTGTGTGTTTGAATGAATAAGGTGATTGTGTGTGTAAGTAGTTGTGTAAAAGTGTGTAAGAGTGTAAGGCATATTTGATGCTTTATGTAAGTGTAAGTGAGTCATGCATTGGCTCCCTCTTGGCTTGGTTTTGGCCGACACATGCTCTCAATTGTGAGCATGGTTTTTGCTCTATATATTACATGCACACACCACTCATTTAGAACAAGTGATGATTGTTGGTGGATGCTTCCACTTACATCATATTACAACCTCCTTCATACTAGCAATAATACTTAGAAATAGTTTTTCTAAGTAAGAAATTATTTCCTATACTAATAATATTAAGGATAATATTATTAACATTTCTAGTATACTAATACTAATTTTCTAGTAGCAAAATTTGTATTAGTTTGAGATCGGGTCCTTGATACGCACCTTTAGGAGACGATTTTTGTTAGATCGTTATAAGAGGATTTCGGGTTTTGAAGACTCAAATAAAAGGTGATTATTGAGTATAAACCTTCTAAAACCAATGTAAGGACTATCTCCTCTTATGATATCATCTTGCATGCATAAGATCTTATTAAGTTTTATGACCTAAACTTAAAGAAACAATACTCACATTAGATATGAGTATAAAATAAGGAACCTTAGTTCCCAACACCACTTCCTTAAGGACACTCCGGCAACAACAACTTCCTTAACGATGTTCTAGGGCTTAAATCTGACAGGATCGTGGCTATACAGAGTAAAATTGACCAATTCACAAAGCGGATGTCGATATTGCTCCAAATAGAACGAGATGCCGAGTTGGAGTTTACACAGGAGGAGTTAAATGCAGTCCCTATGCCTCCTGATGACAATTCTGATTCCTCCAGGCCTATTGAATACTTGGTCTCTCATGGGCAGGCACAACAAGAACTATGTGATACACTTTGCAACTTGACTGCTGTTAGCACTTCAATAGGTATCTAAACCCTCTTTAACCAAGTACTCAAAACTACCCAATTATGTCATTGCCTAGTGTCAGTATCTTTTTGCAGTTCTTGTTACAGTGAAGTGGCATTTATGTTGAACTTACACTTTTCGTATTGGGTAATGTAGAAGAAACCTCTATGTGCAGTTAACATTGGGTAATACTGACTACAGAAGACAAAATGAAGAAGAGCAACAACATCAATTTGAGCAACAACAACAATTTGAGCAGCAACAACAATTTGGGCAGTTAACAAAGAGACCAGGAAAGGGAGAAATCGATACATATTTGAGCAACAACAATTTAGCAACAATTAATCTCCTTACCCTAACAAACAATAATAATTTAGCAACAATTACTCTAACTAGACGAAGAAGAGCAAATAAAACTTACATGTAATCGGCGAGAAAGCTAGGGTTTGAGCGTGAATCTTACAAGCGATGAATTGAATAAGATATTTGAAGTTGAAATTGATGTTGAAGATGACAAATGAAGCTTATGATGAAGAATTTGATCAACAATTTTCGAAAAAATTGATGAATTTGCTTGTGGTTTACTGTTCTATTAGTCGTAGGTTTTCGAAGAAATTGACATTGAAGAATTTTAGCGTAGGTTTACTGTTCAATTAGTCGTGGCTTTTCGAAGAAATTACTTTTCTTTCTTTTTTTAAATTATATCAAATACATCAATTCTAAAGACCAACTGACGCAGAAACTCAAAACCAAATAAGTCAGTTATATTGAAAACTGATGTTTTTGGTAAAAACAAGAATTCTATTAGTCGTGGGCTTTTTAAGTTATATCAAATACATCAGTTGGGTTCAAGAACTGACGCAAAAACTTAAAACCAAATACGTCAGTTATTATTAAAACTGATGTTTTTGTGTTAAAAACGTCAGTTGTAGCAGAACCGACGTTTTTAATACGTCAGTTCTTTGTTTAGAACCGACGCAAATGACTTTGCTATAGGGAAAAACTAGACTCCCGCCAAAATTATGTACCTTTTGCATCGGTTTGGGTACAACCGACGTAAATTGCTTGACGCAATAGGGGGATTTTGTACTAGTATAGTGATTGGGTAACATCTTCAAATATCTTCTCAACTCATAATGAACATTTCATTTTGATTTACTTCAAACATTTTCTCAACTCGCTATGAACATTTCATTTTTCATTTTCCTTCCCACGGAAAGAATCTTCTATTTTCACGAGAACGGGAGATGATTTCTCCTCTATTATCTTTATAAAACAGAAACATTAACATTATGGAAACGATTTCCTTTCGTTAACACTCGCGGTTCCCTTTGTCCTCTCTGGGAACTAATGACAACATATGAAACATTTCCTTTTTGTGTCCTCGCGTAGTTTCTTCTGTGTCCTCTCGTAGTTTCTTCTATCCAATCTCTTAGAGTTCTTCTTAAGGACTCCTTATAGGACTCTTCTCTAAGATCCTATGTTTATTTCATTGGTTTGCGGGCGTAGAATTTCTCCCACTCTATCCTCTAAAATAACCGTTATTTAAGAAGGATAGCATTTTCGCCCGTTAACAATGTATTGGATAAAGAATTAATTTGAGTATTGAGATATTAACATATTCCTTCATTTAAGGTGAAAATCTTATAATGAACTAATGTTCTTATGTTTGAATTTGAAGTATTTCACGGGGTGTAATTCTCGTTTTAAAGTAAATCGTATTACTTTAATAATGATCGTATCATTGTTATTTGTACGTTGACTTATTCAATGCACTTCATTACGATTTATGAAAATCGTATCAACTCATGTTATGTATCATAAAAGCATTTTAAAACATCCAAACATGTTTGATTAAGAACAAAAGGATGAATTGGGTTGAAAACCAAGTCACCACTATTACAACTATTGTTTCAACAAGATTCTTGTCATACAAGAAATACAAAGTTCTTAAATTAAAATGCAAAAGGAAAGAAGACATCAAAATGAAAAATTAGAGCCATGCTCTTTTATGTCTTCAATCTTGGATGCTACCATAGCCATCCATGGAAAGAACTTCAAGTTCTCTTTTCCTTTCTCATTGCCCTAGTTCTTGGAAGGAGTCCCTTTAAGACAATTAAAAAGGGTTAGTATTAATAACTTGTATCATTATACAAAAGTTTAATGTTATAACATGAGTTTAAATAAGAATTATTACCAAAAGTGTGAACTTTTCAAGCTTTAGGTCGGCCAAGTACATTGGACAATTGCGTTTCCAATGCCCCATCTTCATGCAATAATGGCACTTATCTTCAACCCTTGAAGATGATGTGGTCATGGATGCCATTTTACCTTTGCCCTTTCTATTCCTCCTTTTACGCTTTCTTTTGCACCTTTTCTCAAGATTAAGCGTATTCTTCTTGGTACTTCGAATAAGTCCAAACTCCCTCTATACTTGTGAAGGCATATCAAGGAAGCGAAGAAGTCGATCTATTATAAGATAGTCGGGAGCTCGCACCCTTTGATCTTGTAAGATTTCAGATGGTACAACCGACCTAATCACATGAGAACTCGTAATTGGATCCTTATACGAGTTTGGGTCAAAATTTGCAGAGATTACTTCATGAAGTAACGTCCTAGGAGTTTGAGAAAACATATTCTTAAGCTTAGTGTAAATCTCATTTGCCGTGCTAAGCATAATCATTCTTTCTTGGAGATCCGGCTCCACAGAGAAGATGAGTATGTCCCTAAGAATATTTGACTCTTTCATATAGGCCTCATAGGCCTCACGAGTCGCAATCGTGGCATGAGCAGTAGGAATAGGAGGAGCAGCTTCGACAAGGAAACGAATCTTATTGTCACCTTCCGCAGCTATAAGTAATTGAGTTTCCCAATCTTTGAAATTGGTGCCTTGCTTCCTAAGCTTGCAACGATTCATGAAAGATTGGAGCCATGAAATGTGGTGTGGGAGTGGTTGAGCGTTATTTGCCATTTTGATGATTGAAAGTTGAAATGAACTACAATAGAATAAAGGAAATAAAAACACAATTATCGTTTTAATAAATAAACTTGTAAATTTTAAACAAGTTAAGCATCTACTTAATGATCTCTTACCCAATTAAGTAAATGATCCCGAGACCCAAATACACACTAAATCGGGCACGGTTTAGCCGATACATCCCTCATTAATGTGACTCGGTAGATTAACCCCTTAATCGATTCTACTTTTAGAACTCTTGGTCAATAAAATTACACTAATTCTTATCTTAGCCCGAACTTATTACCACTACGGTGGCTCGAATACCTTCGTCGAGATCAACCAAATTTCGAGAACGTAATCATATTACCCCACTTCACCAACGTAATAAGGTTTGCACCCCGGTTTAGCCGAGCCTACTCCCTTATGAAGAAGATCCTTCGCGGGTTCTTTACTTTTTGGTAAGGCTATGTCTCGATTTTTAAATAGCGTACGAGATCTGGTCAATTTATTATCTATCTCCTTTAAGTGAACTAAGTCGGTGAATTATCGATAATTTAATTGACACGGTCGATAAAATCGATGAAATGCATGAGTTTGAATGACGATTTGGCTATGCATGCAAACATAATAAGCATAAATAAAAGCATAAAACTTGAAAGCATAGATAAAACCCTAGTATGGCCTTTCCTAAAATAGAAAATAAAGTAAATTACAAATTCGGAAACCAACTCCTTTGGTCCCTTGAACTTTACACGCGACACGCATCCCTAGGCAAACTCCGTCTTGGTCGGAACTCCTTTCCGAAATGGCACCGTCTTCAAGGATCTCCGGAATTACAAATAATTACAAATTTTCTATCTATTTTATACATTATAAAATAAAATAAAACAATAAAATAAAGTGATACGAGATCACATTAAATTACAACCGAATCGATAAACCCTTACATTACGGGAAATATCGATTAAAATATAAGGCCATACTAAGTAAATTACATAATTCAAAATTACGTAAATAAAATATGACATTCATAAACAATATCGTTATTCGTAATAACACGGTTTTATGGAATAACGTGATTTAAACAATTTTAAAACCACTAATCATTCTATGAATCACTATTCATGATTTAGTTAAGTTTCCTAACACATTTTAGGATTCAAAATTTAGTCTTACTCTAATTTCGAAATAACTTAACCTTTTATTTTAATATTGTTCGGTTTTAATCGGTTTTACGGGAAATAGCATTAAAATAATCAAACGAGTCATAAAAATTTCGAAAATTCAAAATTCAAAATTTTGAACATACTGAAAATTTTCCAAAATTTCAGATCCTTAAAATTTAAATATTTTCGAAATATACCCTTTTATTTCGTAAAATAGGCCGTGTACATGCATAATTAATCGAAAAATCAAAACTATTTCAAAAATTATGAAATAAAATACCAATATAATTTTTACATCTTCCTAGACACTCAAAGTATCTGGAAATGCAAGCAAAATCAGATGCACACTGTTTAAGATCTGAAAAAAAAATAATGATTATGACTCTTCCAACACTCAATCTCCAATTTTAACCTTTAAAATTAAAATTTAAAATTTCAGAAACTTTTGGCACTAAATAAAAATATGTTGATGATCATATATAATATGACTAATATGGGTGAATTTTTCGGACCATTTTAATAACTTTTACTATTTTTTAATAATTCGTGTCATATTTAAGCCGATTTTACGAATTAAAATCATTCAACATGCAAAATTCGAAATAATTAGCTCAAAAATTACATGCATGCTAGAAATAATATATGTGACACTATATTAAATTTTTATGGTCAAATTCGAACATAAACTATTTAAGCTAAAATATGTCACTAATATTACGATTTTTACGATAAAAATCAATATTCATGCAATATTAACGAAAAATTTCTGAAAAATTTATCATATATTATATATATTGCATTTGACATCTACAAAAATATTTATAGTTAAATTCATAATATAACTATTTATCCCATATTTAACTCATTTTATGACTATTTAACCATTAAAAATTCATAAACCATGCATAAAACTTAAATAATTTCAAAAATTATATATTCATAATATGTTAAATGCATGTGAGAACATATTTAAAATTCATGGCCAGAAACATTATTTAGCTATTTTTCCCATAATAAAAACATTTTTAACCGATTTTAAGCCTAAATTAAACAATTTAATTACAATATTGAACAATATTATTCCACAAATCATCAAAATGACTTAAAACTATTTTAAGACAAGAAAGTATACATGCAATATGATTTTCGTGCATATCCTATATCTACTAACCATTTTTGTTTTTAATTAAAATCGCATTTTCTCGCAAAAACGTAAAAATCGAGTTGCATGCAAGCAACCTAATGCTCTGATACCACTTGAAGGAAACTAGTGTAGTCTTACTAACATGTTCATATTATTTAGTCTTACTAATAATACTAATTAACTCATTAATTATTTAGTCGATCTTATGCATGCAAAGTAAATGCGGAACAATAACGGAAAGGGTCTTACAATCGGTCCTTTAAGCGCTAGGACGATCCTCCACGGAGCAACCAAAGTAGTTTGCCTCCTTTACAATGCACCCAAGACGTAACACCGAAAACCGAACCCGAGCTAGGAGACGGAAATGGGTTATCTTAAAACTGTAAACTAATACTCTCTTTAGTAGTCTACTAAAATACTACAATAATTTGTAGTATGAAATATTATGTGAATAATATTTTAGAGGATTTTAGAATTTTCTACACTTAGAAAATATAAGCAAAATAGCATGAGTGTGAAATGTGAACAACTCACAATATTTAAGGTGGATGGGTGAAAGTGGCGTGTGAAGAGGATGCATGGAGGAGCCTTTAGCTTTTGTTCTTACCCATATTATATAGGCATGCATACCTATCATTAGGTTTAAGGCTACCTTAATCATTATGTGTAAGGTATTATTTTAACTATTAAAACCCTTAAACCATCCTCCATGAAAACCGATACAATTTATGTAAAATGGACATCCATTTTACAAATTATAATTTGTACAATTGTGTGACATGTGACATCCTATGTCAAGAAAAACAATTGTATTAATTTAAAATACATGTTTATCAAATAAACATTATTTCGAAATTAATTAAATCACATTTATCAAATTTATTTAGTAATTCGTAATTACCGTCCCAAAATATGGTTATTATAATAATCGTCAATACGATGTACAACGTTTGTTATAACCATGAACCTTTCTCATTCTCATTTCGATATTTCATAAATATCGATTAATATTTGACAATCGACACATTTCAATTTCAAATATAAATCTTACTTTAAAATTCAACCTCTGATTTCTCGATATATGGTTTTAAGGAAATCGGTCAATTCGTATCATATACAATTGATCAATATATTATTTAAGGGGTCTGTCCTATAGGTGTGACCTAAAGGGATCAACTGACCACCACCGTCATACGACAGTAATGTCAAACTCTAGTCAGCCAATCATTACCGATTAATGTTGGTCAGTTGACTATATCAAATATCGGATCGTCCCTTGCATATTCATATAAGATTTATGACAGTGATTTTATCATTGTCGTGATGGCACTATTGTTGAGGACACATTTCCCAACAAGAGGCCAACTTAAGGCATGTCCCGACGCGATCACTCAAACATGTCTGGGCTCAGAGGCGACATCTCAACGCATACCCCAGACACGACAACCAAACACGTATAGGGCTCAGAGGCGACATCTCAACGCATACCCCCATACATGACAAACAATCTACGTATTAAGTTCAGAGGCGATATCTCAACGCATAACTTAATACGCAACACTACAACAACATTCAATTAAATGACAAGTCCTTAGTTCTTATCTTTTATACTTCTAAATAACACTTAATTGATTCCGGGGACTAAGTTGAGGGAGAGCCGGTTTCCCTTTCGGTTACCCGACCGGGGGGTCTCTATCCTCTCTCCATTCCCGAACCCAATATAGTGTCGCCCATCCTCCGGGGACCTCAAACACACAGACAAGCTACACTGTAACACCCCGATTTATTAAGGAGCCTTTAGCTAGACATCCTCAGTAAATTGAGCTGTTACCATCTCGGAATATCCGAGGTAGTGAATAACAAAGTAAATCAACCAAAGTACTTTATATAAAAACTGATAAAATTTAAACTTTGATGTTACAAAAATTACACAGCGGAACTAAAGTACAACTGATAACTACATAGTATGTGATCTACATCTAAGTCGGTCCATCCAAGTGCTCACGCCATCCCATGCTCCCACAACACCATCTTTCCGGTCAAACTGATCCCCATCACGGATCATCACAGGTGTCACACGAATACACAGGGTCAACCACGAGGTTGAGTAGAAAGATAAATAAGACATAAACCACAGTAAAAAAAAAATGCATCCTCCTCCATCTCCATATCACAAGACCCAGTCATCCACTTCACCTCCACCACACCACACCTCCCATCACACCACACCTTCCATCCCACCACACCTTCCATGGCAATATCACAAGTCCCATATCACAAGACCCATTTCACAAGTCCCTATCTCCACAGTAATCAATAATAATAATACAATCCACAGTACCTTCATAAACATTTATATCAATCTCGTAATAAGCATCACTTACACATTTCATGTCATAACATAAATCATAATATATCCCCTACCTCAATCTGCAGAAAGATAACCAACAGCTGCTAGTAATGTTCCACGCAGAAACCGTCACCTAAATGAATATTATTTAACGATTAATAAATCACCACCAGCCCCCATTATGTATATAGTAACGACATATCAAATATAGTAACTTCCAAAAGTGGAAAGTTTCCTGTAATAGAAACTTTCCCGAAATAGAAACCTTGCCCAAAATGGCAGTACTACAAAACTATCGATCATGTTCCCAATTATTAAACTTAACCATATATAAATAATTGTCACAATACGATATCACAATATTGCACCTAATCAAATACATTGACTAACCATAACATCTTAATAATAAGTTACCATATACTAACAATCAATCATATTATTATTAATTTCAATAAAATAATAATTAATAACATAATAATATTAATAATCATAAGATACATGTCAATAATACTAACCATAGTAATATTAATAATAACAATAATATGACCCATAACAATAGTGATAATAATAAGAATAATAATACTAATCACATTATTATCAACTATACTAAAACATAATGATAATAATAACCCAACCAACAATTAAAATCATAATAAGAACAATACTATTGATAAAGCATAAAGAAATAGCATACGTCCCAACAGACCCTTCAAACACGATAAAACGAAATCCGAAAACGATGGCAGCCCTTCCCCGTGACCAACAGCCCCGACAAACGCCATCCCCAACACCAAAAGCAACCCCTGGCTTCCCCACTGGTACCACCAGGCTCGCCTCTGAGCCACGGTGGTTCCAGGAAGGATGCTAGTGGTCGTTGACAACCACCAACGACACCAATAACCGACCACAAACTCGCCCCCACCACAGCCACTCTGTTTTGACGCGAACCAACCCCCACAACGAAGCTCACTCAAAACGCAACCACGACAACCCTAAGCCACCAAGACAATCACTAGTCAACCCACCTGACTACCACCAAACCAACTACCCCAATATCCGGACTAAACCTCAACAGGAAAGAGGTCGAATACCCGTGTACATATACGGGTTTAGGGACTCTGTTCTGAAACGGAAATTAATCACCTGACCCGCCAGCAAAACGCTCTTCGTGGGTGGCTCTCGGTGGTCAACGACACCGCAGGCTAGGGTCAGAACACAACTACAAACATCCTAGATCATTACTGTATAAAAATCAGAGACTATACATGCCATTACGCGATTGGAATTACTGAATTAAAACGAAAGTGCAAACAGTGGAAAGAGGAACGTGATAATGTAAAACCCCTCGCGAAAGCGGAAATATAAACACGTAAAAGTACTAAAAATGCAGCGGAATTAAAACTTTTTAGCAAACTAAACTAACATGCGAGAAGCTTTAAACTGAAACTGGAAACAGAACTGATATAAACAACAATAGATAAGTTGCAGTTCTAAGTACGGAAATGAAATATATACACAGCCTGGGATGGAACATCCCTACAGGCACCAAAATGTAAACAACAAAAGTCTAAGAGTCTAGCTAAGTGTAAACGGGTAAGTCAACTGATGAATGGATCATCACTCGCTAGCTCTCCTGTAACCCCGATCTCCAACCCTGCATGTACCTACATACATGAAAACATGTACGCCACAATCAGTGGGGAGTGACTAGAGTTCTCCTAGCCACCTTTTGTGACAACACGTAACATATAAACAATACAGAATACTCCAGCATATAACAACATGTGAAGCATAACATCTCATCATCTGATCTCTTACTATCATGCGATTACAGTGCACGGCTCTCAACCAACTTCATAAACAAATAGGAAGGAGAGCCGGTTTCCCTACTGGTTACCCAGTCGGGGGGTCTTTCAATCCAATTATTTATGAAACCGAACTAAGAGTCATCCAATGCCTTGGATGATTAAACCACAACTAAGCAACATCAACAACACGACATGCATATCTGACACTGTACCATCCTCTAGGCAAGCAGATAAACATCCATAACAAATCATGCATATCTGACACTGTACCATCATCTAGGCAAGCAGATACACATTCATAACACTAGCAACGGGTCCAGAGGTGAACTTAACACATATCCCATTACTACACTATGTCGGGTCCAGAGGTGAGCTTAACACATATCCCAACATCTAATCAAGTAAAGGGTCCAGAGGTGAACTTAACACATATCCCTAAACTTACAATCATGAAAAGGGTCCAGAGGTGAACTTAACATATATCCCTAATCATCCAAAAGCAAAGGGTCCAGAGGTGAACTTAACACATATCCCAATGCTACAAACATGTATTGGGTCCAGAGGTGAACTTAACACATATCCCAATACACAGTCATCGCACAACGGGTCCAGAGGTGAACTTAACACATATCCCGTGTACGACAACCGATCACGTGTCAGGTCCAGAGGTGAACTTAACACATATCCTGACACGCCCAAGCAAAACACGTAACGGGTCCAGAGGTGAACTTAACACATATCCCATCACGCGACAGATAAACACGTAGTGGGTCCAGAGGTGAACTTAACACATATCCCACCACGCGACAACCATTGTAACCACTGAACAACCAAAGGTAGAAACTAACCTATAGTTCTAACTTCTTAAACCTCTAATCAACATTCAATTGATTCCGGGAACTAGGACGAGGGAGAGCCGATTTCCCTTTCGGTTACCCGACCGGGGGGTCTCTATCCTCACTTCATTCCCGAACCCAATATAACGTTGCCCGTACACCGGGGACCTCAAATACATGCCACGGGTATACAAAACGAGTTTCAAACAAAACCGAACAACCGTTTGAAAGTTACGATTTAATTTCAAAAACACAAAATGGCATACAGGGGTCCCCAGCCGGTCGGCAGGCAGCCGGTCGGCCGGCTGGTGATCCCTCAGCCTACACCTCTTTCAAAACCGAGAATACATCAAGAAGGACTCCCAGCCGGTCGGCAGGCAGCCGGTCGGCCGGCTGGGAACCCACTCCCTAGCCTTTACTAAAACTCGCATCCTTCCCCATATGCACTCCCAGCCGGCTGGCAGGCGGCCGGTCTGCCGGCTGGGCTCCCTCCTATTCTATGTTTGTCGCCTGGAAACAATACAAGGAAAATGACTACCAGCCGGTCGGCAGGTAGCCGGTCGGCCGGCTGGCAGTCCCAAGGCCAAATGCTAAAACTTCGCAAAACACGCAATACGCTCTCCCAGCCGGTCGACCGGCGGCCGGTCGGTCGACCGGCTCAGAGAGCCTGTAACCAATTTTCGGGATTTTCCAGAAATTCCTATACTTCATAATTCGACTCCAAACTCGAATAACACAACAATTGATGATTACCCAACAACATGAATCGTTCTATAACACTATCCTACCAGCAAACAAGTCCCATAACAATCCTCAAATGAAAATATCGAGTATCCGTCGCAAAATGAGAAAAACTGAAAATATACTTAAGAGCATATAACAACAAGTTTAAGCATGAATTCTTCACAACAATCTCATCCTAAACAAGTTACTAAGTCTTTGAATCAATATATGACAACAAGAACAGAAAACAACACAAGATTCACAATAAGCATGCTAATATACACATAAAGGCCGAGTTTCTCATTATCGTCACCTCTCAAGCGATTCCGGCTAAAGATCCTCCTCTACCAAGTAGCTATCAACCTCCGGATCGTCTAGTCCCACACCTACAAACATAAAAACCGAGTTTTAGGACAGAAAACGGATTTCTACCAAATGGACAGATTTTTCGGAGTGAAGGAAATGAAAAATTAAAGTGATAGATGGCTTGGAAATTCGATGAGGATTCCGAAAATGTTATCATTACCTCGAATCGGTCGACGGATGATGGAGAAAAGCTCAAAAGAAGGAGAAATAAAAATGGAGGTTTGAGAGAGTTGTGTTTACAGTGAAATGAGTTTCTTGAGGAAGAAGAATGTCGACATAAGGTTTAAGTAGAGTATATGAGTCGTCCTTTCCGTCTCAATTAAAACGGGTTAGGATATTTGAACGGATATTTAAGTTGGGAACTTAACCTTGCCAAGTTTGCATTCGCCTTAAGGACTTAAGGTTCTTAAGACGGATCCTATGATTTACTTTAAAATGAATTAACATTAAAAATTAAAATATTATTTTATCCCGTAAAAATAATTAAAACCATTAAAATATAAATTTACGAAAAAGCGGGCTGTTACAATCACCCAATCTTCAAAAAGTTTCGTCCTCGAAACTCGAAGGTAAAAGTAGGTACGAAAACAACTCTAACGTTCAAAATATACCAAGCGGGTTATGACAACCCAAAACTTTATCTTTCGAAAAGGTTTTAAGAAGGAAAAGGTCTCAAGGCACAAGTCTTGTCAATGGATATTGGGATTCTCGTTACGTATTCAAGAGTCCGACATTCCAAATCTGAGACAAGTCCCGAAATTAAATCGGTCAAAATTCAAAATTTAGGTCGATTCGGTGTTGATAAACACAGCACGGGTTATCAGACGTCTCCAATAACACGTTCTAGTGGCAATCAACGCTGAAGTCGGTCAAAATTGTAAAACGTTACGCTCTTTAAACCAAGTTTCCCTTCAAATAAACACTACTCCCAAATCCTTGAAAACAGTGATATTGACACAATGACTAAAAGTCGCTTCCAACGGAAGGGAAAGCAGTTTCAAATTCACAAAACAATTAAGCTTTTTCTGAGAACAGCAATTTGAAGTTGACCAATAGCGAACAAATTTCAAAAACGGGTGTTCGAGAACGAGGAAACAGTCGAAGAGATTGTTTCAACACGACGGATTAGAAGTTTCAAGCCTCGCGGCTGTCAGAACATAAAAAGGAGGGTCGAAGGAACGAAACAACCAAGTTGAAGGTTAAAGAAGACGGTAACCTTTGCCAAACATGGGTAGGCTGTCCACTCAATCCATGGTCAGAACATCGTTACAACAATTTCCAGTATATCTCAAAAGGCGATTTCAGTAACCTCGATGTTCACAATGGTTTCACGGTCCCTCTTAACTCTATCTCATCCTCAAACAAGGCATTCCTCAATAAGAAGTCTTCCAAAACGCTGAACCGGAACTCTACTACCATAACAACAAACTTCAAAACCCCAGATGCGGTACTCATTATCCTATACCTTAAATTTTGACAGTTCGATTCAAGCAACCTATTCCACAAGGTTCGATATCTTAAATTCCCAAATTTCATTATCACAATGAACATTCAATACAAGACCTTACAAAGGTAACAACTTCTAAATCCTCTGATTTCAACCATTTCCCAACAATATACATCTCAAGAAAGTTCTAAAGAAGTAACAACTTTCACTCTTATAGGTTCCATAAGACCTAGACATTCACATTCCGAGGTTCCTCAATTGATATTTATGAACACCTATAAGCTTCAAATTTCTACTCTACGATTACCTCAAACATCAACGGTTACCTGTCATTACATCAATAGGCAAATGTCGAGGTTCCATAAGTAACTCAAGGTCAACACTCAGTCAGCTCTATAAGTCCACTTGTAAATGTCTCAATATTCTCACACCGTTACCAATAACTCTCGCTCCTCAAGTCTGGTCCTTTTTGCATTACAAGTATTCCTCAGGATTAAGTAGCACTAACTTACCTCATTCAACCAATTAACCCCATCATCATTATCCAAGGTACATTCCTCTAAATTCACCTAGAACTCCAAGCATTCTATCCAAATCCTCAAATGGTACTTCAACTCTACAAATACCACTTACACACCGACCCATCCTACAAGGAACTCTCAAGACGGTACACTATCCAACATTGCCCGAACATAATTCTCACCAACTCTCTCAACTAAATCCTGACAACGCAGAACCAAGCATTCTTCAGGGCATGCATCACTACTCCAAAAACAAACCAATCTCGCCACCATTCTATAAGAGAGGGAACAAGGCTCACAGAAGAGAAGATCGGATGAGCTACGAACTTTAGGGGAAAACATGATACAAACCTTGAGAGAGTCATAGGAAAACAACTCGAGGGACAACTAGATGACAAGGTAAGAAACTTTAAGCTATAGACTCCAATAAAATTGAAGCCATGATCATAAGGAGGAGCAAAGGAGAGGAAGGGAGAGAAGTGATATGAAAGAAACGATTACGGAAATCTCCCAAGGTGCGGGTCTCTCGCTATTCTAACAGGGCTCTCACTCCTTACTTTCCAAATCAAGTCATTCAATCATCGATTTTCATGAACAATATCTCCAATGATTTATATACCCTTATCTTTCAACTCTAAACGGTATCATCCTTACAACTACCTATTCCCAAAATTTTGAGATGTCTCACCTCTGCTAGTCCCTCAAATGACAATTCAATAACACTTTTAGGTCATCACCCTTATATGCTATATCCACTTTACTTACCTCACTGTCCACAAGTTAACAATTTTTAAACCATCAAGTTTTTCCGGACTTACATCTCTCAATGAATTAATTTATTTCGTTCACAAACTGGCGGTGCATCCTCAAGTTTCTCTTAAGTTTTTCATTAAACAAACGTTAAGATTCGATAGGCAGCCTAGGGTAAAGTAGTGATTCACTTCTTCTAAGCTTAAGTCAATAACTCTTCAAGTATTCAACCATTGTAGCCAATGATTCGCGTTCCTCAACAACGGACCTTTCTCAACTCAATCACTCACCTAAGTCAATTGATACTAACTCACTTTACTCATCTATTCTTTTTCATTAGCATCTTAAGCCTATTCTTCTAGGTCGCCCTATTTCCTCAATTATCTTATCTAACTCTTTAACAGTACTCTACAATCCACAAACTTTCACGATCTAAGCATGGTTCTCAAGGTTAGGTTCCACCGAATACTAAGTATACAACTCACCTTCGAGTAAGTATCCTATCACTCACTTTCACTCTCCCAATTGGGTAGACAACTAGACCCTTAGATCACCAAAACACGTCTCTCGATACCTCTTAAGTTATTCCTCAAATAACAATGTTTCTCATAACACAGCTTACGGTTAACCTAAGACTAGTTCCTCCAAATCCAATAAAAGGGAAGATTACCTAGAGGGCACCTTAAGAAAGCAAGCCACAAGGTTAAGCTGAAAAGATATGAAGATCCGTTCAAGTGAGATAGACAAATATTCTAAAAGAAGGATGTGCATTCGGAGTTATCAAAGAAGTTGATGCACAAAGAAAGAGGAGTATCTTCAAGGTTCAGAAACATTCCCCAACAGTAGCACGAATCTTCTATCCTTGGTAGAAACTCCGGTCTCCATCGCCAAATGGATAAGTCCACGGTTCGTCGATTGAAAGGCATAAGAGTAAAATTAACGACAATCAACAAACACGTTAGAACCTAATAAAAGCAATCACAAAACAGGCTACAATATAAGTCCTTAAATCTACCCCATCTCTCATTCATTATTTGTTTATTTGGTCAAGTTAAGGTTGGGGGTCACATGAGTGCGTCGGGAGCAATAATGCTCTGATACCAACTGTAAAACCCCTCGCGAAAGCGGAAATATAAACACGTAAAAGTACTAAAAATGCAGCGGAATTAATTAAAACTTTTTAGCAAACTAAACTAACATGCGAGAAGCTTTAAACTGAAACTGGAAACAGAACTGATATAAACAACAATAGATAAGTAGCAGTTCTAAGTACGGAAATGAAATATATACACAGCCTGGGATGGAACATCCCTACAGGCACCAAAATGTAAACAACAAAAGTCTAAGAGTCTAGCTAAGTGTAAACGGGTAAGTCAACTGATGAATGGATCATCACTCGCTAGCTCTCCTGTAACCCCGATCTCCAACCCTGCATGTACCTACATACATGAAAACATGTACGCCACAATCAGTGGGGAGTGACTAGAGTTCTCCTAGCCACCTTTTGTGACAACACGTAACATATAAACAATACAGAATACTCCAGCATATAACAACATGTGAAGCATAACATCTCATCATCTGATCTCTTACTATCATGCGATTACAGTGCACGGCTCTCAACCAACTTCATAAACAAATAGGAAGGAGAGCCGGTTTCCCTACTGGTTACCCAGTCGGGGGGTCTTTCAATCCAATTATTTATGAAACCGAACTAAGAGTCATCCAATGCCTTGGATGATTAAACCACAACTAAGCAACATCAACAACACGACATGCATATCTGACACTGTACCATCCTCTAGGCAAGCAGATAAACATCCATAACAAATCATGCATATCTGACACTGTACCATCATCTAGGCAAGCAGATACACATTCATAACACTAGCAACGGGTCCAGAGGTGAACTTAACACATATCCCATTACTACACTATGTCGGGTCCAGAGGTGAGCTTAACACATATCCCAACATCTAATCAAGTAAAGGGTCCAGAGGTGAACTTAACACATATCCCTAAACTTACAATCATGAAAAGGGTCCAGAGGTGAACTTAACATATATCCCTAATCATCCAAAAGCAAAGGGTCCAGAGGTGAACTTAACACATATCCCAATGCTACAAACATGTATTGGGTCCAGAGGTGAACTTAACACATATCCCAATACACAGTCATCGCACAACGGGTCCAGAGGTGAACTTAACACATATCCCGTGTACGACAACCGATCACGTGTCAGGTCCAGAGGTGAACTTAACACATATCCTGACACGCCCAAGCAAAACACGTAACGGGTCCAGAGGTGAACTTAACACATATCCCATCACGCGACAGATAAACACGTAGTGGGTCCAGAGGTGAACTTAACACATATCCCACCACGCGACAACCATTGTAACCACTGAACAACCAAAGGTAGAAACTAACCTATAGTTCTAACTTCTTAAACCTCTAATCAACATTCAATTGATTCCGGGAACTAGGACGAGGGAGAGCCGGTTTCCCTTTCGGTTACCCGACCGGGGGGTCTCTATCCTCACTTCATTCCCGAACCCAATATAACGTTGCCCGTACACCGGGGACCTCAAATACATGCCACGGGTATACAAAACGAGTTTCAAACAAAACCGAACAACCGTTTGAAAGTTACGATTTAATTTCAAAAACACAAAATGGCATACAGGGGTCCCCAGCCGGTCGGCAGGCAGCCGGTCGGCCGGCTGGTGATCCCTCAGCCTACACCTCTTTCAAAACCGAGAATACATCAAGAAGGACTCCCAGCCGGTCGGCAGGCAGCCGGTCGGCCGGCTGGGAACCCACTCCCTAGCCTTTACTAAAACTCGCATCCTTCCCCATATGCACTCCCAGCCGGCTGGCAGGCGGCCGGTCTGCCGGCTGGGCTCCCTCCTATTCTATGTTTGTCGCCTGGAAACAATACAAGGAAAATGACTACCAGCCGGTCGGCCGGCTGGCAGTCCCAAGGCCAAATGCTAAAACTTCGCAAAACACGCAATACGCTCTCCCAGCCGGTCGACCGGCGGCCGGTCGGTCGACCGGCTCAGAGAGCCTGTAACCAATTTTCGGGATTTTCCAGAAATTCCTATACTTCATAATTCGACTCCAAACTCGAATAACACAACAATTGATGATTACCCAACAACATGAATCGTTCTATAACACTATCCTACCAGCAAACAAGTCCCATAACAATCCTCAAATGAAAATATCGAGTATCCGTCGCAAAATGAGAAAAACTGAAAATATACTTAAGAGCATATAACAACAAGTTTAAGCATGAATTCTTCACAACAATCTCATCCTAAACAAGTTACTAAGTCTTTGAATCAATATATGACAACAAGAACAGAAAACAACACAAGATTCACAATAAGCATGCTAATATACACATAAAGGCCGAGTTTCTCATTATCGTCACCTCTCAAGCGATTCCGGCTAAAGATCCTCCTCTACCAAGTAGCTATCAACCTCCGGATCGTCTAGTCCCACACCTACAAACATAAAAACCGAGTTTTAGGACAGAAAACGGATTTCTACCAAATGGACAGATTTTTCGGAGTGAAGGAAATGAAAAATTAAAGTGATAGATAGCTTGGAAATTCGATGAGGATTCCGAAAATGTTATCATTACCTCGAATCGGTCGACGGATGATGGAGAAAAGCTCAAAAGAAGGAGAAATAAAAATGGAGGTTTGAGAGAGTTGTGTTTACAGTGAAATGAGTTTCTTGACGAAGAAGAATGTCGACATAAGGTTTAAGTAGAGTATATGAGTCGTCCTTTCCGTCTCAATTAAAACGGGTTAGGATATTTGAACGGATATTTAAGTTGGGAACTTAACCTTGCCAAGTTTGCATTCGCCTTAAGGACTTAAGGTTCTTAAGACGGATCCTATGATTTACTTTAAAATGAATTAACATTAAAAATTAAAATATTATTTTATCCCGTAAAAATAATTAAAACCATTAAAATATAAATTTACGAAAAAGCGGGCTGTTACAGATAAGCTTACCTATCTCCACCGTGTTCGACCACCCTTAGACCACCTTAACCCTCCGTGTAATCCTTCCTTCCTGGTCTCTGTTGTGGCGGCAGCAAACGTGTAGGAGTAGCTAGGTGTCGATAGGATTAGGTCTAGGGTTTTGGGTAGTGTTTATGTGACGGCAGTGTAACAAATTGTGAGGTGTTTATGTTATAAGTGTGGTTTGTCGAGATGGGCTGCTCTAAGGCACGCACTTCGAGGCCCAATTCCGTTACCCAACATATAAATTATTACTAATACCTATATTCGACACTTCACTTATAACACATAAAGTATAACCACATTACTTGATACATTAATTATCGAATATCACCTTCCATAAGACTATTCAAAACGTCAACATAATAAAATAAAACGCTTATTCGATAAATAATTATTGAATATAAATGCCTATCTAAATATCAACATGTTAATATAATAAATAATATTACGGTACAATACGGAGTATTACATACACGGAACGAGTTTCAAAAAAAATCGATCAACCGATCAAAAGTTATGAACTATTTAAGATAAACAAGGCTATTAGCCGGTCAGTGGCAGGCAGCCGGTTGACCGTCTGGTAACCCATGCTCCTTAAATTCTTTAAAAACGAAACAAGGCATCAGGGGCCCCCAGCCGGTCGGCAGGCAGCCGGCCTACCGGCTGGACACCCACTGTAATACCCCGTATTTTAGCATCGGTCAACAACTGTCAAACCGTGTTTTATAAACGTATTTCAAACGGAATGTTTATAAAGTATTTTACGAGAATTGTTATTATTTTATAAATCGTATTTCTACGATTATTTCGTATTTCATAATCATTAGATATTTGATAATTATTTCATAAAATGACGTTTGATTCGTACTTCTTTAATTTTAATAATATATTTATAATTAAATATATTTCCTAATTTATATGTATTTCTCGTTTTTATATATTCTTATGTAATTATTATCTATTAATATTAAATTAAATTGTATACCCGTGTTTTCCGTATGAGTATTAGTACGAGTATAATTAATTATACGTACTCGTTTCCATAAGTTAACGAGTTGAGAACGGAATATAGATGTCAGAGGGTCTCGAAATGCGTGATGGACCGAGTAAGAAGGTGTGGGGTTCGGTTTTGGAGTTGGGTGAACCGAGTGAACAAACATAAGGAACCCTAATTTACTTATCATAACATACCAAGCCTATCCCTGGACATAACCCAACTCCCTTTCCTCCTCGTACAACTCGATTACCGAAACCCTAATTCACCACCTACCTTCCATATCCGCGCACACACAGGCCAAAGCTTTCTTCGTTGCTTCCAGCAACGCCTTATCGAGTATCCTCAACCTCGGTAAGTTCCTACCCTTTTTCCTCTCGTCTATCTCATGTTCTCTGAATTGTATTTAAGGTCTGGGATAGAAGAGATGGAAGGGACTATGACCATATCTAGGGTGACCCGTGGTGGTGGTTGTGGCGGTAGTGAGAGCGGTTTTCGACAAGGATACGGGGTTACGTTACAAACAGAGTCAAGGAGCGCGTGGGTCGTGTTGACTAGGCCTAGGGTTGGTGGGTCTTGATGCGGGAGCATTAGCCTCAAGAAAAGAATTAGGTCCAAGGTCTAAACTTGATCACAGAATGTTTGAATTAGGTTCAATACGTATATTCAAGGTGGCTTGGGAAGATGTGTTGAAAGAGCAAGGGAAGCTTCCAAGAAGTTTCATGAGAAAACGGGACAACGGTCCAAGGGTTTGGGACGTGTGGTTACACGGCCACCCTAGTAGGATAATAGTAGTTAGTTTTATTTTATGTTATGTTTAAAATAAGGACTAATATGTTTTATAGTCCAAATAGGAGTCTTTGTAAGAGTCCTAGTACAAATAGGAAATCCTAATTTAAATAGGAATCCTAGTTGTGATAGGATTCGTAGTCCTAGTAGAATTAGGAATCCTAATTATTGTAGGATTTATAATCCTAATAGGATTAGGTTTTCTAGTGTGTGTAGGATTCACAATCCTAATTGAATAAGGAGTCCTACTAGTTTTAGGATTCATAGTTAGTTTAGGAATAGGAGTCTTAATCCTAGTCAAACTAGATGTTTGAACTTAAGTAGGATTAGGGTTTTCTAGCTAGTAATAATTAAGGTATTCCTACCTTAATTAGAATAGGATTTTCGGCCATACACCCTATAAATAGGGCAGCCATATACAATTTTTATGCATTCAATTATTCAAGTTATAAATTAAAAACCTTTTGTTAAGTTTTACTTACAAATCTAAAGTATCTGTGTGAGCTTTAAAACCGAAGTATCTGTGTGAGCTTCAAAATAATTGAGAGAATATCTGTGTGAGTTTGATCAATTATCCTATCCATCGACATACATAATTCATTCATTAAATCGTTTCACAAATCTTTCAAGTATTAAGTGCCGTGCCTTATTACGTCATCAAGATTCATCGATCAAGAACCACCAAGAACGATCACCACCGTTGACCACCCGTTGACCGCCGCCACGTCAGCCTGCCGTGCTGCCACGTCATCACCACCGTGCCACCATTCATCCGTTTTCATCTTTCTTGGTTACTTTTTCGTTCTTTATTCGTTCAAGATTATAATATTTCTGTAGTATTTTTATTCCGCTGCAACATCCGTATTTTAGTTGATTATCTTTATTGATTATCACCCCAAATACGCATCAAATTGGTATCAGAGCTTCGGCTCTTGGTCTAATTTTTATTATACCAGTTCTTGGGAGAACTTATTCGCAATGGTATTAAGGAACATGCATATAGAGGCCGACGAAGAGATCCACGATCAAAGGGAGAGGATTTTTCGTACAAGATGCAAGATAAAGAATAAGGTATGTACTATGATTATTGATAGCGGTTCTTGTACTAACTTGGTGTCCATAGAGGCGGTTGAGAAATTACAATTACCCAAAATTGATAAAAAACAACCTTATAAACTTTATTGGCTCGATGGGGAAGAAGGAATTCATGTTAAACACCAAACCTTAATTTCGTTCAAAATTGGACCTTATGAAGACGACATATGGTGTGATGTTGTTCCTATGAGTGCTAGCCATATTTTATTGGGAAGACCATGGCAGTTTGATCGAAAGGTGAAACACAATGGGAGGACCAATGTTTATAGCGTACCTAAAGGAAAGACAATATTTGATCTTCAACCATGGGTTCCAAAGAAAAAGGTAGAACTTAAGAGAGACGTAGAGGAGAAGTTTATAGAAGGTAAGGAGGTAGAGGAAGTAGGAGTTGGCGAAGGCAAGAATAGCCGTGAGATACCTGATGTTGAAGAAACGAACAGTCCACAGGATTGTCCAAAAGAGGACTCATATCTTCAAAGGGATAAAACAAAGGAAGAAGATGAGATCATCAATTCTGAATCACTGGTAAGTGACGGTAATACTAAAACTAAATCTGATTCTTTACCTATCTTAATCAAGGAATCCATGAATAATATAATGGGTAGAGACCGTCATATCAACGCACCTGATTCGTTAACTATTGCCAAAAGTGATGGTAATTATTCTAGTCAAGTGTGGAATACAAATTCTTTGATCGTACAAGATGAAACAAATATGTCCAAAACAACCTGTTGTGATCATAATAAGGTTGTACAAGTACTCATGAAAGGAGGGTGGATTTGAAGGAGAAACCTAGGCAAAACGGAGCAAAGGAAAAAACGTCAATCGAGTTGGATTAAAGATCATAGGAGTCATAAGAGAATTGCTACTATACAAGAAACTGGGGGATTACCTAGTCCTGTTATTACAATGATGGTTCGACTTGGAAGGTGTGATTTTGATCCAGGTGGCACCACCTATAATCTAAAAACTTTGTCCTTAAACAACCCTAAGCAATCTAAGTCCAAGAAGGAGGGTTTGTTCATAAACTTAGGAGGGGACGAAAAGACGCGTGAAGAGGGGACCAAGGGGTTGGAATCACGACCAATTGTTTTAGGTGAGATTCATGGAGGCCATGGTGGGTGCGAGGGGTTGCCGAACATGACGGTTCACGGAGGTCAGGAGGAGTTAAAGGCCGTGGAGTTGGTTGAGTTTGGAAGGCACGGAAGTCGTGAGGGGTCTAAGGCCATGGGTGTGGGTAAACACGGGGGACACAAGATGGCTAGGACCGTGTGCTTGATTGTCCAAACGAGTGACGGCTTGACAAGGTCCAAGGCTGGATTGTCGAAGGCTAATAGCGGATTGCTCAGAATTAATTTGAGGTCAAATTCTCAAAAACAAAGAGAGTATGATGCGGGAGCATTAGCCTCAAGAAAAGAATTAGGTCCAAGGTCTAAACTTGATCACAGAATGTTTGAATTAGGTTCAATACGTATATTCAAGGTGGCTTGGGAAGATGTGTTGAAAGAGCAAGGGAAGCTTCCAAGAAGTTTCATGAGAAAACGGGACAACGGTCCAAGGGTTTGGGACGTGTGGTTACACGGCCACCCTAGTAGGATAATAGTAGTTAGTTTTATTTTATGTTATGTTTAAAATAAGGACTAATATGTTTTATAGTCCAAATAGGAGTCTTTGTAAGAGTCCTAGTACAAATAGGAAATCCTAATTTAAATAGGAATCCTAGTTGTGATAGGATTCGTAGTCCTAGTAGAATTAGGAATCCTAATTATTGTAGGATTTATAATCCTAATAGGATTAGGTTTTCTAGTGTGTGTAGGATTCACAATCCTAATTGAATAAGGAGTCCTACTAGTTTTAGGATTCATAGTTAGTTTAGGAATAGGAGTCTTAATCCTAGTCAAACTAGATGTTTGAACTTAAGTAGGATTAGGGTTTTCTAGCTAGTAATAATTAAGGTATTCCTACCTTAATTAGAATAGGATTTTCGGCCATACACCCTATAAATAGGGCAGCCATATACAATTTTTATGCATTCAATTATTCAAGTTATAAATTAAAAACCTTTTGTTAAGTTTTACTTACAAATCTAAAGTATCTGTGTGAGCTTTAAAACCGAAGTATCTGTGTGAGCTTCAAAATAATTGAGAGAATATCTGTGTGAGTTTGATCAATTATCCTATCCATCGACATACATAATTCATTCATTAAATCGTTTCACAAATCTTTCAAGTATTAAGTGCCGTGCCTTATTACGTCATCAAGATTCATCGATCAAGAACCACCAAGAACGATCACCACCGTTGACCACCCGTTGACCGCCGCCACGTCAGCCTGCCGTGCTGCCACGTCATCACCACCGTGCCACCATTCATCCGTTTTCATCTTTCTTGGTTACTTTTTCGTTCTTTATTCGTTCAAGATTATAATATTTCTGTAGTATTTTTATTCCGCTGCAACATCCGTATTTTAGTTGATTATCTTTATTGATTATCACCCCAAATACGCATCAGGTCTGGTTTCTGGGTAGGTTGAGACAGCGGTGGTTGTCTAGTGGTGGCGAGGGAGGCGCTGGGTGCACGGTGGCAGGAAGTAATGGGAAACAGAGCGTGATGATGTTAACGGTGTATACGCATGGTTTTACTCGTAATTTTCTCGTGGTAGGGGCCACGAGAGGGATGGTGGTTGATGGGGTTGGGTTGGTCGGTGACTGGCGGCTCTGGGTAGGTGTCTTGAGTGGTGGTTGTTGGTGGTTCGTGCGATCGCTGCCGGAGGGAAACAGGGGATACGGGTATGAGCGGGCTGTTTTGGGTCATTGGGGGTGGCTTGTATAGCGGCCGCAAGTGGTTGCCAAGGGGTGGATGATGTACGGGGTGGTACAGTGTAAAGGTGTGGGTCCATCACGGTGGTCGTGGGTGGTCAGACTGGTGGTAGTGACGGTAGGAAGTAGTGAACGCTGAAGGTGCGTGGTTGTGTTATCGTGTTTGTAGGCTTTTGTTGGGTCGTGTTTTCTGCTGTTGACAACTTGGCATTATTATAATAATAATTATTATTATTAATACTACGTACTACACTACTACTTACTACGTACTATGTTATATTATATTATTATTATTATTATTATTATATTATACTATTATTATTATTATTATTATTATTATTAGTAATATGCTTGTTAATGTTTGTTGTAGTATAGTTAATTATTATTAGTAAAATGTTGTTTACGATAATTAATTATATAAGTTGTTAAGTAAATGTTTATACAAGAATGTGACGGTTAACAATAATTCGTTTGTGTTTTCAATGTTCATTATTTAATTGAAGTTGGTGATTAAAGTAATAAGGACAAGTTGATTAAGTTAATTTGAATAGTCATCTTTTATACGGTCTCGTTATGCATAATATATGATTTAAATCGTTAATGTGAATAATTGATATATTATATTTGTTTATGTAGTTATATTAGTTAGTAATGATGTATATTATATTGTTAGGTGACGGTATTGAAGTGACATAACTCTGCTTACGTGCTGGTTTGCTATTGGATTATATTGCTATATATCCAGGTAGGATACACTGACACTATACTCTATGAAGTGTTATGAATGGATGTTTACTCTGTGATGTGTTATGAATGGAGGTTGCCTTGTATATTATGGATGCAAGTATGAGTTATCTGAGCATGATACTTAATGGTTATTTATTTTAGTGTTGCATTCATGAGCATGGCATATGCATTGGTTACTGAGAAAGATGTGGATCAGATATTGTTCTGATATAAAGCCCAGGGTGGTTCTGCAGACCAGGCCTGGTGTCTTATCAGCTATTGAGCTGGTGTTCGGTGACGACCGATTATAGTCTGCCGGGAGGTTCGGTATGGCTTGGTGCAAGGGTATGAGTTTGAGATTGAGAATGAGTTTGAGCTCGAGCATATCATGGCATTTGCATATCATCATTGTTGCATTATTTATTATTGTGTTGTCCTACTCAACCGCGAGGTTGACAGTGTATTCGTGTGACACCTACGATGATCCGGAATGGGGAGTAGATTCTATAGGTCAGAGACAGATGAGCTAGGAGTTGGGGCAGGAATGTGAGATGCAGACTTTGGACCGACTTAGAATTATATCACATCTAGAGAAGTCATCAGTTGTATTTTCTTTTCCGCTGTGTAGTAACTGTAATAACTAAAGTTTAAATTTTATCAGTTTTATATAAAGTACTTTGGCTGTTTTACTTTGTTATTCACTACCTCGGACATTCCGAGATGGTAACAGCTCTATTTATTTGGGAACGTCTTGCTAAAGGCTCTTAAATAAATGGGGGTGTTACAAAGTGGTATCAGAGCGAACGATCCTCAGGCCTAAACCAAATGAATAATAAGGAACGTAGGAAGAGTCTAATAAAATGAACCCCAGGTTAGTAACTGTTAGGAGCCCCCAGGATTGGGATGAGTTAGGGGCCCCCTCAAACCAAGTCACTGGCCCTTGCAGTGTAACCTGGTTACCTTGAGAGATGTAGAGAGTGGGTAGTATAGAATAAAGGAAAAGACCTAATTTATATTGTACTAACGTTTCGGCAGGAAATGAATGAGCTAAGTTATGATGTCAAATATGGTTGGTAATCTATATTGTGAATCATGAGATTGATATTGAATGCTGATTGAGATATATTATTTCAAGTATGGAGAACATGAGTTTTGAATATGAGTTTGAAATATGATTTTGCCTTGTATGGTGATATGTATGCGGCTATATGATCCCTGCACCCTTAGGTAGAGATATAGTATAATGATATGTGTAATGAGTTGATGATAGAAACACCATAAGCTATAGCTACCTAAGAGGTTAGATATAGGAGAGATATGACCATGATTGACTGGAATGGTTAGTAGAGTCAACCATGTTATGTTGATACAGGATGTGGAATCAAGTTAAGTTTTATGTGTAAAGCTAGTAGACCGAAACGGGTGTCGTGTCCGGTGATAATTGTTTTGTTGATATTCTAAATTTGTATACACTTCTTATTTGAATGTCTTATTCTTTGCAAGAGTTTACTGTTTGGGCTTACTAGGCAAATCTGATCGAATTTTGAGATTATAATTGTTATTATCTTACTAATTGCCTAGGCAATCCATGTCTAGTGATATGCAAAATGTGTTGTCCTAATCCATGAGTGCTATATAGTTATGCTATAGTAAGATGTTTCAGTTTCGCAATCTTTACCGTTTTCTAGATGGCAATTTCAGTTTGAAATAATGAATACATGTTAATGTGGTGCAATGTGATTTCTATGCTTCAAATGATATGTCAACATGTTTGGAAGAATAATGGTTGTATGTAAATGTGATAATGTGAAGTGATTTTTGGGAACAAAAAAAAGGGGGGGTTTGATAAATTTTCAGAATGTTACATTGTTTGTACGGGCTGCCATTTAAAATGTGTTTTCTATACGAATGTGAAAATTTTATGTTTGATAACCTTTTGATTTAGCTTCTCGATGCTTTTGGTTTCATGTGTATATGAGTTATATTTTGCGATAAATAAATATTTTAGTCGATAGTGGTCAGATTGTTACTGCACAGTTCCGTTTTGACCCATGTTTTTACAAAAGAAACCATTTAAAGCGTATTTATTGTTTATGCATATTTCCAACTCCAATGTTTAGAATATTCATTCATGTTTTTTTTTAATTGATAAGTCACGTAAAATCTTAATGAGTCGTTATTTAATAATGATTTTTACAAGTTGTCCAATTTTCTGTTTAATTGCTGTAAAGTTTCTGTTCAGACCAACTGAGTTGAAAAATGTGTTATAAATAATTCCCTTAAGTTTTGCGTTTGATTCTTTTTCCTATAATTAGTTGATTGATTATATTTCCTAAAAACTATAATACCTTACAAAATGACTAAGCGGTTATTTACTTATGATTTTTGGAAGTTGCAGCGTGATGTATGATTGTTGAAATTGTAAGTTATGTAAGTTTTCAATATAAAAGTGTAATCAAATATGAATTATGTGACGTAACAATGTAATATTCTGATATGACATTAGTAGCATGAACAGTAGGCATATGATATGGATATGATCTTCGTTATATAATAATATAACCTTAATTATTATTGGTGAGTTTTACATAAAGTTAGTTTCTGTTATACCGACGCTATTGTTATGCCACAAGGTGAATTACATATTGTTATGTTTAAATCTGATCACAATATATTGAATTAGAAATTTGGTTGACACATGACTCGTAGGAATGCTAGTCTTGTTTTCGATATGTAACTTGTAAAAGCATCAGTTGATTCGTGTTTATAAATTGCCATTAATTACAACTTCATCGTTTTGAAAGTTTCAAAATGTTTTCAAAGTGATAACCTATGATAAAGCCAATGTTTGATAATTATGGTAATTGTTTTCCAACATGATAGAATCTGTAGCTACATGTTGATGAAATTTTGCCTGAATATGAAATTGTTCCACATGATATAAACCTCTTATTTTGCAAATTATTTATTACTAGTCTTATGATAAATGATGTAATGTGAGTAGATAGGAAATATACCTATGTGATTTTAACTTATTTATACCTAGAAATGCTAAGCTGACTTGCTAGTCTATGATTGGTGTATATCTCGTGAAATATGTTATTGCTCCGCGTTTAATTACATTAATTAAATATTTGCCTAATGTCTTTTCTAAAACTTGTGTGCATAAACATGATTTTGCTCCTATAAAATGAGCATGAAATGTTTTAATTTGTCAAATATAAACACTACGAGTTAGCTGATTGTTACATTGGTGTAAATGTGTTATGTTGTGTTAAAGTTTCCAAGGGTATATAAGTGTTAGTTACCTTGGTTTTGTTTTACTGCGTAGCATGAAATTGACAAATATGTTTGTTGCTTTAAAAGTCGGATGCTAGTTGCCCAATATAGAGTAATTAACTTATCAGATGATTTATGACTGTTGTTTCGATGACCTTCTTGAGCATTGGATGTGGAATTTTATAATGGGGTTACGGGGACGTAACCATGTCTTAAGGAGGATAGGATTGTAAAATCGTAATGATTTCTGATATGGCTAATTAACATGTCGTGCTTGTGATTTCTGATATGGCTAATTGATATGTCGTGCTTGTTTGAATATACTTGATAATCATGTTTACTTTTGTTATGCATTATATTGTGATTCCTGAAATATCCTTTAACTTGGTTATGTGTTGAAACTTTGGGGACAAAGTTTTCTTAACGAGGGTAGAATGTGACATTTCGTGTTTTGAAGCCTATATAAGTGCTACTTGTGATTGTTTCATGCTGCTATATGTTTCGTTACCGTTACGGGGTGGTGAACTTCGGGACGAAGTTCATTTTAAGGAGGGAAGACTGTAATACCCCGTATTTTAGCATCGGTCAACAACTGTCAAACCGTGTTTTATAAACGTATTTCAAACGGAATGTTTATAAAGTATTTTACGAGAATTGTTATTATTTTATAAATCGTATTTCTACGATTATTTCGTATTTCATAATCATTAGATATTTGATAATTATTTCATAAAATGACGTTTGATTCGTACTTCTTTAATTTTAATAATATATTTATAATTAAATATATTTCCTAATTTATGTGTATTTCTCGTTTTTGTATATTCTTATGTAATTATTATCTATTAATATTAAATTAAATTGTATACCCGTGTTTTCCGTATGAGTATTAGTACGAGTATAATTAATTATACGTACTCGTTTCCATAAGTTAACGAGTTGAGAACGGAATATAGATGTCAGAGGGTCTCGAAATGCGTGATGGACCGAGTAAGAAGGTGTGGGGTTCGGTTATGGAGTTGGGTGATCCGAGTGAACAAACATAAGGAACCCTAATTTACTTATCATAACATACCAAGCCTATCCCTGGACATAACCCAACTCCCTTTCCTCCTCGTACAACTCGATTACCGAAACCCTAATTCACCACCTACCTTCCATATCCGCGCACACACAGGCCAAAGCTTTCTTCGTTGCTTCCAGCGACGCCTTATCGAGTATCCTCAACCTCGGTAAGTTCCTACCCTTTTTCCTCTCGTCTATCTCATGTTCTCTGAATTGTGTTTAAGGTCTGGGATAGAAGAGATGGAAGGGACTATGACCATATCTAGGGTGACCCGTGGTGGTGGTTGTGGCGGTAGTGAGAGCGGTTTTCGACAAGGATACGGGGTTACGTTACAAACAGAGTCAAGGAGCGCGTGGGTCGTGTTGACTAGGCCTAGGGTTGGTGGGTCTGGTTTCTGGGTAGGTTGAGACAGCGGTGGTTGTCTAGTGGTGGCGAGGGAGGCGCTGGGTGCACGGTGGCAGGAAGTAATGGGAAATAGAGCGTGATGATGTTAACGGTGTATACGCATGGTTTTACTCACGATTTTCTCGTGGTAGGAGCCACGAGAGGGATGGTGGTTGATGGGGTTGGGTTGGTCGGTGACTGGCAGCTCTGGGTAGGTGTCTTGAGTGGTGGTTGTTGGTGGTTCGCGCGATCGCTGCCGGAGGGAAACAGGGGATACGGGTATGAGCGGGCTGTTTTGGGTCATTGGGGGTGGCTTGTATAGCGGCCGCAAGTGGTTGCCAAGGGGTGGATGATGTACGGAGTGGTACAGTGTAAAGGTGTGGGTCCATCATGGTGGTCGTGGGTGGTCAGACTGGTGGTAGTGACGGTAGGAAGTAGTGAACGCTGAAGGTGCGTGGTTGTGTTATCGTGTTTGTAGGCTTTTGTTGGGTCGTGTTTTATGCTGTTGACAACTTGGCATTATTATAATAATTATTATTATTATTAATACTACGTACTACACTACTACGTACTACGTACTATGTTATATTATATTATTATTATTATTATATTATACTATTATTACTATTATTATTATTATTATTAGTAATATGCTTGTTAATGTTTGTTGTAGTATAGTTAATTATTATTAGTAAAATGTTGTTTACGATAATTAATTATATAAGTTGTTAAGTAAATGTTTATACAAGAATGTGACGGTTAACAATAATTCGTTTGTGTTTTCAATGTCGTCTATCTCATGTTCTCTGAATTGTGTTTAAGGTCTGGGATAGAAGAGATGGAAGGGACTATGACCATATCTAGGGTGACCCGTGGTGGTGGTTGTGGCGGTAGTGAGAGCGGTTTTCGACAAGGATACGGGGTTACGTTACAAACAGAGTCAAGGAGCGCGTGGGTCGTGTTGACTAGGCCTAGGGTTGGTGGGTCTGGTTTCTGGGTAGGTTGAGACAACGGTGGTTGTCTAGTGGTGGCGAGGGAGGCGCTGGGTGCACGGTGGCAGGAAGTAATGGGAAACAGAGCGTGATGATGTTAACGGTGTATACGCATGGTTTTACTCACGATTTTCTCGTGGTAGGAGCCACGAGAGGGATGGTGGTTGATGGGGTTGGGTTGGTCGGTGACTGGCAGCTCTGGGTAGGTGTCTTGAGTGGTGGTTGTTGGTGGTTCGCGCGATCGCTGCCGGAGGGAAACAGGGGATACGGGTATGAGCGGGCTGTTTTGGGTCATTGGGGGTGGCTTGTATAGCGGCCGCAAGTGGTTGCCAAGGGGTGGATGATGTACGGGGTGGTACAGTGTAAAGGTGTGGGTCCATCATGGTGGTCGTGAGTGGTCAGACTGGTGGTAGTGACGGTAGGAAGTAGTGAACGATGAAGGTGCGTGGTTGTGTTATCGTGTTTGTAGGCTTTTGTTGGGTCGTGTTTTATGCTGTTGACAACTTGGCATTATTATAATAATGATTATTATTATTAATACTACGTACTACACTACTACGTACTACGTACTATGTTATATTATATTATTATTATTATTATTATATTATACTATTATTATTATTATTATTATTATTATTATTATTATTATTATTATTATTATTATTATTATTATTATTATTAGTAATATGCTTGTTAATGTTTGTTGTAGTATAGTTAATTATTATTAGTAAAATGTTGTTTACGATAATTAATTATATAAGTTGTTAAGTAAATGTTTATACAAGAATGTGACGGTTAACAATAATTCGTTTGTGTTTTCAATGTTCATTATTTAATTGAAGTTGGTGATTAAAGTAATGACAAGTTGTTTAAGTTAATTGGAATAGTCATCTTTTATACGGTCTCGTTATGCATAATATATGATTTAAATCGTTAATGTGAATAATTGATATATTATATTTGTTTATGTAGTTATATTTGTTTATGTTATTTGGTAATCCCCTGAATGGGAGATGAGCATAGCGTTGTTATTTATAGTATCAAATACAAGCGGTTACACGAGACGGTAAAGTGAAGAGATGCAACTAATGATACAATAAGTATGCTCATAAGTGTTCTAATAATGAGGCTAATAAAGATGCATTAACACACCCCCGCAGTTGGAGCGGAGGAGGCCGAACGCTCAAACTGGATCGAAAGCGCGTAAAAAGAAAACGCGGGAGCCCTTTGGTAAAAATATCAGCATACTGATAGTCAGCAGGAACGTGAAGGACGCGAACAAGACCCACTTGAACTTTTTCGCGTACAAAATGAATATCAAGCTCAATGTGCTTAGTGCGCTGATGTTGAACGGGGTTGCCAGCGAGATAGACTGCAGAAATATTGTCGCAATAAATAAGAGCGGCGCGGGAGATGGGCACCTGAAGTTCAAAAAGCAAATTGCGGAGCCAACTGGTTTCAGCCACAACATTAGCAACACCACGGTATTCGGCCTCGGCACTGGAGCGAGAAATGGTGGCCTGGCGTTTGGAGGACCACGACACAAGGTTAGTGCCAAGAAAAACACAATAGCCTGACATTGAGCGACGAGAATCGGGGCATCCACCCCAGTCAGCATCAGAATAGGCGGTGAGGGTGAAAGAAGAGGACTTGGAGAGCGTGAGGCCATACGTGAGGGTACCCTTGACATAGCGCAGCAGACGTTTTAAGAAATGGAGGTGCGGTTCACGCGGAGCATGCATGAAAAGGCAAAGCTGCTGGACTGCATAGACAATATCAGGCGGGTGATGGTCAAATACTGAAGAGCCCCAGCCAAACTGCGGTACAAAGTGGGATCAGAAATGAGAGGGCCGGCAGTGGCACTTAGTTTGGAACCAACGTCGACCGGAGTATTGGCGGGATTGCACGAGGACATGGAGGCACGGCTTAAGATACTCTCGGCATAGCGACCCTGTGATAAAAATAAGCCTGATTCAGAGCGAGAGACAGTGATGCCCAAGAAATGATGGAGGGTGCCCAAGTTTGTCATAGAAAACTCTTGAGATAATGAGGCAATAATTGTTGGAGAAAGTGTCCTCGACAATAGTGTGTTGACATAATTAAAACTCATTTGAATGAAACACAACTGGGAGTGTTACTCTTTTAAAGTCAACTGATCAACATTTATCGATAATGATTGGCTGTCTAGAGTTTGACATTATCGTCATATGATGGTGGTGATCAGTTGATCCCTTAAGGTCATATCTTTAGGGAATTCCGTCTCAATGGAATAATTAATTAATATTGTATTGGATACAAATTAATTAATAACTGGAAATTTTGGAAATAATTTTATATGACGAATATTTTTATAATGGGATTATAATAAGAATAGTCAAAGTAATAAAATAGCTTTATTACTCGTTTTTTTTATTTATTCGTTCGAGAAACGATTAAATTGAGAATGAACACGGTTGATCATAAAATTACAAAGAGTTGTAATTAAATTATGACATTACATTTTTATATAATAATAATTTCGAAAATATTAGTGTAATTATTTAAATGTAATAAGTTTGTAAATTATGAATTTTAATAGTTAAAATTGCATAATTAACAAATTGGGTCATGTGTTATGTAACTTATGTGACATGTTACAAATTAACACAATTGACAAAGATAAAATGGGTCTATAATTAGACCCATTTGAACCGTGTAAATGATGGTCATGTGGGTTGAGTGTGTGCTAAGAGATAGTGTGTGTAAGTGTATGTGTAAGGGTGTAAGAACATGTAAGGCATATTGCTCCCTTTTTGTAAGAGCATAAGAGGCATGCATTGGCTCCTTGGGGAAGCCTTGGCCGGCCTATTCAAGAGCAAGCAAGCTCTTGTTTGCTCTATATAACACATACATACACCACACATTAGATAGTAGTTTTTGGCTAAGTCTTTTGGTGCAAAAACACAAAACATACTACAAACCTTATTCTCATATTTTCTAAGTAAAAATAGGTTTTACTAAGAGAATTATTATTTCCATATCAATAATATTAAGAGTAATATTATTATTATTTCTAGTATACTTATACTAATTTTCTAGTAACAAAATCAGTATTAGTTTGAGATCGGGTCCTTGATACGCACCTTTAGGAGACGATTTTTGTTAGATCGTTTAAGGGTTTTTTTTTTTGGTGGCTTGAAGACTCAAGTAATAGGTGATTATTGAGTATAAACCTTCTAAAACCAATGTAAGGACAATCTCATCTTATGATATCATCTTGCATGCATAAGATCTATTTAAGTTTTTATGACTAAACTTAAAGAAACAAAACTCATATTAGATATGAGTATAAAATAAGGAACCTAGTTTCCAACAATTGGTATCAGAGCATTACGGTTGTTGCATGCATGATCGGATTCATGTTTTATGTTAAAATCGGTTTAACATATATTTCGAAATTTTCGAAATAATTGTGTTTATTATGATAAATCAAAAAATAATTTTGCATGTTAAAGTTTCTGTTTCTAAAATGGTTTTAGGACATAAAAATAATTTTATGGATTTTTTATTGTTCATTTTATATTTATTTGCGTATTTTGTAGTTTAAATCGGTTTTAAACAACAATTAATGGGAAAAATAGCTAAAAATAGTTTCTGGCCGAGATTTTTTGATATGTTCACACATGCATATTTAGTATATTGTATATGATTTTTCGTAACAAATGGAGTTAATATGCATGGATTATGAATTTTATGAGATAAATAGTCATAATATGAGTAAAAATGGGTATATAAGGTTATATTTCGAATTTGACCTTAAAAATTTTTTGAGAAGTCACATGCAATATATAAAGTTCCTGTATGAATTTTCGAAATTATTGGAATTATTTTGCATGATTAATGATTTTTTATAGTAAAAATCGGATTAATAGTGACTTAAATTCGACTTTAATAGTTATAGTTGGAATTTTGCCATAAAAACTTTACACAATGTCACATGCAATATGTACAGTATGTATGTAAGTTTTGGGAATTTATTCTCAAGTGATGCATGATTTATGATTTTAATGGTTAAAATCGGAGAAATAGTGACTTATTGTGTTAAAAATAGTTAATCTTAATATTATGGCATGAAATTTTACCCATAGATGTCTTATATGATAGGAACATCAGATCTAAAAGTTAGATGTCAAAAAGTTTCTGTTTTTATGATTATTAATTTTAATGAGTTAATTAGTTAATAATCGTAATTTATGAGTCGGAAAAATAAAATTTCGAGTATGGTCTGTAATTTTTGGTCATTTTCAGATTCTAATATGTTTTTTAGGATGACTAAAAATTTATGGCAATTTATTGCAAGTTTTTATAATTTAAATCGGATTGTAAACCATAAAAACGGCTTTTATACGATTTATTTAAGAAATAAACCATAAATATTTGCATAAGACCATTTTATTAATTTCTGAATTTTTAGAAAATTTCCAGAAAGTTTAAAAATTTTGAATTTTAAATTTCGAATTTTATTGACTCATTTGGCCATATTTTGTTTATTTTTCCCGAAAATACAAGTAATTTATGAACAATAATGCAAAATCAAGTTAGATCATGATCAAATATTAGTAGAGACTAAACATTGATTCCTAAAGTAAGTTAGGATGATTAACTTGGACATAAATGAGATTTATGTAATTTTGGATGATTTTAATGGTTAAAATCGCGCATATCCGTAAAAACCGTAAACAAATATGAGATATTTGCTCCCATAAGGCGATTTGGCATTAAAAATTGAGCATGTGCATACATATTTTATTATTGCAATTTATTTAATATGAATGTCATATTTTGAATGTTATTTATATAATTTGGAATTATGTAATTTTTCTTAGTATGGCCTTAGTTTTAATCAATATTACCCGTAATGAAAGGGAATATTGATTCGGTTGTAATTTATGTGATCTCGTATCACGGGTTTGTAATTTAAATTTTCAGTTTTGCAATAGAATAGTTGTATTATTTTATTGTAATTCCGGAGATCCAAAAGACGGTGCCATACGGAAAGGAGTTCCGACAAGACGGTGTTTTCTTGGATGACGTGCCAATGAAGTTCAAGGGACCAAGGAGTTGGTTTCCGAATTTGTAATAGTTAATTAGTTTTACTATTACTAGGAAGGCCATACTAGGATTTTATTGCTTTATTGCTTTTATTTTTGCATTTTAATATGTTTGCATGCATAGCCAAATCGCCATAAACATGCATATTAGTTTAGATCGTTAAAAACGACCGTGTCAATTATAATTATCGAGTTCACCAATTTAATTCGCTTAAAGGAGATAGATAATAAATTGACAAGACCTCTATATTAAACAAAAACAATTGAGAATTAGCCTTACCAAATAGTAGAACCCATGAGCTTCTATTTCGTGGGGTGGTGCTAGTCCAGTGGGCAGTACGAACCCCATTACGTAGGATAAGTGGGGCGATGGGGTGGATTCAGTCCAGTGGGCGGATCGCATCCCGATGCATTTGAAATTTGGTTTGTACTCAACGGAAGTGTAGAGGACCAGTGGTCAATGTCTTCCGGGCTAAGATGAATAAATTATGATTTGTCATCAACCAAGAGTTCTATGGTAGAACCGGTTTAACCCACCAAACCATATCTTTGGGTCGGAGTTCCAGTGGTTCACGATTTCGGAGTATGGGTTTGGGTCTTGGAATCATTTATAAAATTGGATAGAGGTCATTTTATAGATGCAATAACTTGTCAATCATTTACAAGTTTTCAAAAACGATAAATGTTAATTTTTCCTTCATCTCTTGTAGTAATTGAAAAATGGATGCTTTCAATAATCTCATTCCTATCACCATTGATAACTGGCAAAAATACTGTGAAGATGATCCGACTAGAGAATTGCGCTTTACGATCGACAACAATGGAAAACTTTGTCTGGTAACCACTTCTGCTCCGCCTAAACCAATCGTGATGACGGATCATGACTATGATAATCTTATCTCTCAAATGAACTCAATGTCTTTAGAGACAAAAGGGGATGAGGAGATGAGTGGGAGCACAAGTGGAACACCTCTTTCCATTAAGAATGGAAGGAAGTTTAAAAGGATAAAGAAAGGAAAGCGACCCATGAAGGGAGTAGCTAGTGGGACTACTACAACCAAAAAGAGAGGTGCTAAACCTTCAGATATTTGTCACCATTGTTTTGAGTTTGGCCATTGGAGGCGTAACTGCCCCACATATTTGGAGGACATCAAAGATGGAATCATCACTCCAAAGAGTAAGACTCTAAGTGAAATATATGTTATTGACATTAATTTCACCTCCTCTATAACATGGGTATTAGATACTGGTTGTGGATCTCACCTTTGTAATCATTTACAGGGGCTAAGAAATGTGGAGAAGCTAGACAAAAGTGACGTGGATCTCAGACTTGGAAATGGGGCTAAGGTAGCCGCTTCTTCAAAGGGAACCTACGTATTACATTTAGCTAGTGGTTATGAGTTGTATTTGAAGGATTGTTATTATGTACCTTCTTTATCTAAAAACATCATTTCGGTTGCCATGTTAGACATGGAAGGTTTTTCATTCATGATCAAGAATAATTTTTGTGAAATACATCGAAATGGCTTGGTAGTAGGCCAAGCAAATTCCGTAAATGGGATTTATGTACTCAACAACTCAAAATATATTGATGTCCATAACGTGCAAACAAAAAGACTAAAATCAAGTGACCCAAATGAATCGTTCATTTGGCATTGCCGTCTAGGTCACATAAATGAAAATCGCATTAAGAGATTAGTGTCGACTAATATCATCAAACCATTCGATTACATATCATATGGAGTATGCGAATCATGTCTTCTTGGTAAGATGACTCGATCACCTTTTAGTGGAAAAGGTGAGAGAGCAAGTGACTTGTTAGGATTAATACATACCGATGTATGTGGTCCAATGACAATCACCGCAAGAGGAAATTATGACTACTTTATTACTTTTACTGACGATTTAAGTAGATATGGGTATATCTACTTAATCAAATACAAAAGTGAAGCATTTGAAAAGTTCAAAGAATTTCAAAATGAAGTAGAGAACCAAACAAATAGAAAGATCAAAGCACTTCGATCAGATCGTGGTGGCGAATATCTGAGCAATGAATTTGATTCTCATTTAAAAGATTGTGGCATAGTATCACAACTTACTCCACCAGGAACACCACAACTCAATGGTGTTTCTGAAAGGAGAAATCGAACCTTATTAGATATGGTTCGATCAATGATGAGTCTTACAGATCTCCCTGATTCATTTTGGGGATTTGCACTCCAAACCGCAATACACTCCTTAAACAGGAGTCCGACTAAAGCTGCAAATAAAACTCCATATGAGATATGGAAAGGGAAGGTCCCGAATTTGTCATTCATTAAGATATGGGGTTGCAAGGCTTATGTTAAGAACAAGTCTTTCGATAAACTTGCACCCAAATCTGACAAATGCACATTTGTAGGATATCCACTCAATACTCGTGCATACTACTTCTATAATTCTCAAGAAAACAAAGTGTTTGTGTCTCGAGAAGCTGTCTTCTTAGAAAGTGACTTCATTTCTAAAAGACAGAGTGGGAGAAAATTTGAACTTGAAGAAATTCAAGATCAAGAGCCACAAACAGAAGTAGAGATAACGCAAGAAAACATTCCTTCGTCATCAAATGCTGTAATTCATGCTCCAGTACCTAGGAGGTCTGGGAGGGTGAGTCACCAACCTGAGAGATATATTGGTGTCATTGAGGTAGGAGACGCTTTAGACGTTTTTCTAATGGAAAATGATGAACCATCCACCTACAAAGGAGCTATATCTAGTCCAAACTCAGCTTTCTGGCTTGAAGCCATGAAATCCGAAATTAAATCCATGGAAGATAATCAAGTTTGGAACTTGGTTGATTTGCCTAAGAACGTTAAACCGCTTCAGTGCAAATGGATCTTCAAAATCAAGAATGGCATAGAGGGACATGATGATGTCTACAAAGCTAGGCTTGTAGCAAAAGGTTTCACTCAAATTCATGGTCTACACTATGATGAAACTTTTGCTCCTGTTGCTATGTTGAGATCAATTCGGATTATGTTAGCAATTGCCGCATTTCACGATTATGAAATATGGCAAATGGATGTTAAAACCGCCTTCCTAAATGGGCATTTAGAGGAGGAGGTGTACATGGTACAACCTGAAGGTTTTAAGGATCCTAAAAATCCTAACAAAGTATGCAAGCTAAATAGGTCAATTTATGGGCTTAAGCAAGCATCAAGAAGCTGGAATCATCGATTCAATCATGTGATAAAAGAGAATGGGTTCACTCGAAGTGTCGAAGAACCTTGTTTATACATGAAGTTCAGTGGGAGCAAAGTTGTGTTCTTAATCTTGTATGTAGACGACATACTCCTTATTGGTAACGATGTTACCATGTTGACTTCAGTCAAGGAATGGTTAGGAAAGCATTTCCAAATGAAAGATTTGGGAAATGCACAACGCATATTGGGTATTAGGATCTTTAGAGAAAGATCCAAGAGAATATTGGCACTAAGCCAAGAATCTTATGTGGATAAGATACTTCGTCGTTTCAACATGGAGAATTCTAAGAGAGGACTGGTTCCCATGGGGAGTGGGATTTCCTTGAGCAAAACTCAATCACCCACTCCTAATCAAACAGAACATGTTGAACGAATGAAGGACATACCCTATGCTTCAGCTGTTGGGTCAATCATGTATGCCATGACTTGTACCCGTCCAGATGTGTCGTATGCTTTGAGCATGACGAGTAGATACCAAGCCAATCCAGGTGAAAAACACTGGATAGCCGTTAAGAATATCCTTAAGTACTTGAGAAGAACTAAGGATCTTTTCTTAGTGTTTGGAGGAGAAGGTGAGTTTAGTGTAAAGGGTTACACCGACTCAAGCTTTCAAACAGATGCGGATGATATGAAATCCCAGGCTGGCTTTATCTATATGATCAATGGTGGAGCCGTAAGCTGGAGAAGCTTCAAGGAGCCAGTTGTTGCAGATTCTACTACAGAGGCTGAGTATATTGCAGCATCAGAGGCTGCGAAGGAAGCTGTGTGGATTAGGCAGTTCTTGGAAGGACTAAGAGTAGTCCCTATAGCCAAAGATCCAATCACAATTCTTTGTGATAACAGTGGGGCTATCTTTCAAGCAAAGGAGCCCAAGTCTAGCAATAAGTCCAAACATGTACTCAGAAAATTTCATGTAATTAGAGACTTTATTGAAAGGAAGGAAGTTGCGGTTTGTAAGGTTGGGACAGAGGATAATATTGCTGATCCTTTAACCAAGCCTTTATCGCAGGCTAAGCATGACCGACATGTAGCATCCATGGGTCTTAAACGCATGCCAGATATGTACTAAATTATGAGGATGAAATAAAGTGTTATTTTTCAAGTTGTTCATAATACATTTATCGTAATAGAGTTTAAGTACTCAAAAACCAAGGTCATAAAATTCAAATGGGATGGTGAGACCATATTGAACCCCATTAAAGTGAATTGAATTATCATGACCTCGCCCCTAGTTGCTTAAGTGAGGTGACATCTCAATGCAACCGGATGTATGATGCGATTGATGGTGAGTTCAATTGCCATAGAGTCATACGAGATGACTAATCGATCACCTAGGCATAGACATGTTAAGATACATTTGCTGGGCTAATGACCGCTGATAGAGCTCTGGCGTACTCTTATTAAAAGACTGCCTGGTCGTGGCGGGAGCATCTATCGTGTTTCACATGAGTCAGTTCTTGGACTAATGACTGTTCTCTGAGGTGGCATAGTTTTCAGATTAACTTTGATTTATGTCCTAACACCTTCGTAACTGGGGTTTATAAGGACATATTTTGGGTTGTGATGGACTATGGCCAGCCGGAAGGAATAAGTCGATTAGGAATTGTCCACCCCTTGTCAGGGTTGAGAAATATCTCTAGGCCACTCGAGGAGAATAATAACTAGAAATGCGTGGCCACGCTCGGAAGGTATCTATGGTAGATAATTCCGGTCAGTAGTTATAACTCCAGATCGAGATAAACCACTCTAGATTTTAATCAATTGCCGGCACGACCTGAGAGGACGCCAAGCATTGAGTGGGAGATAGTAATAGGGCAAGAGAATTGGTGACACACACTTGTCTCGGACAAGTGGGAGATTGTTGGAGGAAGTGTCCTCGACAATAGTGTGTTGACATAATTAAAACTCATTTGAATGAAACACAACTGGGAGTGTTACTCTTTTAAAGTCAACTGATCAACATTTATCGATAATGATTGGCTGTCTAGAGTTTGACATTATCGTCATATGATGGTGGTGATCAGTTGATCCCTTAAGGTCATATCTTTAGGGAATTCCGTCTCAATGGAATAATTAATTAATATTGTATTGGATACAAATTAATTAATAACTGGAAATTTTGGAAATAATTTTATATGACGAATATTTTTATAATGGGATTATAATAAGAATAGTCAAAGTAATAAAATAGCTTTATTACTCGTTTTTTTTATTTATTCGTTCGGGAAACGATTAAATTGAGAATGAACACGGTTGATCATAAAATTACAAAGAGTTGTAATTAAATTATGACATTACATTTTTATATAATAATAATTTCGAAAATATTAGTGTAATTATTTAAATGTAATAAGTTTGTAAATTATGAATTTTAATAGTTAAAATTGCATAATTAACAAATTGGGTCATGTGTTATGTAACTTATGTGACATGTTACAAATTAACACAATTGACAAAGATAAAATGGGTCTATAATTAGACCCATTTGAACCGTGTAAATGATGGTCATGTGGGTTGAGTGTGTGCTAAGAGATAGTGTGTGTAAGTGTATGTGTAAGGGTGTAAGAACATGTAAGGCATATTGCTCCCTTTTTGTAAGAGCATAAGAGGCATGCATTGGCTCCTTGGGGAAGCCTTGGCCGGCCTATTCAAGAGCAAGCAAGCTCTTGTTTGCTCTATATAACACATACATACACCACACATTAGATAGTAGTTTTTGGCTAAGTCTTTTGGTGCAAAAACACAAAACATACTACAAACCTTATTCTCATATTTTCTAAGTAAAAATAGGTTTTACTAAGAGAATTATTATTTCCATATCAATAATATTAAGAGTAATATTATTATTATTTCTACTATACTTATACTAATTTTCTAGTAACAAAATTAGTATTAGTTTGAGATCGGGTCCTTGATACGCACCTTTAGGAGACGATTTTTGTTAGATCGTTTAAGGGTTTTTTTTTTTGGTGGCTTGAAGACTCAAGTAATAGGTGATTATTGAGTATAAACCTTCTAAAACCAATGTAAGGACAATCTCATCTTATGATATCATCTTGCATGCATAAGATCTATTTAAGTTTTTATGACTAAACTTAAAGAAACAAAACTCATATTAGATATGAGTATAAAATAAGGAACCTAGTTTCCAACAATAATACGCTGCAAGAGTGTTGTACTGGAGGCAGTTAAAATAATGTCATCCACATAAAGAAGAATATAGGCCATTTCGGAGCCAGCGTGGTAGATAAACAAGGAGGTATCACACACACTGCTGCGAAAACCCTGGGATGTGACAAAGGTGGCAAATCGTTGAAACCATGCACGAGGGGCTTGCTTAAGCCCATATAAGGATTTGCGCAAGCGGCAAACGTGAGATGGGGCAGATTTGTCCACAAACCCGGGAGGTTGATGCATGTAAACTGTCTCAGCTAAATCACCGTGTAGGAATGCATTCTTGACATCAAGTTGATGGATGGGCCAAGAGCGAGAAACGGCCAAGCTAAGAACAGTACGAATAGTGGTGGGTTTGACAACAGGGCTAAAAGTCTCATCACAATCCACGCCAACCTGTTGAGATTTCCCATTAACCACAAGACGGGCTTTGTAACGTTGCAGGGAGCCATCACTGTGAAACTTGTGGCGATACAACCAATGGCAACGAATCACATTTGCATCACTAGGGCGGGGCACCAACTCCCAAGTGTTATTGTCCTGTAAAGCACGAAATTCTTCCTGCATAGCATTAGCCCAATTCGGATCACGGAGGCCCTCGGTGGGTGATTTAGGGACGGGTGAGATGGGAGGAGGAGGTGCGGCCAAAAAGGATTTAGGTTTAAAAATACCGTTCATGGCGCGGGTGGACATGGTGCGAGGGCGAGAGAGTGGTGGTGGTGGTGGAGGTGGCGGGGTGGGAGAGGCTGATTCGGTAGGGGAGGAGTGGACTGTTTGGGGTGTGGGGGATTGGGCCGAGGAGGTAGGGGAAGGGTGGGCCGTGGGTGTAGGTGAAGTATGGGCTGCGGGGGAAGAGGTCGGGGAAGAGAGGGGGGTTTGGGCCTGTGTAGGAGTGGGAGGGGAAGGAGAGGCCTGGTTTGGAGGCTGCTGGGCCTGGGCAGTAGGAGTGGGTAAAGGATTGCTGGAAGGTGGGGTGGGGTGGATAGGCGTAGTGGGCTGGGCCGAAAAATGGGGGTAAAGGAGGGGATTGGGGGGGTCCTCAAGGAATGAATAAGACCCAGGGGAAAGAGTAGAGGACTCCGAGAATGGGAACGATGATTCATCAAAAGTGACATGACGGGAGACGTAAACTTTACCCGTGAGCAAGTCAAGACACCTATAGCCACGTTGTTGAGGTGGGTATCCTAAAAAGACACATCTAGTGGAACGGGTGGCAAGTTTATGTGGTCGTTGTGCGGAAAGGTTGGGGTAACAAGCACAGCCAAAAACGCGTAAGTGGTCATAAGAGGGATTTTTGAGGAAGAGGGCGGAAGTTGGTGAACGGTTGTGGAGAGTTTTTGTGGGGAGAATATTGTGAAGGTGGGTAGCGGTATGAAGGGCATCAACCCAATAGATGGGCGGGGCGGAAGCATGGTAAAGAAGAGCTAAGACAATTTCATTGATGCGAAGGATCATACGCTCAGCCTTACCATTTTGGGGGGACGTTTGAGGGCAAGAGAAACGAAAGAGAAGACCATGGGTAAGGGCATAATTGTGAAAGGGTTTATTATCAAATTCGCGTCCTAAGTCACATTGAAAGCATTTTATTTTGCATTGAAACTGAGTATGGACATAAGCCGAGAATTGGGTGAACTTAGCATACACTTCAGATTTAGCAGTTAAAGGATATACCCATACAAAATGGGAAAAGTCATCAATTAAGATAAGGTAGTATTTGTAACTATTTTTACTCAAAAGAGGACTAGTCCATAAATCAGCATGAATAATGTCAAAAGGAGCGAAAGTAACAGAAGTGGAATTATGAAACGGTAAACGTTTGTGTTTACTTATTTGACACGAATGACAAAGACTCAAACTAGACTCTTTAGTCCAAGGAATAAAAGATTGACTCCGGAGTTGATGTAGAATAGTAGGCCCTGGGTGACCCAAACGCCGGTGCCAGACATCAGGGGCAGTGGTGAGAAGACCGTGATCATGACTAGACTTGGTTGGAGACGCAGAAGACTCGGATGACACAGGATAAAGTTCGCCAGTACTGTCACTCCTCAAAATCATAGTCCCAGTCTGAAGGTCCTTCACAGAAAAACCAAAAGGGTCAAATTCAACGGACACATTGTTATCTTTGGTAAATTGGCGGACGGAAATAAGATTTTTAATTATATGAGGGGTATAAAGGACATTAGTGAGATGAAGGGTACGGTCAGTGGTAGTCAATTTAGAGGATCCCGATCCCCGAACCGGTATACTATTGCCATTACCAACTAAAATGGAAGGAATTTTACGTGCATTTGAGGGAGAGATTAACATACCCGGGTCGGAGGTAAGGTGAGAGGACGCTCCCGTGTCCATGAACCAGGGGCCGTCATTCGGATTCTGCAGCGTCACCGCCTGAAATGCTTGGCCTAGATCAGTAGCCTGTGAGGCATCAGTTTCGACCAAATGAGCCTGCCCGTAAGAGCGGTGCGCGGCTGGCGAGGGGCGGGCTGGCCACTGTGGCCACGGCTGGACCCACCCCGGATATGTGGGGTAGGGACACGGTGGTGGTGTCCAGGAGGACGGCCAGGGACCGGTGGACGGCCACGGAGCAGAAGGACCACCAGCGGGAACAGCGGCGGCAGTCGGTGATTATTCAGCGCGGGGTTTTCGATTGTCACGAGTATCCCGATTATCACGACGACGCATATTATTTGAATTTGAATGTGGATTATAATTGGGAATATAATTATTACCTTTGTAATTGGGATTGCGCTGCTGGGTTGGAGGAGCCTTGGATCGATCGTTCCATCCCGACGAATCGGCTGAATGTGTGACCAGAGCCTCAGAAGGTTCATCCCGGGCAGTTTGGCGGTGTAATTCTAGTTCAAGCATGCTCCTGGCGGTTTCAAATGTGGGCAAGGTTTGATTAATATAGGATGCGACGGTGTCATAAGACGGGGGGAGTCCGCGAACGAGTTGAAGAACCAGGCGTTGGTCATTTACAGCAGCGTCAACATCCTTCAGTTGGGCAGCAAGGTCGCGTAAGCGTTGGCAATACGCCTCAAGAGAGGGCATACCAACGAGTTTCAGGGTATTGAATTCCTGTTCCAAGGCGGCAGCGCGCGCCCCTTTGTTATTAAGGAAAATGTTTTTGACACGCGACCATGCTTCGTAGGCCGTAGATTCATCCTCAAGCACCCGCGGGAGTAGGTCGTCACTCAAAGTCCCATAAATCCATTGGAGGACATGAGCATCAATTTCACACCAATCGGAATAGTCGGCGGCATCAGTGGCGGGTGGTGGTGTGCCATCGATATGCGCGAGGACTTTGTAGCCCTTGGCGTGAAGCGTGAATAGGCGAACCCATGACGCGTAGGTGACTTTGGTACAGTCGAGAACACGAATTTTGTGTTGAATGTTGGAGACGGTAAATACGGGGTGCAGGGAGGACTTGGTTTTGTCACCCATCGAAACGGATGTGTAAAGTGGTTGGGGGATGCAGCAAGATTGACGAAGGAAAAAAAAATCTGTCGAAACAGAGAGGTTGGTTATGAATATCGGAACCAGTCTGATACCATGTTATTTGGTAATCCCCTGAATGGGAGATGAGCATAGCGTTGTTATTTATAGTATCAAATACAAGCGGTTACACGAGACGGTAAAGTGAAGAGATGCAACTAATGATACAATAAGTATGCTCATAAGTGTTCTAATAATGAGGCTAATAAAGATGCATTAACAATGCTTGTTAATGTTTGTTGTAGTATAGTTAATTATTATTAGTAAAATGTTGTTTACGATAATTAATTATATAAGTTGTTAAGTAAATGTTTATACAAGAATGTGACGGTTAACAATTATTCGTTTGTGTTTTCAATGTTCATTATTTAATTGAAGTTGGTGATTAAAGTAATAAGGACAAGTTGTTTAAGTTAATTGGAATAGTCATCTTTTATACGGTCTCGTTATGCATAATATATGATTTAAATCGTTAATGTGAATAATTGATATATTATATTTGTTTATGTAGTTATATTAGTTAGTAATGATGTATATTATATTGTTAGGTGACGGGATTGAAGTGACATAACTCTGCTTACGTGCTGGCTTGCTATTGAATTATATTGCTATATATCCAGGTAGGATACACTGACACTATACTCTATGAAGTGTTATGAATGGATGTTTACTCTGTGATGTGTTATGAATGGAGGTTGCCTTGTATATTATGGATGCAAGTATGAGTTATCTGAGCATGATACTTAATGGTTATTTATTTTAGTGTTGCATTCATGAGCATGGCATATGCATTGGTTACTGAGAAAGATGTGGATCAGATATTGTTTTGATATAAAGCCCAAGGTGGTTCTGCAGACCAGGCCTGGTGTCTTATCAGCTATTGAGCTGGTGTTCGGTGACGACCGATTATAGTCTGTCGGGAGGTTCGGTATGGCTTGGTGCAAGGGTATGAGTTTGAGATTGAGAATGAGTTTGAGCTCGAGCATATCATGGCATTTGCATATCATCATTGTTGCATTATTTATTATTGTGTTGTCCTACTCAACCGCGAGGTTGACAGTGTATTCGTGTGACACCTACGATGATCCGGAATGGGGAGTAGATTCTACAGGTCAGAGACAGATGAGCTAGGAGTTGGGGCAGGAATGTGAGATGCAGACTTTGGACCAACTTAGAATTATATCACATCTAGAGAAGTCATCAGTTGTATTTTCTTTTCCGCTGTGTAGTAACTGTAATAACTAAAGTTTAAATTTTATCAGTTTTATATAAAGTACTTTGGCTGTTTTACTTTGTTATTCACTACCTCGGACATTCCGAGATGGTAACAGCTCTATTTATTTGGGAACGTCTTGCTAAAGGCTCTTAAATAAATGGGGGTGTTACACCCACTCTTTCCCTTCCTTTCCTTTAAACACACAAAAAAAAGGCTAAAGGGTTCCCAGTCGGTCGGCAGGCAGCCGGCCTGCCGGCTGGTGAACCAAATCCCACATACACACTTACGCAAAACTCTATAGAAAGGGCTCCCAGCCGATCAGCAGGCAGCCGGCCTACCGGCTGGGCACCCAACACCCTACATTTTACGAAATACGCAAAATAACACTACGCGCTCCCAGCCGGTCGACCGGCGGCCGGTCGGTCGACCGGCTCAGAACTCCTGAGCACAAAAATCGTGTTTCACAGTGATTTCAAAACATTACCAAATCAATACTACACCTCAAACATTGCAACAACAAGCTTCTACCCAGCATTTTTTCAACATGTAGGAAAAGAAAGCAAGTTATAAACTTAACGAATACATCATAATTTGATCACAATTAGTATCCGTCGCAAAGATGGAAAAACTAAAAATGCACTTATGAACATGTGAAACATAAACAAAGCATATGAACATCATTCTTGGGTATTCCTAGCATGATTCTAAGTTCATTCAACACAAATAACATATGAAATCAGAAACTTCCACAACCAAACATCAAGAAATGCTATTTTAACAAATAAAGGCCGAGTTTCTCATTATCGTCACCTCTAAAGCGATTATGCTCCTAGCTCCTCTTCAATCACGACACTAACCACCTTGTGATCTCTTAAACCCTCTCCTACAACATCAAAAACGATTATTAGAAGCTAGAAACGGATTTTACCCAAAACAGTCCATTTTTCAAGTTGGACGAAAGTGGAATTGAAAGAGACGGATGTCTTGCAAATTTCGCGAGGATTTCAGAAATGTATAACATACCTTGGTTTGGAATACGGATGATCTCTGAAATTCGATTTGAAGATTGAAAAGTTGAAGGAGATATGAGAAATGATTTGTCAGTGTTCTTATTTTGTGAAAAGGTGAATATGTCGACATAATGGATTGGGGTTAGGGTTAAGTAGTCCTTTCCCCTTTAAGTGAAACGGATTTCAAGATGTGAACGGGTTTTTGTGAATCGGATTTGACTTGCCAGTTATTACGTCTTAAGGACTCAAGGTTCTTAAGACGGATCTTATCGGACGACTTAAAAATAACTTAACAATATTTATTAAAATATTATTATATTCCGTAAAATAAATTAAAACCTTTAAAATATAATTCACGAAAATACGGGATGTTACAATCACCCAATCTTCAAAAATTTTCGTCCTCGAAACTCGAAGGTAGAAGTAAGTACGAAAACAACTCTAACTTTCAAAATGTATCACGCAGGTTATGGTAACCCAAGATTTTATCTTTCAAAAAGGTTTCAAGCAGAAATAGATTCCAAGGCACAAGTCTTCGTCAATGGACAATGGGATTCGCGTTACATATTCAAGAGTCCGACGTTCCAAATCCGAGACAAGTCCCGAAAAGTTACTCAAATAAAGTTCAAAATCCTGATCGATCCGGTGTTGATAAGCACGGTACGGGTTATTAGACGTCTCCAATAATGAGTTGAGATGACTAATCAACGTAGGGATCCATCCAAATTGAAGTTAATCAGTTCTTTCGAAACCAAATTTTCCCAAAATAACCTTTATTCCCAAATCCTCGAAAGAGTAAAATTGCAATAATCGATTAAAAGTCATTTTCAACGGAAGAGGAAGTAGTTTCAAATTCTCAAAACAATTAAGTCTTTCCAAAAACAGCGAATTTAAAGTCAACAATAGGGGAACAAGTTTCAAAAACAGTCGCTTGAGAGCGTAGAAACGATCATAAGGATTACCTTCTACACGAAGGATCATAAATTAAAAGTTTCACAGCTGACATGACGTACAAGGAAGGACCGAAGGAACGAATCAACCAGGTTAAAGGTCAAGGAAGACGGTAAATTTTGCTAAACATGGGTACACTAACCGCTCAATCCATAATCGAGACATCGTTACAACGATTCCTAGTATATCCCAAGAAAGGCAATTCTAGTGATCTCCAGACTCACAATGGTTTCACGATCGCTCTTACTATCATCTCATCCCCAAAACGAGGCATTCCTCAACATGGTGGTTTCCAAAACTCACACTCAAGGTAGAAGTCTATATACATCCCTCAGACTCGGGTTCACGCACCTTCAAATTCTAAACTAGAATTCTAGCACCATAACATTAAATTCTAAAATTTAGGATACCAAACTTTCTTCACTATGACTCTTCTCAATCAGACAGGCCATAACAAAAAATCACCTATATCCTTTAGTCCTACGTAGTTCAATTCCATCAATCTCATCCTACGGGGTACTTCGAAATCCTAAGTTCTCCAAAGTCATCTATTACCATGAAGCGAACATTCCAAGGTAAGGTCTCACTAAAGTAACAACTTCCAAGTCAAGCAAGCCTATGACCGGTTCTCATGACTATTTCCTCGAAACGATATAGATCTCAAAGTCTAAAGCAGTATCATCCTTCCAGTTACCTATTCCCAAAAGTTTAGATAACCCATCTCAGATAGTTCCTAAATGACAATTCAACCAAACTCTCAAGCTATTAAACCCATATGATATATCTACTATACTCACGTTACAGTCCACCAAATAACTATACTTAAATCAATGCGCTTCCGAACTACATCTCCCAATGAATCATTCTATTCCATTCTCAAACTGGTGATGCATCCTAAATTTTCCTTTAAGTTCTTCTTTAGATAAATGCTAAGATCCAGTAAGTAACTTAAGGTCAACCACTCAGTCAATCCCACAAGTTCTTTATAAATGTTCCAATGTTCTCACATCGTTACTAACAACTCTCGTTCCTCAAGTTTAAGCGGCATTAACTTACCTCATTCACTTATCTGACAAAATCAGTACCTTAGGCATATTCCTCAAAATCACTCTCTACTCTAAGTTCCTCTAAATTCTCCAATGGAAATTAAAAACTTACAATCACCCATGACTCAGCAAGGTTCTCACACCTAAGTTCCATCGAAAGCCATGTATAACACTCTACCTAGCGCAATTATCTTATCGTTCACTTACTCTTCAAATTGGTAAAATATAAACATTAGGGTCACCCAAAACATATCTCATAAAGCTTTCTAGGTTTTTCTCAAGTAACAACACTCTCCAAAAACACGGTCTATAATTGACCTCAAGAAATTCCCAAGTCCGTCTAAGGTGAGCTACCGCACAAGGTGTTCCAGGAAAGCAAGTTACCAGGTTGAGTCGAAAGAAAATGAAGGTGGATTCCAAAGAAGATTAACAGGAATCTAAGGGAGGAGACTAAGATCTTGACGGTTGCAAGTATCTCAGATCATGAATAGAACAGTAGGCATGTACATACCAGTAGGTGGATCGGGGTGAACTCCAGTCTCTGCTTGAATCTAAACAGCTCCGGCTTCACTGGTCTCAGCCTCTGGGTCAATAGTGATAGCTCTGTCAATGGCGACCTTCCCCACGGGGCACTCGAAAGAGCGATGTCCAAATTTCCCGCAGGTATGGCAGAGATTAGGGTTACCACGACAGTCAACTCCAGGATGAAGATCCTTGCGGCACTTGAAACACTTTAGGGGAGCGTCAGGTGAAAGGCTCGTGCTTCGAACCTGAGAAGTCTTAGCTCTCTTGGACTTCTTCTTCTTCTGGGGACGCTTTCTTTTTCCAAGAGGAGAGGAGGCATGAGGACTAAGAGGTCTCCCGCTTCGGCATCTATGCAAAGGCGGTCGAGGAGGAGAGAAGGCTCTAGCTCTTTCACAATAGATCTGGTAGGGGTCCTCCGCTCGTAAGACACCGTAGTAACTCTTGAAGTAAGAAGTCGGGTCACCACTGGCTACACTCCTAGTCTCATCATTAAGCTTGCTTCAAAACTGGTAAGCTTTGTCTTCTTCTTTCTCAACTAGCTGTGGGACAAAGTGGATTAGCTCCTCAAATCGATTGGTGAAGGCTTGAACAGAAAGGGTTCCTTGGCGAAGGTTCATGAACTCGGTCATCTTATCTTGACGTATGTCCATGTGGTAAAACCTCATGCCAAGAAGAGTCTTGAAACGACTCCAAGTGAAAGTAGGGTCACGAGTAGCAGGAGCGCTGATCGTCAACCACCAACGTCTAGCCTCACGAACCAAGAACTGAGATGCTACTCGGGTCTGATCCTCTGATCGAACACCATAAATCATGAAGTTCATTTCCATGTCAAAGAACCATGCGGTGAGGGTCGCAACACTGGTCTCTCCGTTGAATGTCTTAGCTGCATTCCTCCACATCTGTGTGATAATCCAAGCCACTCCTCCAGGCTGGTTACTTCCTGACGTTTGAAATGAAGAAGAAGGCATAGACGACATAGCTATGCAATTCTGAAGAGTTTGAATGAGGGCTTGCGTCTCAGCATTCTCATCATTGGTTGGCTCTATCATTCTTCAATCATAAGAGAATATCCTAACAAGGCACAAACAGACTACAATATAAGTCCTTAAATCTACCCCATCTCTCATTCATTATTCAATTATATGGTCGAGTTAAGGTTGGGGGTCACATGAGTGCGTCGGGAGCGATAATGCTCTGATACCAACTGTAAAACCCCTCGTCGCAGCGGAAATAAAACATACAAAACATGCCAAACTTTAAACGGAATTTAAACTTTAACATGCATAAAAACGAGGTGAATTAAAACTTAAACTGAAACAACTGATATAAACAGAAATAGATAAGTATAACTGTCTAAGTACAGAAAGTAAACATATAATACAGCCTAGGATGGCACATCCCTACAGGCACTCAAAATAGTAACTGAAATGTCTAGAGTCTAGCTAACGAAACATGTAAAGTCAAATCGATGATAAGCGGATCATCGCTCGCTAGCTCTCAGCAACCCCTGCCAACCTCCTGCATGTACCTACATACATGTAAACATGTACGCCACAATCAGTGGGGAGTGACTAGAGTCCTCCTAGCCACCTTTTGTAACGACACGTAACACAGAAATACAAACAGAATACTCCAACATATATAAACATGTGAAGCATACAAATCTCAATATCTGAATCTCACATCATCATGCAATTACTATGCAAGGCTCTCAACCAACTTCGGAAACTATTTGGAAGGAGAGCCGGTTTCCCTTCCGGTTGCCCGGCCGGGGGGTCTTTCAGTCCAAACCGTTTACGAAACTGACTACAGAGTCATCAAATGCCTTGGATGAACAATACTATAATCAATACTCTATACTCATCAATATTAACAACTACATCTGACACTGTACCAAAACTAGGCAAGCAGATGAAACTCAACAAGTATAAGGTTCAGCGGTTAACTTAAGACATAACCTAAATACCAAACAATCAACAAGCATTAAGGTTCAGAGGCGACATCTTAACGCATAACCTAGATACCAAATTCATAGTCTCAAGCAAGGACTCAGAGGCGACGACTCAACGCATGGACCTGCTACAAAACAAGACACTAGACTCAGAGGCGACAACTCAACGCATGGCCTAGCATCCAAATTCACAATCACAAGTAAGGAACTCAGAGGCGACAACTCAACGCATGTTCCCTTACTACATCACAAGACACTAGACTCAGAGGCGATAACTCAACGCATGGCCTAACATCAACACCTGCACCCCGGGAAAGGAATTACTATAACACCCCCATTTATTTAAGAGCCTTTAGCAAGACATTCTCAAATAAATGAAGCTGTTACCATCTCGGAATATCCGAGGTAGTGAATAACAAAGTAAAACAACCAAAGTACTTTATAAAAACTGATAAAATTTAAACTTGATTATTACAGTTACTACATAACAGAAAAATAAAATACAACTGATGACTTCTCTAAATGTGATATAATTCTAAGTCGGTCCAGAGTACGCATCTCACATTCCTGCCCCAGCTCCTAGCTCATCTGTCTCTGTCCTGCAGAATCTACTCCCCATTCCGGATCATCGTAGGTGTACACGAATACACTGTCAACCTCGCGGTTGAGTAGGATAACACAATAATAAATAAAGCAACAAAGATGATATGCAAATGCCATGATATGCTCGAGCTCAATCTCAATCTCAATCTCAAACTCATACCCGTGCACCAAGCCACATCGAACCTCCCGGCAGACTATAATCGGTCGTCACCGAACACCAGCATAACAGCTGAGGTCACCAGGTCTAGTCCTGCAGAACTAGCCTGGGCCCAATAATATCTCATCATCTCAAATCCGTATCCAATGCACATGCCATGCTCGTAAATGCAACAGTACTCTAAATCAATCATGCTATTAATTAAATAATGCAATGCGCATACCAACAACAATAATAATAATAATAATCAATACTCAGTCAAACCAATATCATTCTCATGTTAATCATACTCAGCATCCATAACACACAATACCACAACCATTCATAACACAACATAGAGTATAAGGTCAGTGCATCCTACCTGGGTAGCAAATCTGAAACAAGCAATCACCGTCTAGAAATATTCCTCCTCGAATTCATTCCCTATAAATATTACTTCATATCAATTTCTAAACATGCAATCAAGTACAATTAACTAATCATAAACTTACTAAAATAGCACTTACTAAATATAGTACTTACTAAAAATAGGCTTGCCAAATTTAGACTTACTAAATTTAGCATACAAACACTTATCAACCATTACTTATCTCATAACATGCTTAACATCATTACTAATATTAATATTCATCATACTACATAATAACATAAGTAATTATAAACACGATACATAATATTACTCATAACACGTTAATAGTAATAATATTGAAAGTCCATAAGAAGAAACACCAACATAAAGTAGTAGTAATGTTAAGTATTTTACCATCCAAAACGATATTAGAAACGTAACAACAATTAACAATATACTTATTAGTAATAATACTAATACTAATATTATCTTTAAATCTCAATAATAATAATAGTAATAATAATAATAATAATAATAATAATAATAGTAATAATGATTAGGAAAAACAACAATTAACAACCCATCAACCAAACATCATACGCAAAACCGAGACAAAACTACAACAGGTACCCGAAACCGCGACTGCCAACCTCGACAAACACCACTACCAACACCGTATGCCACCCCTGATTTCCTTACTGACGCCACCAGGCTCACCTCCGAGCCACGGTGGTTCCAGGGAGAAGATCAGTGGCAGCCGGTTACAACCGCCACCACCAGACGGCCACAACAAACTTGACACCACAACCCTGCTCTGTTTTAATCGTGACAGACGCCCACCAATAAACCCACCTTAACGCTTGACACGACCCCTCATAACCACCGTGACAACCACCCCAAAAACACCCTGACTACCCCCAGAGTAAAACCCGTGACAACCAGATTAAACAACAGTATCAACAACTCGAAACTCAACCTAAACATACCGCGTATTATTACTCTGTTCTGGAGAAGTGCGACAACAGTAACAAGCAACGGTGATAAACCACCCTACACGACATCCCTAGACGGCCAAAGACGCTACTATTATGGTCCAGACGTGATCCCCGTACATCCTAGATTAGTTTTATGCGATAAACGAAACAAAACTTGCGAGTATATAACGAATATATGTCGGGCAAAACGAAAGAATAACAAGGAACGAAAGAATATACCGCAGGCGTGTCTCGTTCTCAGCCTATTCGACCACCCTAGGCACCCTCTGACCACTGTGAAAACCCTTCTTTTGCAAATCCCAATGTGCCGGTAGGTAGTACTGTGAGTGAGAGAGAGTCGATATGTTGTGGTTAGGGTTTGGGAAGAGGTTAACTAAGGCTGCAGGGAAAAGGTTGCTGATTGTGTTTATCGTATGTGTGTTATGAACGAGTTATTGGGCCGACCCTTGCACGCATTCCCAAGCCCAGTTCATACTACTTAACACGGTTTTGATTACTCACGAGCATACTCGTCCCCGTAGCATATAACATCCATTCGATAATTTAATTATCGATTACGAACTATAAAATACGTAGCACTTATATAAAATAATAAAACAAGTATATATTTGAGGAATAATTATATTATTAAATAAAATATATTTAATTATAAACATATTATCAAAATTAAAGGAATACGGATGAAATGTCATTTTTATGAAATAATTATCAAATATAAAATAATTATGAAATACGAAATAATCGTAGAAATACGATTTATAAAATAATAATAGTTTACGTAAATACTTTATAAACATTCCATTTGATTGAAATACGTGTATAAAACAGGGTTCGACTGCCGTTGACCGAGACTTAAATACGGGGTATTACAGTCTTCCCTCCTTAAAATGAACTTCGTCCCGAAGTTCGCTACCCCATAACGGTAAGGAAACATATAACAAGCAGGAAACAATCACAAGTAGCACTTATATAGACTTTAAAACACGAAATGTTACATTCTACCATCGTTAAGAAAACTTTGTCCTCAAAGTTTAACGCATAACTAAGTTAAAAGATATATCACGAATCACGGTATAACGCATAACAGAAGTAAACAGGATTATCAAATATATATATTCAAACAATCACGACATACTAATTATCATTATCAACTAGCCATATCATAAAGCATCAAGATTTTACAATCCTATCCTCCTTAAAACATGGTTACGTCCCCGTAACCCCATTACAAATTTCACATTCAATGCTCAAGAAGATCACCAAAACTTCAGTCACAAATCATATGATAATGTAATTACCACTAGCATCCGACTTTTGAAGCAACCATCATATTTGTCAATTTCATGCTACGCAGTAAAACAAAATCAAGGTAACTACTAGTACCTATATACCATTAAATTTTAACACAAACTTAACGTATTTACACCAACGTAGACAATCAGCTAACTCATAGTTCCAAATTGACAAATCAAAACATTTCATGCTCTTAATCATATTATAGAAACGAAATCATATTCTAGAAAAGACATACTGCAAAATTTAACCAATATAATTAAACATGGAGCATTGGCTTATTTGACAAGATATACACCAATCATAGACTAGCGGGTCAGTTTAACATTTCTAGGTATAAATAAGTTAAAACCACATAGGTGCATTTTTCCTCTACTCAATTTACATCAATCGTAAATCCAGTAATGGATATAACGTGCAGAATAAGAGGTTTATATCAACAATTTCATATTTAGGCAAAATTTTATTAACATGTAGCTACACATTCTTCCTGTTGCAAAATAATTACCATAATTATCAAACATCGGCTTTATCATGGATTATCAATTTGAAAACATTTCGAAACTTTCAAAACAAAGAAGTGTAATTAATGACAATTTATAAACACGAATCAACTAACGATTTTACAAGTTATAGATCGAAAACAAGACTAGCATTCACACAATTCACGTGTCAACCAAATTACTAATTCAATATATTGTGATCGGACTTAAACATAACAATATGTAATTCACCTTGTGGCATAACCAATAGCGTCGATATAAAAGAAACTAACTTTGTATAAAACTCACCAATAATAATTAAGGTTATATTATTATATAACAAAGTTCACATCCAAATAATATGTCTACTATTCATGCTACTAATGTCATATCGGAATATTACATGATTACATAGCATAATTCATATTTGATTTAAATTTTTATATTTAAACTTTACCATTTCAACAATCAAACATCACTTAGCAACTTCCAAAATCCATAATTAAAAACCATAAGGAATTAACTGAACATATGAAGAACAATCAATTTAAAGCTTAAGGAAATTATTTATAATAAATTTTACAACTCAGTGGTTTGAACAAAACTTTACAGCGCTTCACGGAGATTTGGACGATTTGCAAAAATTACTATTAAATAACGACTCATTAAGATTTTACGTGGCTTATCATTTTGAAAACTTGAATGAAAATTCTAGACAGTGGAGTTGGAAATATGCATAAACAATAAGCACGTTTTAAATGATTTCCTTTACAAAAACATAGGTCAAAACAAAACTATGCGGTAACAATCTGACCACTGTTAACCAAAATATTTATTTCCTTCAAAATATAAGTCGTTTTAACATGAAATACAAATCATAAGAAAGTTAACTCATGAGGTCATCATACATAAAACTTACACATTCGTATAGAGAACATATTTTAAACGACAACCCGCACAAATGAATAACATTTTGGAAACTTATCACAATGTCGGTTACTTTAATATTCACATTATTACTTTACATCGTCATATTAAAACACAACTATTCTCAAAACATGTTGACGCATATATAGAAGCATAGAAATGACATCGCACCATATTAATATTTATTCATTATTTCAATTTGTACTTGTTATCATGAAAGCGGTAAAGATTGCGAAACTGAAAGGTAGGATCAACTAAATAAATCAATATTCATACAAGTATACACGAATGTAACACATAGCTATATGACATTCATGGCTTGGGGCAACACATTCTGCATATCACTAGACATTTAAATCCGATCATTCATATTCAAACTCAAGACAATATATGACATAGTTACGATAGTCGTTTATTAACCAGATATCATATAAAATTTCTAAACACCCAAATTCACATGATAATATCACTCAAAATTATTTTTCAATAAATAGACATCCATTCTCTAAAATTTCAATGCAATCATTCAGATCAATCAACATCTCAAAATCTGTCGTATTCTTCTAAAGCACATCATCATGCAGGTCAAGCTTATATTTCAAACTCATATACGCATTCCCATGTTCTAACACTTGGACTAATACGCATCTCAATCATAGTCAATATCAATCTTATCATTCACAATACAGATTACCAACCATATTCGTTCATAGCACATCATTAACCATGTATCACATTACTACTTACCTCATTCTGCTCCTGCAATTGTTAGTACAATATATATATATATATATATATATATATATATATATATATATATATATATTGGGTCCTGTCCTTTATTCTATACTACCCATTCTCTACATCTCTCAAGGGTGACCAGGTTAGACTGAAAGGGCCAGTGGCTTGGTTTGAGAGGGGCCCCTAACTCATCCCAATCCTGGGGCTCCTAACAGTTACTAACCTGGGGTTCATTTTATTAGACTCTTCCTATGTTTATTATTGTTCATTTGGTTTAGGCCTGAGGATCGTTCGCTCTGATACCACTTTGTAACACCCCCATTTATTTAAGGCCTTTAGCAAGACATTCTCAAATAAATGAAGCTGTCACCATCTCGGAATATCCGAGGTAGTGAATAACAAAGTAAAACAACCAAAGTACTTTATAAAAACTGATAAAATTTAAACTTGATTATTACAGTTACTACATAACAGAAAAATAAAATACAACTGATGACTTCTCTAAATGTGATATAATTCTAAGTCGGTCCAAAGTACGCATCTCACATTCCTGCCCCAGCTCCTAGCTCATCTGTCTCTGTCCTGCAGAATCTACTCCCCATTCTGGATCATCGTAGGTGTACACGAATACACTGTCAACCTCGCGGTTGAGTAGGATAACACAATAATAAATAAAGCAACAAAGATGATATGCAAATGCCATGATATGCTCGAGCTCAATCTCATTCTCAATCTCAAACTCATACCCGTGCACCAAGCCATACCGCACCTCCCGGCAGACTATAATCGGTCGTCACCGAACACCAGCATAACAGCTGAGGTCACCAGGTCTTGTCCTGCAGAACTAGCCTGGGCCCAATAATATCTCATCATCTCAAATCCGTATCCAATGCACATGCCATGCTCGTAAATGCAACAGTACTCTAAATCAATCATGCTATTAATTAAATAATGCAATGCGCATACCAACAACAATAATAATAATAATAATAATCAATCCTCAGTCAAACCAATATCATTCTCATGTCAATAATTGTAAAACCCCTCGCGAAAGCGGAAATATAAACATACAAAAGTACCAAAAATGCAGCGGAATTAAAACTTTTTAAAGAAAACAACATGCGAGAAGTCTTAAACTGTAACAGAAACTGAAACTGGAATAAAACCAAAATAGATAAGTAACAGTTCTAAGTATCCAAAACCAATATGTACATCAGCCTGGGATGGAACATCCCTACAGGCACCAAAACGAAAGTAACAAAAGTCTAAGAGTCTAGCTATGCGATATAAGGTAAGTCATATGATGACAGCAGGATCATCACTCGCTAGCCCTCTCGTGAACCCATCTCCAACCAGCATGTACCTACATACATGAAAACATGTACGCCACAATCAGTGGGGAGTGACTAGAGTTCTCCTAGCCACCTTTTGTGACAACACGTAACATATAAAATAATACAGAATACTCCAACATATAACAACATGCGAAGCATAAACATCTCATCATCTGATCTCTTACTAACATGCGATTACAATGCACGGCTCTCAACCAACTTCATAAAAAAATAGGAAGGAGAGCCGGTTTCCCTACTGGTTACCCAGTCGGGGGGTCTTTCAATCCAATTATTTATGAAACCGAACTAAGAGTCATCCAATGCCTTGGATGATTTAACCACAAATCATATAAACATCAATAACCTATTATGCATATCTGACACTGTACCATCATCAAGGCAAGCAGATATAAAATAGCAAGTACAAAGGTTCAGAGGCGACATCTTAACGCATAACCTAGGTACTAAATTATTCAGCAAGTATAAAGGTTCAGAGGCGACATCTTAACGCATAACCTAAATACCAAGTTCACAATATCAAGCAAGGACTCAGAGGCGAAAACTCAACGCATGGACCGGCTATCACAGAACACTAGACTCAAAGGCGAAAACTCAACGCATGGACTAGCATTCAATTCACTATCACAAGTAAGGAACTCAGAGGCGAAAACTCAACGCATGTTCCCCTACCACATCACAAGATACTAGACTCAGAGGCGAAAACTCAACGCATGTTCTAGCACCAAACACCTGCACTCTGGGTAAGGTATGACAACCTGACTGCCCCGTCGTGCAGTTGCTCTACTCGTCAGACTCAGAGGCGAAAACTCAACGCATGTTCTGACGCGATCACACATACATGCCTGGACTCAGAGGCGAAAACTCAACGCATGTCCCAGACACGACAAACAGACATGTATGGAACTCAGAGGCGAAAACTCAACGCATGTTCCCATACACGACAAACAACTCACGTATTAAGTTCAGAGGCCAGCTTAAGGCATAACTTAATACGCATCAAGCAATATCATTCAAGACTATGAACTACTCTATAGTTCTACCTTTAACTCCTAATCAACACTAAATTGACCCCGGGAACAAAGATGAGGGAGAGCCGGTTTCCCTTTCGGTTGCCCGACCGGGGGGTCTCTATCCTTACTCCATTCCCGAACCCAATATAATGTTGCCCATCCTCCGGGGACCTCAAATACATGTCAAGGGTACACAAAACGAGTTTCAATCAAAACCGATTAACCATTTAAAAGTTACGCTTAAATTTCAAAACTCAAAACAGCCTACAGGGGTCCCCAGCTGGTCGGCAGGCAGCCGGTCGGCCGGCTGGTGACCTCCTCAGCCTTTCTTTCTTTTTCAGAATCAACAACACACGGACTCCCAGCCGGTCGGCAGGCAGCCGGTCGGCCGGCTGGGAACTCTATTCCTAGCCTTCACCAACTTCGTAACCATCCCCACATGCACTCCCAGCCGGCTGGCAGGCGGCCGGTCTGCCGGCTGGCAGGCGGCCGGTCTGCCGGCTGGCAGGCGGCCGGTCTGCCGGCTGGCAGGCGGCCGGTCTGCCGGCTGGGCTCCCCTTTCTACTTAGGTTTTTCGCAATGAACACAACACAAGGGACTACCAGCCGGCAGCCGGTCGGCCGGCTGGCAGTTCAAAGCCTTTTTCTCAAAAATTCGAAAAACACAAAGGTGCGCTCTCAGCCGGTCGACCGGCGGCCGGTTGGTCGACCGGCTCAGAGAGCCTGTTCGCAAAATCGGGATTTTCAGACCATAAGAATTTATCACAATTCGATACACAAACTTCAAAATCGCTACAAATGATGTATACCCAACATTCCTAATCATCAAATACGACTTATCTACCAGCAAATAATTCCCATAACAATCCTCAAACGAATTTAATAAGTATCCGTCGCAAAATGTGAAAAACTGAAAATGCACTTAAGCACACATAACAACATCTTTAAGCATGGATTCTTCACATATCAAGCATCCTAAACATGTTACTAAGTTCCTTGAACAATGAACATGAATAAAAATCAGAACCCAATATAAGAAACACAACAAAAGTGCTAATATACACATAAAGGCCGAGTTATCTCATTATCGTCACCTTTCAAGCTTTCCGGCTAAAGATCTTCCTCAACAATGTAGCTATCGATGTCCGGGTTGTCCAATCCTTCACCTACAAACATGAAAAACGGGTTTAAGAACACAAAAACGGAATTTGTGTAAAACAGGCCAAATTTCGAAATGGAGGAATTGAGAAACGGAAGTGATAGATGGATTGGAAATTGAATGAGGATTCCAAAAATGATGTTTTTACCTTGAATTGATCGATGAATGATGAAGAAAAGATCAAAATAAGAAGATGTTTATGGAGGTTTTGTAGAAGTATTGTTTACAGTGAAAGGAGTTGTGAGGAAGATGAATTATGACAACTTAAGGGTTTTTAGGGGTTTATGTAGTTGTCCTTTCCGTAATATGAAACGGGTTAGGAAAATAGAACGGGTATTTGTTTTTACGAGTTTAAGCCTCACCAAGTTTGTATTCGTCTTAAGGACTTGAGGTTCTTAAGACGGATCTTACTTATTAAATTAAAATCTTTCGAAATAAATTATTAAAATATTATTTTATTACGAAAAATAGTTTAAAACGCTTAAATTGGGTTTTACGAAAATACGGGATGTAACAATCACCCCAACGTCAAAAAGTTTCGTCCTCGAAACTCGAACGGATATAAATCTATATACTATACCTCAATCGAATAAGAAGGGATGCGCAGCACGCATCGACGCTTCAGTCTCCCATGTCTGCTCCTCAACATCACCGCAACGCCAAAGGATCTTCACTAGCGGCACCACCTTGCTCCTAAGCTTCCTTTCCTGTCGGTCAAGGATCTTCACTGGACGCTCCTCGAAAGCAAGACTCGGCTCCAAGTTCTCGATCTCTCTAGGCAGAACATGACTTGGGTCACTAATGTATCTGCGGAGCTGGGAAACGTGAAAAACGCTATGAACCTTGCCCAAACTAGGAGGCAAGTCCAAACGGTAAGCGACAGCACCAATTCTCTTCACGATCTTGAAAGGTCCAATATACTTAGGGCTCAACTTGCCCTTAACTCCAAACCTCTTAACACTCTTCATTGGCGAAACTCTCAAGAAGACTCTATCACCCACCTCAAACTCTAAGGGTCTACGGCGAACATCAGCATAGGATTTCTGCCGGTCCTGTGCGGCCTTCATCCTACCTCTGATAAGCTGAACCTGATCGATAGTAACAGCTAACTGGTCAGGTCCTAGGTCACGAACGTCACTAGCCTGGTCCCAACAAATCGGACTACGGCACTTCCTACCATAAAGAGCCTCGTACGGAGCCATACCAATGGAAGCATGATAACTGTTGTTGTAAGAAAACTCTACCAACGGCAAACACTGCTCCCAAGAACTCTGAAAATCAAGGGCACAAGCACGGAGTAAATCCTCCAGTGTCTGAATAGTCCTCTCGGACTGACCATCGGTCGCGGCATGAAAAGCGGTACTCATCAACAAACGGCTACCCATAGCCTCCTGCAAAGCCTTCCAGAACCTGGAACAAAATCTCGGATCTCGATCTGAAACTATCTCCCTCGGGACACCATGATAGCGGACTATCTCAGCAATATAAGCCCTGGCTAAACGGTCTATATCCCATGTCTCTCTGATAGGCACAAATCGGGCACACTTAGTTAGCCTATCCACAATAACCCAAATCGCATCCTTGCCTCCAACTGTCTTAGGCAATGCTGTAACGAAGTCCATAGATATGCACTCCCACTTCCACTGAGGAACGGGAAGCGGCTGTAGCAAACCACCAGGTCTCCTATGCTCTATCTTGACTTGCTGACAAGTCAAACACCTACTAACATAATCCAAGATCTCCTTCTTCATACCAGGCCACCAAAACATAAGCCTCAAATCCTTGTGCATCTTCTCTCCTCCCGGATGAACTGAATACGGTGACAAATGAGCCTCATCAAGAACCCTCTTCCTCAAATATGGCACATCAGGAACATACATCCTACCACGGAACCTAAGGAAACCATCAGCATCAATCACCAAGTCAGGTGCAACACCACTCGAAATCTTAGCCTCGAACTTCTTGAAATCGGCATCTGAAGGCAAACTCTGGCGAATCTCCCAATATAAAGACGGCTCGGCAGTCATAGCAGCTAACCAATCAAAACCACTACCCACCATCTCTAATCTCAGCTTCCGGAACTCGGAACATAACTCATCGGGCAATACTCTCATGGCACTCATCGAGTGAGAAGTCTTGCGGCTAAGCGCATCTGCAACTACATTGGCTTTTCCCTCATGATATAACAACTCGATGTCGTAATCTTTCACCAACTCAAGCCAACGTCTCTGTCTCATGTTAAGGTCTTTCTGGGTAAAAATGTACTTAAGACTCTTGTGATCTGTGAAAATACGACAATGAGATCCAATCAGGTAATGTCGCCACATCTTCAAAGCATGAACGACTGCGGCCAACTCCAAGTCATGTGTCGGATAGTTCACCTTATGAACTCTCAACTGTCTAGATGAATAGGCTATCACCTTACCACTCTGCATCAGTACGCATCCAAGTCCTAACATCGAAGCATCACAATACACATCAAAGTCCACTCCGATCTCTGGCAAAGCTAACACGGGGGCGGAAGTCAAACGGGTCTTCAACTCCTGGAAAGAACTCTCACACTTGTCGGTCCAAACAAACTTAGCTTCCTTCTTCAGTAACTGAGTCACCGGGCGAGCTAATCTAGAGAAATCCTCGACGAATCTACGATAATAACCAGCCAATCCAAGGAAACTACGGATCTCTCCAACATCTTTGGGACTCTCCGAATCAACAACAGCCTCAATCTTCGCGGGATCAACCATAACTCCCTCACTAGATATCACATGTCCAAGAAATGCAACTTTAGAAAGCCAAAACTCACACTTGGAGAACTTTGCGAACCACTTCTGTCGACGCAATATCCCAAGAATCAATCGAAGATGCTCAGCATGTTCCTCATCGGTCTTCGAATAAATGAGAATGTCATCGATAAACACCACAACACAAGTGTCAAGATACTCACTGAAAGTACGGTTCATCTGATCCATAAAAATAACCGGTGCATTAGTCAACCTAAAAGGCATAACCACGAACTCAAAACGCCCATATCTGGTACGAAAAGCAGTCTTCGCAATGTCAGCCTCTCTCACTGGAATCTGATGATAACCCGATCGAAGATCAATCTTAGAAAACCTCGAAGCACCTCTCAACTGATCAAACAAGTCATCTATCCTAGGCAAAGGATATCGATTCTTCACGGTCACTCGGTTCAGCTCTCTATAGTCAATGCACAGTCTCATGGAACCATCTTTCTTCTTAACGAACAAAACGGGAGCACCCCACGGAGAAGCACTAGGTCTAATGAAACCCTTCTCGATCATCTCCTCTAATTGCTGCTTCAACTCTTTCAACTCTGGCGGAGCCATAAGGTAAGGAGCTTTGGAAATCGGTCCGGTACCTGGAACAAGCTCAATAGTAAACTCCACATCTCTTTCTGGCGGTATCCCTGGCAAGTCCTCTGGGAAAACATCTGGATACTCACGAACAATGGCTACATCCTCAAGCTTCGGTAGCGATGGTTTAGCAGCTGTAACAACACACAGGAAGGCTTGGCAACCCTTCCTAAGAAGATGAGAAGCTTTCATTGAAGAAATCACTCGGACACCCTTTTGAGGGCGAGTTCCCCTATAGGAAACACGAACTCCTGAAGAACTCCTCAAGCAGATTTTCTGGTCGCGACACTCGAAGCGAGCATGGTATCGCGATAACCAATCCATACCGAGGATAATGTCAAACTCCTCGAGAGGAAATCTCAGTAAGTCCTCTGGAAATGTGGCTTGACCAATAATAATAGGAACATCCCTATGGGACGAAGAGCAGGAAAACACGTCTCCAGAAGGTAAGGAAATAGAAGTCTCCTCAACCAATGAAGACTCAAGAGCTAGACGGTCGGCGAACTGAGTCGATATAAATGATAAAGAAGCTCCAGTATCGAATAAAATAAGGCACTCAGCACCAAGAACAGAAAAGATACCGACAACAATGTCTGGATGAGCCTCTGCCTCAGCCCTAGTCATCACGAAGATCTTCCCCTTCGGCTTTCCTCCTCTGGTCGCTGCAGCAGTAGTGGCAGCCTTGCCAAGAACAGTATCCTTCTCAGGACAATCAAAGGACCTATGCCCATATCCATTACAAGTATAACACTTATAGGCATTCTTGAAACAATCAAACCCTGGATGAAGCGGTTTACCACAACGGCGGCAAACAGTAGAAGCAGTGTCGGTGTGAAATGTGGTCTTAGCAACCGGAGCAGAGAACCTCTCAAAACGCTTCTTCTGAGAAGAAGGCGAAGAAGTAGAAGGAATGAATGGTCTCTTCCCCTGGTACACTGATCTCTGGTGAGGTGTCACACTAGAAGTAGCGGCACGGGTCTCAGCATCTATGGCACGAATAGAACTCTCGGCCCAAATAGCATCATCATATACCTCCACAAAAGAAGTCGAATCTCGATGAACCATGCTCTCGATGCGTGGCCCTAGCTTGCCACGGTAAAAGTAGACTCTCTCGGCCTCATCTCTGACAAATCTCGATGCGAAGTGAGCAAGTTGATTGAAACGGTCTGTGAACTCCTGAACTGACATCTTGCCTTGCTTTAAATCCATGAATTCTTTGAGTCGCTGTGATCTGAGCTCTTTAGGATAGAACCTCGTCTCGAGCTTATCCTTGAAAGCATCCCAATCGAACAATGGATCAAGAGTGAAGGTAGATCCTGTCAACGCCCACCACCTATCGGCCTCAAGGGTAAGAAAGTGAGTGGCTAGCCGCACTCTATCCTCTCTACCCACCGAATACATAGTGAAGCTCTTTTCCATCTCTCTGAACCACTCGGTATGAGCTACCGGATCAACCTCGCCACCATATGTCTTCACGTGGCTACGGGACATCTGAGAAGCTATCCATGAGAAACTACCAGGACGATTAGCTTCGCCGCCTGGCGGTGGAGGAGGTGGAACATTCTCTGCTTGCTGTCTTTGAGTCTCAAGCAAATGCTGAATTGTTTGTAGCACAATGTTATCAGCAGCCTTAGGTCTCACCATCCTTCAAAAGAGAAAACAAGTATTAGCTTAGCAATTAGCAATCACAAATAGACTACAAAATAAGTCCTTAGATCTACCCATCTCTCATTCATTATTTGTTTATTTGGTCAAGTTAAGGTTGGGGGTCACATGAGTGCGTCGGGAGCAATAATGCTCTGATACCAACTGTAAAACCCCTCGCGAAAGCGGAAAAATAAACATACAAAAGTACCAAAAATGCAGCGGAATTAAAACTTTTTAAAGAAAAAAACATGCGAGAAGTCTTAAACTGTAACAGAAACTGAAACTGGAATAAAACCAAAATAGATAAGTAACAGTTCTAAGTATCCAAAACCAATATGTACATCAGCCTGGGAGTCTCCTTTCAGTCTCATTGTAGGATATTATAGTCAACAAGGAAAGACGAAACAAGATACATACGCGGGTGGTCGACCGACCAGCTACTCCAGTCGGCCGACCACAGCCTCGGTCGACCGACCCACTATTTGAGTCGGCCGACCGTGGCTCTGCTACAGGTCGGTCTCGGAATTTCTACTACCTACACATATTCATCCCCTACATCCTAACATATGAAAATTAGCTACTCATGGTTATTGAGACGATTATAAAAGCGGGGATAAACATGGTAAACATAGTAAATAATCTAAACATGCGAGATTTAATAAAGCTTGAGAATTCTATCTGAATTGAATGTAAAAGTAATAAGAACAATAATAAAGCTAGATTAAAAGAGTAATTACCAAAGTCGGAATTAGGGCAGAAAGGAACAAACTTTATTTAATGCTTGGGAATGGTCGAAAGATTACAAAACTAAAGACGGAATATAAAACTGAATGATTGAATCTATCAAAACTGAATGAATATGAATTCTTGAATAAAACTGGATCCTCAAACCCTAGACAAGAGATTAGTTTATATAGGGCAAGAGATTAGAGTTTCCTAAAAGACTCCTACTTCTAATTTATTTCCGAAACTTTGTTCTTGGGCTTCGTTGAGGTCGGTCGACCACTCTGGTGGGTCGGTCGACCTCTTTTACGAACTTAAATAGATTCTTGGGCTTTTCTTCAGGATTAGGACTTTATGAAAATCAGGCCTGGTCGGCCGACCCGTTTAGTTTGTCGGTCGACCGCTTCCGCAGGGAATTCTTCGGTTTTCTTCTCGCTTTGACTTCTGGTACTTAAATAAAGACTTCAGTTGACTTTCCATTGTTCCTTAATTAAGCAAAAGACTTGAGGACATGAATTTGGTGCTAAATCGTCCCTTTTCCGCATAAATCTGCAAAAGTGCATAAAAATACGAAAGTACACGATTGTTGGGAAATAGGGGCTAAAACATAGTAAATGAGCGACCAAATGCGTGTAAAAATAGATGAAAAACATAATAAAATAGACACGCATCATAAAGTATTTGTTCATCTAGAATTGAAAACCTCTTATTCTTTACACTTTAAAGAATCACCCATCCTCTCTAAATGGTAGGCTTAATTCTATTAATGAATATCGCTCCCACTAATACAATATCACTCGATTTCTTAAATGAACCTTTCATTTCTTGCATGAAAATTTTATTTATAACTTGAATCATTATCATTATCATTATCAGTATCCCTATAGTGATCTACCTTTAAACAATCGACATCACACGAATTCCAAACACCACTTTTCGATACAACATATACTACTGTCGTGGGAACTGAGATGATTTCTCCTCTATTATCTTATAATTTTGAGAAAGTCATTATTTTAAGGAACCGATTTCCTTCCGATTTCATACGGGGTTTCTTGTATCCTCTCTTTGAAACAATGAACATAAGGAACATTTCCTCTAGTGTCCTCCCGTAGTTTCTTCAGTGTTCTCTCGTAGTTTCTTTGTTTCTTCATTTAGGGTTCTTCTTAAGACTCCCATGTGGGATTTTTCTCTAAGATCCTACATTTATATCTTTGGTTTGTGGGCGAAAATCTTTCTCCCACTCTATCCTTTTAACAATAACCTTTATTCGTATAACGATAGCTATTTTCGATTAAACCAATGTTATTTAAATGATTGAAAAGTTATATAGATGTGTTGAACTCATTCTCATTTTCACTTAAATTGAAAATCTTATAATGAACTGATGATGTCTCATTTTGATTGAAAGTATCTCATGGGGTGTAGTTCTACGTTTTAATCAACACTTTGATTATATTGATCGTATCAATGTTTATATTGATCGTGACAAGATCACTATTATTCATGTTTTAACAAGGTATGCAATTTATTTTAGAAATCAAGTAATTGATTAAGAACAAAAGTAGTGACTTGGGTTGAAAACCAAGTCACTTAACATCCAAAATTACAACCATTGTTTTAGGATTTGAATCTTTGTCTTACAAGAAATTAAATTGTTCTACTAAAATGCAAAATATGAAAGAAGACGATATGAAAATTAGAGCCTATCTCTTCAAGTCTTCGATCAATTGGATGCTACCGTAGCCATCCAAGTAATGAACTTCATGCTTCCTTCTCCTTGCCCTTATCTTTATAAGGTGCCCCTTTAAAACAATTTAAAAGGGGTGATAGTCAACAACTTGTATCGCCAAACAAAAGTTAACAAAATAACATGAAAGTAAATGAGAATTACAACCTACTGCAAGAGCCTTTCCATCTTTGAGATTGGTCAAGTATTTGGGGCAGTTCCGTTTCCTAAGACTTAACCTCGTGCAATAAAGGCACTTGTCTTCAACCTTTGAAGATGAGGTGGAAACGCCTTTTGAAAAGGTCTATTCTTTGGTCGCTTTGGGCTTGAACGTTTTCTTGCCCTTGCCCTTGAAGGCATTATTCTTGAAGCTTGTTTTCCCTTTCTTTTCGATGTTTAAAACATCTTTAGTGTAACTTTCATGAATTCCCATATCCCTCTCGGCTTGGACGAGCATCTTATGCAATTCGTCCAATGTGGTCTCTTGATTTCGCATATTGAAATTCACTCGGAATTGAGCATACGATTTCACCTTATTGAGCGAGTGAAGAACTCGGTCAATGATGAGAGAGTCGGGAACATCAACTCCTTGCACTTTTAGAGTCTCCGCGAGCTCAACTAGTTTGAGCACATGAGAGCTTATCTTTTGCCCTTCCTTCAAGCTAATGTCGAAGAAGGCGGAAGCCGCCTCATATTCAATCACCCTTGGAGTTTGCGAAAACATTGTCGCAAGCTTGGTGTATATCTCATATATATGATGTGGTCTACTTGATCATACTCCTTTGGAGATCCGGCTCCATGGAGAAGATGAGCACATTTTTAAGAGCGGAGGACTCTTTCATGTAGGCTTCATAGGCCTCACGAGTTTGGACCGATGAACGAGCGGTCGGAGCGGGAGGAGCGGCTTCGGATAGGTAACGAGTCTTATCGTCACCTTGAGCGGCCAAAAGTAATTGCGCATCCCAATCCTTAAAATTGGAACCATGCTTATCGAGTTTGCAACGATCCATAAAGGACTGAAGCCATGATACGTTAGTGAGAGGTGGAGCGTTGGTTGCCATTGATGATGTTGAAAATTAAACTACAATAAAAATTGAAGGAATTAAAACAACGTCATTTTCAAAACTTGTAAATACCTTTAAGCAAGTTTAGTATATTTACTTAATGATCTCTTACCCAATTAAGTAAACAATCCTGAGACCCAAACCTATACTAATTCGGGCACGGTATAGCCGATTCAACCCGTATTGATATAATTTGGTGGATTAACCTTTTAATCGGTTCTACCTTAGAACTCCCGGTCGACAATTTTCAAAAAAAATCGTCTTTAGCCCGAACGTATTGCAACTACGGTTACGAATACTTTCGTTGAGATCGACCAAATTTCAAGGTGTAATCTTATTACCCCACTTACCCAACGTGACAATTTTAGTACCCCGGTATAGCCGAGCCTACATTCTTGTTAAGAAGGGATTCATGGGTCCATACTTTTTGGTAAGGCTAAGTCTCAATATTTATTTGTAAGAGATCTAGTCAATTATTATCTATCTCCGTTTAAGTGAACTAAGTCGGTGAATTATTGATAAAATAAATGACTAGGTCGACTAAATCGAAAAATGCATGAGACGATATATGACGATTTGGCTATGCATGCAAACATATAAAAAGCAAAATAAAAGCATAAAAATAAACCCTAGTATGGCCTTTCCTAGAAAAGAAATAATAAAAGTACAAATTCGGAAACCAACTCCTTTGGTCCCTTGAACTTCACGAGGCACGCACTTCGAGGTAAACACCGTCTTTGTCGGAACTCCTTTCCGAATGGCACCGTCTTCAAGGATCTCCGGATTTACAAAAATTACAACTTTTCTAGTCTACTTTATACATTATAAAATAGAAATAAATTACAATTGGGTGATACGAGATCACAAAATTACAACCGAATCGTTAACCCCTTACATTACGGGAAATACCGATTTAAAAACTAAGGCCATACTAAGTAAATTACATAATTCCTAAAATTACGTAAATAAAATCATGACATTCATAATTAAAATATGCAATGCTTATAAATATATGAACTATCATGCAAACCCTAAGCCAAATCGTCCTATTTAAATAAATAGTCATCGTATACCTCGGTTTATGGAATTGCGTGTTTTAACGTTTAACAACACTATGCATAATGTGAATCGGAATTCACTCTTAAGTTAATCATCCCAACCTTTTAGGTTTCAAAATTTAGTCTTACTCAAACTTTGAACATGACTTAACTTAATATATTTTAATATTGTTCGGTATTTAACTCGGTTTTTCGGGAAAATAATATAAAATCGAAAAGAGTCATAAAAATTTCGAAAATTTCAAAATTCAAATTTTGAAAAATCTGGAATGTTCTTAAAATTTCAGAACTTTAAAAATATTACTCCCTCCGAGTCATAGTAATGGTTCCTTTACCTTTATGCACAAAAAATAAGGAAATGATTCTAAACCACACAAAACACCCTACCCCACACTGAATTGATTTTGGACCACAAAAAAGTTACTAAAAATGGAAAGAGGAACCATCACTAAACTCGCACCAAAAAGGAAGTAAGAACCATTACTCCGACTCGGAGGGAGTAGTATTTATACGGTTTTAATATATATTTCGAAAATAATACGTAAAACGAGCATTTTAAGTCGGAAAATTCATTAATTAGCTCCATAAATGCAAATAAAATACTAATAATATTTTTAAACTTTCCAAAATACTTTAAGAACATAAAATGGACAGAAAATTAAATGGCACACTGCTCAATAGCCGAAATTTTAAATACATGACTCTTATTATTCAATTTTAAATGCAACTTTTTAACAATTTTAAATTAAATCAAAACATAAACTTTTGGCTCCCAAGAATAATTTCGTGATGAACATATCATATATGACTATTATGGGTTAAATGTTTCGGCCATTTTAACAACTATTGCAAATTTTAACGATTTTCGTCATATATTGTACGATTTTAACCTTTAAAATTATTTCTCAAGCATAAAATAAGATAAAAATCTCGAAATTTTTACACATGCTGGAAATAATATATATGACATCGTGTTAAATTTCTATGGCCAAATTCCAACTTAAACTATTAAAGTCGAAATAATGTCACTAATTACCCGATTTTTACATTAAAAATCTATAATAATGCAATATATGAGATAAATTTCTGGAAAATTTAGCATTCATTTTAAATATTGCATGTGACATACTCATAAATTTTTATAGTCAAATTCCAAATATAACTATAAAAACCCATTTTTATTCATCTTATTGCATTTTAACATTTAAAATTCATATCACATGTTTTATAAGTCCATAATTTACGAAAATTCATATTCATAACATAGGATATACATGTGAAAACATACTGAAAAATCTCGGCCAAAAGATGATTTTTACTATTTTTCCCAAAATAAACGATTTTTAACCCTTAAAACTTAATAAAACCGAGATTTAATATACCAATAACCAATATTCATGCAAAATATATTCCAAATATTCTAAAACATTTTAGAAAACAGTAGGTATTCATGCTTAAATAATAAACGAAATTCCAAATTTTATTTTGTTATCTTAATAACTCCATAAAAACGTAAATGGAAAGCATACAAACAACCTAGTTGCTCTGATACCATATGTTAGGTTTAGTTATCTTATAATCTAATACTTTTAGTCATACTAACCTAATCTTATAATTAACATTTTAATTATCTCATTATATGATCTTATGCATGCTAAATATGTGCGGAAATAGAAGAGATTTCGAACCCTTACTCACGGTCCGAATATTAGCAAGGATGATCCTCCAAGTATTCAACAAGAACACCTCCTTTGTGATGCACCAAGACATCCCTTAAAAGATCCGAACCCTTGAGTATGCTAGTACAAGAACCGGATTTTTCCTTAAACAAATTCTAATTTCTTAATTAGAATTAATATATACTAATATTATAACTTGTTATTATTAGTAATTTTATTATTCTCACAATAATAATTTTAGAGGTTTTAACAATTTTTCTCACTAGAAATTTTGCTAAGGATTTGCTAGAATGAATAATGTGTGAGTGAAAACACAAGTTTTTAATGGGGTTGCATTGGGTAGGGAGAGCCGGCCATGGGGAGCCACACAAGGGAACATGTTCTCTTCTCAATGCTCTTAAGGTGGCTATAGGAAGCATTTACAAGAAGCATCTTTAATGAATGTGTTTTAATAACAATTAAAAACACAAAATAACTTCTTAAACACTCCTCTAAAACCGGTATCCCATGAGATAAAATGGACTTCCATTTTACAATTGTCAATTTGTATAATTGTATAATCATGTGTGACATACAATATGTCACAATTATAAAAGCAATTGTTTTTAATTTAAAATGCATATTTATCAAATAAATATCATTTTTAAATTAAATAAATCATATTTAACAATTTGAATAGTAATTCATAATTACTAATATATGTAAAATGGTCATTTCAATAATCGTCAATACGATTTACAACACTTGTAATAATATGCAACCCGATTCATTCTAATTACGATATTTCATAAATATCGTTTATTGTTTGATAATTGACACGTTTCAATTTCAAACATAAATCTTACATTAAGATTTAACCTCTGATTTCTCGATATATGAGTTTAAGGAATCTGATCAACTCGTATCAGTATACATTTGATCAGTTTATCTATTAAGGGAATTGTCCTATAGGTGTGACCTAAAGGGATCAACTGACCACCACCGTCATACGACAGTAATGTTAAACTCTAGCTAGCCAATCATTACCGATTAATGTTGGTCAGTTGACTAATATAAATCGTATCATCCCTTTCGCATTCTCGTCATGAGATTTAATTACGTGATCGCATTATTGTTGAGGACACATTTCCCAACACTTATAAGCCGGGTTTGCAACCCTGTGCAACTTGTAATAGACAATTTACTGCTTTGTTAGTCTTAGACTATTTTTTTTGCCTTATCCGTAGACTTTTAGTAGTAATCCGTAGGTAGAATAAGACGCATGAATCCGAGACAAATTTTTGTGAGTTTCTGTATGTTGTAGTGTCTGGTCATCTTATGCAGGACTGAACCGGGCAAGAACAAAGAAAAAGAGTCGTAAACAGAAGAGTCGAGGAAAGAACAAGCTTCGCAGAAGAAAAGCCTCGATCGATCTTTGTCATGTGCTCGATCGAGTGATCACCAGTGGAGAAATACTCGATCGAGTTTGTACGAACTCGATCGAGGGGAACTCAGTCGAGGGAAGCTCAGAGCTGACAACCACTCGATCGAGTGGACTTCAGTACTCGATCGAGCGAAAATGCCATAAGTGAGTTACTCGATCGAACTGTTCTCAGAACTCGATCGAGCAACTCTCAGCCTATTTAACAGGGAAGTCTTCGATGCTCCCTCATTTCCTTCGATTTCAGTTTTTCGCACCTATGTCTTTTCGATTCCTCTCATTTTCTTTGTGTTTCAACATTCAATCCATATAATCTTGCTTATTATCACTTTAATTTGAGTAGTCGAGTGAAAGCCCCATCATTTTCAAAGCTACTTTCGATTAATTCGAAGTTTTCGAAAAGCTAGGGTTTGTTCGTTCGAGTATTTTCGAATTTTGGTTGCTAATTTATGATTTTCTTGCTCTAATCATCTTTGTAATCATCAAGTAAGTCGTTTTATGTTTAATCCCTACTTCAAATTAATTATTTTTGCCCCAAATGTCGAATTTAGGGTTTTGAATTAGGATTGAATGTTTTTTGCGATTTGGGTATGATTATAGTTATGATTTTGATTGATTGTATGTTTGCTATGCAGAAATGGATGCGAAAGCGACCACCGTAGCTACCACCAGCACCACAGCAGCCGCTCGTGCCCCCTCCACTACTGCCGCAGCAACCACCACCGCTTTGGTGGTTGCCACACCCCGTGTTCCTGCTCCTGTGCGACCACCGGCACCAGACACCACCACTTACCGTGCCACCTCCGTCACAACAATGGCACCAGTAGGTTCTTCTTCCTCAACTGATAAGGGGAAGGAGAAAGTTCTTGTTCTAGGGCAGAAAGGACGAAAGTCCGTATTCGGCATGCCACCTCGACTGGGTTGGCGACCATGTCCGAGGCGACCTATCGAGTACCCACTTTGGAGTTTTTCAGCTCCTATTCGTTTTCTGCTGAGACCTATCTGGCCCACCCGACTGAGCCATGTATTCATTTTAAACTCAGAAATGAGTCGTATGCCTGTACCTTAGCTAGGTTCGGACAGGTTTTAGGGCTGGCTAGTGACGGACACCTGAGACCACCTAGGAACTTGGTTCTAGACATGTGGGAGGCCCTTTCACACGTACATTTATCTAGCCGAAGGGTCGCCCACGTCCAAAGTCCGGTAGTTCGTATTTTCCTCCGCTTGCTAGAGACCATTTTTGCGCGACTTGAGCCAAACAACATCGTAACCCTAAGTTTGCCATAGTCACGGGGTACCTGAACATTGACAGTGGTACCCCTTTTGTCCTTAACATAGCCTACCTCGTGGCTACCCATCTAGGCGACATAGGTCGCAGAGTCACTGGCGCTATCGTAGACGGCGGGCTTGTCACCAAGATATACAGATACATTTTCGAGACTTTGCCTAATGGTGAGCCTATCACTGACGATAGATACATTTGTATAGCTTCCATGGTCCAGTTGACCTGGTTTGCTCACGCTGACCGCCAGACTTGGAGGATTGCTGGGTCACCTACAGTAGTCCTCCCCTCTGACTCCTTACCTGCACTCATCCCTCTCACCACTACCGAGGGACCTAGACCAGACCCTCCCTCCTACCGTATCTCTTTCACTCCTTCCTCTTCCAAGAGGAAGCGCACTTCACCTGAGAGAGAGGTCGGAGACACTTCACGTCCCCGACCTTCACCGTCATCACGACCATCACCATCCTCTCAACCGACCACCTCTCATACCACCATACCTACACCCACACCTACACCTACACCTTCACCTTTCACTACCCATTCTTCATCGTCATCATCCACCCCAGGCTTCCCTACGCATTTCATTTTACCTCCCATTTTTTAGGTACCACCGGCCGCAGACCAGGGGTACCGTGATCCTCCACTTTTTGAGCTTCTCAAGGCACAGTCCATTCTTCAGAGGGACCTTGCCTTGGTCAGCTTTCCGGATTACGACGCGAGGATGCGCACGGGCACATTCCGACCTCCCAGTGGTCCTCACCCCTCTTTTTACCGATACCTAGATGGTGGGTACCCCCAGACCTCTTCTGAGGCACCTGGGGAGACAGCGGGACAGAGGGAGGTGAGGCGACGTGCGAAGGAGGCTGCTCAGCATGTCAGTGCCAGAGGAGGAGGAGAGGCACAGAAGAGCTCTGGTGAGAAGGATGAGAGTGGTAGTGGGAGTCAGGGGAGTGGTAGTGGTGATGAGGAGAGTTCGGAGGAGGATGCGGAGTGACAGCTACAGCTGGTTTGGGGAGGTTATGTACTTCTTGCCTTTCTTTCATCGACATCTTATTTCATTCACTGTAACACCAAAAACCTTCATTTCTCTCTTTTTCTCAAGCAAAAAATCAACATCTCGACCCCTCCTCGAACTCGTATCAAGGCAAGCTTTACATTTTCGGAATCTTCTCGAGATTTGCAAGCTTCCTATCTCTTTCAATTTCAGTTTCCTTGAATTCGAAAAAGACGCTGTTTTTCCCCAAATCCGTTTTAAGCTTATAATCTTCGTTTCTTTGGTTGTAGGAGTTGGATTAGAGGACCCGGAGGTTGATACTTGCGTTATTGAAGAAGATTAAGGAGCTTAACCCGCTTAAAAGGAGACATTGATGAGTAACTCGGCGTTTTTGTTAAATTAGCACAATTTGTGTTTGTTCTTGATTTCATTTCTGATTTTGTGAGTTATTGATGATGCTTGAGCATAGGAATCCGTTTTAAGCTTATAATCTTCGTTTCTTTGCTTGAGCATAGGAATCCGTTTTAAGCTTATTTCAGTTTCCTTGAATTCGAAAAAGACGCTGTTTTTCCCCAAATCCGTTTTAAGCATATAATCTTCGTTTCTTTGGTTGTAGGAGTTGGATTAGAGGACCCGGAGGTTGATACTTGTGTTATTGAAGAAGATTTAGGAGCTTAACCCGCTTAAAAGGAGACATTGATGAGTAACTCGGCGTTTTTGTTAAATTAGCACAATTTGTGTTTGTTCTTGATTTTATTTCTGATTTTGTGAGTTATTGATGATGCTTGAGCATAGGAATATGTTAGGAATTCATTTTATATGTTCTTCATGTGATTTGATTGAAGTTTATGATGTTCTTATGCTTGAAACATCCATTTTTCAGTTTTTGCAAAGTTAAGACGAATACAATGTTTGATCCTTATACGTGTTCTATTTGTTCAAAAATCGTATATGAGACGTACTTGGGATTGTTATGGGTTGTTATGTGTTTATAGTATAGCTTTTATACTAGAAATCATGGTTTAGAAGTGCATGTCGAGGAATAGAGTGAATTGGCGAATTGCAGGAAATACGCGACGAAGGAAACCAACCCGCCACAGGGCGCAGGCTGCGCAAAAATCGTTGTAAGTTTCTGCTCGTTTATCGGTTTGTCGAGCTGTTTTGGGGGCTTGTTCCCAATTGTTTTTAGGATGTTTTAAGTGATGTTTGGTGGTATATATACTTGGTTTTAAATGTATATTGGAGCTAGGAAAGTCATCATAAGAAGCGTGGTTATCCGTCTCGAGTCGATTAGCTCATAAGGAATTGATTACGGAAATTGTGCATGAAGATAGTTAGCTTTTAGGGATTTGCTTGTTAAGAGTCTTAGCATATTTTAATCATGTTTTGAGGCTCATATAATTTATTCAAGATGTATATTTATTTAATATGAGACTCGTTAATCGAATTTACGTTCGTTCTATGTTAATTGATCGCATGTTTGGTAATAAATTGATATCCGTTGTTTATTCGTGAAATGAGGTATCACTCGAGTAGTAACATGTCTAATGTGTATATTGAAAGGTTATAAGCTTGTTTTATATGAACCTAATTGATGGTATTTGATATAACTTTCTTATTGAGTTCTGATACTAATTCACATGTTAATCTATGGGTTGAACTACGTAAGTTGCAAGTGTTCATATTACTTGATGTCTTGAATTACATGCTAAGATTATTTGGTATTAAATTGCTTGGTTGTATATTCACATATATGATATGTGTGTTTGAGGTCCCCGGAGTTCGGGCGGCACTATATTGGGTTCGGGAATGGAGTGAGGATAGAGACCCCTCGGTCGGGCAACCGAAAGGGAAATCGGCTCTCCCTCGACTTAGTTCATGGGGTCAATTAAGTGTCGATTGAATGTTTATCAAGAGTAGATCGTTTACCGTTTAAGTTTGTTGTAGTCCCAAGTTTTGGGCGACATTTACGTTGGGTTCAGGAATGGATTTGAGGAGAAAGACCCCCCGGCCAGGCAACCGGAAGGGAGACCGGCTCTCGCCTCAAATTAGTCCCCGAAGTCAACTAAGTGTTAATTGGTTGTTTTTAGGTAATTGATTTGTGGTTTAGTGTAGAGCCTCCTTAGGAGATTTGGTTGTTGAACCACTTAGTGGTTGGTTCGTTGTGTTTTTTCGTGTGAACCCCTTAGTGGGTGGTTCCTTCTTCTTGCGAACCCCTTAGTGGATGGTTCTGCCTCCTTGCGAACCCCTTAGTGGGTGTTTTCTGTCTCCTTGACGAACCTCTTAGTGGGTGGTTCTGTCTCTTTTTCGAACCCCTTAGTGGGTGGTTCTTTGTTCTGTGGTCGAACCCCTTCGTGGGTGGTTCGTGCGTGTTTTGTGTTTAGCTTGCCTGAGTCGGGGTATAGTGCTAGACTTTGCTGAATGATTTGTATATATACTTGCCTGAGTTGGGGTACTGTGTTATATACTGCTGATACGTGTTTAATTGTGTTTAGATGTACCTGAGTTGCGGTTTAATATCTATTTACATGAGTATGTTAAGACGAGTTATTGATGGAGTACTTTACATGATTGTTTATGTTGGAGTATAATACTTGTATCTATATGTTTCTATGTTGCATGACAATAGGTGGCTATGAGAGCTCTAGTCACTCCCCACTGACTGTGGCGCACATGTTGTATGTGTGTAGGTACTTGATGCTGTTTGCAGGGGGTACGTTGAGGCTAGCGAGCGATGAACCTTCATCGTCACGACTTCACCCATTCGTTAGCTAGACCTTAGACTTATGTTTTCAGTATTTAATGCCTGTAGGGATGTGCTATCCCGGGATGCTTTTGTATTATACTTTAATACTTATCTATGTTTAAGTTTTGTAGTAGGACACCTCGATGTTTAGTTATGTTAAAAAGTTTTAAATTCCGCTGCATTTTTAGTACTTTGTATGTTTACTATTTCCGCTTTCGCGAGGGGTTTTACACATTTTCACTTTTTGCATTCTTTTTCCATAAAAATACAAAAAATGCACGTTTACTTTTTCATATAGTCGAGTCGGAATGGAGTTTTTTGTGATGATATTGCCTTCTAGGATTTTCTAGTTGATTGTCTTTTGCAGTTTTTCATCATCATTTTGTAAACACCAAATAGCATGTCTCGAATTCCGTTTTGGAAATTACACTTGGACGTCTGAACTTGACTTGACTTGTATTTGGCAAACTACACATACTTTCTGAGCTTTTAGAGCCATAACTGGTGACATCTATGACCAATTTATCTAGGATTGAGAGTAGTACTCCCTTCATATCATTGCATTCACATGTATGACTTTTGATTGCTTTTTGTCTACACGCATGGTTTGTGGTTGGTATCACATGTTAGGAGAGTACTTGCATTTTCCCCTTTTCTCATCATACCCATATAACTCCACATTTAGCCAAAAAAACTGCCAGTTGACCTATAAACTACACCTAGATTTAGCCTACCTTGTATCGAGCTAGCCGAAGTGTCGTTTTGTGGTATATATTTTCATTGTATCAGTTTTTGGTTTGATCTTTATTTCGGAGTTGGTATTTGAGAATTTGGAACTTGAATTCGGAAGTAGGATTTTTTTGTTATGAACTTAGCAAAAGAAAAGAAAGAAAAAAAAAAGAAAGAAAAAGAAAAGAAAAAAGAAGAAAGAAGAAAAAAAGAAAAATGATTCCCGTGCTTATTTATATCTTTTGGGAATAGAAAAAGAAAAAAGGAAGAAAAAGAAAGTGTTTGCTAAGCATGATTGGTTGCCTGATTCAAGATTCCGGGGTTAGTTGTGTGATATGCCGAGCATGGCATTGTTTTTGAGTATTTTGGAAGTTTTCACTTTTGGTTGAGTTTTGGTAGCTAGCTCGAGCCATTACCCTCTCTTACCCATATAGTTTTTTGCCTCCTTTTACCCATTTTACCTCACATAACCATATTTATGCAAGTATTCGGCATGTGATAGACTTTGACAGGTTGTTGTGCGTGTGTACGGTAGTTAGAATCATTTGTCATACTAGTCGCTTTGCATGATATGTTGGTCGCAGTTAGGAGAGTGTCTTCATTTTCTTATTCTTCTCTCTTACACATATATGTTCACCCATTGATTGAGAGAAGAGCGATCCGGGAGAGTCCAAAGTACACAAGTCATTCGAGGTTAGTCATCCAAGTTGTTTTCATTGCATGTACGAATTCGTTGCTTTAGGTTTTGAACTTTATGATGAGTAATTTCTGCATTTGCATAGTCAACAGCATGGTCCTTAGTCGGTTCTGAGGCGATTCCATTCCATTAGGTAGTTAGTTAGTTGTTTTTCTTCTTTTAGTTGCATTAGTTTGCTTGAGGACAAACAAAGGTTTGATTTGGGGATATTTGATGCGTGCTTATTTTATACACTTTTTGGCATCATTTAGCACGCATTTCTATGCATTTTCATGCACTTTACGTGTCATTTTGCCCCCTTTTTCTTCCTTTGGTGTATTTTCTGTTATTTTTCAGGAATTATGCGAAAGTTGAAGAAATTATGCCTTTTCTGTCCAAAGTGAGCTCTTTTAGAAGATGAAGCAAGTCAAGGAGTCCCATAGCCCCGATTTTGCAGTACCAGGCTTAAAGGAACGGTAAACGAGGCAAAGACGAAGGACAAAATCAAGAAAGAAGCGAAAAAGAAGCAGTGTATCTGTCATCTATTCGATCGAGTAAACACCAGAACTTGATCGAGTGGATGCAGGAGGAGAAAGCCTCGATCGAACAGTGTGATACTCGATCGAGGAGTCTGCAGGAAGGACCCAACCTTCGAGGTTCCCAGAGTTGCTCGATCGAGCAGTTGCCAGCTCGAAGTTACTCGATCGAGCACTTTTTGAAGGACAGCTACTCGATCGAGTGGTTCAATCACTCGATCGAGCAACTCACTTAAGTGTACCGGATATGTTTTTTCGGTTTTTAGGTTTAGATTTTTCAGATTTAACCTAATCCTTATTTAAGGATTAGCTAGGTTAGCAGACTTTTCAGTATTTTTCACTTTTGCATTTTCTTAAGCAGTCACTTAGATCTAAACAGTTTATTTAGGGTTTCTTCCATTTTCAAGCATCAGATCCTGTTCTTTCTTTCCACCATTACTGTAATTCATTTCTCTCTTTTATTTATTGTTCTTGTCTTTTGTTGTTTTATGATTTTTAGTATTTTACTTTTATTTACAATGTTGAATGTTGTTATTATTGTTGTTGTTAGTTTAGTTCCCCAAAGCATGAGTAGCTAATCCCCATAATATGTTAGGATGATGGAACTCGCGGTAGTTATGTCGTAGGAATTGCATGTTAGTCGTCCTTACGACGAAGTTCACCCATAAACAATATATTTATAAAACTTGTCAAATGAGTGCACGCAAAAGACCAGTTTACCTAGTAAAACCTTACCTGGATCGAAATATTGGTAGGTAGGCTTGTTTAGGTTGATTTACGTAACCTATCTAGAGATCGAAAAATTAATAGGGGAGTCCAGGGGTGATTTCAGACCGAAAGGATATTAATCGTTCCCACTTCGTTGCTGTGTCGACTGACCTTATCTTTATATGACTTTAATTACCGCGACGACCTGAATCCTGACATATTCCCCTTTTTATTGTTTGAAACTCGTTTATCATCTTTATTTTTAGTTCTTTTTATATCCGTCTTAGTTATAATCTCAAACAAAACCCCCCAATTCTGTGACTTATAGACTGACCTCTACTTAAGACCGTGTCTCCCTGTGGAATTCGACCCTACTTCCACTAGCTTCCAGTTAGCAGACCTAGGTTATCTTTGGTGCATAAACGACACGCATCAAATATATTAAGCACTTAAGTTTATGAGGTATAATTAAAAAAAATACGAGGTACAGAATACAAACACATAAGAATATGAGTTAATGTAAAAAAATAAGAGTTTAAGAGAACCACAAACTAAAAAATACGAGCACGGAAGAATGTGAGCTATTAACCTAAGAATACGAGCTAATATAAAAAGAATACGAGCTATTAAGCTAAGAATACGAGCTAATGTAAAGACAATAGAGCTATTAAGTTAAGACGGGCTTTAAAATACGAGCACGGATGAATACGAGGTAATGACAAACCAATACGAGCTATTAAGATACGACGAGCTTCAAAATATGAGCACTAATGAATACGAACACGAGATTAAAAGGATCACGAACTTAAATATACGAGCACATAATACGAATACGGCCTATTAAGATGAGAATACAAGCTAATGTTAACAAAATACCAAAACACAAGCTAATTGAAACACTTTTCGAGCTAAAAAAAATAGAACTAGATTTGCAAGACGTTAAATTTCATGATATAATAAGCACTTAAGATTACGAGGTATAATTAAAAGAATACGAGCTACAAAATGCGAATATATAAGAAATACGAGCTAATGTAAAAGAAATAAGAACTTGAGAGAATCATGAACTAAAAAATATGAACACATAAGAACGCGAGATATTAACGTAAGAGTGCGAGCATAAAGCTATTAAGCTTCGAATACGAGCTAATATAAAAAAATATGAGCTATTAAGATGAGAATATGAGCTAATGTAAAAAAAACATACGAGAATATAAGAGGATCACGAACTTACAAATATGAGCATATAAGAATACATGCTAATATAAAAAGAATACGAGCTAATGTAAGAAGAATACGGGCTAATAAGATAATAATACGAGCTATTAAGATTAGAATACGAGCTAATGTAGAAAGTATACGAGCTAATAAGATACGAATACGAGCTATTAAGATAAGAATATGAGTTAAAGTAAAAAAAAATATGCTCGAATGTAAAAAAAAATACGAGTTAATGTTAAAAGAGTATGAGCTTCGACTATCTTCAAATATTAGAAATATTGGATAAAAATTTCTTAAAGATGATACTTAAATGAAAAATATACAAGTTATTATAAAAATATATGAGCTAAAAAATTATTTTGGCGACAGTGATGCGTAATATGTAAGTGTCTTTCCAACACCATTGAATCGAAAGTACAAGTTTCCGTTTCCGTTTCCGTTTCCATTGAAATTTTATGCACTTTCAACGTTCCATGTTGTTTCATTGAGTATGATACATCTGAGGTTTCATTAGCCATAAAAATACTTGAATTATTCTCTATATATGTCTATTATACCTTTTAAAAGATTAGCTGTTACCATAATTACTTTGAAAACATGTTAAGATATTACTCGAACAACGCCCGTACATGAAATCTAGTTATTAAAAAAACATCTTGAAAATGTCAGAGAATCTTATTCATGGACCAATTGATATTTGATAACTTCCAAATAAAACATTTTGTTAGTTATATGTCAATTTCTTTAACTTTTTGCACCTGTAGACTTATTGCAGCAATAAAAGAGAGCAATTCAAGTCTTTGTCGAGTTAAGATCACCTATTTTATTTTTGGGTCCCATTTCTTAGGTCATTGTTTTTATATTGCGACCCATATCATCCACATAATAAAATTAATAGAGATTTGTTACATTAATGATAAATAATGCAATAGGTCTCTTACGACAGGTCAACTACAACCACGTGTTTAGATAAAATTAAAAAAAAAAAAGTGTATAGAAAAACACAAATGATTTGTCTTTTTCTTCCTAAATAAATTTTATTTGACCCGTCGCAAATTTGCAACGATTTGTGTAAATAATGTGTTACAAGAAAAGCATAAGGGATGAAAAATAATGTTTTAGATTTTCTTTGATTGTGGTTTAAAATTGCGGTAAAGGTAAGATTATTGTAAGTTTTAAGACAAGACTCATTCAAAACTATCAATAATCCACCAAAGTCTTGACAAAGTCTTAAGTTGAGTTTTGGAAATCCAAGACTCAACTTAAGACTTTGGATGAGTCTTGACCCCACTTTTCATGGAAATTATCCAATGAGCGGTTGTCATTTGTCATTTTTTTCGTAAAAAAAGAGTTAATGTAAAAAAGTAGTGTTTGAGGCGAGTCTGACGGATAATGTATAAAGTCTGAGATGAGTCTGAACAATAAAAAAATAATAAAAGTTAGTAGAAAGCTGATGTGGCACAGTCTTAAGACTTTGGGGATAATCTTACCCCAATGCTAGACAGGTGGTATAAACTGGTAATGTGGTTTATCCTTATGTTGCACGTTACATATCTTATCTATATTAATACAAGAACATTTTTTACAATTTTGCGACAGAAATAGGGGGAAATATGGATGTTGTGGAACCATTTTAAGAGGGTTTTTGCTGGTGGTTGTGGTGGTGTCGAGGCCTGGTGGTTACCATCAGGGGAGTCGTGGGAGCTGAGAGATGATGAGGGTGGTGTCAGGTGGTGGTTAGGAAAGCGGTGTTGGTGGCTGGAGTCGAGTTTGCAGAGAGGGAAACACGGTTATAGGTGGTGTTGCAGGTGACCACGGGTGGTTGCTGCTGGTGTCGAAGAGGGTCTGGTTGAGTCAGGGGGTGGGGTTCTGAGATACTGGGTTCGTCGTGGTGCGAGGGTGGCAGCCACCATGAGGTTGTGGTGGTTCAGGCGGCCAAAAGGGGGTTGATGGTGGGTTGTATGAAGGCGTGTGGGTAGGAGTCCTAGGGGGCTGTTTTGGTTGTGTATGTGATGGCCGGAATTTGCCGTCACTACCGGCCTTCAAACAAGATTTTTAAACCCGAAAGAAAGTAGTACTTAGTTCGGGGTCGAACGCGAAGATGGTGGGAAATTGAATAGTTAAGTCCGAATTAAAGCTTAAGTCGGGGGTAATAGTTTGGTTTATGAAAAGACTAACAACTAAAGGCAAATAAGAACAATAATGCTAAGATTAAATTGATGATAAGGAGGACTAGGGTGTCGGGAGTCACTTAGGTAAGTCAGTAGCCAAACATAAGGTAACGGTCTTGTGTCACTTCTATGGTAAGTCTAGGGTCGTCTCTTCTCTTGAGTCGACTACCCTTAGGTCAAGACTAGTCCTAGCTTTCGCTACAAACCAAGCTAACCTAACACATAAACATGCTCATGAAACTTAAGACCATCGTCTAAAGCAAGCAAAGCGCAGACTAATACCCAACCGTCGTTGAGGCAATTCGTCGAACACGTAACATGCAAGATGTGAAAAGTTAACCAAAGACGCAAACAAGACTAACCCTAAGAATATTTTATGGCTACTAACTACCCAAGCAAACCCCTAACCCTAGAATGAGACTACTCACACATGATTAAGAAGGAAACATGAACAAATGAGGAATTGATGATAAACATTATGGGAAATGGTAAAAACAAGCAATAGATTAAAAACAACTTGAGATAAATGTAAACAAATGAAAATACTAAACAAGAGAAAGGAAGATTATACCAATACTTGCATTAAAGTGATGAACTTGGATACAAATGAAGAATTCTCTCAAATATTTTCAAAATACACCCAAAACTACAAATGTAAACTATTGATCTTCTAGGACTAAGGAATGATTATCAAGAACTACAAGATTAAAGTAAAATCTAAGAAAGGATTAAAGTTTTTAAGAGAGTTTTGATGGCTAAGTGTAGATGAATGGAACAGTAAAAACCATAAAATAAGTATGAAAATATCTCAAATGTTGCGTAAAAAATAATAGACTAAGTGCGGGTTTATATAGTGCGCGAAATTCTGAAATATGACTCTCAGCCGGTCCACCGGCTGCCGGTCTGGGACCGGCTAAGAATCAAAATGTAAACTTCTGGATTTTTTCTCTTTTCTACAAAGTTGCCTTAATCTTCAGCCGACCGGCCGGCTGCCGGTCGGGCACCGGTTGGGAGGCTGAACTTCAAATTCTGACTTTTTTTGCTTCTTTTCTTCATTGTACAGGTACACGTAGCCGGTAGGCCGGCCACCGGTGGTGGACCGGCTGGGAGGCCTTTTGCTTGAATCTGCCCAAATACTTGTTTTCTTCAATTCTTGAAATGAGGCTAAGTATGAATGGGTCACCAGCCGGCCTACCGGCCGCCGGTTGGTGATCGGCTGACATACAAACTTTGTATTCCTGTAACATTCGTTCAATTCTCGTCCAAAAGTCAAGTCAAGGTCCTCAGCCGGCCTACCGGCCGCCGGCTGTGAACCGGCTGGGAGGGCCTGGATCCAATTCTTGCATTTTCTCCTCATTTTGCTCCAAAAATCATCTTGTTTGCCTCCGTTTCTTCATTCTCGCCACAATACCTACAACACGAGAACCAAATAGGAATAGTCGAGGAAATGGACGTAAAATCAAGGAACGATACGCAAAACGAGGTCAAATCGGGACCGAAAATGAAGAATAGACGATGAAAAACAAGATCAAAATAGAGCTCATCAGTATGTTTATTCTTATTATTATTATTAATATTATTAATGGTATTACTACTATTATCGTTATTATTATTAGTATAAATATTATTATTATTAGAAGTTATTAAGTAGTATTTATACTAATTATTTAATGGTTACTATTGATATCTTGGTAACATTTCTATGTTCGATTATTTAATTAAAGATTAGTTATAAGGGTAATAAGGAGTTAGTTAAATTAATTAATGGTTATAAAGGCTTAATTGACGAAGTTGACTAATTAATTAGTTATGAACATGCGTATATTAAATAGAGATTTAATATTAAGTAATATTCATAGGAAGTGATTTTGAAGTGGAGTATGTCTGATTTTTGTTGATTACGTGAGTCCCGGAGCTTGCTTGATCAGGTAGGATACACTTATCACTGTACTTGGATTGTTTGACGAAATGGATATTATAATGTGTTAATCATGAGTGGTATGAATATAATGTTTGACATGATTGAATAATAGTATTGTTACATTCATGAGAATGACATATGCATTGGTTACTGATTGGAGATATGGAGTGGATACTGTTTCGATTTGGGCCCAGGCTGGTTCTGCAGGATCAGACTTGGTGACCTCAGCTGCTATGCTAGTGTTCGACGACGGTCGACTATACTCTGTCGGGGATCGGTCAGGGTTAGAGTTTCGGGTTGTGATTGGAGTTTAGGGTTGTGATTGAGCTCGGTAGTGGCATGACATTTGCATATCATACTTTGTTGCATATTTATTTATTGTACCTTGATAGTTATCTTACTCAACCTCGAGGTTGACAGTGTATTCGTTTGACACCTGTGATGATCCGTAATGGGGAGCAGATTTTGATAGGTTTTAAGTTAGCTGTTTTAGGAGCTCATGGGGAAGCATGAGGATGTTGACTTGCCTAATTAGTTGATTAGCCCACTTAGTCAGACTATCACGATGTAGTTTTGTAATTTAATGTTTCCGTTGTAGCAGTTTTTCTAAATTAGTACTTTGATTTGAGTTAAGTAAGTTGTAATAATAAAAGTTTAAATTTAATCAGTTTTATATAAAGTACTTTGGTTTGTTTTACTTTGTTATTCCGAGATGGTAACAACTCTATTTATTTGAGAATGTCTTGCTGAAGGCTCTTAAATAAATGGGGGTGTTACAAAAGTTATAATTACTCTCATATTTTTATTAGTATACTTTTATTTTGGAAAGAGTTAAGATCTGATGAGAGTATGTTGTAAATCTTTTTGTATTTAGATTGTTAATATGTGTTCTAAGACACACGTTGTTAAAATCATTAGTATAATAATGAGCCAAATAAAATCTGGATGGATCAGATGGAGTGTTATAATTAAAAGAATGAGGGTAATGTGATAGTCCATCCATTTAGCATACAAAATGTTAAACGAGATAATTAATTTGGAATACAAATTTGTTATGAATAAGATTTCCACTTTTACCATATAATAAGATATATAGGGTTTATATCTGTTTTACAAAAATTACCTTATGCAAGACAAACTCTTTACAAAGAATAGTAGTGATTGTAATACTTCTATGTCGGTTATTTGTTTACCATTTTCATTTTAATATCTCATTCATTTGTTTACCTTGCTATATTATGCATGTCTTTGTAGGTTATTTGATTATCAATTCCATTATTGTCCACTTGTCATTTAATAACACCACCCTCAAATAGTCCCTTCTTATTTTCTTAAAATATATACCAAAATCAAAAGTAATTAAATGAGCCGAAGTGAGCGAGGGTGTAACAAATTAAAATAGTCTGAAATGTTTCTCGTATTGCATTTAGTAAGTGTTATTGGGCAAACTCTGAAATTTATACTATTGTAATATTTTTACTCTAACTCTAAACTCTGAAATGTTACTCTATTAGGCGAGGGTATGTAGTCCATTGTGTATATAAATATTGCGAAATGGCCTGGCATCAACAATATAAGAAGCAAGACAAGACATATATATACTCCTTATACATTATTATTTGAGATCGATCATCAGAAAAACCTTGGAAGAGTGACAATAATGGTGGGGAAAACAGGTGAGTCGTCGTTGCAAGTTGTGTCGAAAAGCGAAGAGGTAAATGAGATGGTGATGCAGGGTGACATGCAGTCTGAGTCTGAATGCTGTTTGGACATTGTGGAACCAGAAGCTAATAATGGCAGCGACTTAATAACTCGCTATTGTGATGTGCGTATGACTTCTGTCTTCAACTCCTTCAAGCACTCTCTTCAAAAGACTAAACTCAATCTAGGTAACTCCTTATCCTTTATTTTATTATCGCTTCTCTTGTCTTCACCTTAAAGCTTGCAGAAATATGTTATTTGTGTATCGGAATTAGTATTACTCAAACATATCTAAACCTAATGCGAGAGTAGTGTACATGTTATTACAGGATATGGGTTAAGTTTTGAGTTTGACTATAGTCCCTTGAACGATTTGCCAAGTCATCCAATCAATAACTTTGGTGATCCATTCATGGGCTCCAAATTTCATGGTAACTCCAAGAAATTTGAGGTTGCTGTTTTAGATTGGTTTGCTCGTCTTTGGGAGATCGAGAGGGATGAGTATTGGGGATATGTTACTAATGGTGGCTCTGAAGGAATCCTTCATGCCATCTTTCTTGGGTAATTATTCTACTTTTTCAATATTTTTTTTGTACTAATCCTATTTTAATTATTTATATATTTCTCTTTAATTAAACTACACACTATTTTTTTACAAACAAAATAAATAAACAAACGATTCAAATAAATAGATATCTTAAATTTTATCTATATAATTATGGAAACATTTCAGAATCTCTGGTTGAGCCACGTCATCAACGCAGATTTTGATTTTTTTTTTAATTCTCTCAGGTGGGTCCCGCAATGTGTTTAATGAATTTCCTGAGTCATAACCGCCCGATATTCTAAATAAATGTCGGAAATCGTAGTTTCAGAAATTTTACCTAACATTTTTATATAAATTCGTAAACATGAATTCCTACAAAAAAACGGTCAATTTGTATAACATAAAATTAAATATTATATAATCGAATATATATGTCCCGTCTAAAACGATAGACAACAATTTTTTTTTTCTGTTAATTCTCTTAGGCGGGTCCCGCAATGTATGTGATGAATTTTCGGAGTCATAACCGCACGATATTCTAAATAAATACCTGATATCGTAGTTTTAGAAATATTACGTAACATTTTAATATAAATTCGTAAATATGAATTCCTACGAAAAACTGTAACAACCCGACCCACCACCGTCGTAACACTAACCCAATAAGATGGGTGTGCACTTTTGGGCCCGTTAATTGTCCTCACTTAAGCCCAAAAGCACAAGGCCTTGTTACTAAGTGGTGGGTGGAAGTTATTATAAACATATCACAAGCCTCACATTCTACCGATGTGGGATAACTTTTCTCTCACACTCTTGGGGTGTTACAAACTCCCCCACTTAAAGAATACAACGTCCTCGTTGTGCCTCAAACTTGACCACAACCAGGGCCAGAATCCTCCCCCGCTAGGTGTGTGACCCGGGTACTCCCGACCACAGGCTCACCACACGGTCACAATCAGGGCCAGAATCTTTCCCCGCTAGGTGTGCGACCCGGGTACTCCCGACCACAGGCTCACCACACGGTCGCAGGGTCGCTCTGATACCATTTGTAACAACCCGACCCACCACGGTCGTAACACACCCCCAATAAGATGGGAGGTAAGACTTTGGGCCCATTATTTGTCCTCACTTAAGCCCAAAAGCACAAGGCCTTGTTACCAAATGGTGGGTGGGAGCTATTATAAACATATCACAAGCCTCACATTCTACCGATGTGGGACAACTTTCCTCTCATACTCTTGGGGTGTTACAAACTCCCCCACTTAAAGAACACAACGTCCTCGTTGTGCCTCAAACTTGACCACAACCAGGGCCAGAATCCTCCCCCGCTAGGTGTGTGACCTGGGCACTCCCGATCACAGGCTCACCACACGGTCGCAGGGTCGCTCTGATACCATTTGTAACAACCCGACCCACCACGATCATAACACAACCCCAATAAGATGGGATGTGTACCTTTGGGCCAAATACTTGTCCTCACTTAAGCCCAAAAGCACAAGGCCTTGTTACTAAGTGGTGGGTGGAAGTTATAATAAACATATCACAAGCCTCACCGATGTGGGACAACTTTCCTCTCATACTCTTGGGGTGTTACAAACGACCCCACTTAAAGAACACAACGTCCTCGTTGTGCCTCAAACTTGACTGTAACCAAGCCCAGAATCCTCCCCCGCTAGCTGGGTGACCTGGGTACTCCCGACCACAGGCTCACCACATATATTTTGTATGTTAATTAGTATTATTTTCATTTTCAATTTTAACAAATCAAGTTAATCAAATAAATAACATACTAAAATTAGTTACTTTAAAGTATTTTTGGAACAATAATATGAACAAAAATGTTAGTTAAACTATATCAAGTAAATCAAGAAAAGTTTTTTGACAACAGAAACAAAGCCTTAGGTTACAGACGCAGCATTTTTGGCCAGATTATGAGCCACCTGGTTCAAATGCCTAGGAATAAAACTAAAACTTAAACAGTGAAAATTAAGAGAGATGGCTTCAATGTCTTCGATTAACCCTTTGACTGAGTGAAAGGGCCTTGCAAGTCCGAAGATCTGAATAAGGCATTGGAGGCAATCGGAAAGAATATCCAAATGCTTAATGTTCATAGAAACTGCCCAGATCAGCACACATCTGATGGCCCTGGTCTCTGCTTGAATAACAGATTCAGCCAGAAAACATTCCCCAAAGTGCCCTAGAATCACCCCCCCGGATCATACACCACCCACCCAGCTGAGGCACGAAGCTTCACGTCCCAACTTGCATCCACCTTAACTCTGAACGTACTACAAGACGCATTATTACCAATAAGGAGGCAAGGTTTAAAGTTACGCAGATCCTCAAGGATATAATTTTCAGAACCTTTTCCATTGACACCCCCAAGACCATATTTCGCCACCTCCGCAGCCAACGCATTCCCTGCCAAATCAGTAATAAACTTGAAGAGCTCATTACCTAAGGACAACTTCCCATTAAAAATAATATCATTTCTACCACGCCAGATAGACCATAGCGTGGCAAGAAAGAGAATAATTTTCTCGTCAGCATCAGTCATCGTCTGAAAGAAGAAAATCCAATCCAGAATCCAAATATCAAGCGGAACGTAACTCGTAGGAACATATCCGATACCCAGGGGAGAGGACGCCCGGATTCTTTTGGACACCTCACAATCTCTAAATAAATGTTCAATCGATTCCCTTACCTCAGAACTGGAGCACAACGAACAAAAGTAATTGACATTAATGCCCCTTTTCTCCAGTTCCGAACCTGTAGGGAGGGCTCCTGCAAGGATACGCCATAAGAAAGTCTTCCACTTATTTGGCCCTGGGAGGTGCCAGAGCCGTTTTTTGCAGAATAACTTCGAACGTTGAGACATCCTCGAGTTATCCTTCTCAGAAGAATATCTTCCAAAGTAATCATTAAAGCAAACCCCATAACCCGACTTAACCGAGTAGACCCCATCATTACAATGCTTCCAGTAGATAAAGTCAGAATTCGCGGAAGAGCAAATAGGCATAGCAAGAATTCTGATAGCCCATTCTTCCTCAAAGATATCTCCAACCAAGTCCCTATTCCAGTTCGAATCATTCACGATCAGATCAACAATTGTTAATTCCTTAATCTGAAGAGGAATAGGAAAGCCGTCACAAACAAGGGGCATTGGCACCTCACCATTAACCCAACGAGTCCCCCACACATTAAGGGTTGAATTATACCAACATTTCCAACCAATACCCGGAAGAATGAGATCCAAACCCAAACGAATACTTCTCCAAGCCCATAAACAAGAGGAGCCAGTCTTCAAATTCTCCAGAAGGGGTAAAGAATTCTTTCTAAACAACTTATGAAAAAAGACTCTACTTAACATAGAACCCCTTTCCGAAATAACTTTCCAAGCGACTTTTCCAAGCAAGGCTTTATTCATACAAGCAATATTTCTGATCCCAAGCCCCCCTTCCGACTTTGGTAAACTAGTAAACAGCCTACTCGTCCAGTGAATAGTCCTCCCTGATCTCACTCCAGCCCACCAGAATTGTGACAAAAGCGCATCGATTTTCCTTGTCACACTTACCGGTATTTTATACACCGATAGAACGAAATTAGATAAGGTAGACAGAACAGAGTTGATCAAAGTTAACCTCCCCGCAGACGAAAGAAAGATACCATTCCAAGACGCAAGCCGCTTCTTAACTTTATCCAACAGCTCACTAAAAATATCCTTCTTAGACCTGTGAAAATCAGTCTCAATGCCAAGATACTTACCGATACCCTTATTTTCTTTAATTCTTAACGTATCCAACCCGCATTTCATCCTAGCCAGAGTGAAATTCGGACTAAAGATAATACCCGATTTACGCTCATTCAGAGACTGCCCCGACGCAGCACAGAAACACCTCAAGATCCTTCTAAGCTCATAGAACGCATTTCCCCTATCTTTAAGGAAAAAAATAGAATCATCCGCAAAGAAGAGATGCGAAATAGGAGGAAAGTCCTGGGAAACAGAGATACCAAAGAGCCGGCCCTCATCCTCCGCTTTCTGTATGTTAAGAGAAAGCACTTCCATACAGAGAATAAAAAGAAGTGGTGACAGCGGATCACCCTGACGTAATCCTTGACAAGGGCTAAATCTTCTAAGAGGTGCTCCATTAAAGAGAAGTTCATAAGAGACTGAAGAAACACAAGTCATAATTAACGTCACCATCCTCTCAGGAAATCCAAAAGCTTCCAGCGTCCGTTTCAGGAAAAACCAGCTAACTCTATCATAAGCTTTGCTCATGTCGGCTTTAAAAGCAAACTTACCACACTTTCCTGACTTATGGTTATTAATGTTATGAAATAACTCATGAGCTAAGAGGATATTATCCGAAATTTGCCGCCCCTTGATGAAAGCATTCTGGAACGAACTCACCAGGTAATCCATAATCCGACCAATTCTATTAGTGATACACTTGGTAACAACCTTCATAATAACATTACAGAGACTTATAGGCCGAAAATCCTCAACCTTCTCCGGACTATCATTCTTTGGGATCAAAGTAATAAAAGTACGATTAAACTCACCCGGAGGAAGTCCAGAATTCAGAATGCCAAGGACCGCGTTAGTGACATCAAACTTAGTCGTATACCAAAATTTATGAAAGAAGATAGCAGGGAAGCCATCCGGACCAGGCGATTTGAGAGCTCCTAGTTGAAAAACCGCACTTCTAACCTCTTGTCGGGAGAAAGGTTTATCAAGTAAATCAACATCATCCGGATAAACCTTAAAGTTAACCGCGTCGAAGAGGGAATCCTCAATAAACTCCGGGAAACTCACCACTCCACTCCCACCATTACTCTCGACATTAGGACAGAAAATAGAGACGAAATGCCTTCGAAAAATATCAGCCACCACCGTTTGATCATAAATCCATGACCCAGAACAATCTTTAATACCGTGGATATAATTCCGGCCCGCTCTACCTTTCACCCAATTAAAAAAGAACTTAGTACACGTATCTCCATCGATAGCCCAATTAACCTTGGCCCGTTGTTTCCAGTAGACGCTAACAGCGTTGGCGAATTCCGTCACCTCCTTATTAGCCACGTCAAAACCTTCAAAGTCCCCCGAATGCAAACCCGAATCCAAATTCTTAATCAGATTATCATCAAAGTTGTGCCATTTCGCATTCCATTCATCCCTCTTATCTAGAACCCATTTTTTAATAGCCCTACGAGTATTAGAAAGTTTACTCCCATGAATAACAGGTGAACTACCATGCATCTCCTTATTCCAAGTAGTATTAATGACCATTTGACAGTCCGGGTTATCCAAACACCACGCATCAATTTTATAAGGTTTAGCGCCAGAGTTTTTGATAAGAGATAAATCAAGAATAATCGGTGCATGATGCGAGATTTGGATAGGAGAGTTAATAATACCAGAATCCGGAAACAAAGAAAGCCAATCTTTGGAACCGTAGCCCCTATCCAACCTCTCGAATACTCTTTTATACCCTTTTCTATTATTAGTCCACGTAAATCTCGGCCCTTTAAACGGAAGATCAACAAGACTATGTGCCATTCTCCAATTATGAAAGTTAAGGGAACCCGCAATAGTGCCTTTTCGATTACTAAACTTGTCCGAAGCGTATTCAACTTGGTTGAAATCCCCAAAAATGACATATGGGAAGTTCAGCCCGTTAATCCAAAATCCTAAGTCATCAAAGACCTCATTCCGATGAGATAAGTTTGGTTCACCATAAAAACACACCAAGTACCAAGGTAACTCCAAATTCTCATTATTCAAGAGGATCACAAAATTTTTACAAGAGAAGTGCATTGTGAACCTACATCCAACCCGCCAACCACACCAAATACCCCCAGAGTTACCATCCGCATCATAGCCTACGGCATTAACAAAACCCAACCCTTTAAATAAACTAGAAACATTAGACACACTACATTTAGTCTCGGCAAGGAAAATACAAGAAATATTATGCTCCACCACAAGCGCTCTAATTTTTGGAATTATAGGGGAGAGCGCTTCATTTAGGCCCCTACAATTCCATCCAAGTGTCCTCATTTCTCGTGAGGACGTTGCTTAGGGCCAACCTCCGCAAAACCCGCTCCACCTTTCACAGGAGAATCACTTGAGCTGCTACATTCCATATCAGAGATGTTCATGCGAAAACCCGAACTTTCCTTGATCAAAATACCCGCTGTACCAGCCTCCTCCCTTTGCTTCAGTTTCTTAGCAACTTGAAAGAGATAGGGCTTTGCATACCCAATATTAACCAAGCTCACAGCAGGCACACAAGCCTCCATAGTATCAGATTTACACTTACGTTTTTTAGGAGGAAGAGTGGCGTCAGAATCATCCCAGCCTCCTCTCTCTGGACTGACCACCATAGCTTCTGGCAGCTTCTCGGGAACACGACCAAAAGGCTGAAGAACCGCAGGAGCAGAAGCCGCCTTCACCAGAGCCTCCCCAGAACCCATTCCCACACCAGAAGCACGATCCACCGCAGCAACAAACCCTTCTACACCCCAAGAAGCAGCTAAAGTAACAGTAGCTTCGTAAACACTAGGATTAAAATTCGCCACAACCTCAACAGCATCAGATTCAGGAAAGAATTTTCCCGATTCCTTAGTACTTACATCCCCATCACTTAACTCAACTCTCTTCCCATAATCCACTTGTAAGGACAAAGTAGTATCAACTTCAGGAACCGGAGTTAGCATCGAAACACCCTGAACCTCAGTGTCCTCATCAGACATTCTCCGACTGATCATAGAATCCGAGCTAGTAACAGGCTCATCCGGTGTAGTATAGTTCGAAGAGGAAGAGTCGTCAATGTTAATAATAAGATTATCCTTCACCATACTTGTACCATTACCCACATCCATATCAACCTCATTATCATTATCCACATTCTGAGCAGCCCCATTTAACCCAGCCCCATTATTCCCACTCTTGTAAAGATCGTAATAATAAGTAACTGGGATACCTACTGGTGGATGATCAAAAGTCTGCGCATATCCCCTATTTTCATCATCAAGACGGGCCCAATTGAAATCGCCCTCAACACGGCTCAGAATGGCCTTCTGAATATACGTGTCTCTATCAACCGGAGTTGGGCTTACCAACCCATCATAGTTAGTAAAAAGAGCACAGGGATCATTGGAGGTTTGATTGGGAAACTGGCCAGAAGCAGCAAATTGCATGTGATGTACACCAGCCGAGTGTCCAGCAGAATCATCGAAGATATATCCCCCCCCCCCCCCCACCCCCACCTGCATTAAGATTATTAAAAAGATCTGGATTATCCAGAGGAACAGATTGATTATTATCCAACAAGGAATCATCAGCAAGGACAACATTGTGCCCATTCTCAACCCCAGCCACTTCCTGGTTAACGTTCTCAGCCTCATTATTTGGAACCGCATTTTCAGTCCCAGCACCGTTCATCTCCACATCCTCGTTACCACTCTCCCCATTCAGCCCCCCTTCTCCACCACCTTGATTTTCCGACCTTATATTGAAAAGGACGGGACCTGCAAATGGTTGTGCTGTAACACTGAATTTCATCCCAGGGTAAACCCGTCCACCTGGAGTAGCCCCCACCCCAAAATCAATCATTAATTCCTCTTCCAGGTCAGGCCCACAACCCAAAACCTCATCATCACCTTCAGAACCCAACCTCACTTTAGCAGATACGAACTTAGTAGTAGAAGGCGTAGCCCTAAGATCCAAGTTGAACATAGTATGATTGCTAGTAGATTGAAAAACAACAAATCCCTTACCTTGAGCCTTATCCAGTAACCCATTCACACTCGACACAATAGTAGTAATACTTTCTTTGCAACATGAACTCACATGTCCCAACTTTCCGCATCTAATACAGTATTTGAAGATGTCTTCGTATCGGAATTGGATCCAAAGCAAGTACCCACCCTCCATAGAAAGAAAGAAACCTGGGGCCAGCGGTTCATTCAATTGAATACGAACTTTAACTCTCAAATAATCTTTCTCCGGTTTTAGAACAAAAGAATCAACTTCATAATGATTACTCAACAAGTGACCCGCAATATTGGCAACCTCCATAGTTAAATATTCAAAAGGGAGTCCGCATATACGGACCCAAACATCAGCATAAGGGAACCGAATAGTACGTGGGATACTATCCGGGAACCATTTAGTAAAGACCATAAATGCTCCAAAAAAGGTTTCATATGTTTTCTTAAGAAGCTCATCCTGATCTTCAGCATTCTCGCAGTGTAGAGCATAAAGATCTCCTAGCTTAAGAACTTCAATCGGACCCTTCTTCTCCACTTAGTATTAATGACATCTTGGAGTTTATTCACCTTAAAAACCCGGTAGTCGACCAGAAAACCGAGCACACAACGACTCCAAAACTCTCTAGACTTCCCCAACGTACCAGGATCAAGATTAAAGACCGGCGCCGTTCTCGGAAACCGCCATGCACTCACGTGTTCAGGATTATTGGGTGAAAACTCAGCATTTGGGTGTGTACGATGATAAACCCCTTGATGATTAGAAGGATGAAAAGTATTAAAGTCTTCTTGATTAAAATTTCTGTCGTAAGAACCAAAACCTCCTGCATGCATGTTACCCCTACTACTCGAAGGTACAAAAGAAGCCATAAAGAAAAGACACTAGAACAAACAGAGATAAAAACAAAGAGAAAAAAGGAGACTTATCTGCACCAAGAGTGAACTGAAAAACTCCTTAAATAGTATTAGAAGAGGAAAGAACCCTCAAAACCCTAACAGATTTCGAAAAAAAATGTCAGATACTCAACCCACAGTGATTGGCGGACGAACAGCAAACCCTAGACAAGGACGGCCTCCACCAATGAAACACCATTAGAAACAATCATCATAAATATGGGAACACGGAAGGCTCTGCCACTTCTGAAAAGCAAACAAAAGAAGCAACACCCAATAGCAAGACAGCGTGCAATATGGAGAAACGAAAGCAGTAAAAAAATATTGGAAGTTGAAAAGGGTGTCAGAGGCAATGATTAGAAGTTTTAGAGTTTATTTTGTTTAAAACATGTGTTTTCAAAGGCTCTCGCAAGGAGAGAATTTCAGCTCTCTAAAAACTTAGAGAAAAGTTATCGCACCTTAAGAAAAGTTATATTCATTTTTAATTTTGTATATAAATAACAAACATACATTTATTTTACATGATAATCATATCAATATAAGCATGCCAAAAATATTAAACACAAGAACTAATCTAAAAAGTTTATTTAAAACTATAAAAGAAGACAACGATAAAAATACGAAAAAAATACCACAAAGTTGATGCCCGTCGTTGAGGGTACCAAAGATAAGATTTATAAACCAAACTAAAACTATAGATAGTGATAGTAAGGGTCGAACCACAGAGAGGTGAGGAGTATTTATTGTTTAAGGTCAATGTTTTAGGGTAACAAATTGGGGGTTTTGGATTGGTTGATTACTAAGTCTAAAGCAAAGATAAAAACAAACAAATAATAAAAGATGAGAATAAAAAATATGATAAAAGGGATGCTAGGATGTTTGGGTAATAAATAGCTAAGGTAATATAAATCCTAAGGTCAACATGTATTGCAGTCGCGTAAGGGGATGTAACATATCTTTTTAGGTCTATGCTACCTAATAGCTCCTTTCGGCCTTTTGCTATTAGTTCCTAGGTCTCACAATTATTGGGTGTCAACAATAAGGGTGATTCCTAAATCCTAGGTCACATACCTTTCAGTCTTGAGTAACCTAGCCGTCTTAAGGTGTAAACCAATGCCCTTCCCGTATCTCTCAATCTTGGGTAGGTCATTACTAACATCCTACAAGTCTCCTTTCAGTTTCATTGTAGGGTACTATAGTCGACAAAGAAAGACGAAACAGGATACAAACGCGAGTGGTCGACCGACCGGCTATTCCAGTCGGCCGACCACAGCCTCGGTCGACCGACCAGCTATTCCAGTCGGCCGACCGCGGCTCTGCTACAAGTCGGTTTCGGAATTTATTCTACCTATGCATATTATCCCCTACATCCTAACATATGAAATTTAGCTACTCATGGTTGTTAAGACGATTATGAAAACGGGATTAAACATGGTAAACATAGTAAATAATCTAAGCATGCAAGAATTAATAAAGCTTGAGATTCTGACTTAAACGAATGTAATAAAAATAAGAACAATAATAAAGCTAAATTAAAAGAGTAATTACCACAATCGGAATTAGGGCAGAAAGGAACAAACTTTATTGAATGCTTGGGAATTGTCGAAAGATTACAAATAAACTAAAGAACTGAATAAAAACTGGATGATTGAATCTATCAAAACTGAGTATTTCAAGATCTCTCGATACCAAAACCCTAATCACAGGATTAGTTTATATAGGGCATAAATTAGAGTTTCCTAAAAGACTCCTACTTCTACTTTATTTCCGAAAAATCTCGTTTCTGGGCTTCGCTGAGGTCGGTCGACCTCCTTTACGGACTTAGTTGAATTCTTGGGCTTTTCTTCAGATTTGGACTTTTATGAAGATCAGGCCTGGTCGGCCGACCCGTTTAGTTGGTCGGTCGACCGCTTCTGCATAGAATTCTTCGGTTTTCTTCTCGCTTTGACTTTTGGTACTAAAAAAAAGACTCCAGTTGACCTTTCGTTATTCCTTAATTATGCAAAAGACTTGAGGATAAGGATTTGGTGCTAAATCGTCCATTTTCCGCATGAATCTGCAAAAGTGCATACAAATACGAAAGTATACGATTGTTGGGAAATAAAGGCTAAAACATAGTAAATGAGCGACCAAATGCGTGTAAAAATAGATGAAAAACATCATAAAATAGACACGCATCAAAAGTTCTGGCATAAAACTTCATGGATGAAAATTTTAATTACGGTAAAAAGTAACTATTCAAGAGTTTATGTGTAAAGCTTCACATAAATATTATTTGAAAAAAATGCTCCAAATAATTAATAATGACACGATAAAAAAAATGGGATATTGAAATTGCAAAAGAAAAGTACCATAATAGATACTTAACATTTACAAAACACACAAGTAATGACGGGTTTTGGAGGCAGTCATATCTTTTTTTCTTTGATAAGGTAAAAAACTATATTGACCCCCTAGAGTAGGATCAACCTATTCCATTATTTTGAATGAGGTAAGTTGAAACTATCGACTTTCAAACCATCTCTAAAGAATTCGACATGTTGACAACTCTAATTTATGAGTGAGTTGTGACGATGAAAAATGCATATATAATGAAGAAAATTTAGACATTTTTATATTAACATTACTTATCAAGATCATTGTATATTGTAATTCTGTTATGATATTTCAAATTTATATAGATTAATTGCGTTTTGATATACTCTGAATATAAACTGTATGTTAATATTACAATATTTTTTGTTTATCGGTCATATAAAATTATATTACAAATCGAAAATCGAAAATATGACTTATCATTATTTATAAATAACAATATATTATACTTAAACCTGCAATCCCGTGCAATTTGCACGGGATTAAAACTAGTAAGTTGTAAACTTGTAACCAATTATTTATATAATAATTTTCCATTATTTTAGTGAGAGATAAATGTTGATAGGGAGAGGCGGTTGACCTAAAATAAAAAATGTTATTTGTATTGAGAATATTACGTAGCATATTCTCCCTATCTTTTACCTATCTTATTAGTATATACTAGTTTTTAGCCCGTGCAAAATATTGCACGGATTGTCTTGCGTATAATTCTAAATATATATCATCGGAACAAAATTATAAATGTTTATAGATTTTATTTTATATCTAACGTCTATACATTTTTTTATCAAAATTTGATTTTGTTATATATCTAACGTCTATACATTTTTGTTTATGACTTTGTTTTAGTAAAATATTTCAATTGATGATATATTTTGGACCAACATTTTAGTCAAACTGGTGAGTGAGATATATTTTAGACCAACAATTTAGTCTTTTTATAAGTATATATTTAATTTTAAGGTTTAGTTTTAACCGTTTTGTTTATGACTTGATTTTCGCAAAATTAAAATATATGCTTAAAACTAAACAATTATTGGGTATGTATAAAACAGGTTATAGTATATTATATTAAATATTTTAATTTTGCAAAATCAAGTCATATAATATTTTCGACCAACATTTTAGTTTTTATAAAATTTCGAACTATTACCCTATAAATTGCTACTTATTGTTGTTTCTAGTAAATTATGTATTATTTATTGGGTTATAAATTATTATGTAATAGTTCCGGATAGACGATATTCGAAATTATTATCAAGTCATATAATATGTTGGAGCAACATTTTAGTCTTTTTTTAAATTTCGAACTATTACCCGATAAATTGTTAATTATTACTCCCTCCATTTTTTTTATATCACCCCATTTCTTTATACACGTTTGTCAATACTCATTTTGTTTCGATTATATCTTTAGCTACATACTACTAAAACATATAAAATTTTGATATTCTTAATCCTCTTATCAAGACAAATTAAAAAAGATCTCACATGAATATATTTCCGTGAACGGATTGAGAGAAAATCGACGTTGAATACTCGACTGTGAATAGTGCCAAAAAGGGGAATGGGGTGATATAAAAAAAATGGAGGGAGTATTATTTATAGTCAATTATGTATTATTTATTGGGTATAAATTATTATGTAATAGTTCCGGACAAACGATATTCGAAATTATTATATTTTGTTATACACGGAAATTAATGTTTCCGATTATTACGTAAGACTTTTGATATAAATTCGTAAACATTAATTTGTACGTAAACAATTGAGTTTCAGGTAGTTATTTCACATTAAAATCATCATACAACATTGCGGGTCGCACCAGATAAATTAAAAAATTAAGAAAAAAATAACATGTGTTGGTGACGTGGCTTAACCATAGCCTCTTAAATGTTTCTGCAATTATATAGATAAGATTTAGACATATATTAGTAAATAATAATATATTAGATATTAGATATTATCTTGTTTTCTATACTTTAGCCATATAATATGGCAACTATATATTTCTAAGTTAGTGTTATTCACACTGTAATTAGTATATAAACCTATTATGCACAGTTGCACACTTTTTTAAATTATGTAATTCTTAATAAAATACTAATATATGTCCAATTATATACTAATAAGATAAGTTGAAGTTATACCAGATTGGGAAAGATATATGTATCTAGTTTCTTTTGATACATGGATAAATATTTTTAGAGGAAAATGACTTGTGTCCTTTGAGAGTGTCCTTTCAGAGCACACTACTCGTAGTTCCTCTTTTCATTTCATGTTAAGTCGGGTGTGGTTCCCCTTCCGTTTTTGGTAAGTTTCATTTATTATGTACTAGTATTTTTGCCCGTGCGATGCACGAATACTAAATTATTTGTGATATTCATAAAACTTGTCACCATGGAAATAAAAAATAAATTATAATACTTTTTTTCTTGATAAAAAAATAGTATTAGTTCGTTCTATAAATGTGATATTTTGTTAATAAAATTACCTCGTTTATATTTATTTACGTCATTAATGTTACCATCATCAAACATCTATTATGGGTCTATCGTATTAAATCACAGATACATCTAACCACCTAATTCGCCGCAATCATATTCAGTACCACACGAAAAAGCCCTTTAAACCATTACTCTTACCCTTCGAACAACACATGAAACAGTCCACAATCCAGAGTCACGCCTACTGACCTATTATGAAATTAACCACCAAATGCAACGGAGTCATCTTTATTCATACCTTAAACAACCATCCAATTCATCATCGGCAGTTCGTCACCCTTCTCCTAGTTTCCAATACACACCTGAAATATTCAAGGCACCCCTCTTTTACGAAACACTGCACCCAGCATTATCCCTCAAAGTTAGCTCTCCCTTTAAAAAGTCTATCCATCTATCAGAAACTTAACTTTTACATTCAAAACCGACTTTGTTTGAATGAGAAGTGCTTGACAGGGAAAACAAAGACATGCAATTTTTGTTAAGTTAACAAATGAGGTAGGAGAGAAGTGACAAGGAATGAATAGAGGATGTAACACCCGAGATGTTACACTGGAGTTGGATGTACAATTTAAATCTTAATGTATTTTTTAAATCGATCACCAAGACAAAAAAAATAGTCTAATTAAAAGAATAATAATTTATTGACATGACATTTATTAAAATTTGATTAGGTATTTGTGTGTTTCACAAAGAAAAAACAAAATTAAGTTTACAAACACGATGTTTTTAAAAATTTTAACCTATTTTCATCGCATATAATGCCTATGTCATTTACACATAATAAAACCTTGAAATAAAACTTATCTACTTCCTCAATTTTCTTACTACATACCCCCCATTTCCCCACCAATCACACATTCATCATACCCTTCTCACCCAACTAACCACTTGACCATCAGAATCGACCGTATGCGTCACTGAACAACCTCATCATACTTATATTTACTTGTACTGCTCAAATCACATTCTTAAATGTATGTCGGAAAGTAACCCTATCCTAAAAATACTTACCTCCTACCTCAAGACCTATATAACTCCACCTCTAAAAAAATAGACACGTCCATTGTAAGATCAACCCTTATCATATAAATTGTAAGATCAACCCTTATCATATAAGACAATCAAATTTGAGTATATATATATACATGATTTTTAAAAGATTTGTAACCTATTTTTAGAGCATATGTGGCTCTGTCTTTTCCACATTATACAGTCTTGAATGAAATTCTTATAATTATTTTCTCAAATTTTCTAATCATTGCTTACTACCTTTTTCCCACACCATTTAAGCATTCGTCATATATTCTGACCCACCTAACCAACTTAAATCAACTAACTATATGACTGAACAATTTTAGCTTATCGACATTTGATTGCATTACTCAAACACAATATTAAAAGTTAGAGAGTAGCTCTACCCCCAAGACACTTCTACCCTCAAGACCTACATATTCCACCTCTCAATAAAGCGACACATCCAATGTAAAATCAACTCACACCATATAAGACAATGTCATCTGTAAAAAGAATTCAAAATATGTATGGGGGAAAATAGAGTACAAACTATAAACTATAATCTAATAACTATAACTAACAAATAACCTTGATCTTCTTACGACGTCTTTGTTTTGGAAATTCTTTTAATTTTTCATTACTTTGTTGTTTATAAAATAACGTCTAATACTCATGTACATTTCATTTCATCCACACAATTATTCCACCTAATTCACCTATACCATAATTGTGTTCTTTATTATTTACATTTATACTTCTGAGATTGTAATTTGATAATCCAACTAACCAACTTGACCATTCATCAAATGTATCACTGAAAAATTGTAGACTATTGACATTTGTTTGTACTACTCAAATTACACTCTTAAATGTCATAGAGTAATCTTACCTCTCAAGACACTTACATCCTTTCTCATGACCTATCTCCCCCCCCCCCTCCCCCCCCTCTTTTCAAAAAATCGACACATCCAGTGTTTAACCAATCCTCACCCTATAAACAATGTTTCATCTGTAAAGAACGAATAAGTTGAAAATATACAAAAAAAAGAAAAACAATACAGATTATAAACTATCATCATACAACTATGACTAAAAAACTATCTTTTTACATTGAACTACATTCGTAACGAAGATACCTTTCATTTTTCATTATTATACTCCCTCCGTACCGGTCAATAGTTATCTATTTCCATTTTAGGGTGTATCATTGAATTGTTATCTATTTCCATTTTTTGCAACTTTTTGTGGATCATATTTCATTACATGTGGGGCCATATAATTTGTGTGGTCCAAATTCATTCATACCTCTTTTCTTAATCTGTGTGTCAAAAGTAATAGATAACAATTGATCGGGACGGAGGGAGTATTGTTTATGAATACCTTGCAATACCTACTTACATTTCTTCTCATCCACACAATTATTCGACTTAACTCACCTATGTCCTTAGTGTGGTCTATGTTGTTTATATATATGATTCTTAAATCGTAATTTTTTTTGGATTTATCTTATGTACTCCGTATAATATATTTAACATCAGTTTTTGTTTTATTTAATTAAAAAATCTCATTTTTTTCGCATTGTTGAGTAGGAAAGTATATAATATCCACTTGAATAGTAGTGCTGCTCTTATACCAAAAATAATAATGATGTTTCTCTTAATTAACTTGGTCGAATGTGTCTTAATCGTAGACGTTTCTTTTAGACAGGAATTTGTATAGAGTTATATACCCAAATATTTTCCCATGTTAGTTCCACAAATTTCTTAATTAAGAGGAGATATCCATTTTAAATTTAAGAAAGGTCAAGTAATATGGATAAGATAAAAGCATGACGCGTAAAAAAAGTATCAGATTTGTGACCTTTTTTTGACTCATTATAATGTTAAGACGAAGTTCAGTTTTAAGGAAAACTAATTGAGTCAGTTCTTTTCTTCCCATTTTCTCATCTTCATGTTTATTAAAAAAGTTGGAAAAAGTTAAAACAAAGTCAAATAGAAAGCATAAAAATTTTAAAGAATATAATTTTTTATATTTAATAAGAGGTAGAAAAAATTGTAAATAATTATATTTATTTTCTAATTTTAATAGAAAAATTATAAATAATTTTTTGTTTTCTAATTATAATAGGAAGGTGGTAAATAATTTATTTTTTTATAATCAACTATATTATAGTTCTAATAGAAAAATCGTAAATAATTTATTATTTTCTAATTTTAATAGCACAAAAGACATTATAAAGCCATTCAACATTAAAATTTATGGTCCGACTTAAGAGAGCATTCAATTAGATGAGTATAACATTTGATTGTGTAGTTTTATTTGTAATAAAGAAACAAAATTGAGTTTATACACATGATATTTCAAAGGTTTTAAACCAATATTTGTATTATTTGTCAGTTCTTATTTGTAAATAAGTAATTATTTTCTAGCTCATTCCCATTTTCCTATTTAATAAAAACGTTGAATGAAATTAATAATCGTACATAGTAAGTATACAAATCTTAAAGAATAATAATGTATCTAATAGGAAAATTTATAAATAATCAACCATTTTCTAAATCTAATAGAAAAATTGTAAATAATTTATTGTTTTCTTATTTTCTAATTCTAATAGGAATATTAAAAATAAATTATTATTTAAACAACTATTTTCTAATTTTAATAGAAAAATTGTAAATAATTTATTATCTCCTAATTATAGTAGAAAAATTATAAATAAATAATTATTTATAAATATAAGTGTTTTGTAAAACGTGGAGACTACCACGTCACTCGAAAAAAGCCTCCTTTAATTATATATATTGATTAATAATATTACTTTTATTAAATCAATAGGTGAAAGGTATAAGGTATACTTAAGCTAATAAATTAAAGTTGATTCGAAATCGAACTGAATAACCCATTTATCAGATCTTATAGTAAGATTACACCTTCCCTTATTTGTTGATTTTGCACTGTAGTCTTATAATATATCCCCCTCTTTTTTATATATCCACCTAGTCGCATTACAATTAGAGATGACAATGGGTAGGATCTGGACAGGATCCTATAGGATACAGATCCAGATCCATTTTAAAATGGTATATCCAGATCCTACCCTTATCTTTAGGGTCCGAAATTTGTAGATCTATATTCGCATCTTAAGGATCTGGGTAGGATATGGATAAAATCCAGATCCGTCAATCTCCAACGATACATTCAAATGAAACCGCACCAAGTCACTATTATATACACTCTTTCACTTTTACTTGTCAATTAGAGACGATGTTTTAGTCGAATTACTCTCTACTAGCTTCACTGGTTTAAAATTATAGTTTAAAAGAAACAAAAAGAGTGTACAAAGTGTTAAAAGTCTTATAGCAACTTAACAATAAGGTTTACAAACCACAAAATAATTATAATTCCAACAATTCATAATAAAACAAATTGTTCAAACAAAATAAACATTAATACTTCATTCCTTGTTTCCATGATCTACAATTGAAGAGTCGAATCTATCCAAAAATTACCCTTATAGAAATTAAAAGAGAGTCCAAGGGTAGGATCTGGATCTTAGTGGTGGGATCTAGATCCGACCCTTGTATTCGTATAAGGATATGGATCCAACCCGAATTCTAAGGATCTAAAATAATGGGATCCATTCCTACTCATGGGTATAGGGTCTGGTGGATCTAGGTAGGATCCGGGATCCATTGCCATCTCTAGTTACAATAGAGAGAGGGGGATTTGATCCTAAGAAGTAAGAATTATTGCCGACAATACCTCAGAATTATTGCCGACAATACCTCCGTCTTAACCACTAGACTAAGAGATCTTTGGACTGAAGCAAGTTAACTGTATAATTTATTTTTATATATACTGTGCTTAAATGAGAGAATTATTTGAGGGTAACGTAAGAATATAAAAGATTGAGCATCAAATAAATTAATTTAAAGAACTTATCAAGGAAGAATAGTGATGAAACTCATGAAAGTTGAGTTGGCGAGATAATTACAAGAAGATTAAAAGAGGGGCCTTCTAAAGGTGGGGAAGCTACAAAGTTTACTAGTCATTCATATCAACCACACAATAATTTTATTCATTTTTAGGATTTGCATGGATTTGCTAACATAAAGACATCAAGATGAACAATACTTTTTTTACGATTATTTTCATGAGGTCATTCATATCAACCACACAATAATTTTATTCATTTTTAGAATTTGCATGGATTTGCTAACATAAAGACATTAACATAAAGACATCAAGTTGCACATGGATTTGCTAACATAAAGACATCAAGTTGCACAACTACTTTTTTTAGGATTATTTTCATGAGGTCATTCATATCCACTACCCAATACTTGCTAAATCTCGCACGCTACTTTGCTTAGTGCTACACCTTTTTACCCAAAATTGTCTTCACTAAAAAAAATTAAAAAGACTTTTAAAGAATTAAAAGATTTCCGTCTCTTTAAACCTAATAAATCTCTTATTCGTTCGATTATTATGGATCGTAATTTGCACATATCAAACGTAAGTTCTTCGTTTCATCGTAATTTTTTTTATTAATTAAATTCCGTCCTTTGTTCAATTTAATTGATGTTTTTTTTTTAAAAAGAAGGTTTTTTAACAATTAGGGGTTGAACTGAACTGAAATACAATTAATCTCTGAAATTGTACTGAAATCGGGAAATCCAATTGCAGTAAATAAGAACCATTTAGGAGGGATTTTAGAATATTATTTATTCTTATTGCCGTAAAATCATATTTTAGAATAATTGTTGAAATCGGGAAATCCAATTGCAGTAAAATCAGAACCTAAAGTGAGTTGATTTTTGGGGGGTTTATGTTTATTTCTCTCTTTTGTTTTCTTGGGTGAGGATGATAAAAATGAGGAGGGTATATTCGAAATAAATGTAAAAAATGTTTGAGATTAACTAAAATCATGTGCGGGATTTAGCACGTCCCTAATTTTATTCATTTTTAGGATTTGCATGGATTTGCTAACATAAAGATATCAAGATGCACAACTACTTTTTTAGGATTATTTTCATGAGCTGCTTTGCAAATATAACTCAATCTTATCAATAATCATTATCATTATATATATAAAAGAAGAATGTACAAATGCTAACGTGGCGCAACAATATTTTAGAAATTGCATTTTAAAGCATTCTTAACCGCTTTGAATTTCTTAGTGTTAAAATAACCAATAAGAGTAATGATACGAATTATTGATCAAAGAACTCGTCCGCGGAAGCCTTCTTGTAAATCTTGGAAACAATCTTGAATGAAATAACGAAATAGGACAATTAAAGAACAATCTTGGATGAATCTTGAATTATGGATGAATGATGATGATGGACGGTGGTGGTAGTGATGGCGGCGTGATGGTGGTCCGTCGGTGGTGGTGGTTATTGTGGTTGTTTTTGTAGTTGTGACGGTCTTGAGGTGAATCCCCAAGGTAGAAGGATATTTGTTTGCCCTAGACCTATAGGACACCCAATGGTGATTTACTCTCTAGACCTATAGTTTGTAAATCGTGCTAACACTTGAAACGCGACAAGTATCAACGGTTCGGATCAACACTCGATGAGTCCTTGAGATTTCTTTAAGAATGCCTTAAAAAGAAAACTTGTAAATTTTATTGATTGAATGATAAACTGTCTAACAAGAAAGACGATGTGCTCTTTATATAGTAGAGTCACACGCCCCAAATCACACGCCTCCAAGGATTCGGATTCTTGAATCCGTCTTCGACTAGGAGTCCTAAATCTATCCTAATGGATTAAATATAATCCTTATTAAAAATAAAACCCTATCTTAGGAATTAAAAGAATTAAATAACTAATCCTAATAACCCTAGAATAACTAATTACTTAGGTAGTAACTAACTTGTAACAACTTGTAACAAACTAGTAACTACCTAACAAACTAATAACTAATTATAACAAACTAATTAAAATAACAACTTAATAAAAATAACATAAAAGTTAAATATACTCCAATATCTACTTGGAGTCCTTGATTTTCGTGAGGACCGAATAACCACACGGTCCTTGGGATTCGTGCCCAAGCACCCGGCCGTGACCCTTTCTTCCACACGGTGGTTCGTCCACCATAATCTACCCCAATATTGTCTTGTTTTGATCTTTATTCTTACTTCATTAGGCCACGGTTGTAGAATCCATCGAATCATTACTAGACCATATATTAACCATAAGATAATTAATGATAAAATAGCTAACATAAATTGCCTTATCGATCTTTGATCATGGCGACGAATCGATGCCCTATCCATAATCGTTTCATCCCCTCCCCCTTGAAAGAGAATTGACCTCAATTCTTGATGAGTAGAATTTAAGAACCTTTGATCTTGGGTCATGTTTCCTGCACAAATGGATAAAACTTGATTTGTTAAGGAAAACTTTTTGTGGCCGCGCCTCTTAGCACCTTCCCGCGACACCACCATGGCACCCTCCTCCCTAGATTCGTGCCTCTTTCCTCCTAACAACCCATCTAGGTCTAACCCTAGCCGCTTTGGACTAACCACCTTGCCTAGCACATCCCTTCCCTCATGGTCATTGGTCCGCGCCAAGCTTGTCTCCCGCAACAACCCACTCATCTTCTCGGCGCTTGTTGCTGCCCGTGGCTCACGCTTTACCTCACTACTCTTCCTATAGTGAATCCGGCCTGAGCTCACATCTAAAGGAGACTTATAACCTCCTTGACTCAAGCTTGAACCCATCCCCTTTGACTTAGAACGCATCAAGCTTGTAATACCCCAAGAGAATGAGAGGAAAGTTGTCCCACATCGGTAGAATGTGAGGCTTGTGATATGTTTATAATAGCTTCCACCCACCACTTAGTAACAAGGCCTTGTGCTTTTGGGCTTAAGCTAGAACCCTGTAACAATCGTCTTATCTCCTCAAGTCTAGATGTTTCCCGCTTCCTCAATACAAACTCACGCTCACCATGCACACCCTCGGCTAACCTAGTCACCACCATTTCGTCACGGCTGCTCCCGGTGACTCCAGCCCCTACCAATTTCACCACGGCTCTAACCATTACTCCACCTATAGGCGGATGTAGAACTCGACCTATAGATGCCTCTAAAAGTGATTTGTATGGTGCTTGGATCAGACCTTGACCAACATACTTAGGTTTAGAATTGATTGAAACACAAACTAATAACTTCCTGATTCGTTCCCCCCTAGTCGTTGTTCGTTCAACCGTCACTAACCCTAGCTTCCTCTTGGTCACTTCTCCTAATTTTGTAATTACCTTGTACGAACCTTCGACCCCAGATATTAGTTCCCTTCTCCCTTCGTTTGTAACCGGCTGCCCCTCCCTCAGATGCACCCTCACCACCTCTCCGTGGTCTAACACTATGGACCGATGATGTTCAATGGATTTATGATTAGATGACTCTTCTTCGACCACTTTCTCCTTTGTTAATCCTTCTTTTAAACCCAAAGCACCCACCTTTTTGTCTCCCTTGATGGATAGTTCGTCTTCCCTTTTCTCCATAATCACAGCAAGACTAGCCCGCTTGCTTCTCTCAGTATTCATATCTCGTATAGCTTGTGGAGTCATTGGTTTTAGAATGATCTTCCTACCTTTATTCATTAGTTCATACTCGTTGGTCCTTTCTCGATGCAACACATCTCTATCGAACAGCCAAGGTCGACCCATTAGGATATGACATGCCTCCATAGGTATTACATCGCATACTATGCTGTCTTGATATGATCCCATGGTGATTCCCACCCTAACTTGTCTCGTTACTCTTATCGCACTCCCATCATCTAACCAATGCAATAAGTATGGGTTTTGATGTGTGGTAGTGGTTAGATCAAGTTTGGACACCATCTCCTCGGAAGCAATGTTTGCACAACTACCCCCATCGATAATCATACTACACCACTTGTCTTGCACTTGGTACTTAGTATGGAAGATTTGGTTTCTTTGATCGATTGAGATTGAGTCGGTTTGAACTTGTAGGTTACGTAGCATTAGGTTTCTTAAAATTGGCCTTGGAACCCTAATCTCGGTCTCCCCTTCGAATTTTGTACCCTCCATACTACCTCCCTTCGTGGATCGTCTTGTAGATAAAGAAAATCAAGAGCCGAAGCTCTGATACCACTTATGATACGAATTCTTGATCAAAGAACTCGTCCGCGGAAGCCTTCTTGTAAATCTTGGAAACAATCTTGAATGAAATAACGAAATAGGCCAATTAAAGAACAATCTTGGATGAATCTTTTATTATGGATGAATGATGATGATGGACGATGGTGGTAGTGATGGCGGCGTGATGGTGGTCCGTCGGTGGTGGTGGTTATTGTGGTTGTTTTTGTAGTTGTGACGGTCTTGAGGTGAATCCCCAAGGTAGAAGGATATTTGTTTGCCCTAGACCTATAGGACACCCAATGGTGATTTACTCCCTAGACCTATAGTTTGTAAATCGTGCTAACACTTGAAACGCGACAAGTATCAACGGTTCGGATCAACACTCGATGAGTCCTTGAGATTTCTTTAAGAATGCCTTAAAAAGAAAACTTGTAAATTTTATTGATTGAATGATAAACTGTCTAACAAGAAAGACGATGTGCTCTTTATATAGTAGAGTCACACGCCCCAAATCACACGCCTCCAAGGATTCGGATTCTTGAATCCGTCTTCGACTAGGAGTCCTAAATCTATCCTAATGGATTAAATATAATCCTTATTAAAAATAAAACCCTATCTTAGGAATTAAAAGAATTAAATAACTAATCCTAATAACCCTAGAATAACTAATTACTTAGGTAGTAACTAACTTGTAACAACTTGTAACAAACTAGTAACTACCTAACAAACTAATAACTAATTATAACAAACTAATTAAAATAACAACTTAATAAAAATAACATAAAAGTTAAATATACTCCAATATCTACTTGGAGTCCTTGATTTTCGTGAGGACCGAATAACCACACGGTCCTTGGGATTCGTGCCCAAGCACCCGGCCGTGACCCTTTCTTCCACACGGTGGTTCGTCCACCATAATCTACCCCAATATTGTCTTGTTTTGATCTTTATTCTTACTTCATTAGGCCACGGTTGTAGAATCCATCGAACCATTACTAGACCATATATTAACCATAAGATAATTAATGATAAAATGGCTAACATAAATTGCCTTATCGATCTTTGATCATGGCGACGAATCGATGCCCTATCCATAATCGTTTCAAGTAAAGGGCAAAATTTAATTAAATAATTAAACCTAATCGTAATAAATACAAAACTGTTTTAATTATACTGTTCAATTTAATATTGCTATATTAATTATGAGTTATTAACCTGCGTTATTAATATATCTTATTATATGTATATATACTCTTTGATTTTTTTTTACACATACACCACATAAGTTATTAATATATCTAACAACTTAATTGATCATTCTTTGTCAAAATTGAAATTGAACAACCCCTGTGAATTTTCACGGGTGTTACGCTAATTCCAAATTAATCCATCATATTCATTTTTCTTCCCATCATATACATCATAATGGATAAGATGGATTTAATTCTTCTTTAGACTGTTATGGAAAGAAGGCTGTATAGAATGTATTAATTGAAACTATTGTAAGATGAAGTGATATTTGCAGGTACCATATAATATAATGGATTATTCTCATGACATACTATTTTTTTTTATGTTATGGTATAATTATATGGATACTAATGAATTCATTTCATCCAGGAGAGAGATGTTTCCAGACGGAGTTCTTTACCTTTCAAAGGAGTCACACTTCTCTGTTTTCAAAGCTGCACGTATTTGTAGAATGAAGTGTATTACGATTGATACATTATTCTCCGGGGAGATCGATTGTGCGCATTTTAAGGCAAAATTGCTACAAAATAAGGATAAGCCCGCTGTTATAAATCTTAACCTAGGTAAATCTTTCAACAAACAACGGAACAAACTATTTTATTTGTTTTCTTTATTAATGCTCCCAACATTCCAGCATATACTATACGAGTATATTTAACCCAATATTTAAAACATTATTCGTTCAAAACTAAATTGAATGAGGGAAGTATTATTTGGAAAACAATAATGATTGCATCGAGACTTAAATTTGAATCTTTAGGTGAAAGAATAATTACAATTCTTTGGCATAACATTTCATCGTCATTTTTCATGCATTTACCGTAATCTACGTGTTATTTTATCAAAAATACATAACTACTTTACAGTGGCGTATCTAGGAATTAGATGATGGGGGTGCGGAAGTTTATTAGCTAGAATACATCAAATTATTAGCGAGATTTAAAAAACGTCAATGCTAGAGTTTACTTAAAATAAATTAAAAATCTTTGCTATCATGAAATCGTAACATAAACTAAAAATAAAGCCATAATTTTGGCATGAAACCGTAACAATTAGTCTTGTGAAAGAAAATTTAATTACCAAAAATTGGGCGAAATTGTAGGCTGTCATTTAGTCTTGTGAAAGACAATTTAATTACCAAAAATTGTAGGTTGTGGGATTTGAACCCTAGATGTCAGGGAAGGTGGCATCACCATAAACCACTAAACCAATATAGAAACATGATAACAAAGTGAACTAAAATGCTTATATTGCTAAATTTCAGGGGGTGCGGGTGCATCCACTGCACCCCCTCTAACGACGCCACTGCTACTTTATCGGTTTGCTTAGTTAATACTCCCTCCATTTTTTTCCATATGATACATATGCTTTATACACAAGAAATAAGGCAAGAATAGAAAATTAATAAAAGTACTACAAGTTGTACAAAAAAACCATAAGTATGGGCTTTTTTATTAATAAAAGTACTACAAGTTGTACAAAAAAACCATAAGTATGAGCTTTTTTTATTACGTTTATGGAAATGTATCATATGGAATCGAATGGACAAAAACGGAATATGTATCAAATGGAAAAAAATGGAGGAGTATTTACTAGATAAGTGTCATAATACACTTGATTCAATTGGATATAAGTAGGCATGTAGCAATGTCTTAGACTTTGTTCTTTTTAGCTTTTTAAAGTTGAATTGAATGAAGCTGAACATAAATGAACCGAGGAGAGTTGAACTGAATTTAATCGAGTTGAATAGAACTGAATAAAGCTGAAATTAGTAGAGGTTAATAAAGTTTAATTAAACTGAACTAACTAACTAAGTAACTCATAATAATAAATTAATAATAAATTAATAATAATAATAATAATAATAATAATAATAAAACTTTTGTTCGATTAATAAAAGTTTGCGGTTTCTTTTTAAAAAAAAGATTAATAATAATAATAATAATAATAATAATAATAATAATAATAATAATAATTTTTTTTTAATTCTTAAGTACCTTTTTCTCTACTCTACTCGGTATCTCAGGATAGGGGTGCGGATGGCTGCGTACATTTTTACTAGGCTTAGCTTTGTTGTAGCTAAGGGGTGGGAGCTCAGTTTGTATCTCGCTACCCACCAATTTTATGTAAATTCTTATTTTATCCCTTTTTATATGATAGATGCGTGCATCCTTTCCCCAAAAATAATAATAATAATAATAATAATATCAATCTCTTCCTCTTCTACTTCGCTCCTCAACTGTATGCTTTATTCCAAAATGACATTTTAATTCAATCAATTGACATTTTTCTCTTATTCTCCCCTTTTACACTTTCATTCATTCCTTTCTTGATTGCTTTGTAAAATATCAAGTGATTAAATTGATAGTTTTTTTTTTTTTGTAATAGATTAAATTGATAGTTAGAATGGTCTAAAATATTTATTGAAACATTGAATATAGCATAAAGAGAAGATCATTAATATTAAAAAGGGATGTAAGTCTCGAACACCCAACCTCCTGTACGTATATTTTGAGACTGTTTTCTTAATATACCAATACATACTCACATTAAAAGAAAAAAAGATCATTAATATTACCGTTCTTCAATTTTTATTTTTAATAAGAATTCCAAGTTTGTAGGTTCTTAAATGAGTAAATCTATTTTGAAGTAACATTTTTTATATTTGCATGTAGAATTTTTGCATTATTTTCCGTTAAAATTGCATTCGTTCATCGAGTATTTTAAGAATTTTAAAGTTCTCTTTGAATTTTGTATGCTAAATTATACTCCATACTTATTAAATTATTATGTAGTTTAGGCATTTTCTGAAACTCATTTCTGCATTTTTTATTGTTCTATCTTTTAATAATTTATGAATTTTTAAATGAAGGTTTATTAATTCATTCATTTAAAAATTTACTCGAAGTTACATATTAATTGTTGTCCGTCGTTCTTAGTCTATATCTGTATTTTTATTTAAATAAGGTAATTTTTATCTAATTGAAAATTTTCAAGTATATCTATTATTTCCGATGTCATTTTCATGTAAATTTATTTTTTATGCTTTTAACACATATATAGAGATGACTTATTTTTCGAGTATTTTAAGCCTTTATTTCAATAAGTTTTGCATTTTTTCATTCCAGCTGGATTAATTTCTATATTTTTGTTACTTAATATATATTCCTCGATTTAATACACTGGATGTTAAATAATTTTTTGCTTTATTTTAAAATCTTACTCGTATTTCATTTCTTTTTTTTTTTTTTGAAAGGAAAACTAAAGCTTATATTAAATCAAGCCCCGCAAGAGCGGAAACAGCTTGTGGAAAGTTCGTATCCAAAACAAGAGTTTCTCCTACCGACTCACACATTCTAGCAACAAGATGGGCTACCGTATTACCATCCCTCCTAACATGAGTGAAGCTATTGTTGTGAAAAGACCCGAGCATATTTCGAATGTCTGCTATGCACAGCCCCATCGAAGACCGAACAATACGCTCCGAAGCCACCGAAAACACCAGAGAAAGAGCATCACATTCAAGATGAATGTTTGTGACATCCTTTCTTTTTGCCAATTCTATCCCGAAAATAGCCGCTTGTGCCTCCGCGACTTCAACAGTCCAGCCCGCTTGAACCCTCCTACTTCCTATCCACAGCAGTCTCCCTTCCCCATCGCGCGCCACCGCCCCCAATCCCACAGTACCCGACCCATCCACAAAAGCATCGGTGTTGACCTTAATGCTATCATGTACTGGTGGAGACCAGGTTTTTTCCCCTGTCCCTATTCCCTGTCTTTGATCAGCAACATGAAAGACATTCTCAGCATAAGAACGGTACTCCGTCACCATTTTAAGAAAACCCGAGATGACAATATCCGGAGGAGTAGGAGACGACTCAAATACCCGTTGGTTACGGATCGTCCAAACAGCCCAGACCATAGCAAAGAAGCGTACCCGCACTTCCTCATTCACGTTCTGCATTACCCACTGAACGCGCTCCTTACACGAGAGCGCACCCGTTTCTGCAATGATCTCCACAAAATCGCTTGCCTCCCATACCCTACTCGCCCACTCACACCCGAACAGGGCATGATTACAACTCTCATCCTCCTCACAAAAAACACAACTCGGAGTTAGGCTGCAATGACGATAATAGAGGGTTTGGCGTACAGCTAAAATGCCAGTGCATAATCGCCAAATAAAATGGACCAGTTTGGGAGGAACATTCAAACGCCAAATACTCTTCCAGACCCGCAAATCCAGTTCCTGATTCCCTTGGTCTGTAAAACCTCTGCTGCCCCTCCTACCCAACCAATATCCTGACTTCACAGTATAATTCCCGTCCTTCGAAGGCCACCAGAACCGAGAATCACCGGGGAGGTTTTTGCTCAAGGGGATTTCCAACATCCTAGCAACATCAGACTCCACCAGATACACTCTAGCTCTCGCCACATTCCAGGTTCCTGTATCCGAGTCCATAAGATCAGCCACTTTTAGCCTCGGGTCCGCTTCAAGATTAAAAACTGGGATTCTGCCCATCCCCTCACCAGGAAGCCACGCTTCATCCCAGAGATTAATGCTCTGTCCGTCTCCCACCCGCCATTTGAGCCCTTCCAGTAGCAAAGATTTTGCATTCCAGAGACTGCGCCATGTGTAGCTTGGGTCATATCCCCTCCGGGCTTCAAGTATAGGGACAGATTTAAAATACTTGGCTTTAAGGACACGGCTAACTAGCGCATCAGGATTAAGCATTATCCTCCACACTTGTTTAGCTAAGAGAGCCTGATTAAATACCCGCATATCTCGGAACCCCAGCCCTCCCGTAGCTTTGGAATTGCACAAACGCTCCCACCTCATCCAATGTAAATGTCGCTGAGTATCAGTTGACCCCCACCAAAAGCGTGCCAGAAGTGAATGTATCTCCTCAATTATACCATCAGGGATCAAGAACAAACTCATCATATATGTCGGTATAGCTTGGGCCACGGCTTTGATAATAATCTCCTTACCCGGTTTTGAAAGCATTTTCTCCTTCCATCCCCTCACTTTCTTCCATATCCTATCTTTCAAAGATGCAAAAATCACTTTTTTTGATTTCCCAATAATCGTCGGCAGACCCAGATACTTCTCATGCTTATCGACCTCACACACACCCAAGGTAGTCTTAATATCATTTCTCATTTGACTTCCTACCCTCTTGCTAAAGACAATTTGTGATTTATCATAGTTAATTTTCTGCCCTGATGCTCTCTCAAACTGGCTAATAATGTTAGCTAAAACCGAGCATTCCTCCATATTCGCTCTAGCAAAAAGGATACTGTCGTCGGCGAAAAACAAATGTGAGACCCTTGGAGCCTCCCGACAAATCCGCATCCCGTGAAGACGACCTTGGCCCGCCGCTTTCTTAATCAGATAGGATAGAACATCTGCACAGAGGAGAAAAAGATATGGCGAAATGGGATCGCCTTGCCGTAAACCTCGACTCGGATGAACACACCCCGTTGGTTTCCCATTGATGATAAAAGATTGGGACACTGTTGAAACACACCTTAAAATACGAGTCCGCCATGAATCTGAAAAACCCATCCGTCTCATAACTTCACCCAAGAAACTCCATTCCACTCGATCGTAAGCCTTGCTCAAATCCAATTTCAGAGCAAAATTGCCCCGCCTTCCTTCGCCCCCTCTTTTCATAGTATGGAAAATTTCGAAAGCGATGAGAGCATTATCCGTTATAAGACGCCCGGGAGTAAACGCGCTTTGGTTCTCCGAAATAATAGAATTTAAGAAACCCTTCAACCTGTTCGCCATAGTCTTTGAAATAATTTTATAAATAACATTACATAGGCTTATTGGTCTAAACTCCGTAATTTTTCGAGGATTACTGCATTTCGGAATTAACACAACCAAAGTCTTATTTAGCTCCTCCATCGTTCCTCCCCCTGCCCACCAATTACGGATAAAACGGCAAACGTCCCGTCCCACAATCTCCCAGTACTTTTGGTAAAATAGAGCGTGGAAGCCGTCCGGCCCCGGAGCTTTATTTGGGTGCATTTGAAAGAGAGCATGTTTAATTTCTTCCTCGCTCAGAGGCTCATCCAAAACCATGTTCATAGCCGGTGTAATCACTTGGGGCACATCCTGAAGCACTTCATCAAAACCAGACGGGTTTCCAATAGCAAAGAGAGAACTAAAATGCCCTCCAATAACATCCACAATAGCTTGTTCCTCCACCTGCCAGTTTCCCCTCTCATCCTCAATCCCATTAATCCGATTTTTCTTCCGCCGTTGGTTCGCCTTATGGTGAAAATATTTGGTATTTTTGTCCCCGTCCGGTAACTCGCACTGTCGCGCTCTAGAATACCAGTAAGTTTCCTCTTTCAACCGGAGATCTTCAAGCTCTTTAACTAAATACCGACACCGGTTCAGCATATCCGCGGAAGGTATTTTCCTTTGCTCTCTCGCCAAATCCCCTTCCAAATTACGAATCTGTCTTTTGATATTGCCAAAACGTCTTCGAGCCCAATCCTGTAACTTGTGAGCACAGTGTTCCACCTTTTCGAGCACATCCCAACCCACCACGCTTTCCCACGCATCTTTGACAACTTCCCCACATTCTGAATTTGACATCCAGTATGGCTCAAATTTGAAACCACCTCGGCTCTGCCTTCTGTCCATTTCCCCTTCCTCCTGAATAATAATAGCACAATGATCCGACGAAAAAATAGGGAAGTGACGTACCATCACGTGAGGGAACATATTACTCCATTCCATGTTGGCTAGAGCACGGTCCAGCCTTTCACGCACAAAAGTGCCATCTCCTCTACCTCGCTGCCAAGTAAATTTGTTTCCCGAGAAACCCAGGTCATTAAGGGCACAATCATCCAGCGCTGCCCGGAACGCATCCATCTGTCGTTCACTACGTAGAGCCCCCCCTTCCTTCTCCGTCTCCCGTAAAATCTCATTGAAGTCCCCGAATAAGACGATAGGACCACCATTTATATTTCTGCAAAGATTTCTCAGCATATCCCAAGTCTTATATTTATTAACCTGCTCCGGCCACCCGTAGACACCCACCGCATACCATAAAATTTCGCCATCAGCCCCAAGAACTCTAGTCGCAATGTGGTTCTTATCGTAAGACATAATATGGATATCAATGTCCTTCCACCATAAACCGAGCCCTCCCGATCTCCCATTACTACTAAGGCATAGACCCGATGTGTACCCGCATTTATTACGAATTTTCTCCAACTCAATAGCATTTATTTTTGTCTCCATAACGAAGACAATATTTGGGCTCTCCCTCCAGCACCAATCCCGGAGGGTGCCAACTGTCAAGGTGTTGCCCAAACCTTGACAGTTCCAACTTAAAATTTTCATTGATGTTCGCGGGGTTGAACATCGTCAACCACCGCTACTTGAGAAAAAACATCTGTTGCTGAACATAAACGAGCCTTTTTCATACTGCCGCCACAATCGCTATCAGATTCTCCTTCATCACCTCCTTCCCCCTTCCTCTTTCCCCTTAGCGTAAAAAGTGCACAGGATGTATCTCCTGGTCTCCTATCTTCCTGCCTCTCTTGGCACTTTCCCAACCGCTTCACTCTTATGAATCTGCGTGCCTGAGTTCCCTCCCCGCTAGCCTCCCCCTCCATACTATCACGCTGGCCTGGGCCCTCCTCCACATTAGAGGTCACCAAAGTCATTCCCCCCGCATCCACACACTCGTGGTCCGTAGGAACCATAACCCCTTTCTCGTGTTTACCCTTCTCTCCCAGTGACACCCCCCTCAACATCTCCACCATCCTACTAAGTTCCCTCTCCTCCATTTCAGTGGATGTTTCTTCTTGTTCGAACAAACGTCTAGCACAAGAGCCCCCATTCCCAACATTTGCTCCACCACTTGGGGCCACACGCCAGGGCGACGCTTTTAACCAGTCACCATACTTTCTGCCTTCCCCTATAGGACCCTTTCGCTGCCCACAATCCTTTTCCCCATGTCCAATCTTTCCACAGATAAAACAGAACAAAGGGAGACTTTCATAGGACACCCTAACCCTCCATTTTTTCCCACCTTTAAGTTTCATATATATTGAGTCGGTAAGCGCCTTGCGAACATCAATGACTACCTTAATTCTCATCGACCGATTAATCATCGGATTCACAGAGTTGTCCACCATCACAAACGTGCCAATCGCATTCCCAATATTACAAGCATTCTCCAAAGTTTGACGTCCCATAATAGGGAGATCATAAATACGTGCCCATATAGGAGTAAAGAAAAGAGGTACCTCTGTCGGTATGGCCTCGCCCCTTAAATCTGCTATGGCAAAAAGATGTCGTTCGAAGTGCCATGGTTGCTCCTCCAATACGCGTTGTTTATCCTCCACATCATCAAATTTGAACGTCACGATCTTTTTCTGTTTTTCTACCACTTCTCCCACAACCCCCTTGGTTTTCCAGGCCGTCGTCATGGTATCTATAAGTGCTCGTAAGTTAACATGACGATCCGTCCACAGACGACCCACAATGCACAAATTAGACTCCTCTGCTTCCTCCTCATCCCCTGCCACCCATTCTAATTCCACCGCTTGAACAGCCTCCTCGTTCTCCTCTCCTTGGCCGACAATGTCCCCCGACTCCATAACGTAAAAAAAAAAAACGTACACGAAGGAGGAAAAAACCAGAGAAAAAGAAAAGAGAAAAGAAAGACTGAGAAGAAAAAGACAAAAAAGAAAGAGACAAAAGACGACAAAGAAAAACTGAAAGAAAAACTGACAAAAAACCTAGGAAGACCTAGGGACGCACAACCCTCCCAAGGAAGAAACCCTAGAGGGAACTACTCGTATTTCATTTCTATTTATTTTTAATATTGGAATTTTTTAAAAACTGATTTAGTCAAGTTGATGCAATTTTGTTATTAAATGGGCGTGGTTGAATCATCGAATTTAATACATGAACGTTTTAATAATTGAGAAACCAAGTATCAATGCAATTAATTCCCATATAAAAAAAGAAATAAAAGTAATATGTTGAGTTTTTGACTTATTAAGTTTCAATCAACAAAACACCATATATGTTATATGGTTGTTGTTTTAACGTATAAGATACGTGGTATAAATCAGTTTCTGGATTATATCACCTGTTGTACAATGCTATTGTACAGCCGGGGTTATTTTAGTCTTTTTCTTAATTATTTTTGAAAAAAAAAGCACAAATAGGATTATACATCCTGATATATATGAGCATCGTACATTTAATACAAATCCAATTGAACTTATGTGCAATTTTGTTGTGCTTTTAACAATTTTTTTTTTTTTTGCTAATATTAAAATTTTCGGGTTTTATATGTATTATTTTTGAGTATCAATATAATATTTTAATTTACAATTTTTTTTATAGAGACGTTCAGATTCTTTTTAATAAAATTCGTCAAATATATGTATAAACTCAAATTCTTTATTAAAAAGCTCGAAATTTATACTATCAGATGTATCGTTGGTTGTATGATCGTTTAATTGGTCATAAGTCCGGTTACATCCACAAAGATGATGAGTTATTAATAAATATGAATAGAGACAGTATCCATTATTTATCCTGGCCTTATTATAATGCATGCAGGAACTTCATTGAAAGGAGCTATAGATGATATTGATCTAGTGTTAGAAACACTTGAAGAATGTGGCTTCGAAGAAGACAGATTCTACATTCACTGTGATGGTTCTACATGTGGTTTTATGTTGCCCCTTCTCCAAGAGGCGGTAAGCAACTAAAAAATCCCTTTCTTTTCCTTGCAGTGTCTATATGCAAAATGATGAATCTATGCACATACATGTTATGATCAGGTTCCAAAAATAAGCTTCAAGAAAGCAATAGGAAGCATCTCAATATGCGGACACAAATTCATAGGTTGTCCAATGCCTTGTGGCATTCAAATGACAAGGCTGAAACACATCAAGTACCTATCTAATAACGTTGAGTACATATCGTCAAGGGACTGTACCATTACGTGTAGCCGCAGCGGTCATGCGCCCATTTACTTATGGTACATCTTAAGTTGTAAAGGGTACAAAGGATTTGAGCATGATTTTCGACAATGCATAACAAATGCCAAGTACCTTAAACATATAATGTACAAGGCCGGGTTAAGTGTGATGCTTAATGAATTTAGCTTCACATTGGTCATCCAGCGTCCCCCTGACGAGGACTTTGTTTCTCGGTGGCAACTCGCATGTGAAGGCGACTTAGCTCGGGTTGCTGTTATGCCTAGTGATTCTATTCACAAGTTGGAAACTTTCTACCACGAGCTAGTTAAGAGTCGCTTGAGTTGGATCCATGATAGGGGCTACCAACCTAAGTGTGTTGCTCCTCAAATTGGGAAGGATAATTGTGCGTGCGCCATCCATTCTATGTCTCTTGCTGAAGACGAATACTATTCGGCACAAGTTGAAGACGGGTAGTATCCTCTCACAACAATGCAAATGGGAAGACAAGTGGAGGAAAATGGAGCATTTTCTTAGGGCATGTCACTTGCATTCTGTGAGGGAGATGCTTCGTTTTCAGCTTGTGACGGATAATCTCCGTCTTGAATCAGAATTTGTGCATTTATTAATGTTTGATTGCAAAAATAAAGAGGTTAATCATTTCATGATTTTCCAATGGGGTGAATTTGTTATGTGTTTTCAATTTCTATGCCTTTTGTTTTTGTGTGCTACTTTAAGATGCATTCTATTGTTTTAATTATGTTTGTGTGTTTTGGTACTCTAAGGCCCTGTTCTTTTGGACTGAAACTTAACTGAACTGAACTGAACTGAACTTATAGGATCTGAACTGAACTGAACTGAACTTATAGGAACTGAACTGAACTTATAGGAACTGAACTTAACTGAACTTATAGGAACTGAACTGAACTGAACTTATAGGAACTGAACTGAACTTATAGGAACTGAACTGAACTGAACTGAACTTATAGGAACTGAACTGAACTTATAGGAACTGAACTGAACTTAACTTAACTTATAGGATCTGAACTTAACTTAACTTATAAGATCTAAACTGAACTTATAAAATCCGAACTTAATTAACTTTATTTAAATTAAGTTAACTATTATTATTGTTATTATTGTTGTTATTATTATTATTATTGTTATTATTATTGTTATTATTATTATTATTATCCAATAGATGACATTGATAAAAAATTAGTCTAAAACACAAGGTAGTTTAAAATATTTTCAACTTTATATATAATGGTTTGTTCATAGTTCATACATTATACTACAATTACATTACGATAAAAATAATTCACTATTACAATTTTCTCTAGTCATTTATTTTCTCTAACAATGGTGATGAAGAAATTGATTAATGGGAGAGTGGCAATTGGTGAGGGTGAGGGCGTCGTATGATGAATTGTTGTTTTTTGGCATTAATGAGGATGATAGTTTGACATTAATTAGAGAGTAAAAGACGGGTAAATTATTAATGAGTTGTTTTTTTTATAGATGACGTGTATCGAATAATTAAAGCGAAATGTTTGTATCGGTTGTTAAAAATAATACTCCGTATATAACTTTTCTTAATTGAGTTTATATGAACTGAACTTATAGGAACTGAACTTAACTGAACTGAACTGAACTTATAGGAACTGAACTGAACTTATAGGAACTGAACTGAACTTATAGGAACTGAACTGAACTGAACTGAACTTATAGCAACTGAACTGAACTGAACTTATAGGATCTGAACTGAACTGAACTTATAGGAACTGAACTGAACTTATAGGAACTGAACTGAACTGAACTGAACTTATAGGATCTGAAGTGAACTTAAATTAAGTGACTTGAAGTCCAAAAGAACAGGGCCTAACTTCTAATTAAGTGACTTGAAGTCCACATATCCTATTACCTACTCGTCACACAATGACAATTAAGGATGACAATGATTTGGGTTAGACCGGGTTTTGCGAGATTCAAACCAAATCCACTTACTTATTGAATAACCGATCCATATCCTAAATATTAAAATTTATACCAGACCATTATACCTTTTTTGCATATCTATACCTGCGCCAAATCCATATCCTGTCACCCCACAAATAAAACGTAATTTGAAACTTGATTTCACTATATAATTGTAATACTCCATTGAACCGAATATGATATTCGGGTGGGGTAAGTCCTTAAAGAGGTCCATTGATAGACTTATATGACTAGTGCTTAAAGAGATTGAAAGTACTACTCATATCAACAAAGTGCACTTTCTTTTCTGGTTATCGATGAGAAAGAACTCCAAAGTTAAGCGTGCTTGGCTGGGAGTAGTCTTAGGATGGGTGACCTCCTAGGAAGGTTCCCGGGATGCGCATGAGTGAGGACAAAATGCGCTGGAAAGGACTCGTGTTGGTTCGTGGGGCAGTACATAACCTGGCGAGCTACTGTGGCTAACATTTCCGGTCCTAGATTTGGGACGGGGTGTTACAATTTTTTTTTTTGTTTATATATACAAAGACCGTCAATATTTTATTCGGATTGAGTTTTTAAGTTTCCTTACCAGACTTACACCTTAATACTTTATACCATTAAAAATTTAGATGATCACCTTTGACGAGGTACTTTAATTATATATAAGATGGTACCCTAGTCTTTCTCCTGATATGTTTAATCTTACAAAATTTGTTTATACTCATTATATTGATTATGTTTAAATTTAGGTTTGATAACTTTGTTTGATTATTAAAAAATGAATTAGAAACATTAGACAACTAAATTTATTTATATCATGTGAAAATAGGTATTCAATCACTACTACATATCCCTTACATTGATGGCGCTTTCGTATTGATGCTTTTATAAAGCGTCACCGAAAATAACCCTCTAATTTTGTTAAACCGTGACATATACTACTAAGAAGCGTAATTTTCTAAATACCAACTAAAATACACCTCAAAATAACCCATACCGTATCAGTTATCGCCGCCACATTACATACTCATCGTTCATTCAAAGAAAAAACCCTAACCTTCAAAATTCTCGTTCAATAATCATCAGTAAGATAATTCAATTTGTTAATTAATTCTAATTCTTCAAGTCACAAAGATACAATCTGTTTATTACATATGACAGGTACGATTTTATCATTTATTTGCAATTACTTATGTGTTATTATTGATTGTAATTATAGCTGCTTTAATCGGATTATGGGCACACTTCATTCTTCAACCAAGATGATTATTGTTTTAGCAGGATTTTACTCCGCAGATCCAACTAAATGAAATGAGAAATAAGGGTATCTAGCTCAAGTATTTTTAGTAATCAGTATAGAATAGTGAAGAAAGAAGGAAATTATATGTATACGTTTTCTGAACAGAATACAGAATAAAAAGAAAGTAGATGTTTATATTAATTGTAAAAATTTGTCTAATAATGCTGATATTTAGTATCTCTTTACAAAATGAATTGTCTACTCTTATATAGGTTTACAATTTAGGACGTTGGATACTCCCAACGTTCAAGTGACTGTTAATCGTGATTCTGTATAAGTAAAAAGCAAGCCCTATTAATTCGACTTGACCCAACGTCCATATTAGTGATTGTTAATCACACGATCTATGGCTGCTGCTAGAGTTTTTGACTTGGTCTCCCTAAAATGTAGGAGCCAAGGTCTCTTCTCTGTGGGGTAGTGCACTGTTGATTAGCGCAGGTGGATTTGGGATGATTCTACGTTGTTCTGCTCAGCTCCTGACTTCACGTTCAGGAGTATGCTTTCTGAGCAGGAATGCTTCATAACCAGTCTTTATGTAACATCCCGTATTTTCGTAAAGTGATATTTTAATAAATTGAAGTGATTTTCGGAACTTAATAATATTTTCATATAATTCGTAATTTATATTTTTAATAAAATACCGTTAAGTCCCGTCTTAAAATTTATTGAATCTTAAGATGCCTTGTTTCGCTTGGCATTCCCGTTCCTTGATTCTCGTCTCATTTAAAGTGGAACCCCGTACTACTAACAATAATAATATAAAAGGACTTGTATCTCTTTTTCCTTCACAAATTCCTTCCACCTCCTTTACTAGAAAGCAAAAGAAAGAAAAAGAAACAGTGAACCAAGTTCACCAGTTCCTTACATTTCAAGTTCCTTAAAACACCATCCTAGAACTCGTCTCAACTCCTATTGACGCAATATTTTCGCCTACGCTTTCATCTCGCGATTTCCTTTCTTTCTAGCACTTTCGATTTTGTTATTTTCCGGGCTGTTTTGCCCTAAATTCGAATATAGTCTCTTAATCTGTGTTTTTGTGCTTCAAGGTGTTGCTTGTGACAACCCGGAGGAAGAATTAGTGATCATTGAAGAGGAACCCGGAGATCTTGCTAAGTAAAGGTGACTATTATGAGTAACTCGGCCTATTTTGTTAAATTAGCATGCTTTATGTTAAGATTGATGTGTTCTTATGTTTAGAGGCATGAGATAATTTACAAATATGTTTAGTATGCTTATTATACAGATTGGTGTTGTTTATTTATGTTAAATTCATCATTTGGGTTGATTTTGGAGTATACATGTAAGACGGTTTAATTTGGGATTTTGTTGTTAATTCATGAAATGAATGTTTGTATACATGTTCATATGCTTATTTGATGTGATATTCATGCTGGGTATGTTGATTTTATGATTGGAATTAAGGTTTGGGAGTATTTCTATGGTTTTTGGATGAATTGGAATGTCGCGAGTAGCATTTTCTGCGTACAGGGGCTCTGAGCCGGTCAGCCTACACCCCTCTTCTTTCTTTTGTCAAATTAGGTAATATGGGTGGGACTCCCAGCCGGCTGACAGGCAGCCGGTAGGCCTAGACCGGCTGAGAGCCCTTGTTGTCTCTAAAATCATTTTAACTTTTGTTTTATGATTCAGATTCCGTTAATTCTTTTTCCGTATGGTTCGTATGCTTGTTTGGAGTCCACACTAAAATCATTCGTATCTTTTGATTCACATGTCGGATTCCATTAATTCCTTTTCCGTATGATTTGTACGCGTGTTTGAGGTCCCCGGAGTTCGGGCGGCACTATATTGGGTTTGGGAATGGAGTGAGGATAGAGACCCCCCGGTCGGGCAACCGAAAGGGAAACCGGCTCTCCCTCGACTTAGTTCCTGGGGTCAATTAAGTGTTGATTGAATGTTTATCAAGAGTAGATTGTTTATCATTTAAGTTTGTTGTAGTCCCAGGAATTGAGCGACATTTACGTTGGGTTCGGGAATGGATTAGAGGAGAAAGACCCCCCGGCCGGGCAACCGGAAGGGAGACCGGCTCTCGCCTCAAATTAGTTCCCGAAGTCAACTAAGTGTTGAATGGTTGTTTTTAAGTAATTGATTTGTGGTATAGTGAGAAGCCTCCTTTGGAGATTTGGTTGTTGAACCACTTAGTGGTTGGTTCGTTGTGTTAGCTTCGTGTGAACCCCTTAGTGGTTGGTTCCTTCTTCGCGTGAACCCCTTCGTGGGTGGTTCTTTCTTCGCGCGAACCCCTTCGTGGTTGGTTCTTTCTTCGTGTGAACCCCTTAGTGGTTGGTTCTAGCTCCGTGTTCGAACCCTTTCGTGGGAGGTTCTTTCTCCTTGTTGAACCTCTTTCGTGGCTGGTTCCTCGTTCTGTGGTTGAACCCCTTTTGTGGTTGGTTCGTGTGTGATTTTTGTTTAGCTTGCCTGAGTCGGGGTAAAGTGCTAGACTTTGCTGAATGATTTGTATATACTTGCCTGAGTTGGGGTACTGTGTTATATACTGTTGATATGTGTTTAGATATACCTGAGTTGCGGTATGTTACCTATTTATGTGAATATGTTAAGAAGAGTTATGGATGGATTACTTCACATGATTATTTATGTTGGAGTATGATGCTTGTATCTATATGCTTCTGTGTTGTATGACAATAGGTGGCTCTGAGAGCTCTAGTCACTCCCAACTGATTGTGGCGCACATGTTGTATGTGTGTAGGTACATGATGCTGTTTGCAAGGGGGTTACGTTGAGGCTAGCGAGCGATGATTCTATCATCAATGACATACACTTTATCGTTTAGCTAGACTTAGATTTTTGTTATACATTGAGTGCCTGTAGGGATATGCTATCCCGGGCTGCATTGTACCTTGGTTTTGTATTTAAATACTTATCTATGTTTTATTTCTTCCGCATGTTAAGTATTGTTAAAGCACCTCGCATGTTTTATTTATCTCGTTAAAAGTTTTAAATCCGCGCGTTTTTGTGGGGAATAAAACATGTATTCACCCTAAAATTGCAGGATTATAACGAAAAATACATATGCGTTTATAGTCATAAGATATAAAAACGTGAAAAAGAATAACAACCTCAAGTCCTTGCGCGATTGGCCTAAGAACAGGAATTAAAGTAAATTCCCTCCTATAACTTGCACCCAATACTTTGTTTGAGACGATGCCGCATGTGCTAGAATGGCTCTCCAATTGCCTTGCAATATGGGGAGAGTTTTGTGAGGTTTTTGGGAGAAGGATGCTCTCAAAACCCTAATTTTCTTAAGATGTAATTGTGAGTCAGTAGAATGAGTAACCTAACAAAAGGAGAAGTCCTCTCCTTTTGTAATACTCGGTCTGGCCGAATTGGGGTTAGGGTGAGAGTGGACTTTTCACTCTTACCTTATTCCAATGCGTGATTCGACCCGTTATGCTAAAATATAATTCGCGGGTTTTTAATTACAAATCGCATACATGTTATCAGATATTAATGCAGTCGATACATTAATAATGGTCTGACAAAAATACGATATTGTATAATTAGCTAAATTAATTTAACTGTTTATATTAATACGCGAATTCAATATTTAATTAAATATAACCGTTTATATTTAATTTACGAATTAATCATGTAATCCGCATTAGCTAAAATTATTTAATCCGTATTAAATAATAATCTCAACATCTTATTGACTAATTTAATAGTCAATACCTCTGACTAACTGTTTAGTCATATCCGACATAAATGTGACTGTATTTTCATACCTTCACATCTCTCAAACGTGTCCTATAGGTGTGACGTATAGGGACCAGTTGATCACCGCCATCCGTATGACAATAACGTCAAACTTATCTATTAAGCCAATCGTTATTGATAAACGTGGATCAACTGATAATAATACTGTAGTATGCCCTTGTGATCCTTTAAGAGATTTAGTAAGTCATTGTACTAACTGTCAGGGACACCAGCCCCAACAATCTCCCACTTGTCCGTACAAGGATACGTGCAATGACGTTATCACACTACATGTGGAGGACACAAGCCCCAACAAACTCCCACTTGTCCGTACAAGTGTAGGTGCGATAACCGATTCTCATATCCTTTTAAAATTGCTCCCACTCAATGTAAGACAATTTGCAAATCCGTATTCGCAAAGGTCGTATCTCACAATCGATCTGTATCAAGAGTGGTTTCCCCGACTAGAGAGTAACTTAACTGATAAAACGAATCTTTATTCGAGCATGGCCATGCATTTCAGTTACTACTCCTCGAGTGGCCCTGAGAAATGATAAAATCCTGATAAGGGTTTGGATATTTCCCTCAACTCGAATCCTGCAGATTTAAGCGCAGCATGAAATAACCCAGAAAAAATCCTCTTGGCCCCTGTTACGGAAGACCGTGGGAAAGAAACCAAAGTTACCCAAAATCTGCCTTAATCTCAAGAGACAGTTGAAAGTCAAAAGACTCGACTCTAAGGAACACTATGGAGGTCCTATCCACGACCTGACACCCAATCTTATAAAACATTTAGGACTCCATAACGTTGTCACGGGGTGTCCTACGAGATATTCGTATAGCTCGCCTTTGTGATTGGTCAGTTAACTGTTTGACTTATGGCTCGTTGAACCCACCATCAACCAACGTCACAAAATGATTACCTGAGTTATCAGCTCAAGTGGGTAATCAAGGACCAAAACGATGTAATGTTAATCAGTTCACCTTGTGGTGTTCAAAATTGGCGTACAATTCCAAATGAAAAACAAAACATTAAATATCATAACAATGAGGTTGTAATAGAGTACACAAGAAAATGAATTATAACATGAATTCATAAAAGAGTACTACAATTTAGGAACACATCTAATTCCCATGCAATTAATGTGCCCTTCATGCTTATCACATGGTAATGCTTTAGTGAGAAGATCAGCTATGTTGTCATCCGTAGCGATCTTATCAATAAATATCTCCTTTTGCTCCACGTAATCTCTGATTAGATGAGCTTTCCGTTGTACATGTCTAGCTTTGTTGCTAGACTTATGCTCCTTAGCTTGGAAGATGGCATCTTTATTGTCACAATAAGCGGTGATCGGGTCATTCGAACTAGGCACTACTGATAGTCCTCGTAAGAATTGACGCATCCATATTGCTTCCTTAGCTATTTCCGAAGCGGCATAGTACTCAGACTCAGTTGTAGAATCTGCTGTAACACTTTGTTTAGAACTTTTCCAGCTGACAGCAGCGCCATTAAGAGTAAAAACGAATCCAGACTGAGATTTCGAGTCGTCTCGATCCGTTTGGAAGCTAGCATCTGCGTAACCCGAGGCGCAGAGCGTCGAGTCGCCACCATAAGTCAATCCCCAATCTTTAGTCCTCCGTAGGTACTTAAGAATGTTTTTCACGGCCATCCAGTGTTGTTCACCTGGATGAGCTTGGAATCGGCTTGTCAAACTCAATGCATATGCAACATCTGGACGTGTGCATATCATGGCATACATGATCGATCCTATTGCCGAAGCATAAGGAATCCGACTCATGCGCTCTTTCTCTTCCAATGTCTTAGCTTCTTGAGTCTTGCTCAAGTGAAGCCCAGTAGTCATAGGAAGGAACCCTTTCTCGGAGTTCGTCATGATGAATCTCTCTAGAATCTTATCTATGTAAGACTCCTGACTGAGAGATAACATCCGTCGTGATCTATCCCTGTAGATACGGATGCCCAAAATTCTTTGTGCCTCTCCCAGATCTTTCATCTGGAAATGTTTTTTCAACCATGCTTTAACCGAAGATAGGAGAGGTATGTCATTCCCAATCAGGAGTATATCATCGACATACAATACTAGGAAAACAATTTTGCTCCCACTCGACTTGATATAGACACATGGTTCCTCGACTGATCGAATGAACCCATTCTCTTTTATCACTTGGTCGAAGCGATGATTCCAACTCCGTGATGCTTGCTTAAGTCCATAGATGGAACGCTTAAGCTTGCAAACCTTCTTAGGATGTTCTGGATCAATAAAACCCTCGGGTTGTACCATGTACAACTCTTCCTCCAAATAACCGTTTAAGAAGGCGGTTTTAACGTCCATTTGCCAGATTTCATAGTCGTGAAATGCGGCGATCGCTAAGATAATCCGAATGGAACGCAGCATGACTACGGGTGCAAAAATCTCATCGTAGTGCAAGCCTGGCACTTGGGTGAAACCTTTAGCAACTAGTCTTGCCTTGTGGATATCTTGTTGTCCTTCCTGTTGGAGGAAGTGTCCTCGACAATAATGTGTTGACGTAATTAAAACTCATTTGAATGAAACACAACTGGGAGTGTTACTCTTTTAAAGTCGACTGATCAACATTTACCGGTAATGATTGGCTGTCTAGAGTTTGACATTATCTTCATATGATGGTGGTGATCAGTTGATCCCTTAAGGTCATATCTTTAGGGAATTCCGTCTCAATGAAATAATTAATTAATATTGTATTGGATGCGAATTAATTAATAACTAGAAGTTTTGGAAATAATTTTATATGACGAATATTTTTATAATGGAATTATAATAATAAAAGTCAAAGTAATAAAATCGTTTTATTACTCGGTTTTATTTATTCGTTTGGGAAACGATTAAATTGAGAATGAACACGGTTGATCATAAATTTACAAAGAGTTGTAATTAAATTATGATATTACATTTTTATACAATAATAATTTCGAATTATTAGTATAATTATTTAAATGTAATAAATTTGTAAATTATGAATTCTAATAGTTAAAATTGCATAATTAACAAATTGGGTCATATGTTATAAGACATGTGTGACATGTTACAAATTAACACAATTGACAAAGATAAAATGGAGTCCATTTTATCACTAGTTAAACCGTGTAAGTGTGTATGTGTAGCATCATAGTGTATAAAATAATGCACTACTCATGCATTAGCTTACAAGCCTAAGGTTTAGGTGTGTAAGAGTGTAAGAGTGTGTAAGGCATCTTATGAGCTTTTGTGTAAGATGTAAGAGGCCATGCATTGGCTTTGGGTGGCTTGTTTGGCCGGCCAAATAGATGAGCAAGCAAGCTCACTATTTCTCTATATATACTACACTACATACACTACATACATAAGTAGTTGTTGTTGTTTTAGCCAACATATTGATGCTTCATCAAATACTACAACACCCATTCTCATCTCAATTTAGTAAAATAGTTTTTACTAAGGAAATAATTATTTCCATACTAATAATATTAAGAGTAATATTATTATTATTATTTCTAGTATACTTATACTAATTTTCTAGTAACAAAATTAGTATTAGTTTGAGATCGGGTCCTTGATACGCATCTTTTGGAGACGATTTTTCTTAGATCGTTTAAGGGTATTTCGGTGGTTTGAAGACTCATATAATAGGTGATTATTGAGTATAAACCTTCTAAAACCAATGTAAGGACTATCACATCTTATGATATCATCATGCATGCATAAGATCCATTTAAGTTTTATGACCTAAACTTAAAGAAACAAAACTCACATTAGAAGTGAGTATAAAATCAGGAACTTAGTTCCCAACAATTGGTATCAGAGCATTACGGTTGTTGCATGCATGATCGGATTCATGTTTTATGTTAAACGGTTTAACATATATATCTCGAAATTTTTGTGTTTATTATGATAAATCACAAAATAATTTTGCATGTTAAAGTTTCTGATTCTAAAATGGTTTTAGGATATAAAATTAATTTTATGGATTTTTATTGTTCATTTTTATATTTGTTTGTATTTTTTGTAGTTTAAATCGGTTTAAACAAACAATTAATGGGAAAAATAGTTAAAAATAGTTTCTGGCCGAGATTTTTTGATATGTTCTCACATGCATCTTTAATATATTGTATATGATGTTTCGTAAGAAATGGAGTTAATATGCATGGATTATGAATTTTATGAGATAAATAGTCATAATATGAGCAAAAAATGGGTATATATGGTTATATTTCGAATTTAACCTTAAAAATTTTATGAGAAGTCACATGCAATATATAAAGTTCCTGTATGAATTTTCGAAATTATTGGACTTATTTTCCATGATTAATGATTTTCATAGTAGAAATCGTATTAATAGTGACTCAAATTCGACTTTAATAGTTATTGTTGGAATTTTGCCATAAAAATTTAACACAATGTCACATGCAATATTTACAGAATTTATGTAATTTTTGAGAATTTATTCTCAAGTGATGCATGTTTTATGATTTTAATAGTTGAAATCGGCTATATAATGACTTATTGTGTTAAAAATAGTTAATCTTAATATTATGGCATGAAATTTTACCCATAGATGTCTTATATGATAGGAACATCAGATCTAAAAGTTGGATATCAAAAAGTTTCTGTTTTTATGATTATTAATTTTTAATGAGTTAATTAGCTAATAATCGTAATTTATGAGTCGAAAATAAAATTTTCGAGTATGGTCTGTAATTTTTGGTCATTTTCAGATTCTAATATGTATTTTAGGATGACTAAAAATTTATAGCAATTTATCACAAGTTTTTATAATTTAAATCGGATTTTTAATCATAAAAACGACTATTATACAATTTATTTAAGAAATAAACCATATATATTTGCAAAAGATCATTTTAATAATTTATGAATTTTTAGAAAATTTCCAGAAAGTTTAAAATTTTGAATTTTAAATTTTGAATTTTATTTGACTCATTTGGCCGTATTTTGTTTATTTTTCCCGAAAATACAAGTAATCTATGAACAATAATGCAAAATCAAGTTATATCATGATCAAATATTAGTAGAGACTAAATATTGATTCCTAAAGTCAGTTGGGATGATTACCTTGGACATTAATTAGATTTGTGTAATTTTGATGATTTTAATAGTTAAAATCACGCATATCCGTAAAAACCGTAAACAAATATGAGATATTTGCTCCCATAAGGCGATTTGGCATTAAAAATTGAGCATGTGCATACATATTTTATTTAATGCAATTTATTTAATATGAATGTCATATTTTGAATGTTATTTATATAATTTGGAATTATGTAATTTTTCTTAGTATGGCCTTAGTTTTAATCAATATTACCCGTAATGAAAGGGAATATTGATTCGGTTGTAATTTATGTGATCTCGTATCACGGGTTTGTAATTTAAATTTTCAGTTTTACAATAGAATAGTTGTATTATTTTATTGTAATTCCGGAGAACCAAAAGACGGTGCCATACGGAAAGGAGTTCCGACAAGAAGGTGTTTTCTTGGATGGCGTGCCAATGAAGTTCAAGGGACCATGGAGTTGGTTTCCGAATTTGTAATAGTTAATTAGTTTTTACTATTACTAGGAAGGCCATACTAGGATTTTATTGCTTTATTGCTTTTATTTTGCATTTTATATGTTTGCATGCATAGCCAAATCGCCATAAACATGCATATTAGTTTAAATCGTTAAAAATGACCGTGTCAATTATAATTATCGAGTTCACCGATTTAATTCGCTTAAAGGAGATAGATAATAAATTGACAAGACCTCTATATTAAACAAAAACAATTGAGAATTAGCCTTACCAAATAGTAGAACCCATGAGCTTCTATTTCGTGGGGTGGTGCTAGTCCAGTGGGCAGTACGAACCCCATTACGTAGGATAAGTGGGGCGATGAGGTGGATTCAGTCCAGTGGGCGGATCGCATCTCGATGCAATTGAAATTTGGTTTGTACTCAACGGAAGTGTAGAGGACCAGTGGTCAATGTGTTCCGGGCTAAGATGAATAAATAATGATTTGTCATCAACCAAGAGTTCTATGGTAGAACCGGTTTATTTTAACCCACCAAACCATATTGTTGGGTCGGAGTTCCAGTGGTTCACGATTTCGGTGGTATGGGTTTGGGTCTTGGAACTATTTATAAAATTGGATAGAGGTCATTTTATAGATGCTTTAACTTGTTAAAATATTTACAAGTTGAATCAAAATGATGAATGTTTGTTTTTCCTTAATTTGTTGTTTTATAATTGTTCATTTTTACTCCTATGTAATATCATTCGATTGTAACCAATATCTCCGCTAAACATCTTATACTATATCGACAAATAGAATCTCTTTCTCCTCACTTAAAGCCGTGTCTTTGGTTATGAACAAGGTCCATAGGAATTATTCTATTCCATAGAATTTGATAGGAAGGTCCTATGCAAACATAAGATTAACATCTTAAAATTCCTATTAAACCATTATGATTTCTTATAAAGAAACTTAAATAGAAGTGATTTTAGTCAAAAAGTGTTGATTAAATCTTCTATTCATACATGGTTCTAAAGTCTTATTGCTCAATTTAATAACTTATCGTCTAAAACTTAAGGGTTAAGAACATGACGAAGTTAATATAAATTGGTAAATTGATTTGAGAAAATCATTATAACCAATATCACCTCACTTCATAGATATTAACTCCTATGAGGAATTAATTTGGAATTAATTGAAGAAAAGGTCTTCTTCAATAATAAATTCTTAAAGTGAGTGGGAGCTATGGGAAGACCAAATTTTCTTAAGTAGTTAAGAATAGAACGAGGTTGAGAGAAAATCGTGTAAGACACGAAGTTATAAACTACTCCAAATTGTAAAGTCTAAGGATGTTGGAAGTATGACTCCAACATATTTCTTAGGTAATACTTATGACATTGAGTTTTCATTCTACATTATTTGTATATGAGTGCAAATTGGTGAATCATGTTAGTAATTCCATTTTCATGTGATTGAAGTATGATAAAGGAATGACAAAACCCGCTAATCTAAATGGGTATTTAGAGGAGGATGTGTTAATAACACAATCCGAGGGTTCTTGTGAATCCTATCGTCCTAACATGAAGAAAATCGTATGACGATTTGTCAAGAATGATAAACGTAAATGGAACTAAAGTAGTTACCACTTCATCTAATATGACATTTACATGTCATATTATGCTTAACCAAGTTTTGGATTTAGAGTAATACACAAATAATAGTTATTATGTACAATTATCTCTAAATATAATTTGAGTTTTGCATAAAAGGTAAAAGTTTTACCATTACGCAATTGAAACAAATGTTGTACTCAATGTTACCATGAATTGGTTCATGGATAAGCCATACGAATCAAGGTAATTATATTCCAAAACTAAGGTGGAAATGTCATATGTACCCTAAAACTCTAGTTGGTGCCCCAAATTTTTCCATCATTACTCGATTGAAAGTCGCATTTGAGGTTAGGAATCTCATGGGTTATGCGAATCTTGCATTCAAAGCAAGTCATTCACCCTATAAACACTTTAAGGTGTGTAGGTGAGTGAAATTTCAAATCTTGAAAGATATTTTAATTCTTCGACTGAGGAAATTAATGCGCAAGAAATTCACGTTGAGAATGTTGTGCATTGGCTCAAGAAGATATTCTTGGAATTAGATAATGATCTAATTAAGCCTAGTAATATACACCAAATAGATTGTGATAAAGTATCACAAGTTTACTTTCGTAAGCACGTTTATAAAATGCGCGAAAAAGTAATATTGAATCATATGAGATATGATTAAATCTTTACAATTGAGTGGGAGTTACTTTCTATTCCGATTTTGTCGAGCATTTATTTTTCCGCTATGTCATAAAGCATGGGCATACAAGTCATATGAGATATGAATAGGCAAGGTGCCTAAGTTGTAGCCTATTTCGAATGACAATTTTTCCTATATGATCATGAGAACAAAAGGTTTGTGGCTCATGATGCTGTCTATAAATAAAGGAGGATTATTTCTTTTAGACAGAATGGGAGAAATTATTATAGAGCCACAATTTCAGTATGATGCAATAGGAAAATGTTCTTCCTAGTTGAGATAAGTGGAAATTTCATTCGAAAATTAAGTTGACGAGTGTAATGTTGTCTTCTTAGTGCAACGAACTTGTAACTTGTATAAATGCGTTATTTAGTTTCGACTCTACCTGAATCCGAAATAGCTCAGTTGATTGGTGGAAAGGGTTTCGCACGCAACAACGGATCTATATTAAAATCGGATCAAATAATGTTGTTGGATTTTAAAATCATCTACGATGAGTTTTTGAAAATCACAACCATCCTAAGAAAGGATGACAAGAGTTGAATTAGATAAATTGGTGGCAAAGAGTTTTCCACGCAATAACATGGCTTCGAGTTCAAATATTTTGACATGTTGGATTTTAAAAGTCATCAAGTATGAGCTTTGTAAAATCGCAACTATCCTAAAAGGGAAATGTCAAAAGGTTGAATTCTTTATTTTGATCATGTGATAAACATTTTATTGAAAGTCAAGAAGTTATGTTTATACATGAAGTTTAGTGGGAGTAAAGTGATGTCTCTAGTCTTACATGAATGTGACATGTTAGACATTATAAATAATAAAGATCATTATGAATGATAAAGACTTGTAAAAGGAATAATACATCACTAGGATATCCTATTAATGGATATTAGCGTATAAGTACATACTCTTATGTCGATAAGAATAAGGGTAAGTTCAAATGTTTTGAACTATAGAAATTGAATCCACATGCTTCCGCTGCAGGATCAATTCTTTACGCTAAGATGTATTACCATTATCAAACTTCGTATACTTGGAGTATGACGAAATGTTACAAATCGAATTTGGAGAGAAATCTCTATGTGTAGCCATATAGTTCATCAAACACTACTGAATAAGTACTAAAAGGATGAAGCTAAATGTTTGGATATTTCATTGGTTTAATGTGCAAAGTGTTGCACAATACCATGTTCAAAACACATATGGATGGTTAGAGAACCATTTTGACTACAATCATAAAGGGAGAAATCTGTTAGAATTATTCTAGACAGTAGAACAATGGAAGGTATTCAACAAATATGAGTACACTTATATCTATTAGATATAATAGAGGGAAGAGTCTCTCAGACACTGTGAAAACAGTGGGAGCTATTCTATTGTTAGAAAGCTTGTGTCTAGATATGGATCAAGACACGTACTATAATGAGATTATGCATAACCAAGGGAAATTATAGTAAGGTTATGTGAAGCACAAAATTTATTAAGGCTTATTAACCAAAAATCTTCTTATAGGCTTAACATGATAAATCATGTCATCTCAATTGAATTGAGATGTAATACTATACAAGTATGAATTATAGATTATGTAGTAATTGATATGGTATCAATTTTACATATGTGATAATGCATTCATCATTTGAGTTATTTATAACTCACCCCAGGTCATGTCATATTCAAATGGGATGGTAAGACCATATTGAACCCCATTAAAGTGAATTGAATTATCATGACCTCGCCCCTAGTTGCTTAAGTGAGGTGACGACTCAATGCAACCAGATGTGTGATGTGATTGATGGCGAGTTCAATTGCCATAGAGTCATACGAGATGACTAATCGATCACCTAGGCATAGACATGTTAAGATACATTTGCCGGGCTAATGACCGCTGATAGAGCTCTGGCGTACTCTTATTAAAAGACTGCCTGGTCGTGGCGGGAGCATCTATCGTGTTTCACATGAGTCAGTTCTTGGACTAATGACTGTTCTCTGAGGTGGCATAGTTTTCAGATTAACTTTGATTTATGTCCTAACACCTTCGTAACTGGGGTTTATAAGGACATATTTTGGGTTATGATGGGCTGTGGCCAGCCGGAAGGAATAAGTCGATTAGGAATTGTCCACCCCTTGTCAGGGTTGAACAATATCTCTAGGCCACTCGAGGAGAATAATAACTAGAAATGCGTGGCCACGCTCGGAAGGTATCTATGGTAGATAATTCCGGTCAGTAGTTATAACTCCAGATCGAGATAAACCACTCTAGATTTTTTAATCAATTGCCGGCACGACCTGAGAGGACGCCATGAATTGAGTGGGAGATAGTAATAGGGCAAGAGAATTGGTAACACACACTTGTCTCGGACAAGTGGGAGATTGTTGGAGGAAGTGTCCCGACAATAATGTGTTGACGTAATTAAAACTCATTTGAATGAAACACAACTGGGAGTGTTACTCTTTTAAAGTCGACTGATCAACATTTACCGGTAATGATTGGCTGTCTAGAGTTTGACATTATCGTCATATGATGGTGGTGATCAGTTGATCCCTTAAGGTCATATCTTTAGGGAATTCCGTCTCAATGGAATAATTAATTAATATTGTATTGGATGCGAATTAATTAATAACTAGAAGTTTTGGAAATAATTTTATATGACGAATATTTTTATAATGGAATTATAATAATAAAAGTCAAAGTAATAAAATCGTTTTATTACTCGGTTTTATTTATTCGTTTGGGAAACGATTAAATTGAGAATGAACACGGTTGATCATAAATTTACAAAGAGTTGTAATTAAATTATGATATTACATTTTTATACAATAATAATTTCGAATTATTAGTATAATTATTTAAATGTAATAAATTTGTAAATTATGAATTCTAATAGTTAAAATTGCATAATTAACAAATTGGGTCATATGTTATAAGACATGTGTGACATGTTACAAATTAACACAATTGACAAAGATAAAATGGAGTCCATTTTATCACTAGTTAAACCGTGTAAGTGTGTATGTGTAGCATCATAGTGTATAAAATAATGCACTACTCATGCATTAGCTTACAAGCCTAAGGTTTAGGTGTGTAAGAGTGTAAGAGTGTGTAAGGCATCTTATGAGCTTTTGTGTAAGATGTAAGAGGCCATGCATTGGCTTTGGGTGGCTTGTTTGGCCGGCCAAATAGATGAGCAAGCAAGCTCACTATTTCTCTATATATACTACACTACATACACTACATACATAAGTAGTTGTTGTTGTTTTAGCCAACATATTGATGCTTCATCAAATACTACAACACCCATTCTCATCTCAATTTAGTAAAATAGTGTTTACTAAGGAAATAATTATTTCCATACTAATAATATTAAGAGTAATATTATTATTATTATTTCTAGTATACTTATACTAATTTTCTAGTAACAAAATTAGTATTAGTTTGAGATCGGGTCCTTGATACGCATCTTTTGGAGACGATTTTTCTTAGATCGTTTAAGGGTATTTCGGTGGTTTGAAGACTCATATAATAGGTGATTATTGAGTATAAACCTTCTAAAACCAATGTAAGGACTATCACATCTTATGATATCATCATGCATGCATAAGATCCATTTAAGTCTTATGACCTAAACTTAAAGAAACAAAACTCACATTAGAAGTGAGTATAAAATCAGGAACTTAGTTCCCAACACTTCCACGGCATGCTTTATCTTGTAAAGCCATTTGCATTGAAGGGGGCGTACCTTTGCAGGTAGGTCCACAAGATCCCACACGTTGTTCTCATACATGAAGTCCATCTCGGATTGCATGGCTCCTAGCCATAGCTTTGAGTCAGAACTAGTCATGACACATTTATAGGTTGTGGGTTCATTACCCTCTAGGAGTAAGACGTCATCTATGTCATGTTCCTCGACCATACCAATGTATCTATCCAGAGGAATAGAGACTCTTCCTGACCTCCTAGGTTCCTCAGGAATATCTACCGCAGCCGAGGTTGAAGAACTGTTTCCTCCAATGGTTGCTCGGTAGTTGGTTCTTGAATCTCCGATAGATCGAATGTTCTATTACTCGACTTGTTCTCGAGAAATTCTTTCTCTAAGAACGTCGTACTAGCCGCAACAAAAACACGTTGTTCGGTTGGCGAGTAGAAGTAATGACCAAAAGTTCCTTTTGGATAACCTATAAAGTATGTCTTGACCGATCGCGGGCTGAGCTTGTCCTCGTGTCTCCACTTGACATAAGCTTCGCAACCGCAAACCCGAATAAAGGACAAGTTAGGGACCGTTCCCTTCCATAACTCGTATGGGGTCTTGTCAACAGCTTTAGATGGACTTCGGTTAAGTATTAGAGCGGCTGACAAAAGAGCATAGCCCCACAATGAATCAGGTACAACAGTGTGACTCATCATGGATCGAACCATATCAAGTAGGGTTCGATTTCTCCGTTCGGACACACCATTTAATTGTGGTCTTCCAGGTGGAGTCAACTGTAGAACGATGACACAGTCTTTAAGGTGTTGATCAAACTCGTGAGAAAGATACTCGCCACCACGATCAGATCGAACTGTTTTAATCTTTCTTCCCAGTTGGTTCTGTACCCGATCCTGGTATTCTTTGAACTTGTCAAAGGATTCACTTTCATGTTTCATTAAGTAGACATAGCCATATCTACTCAAATCATCCGTGAAAGTGATGAAATACCTATAGCTTTCTCGTGCGGTGATCGACATAGGGCCACATACATCCGTATGTATGAGTGAGTCCTAATAGGTCGGCAACGCGCATTCCAACACTTTTGAAGGAAATGCGAGTCATCTTACCGATGAGACATGATTCACACGTGCCATATGATTCGAAATCAAAGGCCGAGATAGCTCCGTTCTGTATGAGCTGTTTTACGCGTTTCTCATTTATATGTCCCATACGGCAGTGCCATAGGTAAGTTTGATCTTTGTCACCAACCTTTAATCTCTTGTTATTCACGTGTAATATTTCGGTGGTTTGATCTAAAACATAAATTCCATTCATGGAAACTGCCTTGCCATAAATCATATTGTGTAACGAGAAAATACAGCTATTATTCTCTATTACAAATGAAAAACCGAGTTTGTCAAGTGAAGAAACAGAAATAATGTTTTTGGATAAACTAGGAACATAATAACAGTTATACAAAGATAACTCGAATCAACTTGGAAGCTGGATCACGTATGTTCCCCTCGAGACTGTAGCAACTCGTGCTCCATTCCCGACACGCAGGTCAACCTCACCCTTGATGAGGGGCTCTTGGTTTCGGAGGCCCTGCACATGATTACATAGATGAGAACCACAACCAGTATCTAGTACCCAAGTTCCGTAACTTGCATGGTTAATCTCAATCATGTGAATAAAAGAAGATGAAGAAGACATACCAACGGGAGTAACGCGACCTGCCTTAATGTCCTCACGATACACGGGGCACGTGTGCCTCCAATGCCCAGTCTTGTGGCAATGGTGGCATTCCATGCTAGTATCCTTACTCTTTGTCTTGCCCTGTGAGTTGCCCGACTCACCGGGCCCACTCTTAGCAAATCCTGGCTTCTTGAACTTAGGCTTACCTACCGCTAGGTCGCCTTGAGCTTTAGCTTTCCCTTTACCTTCACTACTACAAAATACAGATACGAAGACGGTTAAAAACCGTTCTCCTATGAGAGACGGAACCGTGCTCCCCCTGGCCGTGCTCTTTACCTAAGATAACGGTTCAACCGTGCTCTTAGTAATGCACTTACCAGAACGGTTCTGACGTGAACCGTGCTCTTATGTCCTGCTCAACCGTTCTCTTTGCCCTTTTTAACCGTTCTTTTTGCCATGTTAAACCGTTCTCTTAGGGGACTTACCAGAACGGTTATGGTTTGAACCGTGCTCTTATGTCCTGCACAACCGTTCTCTTTTCCCTGTTTAACCGTTCTCTTTGCCATGTTAAACCGTTCTCTTAGGGTACTTACCAGGACGGTTATGGTTTGAACCGTTCTCTTTTATTACAACTTCGCGCCATGTTTTTGAATTAATAGAGCACGCTTGAGAACATAACCGTTCTCTTTGCACCTGCTATTTTTTTTTAATAATTTAATTTATAATTCATCCGGCCTATAATTTTTCCTGCAAATAAGCGTACAATAACATTGCTCCAACAACTACATCATTCATATAACATTGCTCCAACAACTAAGCTACATCATTCATATATACAACATACTTTCCGATCCACAAATTCTAGATACAATACGTATGTACTTAAGCTAAACTTCTAGCTACGACTTAAGCTAAACTTCATCAACGTTCATGGGTGACTTAAACTGGAGCGCAAAGTTAGCCCATATATCCCTCACCTCGTCAATCAGCTCAAGCGGATATGTCAATGGGGCTCTAAGCATGAACTACAAACAAATTTTCAAAAATTGGTTAAAAAATTTTTATCCAAGACTCCTATATATATAAGTAAAATGAACTAAAAAACCAAAAACATACGTACATTTGGAGTAATAGTAACATATCTTCCTTTGATGACGTCCAACATGTATCGACAAATATAATATCCACATAAAACGGAACCACAAGGCTGCAAAGGGGCCTGAAAGGGTAGCTCATATTATAAATAAATACTTCACGCACATGTACTATACTTAATAAGAGAAACAATATGTTAATATATATATATATAGATATATACTATATATACAAGAAGTACCTTAATCTTTTTCCAAACAACGCCATTGACCTCATATTTTGCAAGTGGATCGATAGAGTTCCTTTTCTCAAAGGCCCTGTATATATAGATAGCCAGGTTTATATATTTATTCAGTTTTAGTTGATAATGAAGCGTTAATTTAAAGTATAATAGAAAAACAAGCTAAGGTCTATGATTGATGGCTTTTGGGTGGCTTAACTTTTGTTCCTAGCCTACAGAAACATTTTAAGGCAAATGCAGGGGAGTAACGGGAGGTATAATATATGAAGGCAAAATAAAAAAGATCAGAAATAAGTTAGACATACTTGGTAATTGTATCCATGAAAAATTGACGAGGCTCTGTATGTCCAGCAGGATCACACCAATACACTGTACTTTGAGCCGGATTGATCACGCCCAACATCCAATGCTTACTACAAGTTATAGAAAAATACAACGAAGATATCAACTTAAATATTGACAAAAAATAATAAAATAATTAATCAAGTCATCAATAATAATACTATGAAAAGAAATTTATAATTACGTACCCCTGGGCATATGGAGCAAATATAAGTTTCCGACCTTTTCCACAATCAGTACATGTCATTGCCCTAGCAACATAATCGGATCGATAATTTTCATCCGGAGCAACGGATTCTGAGGACAATGTCTCTGGGCACAAGAATCAGTAGTGACTACTAATTTGCATGGTATCGGCAAGATCACTCAAATACCTACAACAATAAGAATCCATAGTAACTATCTAGTACTAGTTTGCATATTATCAGATATATACTAATGAGATTGCAAAGGGGAAGCTTAAACAAAGAGACCGAGCCTCATAAAGAGTGTGATGTGAGAGGCACCAATCATTTGTTCATCTAAAAAATGAACAACCTCCTCATAACTAAGGTAGCAAGTTTGTTCATTGTGTAACACATGTTCGTCAATGGGAACACTGATCATTGTCCCACTTGCCTTTAAAACTCGAGCCTCAGTTGCTAATAACTTCAAATCCATGGTCCTCTGCTTTTGCTTAAAATTGGGACTAACTTCAATTCCAAGGAAAGAAGATGGCGAAATCGAAGGCGAACACTTCTGAGGCTTGGACTTCTTTGCTGCTGCTGCTTTATTTTTTCCTTGATCATTCTTTTTCATGGTTATCTAAAAGTTGGCATAAATAAGTTGATAAATGGTATAACTCTCAGTGTATCTTATATCATTATATATACTAGCTAGAAATCTTAGTTACCTTCTCAACAGGACTATGTATATGACTTTGCGGCCACTGAATAAATGAACCCTTAGCATGAGTCAATGTTATCATATCACCAACAGGCATTGGTAAATCAACATTTTCCGACCCAGAATAGATTTCCTTGATTGACACTTTTCTAAAACCATCACGAAGGGCACTGCCATGAATGGAAACAAATTCGTCCTTACTTGATAGGTATACCATTCCTGAAGCCACTATCTTCGATGATTTGTTTGGCAGTGATAGCACACAATCTTTCCAAGCCTGAAAATTTAAGTTATAGTAGAATTTCAAACTTTTTTCATTTACTATAAAGTAGCGTCTTTAATGAAAAGCTTACATATATACCTGTTGTGTTACTGGGCCAGGAGTCTTCAAAACATTGGTCACGGGTGGATCCTCAGTCACTTGTAGTGATTGCACTCCTTTTAGTGAGAGTGATTGCATGTGAGACCCCTGCATAGATAGATAAGTGTTTTAAAACTTTTTTCATCGACTTTGAACTAGATAGTGTTTTAAATGCAAAGCTTACAGATCCTTCTTAATGAAAACCTTTTACAACCTGCCGTGGTGATATGGTAGGAATCTTCAGAACATTGGTCTTGGGTGTTTGATAATCCTCCTCTCGGGGTGTCTCCTCTCGGGGTGTCTCCTCTGGGCGTGGCTCTTCACTCACGTGTAGTGATGCAGAATTTGTCGATCCCTCGGTACTCATAGATGCTCCTCCGTGCATTAAATCGTCTAATACTTTAGTACTTGGCTTCTCACCAGTTAGCCAAAACTGCATCATCTATTCATCACTGATTTCAGCTTTTCCAAGTCATCAATTTGGTGTTGCATGTAATTGATCTTCTCGTACAACTCTTCTCTTGTCGGTTTTTTTGGTCCCTTCCCAAAATACTCTGTTATGGAAATACCGTTAGGAATTCCTCGCACACGGCCCGGATGCTCAGGCTTGCCTATCGCCTTAGCGAGTATGTCTTCCCGTCCTTCGGGCATAAATAAACAAGCCTCAACATCCTTTTCAAGGGATTCCTGCAAATCAACAATATTAATTAAGTTTTTAGCAGCCAAAAAAAATGAATAAATAGCACGAATAAATTAAACAACTGAACTAAACCGAGTTAAATTACAAAAATGTTCAACTTACAATTTTCAAAGCAACTTCCTTATCATAATCAGTCATGTCCCCTTTCGCTGACTTGTGAGCCCTTAGCCAAGTTAAATATCGATCAACTTTTTCCACTGGTTTTCCCTTGGCAGCTAAATCTTCTTTCTATCAAAAAAGAAGAGAGTTCATGAAAATTCATGCCAACTTTTGACCTGGAAGTTAGCTAAAAAATGAAACCAATACATAGAACTTACGACTTTAACTTGAATCCCTCGATATCCTGCTCGTGAGCCAAAGTATTTCCCCTTTTTTTTAGAGGCATTCTCCTTGTTCTTATCACTGATCGCCTAATAACATAAATCATATAGAGTGAAAAATAGTACGAGAGATACTATATACATATATATATTATCATGAAATTATTTGCGTGTCTACAAAAATAGAAATATTACCTTGAATTTTTCACTAGTGTGAGATGCCAGAAACTTGTTCCAATCATCTTGTGTAATCTGCTTATACAAGGGTGGTGGTGTCTTCTGGATAGCTCCCGTCTCATCATACATCCACTCACGAACCAAAGTGCATTTCCATTTTCTCCATAATTCAGCCATCTTTTGGAGACACCAATCGTGACGCTCTTCAATGACATGGAAAGCACCCTGAAATATGAACAAACTTTTAATTAGTTTAAATAACTTACTATGGTAAGCAATCAAATTTAGAGAGGTGGACAATGAGTTAAGTGTCGACCCCTCAATCGAGAGCTATTGCAGTGGTACTACTGCTGTCACTATTGTTAAATAGGTAAAATCATACTCCGTAGTTCTTTGCTGATGAATTATCGAGTCAATACTTGTAATGTTGGTTCCATTGGAAATGGAAACAACACTGTACTGTGTCAATATTAACAAAAACATTACCTAATAATCGGCAACTTGGGGGATTCGAGAGCAGTAATGTGTTCAAGAGGGGATAGAGGCGAAGTAATACCAGTTCAGTTTACATTGGATTTGAAGCCAAGCCTTCCAAAGGAAGCAGAGAGAGTTAATTCAGTCCATTTCTATGGTGTTACTTCCTTATTACTCTGAACTGCTACCTCCGCTACCATTTAATGCTTCTGTTCATTTCTATGGTGTTACTGCACATATTCTGCTTGTAACTTCAGTGTTTTTGCTAGTCTGTGCGTCACCCACGTTAATTCAGTCTACTGCTATGGTGTTACTGCACACCTATCATTGTTCCTTAGTCTTTCTATCATCCTACTGCTATTTCATCCTACTGCTGGCCATTTCCTCAGTCTCCTATTTGCCAAATATAGATGGCAGATGAAAGACAAATGTAGGCAAACAAAATAACCAACTTACAGATACTAATCTCAAATCGTCAAGAGGCTCTATGTCCAGGTATGTCGCAGTAGGGAATGAACCATTTTTGGCAACTTACAACGACAGCTTCAAGCATATATATACAACATTCCCAGGCCAACATTAAAAAGCATTCTATGATGATCATTACTAAGCATTCTATGATGATCATAACTAAGTTTCTGAACTAATTAAACACTAAGAGGGTTGTAATTATGAAACAACCAGAAACTATTGGCATAGCAAACTCAGCAGCAACACCATTAACCAAAGAAACAAATGATAAATGATACCTAGACTACACTATGTTGGTTTAAGTTATACAAGGTCCAGATTATAGAGTTGGAATCACACTAGTTAATCATCATAGAATGCTCGGGTCACTTAATAGGAAGCGCTTAGTTAACGATCATAAGTCCCTTAATGATCAGACAACAAAGCACTTAATTATGTCTTAGTTATGAGAAGACAACCCTCTTAGTGTTTCATAATGCCAGCTTTCTCATAACTTTCCTCTCAATAGGAAAGTCCCTCCCTTGTTCTCGTTTTCTGACTTAAACTAAATGGTCGTGAGCATGAAACAACCAGGTATAGAATGGCAGTGGCACAGAATGGCAGTGGGGCAGTCTGGTATGACCAGACCAGCATTAGCTCAGCAGTGAGTAACATTGACTGCAGGGTGGCAGCAACAGCAGTAGAGCATTTGTGACCCTTTAGTCCTTCACTATCACAGTAATGACAAATTCGACATACATATTACGGTCACAGCTAAACAATAGGTCTTGTGACAAATAAATTCAGAAATTTAAGATAGAAATGAATTTGTCCTAAAACTAGCTGCAAAGCATTTGTTTTCCATGACACTTACAAACACTAGAGCCTTTCTCCTGATTTTGTGATTTTTCTTTTCATTTTGCTCAAGTATGCATCTGAAAAATGCACGTGCTACGTCTAAGCATGCTAGTTTGCACGCTGGCTGCTCGTCTCTTTGAGTACTATGGCTTGTTCACGTTACAATGCATATATGAAACAATAACTTAGAACATGGAGCAAAAAAAACTTAGAACATGGTTAAAATAACATACCGTCAGTTCACTCAGCATAAGGTTCAACGTCGGTTGATCCACATCCTCCCAACTCTCCAGTGCGGGACTAACATTCCCCCGAACAGTCACGCCTATCCATGAACTAAACTTAGATGCATATTTTCCTGTCGGCAATTTATCTTCATTGTCCCACTCAAGTTGTATGGGTTGTTTCTCTTTAATAGCTCTTGCAGCCATATCTAAAACAGTTCGGCCCCTGTGAGAAGATATCCCCTTCTTTCCGCTTGCGTCCTCAACAGAGTTGTTCTTTCGACTTCTTTTACGTTTTTGCGGGCCCATTGTTCAACTGTACAAAAAAAACAGGGATAGCAAGTCAGAACAGGGAAAGCAAGTCACTGGAACATGCAAGATAGGAAAGCATATAAGAAATGTAGATGAGGAACGCTTCTGATGAAAAGCGGTAAAATGTGAGAAATTATATTAAAACATCAATAATGGAGCCAATTACAAGAATTTCAGCAGATGATGTACATACAACAAGTCTCATACTGCCACTCAGCAAAAATAAACAACCAAGAAAACTAAATTATTCTATATGATAATAATAATAATAATAATAATAATAATGGGAGTGAAGCGTTGCTTGGACTGAAGTCAGGTCGTTGCTGCCCATAGTAAAAAAAAGGAAAAGCATTTAATAATAATAATAATAATAATAATAATAATAATAGTAATAATATAATATTAATAATAATATAATATTAATAATAATAATAATAATAATAATAATAATAATAATAATAATAATAATAATAATAATAATAATAAATCGTACCTAATCATGCGTCAAAACCGCGAGGGCGTTTTTTAGAAGAAGACTCGGTATTGGTCCATATCCCTTCGTCATGGTCATCACGAACATATAAACTAGAAGGCTCGAATATATCTGTATCATCTAAATGTGGTACACGAGGATCAAAGCCCTCAAATACCACATCGTCATCGCAACTATCCATTGTGGTCTTACCTTTTTTTTTTTTTTTTTTTTTTTTTTTGATAAAATGTGAGAATATATATATCAAAAAAGGACAAAAGTCCTAAGATTACAAGCTTTTAATGCCCAGGTTCGAATCCCATGGGCACTCCAAACAACAAAAAAAACAAACAGACCAAAATAAAACTACATTTGGTCTATAAGTCTATCAGCTACTCGGGGTTCTTGCAACAGATTCTTGCCTCGACTTCGCGTTTGATCTGACTAGCTAGCAGCTTAGGCATGACAAGTACACCATTGATACGAGCATTATTCCTTTGCATCCATGTATGATAGTATATAGCAGTAATAATCACTGCCATTTGCTTCCATTTGCTATCACTTGTGTTCCCTGTAAACATTATAATTTCAGAAGGTATGTTGAGCTGCATCTGACCTTCCATTTCCTCTCGAATTTTCCTACTATATGAGCAGTCCAGGAAAAGATGGTCCCTTGTTTCAGTAGCAGTCCCACAGGCACAACACAGATCATCACTGCTGTATCCTATCCTGGGGAGCTTTTCTTTCAGGTTCAGTCCATTTGTATAGGTAAACCATGTGATTACAGCATGTTTGGGTATGTTCCAATTGTTCCAGCAGAGGGGGGCCCATTCTGGCTTGGCAATAGCAGGAACCAACCAGTCATAGCCATGTTTTACTGTGTATCCCTGAGGATTTGGCATCCAAATATCATTTGTATAAGCAGCCTTTAAGGCCTCTTTAGCTTTGCAGACACTCTTCCAGGTCCAAGGTGTGTCAGCAGGTGGTTGATACGAATCCCAGGATTGAGCCTTTAAGTAAAGTTGGTGAACCCATCTGATCCAGAGTCTATCAGATTTGTAGTAAATCCAATTGACAAGCTTCCCCACAGCAGCAAGGTTCCACTCAGCCACTTTTTTAATCCCCAAACCCCCTTCTGCTTTTGTCTTAGTGACTGTATCCCATGCCACCATGCGTACTCTGTGGTAGTCACTACTGCCACTCCATAAGAAATTCCTACAGATGGCCTCAATGCGTTTTATGATGCTTTTGGGTATAAGGAACATAGCAGCCCAGTAACAATGTATAGTAGTTAGCACAGAGGTAATAAGAGTTAACCTCCCTGCATATGAGAGTTTCCTGGTCCAAGGCCTCTGATTCTGCTCACTATCTTCTCTGTAAGTTTATGACATTCCTGCTTACTTATCTTACCAGATTGAATGGGCACACCCAGGTATCTGAAAGGGAAACTTCCTTCCCTAAAGCCTGTGACATTCTGAATATCTGTCTTCAATTCCTCATCCATGCCATTGAAGTAGATATCAGATTTGAATGAATTTAGTTTCAAACCAGATGCTGCAGAGAAGGAGTTAAAAGCTCTCATGAGAAGAATAATGGAATGAGCATTTCCTTTGCAAAACATAAGCAGATCGTCAGCAAACATAAGATGGGTGAGCTTGAGATGTTTGCACATCGGATGGTACTGGAAATTTCCCCTATCAGTTGCATATTTGAGGAGTCTTGAGAGATATTCCATACACATAGTAAATAGAAGGGGGGATATTGGATCCCCTTGTCGAAGCCCTCTTTGCCCCTTAAAGTATCCAAACATACTTCCATTCAGTGCTAAGGTGAAGGTTGGAGAAGTGACACAAGCCAGCACCAGCTTGATGAAATGGGCTGGGATTTTGAACTGAGTTAGCAGCTGCTCTACAAAAGGCCACTCAATGGTATCATATGCCTTTTGTAGATCAATCTTAAACAGGCATCTTGGGGAAACATTCTGCCTTGAGTACATATGTATCAGATCTTGGCATATAAGCACATTCTCAATGATTGACCTCCCCTTAATAAAAGCACCTTGGTTCTCCTGTATAAGGTCTGGTAACACAAGGGCTAATCTGTTGCACAGGAGCTTGGCTATGACTTTATACAGCACATTGCAGCAAGCTATAGGCCTGAACTGTGTCACTGAAGAAGGCCTCTCACACTTAGGGATGAGGGTGATAGTTGTAGCATTCACTTGTTGGAGCAATTGTCCAGTCCTGAAGAAATCAGCCACTGCCTCACAGACATCTGAGCCAATGATATCCCATGAATCTTTATAAAACTGGCTACTATACCCATCTGGCCCTGGAGCCTTGGTTTTAGGAATGGAGAAGATGGCTTCTTTTATCTCCTGAGCATTCACTGGCCTATTTAGAATAGTACAGTGGTTCTCAGAGCATACAGTGCCTGTGGCCATGACTACAGTCCTTACTTGTTCAGTGGCAGCTGTACTGCCTAATAAGGATTGATAATATTGCAGGAATGCAGCTTGGATATCAGTTTGGCCAGTGCAGACCCTACCCTGAAGGTCAGCTATCTGCACTACTTTATTTTGTATGTTCCTTTGCCTGATACTACTATGAAAAAATGCAGTATTATGATCTCCCTCTTCCAACCATTTAGTTTTAGCCTTCTGATACAAAAAACTGTCCCTGGCTTTGATTAGGGTTCTAGTTTCCTCCAGAAGTGATATCTCCTCATTCAAGAGGTCAGCATTTGTTACATCCTCCCTGATCTTTGTCTGCAGAGTGTCTAGATCAGTAATAGCCTGGTTAGTTTTTAGTTCTATATCAGCAAACCTGTCTTTGTTGAGAGCTTTCAATGGTCCCTTCAAATGTTTGAGTTTTTTAACTACACAAAACATCTTGGTACCATAGAAAGGGGCTGCCCATGCCTCCTGGACAGTTGAATGGAAAACTGGGGAGGTACTCCACATATTATAGTACTTAAAATTAATCTTTCTGCTGGAGCACATCTGAGCATTACTCACAGTACAGGGAGTGTGATCCATGAGTCCTTCAGTATGAAAATGTGCCACTAAGTCAGGAAAGCAAGCTAACCAGTGTTGATTCCCCATAAACCTATCCAGCCTGCTGAACCTCCTTTGAGCTGGTGCCCTCTTATTAGTCCATGTATAATAGGATCCAGTGCCTGGTATATCAGCCATATCACAATCATGAATACACTGCATAAACTCTTCCATCTCAGCTTTCTTGGTAGTTCCACCCAGTCTCTCAGAGGGATCCAGGACAATATTGAAGTCTCCTGCTAGAGCCCATGGCATGTTGCAACTAGCAGCTATGTGCCTGAGAGTATCCCATAGCTCCTTCCTTTTTTTCCCCTCATTAAAAGCATAAATCATGGTAATGAGGAAGTCTTTCTTTGTCACCTGTGCAGTTACCTTAGCATGGATACATTGGGGGTTGTAATGTAGCACAGTGACATCAAACATACTAGGCTTCCACATCAACCATACACGTCCCCCTGGATGAAGGTGACAGTTGGTTGTAATGCACCATCCATTGATCATAGAGGTAGTAATTTTACTTAAGTTTGCACCTCCCACTTTTGTTTCAAGCAACCCAAAAAGACCAATATCTTTATTCTTAAGAAAAACTCTTACTATATTTTGTTTATTTACACTATTGAGACCACGAACATTCCAAAACCCTATGCTATTCATGAGAAACAGAGGGGGGTATGTCAGTGGCACCATTTCCAACCTGTGAGTCCTCTCTGCTTGTTACTGGCTTTGCACCAGGAGGGAGTACCTGCTGCTGCAAAGGTGTACCCTGTGCTCCTCCCATATGCTGTGAAGACTGATCAGGCTGATCAGTTTCTTTGTTCTGTGAACCCTGTGCTCCTCCCAAACTCTGATCTGAGTTTGAAGTAATTTCATTTTGTTCCATTGTCTGGCCAACCTGCACCTGTGCTGACTGTTCAGGGGCAGTCAGAAGTAGTCTCATATTTGGTATTGGCACTGGTTGGACTGGCTTCCAGGTCTTAGTGCTTTTAGGACCTTGTTTGGCTGGATACTTGCCCTTCCTGCACTGATGTGTCTCATGGCCTACCCCCTTGCACGCAGTGCAGCTTGAGGGTTTCCATTCATACTCAACCTTCACCTTTTGAACTATCCCATTCTCATCTTTAAACTGAATCTCTTTAGGGTACTGTTTACCCACTGGCAATTCCACCATGGTCCTAGCAAACCCAAGTCTGGTCTTTTCAGTGGTGGCTTGATCTGATTTAATGTACTTCCCCACAAGCCCTGCCACTGCTGGTAAGCACTTTCCCCAGAATTTTAAAGGTAAAGCCTGCAACCTTACCCATGCTGGCACCAATTTTACATCAGCCTTTAAAAGATCAATATTTTCACTCCATGGTTTAACAATGAGAGGTTTATTGTCAAACATGTAGTATCCAGTGTTTAAAACCAGATCCTTTTCTCGCATATCCTTGAAGTGAACCAGGAAAATTCCATTAGGCATAAACGAAACTTTATCAATACCATGTTTATGCCATATTCGATGGATAAAACCATTCAAGACCTCCCATGGAGGGTTTGCTCCTAACACAAAACAATAGACTGCCTGGTTCCAATATGTTACCTCCTCTTGGACATCCTCATGGGTAAATTGTATCATATCTGGTAATTCAATGTCCAGTTCCTCACTCTGTATATTTGAACGCAAAGGAATAGTACCTGATTCGCTTAAAGTTTCTGTATTGCTAGGAATATCATTCTCCTCATCATCAAAACACAATCCTGGTATAGGCTGCACTTCATGCATTGATTTGGAACGTAAAATATCATTCTCATCTGGTCCTGTTTTCCTTCCATTTGCTTGTTCATTAGGTTTATTCATGGTACTCAAAACTCTCTGTATGAAAGCACGTTGCTTTAGTTTATTGTTCTGCGCTGAATGTTGTTTGGATTTGGTTTTCTGTGCTGAATTCCTAGCCATGATACAAGGGGATCAAAGCTAGGGCAGGAAGAAGAAAATCGCTTTTTTAGTCGCCTTCCATTAGGGTTTACAACCTCTCTCAATTGTTTTGTTTAATATTACAGATAGCACAACTGACCACTTTTTATCCGATGGATCGGTGACATAAAATACTTGTTTCGCTTGTGTCCATATAATAAAAGGATCCTCCTTATGACCAAATTTATTAAGATTTACTAAGGTGAATCCTAGTTCATCCTTGCGAACTCCACTAGTAGTTTCAATCCACTTGCATCCAAATATAGGTATTAGAAAATCTGTGTAATCTAACTCCCAAATCTCTTCAATGAATCCATAATAATGCATTTGACTTAAAACTGGTTTCTTATCTTTCGAACTAGCAAAATGCATGCCTTCTGCCTCTACACTAACACCACTATTTTGCATCGTGCTCATGTCATCTTGCCCACGAGTGTAAAAGGTGGATCCATTAACGGCATAACCAGTATAAGACGATGCAAAAGTCTTAGGCCCAAAACAAAGCCTCTGTAATCTAGAAGAAATATACTCAGGATATTGTTGCAAGTCTTCTATAACTCGACCCTTGAACCAAACTCTAAAAGTCTTATTGTGCTCACTTGCGATCCACATCTCTGATTTATTTCGATGCTTCGCCTTCAACAATGCCTTGTGTTCCTCAATGTACGGCTGTACCTCATCCTCGTTATGAAGAACATATGTATGTGCTATATGCCATTTCTCAGTTGCCATATCTAGACGAACATGACCCCTAAGACCTTTGCCCATCATCCACTCACTGTGCCTATTCTTAGGAATCCCAGGTAGCTCAGAATCTGACAAGTGTGCATAGCAATAAAAAAGTGCTTCATCCGTGATTGCACGCTCAGCAATAGACCCTTCAGGACGATATCTATTAGATGTATAATCCTTATACACTTTTATCAATCTCTCAAAAGGATATTGATACCTTAGATAAACTGGACCAAGGTATTTGATTTCTCTAACCAAGTGTACAGTTAAATGCACCATTATTGTGAAAAATGAAGGAGGAAAGTACATTTCCAATTGACAAAGAGAAGTGACAATTAGTTTTTGCAAAGACTCCAACTCCTTGGGATCTAACACTTTATTGCATATGGCATTGAAGAAAAAGCAAAACCTACTTATGGCGAATCGAACTTTTTTAGACAAAATCGAACATATAGCCACTGGTAGTAGTTGTTGCATCAAAGTATGACAATCATGAGACTTTAAACCAACAAGCTTAAGATCTGTCATTGATACTAGGCTGTTGATATTGGAAGAATATCCCTCCGGCACTTTAACACTACTTAAGCACTCACAAAACTCTGTTTTCTCCTTTCTTGAAAGTGTATGAGCAGCCGGAGGCAAATAATATCGGGTTTCTTTCTTTTCTGGTGCCAACTCAGGTCTGATTTTCATATCCACCATGTCCATCCTAGCTGATGTGTTGTCTTTTGACTTATTCGGAACATTCAGAAGAGTCTTGATTATATTGTCACACACATTTTTCTCAATATGCATAACATCTAAGCAATATCTTATAGAAAGGTCACGCCAATATGGAAGTTTTTCAAAAAGAGGAGACATCTTCTTATATCCCCGAGACGCTAATTTAGAACCCTTCTTCCCATAAGTTATCTCAATTTTTTTCACTCTTTCATATACTTCATGACCGGTTAATATCTTAGGAGGAGATCGATGTTCAGGTTTTCCATTGAATGGTTTTTGTAGCTTACGATATGAATGATCAGGGTCCAAGAACCTACGGTATCCCAAGTACGCTTGCTTACGAGAAAACTTCAAATAACAAGAATCGACATCTTCTCCACACAAGGGGCAAGCCTCTTTCCCGTGCACAGTGTGTCCAGATAGATTACCATACGCAGGAAAGTCAGAAATAGTACATAGTAACATTGATGCGTATTTGGGGTGATAATCAATAAAGATAATCAACTAAAATACGGATGTTGCAGCGGAATAAAAATACTAAAGAAATATTACAATCTTGAACGAATAAAGAACGAAAAAGTAACCAAGAAAGATGAAAACGGATGAATGGTGGCACGGTGGTGATGACGTGGCAGCTCGGCAGGGCTGACGTGGCGGCGGTCAACGGGTGGTCAACGGTGGTGACCGTTCTTGGTGGTTCTTGATGTTCTTGATTGGTGAATCTTGATGACGTAATAAGGCACGACACTTAATACTTGAAAGATTTGTGAAACGATTTAATGAATGAATTATGTATGTTGATGGATAGGAATAATTGATCAAACTCACACAGATATTCTCTCAATTATTTTGAAGCTCACACAGATACTTCGGGTTTTAAAGCTCACACAGATACTTTAGATTTGTAAGTAAAACTTAACAAAAGGTTTTTAATTTATAACTTGAATATGTAAAACAAACAACTAAGGATGCCTATTTATAGTAAGGTCATCCGTCACAAACTTAGAATCGAAATAGGAAAGAAAAACGACTCCTACACGGTTCCCAAGACATCCGTCCCAACCGAGTACTACTACCACTTATTTTACTTTCCTAATTCTATCTTATGGATTAAAATAATCCTTATTAAATCTTAAAAGATAAACTAATAAATAAAAGATTAAGTTGTAGTAACAAACCCTAACAACTTAATAACAAACTCATAACTAACTAATAACTAACTTTGTAACCACCTTGTAACAACCTTAACAACCTAGTTGTAACAAACTAGTAACAAACTTAATTAATTAAATAACAAAACTAATTAAAATAACAAAAAGAATAAAACACAAACCCTAATTAATCTAGGGTTTCGTGCCCTTCATGTCGCCACTCTTGGTGCGACTTCCAAGGTAGTTTCCCGCTACCTTCCCTTGTTCCTTCAATACGTCTTTCCAAGCTAACTTAAAAATCCGTATCGAACCCATATCGAACATTTTTAATCTTTCCTTGGGTCGTGGGTCACGACCTCGAACCCTTGCTAATGCTCCCGCATCATACTCTCTCAGTTTTTGAGAATTTGACCTCAAATTAAGATCATGTAACTCTCGAGTAGACTTGGATATGTTAGCCCTTGATTCGTTGAGAACACGGTTTCCTTGACTCATCAACTTCATGTTCCAAAAGTCCTTATGCACCATGGACTCCTTGCCTTTGGCCCTAGCAACTTCACGGCCAACTTCCTCCACCAAGCGCACGGTTGTCGCACCCTCCAAACCTCCGCGCTCCTCCTTACTCGGCAGCCCCTCACAACTACCATCTCCCCCATGAATCTCAACCAACCCAACCTCTCGCTTAACCGTTCCCGCGGCCTCCTCGCTTGATGACCCCTCTCCTACCTCCATAAACAAACTCTTCTTTGAATTATGTGGCCTAGGTTTGATTCTTAATAAAGGTTGGAGATCATAGATGGTACCTCCTTTAGTAACGCTATATACATTTGCTCTCCCATCATGTATAACGTTCCTATCGTATTGCCAAGGCCTTCCAAGTAATATATGACATGCGTTCATAGGGACGATGTCACACCACAGTTTATCCTCATAAGGTCCAATGTTGAAAGAAATTAAGGCTTGTTTTTCTACCCGTACTCCTTGGTTTCCATCTAACCATTGCAACTTATATGGTTTTTCTCTAGCCCTAATACTTAACTCCAACTCCGAAACTAAGGTTTTTGAAACAACATTAGTGCAAGACCCGCTATCAATAATCAAGTCGCACTTTTTTCCCTCTACCTTACAACGAGTATGGAACACATTATCTCTTTGTTCCTCACCCTCCATCGTGGACTCCACATGTAAAGCACGTACTACGAGGCACTCTCCTTCGTCCTCACTCTCGGCTCCCACGACTTTCCTATCCTCCTTTTCCTCCTCAATTTTCTCCTCCTCAACAATTTCAGGTACAACAAAGTTTGGAACCATACCTTGAAGTTCTTGAATGGATAAGGTTCTCTTTTGAGGGCAATCCGTAGCGATGTGTCCATAGCCTTGACACTTATAACATCTTCTAATTGTACTCCCTCTAGGATCAGGAATACTTGGCTTGAATGCTCCTTTGGCCTTTTCGGCCGCCTCTTCCTTCGACGCCTCCTTCTTAGGCGCGGTATTGGTGGTGTATGATGATGAGCCTTCTCCGACTCTTGTGCTTTTATAAGAATTTACTTTCTTTGCCTTGTCATGTCTTTCAAACTTCAAAGCAATCCTGCACACATCATAGTAATCTTCATAGTTTTGAATCTCAACCCTTGAAGCTAGGGTTGGTACTAAACCACGAATAAATCTAGCAACTTTCAACTCCTCCCTCTCATCTAGATCACATACAATAGTCATCTTTTCAAATTCCCGAATGTATTCTGAGACGGACATATTATCTTGAGTTAAAGAATGGAGTTTTAGGTAATTTTCTTGATTGTAGTCCTTTGGCAAGAATTTCTTTACCATGTGCTTTTTCAACTTTGCCCAAGACTTAATCTTTTCTTTGTGTTGCTTCTTTCTTTGTCTCACCAGATTTTCATACCATAGTGAAGCGTACTTGGTAAGCTTTAATATAGCAACTTTGAACTGCTTCCGGTCATCGTATTCCTTGTACTCAAAGACTCTCTCCGTTTGTCTTAGCCACTCCAAGAAATCTTCCGGATCCATGTCTCCTTTGAATTCAGGGATGTCAAGTTTGAGACCTCTATCATCATCGTTCTTGTCCCAAGTCTTGCCCTTAAATTCAGCTTCTTCTTCCGAGTCACTCGCCCTAGATGAGGACTCCCCCGTTTTCTTATGACCTCCTTTGGTCATCATAGTCTTTATGAGATACTTGAGCTCTTGGATTTCGGATTTTAACTCCATATTGCTCTCCTCCCATGATTTTTCTTCTCCATCTTGAGATCCTACCATGTTGACAAACTTTCCCAAGAACTGGTGTAATAAAAATTAGACCAAGAGCCGAAGCTCTGATACCAATTTGATGCGTATTTGGGGTGATAATCAATAAAGATAATCAACTAAAATACGGATGTTGCAGCGGAATAAAAATACTAAAGAAATATTACAATCTTGAACGAATAAAGAACGAAAAAGTAACCAAGAAAGATGAAAACGGATGAATGGTGGCACGGTGGTGATGACGTGGCAGCTCGGCAGGGCTGACGTGGCGGCGGTCAACGGGTGGTCAACGGTGGTGACCGTTCTTGGTGGTTCTTGATGTTCTTGATTGGTGAATCTTGATGACGTAATAAGGCACGGCACTTAATACTTGAAAGATTTGTGAAACGATTTAATGAATGAATTATGTATGTCGATGGATAGGAATAATTGATCAAACTCACACAGATATTCTCTCAATTATTTTGAAGCTCACACAGATACTTCGGGTTTTAAAGCTCACACAGATACTTTAGATTTGTAAGTAAAACTTAACAAAAGGTTTTTAATTTATAACTTGAATATGTAAAACAAACAACTAAGGATGCCTATTTATAGTAAGGTCATCCGTCACAAACTTAGAATCGAAATAGGAAAGAAAAACGACTCCTACACGGTTCCCAAGACATCCGTCCCAACCGAGTACTACTACCACTTATTTTACTTTCCTAATTCTATCTTATGGATTAAAATAATCCTTATTAAATCTTAAAAGATAAACTAATAAATAAAAGATTAAGTTGTAGTAACAAACCCTAACAACTTAATAACAAACTCATAACTAACTAATAACTAACTTTGTAACCACCTTGTAACAACCTTAACAACCTAGTTGTAACAAACTAGTAACAAACTTAATTAATTAAATAACAAAACTAATTAAAATAACAAAAAGAATAAAACACAAACCCTAATTAATCTAGGGTTTCGTGCCCTTCATGTCGCCACTCTTGGTGCGACTTCCAAGGTAGTTTCCCGCTACCTTCCCTTGTTCCTTCAATACGTCTTTCCAAGCTAACTTAAAAATCCGTATCGAACCCATATCGAACATTTTTAATCTTTCCTTGGGTCGTGGGTCACGACCTCGAACCCTTGCTAATGCTCCCGCATCAAACATTGCTTTCAAATTGAAATAACTATTCTGGTAGGCATCAAACACTCGTATCCCTTCATCCCACAACAATCTCAAATCGTCAAGAAGAGGCTCTAAGTAGACATCTATATCATTACCAGGTTCTTTAGGACCAGAAATCAATAGAGACAACATCAAATATTTTCGTTTCATGCAAAGATATGGAGGCAAATTGTAAATAGCTAAAAACACCGGCCAAGTACTATGTTGACTACTCAAATTTCCAAAGGGATTCATCCCATCAGTGGAGAGTGCAAGGCGGAGATTTCTGGGTTCTTTGCCAAACTCGGGATATTTTGCATCAATAAACTTCCAGTCTTTCCCATCGGCCGGGTGTCTCAACTTCCCATCATTTGCTTTTGATGTACTATGCCATGTGAGTAATTTGGCATCATCTTTATTCGCAAATAATCGTATCAACCTAGGAATTATTGGAAAGTACCACAAAACTTTAGCTGGGATCCCCTTCTTATCGCCATTCCTTACACACTGGACAACTAGTGAGATTAGCATATCCTTTGCGATATAATATGCAATCATTGGGACATGCGTGGATTTTTTCATATTTCATACCAATTCCCCTAAGTAGCTTCTTTGCCTCATATGTACGATCGGGAAGTACATTATTTTCGGGGAGCATGTCCTTTAATAATTTCAGGAGGTCTGTGAAACTCTTGTCACTCCACCCATTTGTTGCTTTTAAATTATATAACTTAACAAGAGCTGCCAATTTAGTGTGCTTACAACTACTATAAAGAGGCACTTCGGAATCTTTCAATTTCTCCAATACAACACTGGTATCCTCCAAATCATTTTCATCAAGATCCTCATCAGTTTCATCTACAATACCTTCTTGCTCATCACCTCCAAACATATCTCCCCATGATTTATCCAACATATCGTCACACCCATCTCCTGCCTCAGTATTCATATTACAACCCGGATCTTCTAGTGAATTAGACTCATCGGGCTCTTCATCGTCACTCAAGCATGTTTCTCTCTCAATCTCCCCAAATTGGACATCTATTCCATCTAAATTTTTTGATTCTCCATGGAAAATCCAACAAGTGTACTTTGGATTAAAATTTGTCTTATTTAAATGTATTCTTACATCTCCAAAGCTCATATACCTAATATTCCGGCACATATCACAAGGGCACGCCATACTAGATTTGTCTTTCACGTTCTTTATTACGAAGTCGTAAAATTCAGCTAACCCGGCATCATATTCTACTTCGCCCTTTTTCCCATTAATCATCCAAGTACGAGCCATATTCGGCTACATAATTACAACATAATTCAATTATTAAATTCATAATTCAATTATTAACGATAATAATACTAATAGCAATAATAATACTAATAGTAATAATATCACGATAATAATACTAAGGACGATAATAATACTAATAGCAATAATAATACTAATAGCAATAATAATACTAAGGACGATAATAATACTAAGGACGATAACAGTTGATTTGTGTATGATTTAGACTGTGGGTCTGTACTATGAACTACATACATTCTGCCCACTGCTACATACTCGCTACTGCATTCTACACATAGGCTACTGCCCGTAATTGTTACTATACCCGTAACAGACCTAAAATAGCACGTAACATACCTGAAAACAGTCCAGAAAATGGACCCAAAACAGACCAGAATACCAGGCCAATGCGTTCAGTGGCTGTTCTGGTCTGAACAGACCAGAGAAGCGGACAGAAGTAGAAAAATGAGTGCAGTAGGGGGGGGGTCTGGTGCAATATCGTAGTAGTCTGGTGCAATATCAAAAGCAATATCGTAGATGCAAAGGAAGTGCAGTGGCAGTAGATGGTATGCAGCAGCAACACGAATGAACACATTGGGTCTGTACTATGAACTACAATTTCAGAAAAAACATACAAACCATATATTCATCAACATCAAAACCTTCATCATATACATTAACCCACAATATACATCATATTCCTCATCCAAATCACATACAAACCATATATTCAACATGAAAACCACAAATTATACATCATATATTATTCAAAATCAAAACCACATAAACATTCAGAAAAAATTGATAATTCAAACAAGAGTAAAGGAGAAAGAGGGCGTACGATTATGGTTCAGTTGCTTGGTGAAGAAGAAACTATGGCGGACGATTGATAGCAAGATTGAATTCGCAGATTGATAGCAAGAAGAAGACTGAATGTGGAAAATACGCAGACTTGAATTCGCAGAATTTCAAAGGTTTTCGAAGGCTGCAGTTACTGTGTGTTACACGTTATGTTTGTTTAATTTTTATGAAGAGAAAAGAGAACGGTTCACAAAGAAACCGTCTTCTTTTAGAAGCAAAGAGAACGGTTCTAAAGGCAACCGTTCTCTTTTAGTTATAATGAAAAAAATTTATGAACAGAAAAGAGAACGGTTCACAAAGAAACCGTCTTCTTTTTGAAGCAAGGAGAACGGTTCTAAAAGCAACCGTTCTCTTTTAGTTATGATGAAAAATTTTATGAAAAGCAAAGAGAACGGTTCCCAAGCCAACCGTTCTCTTTTAGTATAATGAGAAGCAAAGAGAACGGTTCTCTATGAAACCGTTCTCTTAGCTTTCTAATTGTTAACATAAGAGCATGGTTTAGTATTTTAACCGTTCTCTTTAGTTTATTTAGAACAAATAAAGACGGGTTATAATGGGAACCGTCTTGTATTTCTGAATTAAAAAATCCCCGCGCATATTTAGTGACAAATTAGGACGGTTCCGCAAAAATTCGTTCCATTAGCCCCGTCTCCTAAACCTATATTTGTAGTAGTGCTTTACCCTTACTGGAGATCATGAGAACATCCTGCTTCATGCTCCCACTTAATTTCGGATCCTTCTCGGTCTGTACGAGAAGGGAGTGAAGCTCATGAGGAGTCTTCTTCATGTCGTTCATGTAATAGTTGGCCCTAGAGAGGGCGAACCCATCATGAAGCGAATGAAGCATTCGATCAACGATTATGTTCTCACTGATCTTGCAGTTTAGGGCCTCCAGTTTCTCGATATTCTCAATCATGTTGAGAATATGTGGGCTAACAGCTTGGCCCTTCTAGAGTTTCGCTTCAAAGAAGCGACAGGTATGCTCATAAGAAACAATTCTCGGAGCTTTCGAGAAGTCGTTAGTGAGTGTGGTGAAAATCTTGTTTGCACCATGGGAGATGAAGCGTCTTTGCAAATTGGATTCCATTGCATAGATCAGTACGTTCTTTATCGCACCCGCTTCCATGACGAAGTTGCTATGAGCGCGAACTTCGTTAGCACTAGCTCTAGTTCCTGGGTGTGCCGGAATAGGCTCAGTCAAGTACTTGAGCTTTCCGTCAGCAATGACAACATTCCGTAATGCTGCCTCCCAGTCAGAGAAGTTTGACCCATCATTCCTCAGTCTAGTAGACTGATTCATGGAGTCCATGAAGGCTTTAAGCCAGGATTCTCGTGCTTGCTTGGCACTTGGCATTGGGTCTTCACCAGCCATTTGTTATATAGCAGTATTAAATTGATCGTGTTCTACACTGAAAAGAAGATAAAACAAAACCATATAAGCATCTCATCGTTGTGATTTAAGTCTATTTTAAATTGAATTTAAACTCGTAGACTCATGCATTTATATAATTGATCTTCCTCAAGAATTATATAAACGATCCCAAGACTCAATTTCCGTAAATTGATAAGCCCACAGCTTGGCTAATTCCACCGTTGGAACTCTTGGTCGATAGATTTCCGTAAATCTCATCTTTTAGTCAATCATAGTCGCTAGATAGTATCTAGTGACCACAATGTTGAGATAAAATAAATCATCTGTTCCCACTTACCCGACGTAGAAGGGGTCATAGTATGCCTACCGACGAAGAAGGGATTCATGGGAGTCTGATTTATAAAGACTAGTCTCAATTTTAGGTTATACGAGGAAGACCCCATCAACTTATATTTATCCATTTTAAGTGAACTAATATCTAGCATATACGTGAATGAATGAAATAAAGTGATGGCTTTGCATGTGACACGTGACATCTGTATGTCACAGAAAACTAACGCGTAACCTCTACATGAGTCAGTTTTCAGGCATGTTATAGGTGGTTTGGTTTTAGGCGGAATACGATGCAAGCTATTATCGATGAAAGCATAAAATAAATGCAACAACTAAAATATAAATTCATTCATGACATAATACCGTTATTATGTTTAATAAATTTTACCAAACCACCTTACGAGATTAAAATTATGTGATTATACCGTTTTAATCACATTAATCTTAATGATAATTATAATCTATTATCTTAAACCGTTTTAAAATAATATGTATCATACGAGAGTGAACCGTTTCACAAAAGTTAATATACTATTTCCGTATATAGTATATTACTATAGGCCAAGAGAAAATAAAATAAAATTATTTTCGGAAAAAAACTGCCAGAAGCATAAACGCTCGATCGAGCAACAGAGTCACTCGATCGAGTAACAGTGTCACTCGATCGAGTGCAGCAGGGCTCGATCGAGTGACAGGTTGCAGAGGAAGACCACGAACGAATAGTAATACGTTCGTTCGTAGAATCCAAAATACGCTGCACTTTTAAAATCAAAACAAGTATTTATCCTTGATTTAAAGCGTGTAAATCAATAATAAACAACAACAAAAGATCCACATATTGCTAAAAATATCGATTAAGTAACAATATGTAAATTAAAATCGAAAACAAGATCGATTACTCACAAAAAGCACACGGCCGAAGCTGGGTACAGTGTCACTCGATCGAGTGATGGCAAGGCTCGATCGAGTGACATGTTAAGAGTTCCGTTTTTTTAAAAACTTATGAAAAACACAAATGTAAAATTTTCGTGGCCTTGGCTCTGATACCACTTGTGGGGAATAAAACATGTATTCACCCTAAAATTGCAGGATTATAACGAAAAATACATATGCGTTTATAGTCATAAGATATAAAAACGTGAAAAAGAATAACAACCTCAAGTCCTTGCGCGATTGGCCTAAGAACAGGAATTAAAGTAAATTCCCTCCTATAACTTGCACCCAAGACTTTGTTTGAGACGATGCCGCATGTGCTAGAATGGCTCTCCAATTGCCTTGCAATATGGGGAGAGTTTTGTGAGGTTTTAGATGTGAGATCTAGGTTTTTGGGAGAAGGATGCTCTCAAAACCCTAATTTTCTTAAGATGTAATTGTGAGTCAGTAGAATGAGTAACCTAACAAAAGGAGAAGTCCTCTCCTTTTGTAATACTCGGTCTGGCCGAATTGGGGTTAGGGTGAGAGTGGGCTTTCCACTCTTACCTTATTCCAATGCGTGATTCCACCCGTTTTGCTAAAATATAATTCGCGGGTTTTAAATTTTAAATCGCATACATGTTATCAGATATTAATGCAGTCGATACATTAATAATGGTCTGACAAAAATACGATATTGTAACACCCCCATTTACCTAGGAGCCTGAACTAGGACTTCCAGAGTAAATAGGACCGTTACCATCCTGGATAACCAGGGAGTAGATATACATAGTGAAAGAAACACAGTACTTTAAATGTAAATGGTTAAACTGAAACTATTACAAGACATAGTCCAAAGGACTTCCAAAACAACTGAATTAAAATAAATGTTCAACTATGAAAACAAAACTAAGTGATCTAGTAGCTAGGTAGGTCTAGTCCATGTCTCTCTTCCATGCCCAGTCCTAGTCCACCTGTCTCTGGCCTGAAAGATCTACTCCCCATTCCGGGTCATTGTAGGTGAACACAAATACACTGTCGACCTCGCGGTTGAGTAGGATAACACAATAATAAGTAATACAAACAAACAGTATATGCAAATGATTATGCCATGCTCAAGCTCAATCTCATTCTTATTCTCAAACCCGTGACTCCCAGCCATACCGAACCTCCCGGCAGACTATACTCGGCCGTCGCCGAACACCAGCATGACAACTGAGGTCACCAGGTCTAGCCCTGCAGAGCTAGCCTGGGCCCAATAATGTCTCATCATCATCTCAATCTGTAACCGTACTCATGCCATGCTTATGAATGCAATAAATAAAGAACCAACATTGTAAATGCATCTCATAAATAATCATACTTGCATCCATAGCATCCAATTCACATACAAACATAACACAATACAAAAGTAGTCCCAGTGTATCCTACCTAAAATAGCAATTGTAGCAAGCAAACACCGTCTAGTAAAGTTCTTCCTCGAAATCCGTTCCTATAAATAATATTTAATATCAAATGCCACTCATTATAATTACTTATACGGATCATTCATTATTACCTATAAGAATTTACTATTTTTAGACTTACTAAAAGTAGTACACCAACACAAGTCATTATACGTGTTAAAACTAAGAATAAAACATCGCTTATTTAAAATGTCATAAGCCATACGATCCCAAATAATTCTTACCCAAAACAAATAAATACATACATGTTGAAACTTACTAAAAATGTCATATGGAGGTTAACAAACAAGAATCTATTCACGTATAACCTAAACACCATTAACCTACTAGCAGCCCCAAAACCCGTGAGTCCCTTGGTGTCGGCAGCCCTATCAACCTCCCTTTTCTTTGTCGGCTAACACCCCTGGCCTCCCCACTGACGCCACCAGGCTCACCACTGAGCCACAGTGGTTCCAAGGGGAAGGTCGGTGACTGCCTACCACGTCTACAACCGCCACAAACCTGGCACCAAAACACTGACCACGCAGCCCAAACTCAGAAACCCAGATTTACCACTTGACCACCGTGACAAAACCCTTCCCTCGACACCAGCTATGACCCTCACTCTTACCCACGACACCACCAGGTCCACCACTGGCCTACGGTGGTTCCGTTGGTGCAAGTGACAAACGCAGATACTGTAACCACCAGCCGCTTATCGAAGACTCATAACCTCAACTCACATATACCCTCTGATCATCACCACTGACCGGTTAAACTTTAACCACCACACCACCACCGTAAAGAAGTGAAATTATAAGCATTCATAGAGATAGGATTGAGCGAGACAAAACAGAATAAAAAACACGAATTTAAACCAAGGTGCACGCGTACCCTTTTTCCTGCTGCAATCGAAGGCCCTATCAACCCCTTAACCACCGTGAACACCCTCCTCTGGAAACCCTGAAGTGGCGGCAGAAGTGCAGTGTTTGTGTTTGTGTGATGTTTGGATTTGAATTTAGGTTTTAAGGGTGTTTAAATAAGGCGGCAGCAAGGCTAGGTCTGATGGCTTTTATTTTTTTCAGGTTTGGTGGCCGTGTAAGGGTTGCTTGCACGCAACCCTAGGCCCACATTGCTGGTGTAACTCGTGTGTGGATAAGTCCCTCACGCACCCCAAGGCCCACATTGCATAAGTCAAGTACAATCCCGTTGCATACGAATATACACGTCTCCAAAACTAGCACTTAAAACACCTCGTTTACCAAATTTGGTTTCGCTAACGAGACTTTAACTTATCCTATAACCCCGTCGACGCACAAATAAAATAACGATTGTTAGATAAAACGAATAAAATTACGGAGTATTACAGTCTTCCCTCCTTAAAATGAACTTCGTCCCGAAGTTCGTCATCCCAAGATTAACCCACAGATCGTTTAAACATGTTATAAACTAATTAAAGTACTTTGAAATACGAATTGCCACATTCTACCCTCCTAAAAAGAAGGTTACGTCCGCGTAACATACCTCAAGTGAACAGTTCAGGATACCTTTCTCTCATCGAATTCTCTGTCTCCCAGGTAGCCTCCTCGACATTATGGTTGGTCCATAATACTTTGACTAGCACGGTTTCTCCATTCCTGGTTTTCCTCACCTTTTTGTCAAGGATCTCCTTGGGTCTCTCTTCATAGGTCAACTGCTCATCAACCTCGATAATCTCGTGATCAAGGATATGCGAAGGATCACTGATATACCTCCTCAGTTGTGATACATGGAACACATTATGTACCCTGGCTAACGCGGGAGGTAGAGCTAATCGATAAGCTACCTCACCAACTCTCTCCAAGATCTCAAATGGTCCGATGAACTTCTGGCTCAGCTTGCCCCTCTTGCCAAACCTCATCACTCCTCTCATTGGTGATACTTTCAGCAACACTTTTTCTCCAGCCTCAAAAGTGATGTCACTCCTCTTCAGATCCGCATAACTCTTTTGTCTATCTTGGGCAGCTCTCATCTTCTGACAGATCACATGGACTTGTGCTATCATCTCTTCAATCATCTCAGGTCCCAAAGTCACTATATGAGCTCGATCATCCCTGTAGACTGGACTCCTGCACTTCATCCCATACAACGCCTCAAAAGGAGCCATCCCGATGCTAGCATGATAGCTGTTGTTATAGGAAAGTCTATCAAATCAAGTCTGTCCTCCCAAGATCCTTAAAACTCTAGTACACAAGCCCGCAACATATCCTCCAGTGTCTGGATAGTCCTCTCAGTCTGACCATCAGTTGCTGGATGGAATGCAGTACTCATCTTCAAAGTAGTTCCCATCAATGTTTGTAACTCCTGCCAAAACTTAGAGATGAACCTGGAATCACGATCAGAAACAATGTCCTTAGGGACACCATGAAGCTTCACCACATGCTTAACGTAAGCCTTGGCTAATTCAGCTTTACTGCAAGTCTCCTTCATCGGTATGAAATGGGCCGACTTAGTCAACCTGTCAACTATTACCCAAATCATGTCATTCCCTCTCGAAGTCCTAGGCAAACGCACGATGAAATCCATTGATATGCTTTCCCACTTCCACTCAGGTACATCAAGGGGTTGTAACTTCCCTTGCGGCCTCTTATGTTCTCCCTTCACTCTCTGACATACTAAACACCGGGAGACAAACTCAGCCACCTCCTGCTTCATTTTGGCCACCAGAATGCTTTCTTCAGGTCTTTGTACAACTTATCCCCTCCAAGATGAACAAATAAAAATAAGGTGTAGAATGAGCTTCGACCAGAATCTTTCTCTTCAACTCCTCATCTTCAGGCACACACCATCTCCCATCGAACCTCAAACTATCATCGCTGTGAACCTTGAACTTAGAATATGGTTCTGCATCACTAGCTTTGCTCACTGCCTCACGCCACTTCTGAATTCTAGGCTCACTCTTCTGTCTTTCTCGAATCTCAGCATATAACCCAGGCTCGATCGTCAAATCTCCCATTGTCTCACCCTTCCTTATCACTGCGATTCCCATCTGTCCTAACTCACGATACATACTCAATCTGGACATAGTTGTGCACAGAGCGTGAACAGACTTCCTACTCAATGCATCAGCCACAACGTTGGCCTTTCCTTCCTTGTACAAAATCTCCATGTCATAGTCTCCAATAAGCTCTATCCACCTCCTCTGACGCATATTCAGCTCTCTCTGAGTATAGATATATTTCAAACTCTTGTGATCCGAGTACACCTTAAATGTGGCTCCATAGAGATAATGCCGCCACAGTTTAAGTGCAAAAACTACCGCTCCCAACTCCAGATCATGCGTCGGATTATTCTCCTCGTAAGGCTTCAGTTGCCTAGAAGCATAAGCGATTACTCTTCCGTTCTGCATCAGCACACATCCCAGTCCCTTCTTAGAAGCATCAGTATACACTTCAAAATTCTCACTTCCCTCTGGCAATGCAAGGATAGGAGCTGTGGTGAGACGCTCCTTCAGGTCTAGAAATGCCTTCTCACAGCTCTCATCCCAAACGAATCTGTTCTCTTTCCGCATCAACGAAGTCATTGGTTTGGATATCCTTGAAAAATCTTTCACGAATCTCCTGTAATAACCAGCCAAACCCAAGAAACTACGAATGTCGGCCACATTCCTTGGTCGCTCCCATTTCGATACGGCCTCAATCTTGCTAGGGTCAACAGATACACCCTCCTTAGACACCACATGGCCTAGAAAAGCCACTTTCTCGAGCCAGAATTCGCACTTACTCAACTTTGCATACAATTGATGATCCCTCAAGGTCTGCAGCACCAAGCTCAAATGCTTAGCATGTTCTTATCTATTCTTTGAGTACACTAGGATGTCATCAATAAACACCACCACAAACTGGTCCAGATACGGACTAAACACTCTGTTCATTAAATCCATGAAAACAGCAGGTGCATAAGTCAAACCAAATGGCATCACTACGAATTCATAATGCCCATACCTCGATCTGAACGCAGTCTTGTGAATATCTGCATCTTTGATTCTTAGCTGATGGTACCCTGACCTCAAATCAATCTTGGAAAATACACCAGCCCCACTCAACTGGTCAAAAAGATCATCGATGCGAGGTAACGGATACCTATTCTTGATCGTCATATTATTCAGCGCCCTGTAGTCTACACACAGCCTCATGGTTCCATCTTTCTTTTTAACGAACAACACCGGCGCTCCCCAAGGTGACACACTCGGGCTTACATACCCCTTGCTGGCTAGCTCATCCAATTGCTTCCTCAGTTCTTCCAATTCCTTAGGTCCCATGCGATAAGGTGCTTTAGAAATTGGCTCAGCTCCAGGTTTCAGGTCAATGCCAAAGTCCAAGTCCCTCTTTGGTGGTAACCCAGGAATCTCTTTAGGAAATACGTCTTCAAAATCCCTTAAAACATCGATCTCACTGGCTTGGGGTTTCTCTGCAGTCAGATCTCTCACATGGCACAATAGCATCTCATCACCCCTCTTTAGGCAGGTCTTCAGCGCATTGATAGATATCAGCTTCAGTTTAGGCTTCACAGAATATCCTTTGTAGGATACCCTCACTCCCTTGGGTCCCCTCAAAGTGATCTTTCCTTGGTAGCAATCAATGTAGGCTTTATACTTTTTCAGCCAATCCATACCCAGTATCACCTCAAAGCCTCCTAAGGGAAATTCTATCAAGTTCGACTCAAAACTTACAACCCCCACTTGGATCATTACATTGTTATAGACTCTATTACAAGCTATGGAATCCCCAGACGGTATGGTTACAGAATCAGCTATACTACTATATACATTGAGTCCTATAGCCCCAGCATGCTCCGCAGATATGAAAGAATGCGATGCACCAGAATCAAATAAAACGAAAGTAGGAAAATAATGTACTAGAAATGTACCAGTAACAACATGAGCATCCTCCTCTGCAGCCTCCTTGCCCATCATAAACAGGGTCCCACTTTTCTTCGCCCCACTCTGGTTCACAGATCCCGCACCGCTCTGGTTACTAGCTTCTGCTAAGGTCTTCTGGAAGCTACCATTGCCACTACCCTGATTTCCTTGGTAGCGGTTCTGATTATTAAAGTTGCTGAAATTCCGCTGGTAGTTGTTACCTCCAGATCGGTTATTCCCAGAATAACTCGCATTCGGTGTTCTGAATCCTCCACTTTGATTTCCCCGATGATAACTGCTCCCAGCACTCTGGGTACCTGACCAACACTCTATCTTCTTGTGTCCTGGTTTCCCACACTTGAAACATGTAGGAACTCCACCACCAGATCCAGACATGGCTCGGTTACCTCCACGATTGGTGTTGTTCCCTTGCGCACTAGTCGAGAAGAAAGAACGATACTGATTATTCGGCTTCTTATTCCCTGAGCTTTCGGCCCCAGATTCTGCTTTCCTCTTGTCACCCTTGGTCTTCTCCTCTTCCTTAATCATGTCAGCGAGCCTTTCTGCCTGGCCAGCCCTCTCATATATATCTTCCACAGTCGTGGGCTTAGTTGCCAGCATACTTCTCTTAATATTAAGAGTCAGCCCCTTCTCAAACCTAGCTCCTAACATCTCCGGTGTATAGCCTAAGTCAGCTACATTCTCTGCCAGCTGCAAAAACTTACTGTGATATTCCTCCACAGTCATCCCTTCGGCCATCTGGAATGAATCGAACTCAGCTCTCAGCTTCCCTTTTACATGCTCTGGCACGAACTTAGAGGATAAAATCCCCTTGAACCCTTCCCAACGTACATAATCTGCCCCAATCTCTTCCGCAGCAGCCTTGATTTCCTCTTTGTTGTTATTCCACCATAACCTAGCCGTACCCTTCAGATAAAATACAGCTTGATCCACCTTCATTGATTCTGGTACAGACAGCAGTTCGAAGATGCTCTCGAACTCTCGGCACCACTCCGCAAGTAAACTCGGTGCTCCTTCCCCATCGTACTTGGTGGGGTTATGCCTAGAGATATTATTGCTCATTTTGATCGCATCCGATTGAGTGTTTGCCCCAATCCTAGCTAGGAGAGCAGCGTTCATAGCTAGTAGACGATCGAATTCCTCTTGTGATACATTAGCAGTGTTGGGTTCTCTCCTGGGAGGCATTTTGCTACACAAGTGACAAAATTTATGAGCACCCTAGGTCAATTCCTACTCTGACTTAGCCTTGCTAACATACATACTTAGCATGTAACTTCTTTCATACGATCAAGCCCTATTTAATATCGTATCATAAGTCTACCTAAAGGCTTAGGGAGCACATATCCACATGCATATGTTCATACAAATTACACTCATATTCAAAACTAAGATATAAACTCATGTTCTCAATGCTTGGAAATAACAACATATACATGTCACTCCTCATGTAACATCATTTTCATACTTCACAGTTTACATATATATTCATCCATTTTTTTTCACATCAAAACTTACCTCATTCCCTTGGCGCTGAAATGTTAGTACAACATACACATATTATATATATCTGCCTTGGGTCTTTCCAAACTACCCACACTCTTCAACTCTCAAGGTAACCAGGTTAGACTGAAAGGGCCAGTGGCTTGGTTTGAGGGGGCCCCTAACTCATCCCAACTCCTATGGGCTGCCTGGGGTTCATTTTATTTAGACTCTTCTATATTCATTATTTTCATTTTGGTTTAGGCCTGAGGATCGTTCGCTCTGATACCACTTTGTAACACCCCCATTTACCTAGGAGCCTGAACTAGGACTTCCAGAGTAAATAGGACCGTTACCATCCTGGATAACCAGGGTAGTAGATATACATAGTGAAAGAAACACAGTACTTTAAATGTAAATGGTTAAACTGAAACTATTACAAGACATAGTCCAAAGGACTTCCAAAACAACTGAATTAAAATAAATGTTCAACTATGAAAACAAAACTAAGTGATCTAGTAGCTAGGTAGGTCTAGTCCATGTCTCTCTTCCATGCCCAATCCTACTCCACCTGTCTCTGACCTGAAAGATCTACTCCCCATTCCGGGTCATTGTAGGTGAACACAAATACACTGTCGACCTCGCGGTTGAGTAGGATAACACAATAATAAGTAATACAAACAAACAGTATATGCAAATGATTATGCCATGCTCAAGCTCAATCTCATTCTTATTCTCAAACCCGTGACTCCCAGCCATACCGAACCTCCCGGCAGACTATACTCGACCGTCGCCGAACACCAGCATAACAACTGAGGTCACCAGGTCTAGCCCTGCAGAGCTAGCCTGGGCCCAATAATGTCTCATCATCATCTCAATCTGTAACCGTACTCATGCCATGCTTATGAATGCAATAAATAAAGAACCAACACTGTAAATGCATCTCATAAATAATCATACTTGCATCCATAGCATCCAATTCACATACAAACATAACACAATACAAAAGTAGTCCCAGTGTATCCTACCTGAAATAGCAATTGTAGCAAGCAAACACCGTCTAGTAAAGTTCTTCCTCGAAATCCGTTCCTATAAATAATATTTAATATCAAGTGCCACTCATTATAATTACTTATACGGATCATTCATTATTAACTATATGAATTTACTATTTTTAGACTTACTAAAAGTAGTACACCAACACAAGTCATTATACGTGTTAAAACTAATAATAAAACATCGCTTATTTAAAATGTCATAAGCCATACGATCCCAAATAATTCTTACCCAAAACAAATAAATACATACATGTTGAAACTTACTAAAAATGTCATATGAGGTTAACAAACAAGAATCTATTCACGTATAACCTAAACACCATTAACCTACTAGCAGCCCCAAAAACCCGTGAGTCCCTTGGTGTCGGCAGCCCTATCAACCTCCCTTTTCTTTGTCGGCTAACACCCCTGGCCTCCCCACTGACGCCACTAGGCTCACCACTGAGCCACAGTGGTTCCAGGGGAAAGGTCGGTGACTGCCTATCACGTCTACAACCGCCACAAACCTGGCACCAAAACACTGACCACGCAGCCCAAACTCAGAAACCCAGATTTACCACTTGACCACCGTGACAAAACCCTTCCCTCGACACCAGCTATGACCCTCACTCTTACCCACGACACCACCAGGTCCACCACTGGCCTACGGTGGTTCCGTTGGTGCAAGTGACAAACGCAGATACTGTAACCACCAGCCGTTTATCGAAGACTCATAACCTCAACTCACATATACCCTCTGATCATCACCACTGACCGGTTAAACTTTAACCACCACACCACCACCGTGAGACCCCACGACCCACGCTGACAGCCACCACTCTCTTACCCTAACTACCACCTAACCAGCAACGTTAAAACCCAGATTAACGTTCGACAGAATAAACATAGAACAACCCCGAAACCCAGTATGAAAGAAGGCGTCTGACTACTCTGTTTCTGACGGGGAAAGAGACCGACTCTGGCAGACAACGAACCACCCTATACGGTGGCCTACACTAACAAAGACGACATAACCAAACTCAGAACATGAAACCATATATCACAGATTACTAAAACGTAAAGAAGTGAAATTATAAGCATTCATAGAGATAGGATTGAGCGAGACAAAACAGAATAAAAAACACGAATTTAAACCAAGGTGCGCGCGTACCCTTTTTCCTGCTGCAATCGAAGGCCCTATCAACCCCTTAACCACCGTGAACACCCTCCTCTGGAAACCCTGAAGTGGCGGCAGAAATGCAGTGTTTGTGTTTGTGTGATGTTTGGATTCGAATTTAGGTTTTAAGGGTGTTTAAATAAGGCGGCAGCAAGGCTAGGTCTGATGGCTTTTATTTTTTTCAGGTTTGGTGGTCGTGTAAGGGTTGCTTGCACGCAACCCTAGGCCCACATTGCTGGTGTAACTCGTGTGTGGATAAGTCCCTCACGCACCCCAAGGCCCACATTGCATAAGTCAAGTACGATCCCCTTGCATACGAACATACACGACTCCAAAACTAGCACTTAAAACACCTTGTTTACCAAATTTGGTTTCGCTAACGAGACTTTAACTTATCTTATAACCCCGTCGACGCACAAATAAAATAACGATTATTAGATAAAACGAATAAAATTACGGAGTATTACATATATTGTATAATAAGCTAAATTAATATAGCTGGTTATATTAATACGCGAATTCAATATTTAATTAAATATAACCGTTTATATTTAATTTACGAATTAATCATGTAATCCGCATTAGCTAAAATTATTTAATCCGTATTAAATAATAATCTCAACATCTTATTGACTAATTTAATAGTCAATACCTCTGACTAACTGTTTAGTCATATCCGGCATAAATGTGACTGTATTTTCATACCTTCACATCTCTCAAACGTGTCCTATAGGTGTGACGTATAAGGACCAGTTGATCACCGCCATCCTATGACAATAACGTCAAAATTATCTAGCAAGCCAACCGTTATTGATAAACGTGGATCAACTGATAATAATACTGTAGTATGCCCTTGTGATCCTTTAAGAGATTTAGTAAGTCATTGTACTAACTGTCAAGGACACCAGCCCCAACAATCTCCCACTTGTCCGTACAAGGGTACGTGCAATGACGTTATCACACTACATGTGGAGGACACAAGATCCAACAGTTTTTCATGCGTTTTGTATGTTTATATTTCCGCTGCCGCAAGGGGTTTTACAGTTGGTATCAGAGCGTTATCGCTCCCGACGCACTCATGTGATCCCCAAACTTAACTTGACCAATAACTGGAATAATGAATGAGAGATTGGGTAGACTTAAGGACAAGTGGTAGACTGTTTGTGCTTGTTAATTGTTAAGGGAACACCGTTTTCTCTTTTGAAGGATGGTGAGACCCTCAGTCGCGGAGAATACTATAATGCAAGCACTTCTTCAAGTCCTAGAGAACCATAAGGTTCAGGCTGAAGCTGTTCCTCCTCATCCTCCGCATGCTAACGATGCTAACAGGCCTGATGGCTTCTCCTGGATTGCCTCTCAGATGGCTAGGAGCCATGCTAAGACCTACGGCGGTGAAGTTGACCCAGTTGCCTTATCAGAGTGGTTTAAAGATATGGAGAAGAGTTTCTCCATGTACTCAGTTGTTAAGGAGGATAGGGTACGTTTAGCTGCTCACTTCCTAACGCATGAGGCAGACCGTTGGTGGATTCTTACTGGTCCAAGTTTCCTCCTTGATCCGTTGTTCGATTGGGACATGTTCAAGGATAAGATAGAGACCCGCTTCTACCCAAGGGAGATTCGTTCGCAAAGATTGAAAGAGTTCATGGATCTCAAACAAGGAAAGATGACAGTGCAAGAGTTCACAGACAAGTATAATCAGTTGGCTCACTTTGCTTCTTGGTTCGTAAGGGATGAATCCGAGAGAGTCTACTTCTACAGAGGGAAGCTAAGTCCTCGCATCGAGTGTATGATTCGCAGAGATTCTACTTCTTTCGTGGAGGTTTACAACGATTCCATTTGGGCAGAGGGATTGATTAAGGCTATAGGACGAGGAGATCCAAGCCCTCTCCCTACCTAGTTCTTCACCAGCTTGCCCTCAAGGCAAGCGACCCTCTACTTCATCACCATCTTCTCCCCGTGCAAACAAGATGTAGTTGGTGCATTCTGGTGGACTTTCTACCCTAGCTACTGCTTCTAGAGGCAAAGGACCCCAGGGTACCGAACGACGTCAAGACCATCACTCGGGTACGCGTCGCTTTGGCAGACCGCGTTTGTGTTATCATTGTAGGAAGCCTAGACATCTAGTTTTAGGATGCCCTGAGAAGGACGCTGCCAACAATTCCACTGCCAATGTCCAAAGACCGAAGGCCAAGGGTACTGTGTTCGTGATGAGCCGTGCTGCAGCCGAGACTTGTCCTCAGTTGATCATTGGTATGTCTTCATTGTTGACTTTTCCCTTTTATCTTTTAAGACCCCAAGGTCGTGTTCTTATTCTTCTTATGTACCTCCGTTCTTGAATTCTCTTCCATCATACCTAGGAAACTACTTACATGGCTTCCTCGCTCGACCCTACTTCTGAAACTTATCCTCCCATGGCTCGTGTGAGGTAGCTTGCTTTTAATGGACCGTGAAGAATTTCCTTAGGATAACCGCAATCCGTGTTTTGAGACATGTTGATGTTTGAGTAAAACCTAGGAAGCAGTGTGAGACATGTTTTGGTGACCCTAGTGTCTATATGTTTACCAATTGGAAGAGAGGGAGTGTGAATGATGGAATACTTATGCTAAGTAGGATTTTTATACCTGGAATTCTGTGGAACTTATATATGCGAACCCTATTGAATCGTGAGTATTAGTAGATTTGGAAGTACCACTTGAGGATTTAAATAAGATACTTGGAGTCCTAGATGATTTAGAGGAACGTGCTTTAGATAATGATGATGTCAAATAGATGGATGAGGTAAGTTGATGATACTTAATCTTGAGGGAGTAATGGGATGCAGAGAGAACCATATATTTGAGGAACGAGAGTCATTTGTAACGGTGTGAGAGTATTGAAACCATTACGATTTGACTTGTGCAGTTGACTGAGTATTGGAGCTGAAGTTACTTAGTGAATCTCAGCGTTCACCTAGGGAAGAACTTGATGAAACTGGATGATGCACCACTGTTAGGTGGATAGTTGGAAGGACTTGATGGAAAATGGAAGCCCGTTGACTTGATAATAATGTGGGAAGTAAGATACAGTTGTCAGTTGAGGAATCTTAGAATTTGAATATCCAAACCTTAGAGAATAATTCGAATTGGAATGATGGTAACTTGTGTATTTTGAGGAATTTTGGTATAGAATGACACTGTGAGTGTATCATAATAAATTATTTGTCATTCAAGTGCTACTTGAGGATTTGGAAGTTGTGATTCTTGTAAAGCCTTGTTGCGAATGTTCATGTTATAGTGATGAGTTTGAACTTGAGGATGTCATCTTATCCCTAGAAATCGAGTTAGAGGTTCAGGACCGCTTATGAAAGGTTGTATGAGAAGCGTTGTGATAAAGGTGTTAGGTTTAATTATCTCATAACCTAATAACTTTTAGTCATACTAAATAAATTATAATTAACATTTGTTTTAATTTAAAACATATATATTTATCAAATAAATATTATTTATAAATTAAATAAATCACATTTATCAAGTTGACAAGTAATTGGTAATTACCAATATATAAAATGGTCATTCATAATAATCGTCAATACGATCTACAACTTTTGTAATAATTATAACCCGATTCATTCTAATTACGATATTATAAAACATCGTTCAATGTTTAATAATTGACACGTTTCAATTATAAACATAAATCTTACAATAAGATTTAACTTCCGATTTCTCGATATACGAGTTTAAGGAATATGATCAACTCGTATCAATATACATTTGATCATTTAATCAATTAAAGGAATTGTCCTATAGGTGTGACCTAAAGGGATCAACTGAGCACCACCGTCATATGACAGTAATGTCAAACTCTAGCTAGCCAGTCATTACCGATTAATGTTGGTCAGTTGACTATTATAATTTCGTATCATCCCTTGCGCATTCTCGTCATGAGATTTAATTACGTGATCGCACTATTGTTGAGGACACATTTCCCAACAATCTCCCACTTGTCCTCGACAAGTGTGCGTCACCAATTCTCTTGCCCTATTACAATCTCCCACTCAATGCAAGGTGTCTCTCTGAGGTCGTACTTGCATTCGATCATATCATGAGTGGTTTCCTCGTACTTAAAATGAAAATCTTATAATGAACTAATTATGTCTCAATTTGATTGAAAGTATCTCATGTGGTGTAGTTCTCCGTTTTAATCAACACTTTGATTATATTATATTGATCGTATCAATGTTTCTTATTTCGTGATAAAATCACCATTATTCATGTTTTAACAAGGTATGCAATTCATTTTAGGAATCAAGGAATTGATTAAGAACAAAAGTAGTGACTCGGGTTGAAAACCAAGTCACTAATATCCAAAATACAACCATTGTTTGGGATTCAAATCCCTGTCTTACAAGAAAATAAATTGTTCTCGGAAAAATGCAAAATATGAAAGAAGACAATAATGAAAATTAGAGACAAGCTCTTAAGTCTTCAATCAATTGGATGCTACCATAGTCATCCAAGTAAGGAACTTCATGCTTCCTTCTCCTTGCCCTTGTCATTAGGAGGTGGCCCTTTAAAACAATTAAAAAGGGGTAAGGATCAGCAATTTGTATCACTATACATAAGTTGATAAATAACATGAATTTTAAACGAGAATTATTACCTACGGCGGTTGCCTTTCCATTTTTGAGATCGCTCAAGTATTTGGGGCAATTACGCTTCCAATGTCCTAACCTCGTGCAATAATGGCACTTGTCTTCATATTTTGAAGATGAGGTGGAAGCGGCTTTCGAAAAGGTCTTTTCTTTGGCAGGTTTGGGTTTGAACGTTTTCTTACCCTTGCCTTTGAAGGCATTCCTCTTGAAGTTAGTTTTCCCTTTCTTTTCGATGTTCAAAACATCCTTAGTGGAACTTTCGTGAAGTCCCATGTCCCTCTCGGCTTGGACAAGCATCTTATGCAATTCATCCAATGTGGTCTCTTGATTTCGCATATTAAAATTCACCCGGAATTGAGCATACGATTTCACCTTATTGAGAGAGTGAAGGACTCGGTCAATGATGAGTGAGTCGGGAACATCAACTCCTTGCACTTTTAGAGTCTTCGCGAGCTCAACTAGTTTGAGTACATGAGGGCTTATCTTTTGCCCCTCCTTCAAGCAAATGTCGAAGAAGGCGGAAGCCGCCTCATATTGAATCACCCTTGGAGTTTGCGAAAACATTGTCGCAAGTTTGGTGTATATCTCATATGATGTGGTTAACTTGATCATACTCCTTTGGAGATCCGGCTCCATGGAGAAGATAAGCACATTTTTAAGAGCGGATGACTCTTTCATGTAGGCTTCATAGGCCTCACGAGTTTGGACCGCGGAACGAGCGGTCGGAGCGGGAGGAGCGGCTTCGGATAGGTAACGAGTCTTATCGTCACCTTGAGCGGCCAAAAGTAATTGCGCATCCCAATCCTTAAAATTGGAACCGCTTATCGAGTTTGCAACGATCCATAAAGGATCGAAGCCATGAAACGTTAGTGAGAGGTGGAGCGTTGGTTGCGATCGATGATGTTGAAAATTAAACTACAATAAAATGAAGGAATTAAGACAACATCATTTTAAAACTCGTAATTTAAATATAAACAAGTTTAGTTATTTATTTAATGATCTCTTACCCAATTAAGTAAACAATCCCGAGACCCAAACCCATACTAATCCGGGCACGGTATAGCCGATTCAACCCTTATTGGTATAATTTGGTGGATTAGCCTTTTAATCGGTTCTACCGTAGAACTCTCGGTCGACAATTTTCTAAAAATCGTCTTTAGCCTGAACTTATTGCAACTACGGTTACGAATAGCTTCGTTGAGATCGACCAAATTTCAAGGTGTAATCTTATTACCCTACTTACCCAACGTGACAATTTTAGCACCCCGGTGTAGCCGAGCCTACATTCTTGTGAAGAAGGGATTCATGGGTCTTTACTTTTTGGTAAGGCTAAGTCTCAATATTTATTTGTAAGAGATCTAGTCAAAATTATTATCTATCTCCGTTTTAAGTGAACTAAGTCGGTGAACTATCGATAAAATAAATGACTAGGTCGACTAAATCGAATAAAAATGCATGACATGATATGACGATTTGGCTATGCATGCAAACATATAAAGCAAAATAAAAGCATAAAATAATAAACCCTAGTATGGCCTTTCCTAGAAAAGAAATAATAAAAGTACAAATTCGGAAACCAACTCCTTTGGTCCCTTGAACTTCACGAGGCACGCTCCCCAAGGTAAACACCGTCTTGGTCGGAACTCCTTTCCGAATGGCATCGTCTTCAAGGCTCACCGGAATTTACAAAAATTACAACTTTTCTAGTCTACTTTATACATTATAAAATAGAAAACAATAAATAAAGTGATACGAGATCACATTAATTACATCCGAATCGATAACCCCTTACATTACGGGAAATACCGATTTAAAAACTAAGGCCATACTAAGTAAATTACATAATCCAAAATTACGTAAAATCATGACAATCATAATTAAAATATGCAATGCTTATGAATATGAACTAACATGCAAACCTAAGCCAAATCGTCCTATTAAATATCATTTATATGAATAGTTATCGTATACCTCGGTTTTTATGGAATTGCGTGTTTTAACGATTAATAACACTATGCATTATGTGAATCGGAATTCACTCTTAAGTTAATCATCCTAACTCTTTTAGGTTTCAAAATTTAGTCTTACTTAAACTTTGAACATGACTTAACTTATAATATTGTTCGGTATTACTCGGTTCTGCGGGAGAAATAATATATAATTCAAAAAGAGTCATAAAATTTTGGAAAAATTCAAAATTCAAAATTTGAAAATACTAGAATGTTCTTAAAATTTCAGAACTTTAAAATATTAGTATTTATACGGTTTTAATATTCATTTCGAAAATAATACGTAAAACGAGCAGTTTAAGTCGGAAAATTAAATAATTAGCTCCATAAATGCAAATAAAATACTAATAATATTTTTACACTTTCCAAAATACTTTAAGAACCTGAAATGGACAGAAAATTAAATGCCACACTGCCCAATTAGCCGAAATTTTAAATAAAATGACTCTTATTATTCAATTTTAAATGTAACTTTTAACAAATAAAAATTAAATAAAACAGAAAATTTTGGCTCCCAAGAAAAATATGGTGATGAACATATCAAATATGACTAATATGGGTTAAATTTTTCGGCCATTTAACAACTATTGCTAATTTTAACGATTAACGTCATATATCGTACAATTTTAACCATTAAAATTATTTCTCAAGCATAAAATTAAATAAAAATCTTGAAATTTTTATACATGCTGGAAATAATATATATGACATCGTGTTAAATTTTTATGGCCAAATTCCAACTTAAACTATTAAAGTCGAAATAATGACTTTAATACTTGATTTTTACATTAAAAATCAATAATAATGCAATATATGAGATAAATTTCTGGAAAATTTAGCATACATTTTAATTATTGCATGTGACATACTCATAAATTTTTATAGTCAAATTCGTAATATAACTATACAAACCCATTTTTATTCATTTTATGGCATTTTAACATTTAAAATTCATAAACCATGTATTTTAACTCAATACTTTACGAAAATTCATATTCATATCATAGGAAATACATGTGAAAACATACTGAAAAATCTCGGCCAGAAGCTTATTATAACTATTTTTCCCAAAAATAAACATTTTTAACCATTAAAAATCAATAAAACCGAAAATAAAAATACCAATGAACAATATATATGCAAAATATATACCAAATATCCTAAAATAGATTTAGAATCAGTAGGTATTCATGCATAAATTATTTCGGTCATATCATATACGAAATGAAATATCAATTTTATTTTTGTTATCCTAATAACTTCGTAAAAATTAAACGAAAAGCATGCAAACAACCTTGTTGCTCTGATACCAATTGTTAGGTTTAATTATCTCATAACCTAATAATTTTTAGTCATACTAAATAAATTATAATTAACATTTTAATTATTATATTTTAGATCTTATGCATGCTAAAACTTATGCGGAAATAATAAGATTTGAACCCTTACTCACGGTCTAAAATAATGCTAGGATGATCCTCCAAAGTATTCAACAAGAACACCTCCTCCAAGTTGCACCCAAGACACCCTTAATTCAACCGAAACTTTGATGTTGCTAGGGAGGGAATCGGTTTTTCCTTAAATAAATTCTAATCTTTATATAGAATTAAACACTAATATGACTTATTAATATTAGTATTATTATTATTATCTCAATAATAATTTTAGAGGATTTGATGTTTGTATTTTTCTTACCTTAGAAAAATTTGCCAAGCATTAGAATGAATAGGAATTGTATGCATATCACAATATTTATGTGTGTTGGCCTAGGGTTATGGGTGGCCGGGTATGGGGAGCAACAAGAGGGAACACATCCCCTTTCCCATGTAATTAGGGTGGCTATAGGTGATAGTCTCAAAACACACTTTAATGATTGTGTCTTTAGAGCAATAAACACATGTAAATCATTTCCTTTTGCTCACCCTAAAACCGGCACATACACACTATAATGGACCTTATTTTACAACTTTATCAACTTTACAATTTGTATGTTATGTGACATACAATGTCACAATATTATAAATACAATTGTTTTAATTTAAAACATATATATTTATCAAATAAATATTATTTATAAATTAAATAAATCACATTTATCAAGTTGACAAGTAATTCGTAATTACCAATATATAAAATGGTCATTCATAATAATCGTCAATACGATCTACAACTTTTGTAATAATTATAACATGATTCATTCTAATTACGATATTATAAAACATCGCTCAATGTTTAATAATTGTCACGTTTCAATTATAAACATAAATCTTACAATAAGATTTAACTTCTGATTTCTCGATATACGAGTTTAAGGAATATCATCAACTCGTATCAATATACATTTGATCATTTAATCAATTAATGGAATTGTCATATAGGTGTGACCTAAAGGGATCAACTGACCACCACCGTCATACGACAGTAATGTCAAATTCTAGCTAGCCAATCATTAACGATTAATGTTGGTCAGTTGACTATTATAATTTCGTATCATCCCTTGCGCATCTCGTCATGGGATTTAATTACGTGATCGCACTATTGTTGAGGACACATTTCCCAACAAAAGGTCCCATTATGGACAAGATAGTTTTGAATCGTTCGAGGAAGTGTCCCATCAAAACCGTAATCAGAGTGCTAGATTTGGGAAGAGAGAGATGAAAACCTTATGAGAATTTTGAGGAACTCGAGCCTGTGGAAACATCTGTTCGAAATCATAACCTCTCCCGAGCACCGATTCTCTTCTGTGCTCCTATAAATTCGCTAAGCTGCCTTCCTTTCGATAAGTAGTAAACTTGTTGGATTTTTACAACTTTACTCTTCTTGTGGATTTGGAAATAAAAGTTTATTTTCGAAAGAGTTTTGGTTAAAAGATATGAATAATTTTTCAACTTTGATAGGTTTCAGTGAAAATTTTACGAGAAAACCTGGTTTTCAAGAGTCACATGTTGTGCAATTGGATTGATTTCAGCGTCGAACTGCCATTTGAACTCGTTATCGGAGACGTCTGATAACCGGTACTATTCTCATCGACACCGGATTTATCTAAATTTTGGATTTTAGATGATCTAATTTTGGGACTTGTCTCAGATTTGGAATGTCAGGCTCTTGAATGTACAACGAGAACCCCAACGACCATTGACGAGGACTTGTGCCTTGGAAATTGTTTCGAAACCGGTGAAAGAAACCTAAGTTTCTAAATATCAAAGTTCAGTGAACGTTTTAGTTTTTAAAGTTGTCCTTGTAACTGCTTTCAAGTTTCGAGGACGAAACTTTTTGAAAGATGGGGTGATTGTTAACATCCCGTATTTTCGTAAAGTGATATTTTAATAAATTAAAGTGATTTTCAGAACTTAATAATATTTTCATATAATTCGTAATTTATATTTTTAATAAAATAACGTTAAGTCCCGTCTTAAGATTTATTTAATCTTAAGATGTCTTGTTTCGCTTGGCAATCCCGCTCCTTGATTCCCGTCTCATTTAAAGTGGAATCCCGTACTACTAATAATAATAATATAAAAGGACTTGTATCTCTTTTTCCTTCACAAATTCCTTCCACCTCCTTTACTAGAAAGCAAAAGAAAGAAAAAGAAACAGTGAACCAAGTTCACCAGTTCCTTACATTTCAAGTTCATTAAAACACCATCCTAAAACTCGTCTCAACTCCGATTGACGCAAGGTTTTCGCCTACGCTTTCATATCGCGATTTCCTTTCTTTATAGCACTTTCGATTTTCGTTATTTTCCGGGCTGTTTTGCCCTAAATTCGAATATAGTCTATTAATCTGTGTTTTTGTGCTTCAAGGTGTTGCTTGTGACAACCCGGAGGAAGAATTAGTGATCATTGAAGAGGAACCCGGACATCTTGCTAAGTAAAGGTGACTATTATGAGTAACTCGGCCTATTTTGTTAAATTAGCATGCTTTATGTTAAGATTGATGTGTTCTTATGTTTAGAGGCATGAGATAAGTTAAAAATATGTTTAGTATGCTTATTATACATATTTTTGTTGTTTATTTATGTTAAATTCATCATTTGGGTTGATTTTGGAGTATACATGTAAGACGGTTTAATTTGGGATTTTGTTGTTAATTCATGAAATGAATGTTTGTATACATGTTCATATGCTTATTTGATGTGATATTTATGCTGGGTATGTTGATTTTATGATTGGAATTAAGGTTTGGGAGTATTTCTATGGTTTTTGGATGAATTGGAATGTCGTGAGTAGCATTTTCTGCGTACAGGGACTCTGAGCCGGTCAGCCTACAGGCAGCCGGTTGACAGGCTTAGAGTCATATGTTGAGTGAGACTCTTAGCCGGTCGAGAGGCAGCCGGTCGACAGGCTTAGAGTCATATGTGTTGATTGTGAAATTGTTGAGTGAGACTCTTAGCCGGTCGACAGGCAGCCGGTCGACAGGCTTAGAGTCATATGTGTTGATTGTGAAATTGTTGAGTGAGACTCTCAGCCGGTCGACAGGCAACCGGTCGCCAGGCTTAGAGCCCCTCTTCTTTCTTTTGTCAAATTTAGTAATATGGGTGGGACTCCCAGCCGGCTGACAGGCAGCCGGTAGGCCTAGACCGGCTGAGAGCCCTTGTTGTCTCTAAAATCATTTTAACTTTTGTTTTATGATTCGGATTCCGTTAATTCTTTTTCCGTATGGTTCGTATGTGTAACACCCCCATTTATTTAAGGGCCTGTACTAGGACTCCCCAGATAAATAAGGGTGTTACCATCTCGGTTTCCCGATGCAGTAGATACAAAGGAAAGATAACAGTACTTTATTAAAAGTTAAACTCAACAACATGTTCTTACAACTGTATCAGAACTGACTTATGACATGAAAGTACAACTCATGATAAGATGACTATGGCGATCTAGACTCTAGTCTGGTCCGGATCCAAGCTCTCCCTTCCCGTAGCTCCCACAATCTCAAGCACCTGTCAATCTGTTCCCCAATAATTTGGTTCATCACAGGTGATCACGAATACACATGGTCAACCATGAGGTTGAGTAGAGAAAAATAAACAATCAAACATTATTATAAATAGAAATTCAATCCTTCCCACTCCGAATCACAAGACCGGTTAACACCGCACCGATCACATGGCCCATTAACTCCGCACCGCTCATAAGGCCCATTAACTCCGCACCGATCACAACACCCATTAACTCCGCACCGATCACAACGCCCATAATCTCCGCACCGATCACAACACCCATTAACTCCGCACCAATCACAACGCCCATTTCTCATCACCTCATATCGTATCACAGCAATATAAAATCAAAGAACACAATATTCCAATCATATGATAATGTAAAAATATTCATGCTTAACAATATTCAACCAAGTAATTAGTCATCGTTATATGTGCAGTAATTTCCCCTACCTCGAACGGCAGAAAGACGAAGTCAACTGAATGGTTGTTAGAAGTGTCCCACGTGAAAACCGTCACCTAAACATATATTTGTAAGGAATCAATAATCTTCCCAAAACCCCATATCACAAGGTACACCTACTATAATTAGTAACCTTCTAATAGTGGAAAGTTTCCCAAAATGGAAACTTTCCCGAAATAGTAACTTTCCCGACTCGTAAAACCCTTCAATTGTTCAACTTAACAAATTACTTAAAATACTATAACAATAAATACAATATAATAATAATATAACATAATAATAATAGAATAATAATAATAATAAAATCATAATAGTAATAATATACTACTACGTTTGTAGTATTTGTCATAATATAATAATACTATTTTTAGTAATACCACTGAGCCAAATAACCGACATTACAAATATCACCCACGAACCCGCGACAACGGAACCACCACGCACGACTACTGGCAACAACACGCAGCCTTAGCCACCACCAATCACACCCACCTTCAACCCGCGTGCCCCACCATAACCATAACCAAGCCCGATTAGAACCCATTACCGCGTCCTGACTGCTACTGAACCCCGCAGCCACCCCCGCAATACCCGACTACTACCAATCCGCGCAACCAACACTCGCAACCCGACACAACCCTTAACATGGGACCAAGACAAAGACCGTGGTACCACCGTATCGACCTCCCCCGAGTCGACGGTAGTACCACCCCAATACCCTTATACGACAAACATGCCCAAAACCGTAAACCCGACGCCAACTCCTAACTCCGACAACCGCGACTACCACCGACACGCAGACCACCACCCACGTACTCACCCTCACCCCTGCAACCAACCCACGGTCACCACGAAGACTCGATTACAAAGACACCCCTACGATGAAAGAGACAAACGCAAAGACAACAACTTACCCTTATGCTCGCCGGATTTTGGCTCGAAACACCCGACTGCTGCCGTGTCCACCGCCTCTCTCTCTCTCTCTCATGATGAAGGCTGCGGTTAAAGTTGAGGGTTGGTGAAAGTGTACGAAAAACAGAACGCGGACGCTGAACAACTCTGGAAGATTGTGAAATGAAAGAGAGAAATACAAGAGGCGGAGTCAATGGGAAGTTGGGAACTCAAGGTTTATAGCATTCATTGTTGAATGTTCAAACTTCGAAGTATGGAGAAATGTATACTAAAAATAAGACAATAAGAGAGTATCAAATATGACAAATAGAATAGGGTTTACGAAGTTGGGTGGCCGAGAGTTTGAAACGTAAGATGCTAGGGTTTCTTATAAAAGTTGTATTATTTGTTCATGCGTAGTTTACGTGTGGTAACTTGGCCCAACTCGTTATACACGTAAAACTCGTAACATTATTATTAACTTAATATATCTACTTACGATAGAAATTAATATAAAGCGGTAACGAATTATAAAACTTATAATAATTAACTATTACGTATACCCGACTTACCACTAACAACATATAAAATACAACTTATTCAATGATTAATTATCGAAAACAACGACTAAAACATCATCGACCTGACTATAAAAATAACAACCGTTATAATAATATACAAGATATTACAATGGGCCGATTCAACCCAACGCCCATATGTGACGTTAGCACGTATCTCAAGATCACATCTGATAAAATTAGAACGAAATTCGATGAATAATACCCGTACCCGACACTTTACTAAAAATATAAAAACACTTGTTCGATAACTTAATTATCGAACTTAAACGTTCAAATATCTATCAACACGTCAACATAAATATTAAATATTAAATATTAAATAAAACACAAAACACGGGTATTACAGTCTTCCCTCCTTAAAATGAACTTCGTCCCGAAGTTATCCATCCCATGGTCAACAACCTGGTCACTTGGCGGACAAGGAACACAATATATATGTGACACCACATTACGTCAAAAACTAATAAGATTACTTTAAAACACGAAATGTTACATTCTACCCTCGTTAAGAAAACTTTATCCCCAAAGTAACGTATAACTAAATAAAATGGTACTTCACGAACACAATAAAATGCATAACAAAAGTAGTCAAGATTATCAAGTATATGCAAACAATCACGACATACCACTTAGTCATGTCATAACAACTAGCCATGTCATACATCAATAAGATTTTACAATCCTATCCTCCTTAAAACACGGTTACGTCCCCGTAACCTCATTATACAAATCTCAGCTCATTACTCTGTCGTACTCATTACTCTATCTCATACCATCTCACTCCAAGTAACCAAGTACCGCACTCATCGTCGTATTTAAGACCAAAGACAAGGGGTGAGTGAACCGGCAGAATAAAACCGCAATCAACACTTGCATTCCAATATCGATTTCAAACTCCGAATATACCTCAATAATCAAGGTCACACTGGACCGTGCACACAATATGGCAAAACGGCCTAATAACTCATAACTCAATGCCAGTAACAATTCTCACCTCAATTTCAATATCAATATCGTCAAATATTCCATTAAAGGACCCGCTCAACACTCAGAGAACAAAACGCTAGGCTACTCACCCACGTGTCAAGGTCAAAGAATACAACAACTCGATATCACACTGAACTACAATTTCAATCTTAATACAAAATTAATCAGGGTCAAATCAATCAGGGTCTTTGTTGACTCACGAGCAACTCTATCCCCTCAAACTCATCCCATCAGCTAATTAACATGTCAATGTATGTACCTTTAACAAATTCATTAACATGCTTGCATGTATTCTTATAATTCCACAGTTCATAAAACAAGAGCTTGTACGCTATACCAACCAATCTATTGCAGAATCTGTATACATAACTCAAACTAATCAATTACCAAAAGTTTACCCGTCTCACAACTCAACCCGTCTCCCACAATTAATTATCTTATCATTAGGAAACATGAACCATCTAAGTAGAATGATAATAACTAATATTCAACTCAAATAAGCACTCATAAGAAATCCATACCAATTATCATGTTAACATATAACCTCGAACAGTAACAAGAGTATTAGGATCGGTAGAATCGTGTTACGCAGTAAAACAGAATCAGAGCAGCTAAGACTTCTATACCCCTGAAATTAACACATAGTTACATATTTACACCAATGTATACAATCAGCAACTCGCGGTTCATAATTAACAACTTAAAACATTTCATGTTCATAATCTTACTATAGAAGCAAAATCATATTTTAGGAGAGACATATGGCAGCATTAACCAACCTAACTAAATATGGAGCATAGACATATTCCACAAGATATACACAAATCATAGACAATCATAAACTAACAAGGTTGTTTATCATTCCCAAATATCAATAAGTTAACAAGATCACTTAGGTACAACTCAATTTACATCATTTATCATGAAACTACTACTATATATGTCTTGCAACATAAGAGTTTTATATATTGCGCAACAATTAAACATTCGGGCAGGTTTTCATCAACACGTAACTACATAATTTGTCATGTTGCAAACAATCACCATAATTGTCAAACATCAAGCCTTATCGTAGTTTATCACTTTGAAAATACTTTGAAACGTTTGAAACATTGAAATGGTAGTCGTATCAGCTATAAACTCAATCAAAGGACTATTCTTTCAAGCTACAGCTCGGAGTTAAGACTACACGGAGACATTCTGACTCTTCTATACTAGAACGTTGTCCTCGTAAATTGTAGCTCATGAAGCATGAAGATTTAATGCTAAAAGTAAACGAATTCACAACACTGGTACTTCCATAAATCTCATGCCAACTAATTAATAACTTGATACACCGTGATCAGATTTAAGTACAACAATTCGCAATTCACTTTATGGCATACCCATCTACTTGAAAAGTTATAAAGATGATAACATAGGGAACTAGACAGAGATAACCATCAATATACGAAATAACATCAACAAGATTCACATTGTTCAAATGATCACAATCACAATTACGTATAACCATTAGATTGCTATATCATGCTAATAAGCTCACCAGTTACATTTCATTTTGCCATTTGGCAAGACTCTTCTTAGATAAACATGCCTTTGACATCACATACGAGCATCACATCATTAAAATTAGACATATAATTGAAATGATTTTATATTAAACTTGGCGAGATAAACAAGGTTACGCTATCATATAGTGGGGTTCATACTCATACCCTATGCCTACTATTCAGGTTACTAAAGCCATATCAGGATATCACATGGTCACATCACATAATTCACATTTGATTAAACTTTTATACGAAGCTTACATACCTCACAACTTCACCATTTAAACGTTATGCAACAACTTACAAAAATCATAATTAAGTAACAGTTTAGCTAACGTGCGAGCAATTCTAGTATTTTAGAAAATATAAGGAATTAGCTAAACAGAGGAAAAGTATTGAATGCATACCTCAAGAAAATTATTTAATACAATATTTACAACTCAAACGGTTTGACAATAACTTTACAGCATTTCAACAAAATTTTTGGCAACTTGCAAAAATCACAATTGAATAACGACTCGTTAAGATTTTTCATGGCGTATCATTTTGAAAACGTGAACGAACATTCTGAACAGTAGAGCTGGAACTATGCACAAGCAATAACCAAGTTTTAAATGATTTCTTTTACAAAAAAAAAAGGTCAAAACGGGACTATGCAGTAACAGTCTGACTACTGTCAACTAAAAGAATTATTTCTCCCAAAGATATAACTCATATCAACATAAAACACAAGCATTGTAAACCCAACTCAGGGGGTTATCATACATAAAGTTTTCATACTCAAATATGAAACACGTTGACATACATTTGAAGCATAAACATCACTTTGTACCATATTAACATTCATTACTCATTTCAACAACAATTATCATCTAGAAAACGATAAGGATTCTGAAACTGAAAGTAGGCTCAACTGTATAACTCGATAGTTATACGGGTGTATATAAATAATTTAGTTTCAACTTATTCAAGTACGGAAATATAAGTAGGAGTTACTACGATGTTACTTATTGATTATGAACTTCATAACAATTTTAAATGCGTATAATAGGCATAAAATCTTAAGTACGATATATGCAACACATGAATATGTACGTCCATGGCTTAGGGAAACACATTCTGCATATCACTAGACATGGATTACTATAACATATAATCATAAGATCAACTGAATTACTCATCCTTACATGGAGTTAATGTAAAACCCCTCGCGAAAGCGGAAATATAAACATACAAAGTACTAAAAATGAAGGGAATTAAAACTTTTTAAAGTAAACAACATGCGAGAAGTCTTAAACTGAAACGGCAACTGAAACTGAAATAAACCAAAATAGATAAGTAACAGTTCTAAGTATCAAAAACAAATATGTACATCAGCCTGGGATGGAACATCCCTACAGGCACCAAAACAAATGTAACAAAAGTCTAAGAGTCTAGCTAGGCGATATAAAGGTAAGTCATATGATGACAACAAGATCATCACTCGCTAGCCCTCTCGTAACCCTGCTCCAACCTGCATGTACCTACATACATGAAAACATGTACGCCACAATCAGTGGGGAGTGACTAGAGTTCTCCTAGCCACCTTTTGTGACAACACGTAACACATAAAGCAATACAGAATACTCCATCATATATCAACATGTGAAGCATAACATCTCATCATCTGATCTCATACTATCATGCAAACTCTAGTGCACGGCTCTCAACCAACTTCATAAACCGTTAGGAAGGAGAGCCGGTTTCCCTACTGGTTACCCAGTCGGGGGGTCTTTCAATCCAACTATTTATGAAACCGAACTAAGAGTCACCCAATGCCTTGGATGATCGAACCACAACTCAAACAAACATTCATTTACTCATCATTATCCATATCCATATCTGACACGTACCAACTCAAGGCAAGCAGATAAATTCAGCAAGTAAAAGGTTCAGCGGTCAACTTAAGACATAACCTAATACCAAAACATTCAGCAAGTGTAAAGGTTCAGCGGTCAACTTAAAACATAACCTAAACACCAAAACATTCAGCAAGCAAGGACTCAGAGGCCAACTTAAGGCATGGACTTGCCAATCAGCAAGACACTAGACTCAGCGGCCAACTTAAGGCATAGACTAGCATCCAAAAGTAAAGGACTCAGAGGCCAGCTTAAGGCATGTCCCTTCACCACATCACAAGGTACTAAACTCAGAGGCCAGCTTAAGGCATGTTCTAGCACCAAACATCTGCACTTCGGGCAAGGTGTCAGTTCCTTAGCTACCCCGTTATGCAGCTACTCTACTCGTCAGACTCAGAGGCCAACTTAAGGCATGTTCTAACGCGATCACTATCAAACATGTCTGAACTCAGAGGCCAGCTTAAGGCATGTCTCAGACACGACAAACATACACATATAGGGCTCAGAGGCCAGCTTAAGGCATATCCCCATATATGACAAACAACTCACGTATTAAGTTCAGAGGCCAGCTTAAGGCATAACTTAAAACGCATCAATACAATATCAACCAAAGTCTATGAACTAATCTATAGTTCTACTTTTCTTAACTTCTAATCAACACTTAATTGACCCCGGGAACTAAGTTGAGGGAGAGCCGGTTTCCCTTTCGGTTACCCGACCGGGGGGTCTCTATCCTTACTCCATTCCCGAACCCAATATAATGTTGCCCATCCTCCGGGGACCTCAAATACATATCACGGGTACACAAAACGAGTTTCAATCAAAACCGATTAACCGTTTGAAAGTTACGAACGATTTACAAATTCAAAATTTGTTTACAGGGGTCCCCAGCCGGTCGGCAGGCAGCCGGTCGGCCGGCTGGTGACCTCCTCAGCCTTTCCTTTACTTTCACAACAAAACAACACAAGGACTCCCAGCCGGTCGGCAGGCAGCCGGTCGGCCGGCTGGGAATCCATTTCCCTAGCCTTCGCAAAATCGTATACCAACCCACACGTACTCCTAGCCGGCTGGCAGGCGGCCGGTCTGCCGGGGCTCCCCTTCTACTTAAGTTTTTCGCAAACAAAACACATCACAAGAGACTACCAGCCGGTCGGCAGGCAGCCGGTCGGCCGGCTGGCAGTCCTAAGGCCAAAACTCAAAATCGCAAAAACACACAAACGCACTCCCAGCCGGTCGACCGGCGGCCGGTCGGTCGACCGGCTTAGAGAGCCTGTAACGAAATTTCGGGTTTTCCAACCCCTTTCAAACTTCACAAATCGACCTATAAACTTCAATAATCACTACAAGCATGATTTGCCCAACATTATAAACATCCAATAATACTATCCTAACAGCATACAAATCCCATAACAATCCTCAAATGATTATATCAAGTATCCGTCGCAAAATGTGTAAATTTCAGAAAAACAACATATGATTTTAAGAACATCAACAAGCATAAATTCTTCACAAATAAACATTTCCTAATTATGTTACTAAGTTCTTTAAACATTACACATCAACAAAATCAGAAACTAAACACAAGAACACAACAAACTTGCTAATATACACATAAAGGCCTAGTTATCTCATTATCGTCACCTTTACTTAGCGAAACCTTCAAAATCTTGTTCAATAATCATCAAGTCCTCTTCCGGGCTAACACAAACACCGCCTAAAACAACAAAACATCACAACTATCACGAATTTCGAATTAATTCAAACAGGCCGAAATTTCAACTATCATAAAATGAAAGATTGATTACCTTAAAACGACGAGCTCGAGACAAGGAATCCGTGGCCGCGAAAATCGTCTCAATCGGATAAGAAACGAAGATTCTATGAGCATTTTAAGATTGAAGGGGAAATTTATAAAAATGGTGTTTGTTGTTGTTTGCAAAATCTGAAAATTGAAATGAAAGAGTGAGGTAGAAGATGGTGGGGTTAGGGTTTTGTGAGGAAAAAGAGGGAAAATGGGTCCATTAACAAGTTAGGCCCATAAGACAAGTTTTAAGACGGTTTAAGCTAAAAACAACGACTTAAGGTAACTATAAACTTAAGACGATATAAATATTTCTGGAATATGAAATTAAATGGCTAAGACGCAAATTACGCAATCAAATGAAATCTTATTTAAATCCTTTAAAAGTACTCTCACATAAATTCATCAGTTATTTAAATGAAATCCCAAAATTTACGAAATATAAATTATTTCTCGAGCTTGAACTTAAAACCTTTAAATATTGTTTACGAAAATGCGGGATGTTACAATCACCCCATCTTTCAAAAAGTTTCGTCCTCGAAACTTGAAGACAGAAATAAGTACTAAAACAGCTCTAACTTTCGAAATGAACCACACGGGTCATGACAACCCAAAACTTTACTTTTCGAAAAGGTTTCAAGAAGAAAAGATTTCAAGGCACAAGTCTTGTCAATGGATATTGGGATTCTCGTTACGTATTCAAGAGTCCGACATTCCAAATCTGAGACAAGTCCCAAAGTTAAATCATTAAAAGTTTAAAATCACGATCGATCCGGTGTTGATAAGCACAGTACGGGTTATCAGGCGTCTCCAATAACGAGTTCAGATGACAAATCAACGCTGAGATCAATCCAAATTGCAATAAATTAGTTCTTTCAAAACCGACTTTCCCACAATAACCCTTATTTTGATTCTACAAGCGAGTAAAATTGCAACAACGGTAAACAGGCCACTTTCCTTAAAAGAGGGAGCAGTTTCAAATTCTCGAAACAATTAAGATTTTTCAAAAACTACAAACTTTCAGAGTTAAAAATGGGAAACAAATTTCAAAAACAGTCACCGGGATCGCAGAAACGATCATAGAGATTACCTTCGACACGAAGAATGGTGAGTTTCCAGTTTCACAGCTGACAGAACACACGAGGAAGGATCGAAGGACTGAAACAACCAGGTTAGAGGCCAAGGAAAACGGTAACTCTTGCCAAACATGGGTACACAAACCGCTCAATCCATAATCAAAACATCGTTACAACGATTTCTAGTATATCCCAAGAAGGGTGATTTCAGTAGTCTCTAGACTCACAATGGTTTCACGATCCCTCTTACTATCATCTCATCCACAGAACAAGGTATTCCTCAACAAGAAGGTTTCCAAAACTCTCACTCAGTTCACACTAAAATCCGTTCAACCACGGTTAAGGATCTCTCACTCAAGGTGGAAGCCTAATACACATACTTCAGACCAAGGTCCACGCACTTTCAGCACTTCAACCAGAATTCTATTACCATGACACCGAACCTCGAAAACCAAAATATGGCATTCATCATCCTATAACCTTAACTTTTAACAGTTCGATCCTAGCTAACCTATTCCACAAGGTTCGACATCCTAAATTCCCAAATTTTATTACCACAATGATCATTCAAATCAAGACCTTACTAAGGTAACAATGTAAAACCCCTCGCGAAAGCGGAAAAGTAAACACATAAAAGTACTAAAAATGCAGCGGAATTAAAACTTTTTAGAAGATAAAACCACATGCGAGAAGTCTTAACTGAAACATAAACTGAAACTGAAAACTGAAATAGATAAGTAACAGTTCTAGGTACGGAAATGAAAATATATACATCACCTGGGATGGAACATCCCTACAGGCACCAAAACGTAAACAACAAAGTCTAAGAGTCTAGCTAAGCGTAAACGGGTAAGTCATCTGATGAATGGATCATCACTCGCTAGCTCTCCTGTAACCCTGATCTCCAACCCTGCATGTACCTACATACATGAAAACATGTACGCCACAATCAGTGGGGAGTGACTAGAGTTCTCCTAGCCACCTTTTGTGACAACACGTAACATATAAAGCAATACAGAATACTCCAACATATAACAACATGTGAAGCATAAACGACTCATCATCTGATCTCTTACTATTAGGCGATTATCATGCACGGCTCTCAACTAACTTCATAAACAACTAGGAAGGAGAGCCGGTTTCCCTACTGGTTACCCAGTCGGGGGGTCTTTCAGTCCCACTATTTATGAAACCGAACAAGAGTCATCCAATGCCTTGGATGATTGAACCACAACTCAATAAACATTCATTAACTCATCTTTATCAATAACCATCTCTGATACAAACCAACTCAAGGTAAGAAGACAACATCAGCAAGTAAAGGTTCAGCGGTCAACTTAAGACATAACCTATACCAAATTCATTCAGCAAGTGAAAAGGTTCAGCGGTCAACTTAAGACATAACCTAGACACCAAACAATCATTCAGCAAGCAAGGACTCAGAGGCCAACTTAAGGCATAGACCCGCCAATCAGCAAGATACTAGACTCAGTGGCCAACTTAAGGCATAGACTAGCATCCAAAAGCAAAGGACTCAGAGGCCAACTTAAGGCATGTCCCTTCACCACATCACAAGGTACCAGACTCAGAGGCCAACTTAAGGCATGTCCTAGCACCAAACATCTACACTCCGGGCAAGGTGTCAATACCTTAGCTATCCCGTTGTGCAGCTGCTCCACTCGTCAGACTCAGAGGCCAACTTAAGGCATGTTCCAACGCGATCACTATCAAACATGTCTGGACTCAGAGGCCAACTTAAGGCATGTTCCAGACACGACAAACATACACATATAGGGCTCAGAGGCCAACTTAAGGCATATCCCCATATATGACAAACAACTCACGTATTAAGTTCAGAGGCCAACTTAAGGCATAACTTAATACGCATCAATACAATATCAATCAAAGTTTATGAACTAAACATCAGTTCTACTTTTCTTATCCTCTAATCACCACTTAATTGACCCCGAGAACTAAGTTAAGGGAGAGCCGGTTTCCCTTTCGGTTGCCCGACCGGGGGGTCTCTATCCTCACTCCATTCCCGAACCCAATACAGTGTTGCCCGTACACCGGGGACCTCAAATACATGTCACAAGTATACAAAACGAGTTTCAATCAAAACCGATTAACCGTTTAAAAGTTATGAACGAAAAACTAATAAACAACATTCAGGGGTCCCCAGCCGGTCGGCAGGCAGCCGGTCGGCCGGCTGGTGACCTCTCCCCTTTCACTTTCCTTCAAAACCGAGAAATAACAAGAAAGGGTTCCCAGCCGGTCGGCAGGCAGCCGGTCGGCCGGCTGGGAAGACCTTCCCAAAGCCTACAAAACAACTCGCATCCAATCCCATATGTACCCTCAGCCGGCTGGCAGGCGGCCGGTCTGCCGGCTGAGGTCCCCTTCTACTTAGGTCCTCGCAAAGTTACTCAAGACAAAACGACTACCAGCCGGTCGGCAGGCAGCCGGTCGGCCGGCTGGCAGTCCTAGGCCAATTTCCTCAAAAACTCGAAAATTCACCAGATGCTCTCCCAGCCGGTCGACCGGCGGCCGGTCGGTCGACCGGCTCAGAGAGCCTGTCACGCAAAAACGCATTTTCCAAATACTTCTAAATCTCCACAAATCGATACCCAAACTTCACAATTGCCACAATATAAGTTTACCCATCATTATTAAACATTCAATACTACTTCCTAGCAGCACGAAATTCCCATAACAATCCTTAAGACGGTCAAAACAAGTATCCGTCGCAAACATGAGATTTTCCATCAAAACAACATATGAGCATATAAGCCTTGACAAGCATAAATTCATCAAAGTAAAGCATTCCTAAGCATGTTACTACAACTCTTGATCATCAAACATTAACAAAAACAGAAATCAAGTCAAGAATCACATCGATATGCTAATATACACATAAAGGCCGAGTTTCTCATTATCGTCACCTTAAAGCTTATTCCGGCAAGTGATCCTCCTCTACCACGTAAGAGTCCACGTCGGGATCGTCAAGACCAACCCCTACAATAAAGAAAACGGTTTAAGAACACCAAAAACGAATTATAGGAGAACAGGCCGAATTTTAAAGGTTGACGAAACGAAAATTGAAAGTGCTGGATGTCTTGGAAATCGAACGAGGATTCCGAAAATGTACTTACTTTCGCGATTCGATGAACGGATGATGGAGAAAACTCGAAAAGAAGGAAGGGTTTTATGGAGGTTTTGAGAGATTTAATGTTACAGTGAAATGAAACTTGAGGAAGAAGAAGATGTCGACATATGGGGTTTATAAGGTACAAGTGGGTCCTTTCCGAATAATTAAATGGAACGGACCTTTAAACGGATATGGAACGAGTACTTGAGTCGGATATTTAATTATGCCAAGTTGTATTCGTCTTAAGAACTGGAGGTTCTTAAGGCGGATCTTATTTATTTATAAAAATTCCGAATTAAATTATTAAAATGTTATTTTATTATTTAAAATAATTAAAATCGCTTAAATTAGGTTTTACGAAAATACGGGATGTTACGATCACCCCAACTTCAAAAAGTTTCGTCCTCGAAACTCGAACGGACATAAATCTATATACTATACCTCAATCAAATAAGAAAGGATGCGCAGCACGCATCGATGCCTCAGTCTCCCAAGTCTGCTCCTCGACCTCGCCGCAACGCCATAGGATCTTCACCAAGGGCACCACCTTGCTCCTAAGCTTCCTCTCCTGTCGGTCAAGGATCTTCACGGGACGCTCCTCGAAAGCAAGACTCGGCTCCAGGTTCTCAATCTCTCTAGGCAAAACGTGACTCGGGTCACTAATGTATCTGCGGAGCTGGGAAACGTGAAAAACGTTATGAACCTTGCCCAAGCTAGGAGGCAAGTCCAAACGATAAGCTACGGCACCAATCTTCTTTGCGATCACAAAAGGTCCAATGTACTTAGGGCTTAGCTTGCCCTTAACGCCAAACCTTTTGACACCTTTCAACGGAGACACCCTCAAAAAGACACTGTCGCCCTCCTCGAACTCTAAGGGCCTACGACGGACATCTGCATAGGACTTCTGCCGGTCCTGAGCGGCTTTCATCCTATTCCTAATGAGCTGTACACGGTCAATGGTCTCAGCTAGCTGATCAGGTCCAAGGTCACGAACATCACTAGCCTGATCCCAACAAATAGGGCTACGGCACTTCCTGCCATAAAGAGCCTCGTACGGAGCCATACCAATGGAAGCATGATAACTGTTGTTGTAAGAAAACTCTACCAACGGCAAACTCTGCTCCCAAGAACTCTGAAAATCGAGGGCACAAGCGCGGAGCAAATCCTCAAGTGTCTGTATCGTCCTCTCGGACTGACCATCGGTCGCAGCATGAAAAGCTGTGCTCATCAACAAACGGCTACCCATAGCCTCCTGCAAGGCCTTCCAGAACCTGGAACAAAACCTCGGATCACGATCTGAAACTATCTCTCTCGGCACACCGTGATATCGGACTATCTCAGCCATATAAGCCCTGGCTAAACGATCCATGTCCCAAGTCTCTCTGATCGGCACGAATCTGGCACACTTAGTTAGGCGGTCAACAATAACCCAAATCGCATCTTTGCCTCCCACGGTCTTAGGCAAAGCAGTAACAAAATCCATAGATATGCACTCCCACTTCCACTGAGGAACGGGAAGCGGCTGTAGCAAACCACCAGGTCTCCTATGCTCTATCTTGACTTGTTGACAAGTCAAGCACCTACTAACATAATCCAAGATCTCTTTCTTCATACCAGGCCACCAAAACATAAGCCTCAAATCCTTGTGCATCTTCTCTCCACCTGGATGAACGGAATACGGTGACAAATGAGCCTCATCAAGAACTCTCTTCCTCAAATCTGGCACATCAGGGACATACATCCTACCACGGAACTTAAGGAAACCATCAGCATCTATCACCAAGTCGGGTGCAACACCACTCGAAATCTTAGCCTCGAACTTCTTGAAGTCGGCATCCAAAGGCAAACTCTGGCGAATCTCCCAATATAAAGACGGCTCGGCAGTCATAGCAGATAACCAATCAAAACCACTACCCACCATCTCTAATCTCAGCTTCCGGAACTCGGAACACAACTCATCGGGTAATACTCTCATGGCACTCATCGAATGAGAAGTCTTGCGACTAAGCGCATCTGCAACTACATTGGCTTTTCCCTCATGATACAACAACTCGATGTCATAATCTTTCACCAACTCTAGCCAACGTCTCTGTCTCATGTTAAGGTCTTTCTGAGTGAAAATGTACTTTAAGCTCTTATGATCGGTGAAAATGCGGCAATGGGATCCCATCAGGTAATGACGCCACATCTTCAAGGCATGAACAACTGCGGCTAACTCCAAATCATGAGTCGGATAGTTCACCTCATGAACTCTCAACTGTCTAGATGAATATGCTATCACTTTACCACTCTGCATCAGTACACACCCAAGTCCTAACATCGAAGCATCGCAATATACATCAAAGTCCACTCCGATCTCTGGCAAAGCTAACACCGGGGCGGAAGTCAATCTGGTCTTCAACTCCTGGAAGGAACTCTCACACTTGTCGGTCCACACAAATTTGGCTTCTTTCTTCAGCAACTGAGTCATCGGGCGAGCTAATCTAGAGAAATCCTCAACGAATCTACGATAATAACCAGCCAAACCCAAAAAGCTACGGATCTCTCCAACATCCTTGGGACTCTCCCAATCAACTACAGCCTCTATCTTCGCGGGATCTACCATCACACCCTCGCTGGATATCACATGTCCTAAAAAGGCAACCTTCGAGAGCCAAAATTCACACTTTGAAAACTTTGCGAACCACTTCTGCTTGCGCAGAATCCCTAGAATCAATCGAAGATGCTCAGCATGTTCCTCATCGGTCTTCGAATATATCAAGATGTCATCAATGAAAACCACTACACATGTGTCCAAATACTCGCTGAAGGTACGGTTCATCTGATCCATGAAAATAGCCGGTGCATTAGTCAACCCAAAAGGCATGACTACAAACTCAAAATGCCCATATCTGGTACGAAAAGCAGTCTTTGCAATATCAGCCTCTCTCACTGGAATCTGATGATAACCCGATCGAAGATCAATCTTAGAAAACCTCGAAGCACCTCTCAACTGATCAAACAAATCATCAATCCTAGGCAAAGGATATCTGTTCTTCACGGTCACTCGGTTCAACTCTCTATAGTCAATGCAAAGTCTCATGGAACCATCTTTCTTCTTAACGAACAAAACAGGAGCACCCCACGGAGAAGCACTAGGTCTAATGAAACCTTTCTCGATCATCTCTTCCAATTGCTGCTTCAACTCTTTCAACTCTGGCGGAGCCATACGGTAAGGAGCTTTGGAAATCGGTCCGGTACCTGGAACAAGCTCAATGGTAAACTCCACATCTCTCTCTGGCGGTATCCCTGGCAAGTCATCTGGGAACACATCTGGGTACTCACGAACAATGGCTACATCTTCAAGCTTCGGTAACGATGGTTTAGCAGCTGTAACAACACACAGGAAGGCTTGGCAACCCTTCCTAAGAAGATGAGATGCTTTCATCGAGGAAATCACTCGGACACCCTTTTGAGGGCGAGTTCCCCTATAGGAAACACGAACTCCTGAAGAACTCCTCAAGCAGATTTTCTGGTCGCGACACTCGAAGCGAGCATGGTATCGCGATAACCAATCCATACCGAGGATAATGTCAAACTCCTCGAGAGGAAATCTCAGTAAGTCCGCTGGAAATGTGGCTTGACCAATAACAATAGGAACATCCCTATGGGACGATGAGCAGGCAAATACGTCTCCAGAAGGTAAGGAAATGGAAGTCTCCTCAACCAACGAAGACTCAAGAGCTAGACGATCGGCGAACTGAGTCGATATAAATGATAAAGAAGCTCCAGTGTCGAACAAAATAAGGCACTCAGCGCCAAGTACAGAAAATATACCAGCCACAATATCCGGATGAGCCTCCGCCTCAGCCCTAGTCATCACAAAAATCTTCCCTTTCGGCTTCCCTCCTCTGGTAGCTGCAGCAGCAGTGGCAGCCTTGCCCAATGCGGTGTTTCTCTCAGGACACTCAAAGGATCTATGCCCAAGTCCGTTGCATGTATAGCACTTGAAAGCATTCTTGAAACAGTCGAACCCTGGGTGAGGTGGTTTACCACAACGGTGGCAAACGCTAGCAGCTGTGTCGGTGTGAACAATGGTCTTGGGAATCGGAGCAGTGAACCTCTCGAATCGCTTCTTCTGGGAAGAAGGCGATGAAGCAGTAGGAACGAAAGGTCTCTTCCCCTGGTACACAGACCTCTGGTGAGAAGTGAAACTGGGAGTAGCGGCACGAGTCTCAGCATCAATAGCACGAATGGAACTCTCGGCCCAAATAGCATCGTCATACACCTCCACAAAAGAAGTAGAGTCACGACGAACCATGCTCTCAATCCTCGGTCCTAGCTTCCCACGGTAGAAATATACCCTCTCCGCCTCATCACGAACAAATCTCGATGCAAAGTGAGCTAACTGGTTGAACTTGTCAGTGAATTCTTGAACGGTCATCTTCCCTTGTTTCAAATCCATAAATTCTTTCAACCTCTGCGATCTCAACTCCTTGGGGTAAAACCTCGCCTCTAGTCTGTCTTTGAAAGCCTCCCAATCAAACAACGGGTCAAGAATAGCGGTAGGTCCAGCCAATGCCCACCAACGGTCAGCCTCCAATGTCAGGAAGTGAGCGGCTAAACGCACTCTATCCTCCCTAACGACTGAGTATAAGGTGAAGCTCTTCTCCATCTCTCTAAACCACTCTGTGAGGGCTACTGGGTCAGCCTCGCCTCCGTAGGTCCTAACATGGCTTCGGGACATCTGAGAAGCAATCCAGGAGAAGCTACCCGGACGATTAGTCTCGCCGCCCGGCGGTGGAGGAGGTGGAACATTCTCCGCTTGCTGTCTCTGAGTCTCAAGCAAATGCTGAATTGCTTGAAGAACGATGTTATCAGCAGCTCTAGGTCTCACCATCCTTCAAAAGAGAAAATAAGGATTAGCTTAGCAATTAGCAATCACAAATAGACTACAAAATAAGTCCTTAAATCTACCCATCTCTCATTCATTATTTGTTTATTTGGTCAAGTTAAGGTTGGGGGTCACATGAGTGCGTCGGGAGCAATAATGCTCTGATACCAACTGTAAAACCCCTCGCGAAAGCGGAAAAGTAAACACATAAAAGTACTAAAAATGCAGCGGAATTAAAACTTTTTAGAAGATAAAACCACATGCGAGAAGTCTTAACTGAAACATAAACTGAAACTGAAAACTGAAATAGATAAGTAACAGTTCTAGGTACGGAAATGAAAATATATACATCACCTGGGATGGAACATCCCTACAGGCACCAAAACGTAAACAACAAAGTCTAAGAGTCTAGCTAAGCGTAAACGGGTAAGTCATCTGATGAATGGATCATCACTCGCTAGCTCTCCTGTAACCCTGATCTCCAACCCTGCATGTACCTACATACATGAAAACATGTACGCCACAATCAGTGGGGAGTGACTAGAGTTCTCCTAGCCACCTTTTGTGACAACACGTAACATATAAAGCAATACAGAATACTCCAACATATAACAACATGTGAAGCATAAACGACTCATCATCTGATCTCTTACTATCAGGCGATTATCATGCACGGCTCTCAACTAACTTCATAAACAACTAGGAAGGAGAGCCGGTTTCCCTACTGGTTACCCAGTCGGGGGGTCTTTCAGTCCCACTATTTATGAAACCGAACAAGAGTCATCCAATGCCTTGGATGATTGAACCACAACTCAATAAACATTCATTAACTCATCTTTATCAATAACCATCTCTGATACAAACCAACTCAAGGTAAGAAGACAACATCAGCAAGTAAAGGTTCAGCGGTCAACTTAAGACATAACCTATACCAAATTCATTCAGCAAGTGAAAAGGTTCAGCGGTCAACTTAAGACATAACCTAGACACCAAACAATCATTCAGCAAGCAAGGACTCAGAGGCCAACTTAAGGCATAGACCCGCCAATCAGCAAGATACTAGACTCAGCGGCCAACTTAAGGCATAGACTAGCATCCAAAAGCAAAGGACTCAGAGGCCAACTTAAGGCATGTCCCTTCACCACATCACAAGGTACCAGACTCAGAGGCCAACTTAAGGCATGTCCTAGCACCAAACATCTACACTCCGGGCAAGGTGTCAATACCTTAGCTATCCCGTTGTGCAGCTGCTCCACTCGTCAGACTCAGAGGCCAACTTAAGGCATGTTCCAACGCGATCACTATCAAACATGTCTGGACTCAGAGGCCAACTTAAGGCATGTTCCAGACACGACAAACATACACATATAGGGCTCAGAGGCCAACTTAAGGCATATCCCCATATATGACAAACAACTCACGTATTAAGTTCAGAGGCCAACTTAAGGCATAACTTAATACGCATCAATACAATATCAATCAAAGTTTATGAACTAAACATCAGTTCTACTTTTCTTATCCTCTAATCACCACTTAATTGACCCCGAGAACTAAGTTAAGGGAGAGCCGGTTTCCCTTTCGGTTGCCCGACCGGGGGGTCTCTATCCTCACTCCATTCCCGAACCCAATACAGTGTTGCCCGTACACCGGGGACCTCAAATACATGTCACAAGTATACAAAACGAGTTTCAATCAAAACCGATTAACCGTTTAAAAGTTATGAACGAAAAACTAATAAACAACATTCAGGGGTCCCCAGCCGGTCGGCAGGCAGCCGGTCGGCCGGCTGGTGACCTCTCCCCTTTCACTTTCCTTCAAAACCGAGAAATAACAAGAAAGGGTTCCCAGCCGGTCGGCAGGCAGCCGGTCGGCCGGCTGGGAAGACCTTCCCAAAGCCTACAAAACAACTCGCATCCAATCCCATATGTACCCTCAGCCGGCTGGCAGGCGGCCGGTCTGCCGGCTGAGGTCCCCTTCTACTTAGGTCCTCGCAAAGTTACTCAAGACAAAACGACTACCAGCCGGTCGGCAGGCAGCCGGTCGGCCGGCTGGCAGTCCTAGGCCAATTTCCTCAAAAACTCGAAAATTCACCAGAAGCTCTCCCAGCCGGTCGACCGGCGGCCGGTCGGTCGACCGGCTCAGAGAGCCTGTCACGCAAAAACGCATTTTCCAAATACTTCTAAATCTCCACAAATCGATACCCAAACTTCACAATTGCCACAATATAAGTTTACCCATCATTATTAAACATTCAATACTACTTCCTAGCAGCACGAAATTCCCATAACAATCCTTAAGACGGTCAAAACAAGTATCCGTCGCAAACATGAGATTTTCCATCAAAACAACATATGAGCATATAAGCCTTGACAAGCATAAATTCATCAAAGTAAAGCATTCCTAAGCATGTTACTACAACTCTTGATCATCAAACATTAACAAAAACAGAAATCAAGTCAAGAATCACATCGATATGCTAATATACACATAAAGGCCGAGTTTCTCATTATCGTCACCTTAAAGCTTATTCCGGCAAGTGATCCTCCTCTACCACGTAAGAGTCCACGTCGGGATCGTCAAGACCAACCCCTACAATAAAGAAAACGGTTTAAGAACACCAAAAACGAATTATAGGAGAACAGGCCGAATTTTAAAGGTTGACGAAACGAAAATTGAAAGTGCTGGATGTCTTGGAAATCGAACGAGGATTCCGAAAATGTACTTACTTTCGCGATTCGATGAACGGATGATGGAGAAAACTCGAAAAGAAGGAAGGGTTTTATGGAGGTTTTGAGAGATTTAATGTTACAGTGAAATGAAACTTGAGGAAGAAGAAGATGTCGACATATGGGGTTTATAAGGTACAAGTGGGTCCTTTCCGAATAATTAAATGGAACGGACCTTTAAACGGATATGGAACGAGTACTTGAGTCGGATATTTAATTATGCCAAGTTGTATTCGTCTTAAGAACTGGAGGTTCTTAAGGCGGATCTTATTTATTTATAAAAATTCCGAATTAAATTATTAAAATGTTATTTTATTATTTAAAATAATTAAAATCGCTTAAATTAGGTTTTACGAAAATACGGGATGTTACAAACAACTCTTAAATCCTCTTGTTTCCAACCACTTACCAACAATCTACATCCCAAGAAAAGTTCCAAGGAAGTAACCACTTTCACTCTTACAGTTCCCATAAGGTTTAGTTATTCACATTCCTAACTTCCCGAACGATATTCATGAACACTTATAAGTTGCAAATCTCTACACTATGATTACCACAAACATCAATGGTTACCCATCAATCATTATTGGAGTATTATTAAGCCAACATGCTTCCAATGATAAACGATCCACCTAACAGTGGTGCATTTTCCAATCCCAATAAGCGCTCCAATAGGTAAACGTTGAGGTTCCATAAGTAACTTAAGGTCAACACTCAGTCAGCTCCATAAGTCTACTTGTAAATGTCTCAACATTCTCACACCGTTACCAATAACTCTCGTTCCTCAAGTATGTGGTCCTTTCTGCATTACCAAAAATTCCTCAAGATTAAGTAGCACTAACTTAACTAATTCATCAATTTAACCACATCATCATCATCTTAAGCATGTACCTCCAAAATAACCTAAGACTCCAAGTATCGTATTTAAATCCTCAATGGTACTTCCAAATCTACAATCACCACTTACATCTAGCCATCTAACATGAAGCTTTCAAGACGGCACACTATCCAATATCACCCAAATATTATTATCACAACTCTCTCAACCAAACTTTGACAACGCAAAACCAAGCATTCCTCAAGGCAAGTTTCACTACTCCAAGAACAAGTCGATCCCGCCACTAATCTAAATGAAAAGGAACAAGGCTCACAGAAGAGGAGATGAGATAAGAACTTCAGGGATAACCATGACATAGGTCTCGAGAGAGACGCACGGAAGACGGCTCGAGGAACAACGAGATGTCAAGGTAAGGAACTTAGGCTATGGACCCCAATAAAATTGAAGCCATGATCGGAAGGAGAAGCAAAGGAGAAGAAACGAGAGAAGCGACGTGAAAAAAACGATTGCGGAATCTTCCAAGGTGCGGGTCTCTCACTATTCTTGCGGGATTCTCGCTTCTTACTTTCCAAATCCAGTCATTCAATTATCGGTTCTCATGAACAATTCCCCAATGATTTATATACCCTAATCTTCCAAACTTTAAACGATATCATCATTACAACTACCTATTCCCAAAAGTTTGAGATGTCCCATCTCTACTAGTTCCACAAATGACAATTCAATAACACTTTCAGGTCATCACCCCTATATGCTATATCCACTTTATTTACTTACCTTAATGTCCACCAGATAAAAATTCCTAAACCATCAAGTTTTCCGAATTCTCGTCTCCCTATAGATTACTTTATCCTATCCACAGACCGGTGGTGCATCCTCAAATTTCTCTTAAGTTTTTCAGTAAATAAACATTAAGATTCAATAAACAGCCTAGGGTCGAATAGTGGTTCACTTCTCCTAAGCTTAAGTCCTAAACTCCTCAAGTATTCAACCATTATTGCCAATGATTCATATCCCTCAACAACGGGCCTTTCCCAGCTCAATTACTCACCTAAGTCAAGTGATACTAACTCACTTCACTCATCCACTCTTTATCCTTAGCATCTTAAGCCTATTCTTCTAGGCCTCTCTATATCCTCAAGTATCTTATCTAACTCCTTAAACGGTACTCTTCAAGCCACATATTTTCACAATCTAAGTATGGTTCTCAAGATTAAGCTCCACAAAAGACTACGTATACAACTCATCCTTCAAGCAAGCATCATATCGCTCACTTTCACCCTCCCAATTGGATAGACAACTAGACCCTTGGATCACCAAAACATGTCTCTCGATACCTCTTAAGTTATTCCTCAAATAACAATATTTCACATAACACAGCTTACGGTTATCCTAAGACTAATTCCTCCAAATCCAATAAAAGGGAAGATTACTTAGAGGGCTCCTTAAGAAACCAAGCAACAAGGTTAAGCTGAAAAGATATGAAGATCTGTTCAAGTGAGATAGACAAATATTCTAAAAGAAGGATGTGCATCCGGAGTTATCAAAGAAGGTGGTGCACAAAGAAAGAGGATTATCTTCAAAGCTCAGAAGCATTCTCCAACAGTAGCACGAACCTTCTATCTTCGGTAGAAACTCCGATCTCCACCGTCAAATGGATAAGCCCACGGGTCGTCGATTGAAAGATGTAAAAGTAAAATTGATGACAATCAACAAACACGTTAGAGCCTAATAAAAGCAATCACAAAACAGACTACAATATAAGTCCTTAAATCTACCCCATCTCTCATTCATTATTCAATTATATGGTCAAGTTAAGATTGGGGGTTACATGAGTGCGTCGGGAGCGATAACGCTCTGATACCAACTGTAAAACCCCTCGCGAAAGCGGAAATATAAACATACAAAGTACTAAAAATGCAGCGGAATTAAAACTTTTTAAAGTAAACAACATGCGAGAAGTCTTAAACTGAAACGGCAACTGAAACTGAAATAAACCAAAATAGATAAGTAACAGTTCTAAGTATCAAAAACAAATATGTACATCAGCCTGGGATGGAACATCCCTACAGGCACCAAAACAAATGTAACAAAAGTCTAAGAGTCTAGCTAGGCGATATAAAGGGAAGTCATATGATGACAACAGGATCATCACTCGCTAGCCCTCTCGTAACCCTGCTCCAACCTGCATGTACCTACATACATGAAAACATGTACGCCACAATCAATGGGGAGTGACTAGAGTTCTCCTAGCCACCTTTTGTGACAACACGTAACACATAAAGCAATACAGAATACTCCATCATATATCAACATGTGAAGCATAACATCTCCTCATCTGATCTCATACTATCATGCAAACTCTAGTGCACGGCTCTCAACCAACTTCATAAACCGTTAGGAAGGAGAGCCGGTTTCCCTACTGGTTACCCAGTCGGGGGGTCTTTCAATCCAACTATTTATGAAACCGAACTAAGAGTCACCCAATGCCTTGGATGATCGAATCACAACTCAAACAAACATTCATTTACTCATCATTATCCATATCCATATCTGACACGTACCAACTCAAGGCAAGCAGAAAAATTCAGCAAGTAAAAGGTTCAGCGGTCAACTTAAGACATAACCTAATACCAAAACATTCAGCAAGTGTAAAGGTTCAGCGGTCAACTTAAGACATAACCTAAACACCAAAACATTCAGCAAGCAAGGATTCAGAGGCCAACTTAAGGCATGGACCTGCCAATCAGCAAGACACTAGACTCAGCGGCTAACTTAAGGCATAGACTAGCATCCAAAAGTAAAGGACTCAGAGGCCAGCTTAAGGCATGTCCCTTCACCACATCACAAGGTACTAAACTCAGAGGCCAGCTTAAGGCATGTTCTAGCACCAAACATCTGCACTCCGGGCAAGGTGTCAGTTCCTTAGCTACCCCGTTATGCAGCTACTCTACTCGTCAGACTCAGAGGCCAACTTAAGGCATGTTCTAACGCGATCACTATCAAACATGTCTGAACTCAGAGGCCAGCTTAAGGCATGTCCCAGACACGACAAACATACACATATAGGGCTCAGAGGCCAGCTTAAGGCATATCCCCATATATGACAAACAACTCACGTATTAAGTTCAGAGGCCAGCTTAAGGCATAACTTAAAACGCATCAATACAATATCAACCAAAGTCTATGAACTAATCTATAGTTCTACTTTTCTTAACTTCTAATCAACACTTAATTGACCCCGGGAACTAAGTTGAGGGAGAGCCGGTTTCCCTTTCGGTTACCCGACCGGGGGGTCTCTATCCTTACTCCATTCCCGAACCCAATATAATGTTGCCCATCCTCCGGGGACCTCAAATACATATCACGGGTACACAAAACGAGTTTCAATCAAAACCGATTAACCGTTTGAAAGTTACGAACGATTTACAAATTCAAAATTAGCTTACAGGGGTCCCCAGCCGGTCGGCAGGCAGCCGGTCGGCCGGCTGGTGACCTCCTCAGCCTTTCCTTTACATTCAAAACAAAACAACACAAGGACTCCCAGCCGGTCGGCAGGCAGCCGGTCGGCCGGCTGGGAATCCATTTCCCTAGCCTTCGCAAAATCGTATACCAACCCACACGTACTCCCAGCCGGCTGGCAGGCGGCCGGTCTGCCGGCTGGGCTCCCCTTCTACTTAAGTTTTTCGCAAACAAAACACATCACAAGAGACTACCAGCCGGTCGGCAGGCAGCCGGTCGGCCGGCTGGCAGTCCTAAGGCCAAAACTCAAAATCGCAAAAACACACAAACGCACTCCCAGCCGGTCGACCGGCGGCCGGTCGGTCGACCGGCTTAGAGAGCCTGTAACGAAATTTCGGGTTTTCCAACCCCTTTCAAACTTCACAAATCGACCTATAAACTTCAATAATCACTACAAGCATGATTTGCCCAACATTATAAACATCCAATAATACTATCCTAACAGCATACAAATCCCATAACAATCTTCAAATGATTATATCAAGTACCCGTCGCAAAATGTGTAAATTTCAGAAAAACAACATATGATTTTAAGAACATCAACAAGCATAAATTCATCACAAATAAACATTTCCTAATCATGTTACTAAGTTCTTTAAACATTACACATCAACAAAATCAGAAACTAAACACAAGAACACAACAAACTTGCTAATATACACATAAAGGCCGAGTTATCTCATTATCGTCACCTTTACTTAGCGAAACCTTCAAAATCTTGTTCAATAATCATCAAGTCCTCTTCCGGGCTAACACAAACACCGCCTAAAACAACAAAACATCACAACTATCACGAATTTCGAATTAATTCAAACAGGCCGAAATTTCAACTATCATAAAATGAAAGATTGATTACCTTAAAACGACGGGCTCGAGACAAGGAATCCGTGGCCACGAAAATCGTCTCAATCGGATAAGAAACGAAGATTCTATGAGCATTTTAAGATTGAAGGGGAAATTTATAAAAATGGTGTTTGTTGTTGTTTGCAAAATCTGAAAATTGAAATGAAGGAGTGAGGTAGAAGATGGTGGGGTTAGGGTTTTGTGAGGAAAAAGAGGGAAAATGGGTCCATTAACAAGTTAGGCCCATAAGACAAGTTTTAAGACGGTTTAAGCTAAAAACAACGACTTAAGGTAACTATAAACTTAAGACGATATAAATATTTCTGGAATATGAAATTAAATGGCTAAGACGCAAATTACGCAATCAAATGAAATCTTATTTAAATCCTTTAAAAGTACTCTCACATAAATTCATCAGTTATTTAAATGAAATCCCAAAATTTACGAAATATAAATTATTTCTCGAGCTTGAACTTAAAACCTTTAAATATTGTTTACGAAAATGCGGGATGTTACAGTTAAACATTAAAGTCATATAATAACGATAGTCATTTAAATACTAGATAATCGTATGAACATTCCATGTACCAACATAACTATGATCACATTACTCTAACCATTGTTCAACAATTACACCTCTAAACTCTTAAAATTTCAATTCCATCATCCAGATTGATCCACATTTATTATCACACATATCTTTCCAACACACACCCTTAATCATAACTCAAATATTACTTACCTCATTCTTCTCCTGCAAGAACGTTAGTGCAAGATAACTAGGTCACTATATAACCTACCCCACTCTTCAATTACTCTCATTGGGTTCCCGAGACAGAACCAAAAGGGCCCATGGTTTGGTGTGAGGGGGGCCCTAACTCATCCCGTTCCTTTTTGGGGCTCCTATTAGTTTCATCTCGGGGTTCATTTTATTAGACTCTTCTTACGTTCATTATTATTCATTTGGTTTAGGTCTGAGGATCGTTCGCTCTGATACCACTTTGTAACACCCCCATTTATTTAAGGGCCTGTACTAGGACTCCCCAAATAAATAAGGGTGTTACCATCTCGGTTTCCCGAGGCAGTAGATACAAAGAAAAGATAACAATACTTTATTAAAAGTTAAACTCAATAACATGTTCTTACAACTGTATCAAAACTGACTTATGACATGAAAGTACAACTCAAGATAAGATGACTATGGTGATCTAGACTCTAGCCTGGTCCGGATCCAAGCTCTCCCTTCCCGTAGCTGCCACAGTCTCAAGCACCTGTCAATCTGCTCCCCAATAATTTGGTTCATCACAGGTGATCACGAATACACAGGGTTAACCATGAGGTTGAGTAGAGAAAAATAAACAATCAAACATTATTATAAATAGAAATTCAATCCTTCCCACTCCGAATCACAAGACCCGTTAACACCGCAGCGATCACATGGCCCATTAACTCCGCACCGCTCACAAGGCCCATTAAATCTGTACCGATCACAACACCCATTAACTCTGCACCGATCACAACGCCCATAATCTCCGCACCGATCACAACACCCATTAACTCCGCACCGATCACAACGCCCATTTCTCATCACCTCATATCGTATCACAGCAATATAAGATCAAAGAACACAATATTCCAATCATATGATAATGTAAAAATATTCATGCTTAACAATATTCAACCAAGTAATTAGTCATCGTTATATGTGCAGTAATTTCCCCTACCTCGAACGGCAGAAAGACGAAGTCAACTGAATGGCTGGTAGAAGTGTCCCACGTGAAAACCGTCACCTAAACATATATTTGTAACGAATCAATAATCTTCCCAAAACCCCATATCACAAGGTACACCTACTATAATTAGTAACCTTCTAATAGTGGAAAGTTTCCCAAAATGGAAACTTTCCCGAAATAGTAACTTTCCCGACTCGTAAAACCCTTCAATTGTTCAACTTAACAAATTACTTAAAATACTATAACAATAAATACAATATAATAATAATAATAATAATATAACATAATAATAATAATAATAAAATAATAATAAAATCATAATAGTAATAATATACTACTACGTTTGTAGTATTTGTCATAATATAATAATACTATTTGTAGTAATACCACCGAGCCAAATAACCGACATTACAAACATCACCCACGAACCCGCGGCAACGGAACCACCACGCACGACTGCTGGCAACAACACGCAGCCTTAGCCACCACCAATCACACCCACCTTCAACCCGCGTGCCCCACCGTAACCATAACCAAGCCCGATTAGAACCCATTACCGCGTCCTGACCGCTACCGAACCCCGCAGCCACCCCCGCAATACCCGACTACTACCAATCCGCGCAACCAACACTCGCAACCCGACACAACCCTTAACATGGGACCAAGACAAAGACCGTGGTACCACCGTATCGACCTCCCCCGAGTCGACGGTAGTACCACCCCAATACCCTTATACGACAAACAGGCCCAAAACCGTAAACCCGACGCCAACTCCTAACTCCGACAACCGCGACTACCACCGACACGCAGACCACCACCCACGTACTCACCCTCACCCCTACAACCAACCCACGGTCACCACGAAGACTCGATTACAAAGACACCCCTACGATGAAAGAGACAAACGCAAAGACAACAACTTACCCTTATGCTCGCCGAATTTTGGCTCGAAACACCCGACTGCTGCCGTGTCCACCGCCTCTCTCTCTCTCTCTCTCATGATGAAGGCTGCGGTTAAAGTTGAGGGTGGGTGAAAGTGTACGAAAAACAGAATGCGGACGCTGAACAGCTCTGGAAGATTGTGAAATGAAAGAGAGAAATACAAGAGGCGGAGTCAATGGGAAGTTGGGAACTCAAGGTTTATAGCATTCATTGTTGAATGTTCAAACTACAAAGTATGGAGAAATGTATACTAAAAATAAGACAATAAGAGAGTATCAAATATGACAAATAGAATAGGGTTTACGGAGTTGGGTGGCCTAGAGTTTGTAAGATGCTAGGGTTTCTTATAAAAGTTGTATTATTTGTTCATGCGTAGTTTACGTGTGGTAACTTGGCCCAACTCGTTATACACGTAAAACTCGTAACATTATTATTAACTTAATATATCTACTTACGATAGAAATTAATATAAAGCGGTAACGTATTATAAAACTTATAATAATTAACTATTACGTATACCCGACTTACCACTAACAACATATAAAATACAACTTATTCAATGATTAATTATCGAAAACAACGACTAAAATATCATCGACCTGACTATAAAAATAACAACCGTTATAATAATATACAAGATATTACAATGGGCCGATTCAACCCAACGCCCATATGTGACGTTATCACGTATCTCAAGATCTCATCTGATAAAATTAGAACGAAATTCGATGAATAATACCCGTACCCGACACTTTACTAAAAATATAAAAACACTTGTTCGATAACTTAATTATCGAACTTAAACGTTCAAATAATTATCAACACGTCAACATAAATATTAAATATTAAATATTAAATAAAACACAAAACACGGGTATTACAGTATGCTTGTTTGGAGTCCACACTAAAATCATTCGTATCTTTTGATTCACATGTCGGATTCCATTAATTCATTTTCCGTATGCTTTGTATGTGTGTTTGAGGTCCCCGGAGTTCGGGCGGCACTATATTGGGTTCGGGAATGGAGTGAGGATAGAGACCCCCGGTCGGGCAACCGAAAGGGAAACCGGCTCTCCCTCGACTTAGTTCCTGGGGTCAATTAAGTGTTGATTGAATGTTTATCAAGAGTAGATCGTTTATCATTTAAGTTTGTTGTGATCCCAGGAATTGAGCGACATTTACGTTGGGTTCGGGAATGGATTTGAGGAGAAAGACCCCCCGGCCGGGCAACCGGAAGGGAGACCGGCTCTCGCCTCAAATTAGTTCCCGAAGTCAACTAAGTGTTGAATGGTTGTTTTTAAGTAATTGATTTGTAGTATAGTGAGAAGCCTCCTTGGAGATTTGGTTCTTGAACCACTTAGTGGTTGGTTCGTTGTGTTAGCTTCGTGTGAACCTCTTAGTGGTTGGTTCCTTCTTCGCGTGAACCCCTTCGTGGGTGGTTCTTTCTTCGCGCGAACCCCTTAGTGGTTGGTTCTTTCTTCGTGTGAACCCCTTAGTGGTTGGTTCTAGCTCTGTGGTCGAACCCCTTCGTGGGTGGTTCTTTCTCCTTGTTGAACCCCTTTCGTGGCTGGTTCCTCGTTCTGTGGTTGAACCCCTTTTGTGGTTGGTTCGTGTGTGATTCGTGTTTAGCTTGCCTAAGTCGAGGTATAGTGCTAGAATTTGCTGAATGATTTGTATATACTTGCCTGAGTTGGGGTACTGTGTTATATACTGTTGATATGTATTTAGATATACCTAAGTTGCGGTATGTTACCTATTTATGTGAATATGTTAAGAAGAGTTATGGACGGATTACTTCACATGATTATTTATGTTGGAGTATGATGCTTGTATCTATATGCTCCTATGTTGTATGACATATAGGTGGCTATGAGAGCTTTAGTCACTCCCAACTGATTGTGGCGCACGTGTTGTATGTGTGTAGGTACATGATGCTGTTTGCAAGGGGGTTACGTTGAGGCTAGCGAGCGATGATCCTATCATCAATGACATACACTTTATCGTTTAGCTAGACTTAGATTTTCGTTATACATTGAGTGCCTGTAGGGATATGCTATTCTGGGCTGTATTGTACCTTGGTTTTGTATTTAAATACTTATCTATGTTTTATTTCTTCCGCATGTTTAGTATTGTTAAAGCACCTCGCATGTTTTATTTATCTCGTTAAAAGTTTTAAATCCGCGCGTTTTTCATGCATTTTGTATGTTTATATTCCCGCTGCCGCGAGGGGTTTTACACTTTAGTTGACTGGAATACCAGCAAGATGGTCTGCCTGGCTGGGTTGAGTGTACGGACTTGACAAAATCCTGGTTCAGGCTAATTAGGGCCCAATAATTGCCCCTTGACATTTTGTTCATGTCTGTTCAGGCCAGGAATAATATGTCAACCTGTTCATAAAATTATTAGCGAATATATCCGTTGATGGAAGCTCAAACGTCAAATCCTGCAACTTGTCTGTAACGGCTAGTTTTCTATGATGTCATGCTGAATTTACACCTAATTTCCTTAGGGTTTAACCGCTGCAATTGTAATTTTCCTTATAAATATGAGTTTGTTGTTGGTTTGTTTCCCATCCAACTCTTATTCTCTTGCTCTTATCCTTCATTTTAAATCTTCAGTTTATTCTACTCACCGTTTCTGTTCCTACGAGCCAGTCTAAAACAATTCAAAGGAAAAAAGAGCTAAAACAAATCCTACTCCAAGCGTTCTATTCAATCTTTTAGGAAAAATGGCACCCAAAAAATGTTGCCCTGTTCAAAAAATTATTAAGTCTGCTGATGAGTCTCCTGCTTAGGAAAATGAGCACGAGGTTGCTATTATTGATGATCCTACTGAGATTATTTTCTATAAATACCAAGATTCCTTTTTTACTGCCATTGGATCTTTGAATTCTTCATTCAAGGATCCAAATTTGTTAAAAACCAACTACGATGATATTTTGAGAGAGAATAAACTTATTCTTGAACTTAATAATTGAGCTTTCCGTCAGCAATGGCAGCATTCCGTAGTGCTGCCTCCCAGTCAGAGAAGTTTGACCCATCATTCCTTAGTCTAGTAGACTGATTCATGGAGTCCATGAAGGCTTTTAGCCAGGATTCACGTGCTAGCTTGGCACTTGGCATTGGGTCTTCACCAGCCATTAGTTATACAACAGTTTAATTTGAACGTGTTCTACACTGAAAAGAAGATAAAACAGAACCATATAAGCAACTCATTGTTGTGATTTAAGTCTATATTAAAGTGTATTTAAACTTGTAGACTCATGCATTTATATAATTGATCTCCCTCAAGAATTATATAAACGATCCCAAGACTCAATTTCCGTATATTGATAAGCCCACAGCTTGGCTAATTCCACCGTTTGGAACTCTTGGTCGATAGATTTCCGTAAATCCTATCTATTAGTCCATCTCAGTCGCTAGATAGTATCGAGTGACCATGATGTTGAGATAAAATAAATCATCTGTTCCCACTTACCCAACGTAGAAGGGGTCATATTGTGCCTACCGACGAAGAAGGGATTCATGGGAGTCTGATTTATAAAGACTAGTCTCATGTTTTGGTTATACGAGGAAGACCCCATCAACTTATATTTATCCATTTTAAGTGAACTAATATCTAGCAATTGCGTGAATGAATGAAATAAAGTGATGGCTTTGCAATTGACATGTGACATCTGTATTGTAACAGAAAACTAACGCGTAACCTCTACATGAGTCAATTTTCAGGCATGTTATAGGTGGTTTGGTTTTAGGCGGAATATGATGCAAGCTATTATCGATGAAAGCATAAAATAAATGCGATAAACGTAAATAAAAGTCCTAGTGTGGCCTATCCTACCAAAATAAACATAAAATAACTTGGAATCCACCGTTGGACCCTAGAAGCTTGTCTTGATGTTCCATCTTGGTCCTTGCAGCGGGAGAGAGCATCCGGTCTTCGTCTTTGGTCTTCACAAAATTACTAATTTAAATTACAAATATAACCCTATTTACATTCTAATTTAAATACAAAAGTAATTACATGGCAAAAACCCAAAACGGAGATTCAAGATCTCAAAATTACAAGCAAGACTGTGTTCCATCATTACGGTAACACAATCTACTAAGGCCACACTAAGTTACAACCGTTTGCAAAATTAAATACGTTATTGAAAGCATTCACAAGGCATTCAACAAGACGATAAATAAAATGCATCAACTAAATAAAATTCATACATGACATAATACTTTTATTATGATTAACAAATTTTATCAAACCACCTTACGGGATTAAAATTATGTGATTATACCGTTTTAATCACCCAATTTTAATAAATTTATAATCCATTATCTTAAACCGCTTTAAAATAATATGTATCAAACGAGTGTGAATCGTGTCACAAAATTAATAATATACTATTTCCGTATATAGTACATTACTAAAGGCCATGTGAAAATAAAACATGTTATTTTCGAAAAAAAAAAAAAACGAGTCTGTTATGGGGGGGAGGTCAACCGACCTATACACGTGGTCGACCGACCTCCAGACGAGAAACAAAAACTTTCTGCAACAGCATAATCGGTCGACCGACCTATCAATTAGGTCGACCGACCAACAGGCAGTAAAAACGAATTTCAGAAAACGCAAAACGCTGCACCTTTTGAAATCAAAACAAGTTTTTACCTTTTAAACTTTGATTAAAACAAGTAAATCAAAATTAACAACATCAAGGGTATTGTCAAGAATATCGATTAATTAACAATATGTAAACAGGAATCGAAAAACAAGATCGATTACTCAGAAAAGGAAAACTGTCGAAACAGAAACAAACACAGGAGGCGGTCGACCGACCGCAACAGGGGGTCGATCGACCGACTCAGCGACAGAAAACGATTTTTCAGATTTTAAAACTTATGAAAAACACAAAAGTAAAATTTTCATGGCCTGGCTCTGATACCACTTGTGGGGAATAAAGCATGTATTCGCCCTAAACTTGCAGGATTATAATGAAAATTACAGTTGTGATTATTGTCATAAGATAACTAAAACATAAAAAGAATACAACCTGGGGTCCTTGCTTGAATAGGCCTAAGAACAGGAATTAAAGTAAATTCCCTCCTATAACTTGCACCCAAGACTTTGTTTGAGATGATGCCGCGTGTGCTAGAAAGTACTCTCCAATTGCCTTGCAATATGGGGAGAGTTATTGAGGTTTTAGATGTGAGATCTGAGTTTTGGGAGAAGAATGCTCTCAAAACCCTAATTGTGAGAATTATGATACAACAGTTACTGACATAAGGAGAAAGACTCTCCTTATGTAGCTATAAGGGGGGCGGCCGAATTGGTCTTGGGTAAGGGTGGGCTTTCTCCACTCTTACCTTATTCCTTTGCGTGATTCGACCCAATTTGCTAAATATTATTTGCGGGATTTTTATTATAAATCGCATACGTGTTATCAGATATTAATGCAGTCGATGTATTAATAACGGTCTGATAAAATTACGATATTGTATAATCACCCAAATTAATATAACTGTTTATATTAATACGCGAATACAATATTTAATTAAATATAACCGTTTATATTTAATTTACGAATTAATCATGTAATCCGTATTAGCTAAAATTATTTAATCCGTATTAAATAAATAATAATCTCAACATCTTATTGACTAATTTAATATTCAATACCTCTGACTAACTGTTTAGTCGTATCCGGCATAAATGTGATTGTATTTTCATACCTTCACATCTCTCAAACGTGTCCTATAGGTGTGACGTATAGGGACCAGTTGATCACCGCCATCCGTATGACAATAACGTCAAACTTATCTAGCAAGCCAACCGTTATTGATAAACGTGGATCAACTGGTAATAATACTGAAGTATGCCCTTGTGATCCTTAAAGAGATTTAATAAGTCATTGTACTTAATTGTCAAGGACACCAGCCCCAACATTCTGATGAAGCCCATTTTTTATATCCCTCAGGAGAACTACCGCCTTAACTTGTTGCCTTATGTAGGCTTTTTCCTCGGTGTCTAACCCCGCAAAATGACGATCTCCGTCCTTGTAAATTAAAACATTATGGTTGTGTTGACTGCCACCCTCGGAGGTGATTATGTTCCAAACTAACGTTGCTTTTCTATTTTCGATAACGAAGTTTTGGACGGCTCGAATTCTAAATGGACAACGACATTTAATTGACCTCGTACGCTTCTCGGGATCATCGATTGGAAGCGGTAACCTTTGCTTGAACATCGAAAATAACATGCTAACAACCCGTTCGCTTTTCGACTTTTAGGCCCTTGACTTGATTTTACCAGAGCAAACTCGTTCTCAAACGCGATCGATTTTGCCCAAGCAAATGCTTCATTATCAAGCGTTTCAAATCCACGATCCGTCATGAACAAAGGATTGTAATCAACGAATTGCTCGCCAAATTGCTCGAACGAATCATATTCATTGCAAATTTTAAATTTGTTAGCATAAATTTTAAGATTAAATATACTATCCTCCGTTTTTATATAATGTTCCCATTTGTTGAATATATGAGTGTAGTATTTTAATAAAATGGGTACATTATATAAAAATGGAGGAATTAATAAATTACGTTCAACGGAAGACAAAAAAATAAATTACGTAAAATCGATGAAAAATAAACAAATTTAGAAATAAAAAAAATCCGCCATCCATCCATGGTGGAGATGATGAATGTCTTCATCCTCACCATGGATAGACTATGAATGCGTTTGTCCAGCCCATTGACTGGACAAAGACATTCATAGTCCATCCATGCTGGGGATGAAGATATCCATCATCTCACCATGGATGGACTATGAATGTCTTCATCCATTCCATGGTTAAGAAGAAAACATTCATCATCCATCCATGGTTGGATGATGAATGTCGTGTTCCTTCCGCAACGGGTTAAAATTTTCGAAATCTACCTCTAAACTAACACGTAACTATTAATTAAACACAAATTAATTAAATAATGATGTTAATAAGTCGATATCTAACTGAAGATTGTGTTGAATTTGATTCCAGCATGAAAATTAGCGAGTTTAGATGATTTTGGTGTTTTTTTTTATTTTTTTGGGTTTTTGATGAATTTATCGGGTTTTTCAGGAATTTTAGAGAAAAATCTTAGAGAGAGAAAATGTTCACAATGTATCCAGGGGCATTTTCATCTTTTTTTTTAAAAACGCCGACTACGTTTACTAACCCCCTTTATTTTTAAGCATATATGTATTTTTCATGAACTTTTTATAATTTATAAGTTTAATTTTAATTTTTTTTTCATCAAAACTAAAAATTAATCAAGTTTGTATATAATGTTTTTGAGTTTTATTGTAACTTTTTGAGCTTAATATTTTAATGAATAAACTAAGAAATTTTATTGCAACTCGTAATTTTTAAGACAGAATTCAGAATCTTTAACATAATGCTTAGAAACTATAAGAGTGGTGCTAGTACGTCCAATGTATAATCTACTTACTGATTTTCCCGAAAAAGAACATAATTTTTTTTTAACATGAGTATTTTTTCTGATTTAATTATCTCAAACTTTATTTATTTTTGAACATATATATGTATTTTTCATGAGCTTAATATAGTTTATAAATTCAATTTTAATTTTTGTTCCGTCAAAACTAAAATTTAATTAAGTTTGTATATAGTATTTTTGAGTTTTATTGTAATTTTTTAAGCTTAATATTTTAATAAATAAACTCGGAAACTTTATAGCAAAACTAATAATTTTTAAAACAAAACTCAAAAGTATTAATATAATGATTAGAAACTATAAAACTGGTGGCAGTGCATCAAATGTATAAGTCACTTACTGAGTTTGTATGGCCTTAGTGAAGATGAATTTCGAAAAATGTCGAGTTCACAAAAATCCCAAGAAATGACCATACTTTTTTACTAAAAAGTGAAGCAGTTGGAACAATTTTATTGCAAACATGGTAATGGCAACATTATATAGTTTGAAACATATTGGAATACATGTTAAACATTTGAAGAGGACAGATAATAATTTTCTTGCGAACAACGATACAGGGCAGTAGGTGTGTCAACTTGTGCTTGGAGGTTTTTCCTTGGGATGTTTTGAACCGTAGTGATCAGTAAGCTGTTTCTCATTTGCCAGTTGCGTCTGCAAAACTCATTATAACAAATCATCAGGATACTCCTAATCATGGTTATATAACTTGAACAACACTGGTAACTGGTAACAACAATATCAAGGCCATCGTAAGTGGGTAGGGTTGGTCGGTTGGAGCCTTGGAGGTACATATCCTTAACTTATGTTACAAAACATTGCATCTAAAATTGCATCATCAGGCAGCAGAGAGGCGAGAGCTACAAATACTCCCTTGCTTCATTCCCCCCCTAAAAGTGTATCCAAAGACTCTGGAAAGCAACTGATCCAACTTCTCAGCCAACTCGTCAAGTGGATTACACTATTCCATTACTGATTCCATAAAGGCTAGCATACATCACCTGAAGAAAACTGATTACTAATGCTACTCAGCTTTGTCTAGAAGTATCCAAAAGGGGTGTGTGTCAAGGTGTCAGACTAAGCTACTAATACGCATATTTTGGCTCAGAATGAAGAGTCCAAATGCCATACTCATGACTAAATGTCGCATGTAGCAGACAGGTACGCGATAGTGATCTTAGAACACTAGATGGCGTCAAAGGATAATGCTAGTCGTACAACTACCCAGCAACCAATTGCCAGTAGAGCAGAAGGCATCAAGCGGCCTTCAAACACTGTCTAACATGTTATCACAATGGTACGTACAGTCCATAGAACATGTAAAACATGGACGAACAATAGAAATTGAAATCTATATGTTTAACCCTATAATATTTCCATTATTATCTGAAAGTAGCAGATTATAGGATCTAAAAGCACAAAAAGAAAAGGGCTAATAAAAGATATATTACTTAAAAGGCCATCAATCTTTAGTTGGGTAACAACCCAAATTACAATGAACTCACTCCATCGATAATAGGACAGTAGAACATATTCTAGCATATTTAAGAGATGGATCATGCTATTGTATTAGTCAATCATATATGGTACTAACTCATTAACCTACTTGTTCAAGATTAGAGGACTAAACGTGATCCTCTAAGTAATCCGCCAGTGAAGAGGTGCATTCTATTAGCAGAGCTAAGAATTGAGCATATACTCCAACTACCTCCCTCCTCTTTTAGAAAGTCATTTTAAGATGTTACCCAAGAATCAATAAAAAATCATTAGAAATGTTACAACATTAGTTAAGTCTAATAACTAGCTCTTGTTAGTTGGAAAAGAAACATTAATCTTTGTATCACGTGTTTTTTTCACCTAGCCATTAACATTGGTTTGTAAAATAGTGCATAAGGATTTGCAATTGGAGAGCAAAGTTTGGGGAATGAAAAAACTTTTTTTTAAATAAAAGAAGCTGTTTTTTTTTCTTTCTAAAAGGTCCTATAAAACGAGAGGGAGCATAAAACTAAATGTCTGGCCAATTGTCTATGAGCCTAGGAGGGTAGGACGTCAAGACTCCGGATTGGGAACGAAAGGGGGAGAAGAGTGTATGAATCAGTTCCAAGGGCAGTAACAGTGAGGCTAGGAGCACAGAATTATCAGGATACCTGACGTGACGGCACAATATTATGTTTTGAGACTTTGAGATTGGGAATGGGAAGGGGTGCGATCCGGCGAAAAATTATTTTGAAGGATATCCAAACATAATATTAGAATTGAGTTTCACAACTTCGATTTCTAAAATTAAGATCATAAATTGAAGTTAACTGGACTGCGCAATTGGATCATAAACTGATATTGACTGAACTTTGCAAACATCACCTAAGGTTGGTTTGATACTAAAAGCAACAATCACCTCCTCCTTTATTTTTGTAATGCCCATGTAACTCATTTGACACCAAGCACAAAAAAGTAACAGTGATCAACAGCCATGTTGTTGATCAATTACATACTAAAATTTGGGGTGTATGCTAACAAAACTGCTCTTATCAAATAGATCCTCCCTCCAATGGTATAATTGATGAGCACGGAGCAAGTCTCTTTCTTTTGTTAATCACAAAATTAACTTATAATATGATCCCTTCATAAATAATTACACACGACACCTCAACTACCCTCTTAATTTAAAATGAGTGTGCCTAAGGAGAGTGTCTTGGATGATGCACTAGCCAAAACAGCTCGATGCATTTTAGGAGCCCTTTTAGGTAAGGCTCCACCTAGCAAGGCTCACAAGAACGTACTTTCCATATCATTGTTCTTTTCTTTCTAGATCTTTGATTATGTCATTTCTTTTCCCTGTTATTCCTCACTTTTACTCACGGACATGTAGCATCTCGATGAGCCTTGCTCCTTTCCAAACAAAGAACTACAGGAATCTTCATTCGTGATTATCAATAAGGCTTTTAGACTCTAGAGGGAGGTCGACATTAGAGTATGACCATGATCTCTGATGACCCACTTTGCATTTTCGTCAATCAAACAAAGTCTCATCAGCAATTCGACAATACAAATTAAACTAACTAGAGACTAGAGATACAAACACTTTCAGAATATCGTAACCGACCGTAGTAATGCCAAGGATATTATTGATCACAACTTTGTCGGAACTTCCAAACGGAAAGATGGGCAAACAGCCGCAATTAGGAAAACAACTAGATTGCAGAATACAAGAAACATAACTGGGTAAAACAAATTCGCGTAAGAAAAAAAACCCCATGAAAAGAGATGAAGATTAATAAAAGGAGTCTTGTTTCATTTTATCCTTACTTGAAATCGATTTTGAGTATGGGCTTAACAAAAGATTTACCTTGCAAATGGAACAGATGATCTTGAGACCCTCGGCACGAGCATCGAGTTGGGACCCCTTGGATTTCTGGTTTTTCTCAGCATTTCGTTTTTGAGCGTCTATTTTCTGCTTCCCTCTCGTCATTCTGTGTTCTGTCTCTCTCTCTCTCTCTCTCTCTGGTTGGATTGCGGATCTCCCAAGTCCTACCGCTATTCTAATCCCAAAAGCGCACTCCGATCATAGCTTCACTAGTTCACTGTACACCCCATATCTAAATATCTACCGGGCAGGTGCTGCTGGTCTCGGTGGAGTAGCCCGAGGCCCGAGCACGAGCACGGGCTCGTGCATGAGTTAAGCAAAATCGGATATCCGATTTGATTTTGAAATCCGGACGGATATCCGAATTTGAAATTCTTATTTTATTATCCACACGCGATTCGAATAATTCGGATATTGAAAATACTGAAATCCAGATTTTGAAACCGAATTGAATCCAGATCTAAAAGTAGAGTAAAAGTTCCACTAAGGCTATTTTAGTGGTATGTGCTATTGCGGACTAAATGTAAAGGTAATTTTAGTCCATTTCACGTTTTGCAACCCACTTAAAAAGGTAACGTCTTAAATCGCGTAAATTACAAGTTTCGATCGCATAATTACAAGTCTCGATTGCATAAATTATTAAAGGGATATTCTACTGTTAGTAATCGAATTTCAGATTATACTCATTGTAACATCCCGTATTTTCGTAAAGTACAATTTTAATAATTTAAAGTTGTTTTCGGAATTTAATAATATTTTACTTATATTTCGTAAATTATATTTTAGAAATACCGCTAAGTTTCGTCTTAGGATTTATTTTTAATCTTAAGATGTCTTACTTCCTTGGCATTTCCGTAACCAAAACATTTCCGAGCAAACTTGTGTAAATCCGTCTCATAAGTCATTTAAATGAAGCTTACTCCTTATTCCTCCTTCACATTTCATTTCAACTCTCCTTCAACCTAGAAACCAAAAATAAAAGACACACTAACTCACTTCTCCATTTTTTCTCACATTTCAAGCTTCTTAAAATATCATCTTAGAACCCGTCTCAACTCGAATCAAGGTAACGATTTCACCTACGCATTCCTCTCGCGATTTCCATTCTTTTTATCACTTTCGTTTTTCAAATTTCAACATCTCATTTCTAGGCTGTTTTTCCCTAGACTCGAAATTTAGCTTCTAATCTGTATTTTTGTGTTGTTAGGAGTCGACTTGGAGAACCCGGAGGTTGATTCATACATTATAGAAGAAGAAACCGGAGTCTAAAGCATTGAGGTGTCGATAATGAAATACTCGGCCTATTTTTGTTATATTAGCATACTATGTGTTCTTGTTGTGTTTTTGTGAAAGTGTACATGAATTATGATTCTTAACATCTTTAATATGATATATAAACTGTTTCTTATGGAGAATCTATGGTGAAGTTAATATGAGAGTTGAATATGGAGTATACATGTAAGACCGGTTTAATTTGGGGATTTGTTGTGAATTCATGAAATGGATGTTTGTTTACATGTTCTTATGCTTATTTGATGTCATAAACATGCTGGGACTGTTGAGTTGTTGATTAGAAACACGTATAAGATGTTTTATTAAAGAATTGGAATGGATTGAGAATGGCGAAAATGCGTTTTTTCACGAACAGAGCCTCCCAGCCGGTAGGCCGACCGGCAGCCGGTCGACTACCTGCTGAGAAACCGTTCTTGTTTTGTTCTTTGTTCGTAGGAATTTGATGGTGGGGCTCCCAGCTGGGTGGCCGGCCGCCGGTCCACCAGCTGGGAGTCCCTAATGGATGTAAATTTTGAGAAAGTTAGGGAGTGGATTCCTAGCCAGTTGGCCGGCGGCCGGTAAACCGGCTAAGGATCCCTTTCTTTTTAGAAAATGTAGAAAATTTGGGTTGAGGAAGGATTCCCAGCCGGGTGGCCGGCAGCCGGTCCACTGGTTGAGGATCCTTTCCTCACGTAAAATTTTGATGAAGGCTGCATGGGTATGGGACTCCCAGCCGGCTGAGAGCCTTGTTCTCATTTAAAAGTTGTTTAACTTGTGATCGGTTCATCCGATTTGATTGATTCTTCTCCCGTGTGACTTGTATGCTTGTAGGCTATCACATGCTAGACGGTAATCTATTAAGTAAGGCTAGGAAAACACTCCACCCATTCAATATATATGTGAATTGTTCACATATGCATGTGTGTTAAGATTATTATTTTTGGTTCACATTTTCTAAGTGTAGAAAACACTAAAAACCTCTCATATTATTTTCTAGTAAAATAATATTCATAATAAAATATATAATAGAGATTATATTTAATCACTGCAAGAGTTGTAGTGTCTCGGTTTAATTCTAATAAGATTAGAATTCGGTTTTGAGGAAACCGATTATTTATCACCTAGTCCGTGAGATTTTCGGTGTTATTAAGGGTAAATCTTGGGTGCATCATAAAGGAGGCAAGCTACTTTGGTTGCTCCGTGGAGGATCGTCCTAAGCATATTTGGACCGAATGTAAGGGTCTGAATCTCTCGTTTCCGCTATTTTCATTTGCATGCATAAGATCTAAACCTAATTAATATGATAAATTAGTAATGAGATTAGTAAGACTAATTTAATAGTAGGGATGGTATGACCGTGTAACCTACAAGTGGTATCAGAGCATACAGTTGCTTGCATGCAACTCGATTTTACGATTTTTGCAAGTAATATGATTAACATTAAAAACATAAAATAATTAGTACGTATAAAATATGCACGAAATTATTAATGCATGTATACTTTCTGGTCTTAAAAATGTTTTAAGTCTTTATGAATGATTTATGGAATTATATTGTTCTAATTTTACAATTAATTGTTAATTTATGTTTATAAATCGGTTAAAATGTTTTATTTATGGGAAAATTAGAAAATTAAACTTTCTGGCCGAGATTTTTATATATATATTCTCACATGCATCTAATATATTATGAATATGTAATTTTCGAAATTACTTGAGTTTTATGCATGGTTTATGAAATTTAAGTGTTAAATTGTTATAAAATGAGATAAAAATGGGTTTATATAGTTCGATTATGAATTTAGCTACAAAACTTTTTTGAGATGTCACATGAAATATTTAAAATGTATATTAAATTTTTCAAAACTTTTTCTTTTATATTGCATGATTATTGATTTTTATGGTAAAATCGAAATAATAGTGACATAACTCGACTTAAATAGTTTGGGTTTGAATTTGGCCATGAAAATTTTATACAGTGTCATATATATAATTTCTATCATGCATGTAATTTTTGAGCTTTTTCTTTCGAATTTTGCATGCGAAATGATTTTAATTGTTAAAATCGTATATTATATGGCATAATTTGTTAAAAATAGTAAAAGTTGCTAAAATGGCCGGAACAAATTAACCCATATTATTCATATTAGATATGTTCATCATCATATTTTTATTGGGTGCCAAAAGTTTCTGGATTTTTAATTTTTAATTTTTAAACGTTAAAGTTAAAAATTGAAATGTAAGAGTCATGAAATGATTATTTTGGTTCTTGAACAGTGTTTTTCCTGTCCATTGCAGCCTATTGAGTGTCTTGGAATATGTAAAATTTTTATTAGTATTTTATTGCATTATTTATTAGGTAATTTTGAATTTTCGTTTATGCATGTTTATACGTTTTATTTCGAAATAAATAGTTTATTTCGGTAAATATTTATGTTTTTAGGATCTGAAATTTTAAGAAAATTTTCAGAATGTTCAAAATTTGAATTTTGATTTTTTCCGAAATATTTTATGACGCAATTGATTTTTATATTGTTTTTCCCGTAAAACCGATTAAAACCCGAATAATATAATAATAAATAAGTTATAACATGTTCAAAATTTGAGTAAGATTAAATTTTGAAACCTAAATGTGTTAGGATGTTTAACTTGATCGTGAATATTGAGTCACATAATGTTAAGTGATTTTAAAATGTTAAAATCACGTTATTCCATAAAACCGTGTTATTATGATAACGATATTTAAATTATGTTTAAATAGGACGATTTGGCATAGGATTGGCATGTTAGTTGCATATTCATAAGCATTGCATATTTATTTATTTATGAATGTCTTAATTTAATTTACGTAATTTGGAATTATGTATTTTTGCTTAGTATGGCCTTAGTTTTAAATCAGTAATTCCCGTTATGTAAGGGGTTATTGATTCGGTTGTAATTTACTGTGACCTCTTATCACTTTATTTTATTGCTTTATTTTATTTTATAATGTATAAAATAGATAGAAAATTTGTAATTATTTATTCCGGAGATCCTTGAAGACGGTGCCTTTCGGAAAGAAGTTCCGACCAAGACGGAGTTTGCCTTGGGATGCGTGCCGCGTGTGAAGTTCAAGGGACCAAGGAGTTGGTTTCCGAATTTGTAATTTTTAATTAAGTATTCTTTTTTTGGAAGGCCATACTAGGATTTATTTATGCTTAAATTTTTATGCTTTATATGTTTGCATACATAGCCAAATCGTCAATCCATATCATGCATATTCATCGTGTTTTTCGACCGTGTCAATTAATTTATCCATTATTCACCGAATTAGTTCACTTAAAGGAGATAGATAATAAATTGATAAGATCTCTTACGTTATTCAAAAATTGAGACATAGCCTTACCAAAGAGTAAAGAACCCACGAAGTAATTTCTTCGCAAGGAAGTGGGCTCGGCTAAACCGGGGTGCTAACTTGTTACGTTGGAGAAGTAGGGTAATATGATTACAATCTCGAAATTTGGTAGATCTCAATGAAGGTATTCGAGCCACCGTAGTGGTAATAAGTTCGGGCTAAAGATAAGAATTAATGTAATTTTTATCGACCGAGAGTTCTAAAGGTAGAATCGATTAAAGGGTTAATCCACCGAATTATATTAATGAGGGATGTATCGGCTAAACCGTGCCCAAGTTAGTATGGATCTGGGTCTCGGGATCATTTACTTAATTGGGTAAGAAATCATTAAGTAGATGTTTAACTTGTATAAAATTTACAAGTTTAAATTATTAAAATGATAATTGTATTTTGATCCCTTCATTTGTAGTTCATTTTTAACAACAATCATCAAATGGCTAATAACGCTCCACCTCCCACAAACGTATCATGGCTTCGATCATTCATGGATCGATGCAAGCTTGAGAAGCATGGCGCCAATTTTAAGGATTAGGACGCCCAATTGGTTTTGGCCGCGGGAGGTGACGATAAGACTCGTTACCTAACCATAGCCGCTCCTCCCACTCTCGCCGCTCGTGCATTGAAGGTGACTCGTGAGGCCTATGAGACCTACATGAAAGAGTCGCATGCTATTAAGAACGTGCTTATATTCTCCATGGAGCCGGATCTCCAAAGGAGAATGACTAAGCTAGCCACGGCTAATGAGATTTACACTAGAATTGCGACCATGTTTTCGCAAGCTCCTAGGGTAATCCAATATGAGGCGGCCTCCACCTTCTTTGATTTGACCTTAAAGGAAGGTCAAAGGATTAGTCCTCATGTGCTCAAAATGGTTGAGCTAGCCGAAACCTTGAAGATTCAAGGGGTGAATGTTCCCGACTCTCTTATTATTGACAGAATTCTTCATTCCCTTAACAAAGTGAAAACGTAAGCTCAGTTTCGGGTAAACTTCAACATGCGTAATCAAGAAACCTCTTTGGACGAATTGCATAAGATGCTTGTCCAAGCGGAAAGGGATATGGGACTTAATGAGAGTTCCACAAAGGATGTGCTCAACATTGAGAAAAAGAGCAAAGGGAAGTTTAAGAAGAGTGGTAGAAAAGGCAAAGGCAAGAAGGCCTCCATGACCACACCATCCAAAGAGAAGACCTTTTCGAAAGGTGCTTCTACATCATCTTCAAAGGTTGAAGATAAGTGTCATTATTGCACAAGGATTGGTCATTGGAAGAGAAATTGCCCGAAATACTTGGCCAACCTAAAAGCTGGAAATGTTCTCGCTGTAAATAATAATTCTCATTTAAATTCATGTTGTTTTGTCAACTTTTGTATGTCGATACAAGTTGTTGACTCTCACCCTTTTAATTGTTTTAAAGGGGCTCCTTCCATGGATTGCTATGGTAGCAACTAGAGATTAAAGACATAAAGAGCTTAGCTCTAATTTAAGAACATTGTCTTTTCTTGTATTACAAGGATTTTCAAACAATGGTTGTAATGTTGAATGTTGGTGACTTGGTTTTCAACCCAAGTCATCCCTTTTGTTCTTAATCAATATGTTGTTTTAAAATGCATTGTGTGGTACATAACATGAGTTGATGTGATCTTGATAGATCGCAAAAGAAGTACCTTGAATTATTCATTGTACACATAACATGATAGGATCAAACACTAAAATCAAAGTCGTTTGTTTTTGGTTAAAGAGAATTACACCTAAATAATAACACTCAATAAATCTTACATACGAGATGTGAGATATAAACATCTTTTAAGAGAGTAGATTAATTCCTTATTAAACCAAGCATTTTAAGTGAAAAATGAGAATGTCTATCCAATTGTAACAACCCAACCCGCCACCGTCGTAACACAAACCCAATAAGATGGGTGTGCACTTTTGGGCTCGTTAATTGTCTTCAGCCCAAAAACACAAGGCCTTGTTACTAAGTGGTGGGTGGAAGTTATTATAAACATATCACAATCCTCACATTCTACCGATGTGGGACAACTTTCCTCTCATACTCTTGGGGTGTTACAAACTCCCCCACTTAATGCCTCAAACTTGACCATAACCAGGGCCAGAATCCTCCTCCGCTAGGTGTCTGACCCGGGTACTCCCGACCACAGGCTCACCACACGGTCGCAGGGTCGCTCCGATACCATTTGTAACAACCCGACCCACCACTATCGTAACACGAACCCAATAAGATGGGTGCACACTTTTGGGCCCACTATTTGTCCTCACTTAAGCCCAAAAGCACAAGGCCTTGTTACTAAGTGGTGGGTGAAAGTTATTATAAACCTATCACAAGCCTCACATTCTACCGATGTGGGACAACTTTCTTCTCATACTCTTGGGGTGTTACAAACTCCCCCTCTTAAAAGAAACTTCGTCCCCGAAATTCGAACTAAGAAAACAAAACCAATTAGAAATTTGAGTGGTATTACATTCCACCCTCCTTAAAAATAAAGTTCGCCCCCGAACTTAAAAATGCAAAATAATTTGAGTCACAAAAGTTTAGAAATGCTTTAATATTAAAAATGGTGGCGCCAAGATGTGACGATCTTAACACCTAACCAAGATTGAAACCTGTCTCTGATACCATTTGTAACAACCCAACCCGCCACCGTCGTAACACAAACCCAATAAGATGGGTGTGCACTTTTGGGCTCGTTAATTGTCCTCACTTAAGCCCAAAAACACAAGGCCTTGTTACTAAGTGGTGGGTGGAAGTTATTATAAACATATCACAATCCTCACATTCTACCGATGTGGGACAACTTTCCTCTCATACTCTTGGGGTGTTACACCAATGCATAGTTTGTGAGCAAAATGCTATCCTTGTAAGAATAAGGATTATTTTAAAGGATAGAGTGGGAGAAAATTTTGATACCCACAAATCCTTGAGAAGAATCTTATATGATTGGATAGAAGAAACTACGCGAAGAGACCAGAAGAAAATTGTTCTTCAAAGGTCAATATCTCTTGGAGAGGATAATAGAGACTTCGCAAGACGAACTCGCTCTTGGATGATAATGTTTCTAATTCTAAAGGATAATAGAGGAGAAATCATCTCTTGCTTCCCCCGAAGGAAACTTTGCGAGGTCGAATTTAGAGAAATTCAAAATAAAGATGTTGATTGAGTGGGAGTTAATAACTATAGAGATAGTGATACAAGATTCAGTGGGAGCAATAATCATCACTAGAAAAATTGAACCTACCATTAAGAGAGAATGGTGATTCTTTAAGTGTAAAGAATGAAAGGTTTTCAATTGTAGATGAGAAAATATTGGAACATCATAGGATGATGGAGCATAAATGGGAGAGTTTATTATATTGATAATAAAACGTCACTTGTTAAAAATCAACATAGGTAGAATAGATTTTTCATATCGATGAATATGGAATCACCTAGTATGGGACATGGTGATTCATAGAATTTAAGAGTTGTTGATGGCATGAACTAAAATGCTCATGCAAGTGTGTTCATGCATGCCAAGATGTTGAGACAAAAAGCTTATTTCGATATAAGTTCTCGAGGAGAACTAACGAATCGAATCTAGGTAACTACAATATGAATTTTAGTACAAATGTGACTATGTATGTGAGAGCTACATGTCACGAGTTATAAGATAACAATGGGAGCTTCTTTCAGGGAAATAAACTCAAGTCTAGTATGAGATCTAGACATGTACTTGAATAAGATCATGATTATAAGAGATAACATGAGTTAGAAGGAAACCGAAATTTTTAAGTTTTGGATGATGTGAATAAATGGTGTGTTCACAGTTTCAGAGTGACTTTGATTTTTGCTCTACGATCATCCGTAAAAAGGGGTCAAATGGGCATCTTTTGGGTCATGATGGACTGTGTTAGTTGAAGGGAACAGTAGGATATGAATTGTCCAGTCCCTCGTCAGGGTTATCTTAAATCTCAGGGCCACCCGATGAGAAGTTTAACTGAAAATGCGTGGCCACGCTCGGAAGGTATCTATGGTAGATAATTCCGGTCAAAGCAGTTAAATCTCCAGATCGAGGAAACCGCTCAAGATATGATCAAATGCAAGTACGACCTGCAAGACACCTTGCATTGAGTGGGAGATAATGTAATAGGACAAGAGAATCGGTGACACACACTTGTTGAGGACAATTGGGAGATTGTTGGGAAATGTGTCCTCAACAATAGCGCGATCACGTCAGTGATAATTATCATTGCCAAATCTCATGATAAGAATATGCAAGGGATGATCCGAAATTATATAGTCAACTGACCAACATTAATCGGGTAATGATTGGCTGACTAGAGTTTGACATTACTGTCGTATGACAGTGGTGGTCAGTTGATCCCTTTAGGTCACACTTATAAGACAATCCCCTTAATTAATATTTTGATCAATTGTATACGATACAATTTGATAAAATTCCTTAAAACGAATATCGAGAAATCAGAGGTTGAATCTTAATGTAAGATTTATATTTGAAATTGAAATGTGTCGATTGTCAAATATTAATCGATATTTATGAAATATCGAAATTAGAATAAGAAGGGTTAGTGGTTATTACAAATGTTGTAGATCGTATTGACGATTATTATAATAACCATATTTTGAGACGGTAATTATGAATTACTAAATAAATTTGTTAAATATGATTTAAATAATTTAGAAATAATATTTGTTTGATAAATATGTATTTTAAATTAGTACAATTGTATTATGTCACATAGGATGTCACATGTCACACAATTGTACAAATTACAAATTATAAATAAAAGTCCATTTTACACTTAAAATGTGGCGTGTGATTGTGTGTTATAAGGGCTAATTTATTTAAATTGGTGGATGATAAAACATAATCATTAGGATAGGTGTGATACCTAATGTGTAGGTATGCATACCTAAGTACATGTGTAAGAACAAACTACCCCTTGGTTGTAAAACCCCTCGCGGCAGCGGAAAAAGTAAACATACAAAACATGCCAAAAATGCGCCGAATTTAAAACTTTTGACATGATAAGAAAACATGCGAGGTGTCTTAACAATATTAAACAAGCGAAAGAAATAAAAAATAAATAAGTATTAAGTACAATACAAAAGCAGCCCGGGATAGCATATCCCTACAGGCACAAAATACTGAAATCATAAGTCTAAGGTATAGCTACACGATAAGGTAAGTCATCGATGATTGGATCATCGCTCTCTAGCCTCAACGTAACCCCCTACAAACAGCCTCATGTACCTACACACATACAACATGTGCGCCACAGTCAGTGGGGAGTGACTAGAGTGCTCCTAGCCACCTATTGTCAATAAGACATAACACATAAGGCATCTAACATACTCCAACATTTATAACATGCGAAGTATTTATATCAACATCAATCTTCATATCAACATGCATCAGTTATGCAAAGGCTCTCAACTAACTTCGGAAACTATTTGAAATGAGAGTCGGTCTCCCTTCTGGGTGCCCGACCGGGGGGTCTTTCACTCCAAACCATTTACGAAACCAGACTAAGAGTCGTCCAATGCCTTGGACGAACAATACTAAGATAACCAAGTATCATACATTCATATACACAAACTAAAGTATGCCCAACAACCGGTTACATCAACAAGAGATAGGTCACCAAGTGACTCGACTCCAACAACTATAGGTCAACCAAGTGACTCTACAATCAAGAGATAGGTCAACAATTGACTCGACTCCACCAACAAAGAGATAGGTCAACAATTGACTCGACTCTAACTAGATTGGTCAACAATTGACTCGATTAGTCTACTATAAGCAGGCCGACAATCGACTCGTCTATATACTACGACATCCCCAATCTTAGACTATACAACCCCCTGGTAGGACGACATCAAATGACTGTCGCAGTCTAAACCTGGCCAGACTCTCGGAGCGCAAACAAGTTACGATCCCCGATTCGACAAGTGCACAAGGCACCCCCAAGACCCAAACTAGCTAGGAACGAGATATGCCCGATGGCGCGCAGACAATCTAAGACCTGACCGGGAGGAGCAAGCCACTACGGCCAACTAGCTACACAATGCAATCAGGTGAGAACTCGAGTAATATAGCAGCGCACAACAGGTTTACACAAATCTAATGTCATCTCAATGATGTACAACAACTTAAACTCGAATGACAATCATTTGTTATATATCTCATCATTAACATCCATTCACACTTAGCCGACTTCATAAACTAATTTGAGGTGAGAGCCGGTCTCCCTTCCGGTTGCCCCGCCGGGGGGTCTTTCTCCTCAAATCCATTACCGAACCCGACAAAAGCGTCGCCCAATTTCTTGGGGCTTCAAACAAGCATACGAATCATACGGAAGAAGAATCAATGCAATCTGACATGTGAATCAAAAGTTATAAGCAATTCATTATGCAATTGGGGCTCTCAGCCGGTCAGCCACAGGCTGCCGGTTGGCCGGTTGAGAGTCCAAGACTCTTCAAAAACAACCTTCAAAATACCAAAAGGGCTTTCAGCCGGTCAGCCACAGGCTGCCGGTTGGCCGGCTGAGAGTCCATTACTCCCAACAACAACATCAAAATACCAAGAAGGGGCTCTCAGCCGGCCGACCGGCTGCCGGCCTGTAGGGTTTTATTAGTTGCTCATAAACTAATTTTAGTCTTACTAATACAATCTTTTAATTAACTCTTTAATTAACATATTATATGTGATCTTATGCATGCTAATATATGCGGAATAGGGAGAAATCGTGCTCTTACACTCGGTCCAAAGCTAGCAAGGATGATCCTCCAAGTACCCAAAATAGAATACCTCCTTTGGATGCACCAAGACAACCCCCCAATAATCCGATCTCGAGTATGCTAGATCAACAACCGGATTTCCTTATAACAACTCTAATCTCTCTAAGTAGAATGTTATTACAATACTATAAAATAGTATGATTTTATTATCTTATAATAATATATTAGAGGTTGTAAAATCTCTCTTAGTGAATTTTTCGGCTAGGGTAAGAAGAGAGCTTGTTTTATTTTTCTACACTTAGAAAATTATGCAAGCATTAGTCATGAGTTGTGAGTATGCAACAACATTTTAAATGGTGTTGCTTAGGTTAGTGGGAGGCCGGGTATGGGGAGCTACAAAAGGGGAGACAAGTTCTCTAACCCATGCAACTTAGGGTGGCCTAGATTGTGTTTCCAAGATATACCCTTAAATATAATGATTAAGGTGTGTTTAACACATTAACCATGCACACAACCACCTCCACTAGCCGTCCATTTTACACTTAAAATGGACTTCATTTTACAATATGTCAATTGTTCAATTTGTACAAAATGTGACATCTTATATGTCACTAGATAATACAATAATAATAATATAAATATTTATCATATAAATATTGTATATTTAAATAAATCGTATTTATTAATTGACATGTAATTCGAAATTACAAATATAAAATGACAATTTAATCGTCAATACGATTTACAACCTTTGTATTAATTATAGCCCGATTCATTCTAATTACGATATTATAAAATACCGTATATTGTTTAACAATTGACACGTTTCAATTTTAAACATAAATCTTACATTAAGATTTAACCTCTAATTTCTCGATATACGTTTTTAAGGAATATGATCAAATCGTATCAATATACATTTGATCATTTTATCAATTAAGGGAATTGTCCTAAAGGTATGACCTAAAGGGATCAACTGACCACCACCGTCATACGACAGTAATGTCAAACTCTAGCTAGCCAATCATTACCGATTAATGTTGGTCAGTTGACTAATATAAATCGTATTATCCCTTGCGCATTCTTGTTATGAGATTTAATTACGTGATCGCACTATTGTTGAGGACACAATTCCCAACAATCTCCCACTTGTCCTCGACAAGTGTGCGTCACCAATTCTCTTGTCCTATTACAATCTCCCACTCAATGCGAGATGTCTCTCTAAGGTCGTACTTGCATTCGATCATATCATGAGTGGTTTCCTCGATCTGGAGAATAACTGTCTGACCGGAATTATCTACCATAGATACCTTCCGAGCGTGGCCACGCATTTCCAGTTAACTTCTCCTCGAGTGGCCCTGAGATTTGAACAACCCTGACAAGGGGTGGACAATTTCTATCGCACTACTTCCTTCAACTAGTCACAGTTAGTCACAACCCAAAACAATCCCATTTGACTCCAGCTACGAAAAGTCGTAGAGAATGAATCAAAGTTATGCCAGAACTGTACCATCTTGGGAGAGCAGTCATTAGTCTAAGAATTGACTCACAAGAATACTATAACAGCTCTCGCCACGACCCGGCTATAAAATTTCCAGAACTCTATAAGCGGTCACATTGCCCGACAGAGTGTCTCTTACAGTCTGCCTATGTGATCGACTAGTCATCACATATGACTCTATGGCACTTGAACTTGCCATCAATCGCCTCACACTCTAGTCGCTTTGAGACGTCACCTCATGTAAGCGGCTAGGGGCCATACTAAGTCAATCCAGTTCACTTATGGGGTTCAATATTGTCTCTTACAACCCATTTGGATTCTGACAAAGTATCTTTTACTTTGAGTTAATTATAACTCAAATGATGTTGTCATGCAACAATAGTCAATATTATTACATTGCATTTGATGCACAATCATCTATTTGTATTAGTGTTTTGCGAATAAACCTTTTATTCATGATTGCAAAACTTACAAATTTTTGTCTCCTTCATTCTTATATTATCTCGTATAATATGATCCTATTTGAGTACATATCTAGAATTCTTTCTAGATTTTGAGTTTCCTTTCCGGAGGAAAGCTCCCACTGTTATCTTATAACTTGTGACGTATCGATATACAGTCACTTATGTACTGAAAACTTTATTGTAGTCTATTTATGATTTCATCATTCTAATAATTTTCACTCATCTTGGCTATTTGATAATGGTTTCATTCATCATTATGAATAATGTATCCAACCATTCTAACTTCTAGTGGGCGACCTTTTATTATCCATATAATAAACCTTCCCGTAAAGCTCCATCATCTTATGATATAAGGTATTTTATCATCTAGAATTGAAAACCTCTTATTCTTTACACCTTAAAGAATCACCCATTCTCTCTAAATGGTAGGCTTAATTCTTTTAATGAAAATCGCTCCCACTAAAATCAATATTTCTTGATATCTTAAATGAACCTTTCATTTCTCGCATGTTAAACTATTACTTGAATCATTATCACTATCACTATCCCTATAGTGATTTGTTTCCATTCAATCAATCATTACCTTCTTATCATGTCTTCGTTTCCTCGACACGAAAATGACATGATAATTTCTTTATAACTACATTGGGAGGATTGAGATGATTTCTTCTCTTTTATCTTATAAACTTAGAAAAATCATTTATTAAGGAACCGTTTTCCTACTGATTTCATACGGGGTTTCATGTTTCCTCTCTATGAAACAATGAACATAAAGAACCTTTCTTCGAGTGTCCTCCCGTAGTTTCTTCAGTGTCCTCTCGTAGTTTCTTCAAATCATTTAGGGCTCTTCTCAAGACTCCCATATAGGAATCTTCTCTAAGATCCTTTATTTTCATCATTGGTGAGCGAAATATTTTCTCCCACTCTATCCTTGTAACAATAACCTTTATTCGTATAAGGATAGCTATTTCGATTAACCAATGCATATGAATGTTTGAAGTTTTATAGGTGTGATGAATACATTCTCATTTTCACTTAAAATGAAAATCTTATAATGAACTAATAATGTCTCATTTTGATTGAAAGTATCTCATGGGGTGTAGTTCTCCGGTTTTAATCAACTCTTTGATTATATTATACTTGATCGTATCAATATTTATTGCGTGATTAGATCACTATTATTCATGTTTTAACAAGGCATGCAATTTATTTGATAAATCAAAACATTGATTAAGAACAAAAGTAGTGACTCGGGTTGAAAACCAAGTCACTAATATCCAAAAATTACAACCATTGTTTTAGGATTTTAATCCTTGTCTTACAAGAAAGTAAATTGTTCCAAAATAAATGCAAAATATGAAAGAAGACGATATGAAAATTAGAGGCTAGCTCTTGAACTCTTCAAGTCTTCGATCAATTTGGATGCTACCATAGCCATCCAAGTAAGGAACTTCAAGCTTCCTTCTCCTTGCCCTTATCTTTATTAGGAGGCGCCCCTTTAAAACATTTAAAAAGGGTAAATATCAACACATTTGTATCACTATACATAAGTTGATAAATGACATGAATCATAAACGAGAATTATTACCTACGGCGGTTGCCTTCCCATTTTTGAGATCTCTTAAGTATTTGGGGCAATTTCGCTTCCAATGACCGATCCTCGTGCAATAATGGCACTTGTCTTGCTCTTTTGAAGACGAGGTGGAAGCGCCTTTCGAAAAGGTCTTTTCTTTGGTCGCCTTGGGCTTGAACGTTTTCTTGCCCTTGCCTTTCGAGGCATTCCTCTTGAAGCTCGTTTTCCCTTTCTTTTCGATGTTCAAAACATCCTTGGTGGAACTTTCATGAAGTCCCATGTCCCTTTCGGCTTGGACTAGCATCTTATGCAACTCGTCCAACGTGGTCTCTTGGTTTCGCATATTAAAATTCACCCGGAATTGAGCATATGCCTTAACCTTATTGAGTGAGTGAAGAACTCGGTCAATAATAAGAGAGTCGGGAACATCAACATCTTGAGCTTTTAGAGTCTCCGCGAGCTCAACGAGTTTGAGCACATGAGGGCTTATCTTTTGCCCTTCCTTGAATGTAATGTCAAAGAAGGCGGAAGCCGCCTCATATTGAATCACCCTTGGAGTTTGCGAAAACATGGTCGCAAGCTTGGTGTATATCTCATACGATGTGGTCAACTTAATCATACTCCTTTGGAGATCCGGCTCCATGGAGAAGATGAGCACTTTTTTAAGAGCGGAGGACTCTTTCATGTAGGCTTCGTAGGCCTCACGAGTTCCGATCGCGGAACGAGCGGTCGGAGCGGGAGGAGCGGCTTCGGATAGGTAACGACTCTTATCGTCACCTTGAGCGGCCAAAAGCAATTGCGCATCCCAATCCTTAAAATTGGAACCATGCTTATCGAGTTTGCAACGATCCATAAAGGATCGAAGCCATGATACGTTAGTGAGAGGTGGAGCGTTGGTTGCCATTGATGTTGTTGAAAATTAAAACTACAATAATAAAAGGAAAACAACATCATTTTAAAATTTCATAGTTTAAACTAAAAACTTAAAACAAGTTTAGTTATATATTTACTTAATGATCTCTTACCCAATTAAGTAAACAATCCCGAGACCCAAACCCATACTAATCCGGGCACGGTGTAGCCGATTCAACCCGTATTGGTATAATTTGGTGGATTAACTCGTTAATCGGTTCTACTCTTAGAACTCTCGGTCGACAGTTTTCTTAAAATTATCTTTAGCCCGAACTTATTGCAACTACGGTTAAGAATACTTTCGTTGAGATCAACCAAATTTCAAGGTGTAATCTTATTACCCCACTTACCCAACGTGACAATTTTAGTACCCCGGTGTAGCCGAGCCTACGTTCTTGTGAAGAAGGGATTCATGGGTCCGTACTTTTTGGTAAGGGTAAGTCTCAATATTTATATATAAGAGATCTAGTCAAATTATTATCTATCTCCGTTTAAGTGAACTAAGTCGGTGAATTATCGATAAAATAAAAGACTAGGTCGACTAGGTCGAAACATGCATGATACGATGTATGACGATTTGGCTATGCATGCAAACATATAAAAGCAAAAATAAAAGCATAAAATAAACCCTAGTATGGCCTTCCCAGAAAAGAAATAACAAAGTACAAATTCGGAAACCAACTCCTTTGGTTCCTTGAACTTCACGCGGCACACACTTCGAGGTAAACACCGTCTTGATCGGAACTCCTTTCCGAATGGCACCGTCTTCAAGGAACTCCGGATTTTACAAATATTACAACTTTTCTAGTCTACTTTATACATTATAAAATAGAAATAAATTACAATTGGGTGATACGAGATCACAAAATTACAACCGAATCGGTAACCCCTTACATTACGGGAAATACCGATTAAAAACTAAGGCCATACTAAGTAAATTACATAATTCCCAAAATTACGTAAAATAAATCATGACATTCATAATAAAATATGCAATGCTTATGTAAATATGAATTAACATGCAAACCCTAAGCCAAATCGTCCTATTTAAAACACTTATTTAAATAGTTATCGCAAACCTCGGTTTATGGAATCGCGTGTTTTAACAGTTAACAACACTATGCATTTTTATGAAACGGTTTTCATCCTTAAGTTAATCATCCTAAATCGCATAGGATTCAAAATTTAGTCTTTCTCAAACTTTGAACATGACTTAACTTAATATATTTCAATATTGATCGGTATTACTCGGTTTTACGGGAAAAATAATATAAAAATCCAAAAGAGTCATTAAAATTTCGAAAATTCAAAATTCAAATTTTGAAAATTCCAGAATGTTCTTAAAATTTTCAGAAAGTTAAAATATTAGTATTTTATACGGTTTTAACATTATTTCGTAAATAAGACGTAAAACGAGCAATTTAAGTCGAAAAATTCAATAATTAACTTCATAAATGCAAATTAAATACTAACAATATTTTTATACCTTCCAAAACATTTTAAGAACACAAAATGGACAGAAAATTAAATGGCACATTGCCCTATAGCCGAAATTTTAAATGCATGACTCTTTTTATTTAATTTTAAATGTAACTTTTTAACAAATTAAAATTAAATCAAATCTGAAACTTTTGGCTCCCAAGAATATTTTCGTGATGAACATATCATATATGACTAATATGGGTTAAATTTTTCGGCCATTTTAACAACTTTTGCAAATTTTAACGATTTACGTCATATATCGTACGATTTTAACCTTTTAAAATTATTTCTCAAGCATAAATTAAGATAAAATTCTCGAAAATTTTATACATGCTGGAAATAATATATATGACATCGTGTTAAATTTTTATGGCCAAATTCCAACTTAAACTATTAAAGTCGAAATTATGTCACTAATTACCCGATTTTTACATTAAAAATCTATAATATTGCAATATTTGACATAAATTTCTGGAAAATTCAACATAATTTTTAAATATTGCATGTGACATCCTCATAAATTTTTATAGTCAAATTCATAATATAACTATTTTAACCCATTTTTATTCATCTTATTGCATTTTAACATTTAAAATTCATATCACACGTTTTATAAGTCCATAAATTACGAAAATTCATATTCATATTATAGAAAATACATGTGATAACATACTGAAAAATCTCGGCCAGAAGCTTATTTTAACTATTTTTCCCAAAAATAAACATTTTTAACCATTAAAACATATTAAAACCGAGATTTAATATACCATTAATCAATATTCACGCAAAAAATATTCCAAATATTCTAAAACATTTTAGAAAACAGTAGGTAATCATGCTTAAATTATTTCGTGCATATCATATATCAAACGAAAATTCCAGTTTTATTTTGTTATCACTATAACTCCGTAAAAACGTAAACGGAAAGCATGCAAACAACCTATTGCTCTGATACCAATTGTAGGGTTTTATTAGTTGCTCATAAACTAATTTTAGTCTTACTAATACAATCTTTTAATTAACTCTTTAATTAACATATTATATGTGATCTTATGCATGCTAATATATGCGGAATAGGGAGAAATCGTGCTCTTACACTCGGTCCAAAGCTAGCAAGGATGATCCTCCAAGTACCCAAAATAGAATACCTCCTTTGGATGCACCAAGACAACCCCTCAATAATCCGATCTCGAGTATGCTAGATCAACAACCGGATTTCCTTAAAACAACTCTAATCTCTCTAATTAGAATGTTATTACAATACTATAAAATAGTATGATTTTATTATCTTATAATAATATATTAGAGGTTGTAAAATCTCTCTTACTTAGTGAATTTTTCGGCTAGGGTAAGAAGAGAGCTTGTTTTATTTTTCTACACTTAGAAAATTATGCAAGCATTAGTCATGAGTTGTGAGCATGCAACAACATTTTAAATGGTGTTGCTTAGGTTAGTGGGAGGCCGGGTATGGGGAGCTACAAAAGGGGAGACAAGTTCTCTAACCCATGCAACTTAGGGTGGCCTAGATTGTGTTTCCAAGATATACCCTTAAACATAATGATTAAGGTGTGTTTAACACATTAACCATGCACACAACCACCTCCACTAGCCGTCCATTTTACACTTAAAATGGACTTCATTTTACAATATGTCAATTGTTCAATTTGTACAAAATGTGACATCTTATATGTCACTAGATAATACAATAATAATAGTATAAATATTTATCATATAAATATTGTATATTTAAATAAATCGTATTTATTAATTGACATGTAATTCGAAATTACAAATATAAAATGACAATTTAATCGTCAATACGATTTACAACCTTTGTATTAATTATAGCCCAATTCATTCTAATTACGATATTATAAAATACCGTATATTGTTTAACAATTGACACGTTTCAATTTTAAACATAAATCTTACATTAAGATTTAACCTCTAATTTCTCGATATACGTTTTTAAGGAATATGATCAAATCGTATCAATATACATTTGATCATTTTATCAATTAAGGGAATTGTCCTAAAGGTGTGACCTAAAGGGATCAACTGACCACCACCGTCATACGACAGTAATGTCAAACTCTAGCTAGCCAATCATTACCGATTAATGTTGGTCAATTGACTAATATAAATCGTATCATCCCTTGCGCATTCTTGTTATGAGATTTAATTACGTGATCGCACTATTGTTGAGGACACAATTCCCAACACGGCCGACCGACTGAGGGTCCTTCCTCAGTTTTCTTCAAAATCAACATACGAGACTCTCAGCCGGTTGACCGGCCGCCGGTCACCTAACCGGCTGGGAGTCCTTGTTCCCAAAATCGCACATTTCGTCATATGAAAACTCATTCAAATTTCATGGGATCATTCGTATACTTTGCATACACTTCTAAAATCACAATAAACAGCATATACAGGCATTCTTACTTTAACCTTTAATCGTTTTCATGGATTAACATACACATTCATAAACACAATGCAAACATCCATCTTTTTCACCCAAACATATTATCCATTATCAATACTCATCAAATCATGTGAGAAACATGTAAACATCAAACCCTAGCATGATTTTAACTAATTTACAACATCACAACCACAATCCACATATCCTAAACATATTCCTATAAACAAAACATATTAATAATCATGTAAAGTACTAATATTAGACAAAAGGCCGAGTTACTCATTATCGTCACCTTAAGAGAGCGATTCTTCACTTCTAATCTTCTACAATGTACGAGTGCTTGTCCGGGTCGTCCGAGTCAACACCTACAAACAACAAAAACGGATTATTATAGGGCATTTTCGAGTTTACCCCAAAACAGCCTCAAAATCGACTTTGACGAAACTGAAATTTAAAGAGGTAGAAATAACGGAAATGAAGAGATGAAAGCGTAGGCGAAAACCTTGCGTCCATCGGAGTTGAGATGAGTAAATGGATGATGTTTTTGTGAAGTGGAAAATGGTAACAATGGAGGAAATAAAGTTACAATGTCTTATTTCTGGGGGAGATGGTATCACGTTGGAAGAGGAGGGGGGGTGTCCTTTATGTTTGACTTGAGTCGGGTTCCCACAATATATGGGGCGAAAATCTTAAAAACGGAAACTACCGAGTAAACATGAAATCTTTAGATTAAACAAACTTAAGACGGAACTTAACGATATATCTTAAAATAAAACTTACGAATTATAATTAAAATATTATTAAATTCCGAAAACTACTTTATATTATTAAAATATACTTTTACAAAAATACGGGATGTTACAATCACCCCATTTTTCAAAAATTTCCGTCCTCGAAACTTGAAAGCAGTTACAAGGACAACACTAACAACTAAAAGTTTGACAGAAACCTGGACATTCAAAAACTTAGGCTTCTTCAAAAGTTTCAAAAGTAAAATCCATAGCCCAGCCTCCATCAAGGAACGTTGGGTTCTCGTTGCGCATTCAAGAACCTGACGTTCTAATCCGAAGGCAAGTCCAAGGTAAAAATCAATGAAAAATTTCAAAATTTAGATCGATCCGGTGTTGATAGGCATAGTACAGGTTATCAGACGTCTCCAATAACGAGTTCAAATGGCAAATCAACGCTGAAATCCATCAAAGTTGCAAAATTAACCAACTTCTTAAAAGAGGGTTTTCTAAAATCATCCTTTTTAGATCTTTCAAACCTTTGAACAAATAAAAATTTGTAGAACAAAAGAGGTTTGCAACCCCCAAAAAGGAAAGAAATTCCAAAGAAGTCACGAAAAGAGAGAAAGAAAGCGGCTAAAGGGAGAAAATTTCAGTGTGATGCACGAAAGAAGAACAAGGATAATGATGCGGGAGCATTAGCTCGAGTTCAAGGTCGTGACCCACGACCCAAAGAAAGGTTAAAAATGTTTGATTTGGGTTCAATACGAATTTTCAAGTTAGCTTGGGAAGACGTATTAAAGGAACAAAGGAAGGTGACAGGTAGCCACCTTGGGACGTGTGCCCAAGCACGACGTGTGGGACCACACGTTTAGGTCTACTAATTTTGTTAGGGTTTGTGTTTTAATTATCTTATTTTGTGTTTATCTTATTTTATTTTACTATTTATTAAAGTTTGTTATTAGTTTGTTACAACAAGGTTGTTAGGTTGTTACAAGTTAGTTACAAAAGTTAGTTATAGTTTGTTATTAGTTAGTTATAGTTTGTTATTAGTTAGTTATTAATTTGTTAGGGAGTTTGTTACAACTTAATCTTTTCTTTTATTATTTTATCTTTTAGATTTAAATAAGTATTATTTTAATCCATAAGATAGAATAAGGGAACCCTAGTTTAATAGGGAGTACACGGTTGGTCGAGTATTGGAAGGCGTGTAGTTTCTTGATTGTTTCCTAGTTTGAGTCGGAGTTGTGACGGATGTCCTTACTATAAATAGGCATCCTTAGGTATTGTTTTAAGCATTCAAGTTATAAAATAAAAACCTCTTTGTTAAGTTTTACTTACAAAACCTAAAGTATCTGTGTGAGCTTTAACCCGAAGTATCTGTGTGAGCTTCAAAATAATGGAGAGAGTATCTGTGTGAGCTTAATCAATTATCCTATCATTCGAAATACATAAATTCATTCATTACATCGTCTCATAAATCTTTCAAGTATTGGGTGTTGTGCCTCACTACGTCATCAACAATCTTTCACCAAGACAACCACCATCGTCCAAGATAGTCACCACCGTGACCACCACCGGACACGTCATCACCGTGTGCCACATCATCATCCATGTCGATCATCATCATTCATCATTCATCCTACTTTGTTATTTTTTGTTCTTTATTTGTTCTAATTCGTCATATTTCATAAGTATATTATTTCCGTTGCAACATACGTATTTTTGTTGATCGTCTTAATTAATTATCACCCCAAATACGCATCAAATTGGTATCAGAGCTTTCGGCTCTTGGTCTAATTTTTATTACACCTATTCTTGGGAAAGTTTATTACAATGGTAGGATCTCAAGACGGAGATGGAGAGGAGAAGTCATGGGAGGCGAGCAACATGGAATTAAAGTCAGAAATTCAAGAGCTCAGATACCTCATCAAGACTATGATGACCAAGGGAGGTCATAAGAAGACGGGAGAGTCCTCATCTAGGGCGAGTGACTCAGAAGAAGAGGCAGAATTCAAGGGCAAGTCTTGGGACAAGAACGAGGATGATAAAGGTCTCAAACTTGACATCCCTGAATTTAAAGGTGATATGGATCCGGAAGATTTCTTGGAATGGCTTAGACAAACAGAGCGAGTCTTTGAATACAAGGAATACGACGACCGGAAACAGTTTAAGGTTGCTATCTTGAAACTTACAAAGTATGCTTCGTTATGGTACGAAAATATTGTGAAGCAAAGGAGGAAGCAACGCAAGGAAAAAATTAAATCTTGGGCAAAATTGAAGAAGCATATGATGAAGAAATTCTTGCCAAAAGATTATAATCAAGAAAACTACTTAAAACTCCATTCTTTAACTCAAGATAATATGACCGTCTCTGAATACATTAGGGAGTTTGAAAAGATGACTATTTTATGTGACCTAGACGAGAGATAGGAGTTAAAAGTTGCGAGGTTTATTCGTGGTTTATCACCAACCCTAACTTCAAGGGTTGAGATCCAAAATTATGAGGATTATTATGATGTGTGTAGGATTGCCTTAAAGTTCGAAAGACATGACAAGGCAAGGAAGACAAATTCTTATAGAAGCACAAGAGTCGGAGAGGGCTCATCATCATATACTCCAAGTGCCACGCCTAAAGTGAAGGAGGCGGCTGACACCCGTCGTTGAGGGGTGCCAAAGATAAGATTTATAAACCTCAGCTTAAACTAGATAGAGTAAGTCAAGGGTCGAACCACAAGGAGACAAGGTTAATATTGTTTGTGAATTTAAAGTCTATTGAAAGTAACAAAAGGGGGGTTTTGATTTATGGTTGAGACTAACAACTAAGATGGGAAAATAAACAAGAAAACTAAACAAGAGTAAAAGGAGGATTAGGAACTTCGGTTCCCCATGGCTAGGGCAAGTCAACAAAGGGTAAATAATCAAATAACACAATCCCAAGGAACAAAGAATAAACCTTTAGGTCAATATTCTACCCAATTCTTACGGTCTTAGGGTTCCCAAAATTGTTGTTAAACTAATTCTAACAATCTTTCAATCTTAAAGAATTAGTTCACCAATAACAATGGGGATCGGTATACTAATCATAAAACCATTAAATCCTAGTTTTAGCCATGGTTCCCCTAATTCCTAATCACAAGAATTAGCTATGCATAATATAAAACTAATACTAACAAGATTGAAGAACAACAAGTAAGATAACATAATCGATGATGGGGATTCAAGAGGGCAAAACGTGAATTAAATAACAATAACAATAAGAACAATGAAATTGAATGACAAGAAAGATAAATTGCATAAAACTTACAAAACCAATTGGAAATTAAGAATAAATCTGAAAACTTGGAATTCTTCTCTCTACACTAATGTGTTTTTGCTAATCACTACAACGAAAACACAATCGGGCGACAAATATTGGCGACTGAAATCTGTCGCAAAACACCTATTGGCGACGGACAACAGTCGCCAAACAGTTGTCGCTGACTTTTGTCGCCAAAAAAACTCGGGCGACTGAAATCCGTCGCCAAATTTGGCGACAGACATGGTAGTCGCCAAAGACACAATTTGGCGACAGACAGGGCAGTCGCCAAATTGGCGACAGAAATGAAGCAGTCGCCAAATTGGCGACGGACTTCAGTCGCCAATTCCCCTGTTCAGTCGCCAATGCTCCTGACTTTCCAGGGGCTTTGGTTTCTTGTGCTCTGTTTTGGCGACTGATTTCAGTCGCCATTACTTCATTTCAGTCGCCAAAATTCCTGAGCATTTTTCATGAAAATCATTATTTCGTTTTTGCCAAATCCAATACGAAATAATATCAGTACACCTGCAACCAGAAAGTAACCAGCAATTGGTGACGAACACCTTTTGAATCAACAACCAAATCTCCTTTTATAAAAAAAGAGAACTGTTATCAAATTACATGAACACGTTAACTAAACTAATAAATCTCCACGTTCGACAATTTTTCCTAGGTTACTAAACTAATTAACTGCTTGAAATCCCATGCTAGCTCCACTACCGTCTCCTCCCTTTCCTCTTGGATCATTAGGATCTTCATTAAATGGCTGGGAACCGGGGTTGCAAGAGTAGAAATACGTCTCCATGGCCTTAAGACGTTCTTTCATCAACCGCATTTCCTCATCTCTTTCCGCTCTTTCTCGGTCAAGTTGTGATTGCAATTTACTTACAAGAGACGGCTCGTAGGTTTCGCGCGGCTCATATGAGGACCTTCTAGCCGGTTCCTTGTAAAACACCCCATGAGCTTGTCCGGCCCCATATACCATACCCTTCTTGTAACCATCCACCAATTTGAACCAAATTTCATTATCATCCCGCTCAGGGTGGGCCTCTTTCTCTGCCTCATATTTCTCCTATAACATTAAGAAAAGTATTATTAGTTAAGCAAAAACAATCATTGACGAAGGTAACAAAAAAACATCATTAGTTGAGAGAAACTATCTTACATATAACTCTTTGTCCTTCGCCTTAATCCATATTCTTCTTTGCGTCTTTTCGTTGACCTTGGAATGCGTGTCAAGGAAAAGTTCGGGCATCGTCATCATCGGCTTCTTGCCGCCGTCTTTGTTGCCGCCGTCGTCGTTGTTGCTGCTATCCTTCTTCTTCTTCCCTCCCTAAATAGGGAAAATTGTTAATATAAGAAGTATAGTATATTCATTCAAAAAAGAAGTATTCATTCAAGACTTACACTAAAAATACGCGTAAAAAATGATCGTGATCCCCCGTGATGGGTAGGCTCGACCTCCGCATCTTTCTTCCCTCTTCTCTTGTTGATCTTCTTTTGAGCGGACACGGCTTGGAACTCGGGAGTCTCGCGTTGCTTTAGGAGATCTTGATATTTCTCACCTACAATTAAAAAGTATGTTAGTAGTATTAAGATATTTTCATTAATTCTTGTATTTACAAGTGACAAAACTTATATATTACATGTACCTTTTAGATGATTCGGTTCCTTCTTTCTTTTAATAATCTTGTAGATATAGTCTCTATATCTTGCTTTACCAACTTCATGGTATCTTTCAAGGACGGATTGTTCATGTTCAGGAGCCCAATAGAAAGATTGCTACAAAAAAAAAAAAACAGTTAATTTAATTAGTAGTTAGCTTAATGAGTTAAAAAACAACTAACTATAATTAATGCAATTACCCGATACGCATTGAACCAAGCTTCTTTTTGAGCCTTGCTAGCTTTCCCCCAAGAAGTAGGCACAGGACCTAACAAGCTCTCCTTTGTGCTAGCAACGACCCCTCGACGAGGAGTCTGATGTCTAAACCTGTAACAGAAATTGTTAATTAAAACAAATCATTTTATTACTTTAAAAATTGAATAATACACATATAATAAACAACAACACTTACCATAGTCCCGCCGGATCAAGTATAATCCGGTTATCCTGGGTGTACTGAATCGGTATACCATCGTCCGAGTCCTCATCCACTTGAGGCTCAATCTGTACCTCTTCTTCTACTAGTTCCTCTTCTTCTTGCACGGATGAAATATTAGCACGATTACTGCCACCGCCTCGCACTCTACCTCGACCTCCTGCCATCTACAATCACATAAATGAAAATATTAGTAGGAGAAGAAAAAACATCAAATAAACATATCAAGCATGAATTTAAATTGTACAACTATTATATACCAAACTAATCATCATCCTCATCCTCTTCTAGATCTTCATCATCATCATCACCAACATCCTCATCCTCATCCTCATCCTCATTGTCATCATCATCACCAACATCGTCATCATCATGCACTCTCACTACTTCTTCAACTTCCTCCCATCCTTCTTCCAACTCAATATTCATAGTCTCATTATCCTCCTCCTCTGCCAACTCATCATCATCTTCATCTTCATTATCATGAATGACTTCGTCTGTTGGAGACAAAATTGTCCCATTTGTTACTATTTCTTCTTGAAAAAAGGAGGTATCAATTTGTGATCGTGCCTTTGTCTTAATGACTGCCCACCATGCCTTACTATTTCTATCATTTGTCGTGCTTGGATAGGAAGCGAAATACACTTGTTGAGCCTGATGTGCAAGTATAAATGGATCATACTTAGGGTATGTTCGGGTACGATTCACTTCTACAAGCTTGTAACATTCATGTGTTCTCATTCCAGCCGGGGAATTATCCTTCCACTCAATCTTGAATAAGGTAGTCTTGTAAGCTCGATCACGACCATTGTAAGACATCTCAAAAATGTCCTCTATAATACCATAGTATTCGTGGTCATCAACGGAAGAAATAGTAACACCATAATTGCATCTAGCCTTACCCTTACCATGGTCGAATGTGTGGAAATTAAATCCATTAACTGAATATCGGTTCCGCGTCTTAACCAAGCGTGAAGGACCGAAGGCTAAACTCCTTATCAAATCATCTTGGATATTGAACTCAAGCACATGGTTCAGAAACCATTTTGGGAATTTGTCTTCATGTTTATCCCAAACATCATCCCTACTTACATTAGGATGTTCCTTAATGAAATCATCCACAAACTTCGTTTCATATGGCTCTAAGATCTCGCTATTTGATAGAACGTATAAGTGAGCACGATTGTATTCCTTGTCATCCAAATATCTCGTTCCACCTTTAGAGGAACAACCTTCACCATCTTGAGTTTGAAAAAACTCGGGTATACTTGTATCAACTTCATCTGCTTCATCAAGATTCAAGTTTTTTGCTTTGGTTTCTATATGTTTTTCAAAGTAGAGAGAACAAAAATTTGCAATCTCTTCCGTTAAATAGGCATTGCATATAGAACCTTCAACCTTTGCTTTGTTTCCAATCTTTTTCTTCAAATGATTAAGAAACCTATATATAATTTATTACGTTGTTGTTAATTAAAGTTTGTAATATATTAGTTAATCTAAAATTTCAAAAATATGTAATACTCTTAGTATATTACCTTTCAAATGGATACATCCATCTATATTGAACGGGTCCTCCAACTTTGGCTTCGTAGGGCAAATGGACCGGTAGATGCTCCATTGAGTTGAAAAATGAAGGGGGAAAGATCATCTCAAGCTTACATAATATTAGTGGTATTTGATCTTCAAGACGAATCATGTCATCAACACATATTGAGGACGAACATAAATCTCTAAAAAATTGACTAATCTCAACAATTGCATTCCATACCGTGGTTGGGAGGAGATGTTTCAAAGCAACGGGTAGTAGTCGCTCCATGAACACATGACAATCATGACTTTTCATGCCTTGTAACCTGAGCCTCTTAAGATCAACACATCGACGAAAATCTGATGCATATCCATCGGGGAATTTCAGATTTCGTAACCACTCACACAATACCTTCCTTTGTGGTTTGTCAAGAGTGTAAATGGCTTTTGGCTTGGACCCATCATTGCGAATATGTAATTTGGGACGATCACAAAACAACTTCAAGTCTTTTCTTGATCCAATAGTGTCACATGAATCGCCTTCGACATCCATGATCATGTCAATTAATTGCTCAAAAAAATTCTTTTCTATATGCATCACATCCAAGTTGTGTCTGATTAACATTGTTTTCCAATATGGAAGGTCCCAAAATATGCTTCTTTTAAACCAACCATTTTTCTTCTTTTTGAGTTCTTTAAACTCTTCTTCAGTACCATCAATAGAAGATGGGAAATCACATATCAACTCCCATACCTCATCACCCGGAAGATGATCCGGGGCATCATCAAGTACCTCTTTCCCTTTTTTGAAAGCTTTCTTGTTTCTCCTAAGAGAATGATTTAGTGGTAAAAAGCATCTATGACAATCAAACCAACTAATTTTCTTGGAATTCGGAAGCCAAAAAGCTTTACTTTCACCCATGCAACGAGGACATGCTTTTTGTCCCGCAGTAGCCCAGCCAGATAGCATACCATATGCGGGAAAATCGTTTATTGTCCATAAAAGTGAAGCTCTTAGTTGAAAATTCTGCTTTCTGAAAACATCATATGTTTCCACCCCAACTTCCCACAATTGTCTCAATTCTTCCACTAATGGTTGTAAATAAACATCCAAATGGCCTTTCGGATTTTTAGGACCGGGAATAATGAGAGACAAGAAAATGAATTCTCTTTTCATACATAACCAAGGCGGTAAGTTGTATGGTGTGACCATTACGGGCCAACAAGAGTAATTCTTGCCAAATTGGGTAAAAGGACTAAATCCATCCGTACACAAGCCAAGTCGCACATTCCGGGGTTCCTCGGCAAATTCAGGATAGATTTGATCAAATCGTTTCCATTCTTCCCCGTCACTTGGATGACACATCTTCCCAGGAGTACGTGGATTTTCTTTGTGCCATGTCATTTGTTCGGCAAGTTTTTTGGTAGAATAAATTCTTTGAAGTCTAGGGGTAAGAGGAAGGTAAATTAATTGGTTTTCTGCTATTGGTTTCTTACACTTTTGACCCCTATTACCACTCTTGTTGCCTTTTTTTGTTTTGAAAACAACATCTCCATCGCTTGTCTGAAATCTATCTCCTCCACATTTTCTGCACTTGTCAAGTAACGCATCATCTTTCCAAAACAACATACATCCTTCGGGACAAGCATCGATCTTTTGATGTGGTAACTGAAGACCTTTAACTACTTTTTTGGTGTTGTAGAAACTTCGAGTCATGACGTTATCTTCGGGGATAGCATCCTCAAGGAAAGAAGCAATACCATCAACGGCAGGAAATGGCATATTATACTCACACTTCAAGGTTACTATCCTAGAGGCGGCTTGTAATAATGACATTCTGCTCCCTTCGTATAAAGGTTGTTCCGCAGCTTTTAACATGTCAAAAAAAGCCTTTGCTTGGGGATTTGGAGGTTGCTCTTCATTCAAGGCTACACGGTCATCGTCATTATTGACTACATTAAACTCCAACGCATCAACAACCATATCTCTATATGGGTTTTCGTCAACATGTTCGATGTGAGGTTGTTCGTGAATTGGGGAATAGGCTTCTCCATGAGAAATCCAATTATAATAATTTGGACGAAACCCATTTGTATAGAGATGTTCTTGTACCTCAATGACATATAGGTATTTCATATTTCGACATTTGCTACAAGGACACCTAAGTTTATTTTCTAACGAGTCATACTCCTCTTGTTGCTTAGCAAACTCAATAAACTCGGCAACACCCTCTATAAACCTAGCATTAGAACGTCTCTTCTTATTATCTAATAACCCTCCATCATACATCCATGAACGTTCCAATCTCTTCATTTTAATCTAAACAAAAAAACCCAAAAAACAATTTTCAACACTAAAATTACATATATCTAAATTAAAATTACACTCACTTAATTAAAGAACAACCTCAATCACATAATAATAACAATTTATTAACAACAATTTCCAATTATACAATTAACCACAACCTAATAAGCTAATTTAAGACGGTCTTAATAAGCTAATATAATCTAACTAACATCCTAATAAGCTATTAAACATCCTAATCAACTACTTTAATCTAATTAACCAACATCAATAAGGCTAACAACATCGTCTTATACAAACTTCTTATAAACCCTAACCCACAATAATCTAATTAATATGCTAATTGGCTTCTAATACCTAATTAATCACAACCTAATAAGCTAAGACGGTCTTAATAACCTACTACAATCACTAAATGTACAAAACAAACCAACAATCAATCAAAAAATTCAAATTGAAATTGAATTATGAAGAAGTAAACAAACCTTAAATGAGTTGAATGAAGGGAAGAACAAGTAGGGTTGTGGTGGTGGTGGCCGGAATCCGGTGACAGTGGTGTTGAAGGTGGCCGGAACACGTAGGGTAGGGTGGTGATGGAGGTGTTTTTCGCCGGAGGAGGTAAAGTGTGTCTTTGTGTGTTTGTTGATTTGCGAATGAGGGATACCGTCTGATTTTCGCTGTTTCTATAAAAAAGATTGGCGACGGACTGGGCAATTTGGCGACGGAATGGGGTCTGTCGCCAAATTTGGCGACTGATTTCTGTCGCCAAATTTGGATTTCAGTCGCCCGTGTGTGTCGGTGGTGGGAGATTTGGGAAATTGGTTCTGTCGCCAAATTGGCGACTGGCTTCAGTCGCCCGACTATTTTAATCCGTCGCCAAATTGGCGACTAAGCTTTGCAGTCGCCAAAAACGGTCGCCCGATCAAGTTATTCTTGTAGTGAATTGTGACTGCTTAACCTAATTACAATGCTCAAGTATCCTTAAATAGGTTTCTAATTACACGATTAAAAGAATTAAAACCGAAACAAAACAGCGGAACCCGTCGTCAGGTCGACCAACCGGGTACAGTGGTCGGTCGACCTCAAATGCTGTAATCAGGCCTTTCTGGAACTGCGCGTTGGTCGGTCGACCGGTTGGGTAGGTCGGTCGACCTCTTCCTGTGTATTCCAGCCTTAAATTGGCTTGCATGCATCTCTAGGCTATTAATCCGGATCCTTGCTTCGTGCAAATCCTTAGAACGGCTTCCGGAGGACGATTAAAGCTTGATTTTGCTCACTTCTGCTTGTTCCTACATTTAAAACATAGAAATGCCAAAGTAAACCATTTCGGGAGGAAAAGTAACTAAAAGCTACAAATATGCATAAAAATACGTGCTGAAACTATAAATAAAATGTATAGTAATGCACGTATCAAACTCCCCAAACCAAACCTTGATTGTCCTCAAGCAAGCACTAAGACTCAATTAAAAAGAAAAACTTCTACTTGGAACGGATTTCTAGCTCAAAACCAAACACAACGCCATGCCTAACTATTTTAATGCAACTTTCAAAGAAAATCAAGCTTGTTGCCAAATGCAAACGAATTAAACATGTTGGAATAAAATGCTAAACTTTCAACCTTGCAAGACTCATTCTAAATGGACTCTCGCGGTACGCTCGAGACACTCATGAAGCAAAGGGTGATAAATGTGTGAAAGACAAGAAGATAAACAAGAATGTAGACTCTCTCCTATCTATGACCCATAAGAACATGCCTGCAATCTAACATGAACAAAGTCTCTACAACCGTACATATGCATTCCAACACTTAAATGACCATGACACATGCCGAGGTGATTTGGGATTGTGAGGCTAAAGGTAAGAAGGGCTGAAATGAATTATGGAAAGAGGGGTTAAACCCAGCTAACAACCATCCAACCATGCTTTAAAAATACTTCCATTTTTCTTCACAAAACCAGCCATGTAATACTCCGTATTTTATTATGTTTTATATTATTTTATTTTGCTATTTAATATTTATTTGGACGTGTTAATAGTTCCTTTATAATATTTATTATCATAATTGTCGTGTCAATAGTGTTTGAACGTTATTAGTATTCGATACGTAAATTATTGAATGGTATCAGAGCGACCCTGCGACCGTGTGGTGAGCCTGTGGTCGGGAGTACCCGGGTCACACACCTAGCGGGGGAGGATTCTGGCCCTGGTTGTGGTTGTGGTCAAGTTTGAGGCACAACGAGGACGTTGTGTTCTTTAAGTGGGGGAGTTTGTAACACCCCAAGAGTATGAGAGGAAAGTTGTCCCACATCGGTAGAATGTGAGAGGCTTGTGATATGTTTATAATAACTCCCACCCACCACTTAGTAACAAGGCCTTGTGCTTTTGGGCTTAAGTGAGGACAAATAATGGGCCCAAAGGTTTACCTCCCATCTTATTGGGGGTGTGTTACGGCCATGGTGGGTCGGGTTGTTACATTTGACATATGAATTATGGAAGTACTAGTCTGGTGAATTTGATTACTATTATCATTAATTTTTTTTTTTTGTTTTGTTTTTTTTTTTTTTAATTCAGGAACTACATGAACAATGTTTTAGTAAAGAAGGGTCAGGATGTCTCTGTGTAGTCTTGTTTCGGTCTATAACTTGTAAAATTGTCTTTGTTTATAAATTGTCACCAACTACCTTTTCAATGCTTCAAATATTTCAAAATATTTCTTTTCAAAGTGATAAACCAGGATAAAGCTTGATGTTTGACAATTATGGTGATGGTTTGCAATATGATAATTCGGTGGCTATGTGTCGATGAAATCCTGTTTGAATGTTTTATTGCTGCGCAGTGTATAAAACTCTTATTGTGCAAGTCGGATATACTCATAGTTTCAAAAAAAAAATGATGTAATGTGAGTGGACGGAAAATGAGCCTAATCGATCTGGCCAGTCTATGTTTGGCGTATATCTCGTGTAATATGTCGGTGTGCCATATGTGATTATGTTAATTAATTTTGCTCTATGACCTTCCTAAAATGGTTTTGCTTCAAAAATATGATTATGAACATGAAACTTTTAAATTGTCAAGTATGAACTATGAGCTTCTTGATTGTTTACATTGTTGTATATATATTCAATTTGTAATAAAAATTTCAAAGGTATGTAAGTGTTAGCTACCCTGATTCTGCTTTACTGCGTAACACGGTTTTTACTGATCCTAGTACTCTTTTTTTTGCTCGAGGTTATATATGTTTGCATAATAATTGCTATGGGTTTCTACAAGTACTTCTTGCGTTGAAATTAGTAATCGTTCCCTTATTTTGATAGTTAATATTTCTAGTGATAAAGTAATCCTTTTGTTGTGAAACGGGTTGAGTTATGAGATGGATAACTTTTGGTAATTGCTTAGTTGTTTATGCATAATGGTGTTGTATTAGGTTGATTTGGTATAGCGTCCAGATCCTTATGTTATGAACTGTGGAACGGTATATATACATACAATTATGTCAAAGAACTTGGAAGGTAAGTACTGATGAGATTGAGTTGGCCGTGAGTCTAGAACAAAGGCCATGATTGATTTGTATTGCGATTGAGTTTGCAGTTCAGTATTTTATCGAGTTGTCGTCTTCTTTGACCTTGACTCGTGGGTGAGTAGCTTAGAGTTGACTCTCTAAGTGTTGAACAGTTCCTTTAAGGGAATATTTGACAATATTGATATTGAAATTGAAGATGAGAATTGCTACTGGCATTGAGTTATAAGCTATTAGGCCATTGTGCCATATTGTGTTCACGGTACAGTGTGACCTTGGTTATTGATTTATATTCGGAGTTTGAAATCGATATTGAAATGGAAGTAGTGAATTGCGGTTTTATCCCGCCAGCTCACTCACCCCTTGTCTCTGATCTTAGATCTGACGATGAGTGCGATACTTGGTTATTTGGAGTGAGGTAGTATGAGATAAAGTAATGAGTAAGACGAAGTAATGAGCTGGGATAGGTATAATAAGGTTACGGGGACGTAACCGTGTTTTTAGGAGGATATGATTGTAAAATCTTAATGATTTATGATATGGCTAGTCGTTATGACATGGCTAAGTAGTATGTCGTGATTGTTTGAACATACTTAATATTCTTGTTTACTTCTGTTATGCATATTATTGTGGGTATCCTTTAATTTTGTGGTACGTTAAACTTTGGGGACAAAGTTTTCTTAACGAGGGTAGAATGTGACATTTCGTGTTTTAAAAGTACCTCTATTAGTTCCTGATGTTATATGATGTCACACCTTGTGTCCGTTACGTACCTAGTGACCAGTTTGTTGATCTTGTGATTGTGAACTTCGGGACGAAGTTCATTTTTAAGGAGGAAAGACTGTAATACTCCGTATTTTATTATGTTTTATATTATTTTATTTTCCTATTTAATATTTATTTGGACGTGTTAATAGTTCCTTTATAATATTTATTATCATAATTGTCGTGTCAATAGTGTTTGAACGTTATTAGTATTCGATACGTAAATTATTGAATGGTATCAGAGCGACCCTGCGACCGTGTGGTGAGCCTGTGGTCGGGAGTACCCGGGTCACACACCTAGCGGGGGAGGATTCTGGCCCTGGTTGTGGTTGTGGTCAAGTTTGAGGCACAACGAGGACGTTGTGTTCTTTAAGTGGGGGAGTTTGTAACACCCCAAGAGTATGAGAGGAAAGTTGTCCCACATCGGTAGAATGTGAGGCTTGTGATATATTTATAATAACTCCCACCCACCACTTAGTAACAAGGCCTTGTGCTTTTGGGCTTAAGTGAGGACAAATAATGGGCCCAAAGGTTTACCTCCCATCTTATTGGGGGTGTGTTACGGCCGTGGTGGGTCGGGTTGTTACACCTCCCATGATTTTTCTTCTCCGTCTCCGTCTTTGGATCCTACCATGATGATAAACTTTCCTAAGGACAGGTATAATAAAAATTAGACCAAGAGCCGAAGCTCTGATACCAATTTGATGCGTATTTGGGGTGATAATCAATTAAGACGATCAACAAAAATACGTATGTTGCAGCGGAATAAAAATACTTGTAAAATAATACAATCTTGAACGAATACCAAGAACGATGCAAAGTGAACGAGTGATGGTGACGTGGCACGGTGGTGATACTGACGTGGCACGGACGTGGACGGTGGTCAACGGTGGTGATGAATCTTGGTGTTTCTTGATCTTCTTGAATAAAGATTGTTGATGACGTAATAAGGCACAACACTTAATACTTGAAAGATTTGTGAAACGATTTGATGAATGATTTATGATTGTCGATGGATAGGATAATTGATCAAGCTCACACAGATACCCTCTCAATTATTTTGAAGCTCACACAGATACTTCGGGTTTAAAGCTCACACAGATACTTTAGGTTTGTAAGTAAAACTTAACAAATAGATTTTAATTTATAACTTGAATTCAAAAAACAAACAACTAAGGATGCCTATTTATAGTAAGGACATCCGTACAAAAGAGAGTCGAAATAGGAAAGAAAATAGAACTCCTACACGGTTCCCAATACTCGGCCAAAACCGTGTATACTACTTCTCTTTGGGTTTCTATTCCTATCCTATGGATTAAAGATAATCCTTATTTAATCTAAAAAGATAAAATAATAAAGGGTTAATTTATAAACAATACCAATATGAGGACCCTTTTTCATAATCAGTACCAACATAATTGATAATTAGTAATCACTACCAAAATATTAACTTTTTTCTAAGATAGGTACCAAGTCACGTGAAAATCCTATACTAACCTACTCGAAGAGGTCCAAAAAGTCATTATTCAAGTACAAATCTCTAGAAACTCGGCTCCAAAATCATTCTCTTAGATAAAAGCTCCTTTTAAAGTAAGAAAAAACTAGAGTAAAACGATCACTTGGTATCAAACGTAGAAAAAAATTAATATCTTGGTACTGATTACTAATTATTAATTATGTTGGTATTGATTATGAAAAATAGGACTAAAGTTGGTAGTGTTTATTAATTTTCCCAATAATAAATAAAAGATTAAGTTGTTGTAACAAACCCTAACAACTTAATAACAAACTCTAACAAACTAATAACTAACTTTGTAACCACCTTGTAACAACCTTATTGTAACAAACTAGTAACAAAATTAATTAACTAATTAAATTAAAATAAGATAAATAAAATCACCAAAACCCTAATAAGATTAGGAACCCTAACCGTGTGGTCCCACACGTTGGGCACGGTTCCCAAGGTAGTTACCCGCTACCTTCCTTTGTTCTTTCAATACGTCCTCCCAAGCTAACTTAAAAATCCGTATTGAACCCAAATCGAACATTTTTAATCTTTCTTTGGGTCGTGGGTCACGACCTCTTGTCCGTGCTAATGCTCCCGCATTCACCCGGTAACGTCAAATGTCTTCTGATGTTTTTGAAAATTTTTCTGCCCGCTTTATCTGACTTGACTAACCATTTTTGAATTTTTGATAATTTTCGTTTCGGGATCTCAGAGGCCTAAAATACGTGTATTATATATACCCTTCAATTCGAGCCGTTTCAGGTGGTCGGAGCGACCATTTTTTATTTCAGCCTGTTTTTTACCACGTGCCCGAAATCGTATCATGAGGTATCTTTTTCGATTCTAGTCCCTATAAACAATTATAAATCACTTTTACACAGTAATCCGATTTTCGATCGAAACTGGTTTATAGCATACCCGGTAACGTCAAATGTCTTCTGATGTTTTTGAAAATTTTTGAACCCGTTTTATCTGACTCGATAAACCATCCGTGCGATTTTCGGTGATTTTTGTTTCAGGAGTTCAGAGGCCTAAAAAACGTGTATTATATACCCATCAATTCGAGCCGTTTCGGGTGGTCGGAGCGGCCATTGTTATTTTTCAGCCTGTTTTTCTACCACGTGTCCGAAATTCCATTATGATATATCTTATTCGATTCTAGCCCCTATAAACAACTATAAATCACTTTAACACGATTATAGCATACCGCTAACGTCAAATGTCTTCTGATGTTTTTGCAAATTTTTGTGCCCGCTTTATCTGACTCGATTAACCATTCGTGCGATTTTGGGTAATTTTTGTTTCAAGAATTCAGAGGCCTAAAAAACGTGTATTATATATCCTTCAATTCGAGCTGTTTCGGGTGGTCGGAGCGGCCATTGTTATTTTTCAGCGTGTTTTTCTACCACGTGTCTAAAATAGCAAAATGAGATATCTTATTTGATCCTAGACCCTATAAACAACTATAAATCACTTTTACACAGTTATCCGATTTTCGGCCAAAATTGGTTTATAGCATATCGGTAACGTCAAATGTCTTCTGATGTTATTGAAAGTTTTTCTGCTTGCTTTATCTCACTCGATAAACCATCCGTGCGATTTTCGGTAATTTTTGTTTCAGGAGTTCAGAGGCCTAAAAAACGTGTATTATATACCCATCAATTCGAGCCGTTTTGGGTGGTCGGAGCGGCCATTGTTATTTTTCAGCCTGTTTCTCTACACGTGTCCGAAATTCCATTATGATATATCTTATTCGATTCTAGCCCATATAAACAATTATAAATCACTTTTACACGATTATCCGATTTTCGGCCGAAATCAGTTTATAGCATCCCGGTAACGTCAAATGTCTTCTGATGTTTTTGCAAATTTGTGTGCTATCTGACTCGTTTAACCCCTCGCGAAAGCGGAAATATAAAACTCACCAAGTACTAAAAATGCAGCGGAATTAAAACTTTTTAAACATAAACAACATGCGAGGTGAATTAAAACTGAAACTGAAACTGAAAACAGATATAAACAAAATAGGTAAGTATAACAGTTCTATGTACGGAAACCAAATATATACAAAGCCTGGGATTGAACATCCCTACAGGCACCAAAAGATAAACAGTAACAAACTAGAGTCTAGCTACTCCAAAGTGTAAGTCATATGATGACAAGTGGATCATCACTCGCTAGCTCTCAATGAACCCCGTCCAACCTGCATGTACCTACATACATGAAAACATATACGCCACAATCAGTGGGGAGCGACTAGAGTTCTCCTAGCCACCTTTTGTAACGACACGTAACAAGCAATACAAACAGAACACTCCAACATATATAAACATGTGAAGTATATCAATATCTCAATAACTGTTCTCATATCATCATGCAATCACTAATGCACGGCTCTCAACCAACTTCGGAAACTATTTGTAAGGAGAGCCGGTTGCCCGATCGGGGGGCCTTTCGGTCCAAACCATTTACGAAACTGACTAAAGAGTCATCCAATGCCTTGGATGAACAACATCAAAGTCAAGGTACTATAAACATCACTATCATCATCTGTATCTGACACTGTACCAACTCTAGGCAAGCAGATAAATTCAACAAGTATAAGGTTCAGCGGTCAACTTAAGGCATAACCTATATACCAATCATTCAGCACGTAAAAAGGTTCAGAGGCGACATCTTAACGCATAACCTAGATACCAAGTTCACAATATCAAGCAAGGACTCAGACACGAAAACTCAACGCATGGACCGGCTATCAACAAGATACTAGACTCAGAGGCGAAAACTTAACCCATGGACTAGCACTCAATTCACAATCATAAGTAAGGAACTCAGAGGCGAAAACTCAACGCATGTTCCCCTACTACATCACAAGATACTAGACTTAGAGGCGAAAACTCAACGCATGTTTTAGCACCAACCACCTGCACTCCGGGTAAGGTATGACAACCTGACTGCCTCGTCGTGCAGTTGCTCTACTCGTCAGACTCAGAGGCCAGCTTAAGGCATGTCCTGACGCGATCACTCAAACATGTCTGGACTCAGAGGCGAAAACTCAACGCATGTCCCTGACACGACAATCAAACATGTATGGAGCTCAGAGGAGACACCTTAACGCATACCTCCATACACGACAAACAAACACTTATAGGGCTCAGAGGCGACACCTTAACGCATACCCCTATATATGACAAACATTCTACGTACTAAGTTCAGAGGCGACATCTTAACGCATAACTTAATACGCAACACTATAAAAGCATTCAATTCAATAACTAACTCTTTCTTTCTTATCACTTATGTTTCTAGTCAACACTTAATTGACTCCGGGAACTAAGTTGAGGGAGAGCCGGTTTCCCTTTCGATTACCCGACCGGGGGGTCTCTATCCTCACTCCATTCCCGAACCCAATATAGTATCGCCCGTCCTCCGGGGCCTCAAACACACATCCAAGGACAAGGAACGAGTTTCAATCAAAACCGAAGAAACGTTTGAAAGTTATAAGTAAACCAATGAGAACAGGGGCTCTCAGTCGGTCCCGGGCCGTCTGCCGGTCCACCGGCTGGGAGTCCCTTCCCATGCCAATCAACCGTCTGAAAATCAATGAGAAGAGGCTCTCAGCCGGCTGGGAGTCCCTTCCCATAAGCCAAACTTCAAATCTTAAATATAAGAAGTGACTCTCAGCCGGTGCACTGGCTGCATGCCTGCCGGCTGGGAATCACTTTCCCAAGCCTTTGCAAACTTTGAAAACGCACAAGAAGGATCCTGAGCCAGTCGACCGGCGGCCGACTGACCGGCTCAGAAACCTTTTTCACATTTCAGGACATTCAAAAGAAGACACCCGGACTCTGAGCCGGCCGACCGGCTGCCGGTCAGCCTACCGGCTCAGAGTCCGTTATACGCAAAATCGCAAATTCCTAAAACAATCAAAACTTCTCAAATCGATTCAAAATTGCAAAATTACAACATCAAATGTTTGCCCAGCATGTATAAACATCAAATACACTAACTACCAGCAATTAATTCCACAAATGATCCTCAATAAGAATATTATTTGTATCCGTCGCAAGCATACAATTTCTTAAATTTAACAACAAGCATGTATAGCATAAACAAATCATATGAAGGTCTTTATCAAGGATCCCTAGCATGATACTAAGTCTCATTAGCAACAACAACATGAAAAATCAGAAACTTAACCCATCTTAAACATGTAAAGTGCTAATATTACAAATAAAGGCCGAGTTTCTCATTATCGTCACCTTAAAAGCAATTCCGATCAAAGCTCCTCTTCTATGACGTAGCTATCCACACTAGGATCGTCTAAGCCTTAACCTACAATCAAGAAAACGAGTTTTAGGGATCAAAAGACGGATTCTCCAAAAACAGGCAGATTTTCGAGTTGAAGGAAACGAAAAACGGAAGTGACAGATGACTTGCAAATTTCATGAGGATTCCGAAAATGTAATTATTACCTTGATTCGGTGAACGGATGATGACGGAAATTGGCAAAGAAGATTGAGATTCAAGGAGGAAATGAAGAAATGAAGAACACTGTGTTCTTATTTTTGGGGATATGTTTATGTCGACATATTCAAGGTTTTAGGGGGTTTTAAGTGTCCTTTCCCGTTTCAAGGAAAACGGGTTTGGTAACATGAACGGGTTATAGGATATGAATTCAAGTTGCCAAGTTGAGTTCGTCTTAAGGACTTAAGGTTCTTAAGACGGATCTTACGATTTATTAAAATATTTTCCCTATAAACTATTCCCATATTATTTTACTACTTAAAATAATTAAAAACCCTTAAAATATATTTTATGAAAAAACGTGTATTATATATCCTTCAATTCGAGCTGTTTCGAGTGGTCGGAGCGGCCATTGTTATTTTTAGCGTGTTTTTCTACCACGTGTCCAAAATCGCAAAATGAGATATCTTATTTGATCCTAAACCCTATAAACAACTATAAATCACTTTTACATAGTTATCCGATTTACGGCCAAAATTGGTTTATAGCATACCGGTAACGTCAAATGTCTTCTGATGTTTTTGAAAAATTTTCTGCCCGCTTTATCAGACTCGATAAACCATCCGTGCGATTTTCGGTAATTTTTGTTTCAGGAGTTCAGAGGCCTAAAAAACGTGTATTATATACCCATCAATTCGAGCCGTTTTGGGTGGTCGGAGCGGCCATTGTTATTTTTCAGCCTGTTTTTCTACCATGTGTCCGAAATTCCATTATGAGATATCTTATTCGATTCTAGCCCCTATAAATCACTTTTACACGATTATCCGATTTTCGGCCAAAATTGGTTTATAACATACCGGTAACGTCAAATGTCTTCTGATATTTTTGCAAATTTTTGTGCCCTGTTTATCTGACTTGATTAACCATTCTTGAAATTTTCGATAATTTTCGTTTCGGGAGCTCAGAGGCCTAAAATACGTGTATTATATACCATTCAATTTGAGCCGTTTCAGGTGGTCGGAGCGACCATTTTTAATTTCAGCCTGTTTTTTTCCACGTGTCCGAAATCGTATCATGAGGTATCTTTTTCGATTCTAGACCCTATAAACAATTATAAATTACCTTTACAGGGTTATCCGATTTTCGACCGAAACTGGTTTATAGCATACGGTAACGTCAAATGTCTTCTGATGTTTTTGAAATTTTTTTTGCCCGCTTCATCTAACTCGATTAACCATCCGTGCGATTTTCGGTAATTTTTGTTTCAAGAGTTCAGAGGCCTAAAAAACGTGTATTATATATCCTTCAGTTTGAGATGTTTCGGGTGGTCGGAGCGACCATTGTTATTTTTCAGCCTGTTTTTGGATCAGGTGTCCGAAATCGCATCTTGAGATATCTTATACGATTCTAGACCCTATAAACAACTATGAATCACTTTTACACGGTTATCCGATTTTCGGCTGTAATTGGTTTATAGCATACCGGTAACGTCAAATGTCTTCTGATGTTTTTGCAAATTTTTGTGCCCGCTTTATCTGAATTGATTAACCATCCGTGCGATTTTCGGTAATTTTTGTTTCGGGAGTTCAGAGGCCTAAAAACGTGTATTATATATACCCATCAACTCGAGCCGTTTCGGGTGGTTGGAGCGGCCATTCTTATTTTTCAGCCTGTTTTTCTACCACGTGTCCGAAATTGCATCATGAGATATATCTTATTCGATTCTAGACCCTATAAACAACTAAAAATCACTTTTACACGGTTATCCGATTTTCGGCCGAAATTGGTTTATAGCATACCGGTAACGTCAAATCTTCGGATGTTTTTGTAAATTTTTGTGCCCGCTTTATCTGACTTGACTAACCATTTTTGAATTTTCGATAATTTTCGTTACGGGAGCTCAGAGGCCTAAAAAACATGTATTATATATACCCTTCAATTCGAGCCGTTTCAGGTGGTCGGAGCGACCATTTTTAACTTCAGCCTATTTTTTACCACGTGTCCGAAATCGTATCATGAGGTATCTTTTTCGATTCTAGTCCCTATAAACAATTATCAATCACTTTTACACAGTTATCCGATTTTCGACCGAAACTGGTTTATAGCATACCCGGTAACGTCAAATGTCTTCTGATGTTTTTGAAAATTTTTGTGCCCGCCTTATCTGACTCGATAAATCATTCGTGCGATTTTCGGTAATTTTTGTTTCAGGAGTTCGGAAACCTAAAAATCGTGTATTATATATCCTTCATTTCGAGCTGTTTCGGGTGGTCGGAGCGGCCATTGTTATTTCTCAACCTGTTTTTCTACCACGTGTCCGAAATTGCATCATGAGATATCTTATTCGATTCTAGACCCTATAAACAACTATAAATTACTTTTACACGTTTATCCGATTTTCGGCCGAAATTGGTTTATAGCATACCTGATGCATGCATATTTCATATTCCTTTTAGTATCTTTTGGCACGCATCTTCATGCATTTTCATGCGTTTTATGCGCTATATATTTTGCCCCTATTTCGCTTCTTTGTGTATTTCTTGTTGTTTTGTAGGAAAGTATGTAAAAGTCGCGAAAACCATGCCTTGTCGAAAGTAAGGTATGCTTAGAAGATTGAAGTTGGAATAGGACTTACAAGCATTGGAAAGCGCCAATCGTCCAAGTGAAAAGCTACTTAACCGCACAATGGAGAAAGGAAGCTAAGCAAGCAAAGGAGAACTTCAATTTGCTAGTATCTACTTTGGAGGGCCATATCTCGAGTTCTACAGCAGATAATTAGATGATTCCAATTGGAGATGAATGCTTGTCCTCTTAGCTTTCCAACGCCACCAAAAACGCTTCATTTGGACGAGTAACGAAGAAACAGCAGACGTTTGAAGTTCAGTGCGCAGTGCAGGAAATACGCGCTGATAAGTACTCGATCGAGGAGTTCTCAAAAGAAAAGTACTCGATCGAGGGCTACTTTGCTCGATCGAGTATTTGCCAGAGAGAACTTTGCTCGATCGAGTATTTGCCAGAGAGAGAGTATTCGTTCGAGTCCTTGCCTTACTCGATCGATGGCTTTTTGGAGATTTTTACTCGATCGAGTGAAATTGGAGCTCGATCGAGTAATCCACTAATGGGCCTCGGCTTTTACATTGGACTTTAGGTTAAAATGTTGAGATAGTTGATCTTTCTTATAAAAGAGGTCAACTACATATCTCATATTCATTCACTATTAGTCAGTAGTTTCGCATTTGAGTTTTCTTTTACGCTCTACTATAGAGAGGAGACGGAGGAAACTCCGTTCTCCTTTCCTTCCGTATTTTCCAGATCCATGTTCTTCCTTAATATCAATTGGTAATCTTTATTTTAATTTTCTTTTGTTCTTAATCTCTTTTATGTTTAATTATCTTTTAATTATGCGTATGTAGTTTTCCTTGCTAAGACTTAGGGAATCCGTAATTAAGAAAGTTAGTAATCGATCATCATGTTTATTCTCATATAATACTTGTTGTCACTTGCTACATATAATGACGACTAGTTACTTCAGTCAACGCATTTGACTAGTTGATCTGGTAAACTTTAGCCTGGACCGAAAGGTTGGAAAGGTGAGGCCTGTAGTAACACATTAGGACGGTAGTGAGGGCGAAAGCTAAGCTATTGTTTTCTTAGGGAGAATTGAGACTGAAAGGAGATTTTCGCTAACACATGGATTATATTTAAATTGTTTAATATGAGACTTGATTACTAGGCTTATTTAATTACGGTGAACCGGTTGTCTTAGCTATTTCTTTTCCTTGCTAGAATTTTATATCTTTTACCATTTTGCCTTCCTTTGTTTTAGTTTAGACTATAAAAAACCCCTAACCCCCCCCCCCCCCCTTTGTGACGAATCTTAGAACAGATACCTTGCCTCCCTGTGGAGATCGACCCTACTTACCGCTGACTTCTGTTAGTAGTACTTAGGTATTTATTTTTGGTACCAAAGGACGGTATTAATATCGGTAACGCCAAATGTCTTCTGATGTTTTTGCAAATTTTTGTGCCCGCTTTATCTGACTCGATTAACCATCCGTGTGATTTTCGATATTTTTTGTTTCACGAGTTCAAAGGCCTAAAAAACGTGTATTATATATCCTTGAATTCAAGCTGTTTCGGGTGATAGGAACGGCCATTTTTATTTTCCAGCTTGTTTTTCTACCACGTGTCCGAAATCGCATCATGAGGTATCTTATTCGATTTTAAACCCTATAAACAACTATAAAAAACTTTTACACGATTATCCGATATTCGCCCAAAAATTGGTTTATAGGATAACGGTAACGTCAAATGTCTTCTGATGTTTTTGCAAATTTTTGTGCCCGCTTTATCTGACTCGATTAACCAGCCGTGCGATTTTCGGTAATTTTTGTTTCAGGAGTTCAGAGGCCTTAAAAACGTGTATTATATATCCTTCAATTCGAACCGTTTCAGGTGGTCGGAGCGAGCATTTTTAATTTCAGCCTGTTTTTTACCACGTGTCCGAAATCGTATCATGAGGTATCTTTTTCGATTCTAAACCCTATAAACAATTATAAATCACTTTTACACGGTTATCCGATTTTCGACCAAAACTGGTTTATAGCATACCGGTAACGTCAAATGTCTTCTGATGTTTTTGAAAATTTTTGTGCCCGCTTTATCTGCCTCGATTAACCATCCGTGCGATTTTCGGCAATTTTTGTTTCAGCAGTTCAGAGGCCTAGAAAACGTGTCTTATATATCCTTCAATTCGAGCTGTTTCAGGTGGTCGGAGAGGCCATTGTTATTTTTCACCGTGTTTTTCTACCACGTGTCCGAAATCGCATCATGAGTTATCTTATTCTATTCTAAACCCTATAAGATACTATAAATAACTTTTACATGGCTATCCGATTTTCGGCCGAAATTGGTTTATAGCATACTGATAAAGTCAAATGTCTTCCGGAGTTTTTGAAATTTGTTTAGTCCGCTTTAACTGACTCAATTAACAATCCATGCGATTTTCGGACATTTTCCTTCTGGGGAGCTCGGAGGCCTAAAAAACGTGTATTATATACCCATCAATTCGAGTCGTTTCAAGTGGTCGGAGCGGCCATTTTTATTTTTCAGCTTGTTTATCTATAACGTGTCCGAAATCGCATCATGAGGCATCTTATTCGATTTTAAACCCTATAAACAACGATAACTCACTTTTACACGATTATTCGATTTTCGGCCAAAATTGGTTTATAGCATACAGGTAACGTTAAAATGTCTTTTGATGTTTTTGCTAATTTTTGTGCCCGCTTTATCTGACTCGATTAACCATCCGTGCGATTTTCGGTAATTTTTGTTTCATGAGTTCAGAGGCCTAAAAAATCTGTATTATATACCCATCAATTCAAGCCTTTTCGGGGTTGGTCGGATCGGCCATTGTTATTTTCCAGCCTGTTTTTCTACCACGTGTCCGAAATTGTATCATGAGATATCTTATTCGATTCTAGACCCTATAAACAACAATAAATCACTTTTACACGGTTATCCGTTTTCGGTCGAAATTGGTTTATAGCATACCGGTAACGTCAAATGTCTTCTGATATTTTTGCAAATTTTTGTGCCCGCTTTATCTGACTCACGATTTTCGGTAATTTTTGTTTCAGTAGTTCAGAGGCCTAAAAAACGTGTATTATATATCCTTTAATTCGAGCAGTTTCGGGTGGTCGGAGCGGCCATTGTTAATTTTCAGCGTGTTTTTCTACCACGTGTCCGAAATCGCATCATGAGATATCTTATTGGATTTTAGACCCTATAAACAACTATAAATCACTTTTACACGGTTATCCGATTTTCGGCAAAAACTGGTTTATAGCGTACCGGTAAAGTCAAATGTCTTCCCCAGTTTTTGAAAAATTTTTAGTTCGCTTTATCTGACTCGATTAAAAATCCATGCGATTTTCGGACATTTTCGTTCCGGGGAGCTCATAGGCCGAAAAAACGTGTATCATATACCCATCTATTCGAGCCATTTCGGGGTTGGTCGGAGCGGCCATTGTTATTTTCCAACCTGTTTTTCTACCACGTGTCCGAAATTGTATCATGAGATATCTTATTCGATTCTAGACCCTATAAACAACTATAAATCACTTTTACACGGTTATCCGATTTTCGGCAGAAACTGGTTTATAGCATACCGGTAAAGTCAAATGTCTTCCGAAGTTTTTGAAAATTTTTGAGTTCGCTTTATCTGACTCGATTAAAAATCCATGGGATTTTCGGACACTTTCTTTCCAGGGTGCTCAGAGGCTTAAAAAACGTGTATAATATACCCATCAATTCGAGCTGTTTCAGGGTGGTCGGAGCGGCCATTGTTATTTTTCAGCCTGTTATTCTATCACGTGTCCGAAATTGTATCATGAGATATCTTATTCGATTCTAGACCCTATAAACAACTATAAATCACTTTTACACGGGTATCCGATTTTCGGCCGATATTGGTTTATAGCATACCGGTAACGTCAAATGTCTTCTGATGTTTTTGTAAATTTTTGTGCCCGCTTTATCTGACTCGATTAACCATCCATGCGATTTCGGTAATTTTTGTTTCAGGAGTTCAGAGGCCTAAAAAACGTGTATTATATATCTTTCAATTCGAGATGTTTCGGGTGGTCGGAGTGGCCATTGCTATTTTTCAGCGTGTTTTTCTACCACGTGTCCCAAATTGCATCATGAGATATCTTATTCGATTCTAGACCCTATAAACAACTATAAATAACTTTTACATGGTTATCTGATTTTCGGCCGAAACTGGTTTATAGCATACCGGTAAAGTCAAATCTCTTCCGGAGTTTTTGAAAATTATTTAGTTCGCTTTATCTGACTCGATTAACAATCCATGCGATTTTCTGACATTTTCGTTTAGGGGAGCTCAGAGGCCTAAAACACTTGTATTATATACCCGTATCGGGTGGTCGAAGCGGCCATTGTTATTTTTCAGCCTGTTTTTCTACCACGTGTCCGAAATTGCATCAAGAGATATCTTATTCGATTCTAGACCCTATAAACAACTATAAATCACTTTTACACGGTTTTCCGATTTTAGGCCGAAATTGGTTTAAAGCATACCGGTAGCGTCAAAAGTCTCCTGATGTTTTTGCAAATTTTTGTGCCCGGTTTATCTGACTCGATTAACCATCTGTGCGATTTTCGGTAATTTTTGTTTCAGTAGTTCATAGGCCTAAAAAACATGTATCATATATCCTTCAATTCGAGCTATTTCGGGTGGTCGGAATGGCCATTGTTATTTTTCAGCGTGTTTTTCTACCACGTGTTCGAAATCGCATCATGAGATATCTTATTCGATTCTAGACCCTATAAACAAATATAAATCACTTTTACACGGTAATCCGATTTTCGGCCGAAATTGGTTTATAGCATACCGGTAACGTCAAAAGTCTTGAGATGTGTTTCAAATTTTTGTGCCCGCTTTATCTGACTTCATTAACCATTCTTGCAATTTTCGATAATTTTCCTTTCGGGAGGTCAGAGGCCTAAAAACCGTGTATTTATATACCCTTCAATTCGAGCCGTTCCAGGTGGTCGGAGCGACCATTTTTTATTTCACCCTGTTTTTTACCATGTGTCCGAAATCGTATCATGAGGTATCTTTTTCGATTCTAGACCCTATAAATAATTATAAATCACTTTTACACGGTTATCCGATTTTCGACCGAAACTTGTTTATAGCATACCGGTAACGTCAAATGTCTTCTGTTGTTTTTGAAAATTTTTGTGCCCGCTTTATCAGACTCGATTAACCATCTGTGCGATTTTCAGTTATGTTTTTTCAGGACTTCAGAGGCCTACAAAACGTGTATTATTTTTCCTTCACTTCGAGTTGTTTCAGGTGGTCGGAGCGGCCATTGTTATTTTTCAGCCTGTTTTCTACAACATGTCGAAAATTACATCATGAGATATCTTATTCGATTCTAGACCCTATAAACAACTATAAATCACTTGTACACGGTTATCCGATTTTTTTCCGTAATTGGTTTATAGCATACCAGTAATGTCAAATGTCTTCTGATGTTTTTGCAAATTTTTGTGCCCGCTTTATCTGCCTAGATTAACCATCCGTGCGTATTTCGGTAATATTTTGTTTCAGCAGTTCAGACCTAAAAAACGTGTATTATATATCATTCAATTCGAGCTGTTTCGGGTGGTCGGAGCGGCCATTGTTATTTTTCAGCGTGTTTTTCTACCACGCGTCCGAAATCGCATCATGAGATATCTTGTTCGATTGTACAACCTATAAACAACCATAAATCACTTTTACACGGTTATCCGATTTTCGGCAGAAACTGGTTTATAGCATACCGGTAAAGTCAAATGTCTTCCGAAGTTTTTGAAAATTTTTGAGTTCGCTTTATCTGACTCGATTAAAAATCCATTGGACTTTCGGACATTTTCGTTCCGGGGAGCTCAGAGGCCTAAAAAACGTGTATAATATACCCATCAATTTGAGCTGTTTTAGGGTGGTCGGAGCGGCCATTGTTATTTTTCAGCCTGTTATTCTACCACGTGTCCGAAATTGTATCATGAGATATCTTATTCGATTCTAGACCCTATAAACAACTATAAATCACTTTTACACGGTTATCCGATTTTCGGCCGATATTGGTTTATAGCATACCGGTAACGTCAAATATCCTCTGATGTTTTTGCAAATTTTTGTGCCCGCTTTATCTGACTTGACGAACCATTGTTGAATATTCGATAATTTTCGTTTCGGGAGCTCAGAGGCCTTAAAAATGTGTATCATGTACCCTTCAATTCGAGCTGTTTCAGGTGGTCGGAGCGACCATTTTTAATTTCAGCCCTTTTTTTACCACGTGTCCGAAATCGTATCATGACGTATCTTTTTCGAGTCTAGTCCCTATAAACAATTATAAATCACTTTTACTCTCTCGGCCTCATCTCTGACAAATCTCGATGCGAAGTGAGCAAGCTGGTTGAAACGGTCTGTGAACTCCTGAACTGACATCTTGCCTTGCTTCAAATGTGGTCTTAGCAACCGGAGCAGAGAACCTCTCAAAACGCTTCTTCTGGGAAGAAGGCGAAGAAGTAGAAGGAACAAATGGCCTCTTCCCCTGGTACACTGATCTCTGGTGAGGAGTCACACTAGAAGTAGCGGCACGGGTCTCAGCATCTATGGCACGAATGGAACTCTCGGCCCAAATAGCATCATCATACACCTCCACGAAAGAAGTAGAGTCTCGACGAACCATGCTCTCGATGCGCGGCCCTAGCTTGCCACGGTAAAAATAGACTCTCTCGGCCTCATCTCTGACAAATCTCGATGCGAAGTGAGCAAGCTGGTTGAAACGGTCTGTGAACTCCTGAACTGACATCTTGCCTTGCTTCAAATCCATGAATTCTTTGAGTCGCTGTGATCTGAGCTCTTTAGGATAGAATCTCGTCTCGAGCTTATCCTTAAAAGCATCCCAATCGAACAGAGGATCATGAGTGAAAGTAGGTCCTGGCAACGCCCACCACCTGTCGGCCTCAAGGGTAAGAAAGTGAGTGGCTAGCCGCACTCTATCCTCTCTACCCACCGAATACATAGTGAAGCTCTTTTCCATCTCCCTGAACCACTCGGTAAGAGCTACCGGATCAACCTCGCCACCATATGTCTTCACGTGGCTACGGGACATCTGCGAAGCTATCCATGAGAAACTACCAGGACGATTAGCTTCGCCGCCTGGCGGTGGAGGAGGTGGAACATTCCCTGCTTGCTGTCTCTGAGTCTCAAGCAAATGCTGAATTGCTTGCAGCACAATGTTATCAGCAGCCCTAGGTCTCACCATCCTTCAAAAGAGAAAACAAGTATTAGCTTAGCAATTAACAATCACAAATAGACTACAAAATAAGTCCTTAGATCTACCCATCTCTCATTCGTTATTTGTTTATTTGGTCAAGTTAAGGTTGGGGGTCACATGAGTGCGTCGGGAGCAATAATGCTCTGATACCAACTGTAAAACCCCTCGCGAAAGCGGAAATATAAACATACAAAAGTACCAAAAATGCAGCGGAATTAAAACTTTTTAAAGAAAACATCATGCGAGAAGTCTTAGACTGAACAGAAACTGAAACTGAAATAAAACCAAAATAGATAAGTAACAGTTCTAAGTATCAAAACCAATATGTACATCAGCCTGGGATGGAACATCCCTACAGGCACCAAAACAAAAGTATCAACTACGAGTCCAGCTAAACGATATAAGGTAAGTCATATGATGACAGCAGGATCATCACTCGCTAGCTCTCGTGAACCCATCTCCAACCAGCATGTACCTACATACATGAAAACATGTACGCCACAATCAGTGGGGAGTGACTAGAGTTCTCCTAGCCACCTTTTGTGACAACACATAACACATAATACAATACAGAATACTCCAACATATAACAACATGTGAAGCATAAACATCTCATCGTCTGATCTCTTACTATCATGCGATTACAATGCACGGCTCTCAACCAACTTCATAAACAAATAGGAAGGAGAGCCGGTTTCCCTACTGGTTACCCAGTCGGGGGGTCTTTCAATCCAACTATTTATGAAACTGAACTAAGAGTCATCCAATGCCTTGGATGATTAAACCATAACTCAATTAAACATCATTTACTCATCATGCGTATCTGACACTGTACCCTCATCAAGGCAAGCAGATAAAACATCCATAACTCATCATGCATATCTGACACTGTACCATCATCTAGGCAAGCAGATAAACATCCATAACACTAGCAACGGGTCCAGAGGTGAACTTAACACATATCCCATTACTACACTATGTCGGGTCCAGAGGTGAACTTAACACATAACCCAACATCCAATCAAGTAAAGGGTCCAGAGGTGAACTTAACACATATCCCTAAACTTACAATCATGAAAAGGGTCCAGAGGTGAACTCAACACATATCCCTAATCATCCAAAAGCAAAGGGTCCAGAGGTGAGCTTAACACATATCCCAATGCTACAAACATGTATTGGGTCCAGAGGTGAGCTTAACACATATCCCAATACGCAGTCACCGCACAACGGGTCCAGAGGTGAACTTAACACATATCCCGTGTACGAAAACCGATCACGTGTCAGGTCCAGAGGTGAGGTTAACACATATCCTGACACGCCCAAGCAAAACACGTAACGGGTCCAGAGGTGAGCTTAACACATATCCCGTCACGCGACATATAAACACGTAGTGGGTCCAGAGGTGAGCTTAGCACATATCCCACCACGCGACAACCATTGTAACCACTAACATCCAAAGGTAGAAACTAACCTATAGTTCTAACTTCTTAAACCTCTAATCAACACTTAACTGATCCCGGGAACTAAGACGAGGGAGAGCCGGTTTCCCTTTCGGTTACCCGACCGGGGGGTCTCTATCATCACTCCATTCCCGAACCCAAATAACGTGTTGCCCGTACACCGGGGGATCTCAAATATATATCACGGGTATACAAAACGAGTTTCACTCAAAACCGATCAACCGTTCAAAAGTTACGATCGAAAAACAATAAAAAGCCTTCAGGGGTCCCCAGCCGGTCGGCCGGCTGGTGACCTCTCAGCCTCCTTCTTTCTTTAAAACCGGAGACACAAAAAGGGGTCCCCAGCCGGTCGGCAGGCAGCCGGTCGGCCGGCTGGGAAGACCTTCCCTAAGCCTTAACAAAATACGCAAGCCAACCCACAAACACTCCCAGCCGGCTGGCAGGCGGCCGGTCTGCCGGCTGGGCTCCCTTTCTATTCTATATTCTTCGCAAACACAAAATAACCCAAGAAGAGACCACCAGCCGGTCGGCAGGCAGCCGGTCGGCCGGCTGGCAGTCCTAAGGCCAACTTCGACAAAATACGAAGACACTCAAGATGCGCTCCCAGCCGGTCGACCGGTGGCCGGTCGGTCGACCGGCTCAGAGAGCCTGTAACGATTTTCGCCATTTTTCAGAATTTCCCATACTTCATAAATCGACTCCAAAACTCGAACAACACTACAATTGATGTTTACCCAACAACATAGATCATCCAATACTACTATTCTACCAGCAAGCAAGTCCCGTAACAATCCTCAAATGATTATATCGAGTATCCGTCGCAAAGTGAGAAAAACTGAAAATCACATATGAACACATAACAACATCTTTAAGTATGGATTCCTCACATATTCAACATCCTAAACATGATACTAAGTTCCTTAAACATAATACTTGAACAAAAATCAAAATCAAACATAAGGAACACAACAAAAGTGCTAATATACACATAAAGGCCGAGTTTCTCATTATCGTCACCTTTTAAGCTTACTCCGGCAGATGATCCTCCTCAATCACGTAACTATCAGTGTCGGGATCGTCCAGGCCAACACCTACAACATAGAAAACGGATTTTAAGTACTTAAAACGGAATTTAAGGAAAACAGCCCGTTTTTCAAAGTCGACGAAATGAAAAATGAAAGTGATGGATGACTAGGAAATCGAACGAGGATTCCGAAAAAGTACTTACTTTTGCAATTTGAAGAACGGATGAGGAAGAATTTCTCAAAAGAAGGAGAGGTTTATGGAGGTTTTAGGAAGTTTATGTTTACAGTGGAAATGAAATGTTGAAGGATGAAGATGTCGACATATTAAATATGTAGGGTACAATGAGGTGTCCTTTCCGTATTATGAAACGGGTCGGATAAAATAGAACGGATACTTAAGTCGGATATTTAAAATGATGCCAAGTTTGTATTCGTCTTAAGGACTTGAGGTTCTTAAGACGGATCTCACTTATTAAATTAAAATCTTCCGAGTTAAACTATTAAAATATTAATTTATTACATAAAATAATTTAAAACGATTAAATTAGATTTTACGAAAATACGGGATGTTACAATCACCCCAACTTCAAAAAGTTTCGTCCTCGAAACTCGAACGGATATAAATCTATATACTATACCTCAATCGAATAAGAATGGATGCGCAGCACGCATCGAAGCCTCAGTCTCCCATGTTTGCTCTTCAACATCACCGCAACGCCAAAGGATCTTCACTAGCGGCACCACCTTGCTCCTCAGCTTCCTATCCTGACGATCTAGGATCTTCACGGGACGCTCCTCGAAAGCAAGACTCGGCTCCAAGTTCTCGATCTCTCTAGGCAAAACATGACTCGGGTCACTAATATATCTGCGGAGCTGGGAAACATGGAAAACGCTATGAACCTTGCCCAAATTAGGAGGCAAGTCCAAACGATACGCAGCAGCACCAATCCTCTTCACAATCTCAAAAGGTCCAATATACTTAGGGCTCAACTTGCCCTTAACTCCAAACCTCTTAACACCCTTCATCGGAGACACCCTCAAGAAGACTCAGTCACCCACCTCAAACTCTAAGGGTCTACGGCGAACATCAACATAGGATTTCTGCCGGTCCTGTGCGGCCTTCATCCTATTCCTAATGAGCTGTACACGGTCAATGGTCTCAGCTAGCTGATCAGGTCCAAGGTCACGAACGTCACTAGCCTGATCCCAACAAATCGGACTGCGACACCTCCTACCATAAAGAGCCTCGTACGGAGCCACACCAATGGAAGCATGATAACTGTTGTTGTAAGAAAACTCTACCAACGGCAAACACTGCTCCCAAGAACTCTGAAAATCGAGGGCACAAGCGCGGAGCAAATCCTCTAGTGTCTGTATGGTCCTCTCGGACTGACCATCGGTCGCAGCATGAAAAGCAGTACTCATCAACAAACGGCTACCCAAAGCCTCCTGTAAGGCCTTCCAGAACCTGGAACAAAATCTCGGATCTCGATCTGAAACGATCTCTCTCGGCGCGCCATGATATCGGACTACCTCAGCAATATAAGCCCTAGCTAAACGATCCATGTCCCACGTCTCTCTGATCGGCACGAATCTGACACACTTAGTTAGACGATCAACAATAACCCAAATCGCATCTTTGCCTCCCACGGTCTTAGGCAAAGCTGTCACAAAGTCCATAGATATGCACTCCCACTTCCACTGAGGAACGGGAAGCGGCTGTAGCAAACCACCAGGTCTCCTATGCTCTATCTTGACTTGTTGACAAGTCAAGCATCTACTAACGTAATCCAAGATCTCCTTCTTCATATCAGGCCACCAAAACATAAGCCTCAAATCCTTGTGCATCTTCTCTCCTCCCGGATGAACTGAATACGGTGACAAATGAGCCTCATCAAGAACTCTCTTCCTCAAATCTGGCACATCGGGGACATACATCCTACCACGGAACCTAAGGAAACCATCAGCATCAATCACCAAGTCAGGCGCAACACCACTCGAAATCTTAGCCTCGAACTTCTTGAAATCGGCATCTGAAGGTAAACTCTGGCGAATCTCCCAATATAAAGACGGCTCGGCAGTCATAGCAGCTAACCAATCAAAACCACTACCCACCATCTCTAATCTCAGCTTCCGGAACTCGGAACACAACTCATCGGGCAATACTCTCATGGCACTCATCGAGTGAGAAGTCTCGCGGCTAAGCGCATCTGCAACCACATTGGCTTTTCCCTCATGATATAACAACTCGATGTCGTAATCTTTCACTAACTCTAGCCAACGTCTCTGTCTCATGTTAAGGTCTTTCTGAGTAAAAATGTACTTAAGACTCTTGTGATCTGTGAAAATACGGCAATGGGATCCAATCAGGTAATGACGCCACATCTTCAAAGCATGAACAACTGCGGCTAACTCCAAATCATGAGTCGGGTAGTTCACCTCATGAACTCTCAACTGTCTAGATGAGTAGGCTATCACCTTACCACTCTGCATCAGTACGCATCCAAGTCCTAACATCGAAGCATCATAATACACATCAAAGTCCACTCCGATCTCTGGCAAAGCTAACACGGGGGCGGAAGTCAATCTGGTCTTCAACTCCTGGAAAGAACTCTCACACTTGTCGGTCCACACAAATTTGGCTTCTTTCTTCAGCAACTGAGTCATCGGGCGAGCTAACCTAGAGAAATCCTCAACGAATCTACGATAATAACCAGCCAATCCAAGGAAACTACGGATCTCTCCAACATCTTTGGGACTCTCCCAATCTACTACCGCCTCAATCTTCGCGGGATCGACCATAACTCCCTCACTAGATATAACATGTCCGAGAAATGCAACCTTAGAAAGCCAAAACTCACACTTGGAGAACTTTGCGAACCACTTCTGTCGACGCAATATCCCAAGAATCAATCGAAGATACTCAGCATGTTCCTCATCGGTCTTCGAATAAATGAGAATGTCATCGATAAACACTACCACACAAGTGTCAAGATACTCACTGAAGGTACGGTTCATCTGATCCATGAAGATGGCAGGTGCATTAGTCAACCCAAATGGCATAACCACGAACTCAAAATGCCCATATCTGGTACGAAAAGCAGTCTTCGCAATATCAGCCTCTCTCATTGGAATCTGATGATAACCCGATCGAAGATCAATCTTAGAAAACCTAGAAGCACCTCTCAACTGATCAAACAAGTCATCTATCCTAGGCAAAGGATATCTGTTCTTCACGGTCACTCGGTTCAGCTCTCTATAGTCAATGCAAAGTCTCATGGAACCATCTTTCTTCTTAACGAACAAAACGGGAGCACCCCACGGAGAAGCACTCGGTCTAATGAAACCCTTCTCGATCATCTCTTCTAATTGCTGCTTCAACTCTTTCAACTCTGGCGGAGCCATACGGTAAGGAGCTTTAGAAATCGGTCCGGTACCTGGAACAAGCTCAATAGTAAACTCCACATCTCTCTCTGGCGGTATCCCTGGCAAGTCATCTGGGAACACATCTGGATACTCACGAACAATGGCTACATCCTCAAGCTTCGGTAGCGATGGTTTAGCAGCTGTAACAACACACAGGAAGGCTTGGCAACCCTTCCTAAGAAGATGAGAAGCTTTCATCGAAGAAATCACTCGGACACCCCTTTTAGGGCGAGTTCCCCTATAGGAAACACGAACTCCTGAAGAACTCTTCAAGCAGATTTTCTGGTCGCGACACTCGAAGCGAGCATGGTATCGCGATAACCAATCCATACCGAGGATAATGTCAAACTCTTCGAGAGGAAATCTCAGTAAGTCCGCTGGAAATGTGGCTTGACCAATAATAATAGGAACATCCCTATGGGACGAAGAGCAGGAAAACACGTCTCCAGAAGGTAAGGAGATAGAAGTCTCCTCAACCAATGAAGACTCAAGAGCTAGACGGTCGGCGAACTGTGTCGATATAAATGATAAAGAAGCTCCAGTATCGAATAAAATAAGGCACTCAGCGCCAAGAACAGAAAAGATACCGGCAACAATATCTGGATGAGCCTCTGCCTCAGCCCTAGTCATCACAAAGATCTTCCCTTTCGGCTTTCCTCCCTTAGTCGCTGCAGCAGCAGTGGCAGCCTTGACAAGTGCGGTGTTCCTCTCAGGACACTCATACGATCGATGCCCATATCCATTACAAGTGAAACACTTATAAGCATTCTTGAAACAGTCAAAACCCGGATGAGATGGTTTACCACAACGGGGGCAAACACTAGGAGATGTATCGGTGTGAAATGTGGTCTTAGCAACCGGAGCAGAGAACCTCTCAAAACGCTTCTTCTGGGAAGAAGGCGAAGAAGTAGAAGGAACAAATGGTCTCTTCCCCTGGTACACTGATCTCTGGTGAGGAGTCACACTAGAAGTAGCGGCACGGGTCTCAGCATCTATGGCACGAATGGAACTCTCGGCCCAAATAGCATCATCATACACCTCCACGAAAGAAGTAGAGTCTCGACGAACCATGCTCTCGATGCGCGGCCCTAGCTTGCCACGGTAAAAATAGACTCTCTCGGCCTCATCTCTGACAAATCTCGATGCGAAGTGAGCAAGCTGGTTGAAACGGTCTGTGAACTCCTGAACTGACATCTTGCCTTGCTTTAAATCCATGAATTCTTTGAGTCGCTGTGATCTGAGCTCTTTAGGATAGAATCTCGTCTCGAGCTTATCCTTAAAAGCATCCCAATCGAACAGAGGATCATGAGTGAAAGTAGGTCCTGTCAACGCCCACCACCTGTCGGCCTCAAGGGTAAGAAAGTGAGTGGCTAGCCGCACTCTATCCTCTCTACCCACCGAATACATAGTGAAGCTCTTTTCCATCTCCCTGAACCACTCGGTAAGAGCTACCGGATCAACCTCGCCACCATATGTCTTCACGTGGCTACGGGACATCTGCGAAGCTATCCATGAGAAACTACCAGGACGATTAGCTTCGCCGCCTGGCGGTGGAGGAGGTGGAACATTCCCTGCTTGCTGTCTCTGAGTCTCAAGCAAATGCTGAATTGCTTGCAGCACAATGTTATCAGCAGCCCTAGGTCTCACCATCCTTCAAAAGAGAAAACAAGTATTAGCTTAGCAATTAACAATCACAAATAGACTACAAAATAAGTCCTTAGATCTACCCATCTCTCATTCGTTATTTGTTTATTTGGTCAAGTTAAGGTTGGGGGTCACATGAGTGCGTCGGGAGCAATAATGCTCTGATACCAACTGTAAAACCCCTCGCGAAAGCGGAAATATAAACATACAAAAGTACCAAAAATGCAGCGGAATTAAAACTTTTTAAAGAAAACATCATGCGAGAAGTCTTAGACTGAACAGAAACTGAAACTGAAATAAAACCAAAATAGATAAGTAACAGTTCTAAGTATCAAAACCAATATGTACATCAGCCTGGGATGGAACATCCCTACAGGCACCAAAACAAAAGTATCAACTACGAGTCCAGCTAAACGATATAAGGTAAGTCATATGATGACAGCAGGATCATCACTCGCTAGCTCTCGTGAACCCATCTCCAACCAGCATGTACCTACATACATGAAAACATGTACGCCACAATCAGTGGGGAGTGACTAGAGTTCTCCTAGCCACCTTTTGTGACAACACATAACACATAATACAATACAGAATACTCCAACATATAACAACATGTGAAGCATAAACATCTCATCGTCTGATCTCTTACTATCATGCGATTACAATGCACGGCTCTCAACCAACTTCATAAACAAATAGGAAGGAGAGCCGGTTTCCCTACTGGTTACCCAGTCGGGGGGTCTTTCAATCCAACTATTTATGAAACTGAACTAAGAGTCATCCAATGCCTTGGATGATTAAACCATAACTCAATTAAACATCATTTACTCATCATGCGTATCTGACACTGTACCCTCATCAAGGCAAGCAGATAAAACATCCATAACTCATCATGCATATCTGACACTGTACCATCATCTAGGCAAGCAGATAAACATCCATAACACTAGCAACGGGTCCAGAGGTGAACTTAACACATATCCCATTACTACACTATGTCGGGTCCAGAGGTGAACTTAACACATAACCCAACATCCAATCAAGTAAAGGGTCCAGAGGTGAACTTAACACATATCCCTAAACTTACAATCATGAAAAGGGTCCAGAGGTGAACTCAACACATATCCCTAATCATCCAAAAGCAAAGGGTCCAGAGGTGAGCTTAACACATCTCCCAATGCTACAAACATGTATTGGGTCCAGAGGTGAGCTTAACACATATCCCAATACGCAGTCACCGCACAACGGGTCCAGAGGTGAACTTAACACATATCCCGTGTACGACAACCGATCACGTGTCAGGTCCAGAGGTGAGGTTAACACATATCCTGACACGCCCAAGCAAAACACGTAACGGGTCCAGAGGTGAGCTTAACACATATCCCGTCACGCGACATATAAACACGTAGTGGGTCCAGAGGTGAGCTTAACACATATCCCACCACGCGACAACCATTGTAACCACTAACATCCAAAGGTAGAAACTAACCTATAGTTCTAACTTCTTAAACCTCTAATCAACACTTAACTGATCCCGGGAACTAAGACGAGGGAGAGCCGGTTTCCCTTTCGGTTACCCGACCGGGGGGTCTCTATCCTCACTCCATTCCCGAACCCAAATAACGTGTTGCCCGTACCCCGGGGATCTCAAATATATATCACGGGTATACAAAACGAGTTTCACTCAAAACCGATCAACCGTTCAAAAGTTACGATCGAAAAACAATAAAAAGCCTTCAGGTGTCCCCAGCCGGTCGGCCGGCTGGTGACCTCTCAGCCTCCTTCTTTCTTTAAAACCGGAGACACAAAAAGGGGTCCCCAGCCGGTCGGCAGGCAGCCGGTCGGCCGGCTGGGAAGACCTTCCCTAAGCCTTAACAAAATACGCAAGCCAACCCACAAACACTCCCAGCCGGCTGGCAGGCGGCCGGTCTGCCGGCTGGGCTCCCTTTCTATTCTATATTCTTCGCAAACACAAAATAACCCAAGAAGAGACCACCAGCCGGTCGGCAGGCAGCCGGTCGGCCGGCTGGCAGTCCTAAGGCCAACTTCGACAAAATACGAAGACACTCAAGATGCGCTCCCAGCCGGTCGACCGGCGGCCGGTCGGTCGACCGGCTCAGAGAGCCTGTAACGATTTTAGCCATTTTTCAGAATTTCCCATACTTCATAAATCGACTCCAAAACTCGAACAACACTACAATTGATGTTTACCCAACAACATAGATCATCCAATACTACTATTCTACCAGCAAGCAAGTCCCGTAACAATCCTCAAATGATTATATCGAGTATCCGTCGCAAAGTGAGAAAAACTGAAAATCACATATGAACACATAACAACATCTTTAAGTATGGATTCCTCACATATTCAACATCCTAAACATGATACTAAGTTCCTTAAACATAATACTTGAACAAAAATCAAAATCAAACATAAGGAACACAACAAAAGTGCTAATATACACATAAAGGCCGAGTTTCTCATTATCGTCACCTTTTAAGCTTACTCCGGCAGATGATCCTCCTCAATCACGTAACTATCAGTGTCGGGATCGTCCAGGCCAACACCTACAACATAGAAAACGGATTTTAAGTACTTAAAACGGAATTTAAGGAAAACAGCCCGTTTTTCAAAGTCGACGAAATGAAAAATGAAAGTGATGGATGACTAGGAAATCGAACGAGGATTCCAAAAAAGTACTTACTTTTGCAATTTGAAGAACGGATGAGGAAGAATTTCTCAAAAGAAGGAGAGGTTTATGGAGGTTTGAGGAAGTTTATGTTTACAGTGGAAATGAAATGTTGAAGGATGAAGATGTCGACATATTAAATATGTAGGGTACAATGAGGTGTCCTTTCCGTATTATGAAACGGGTCGGATAAAATAGAACGGATACTTAAGTCGGATATTTAAAATGATGCCAAGTTTGTATTCGTCTTAAGGACTTGAGGTTCTTAAGACGGATCTCACTTATTAAATTAAAATCTTCCGAGTTAAACTATTAAAATATTAATTTATTACATAAAATAATTTAAAACGATTAAATTAGATTTTACGAAAATACGGGATGTTACAATTGTTCTCAAGATTTCCAAGAAAGCTTCCGCGGACGATTTCTTTGCTCAAGAATTCGTATCAGGTTTATAGCATACCCGGGTAACGTCAAATGTCTTCTGATGTTTTTGAAAATTTTTGTGCCCGCTTTATCTGACTCGATAAATCATTCGTACGATTTTCGGTAATTTTTGTTTCAGGAGTTCATTCGTACGATTTTCGGTAATTTTTGTGTCCGAAAATGCATCATGAGTATCTTATTCGATTCTAGACCCTATAAACAACTATAAATTACTTTTACACGGTTATCCGATTTTCGGCCGAAGTTGGTTTATAGCATACCGGTAACATCAAGTGTCTTCTGATGTTTTTGCAAATTTTTCTGCCCACTTTATCTGACTCGATTAACCATCCGTGCGATTTTCGCTAATTTTTGGGTTAGGAGTTCAAAGGCCTAAAACACATGTATTATATGTCCTTCAATTCGAGCTGTTTCGGGTGGTCGGAGCGGCCATTGTTATTTTTCACCGTGTTTTTCTACCACGTGTTCGAAATCGCATCCTGAGATATCTTGTTCGATTCTAGACCCTATAAACAACTATAAATCACTTTTACACGGTTATCCGATTTTCGGCAGAAACTGGTTTATAGCATACCGGTAAAGTCAAATGTGTTCCGAAGTTTTTGAAAAATTTTGAGTTCGCTTTATCTGACTCGATTAAAAATCCATGCGATTTTCGGACATTTTCGTTCCGGGGAGCTCAGAAGCCTAAAAACGTGTATCATATACCCATCAATTCGAGCTGTTTCAGGGGGTGGTCGGAGCGGCCATTGTTATAAATTGAGGTCAGGTACCATAAGTAATCATAAAGGGCTAGGAGGTTGAAAACAAAAGAATGAAAGAGGAGAGACAGGAAAAATAGAGATGAAAAAGGTACAACAAGTAAGAAATAGGAGCACGAAACAATAAAAGAGGAGCCAACAGAAAAAATGAGAAGGAAATGGAATAAGGTGCAAGAAACAATGAAATTGAAAAGGTAGGAAAGAATTCCAAAGAAAAAAAAATATTGTAAAACCCCTCGCGGAAGCGGAAAAGGTAAACATACAAAACATGCCAAAAATGCCCGGAATTAAAAATTTTGAAGAGATAAATAAAACATGCGAGGTGTTTTAACAATATAAAACATGCGGAAGAAAAAGAAACATAATTAAGTATATAAGTGCGATACAAAACAGCCCGGGATGGCATATCCCTACAGGCACAAAATACTGAAACGTAAGTCTAAGGTCTAGCTAACGAATAGGTAAAAGTCAACGATGAAGGATCATCGCTCGCTAGCCTCAACGTAACCCCCTGCAAACAGCCTCAAGTACCTACACACATACAACATGTACGCCACAGTCAGTGGAGAGTGACTAGAGTGCTCCTAGCCACCTATTGTCAATAACACGTAACACATAAGGCATCCAACATACTCCAACATTTATAACATGTGAAGCATATATAACAGAATCGCAATCTCAACTTTCATATCAACATGCAATACTTGCAAGGCTCTCAACCAACTTCGGAAACTATTTGGAAGGAGAGCCGGTTTCCCTTCCGGTTGCCCGGACGGGGGGTCTTTCAATCCAAACCATTTACGAAACTAGACTAAGGGTCGTCCAATGCCTTGGACGAACAATACTAAGATAACCAAGTATCATACATTCACAAATACAACTAAGGCATACTCAACATCCAATTATATCAACAAGAGATAGGTCACCTAGTCACTCGACTCTAACAACTATAGGCCAACCAAGTGACTCTACAAACAAGAGATAGGTCATCAAAGTGACTGTACAAACAAGCGATAGGTCATCCAAGTGACTCGACTCTTACTACTATGAGCAGGCCGACAAACGACTCGTCTATATACCACGATATCCCCAATCTCAGACTATACAACCCCCTGGTAGGACGAAATCAAAAGACTGTCCTAGTCTAAACCTGGCCAGACTCTCGGAGCGCAAACGGATTACGATCCCCGATTCGACAAGTGCACAAGGCACCCCCAAGACCCGAACTAGCTAGGAACGAGATATGCCCGAAGGCGGGCAGACAATCTAAAACCTGACCGTGAGGACCAAGCCACTACGGCCAACCAGCTACACAATGCAATCAGGTGAGAACTCGAGTACTATAGCAGCGCACAGTAGGTTACACAAATTACAATTGTCATCTCAAAGATATACAACAACTCAAACTCGAATGACAATCATTTCTTATATATCTCATTACTAAACATCCATGTAACACTTAGCCGACTTCGGGAACTAATTTGAGGCGAGAGCCGGTTTCCCTTCCGGTTGCCCGGCCGGGGGGTCTTTCATCCTCAAATCCATTAACGAACCCGACATAAGCACCGCCCAATTTCTTGGGACTTCAAACAAGCATACGAAACATACGGAAAAAGAATCAAACAAATCCGACATGCGAAACATAAGTTATGAACAAAACAATTCGATTAGGGGCTCTCAGCCGGTCAACCACAGGCTGCCGGTTGGCCGGCTGAGAGTCCCAACCTATCATGCCCAAAACCAACAAAAACAACTATGAGGTACTCCCAGCCGGTCGGCCGGCTGCCGGTCCACCGGCTGGGAACCCTTTTTCCCAATGCCAGAAAACAACAATCAACCAACAAGATGGTCTCCCAGCCGGTCGGCCGGCCGCCGGTCCACCGGCTGGGAACCCTTTTTCCCAAATTTCGCAAAAACAAGAACGACAACAACAAATACCAAATGGGGCTCTCAGCCGGTCCACCGGCCGCCGGCCTCAGACCGGCTGGGAACCCTTTGTCCCAGCAATACGCATTTCGTTACTCCTAAACTTCAATCAACTTCAAGGGTTTACTTCTATACTTTGCATACACTTCTAAAATCATAATAAACAGCATATACACGTATTCTTACTTCATCCTTTAATCAATTTCATGGATATCATACACATTCATAAACATACTACAAAAATTCATCTTTTTCACCCAAATACATTACCCATTATCAATAATCAATAAATCATGTGACAAACATATAATCATCAATCCCTAGCATGATACTAACTATTTTACAGCATCACAACCACAATCCATATAACCTAAACATGTTTCTAGTAACTAAACATACTAAAAACCATGTAAAGTGCTAATATTAGACAAAATGCCGAGTTTCTCATTATCGTCACCTTAAGAGAGCGATTCTTCACTTCTAGTCTTGAACAATGTACGAGTCCTTATCCGGGTCGTCCAAGTCGACACCTACAAACAACAAAAACGGGTTATTTGAGGGTAATTTCGAGTAAACCTCAAAACAGCCCCGAAATCAACTTTGACGAAACGGAAATTGAAAGAGATAGAAAGAACGGGAATGAAGAGAGGAAAGCGTAGGTGAAAACCTTGCGTCAATCGGAGTTGAAATGAGTAAATGGATGATGATTTTGTGAAGGAGAAAATGAGTAACAATGGAGGAACAAATGTTACAGTATTCTTATTTTTGGGGAGATGAGGGAGTAACGTGGAAATGAGAAGGAGGGTGTCCTTATATTGACTTGAGTCGGGTTTCCAAAATGTAAGTGGCGGAAAAACTTAAAACGGGAATTACCAAGTAAACGTGAAATCTTTAGATTAATTAAACTTAAGACGAACTTAACAACATTTCTTAAAATAAAAATTACGAATTATAATTAAAATATTATTAAATTCCGAAAACTACTTTTAAATTATTAAAATTGCTCTTATAAAAATACGGGATGTTACAAATATGCCCAAGCCGGACGGGTCAGCCCGTTTTACATTTCTCTTGGTCGTGCTAGACCCATTTACTAAAATGGGTTGAGTCGGGTTAGCCCCTGACCCATATTTTTAAAAAATTATGCCCTAGCCCGTTCAAAATTTGGGCCGGGTTTTCGGACAGTATCGGCCATGGACAGCTCGATTGTAATCACACTTAGAACTGTTTTAATGTGGTATTCGTTCAAACAATGTTGAATTAACTCTAAAACAAGTACGGAGTAATTAATAAACTCGGGATTATTAGCAAAAAGTACTCACACATTCAACGACGCAATCAGATCAACATTGATGTAGTTCAGTCCCAGATTGCACTTGGTGAAGTTTCCAGAAGGAGTGTCGAACGATAAGTCGGTTCCCAAAGCAACGGTGTTGTTTCCAATGACACCAGAAAAGTTAACAATCGGGTTAGCTATCAAGCCAATGCTAGTGTTAATCCCAGCATACTCGTGCAAGTATTGGAGTTCATCCTGTGACAAATCAATACTAACATATTAGGAAAAAAAAACGTCCTTTAAAACACAAAAAATCTAGCAAAATAAAAAAGGACACGGAAATGCGACTATGCAACCTTGCCTGACTTCTGTTTAGGGGCTTTAAAGCTGATAATAGCTTTCAATCCTGGAGCAGGTTCATCACTTGTGATAGTGCTGAGAAGCTACAGAAGAGAAGACGAGATTAAGTCAGACCGTTGCAAAAACATCACACAATCCAAATTCCGCAGACGCCCATATGGTACTAAACAGAACAAATACGACCTGAAAGCAAGTGAGACGCTGTCATACGGATCACATATCCGTAAATAGTAAAGGAAAGAAGGATATATTACTCACATTGGAGTTGGTATCAACTTTGAAATCAACAGAGATGTTCTTGTTTACAACCTGGTGCCGACATCCGCAACTAACAACTCTCCCTTTTTTACTCCAGTAGCATACAAAAGATAGAATGACAAGATGTAATGATAGACGAAATAGATACCTACATGAAATAATGCCAGCAATATCAACCTACAAAAAGCCTTGCAATAATGGCCGCTCCGGGACTTCACACGAGAGATTTCAAAATTACAAAATACATATTTTAGTTGCACTTGGTTGACTGGAGAATCACAATCGCCAAACAATTACTAAACTAATCGTCATCGTACTAAAATTTGTGATCCTCATGAAGCAAATCTGATTATTTCTCCCCTGATCAGTTTTAGGCAAGCATATATATATATATATATATATATATATATATATATATATATATATATATATAGACTTAGGATCGGGTGAGAACGATTATACGGTGCATACGGTGAGAACGACCTAACCTACAACCATCCGATTAAAAAAAAGTTAACGACTGAGATCAATCCCAGTCATAATCCGACTTTTGCGTATAAATGACATTTTGCTAATTCACCATTTTCTCTCTCCATTGATTTGTTTATGCCTGCTACTTTTTGTTTTTTCAAATTTGATTTCTTCAGAAATTCCACTCATAAAAAACCAAGTTCATTCCACCTAAATTTCTCTGGTTCAATTATAAATGTTAACGTAACTCCGATGATCACCGCGCTATTAATTCTACTCCAACTTTCGTCTTTATCATTTCCTTACCCTCACTCTTACGAGCCGCCGTCGCTGACGAGTTCCAACAATGATGACATACCACCAGCGACTCCTCCTCCCTATAAGAGCTACTACTTTCCGATCGAACTAATTGTGCATCTACCCACTAGTTTAATGTATCTAGCCACTAGTTTAATGTATCTATCATGGATACACAAAATTAGTTAATAGTATAGGTACATTAAAATTTATTGCTCTTGCATTTTAATTGATTAATTGGTTGAGGAATAGACAATTAAAAAGTTTTGCAGTTCCAGTACATCATTTTCTCAAGAATTAGAATAAAACTAAGCTTTACATACCTAGTAATCATTGCTCTTGTTTATCAGAATTTGATTGATTTTGATAAATTGAGGTGTCATTGAATTATTGAATTTGACGTATAACATGTGCGTGATGTTCAACAAAGAAGAGAGTAGCAGTGAGAATGAATACGAATGACAAGTGGGTATGGTGATGTACCGATGAAGGGAGGATAACTTACTACTGCAAGATGAAAAAAAGCAAGTTTCCTAATACACCAGTAAAAGGCCCGATCTACAGCTATCAGATTCATAAATCGTGTTCACCTGGTCTTTCTCCACTACAATGGATAAGTCTTTTCAAGAAAGAACTTACCAGAATCTAATTTGTCACCAACTTAATTGGCTTCTTCTTCAAGCATTAGCGCCGGATTTCTCGAAACAACGATGACCAAAGTGAGGATGAAAAAGCGAAAGAGGTTGCAAATAAAATGGTATAATGAAATGCAACAGCTAGTGAGGGGAACTAATGCCGAGAGTGGCAAGGTCACCGGTAATGAGGGTGGTGGTGGGGTCAGCGGCAGTGAGTGTGGCGGAGACTAAATAGGACGGGTGATGGAAATATGTTGAGTCTGATTGATGGGGGTATATTTTGATTTAATAAAGACCATTATATTGGTTTTAATCCAATGGTACATATTCGTTCTCACCGTATGCACCGAATGATCGTTCTCACCGGATCTTGCCTATATATATATATATATATATATATATATATATATATATATATATATATATATATATATATATATATAGAGAGAGAGAGAGAGAGAGAGAGAGAGAGAGAGAGAGAGAGAGAGAGAGAGAGAGAGAGAGAGAGAGAGAGAGAGAGAGAGAGAGAGAGAGAGAGAGAGAGAGTTGAGATCACATGAGTCCACCTAAATATTTGAGTCCATGAGTCTAACAGTGATATCACAAGATATATAAAAAAGTATCACGTTTTTTCAATATCAAATTTTTTTCCTTTTTTTGTTTTTTCTTTTTCAATATTACTTTTTTTTTTCCTTTTTTTGCCTTTTCTTTTAAAATGACATTTTCTTTAGTAAAAAAATTCCTTTTTCACTTTTTTTTTAAAACAAACACATTTTTTTTTAATAGAAAGGCGTTTTTTCTCGAATTTTTTTCATTACAATATCACAAGTTACTCAATACAATATCACCGGTTCTTCAAAATAATATCACAAAAAAAAAATTCGAGAAAAAAATATTTCGGGAAAAAAGTCGAGATAAAAAATTGAAAAAAAAAATTCCGGGAAAAAAAGTTCTTGAAAAATTTTTGTGATATTGTTTAATATAGTGCGTGATATTGTTTAACAAAAGGCATTTTTTCTCGAAATTTTTTCATTACAATATCACAAGTTACTCAATACAATATCACCGGTTCTTCAAAATAATATCAAAAAAAAAAATTCTGAAAAAAAAATTCGAGAATAAAATATTTGAAAAAAAATTTTCGGGAAAAAAAGTTCTGGAAAAAATTTCGTGATATTGTTTTATATAGTGCGTGATATTGTTTCCTGTGATATTGTATTGAAAAGTTTCTGATATTGTAGACTTTGTATTGTAAAAAAACATGATATTTTTTAATACAACTTGTGATACTTTAAATGGACTCATGGACTCAATATTTAGATGGACTCACCGGATCCCGCCTCTATATATATATATATATCTATATAAAAGTATATAAGAAGAACCACTACACATGAATTGGACACGTGTCACTCCCACATTAAAAATTTTCCCGCCCAAGTTCCTATGATGTAATATCGATTTTGGAAAATCTTGGAAAAAATATTCTCGCTGATTAATGTATACAAAATAGGGAATATTTGGCCTATCCGTGCAATATTTAATAAATTTAGTCTCATATTCAAAATCTAAAATATTCCTATGCATCGGTGCAAAAATATTCTATATAAATTTAGTGTTTAGACTATACAAATATTCTCTATAAATCCCTGCAAAAATATTTTATATAAATATTCTATAAAAATTATTTTATATATCTTTTAAATTTAGACCCTTCTTGGTGCCAATAGACAGCGAGCAATATTATTCAAAAATATTATCCGTGCAATATTAAATTTATCCATGCTATATTAAAACCTCCAAAAGATATTCTCACATATAATTGTTGGAAAAAATATTATCACATATAATTAATTACCCGTGCAATATTTGTTCAAAGATTCAATTAATTCAATGAGATCCAAACTACCATTTTAAGCGTAACTATAACATATATTTTCAATTCTATAATAGTGCTATTATGCCAGGGTTAAATATAAAACTAAAACTATTTTTAATAATTAGCTATGGGTCATTTACATAAGTGGTATGTAACAGGTCTTTCTTAAGAAAGACTTATTGTTTAATCAAATAGAAACTAATATATGAGATATTAAATTATACAATTTATCTATCTATCTATATATAACTACAATAGAGAAACTATTATACACATGACAATCATTAGTTAAATATTTTCCGGCTCAGTAATTATTTCGTTATTTGTGATAAAAAAAAACCATTACTTAATTTCTTATTAATATTGATTGTAATTATTATATTACAGTATTATTATACTCTCTTTTTATGATTTAATGTAATCACGTTATCTATATCTATCTATAATTTACTTTTCTTTTTTTGATTGTATTGTTAGAATTTTTATCAGTTTGAATTTACTTGAGTAATTCGACGTCTAAGAAGTATTACTCGGTCGGTAATTTCTTATTATTTGTAAAGAAGTATTTGTTAATGCAATTTAATTCAGGTTCCGTCGGGCCATTCGGGTCATGTCAATTTGGTTCATCTTTTTTTTTCGAGATAATTAGGGTCGGATCAGATTGGATCATTAAGGGTCGGGACGGGACGGGACGGGACGGGCCAATGATTAAGAGAGAAATCTCATTTCAAGTCATTTTGTTCATTAGAGTTTTTGTTTTCCAAGTTATTTTCGAGTTAGGTGGTTTCAGATTATACCACTTCGGGTTGGATCAATTACGGGTCAAATTAATTAAGAAATTTTTTGGGACGAGTCAAATGAATTCGGATTTTAGGTCATATTTGGGTGATGTAGTTTGGGTTAATTTCGGGTCTCAGGTCAGCCTATTTTCGGATATGTAATAATTATTGTTCTCAAATTGAAATATGACAAAAATAATCGATAGTAAGGGAAAAACCGTAATAGTCGGGCAACGGAAAATTGGAACTTATAAATAAAGATAAAAGGCGAGACCAAATATTACTCTAAGTCTCAAATTCCAAAAGATGAATTGTCGCCCTGACTAATTCTAACATATTGATAACAATGTTATTCCGGTTTTTAATAAAACTATTTAACTATGCATTTCCGTGCAAAATTGCACGAGTTCTAAGCTAGTATATATATATATATATATATATATATATATATATATATATATATATATATATATATATATATATATATATATATATATATATATATACCTACCATTGACCAATCTCGACTCGAATTGATGGAATCAAAACCACATTAAAACAATTCTTAGGGGTGATTACAATCGAGATACTATAAACATGACAAAATCCTCCAAAATAGATAACTCTTCAACAAAACTCAAAGTCAAAACATAAACAATATGTTCAATCAAATAAACAACGAAAGTGATTACCCAAAGATAAATACGATGGTAGTTTTATGAAATCATTTTGGTCACATCTTTTGCCTTTTAACATACCAAAACTATCTAAAAATCAATGGCACAAAACAGGATATTTATTAACTCACAGCCAGTTTACTCCCCTTACCATTCCAGAAATTAATATCTCTGTCCTCATTCAGCGAATTCATCTCCCACTGTTTGGTACCATTTTTATAACCAGCTTTTACAGGTGATAGCTCATGCTCTGAGTAGCTTAATGGTGAGAGCTAATTTTTTGATATGAGAAATGAATCTAGGTGATTGTCAAAAGTTGGTTCTTCAGCACCCTTTAAAAAGCATTCCTGCATTTCATGAATTAAGAATCTGAGTAGCAGAATCTATAAAAGTGCAATATATTCCGTTATTCACAGAAAAACTGACTCACATACTGAATTCTTACATAAATATTACTTCGTACATTGATAAGCCTGGACCTCTAGAAATAACCAACACGGCCTATGTGCAAAATAAACACCACATAATATCATCATCTGCAAACTAATGAACAATCATCTCGAACACATTCAGCCAGTTAGACAATCCATCTCTTTCTTTTCTCTATTAAAACCACCCCACTTTAGAGTTGTCAATGTCACAGATCTTCATCTATTTCATCATTACGTGAACATAATAAGAGATTTTTATCAAAGGGTTTAGGGTTGTGTCAGGGACGGAGCTACAGATGGTAAGGAAGGCTGGAGGTCGTACTAGAAGCCTAGAATTTGATATAAGATTGTTTGTGTGACTTCTATCATGAAATGTGTAGACTGGAGTAAAGAAATTCAAGGTTAGCTGTGAACTCTTAGTGTACTTTTTATCTTTCCTTAGGTTTAGCTAGGCCTGATCCGCCCCGACTGATCCTACCAAGCATACCAACCAAAATATGATCCCAAACCCAAATTAAGCCTTACCCCCAAATTTTATGGCTCCAGGCCACCTATCAGTAACTCGCTAATTGAATAGCTGAAATATATTCGATCCCAGAATGTCCAGATCCGACAATAAACATACCTGAAATTCCGCAAACCCAAGCCAACATCACCTGTACTGTAAAACCCCTCGCGAAAGCGGAAATAAAAAAATACAAAAGTACTAAAAATGCAGCGGAATTAAAACTTTTTAAAGTAAACAACATGCGAGAAGAATTAAACTGAAACTGAAACGGAAACCGAAACTGAAATAGATAAGTAACAGTTCTAAGTATGAACAACTTTTTAAAGTAAACAACATGCGAGAAGAATTAAACTGAAACTGAAACGGAAACCGAAACTGAAATAGATAAGTAACAGTTCTAAGTATGAACGAAAGTATAAATACAAAGCCTGGGATGGAACATCCCTACAGGCACCAACAAAACTGTATCAAAAAGAAACTAAGAGTCTAGCTAATCGATAAACGTGTATGTCATATGATGAAAGGATCATCACTCGCTAGCTCTCGTGTGAACCCCGATCCAACCTGCATGTACCTACATACACGAAAACATGTACGCCACAATCAGTGGGGAGTGACTAGAGTTCTCCTAGCCACCTTTTGTGACAACACGAAACACATAAAGCAATACAGAATACTCCAACATATATAAACATGTGAAGCATAAATATCTCATCAACTGTTCTCATACTATCATACGATACTAAAGCAAAGCTCCCAACCCGACTTCATAAACCGTTAGGAAGGAGAGCCGGTTTCCCTACTGGTTACCCAGTCGGGGGTCTTTCAGTCCAACTATTTATGAAACCGATCAAAGATTCATCCAATGCCTTAGATGAACAGACTATAACTCAAACAATGTAATCATCAACTTCATCATGCATATCTGACACTGTACCAAACTCTAGGCAAGCAGATATAACACAACACTAGCAATGGGTCCAGAGGTGAACTTAACACATATCCCACTACCAAACTATGTCGGGTCCAGAGGTGAACTTAACACATATCCCAACATGAAAATCAAGTAAAGGGTCCAGAGGTGAACTTAACACATATCCCTATACTTACAATTCAAGAAAAGGGTCCAGAGGTGAACTTAACACATATCCCTAATCATCCATAAACAAAGGGTCCAGAGGTGAGCTTAACACATATCCCAATGCTACAAACAAGTATTGGGTCCAGAGGTGAACTTAACACATATCCCAATACACAGCTATCGCACAACGGGTCCAGCGGTGAGCTTAACACATATCCCGTGTACGATAACCGATCACGTGTCAGGTCCAGAGGTTAGCTTAACACATATCCTGACACGCCACAAGCAAAACACGTAACGGGTCCAGAGGTGAGCTTAACACATATCCCGTCACGCGACATACAAAGCACGTAGTGGGTCCAAAGGTGAGCTTAACACATATCCCACCACGCGACATCCAACTCAATCATTAGCATCCAAAGATAGAAACTAACCTATAGTTCTAACTTCTTAAACCACTAATCGACACTTAATTGATCCCGGGAACTAAGACGAGGGAGAGCCGGTTTCCCTTTCGGTTACCCGACCGGGGGGTCTCTATCCTCACTCCATTCCCGAACCCAATATAGTGTCGCCCGTCCTCCGGGGACCTCAAATACATATCAAAGATACAAGGAACGAGTTTCAATCAAAACCGATCAACCGATTAAAAGTTACGAACGATTTACGAATCAAAACATCCTACAGGGCCCCCAAGCCGGTCGGTAGGCAGCCGGTCGGCCGGCTGGTGGTCCTTTCTCAGCCTACGCTTTTAACAAAAACACAATGCAAAGGGACTCCCAGCCGGTCGGCCGGCTGGGAACCCAATTTCCCTAGCTTCTCAAAATACGCAACCCACACCCAAATGCACTCCCAGCCGGCTGGCAGGCGGCCGGTCTGCCGGCCGGGCTCCCTTTTCCTTATGTTCTTCGACAATACGCAAAACAACACAAGAGACCACCAGCCGGTCGGCAGGCAGCCGGTCGGCCGGTTGGCAATCCGAAGGCCAATTTCTACAAAAATTCGCAAAACACAATAGAAACGCTCTCAGCCGGTCGACCGGCGGCCGGTCGGTCGACCGGCTCAGAGAGCCTGATCATCGAAAATGCGATTTCCAGATTATTCACAACATCAAAAATCGACACCAAATCCTTATGAATCGCTACACATGATGTTTACCCAACATTACCAATCATCCAATACTATTATCTAACAGCAAACAAAACCCATAACAATCCTCAAACGATTATATCAAGTATCTGTCTTAACTTTGTGAAAACTGAAAATAAGCTTATGAACATGTACAAACATCACAAGGCATGAATTATTCACATAAGAACAATACTAAGCATGTTTCTAAGTCCATTAAACATAACTCTTTAACCAAAATCAGAAACATTATGAAGAACACATCAAAAGTGCTAATATTCACAATAAGGCCGAGTTTTCTCATTATCGTCACCTCAAAAGCAATCCGGCTCAAAGATCTTCCTCAAGGATGAAGCTATCCACTTCCGGGTCGTCCAAGCCCACGCCTACAAGCATGAAAAACGAGATTACGGATTGAAAAACGGAATTTAGGAAAAACACCCAAATTTCGAAATAGAGGAAATGAAAAACGAAAGTGATAGATGGCTTGCAAATTCGATGAGGATTCCGAAAATGTTATTATTACCTTAATTCGGTAGACGGATGATGGAGAAAATTGGAGAAGAAGGAGATTTTTATGGAGGTTTATGTGGAAATGGTGTTTACAGTGATATTGTTTTGAAGGAGATGAATATGTCGACACATGGGTCTCAAAGGGTTTAAGTAATTGTCCTTTCCGTTTAAAATGAAACGGGTTAGGATACTTGAACGGGTTATTAAGTTGTGAACTTAAGTTTACCAAGTTTGTATTCGTCTTAAGGACTTATGGTTCTTAAGACGGATCCTACTATTTATTTAAAATATTTCACAATTAATTATTAAAACATTATTTTATTACTTAAAATTTAAAGCCTTTAAATATAAATCACGAAAATACGGGATGTTACAATCACCCAATCTTCAAAAAGTTTCGTCCTCGAAACTCGAAGGTAGAAGTAAGTATGAAAATAACTCTAACAAATGAGCCACACGGGTCAAGATAACCCAAAACTTTATCCTTCAAAAAGGTTTCAAGAAACAAAAGGTTTAAAGGCACAAGTCTCCGTCAATCGATAATGGGATTCTCGTTACGTATTCAAGAGCCCGACATTCCAAATCTGAGACAAGTCCCAAAATTGCGTTCAAATAAAGTACAAAATTGGATTGATTCGGTGTTGATAAGCACAGCACAGGTTATCAGACGTCTCCAATAACCAGTTCTAGTGGCAGTCAACGCTGAAATCTGACAAAATCGTAAAACGTTACGCTCTTTAAAACCAAGTTTCCTTCAAATCGACCAATACTCCCAAATTATTGAAAAAAAAAGTAAAATTGTAACAATGACTAAAAGTTGCTTCTAACGGAAGGGAAAGCAGTTTCAAATTCTCAAAACAACTAAGCTTTTTCCAAAACAGTGAGTTTAGAGTCGACCATTGGGGAACGAGTTCCAAAACAGGCGTTTGAGAGCGCGAAAACAGTCGCAGAGCTTATCTTCGATACGAAGGATTAGGGGTTTCAAGCCTCGCGGCTGTAAGAACACAAAAAGGAGGGTTGAAGGGACGGAACAGTCAAGTTGAAGGTTAAAGAAGACGTTAACCTTTGCCAAGCATGGCTGCACTAACCGCTCAATTCATAATCAAGACATCCTTTCAACGATCCTTAGTATATCCCAAAAAGGCGATTTCAGTAACCTCGATGCTCACGATGGGTTCACGGTTCCTATTACCCCTATCTCATCCATAAAACAGGGTGTTCCTCAACCAGAAGGTTTGCAACCTCTCACTCAGTTACCCAAAAATCCGTTCTAAAAGGGTCAAGGATCCCTCACTCAAGGTGGAAGTCTAACAAACATACCTCGGACCAAGGTTTACGCACTTCTAAGTCTAAATCTGAATTCTCTCATCCAAAACGTCGAATTCTGAAGTTAGAATACCAAACCTTCCACACTATGGCTTTTCTCCATTAGACAGGTCATAACCAAAATTACCTATATCCTTTAGTCCTACGTAGTTCAGTTCCATCAAATTCATTCAAGGGGGGGTACTTCAAATTTCTAAGTTCTTCAAAGTCGTCTATTACCATAAAACGAACACTCCAAGTTAAGGTCTCGCTAAGGTAACGACTCCCAAGTCAAGCAAATCTATGACTGGCCCTCATGACTAGTTCCTCAAACGATTCCGATCCCAAAGTTCCTCGAAGTCTAAAGCAACTTTATCTTTTAAATGATTTATTCCTCAAAAGTTGAGATAACCCATCTCAGATAGTTCACAACTGACGATTCAATCAAACTCTCAGACTACTCAACTCATGTGATATATCTACTACACTTGTATCACGGTCCACAAATAACAATACTCAAATCAACGCGTTTCTGGACTTACATCTCTCAACGAATCATTCATTCTCAAACTGATGATGTATCCTAGATTTCCTTTAAGTCCTTCGTTAGATAGATGCTAAGGTCCATTAAGTAACTTAAGATCAACCACTCAGTCAATTCCACAAGTTCCGGTAATGTTCTAATGTTCTCACGCCGTTACTAACAGCTCTCGTTCCTCAAGTTCAAACAGCATTAACTTACCTCATTCACTTATCAGACAACATTAGTACTCTAAGCATATTCTTCGAAATCAATCCTTACTCCAAGCATTCTATTCAAACTTTCAAATGGTACTTCAAACTCTACAAATACCACTTACGCACTGACCCATCCTACAAAGAACTCTCAAGACGGTACACTATCCAACACTGCCCGACAACAATCTCACCAACTCTCTCAACTAAATCCTGACAACGCAGAACCAAGCATTCCTCGAGGCATGCATCACTACCCCAAGAACAACCAATCTCGTCACCATTCTATAAGAGAGGGGACAAGGCTCACAGAAGAGAAGATCGAATGAGATACGAACTTAGAGGCAAACATGATACAAATCTCGAGAGAGTCATAAGAAAACACTCGAGGGACAACGAGATGACAAGGTAAGAAACTTTAGGCTATGGACTCCAATAAAATTGAAGCCATGATCAGAAGGAGAAGCAAAGGACAGAAAAGGAGAGAAGCAATATGAAAGAAACGATTACGGAAATCTCCCAAGGTGCCTCGAGCAATTTATACACCCAAATCTTCCAAAATTAAGACAATATCCTCATTACAGCTACCTATTCCCAAAAGTTTGAGATGCCTCATTTCTGCTAGTCTCTCAAATGACAATTCAATAACACGTTTAGGTCATCGCCCTTTATATGCTATATCCACTTTACTTACCTCACCGTCCACAAGTTAACAATTTTTTTTTTTTTTTTTTAACCATCAAGTTTTTCCGAACTTACATCTCTCAATGAATTACTTTATTTCATTCACAAACTGGCGGTGCATCCTCAAGTTTCTCTTTAGTTTTTCATTAAAGAAACGTTAAGATTCGATAAGCAGCCTAGGGTAAAGTAGTGATTCACTTCTTCTAAGCTTAAGTTAACAACTCTTCAAGTATTCAACCATTGTAGCTGATGACTCGCATTCCTCAACAACGGACCTTTCTCAACTCAATCACTCACCTAGGTCAATTGGTACTAACTCACTTTACTCATCTATTCTTCTTCATTAGCATCTTAAGCCTATTCTTCTAGGTCGCCCTATATCCTCAATTATCTTACTAACTCCATAACAGTACTCTACAATCTACAAACTTTCACGATCTAAGCATGGTTCTCAAGGTAGGTTCCACGGAATGCTAAGTATACAACTCAACCTTCAAGCAAGTATCCTATCACTCACTTTAACTCTCCCAATTGGATAGACAACTAGACCCTTAGGTCACCAAAACATGTCTCTCGATACCTCTTAAGTTATTCCTCAAATAATAATGTTTCTCATAACACAGCTTACGGTTAACCTAAGACTAGTTCTTCCAAATCCAATAAAAGGGAAGGTTACCTAGAGGGCACCTTAAGAAAGCAGACAACAAGGTTAAGCTGAAAAGATATGAAGATCTGTTCAAGTGAGATAGACAAATATTCTAAAAGAAGGACGTGCGTTCGGAGTTATCAAATAAGGTGATGCACAAAGAAGGATGAGTATCTTCAAGGTTTAGAAGCATTCTCCAACAGTAGCACGAATCTTCTTTCTACGGTAGAAACTCCGGTCTCCATCGCCAAATGGATAAGTCCACGGTTCGTCGATTGAAAGGCATAAGAGTAAAATTAACGACAATCAACAAACACGTTAGAACCTAATAAAAGCAATCAAAAAACAGGCTACAATATAAGTCCTTAAATCTACCCCATCTCTCATTCATTATTTGTTTATTTGGTCAAGTTAAGGTTGGGGGTCACATGAGTGCGTCGGGAGCAATAATGCTCTGATACCAACTGTAAAACCCCTCACGAAAGCGGAAATAAAAACATACAAAAGTACTAAAAATGCAGCGGAATTAAAACTTTTTAAAGTAAACAACATGCGAGAAGAATTAAACTTAAACGGAAACTGAAACTGAAATAGATAAGTAACAGTTCTAAGTATGAACGAAAGTATAAATACAAAGCCTGGGATGGAACATCCCTACAGGCACCAACAAAACTGTATCAAAAAGAAACTAAGAGTCTAGCTAATCGATAAACGTGTATGTCATATGATGAAAGGATCATTACTCGCTAGCTCTCGTGTGAACCCCGATCCAACCTGCATGTACCTACATACATGAAAACATGTACGCCACAATCAGTGGGGAGTGACTAGAGTTCTCCTAGCCACATTTTGTGACAACACGAAACACATAAAGCAATACAGAATACTCCAACATATATAAACATGTGAAGCATAAATATATCATCAACTGTTCTCACACTATCATACGATACTAAATCATAGCTCCCAACCCAACTTCATAAACCGTTAGGAAGGAGAGCCGGTTTCCCTACTGGTTACCCAGTCGGGGGGTCTTTCAGTCCAACTATTTATGAAACCGATCAAAGAGTCATCCATTGCCTTGGATGAACATACCATAACTCAAACAATGTAATCATCAACTTCATCATGCATATCTGACACTGTACCAAACTCTAGGCAAGCAGATATAACACAACACTAGCAATGGGTCCAGAGGTGAACTTAACACATATCCCACTACCAAACTATGTCGGGTCCAGAGGTGAACTTAACACATATCCTAACATGCAAATCAAGTAAAGGGTCCAGAGGTGAACTTAACACATATCCCTATACTTACAATTCAAGAAAAGGGTCCAGAGGTGAACTTAACACATATCCCTAATCATCCATAAGCAAAGGGTCCAGAGGTGAGCTTAACACATATCCCAATGCTACAAACAAGTATTGGGTCCAGAGGTGAACTTAACACATATCCCAATACACAGCTATCGCACAACGGGTCCAGAGGTGAGCTTAACACATATCCCGTGTACGACAACCGATCACGTGTCCGGTCCAGAGGTGAGCTTAACACATATCCTGACACGCCACAAGCAAAACACGTAACGGGTCCAGAGGTGAGCTTAACACATATCCCGTCACGCGACATACAAAACACGTAGTGGGTCCAGAGGTGAGCTTAACACATATCCCACCACGCGACATCCAACTCAATCATTAGCATCCAAAGATAGAAACTAACCTATAGTTCTAACTTCTTAAACCACTAATCGACACTTAATTGATCCCGGGAACTAAGACGAGGGAGAGTCGGTTTCCCTTTCGGTTACCCGACCGGGGGGTCTCTATCCTCATTCCATTCCCGAACCCAATATAGTGTCGCCCGTCCTCCGGGGACCTCAAATACATATCAAAGATACAAAGAACGAGTTTCAATCAAAACCGATCAACCGATTAAAAGTTACGAACGATTTACGAATCAAAACATCCTACAGGGGCCCCCAGCCGGTCGGTCGGCTGGTGGTCCTTTCTCAGCCTACGCTTTTAACAAAAACACAATGCAAAGGGACTCCCAGCCGGTCGGCAGGCAGCCGGTCGGCCGGCTGGGAACCCAATTTCCCTAGCTTCTCAAAATACGCAACCCACACCCAAATGCACTCCCAGCCGGCTGGCAGGCGGCCGGTCTGCCGGCTGGGCTCCCTTTTCCTTATGTTCTTCGACAATACGCAAAACAACACAAGAGACCACCAGTCGGTCGGTCGGCTGGCAGTCCCAAGGCCAATTTCTACAAAAATTCGCAAAACACAATAGAAACGCTCTCAGTCGGTCGGTCAACCGGCTCAGAGAGCCTGATCATCGAAAACGCGATTTCCAGATTATTCACAACATCAAAATTCGACACCAAATCCTTATGAATCGCTACACATGATGTTTACCCAACATTACCAATCATCCAATACTATTATCTAACAGCAAACAAAACCCATAACAATCCTCAAACGATTATATCAAGTATCCGTCTTAACTTTGTGAAAACTGAAAATAAGCTTATGAACATGTACAAACATCACAAGGCATGAATTCTTCACATAAGAACAATACTAAGCATGTTTCTAAGTCCATTAAACATAACTCTTTAACCAAAATCAGAAACATTATGAAGAACACATCAAAAGTGCTAATATTCACAATAAGGCCGAGTTTTCTCATTATCGTCACCTCAAAAGCAATCCGGCTCAAAGATCTTCCTCAAGGATAAAGCTATCCACTTCCGGGTCGTCCAAGCCCATGCCTACAAGCACGAAAAACGAGATTACGGACTGAAAAACGGAATTTAGGAAAACAGCCCAAATTTCGAAATAGAGGAAATGAAAAACGAAAGTGATAGATGGCTTGCAAATTCGATGAGGATTCCGAAAATGTTATTATTACCTTAATTCGGTAGACGGATGATGGAGAAAATTGGAGAAGAAGGAGAGTTTTTATGGAGGTTTATGTGGAAATGGTGTTTACAGTGATATTGTTTTGAAGGAGATGAATATGTCGACACATGGGTCTCAAAGGGTTTAAGTAATTGTCCTTTCCGTTTAAAATGAAACGGGTTAAGATACTTGAACGGGTTATTAAGTTGTGAACTTAAGTTTACCAAGTTTGTATTCGTCTTAAGGACTTATGGTTCTTAAGACGGATCCTACTATTTATTTAAAATATTTCACAATTAATTATTAAAACATTATTTTATTACTTAAAATAATTTAAAAGCCTTTAAATATAAATCACGAAAATACGGGATGTTACTTGTACCCAACCTAAATGACCGGTTTGTTAGGTCTAGGTTTGCTTACATTTTTGTGCCCCATGACTTCATAATTTCCTGATTATCTCATTATAGTAGATCACAGGAAGGCCAGGAAATGAAACTTGAATCAATCTTATCTACTCCCCTCAAAATTTAAAATATTAAGCAAGTATTAGAGTTTGGTATCACCTAAGACACAACAGTTGCAAGCTTCTTCAGTAACGCATAAATATCATGAAGCACATTGTACGAAGTATTTTGTTATCCAGCCATTCTATTTCCATCAAATGAAAGAAAAAACATGTTACAGCTCCAATAATCAGGATTATTCACATTTAGAAACAATCCATATCTCCTACCCAGAGAACCCTGAACTTTCAGGCGGGCAAAAAACGATATCTGATAATCATTATAATTTTGACAGTCAAATTTTTTTTATTCAAAAGTCAAAACACCTATGACCCTGCCCCTCGCACCCCTGATCAGCTTTAAGTTCTAATGTGACAGGTCTACTGCAGGCCAGCACATTTTTGTCAGCAAAAGCCACTACACTACTACAGTACAAATTTCAAAAGAAAGAGTTGGTTAAATGTTCTAACCATTTCCATTCCAAGCTCATCCCGCATGCTATTCATTTTTTTGCGGAAGTTTAGCGTCTTAGCAACTTTGCTAAATGATGTCTTATCATCGCAACTTATCCTGTAGTACAAAGGAATAAATCATTAATTACTAACTCACAATCATCGGACAAAGCCTGTCAGGCATTTCAACAAACCACAACAAGTGACATCATAAATAAATACTATCTAGACTCTAGCCATTGCTTGTGAGCCAGATGCCACTCACCTTTTAAAAACGCACACAAGAAAAGTACATTCCTAACCTATTTTGTGTTGAGAACCTATTAAACCAGTGAAGTATCAAAATACACGGCTATAGATTTGTCATCTGGAATGCCTATGACCCAGCTTGAGGAAACCTGTAGCTGAAATATGCTAAACCTATAGCGCCAATTGTAGGACAAAGCAAGAACTATTCATCATGCCTTCATCACTTAGTAGCATCAGTAATTCCAGGCGTAACTTGATAATATGAATCTGCAAGTTGTCCATGATCCCTCCACATCATCTTAAACCCAACACCTTAATTACAACATTTACAACTTATTTTTTTTTTTTTTTTTGATAAAATGTGAGAATATATATATATATAAAAAAACGGATAAGCATCCTAAGGTTACAAGCCTGAGTGCATAGGTTCGAAACCCATATGCACTCCAAAAAGATTACAAAATTTCAGAACTGCTAACAAAACAGATTCTTCCCAACATAACTTCTAAGCCATCTAACCACAATTACTCATGTGTCTTGAAGCAGATCTGACTGTAACTTCTCTGATGATGTGCATAGCTAAAAGCTTGGGTCTTACAAGAGTACCATTCACACGGGCATTATTCCTTTGCATCCAAACATGATAGTATAGGGCAGTAATAAGCAGTGCCATTTTTTTCCATTGAGGATCACGAAGGTTCCCCTGAAACATAATGAGCTCTGAGGGAATAGTGAGCTACATATGCCTCTCAATTGCTTCTCTAATTTTGCTACTATAAGGGCAGTCCGGGAACAAGTGATCCCTAGTTTCAGGAGCAGTCCCACAAGCACAACACAAATCATCACTGCAACATCCAAATCTGAAAAGCTTAACTTTCAGGTTCAGGCCATTAGTATATGTAAACCAGGTGATGACATCATGTTTGGGAAAGTTCCAATTGTTCCAGCAGAGGTTAGTCCAGTCTGGTATGGCAGTAGATGGTACTAACCAGTCATATCCTTGCTTAACTGTATATCCCATGGGTTGAGGGAGCCATATATCATTATCATAACCAGTTTTCAGAGCCTCTTTTGCTTTGCATACACTCTTCCAAGTCCAAGGTGTGTCCGGAGGAGGTTGATAGGAATCCCATTGTTGGTCCTTTAAGTAGAGCTGATGAACCCATCTTATCCATAGCCTGTCTGACTTGTAGTAAATCCAGTTAACAAGCTTCCCTACAGCTGCACAGTTCCATTCTGCCACCTTTTTTATCCCCAATCCACCTTCTGCCTTTGTTTTTGTGACTGTATCCCATGCCACCATGGGAACTCTATGATACTCATTGCTTCCATCTCATAAAAAATTCCTACATATGGCCTCAATTCTTTTTATGATGCTCTTGGGTAAAACAAAAATGGATGCCCAGTAACAATGTAAGGTGTTCAGAACAGAGGTGATGAGGGTTAGCCTTCCTGCATAGGAAAGTTTTTTTGCACCAAGGCCCCTAATTCTGCTTATTATCTTCTCAGTAAGCTTATGGCATTCTTGCTTACTAATCTTGCCAGATTGTATGGGAACTCTCAAGTATCTGAAAGGAAAACTCCCCTCTCTAAAACCTGTAATTCTTTGAATATCAGTCTTCAAGTCCTCAGTCATGCCATTGAAGTAAATATCAAACTTAGCAGAATTCAGTTTCAGTCCAAAAGCTGCTGAAAAGGAATTAAAAGCCCTCATGAGGAGGATGATGGACTGTGCATTACCTTTGCAGAACATAAGAAGGTTATCAGCGAACATGAGGAGGGTGAGTTTGAGTTGTTTGCACATAGGGTGGTACTGAAATGGTTCCCTATTAGTGGCATATTTGAGAAGTCTTGAGAAGTACTCCATACACATAGTAAAGATTAGGGGGGATATAGGGTGCCCTTGTCTGAGCCCTCTTTTACCTTTGAAATAGCCAAACATACTGCCATTCAAAGCTAGGGAGAAAGTGGGAGAGGTGACACAGGCCAGCAACATTTTGATGAAGTGTTCAGGAAGTTGGAATTTGTGTAAAAGTTGTTCAACAAAAGCCCACTCAATGGTATCATAGGCCTTTTGTAAATCAATCTTAAATAAACATCTTGGGGAAACATTCTGCCTTGAGTACATATGTCTTGGCAGATAAGGACATACTCAATAATTGATCTTCCCTTAATGAATGTTCCTTGATTTTCTTGTATGAGATCAGGCAACACAAGAGCTAGCCTGTTGCAAAGCAGCATGGATATGGCTTTATATAGAACATTGCAGCATGCTATAGGTCTAAATTGTGTCACAGAAGTCGGCCTCTCACACTTTGGAATCAGTGAGATTGTAGTAACATTCACCTGTTGTAGCAGTTCACCAGTTCTGAAGAAATCAGCCACTACAGCACATACATCTGACCCAATGACAGCCCAAGAGTCTTTATAAAATTGGCTACTATAACAATCTGGTCCTAGGGCCTTTGTGTTAGGGATGGAGAAAATGGCATCCTTAATTTCCTGAGCAGTGACTGGCCCATTTAGAATAGTACAGTGACTCTCAGTACATACATTTCCTGTTGCCATGACTACATTATGCACCTGTTCAGTGGCAGAAGTGCATCCCAACAGTGATTGGTAGTATTGCACGAAGGCAGCTTGGATGTCATTCTGTTCTGTGCACTGCCTACCCTGGAGATCAGCTATCTGCACTACTTTATTCTGGACATTCCTCTGTCTGATACTGCTATGGAAATATGCAGTATTACTGTTACCCTCCTCTAGCCATTTTGTTTTTGCTTTTTGACAAAGAAAGCTGTCCCTGGCTTTTATAAGGTATCTTGTCTCAGTGAGTAGAGTTATTTCCTCATTCAGCAACTCAGCATTGGTGACATCCTCACTGATTTTGGCCTGCAACTTCTCCAACTCCAGAAGAGCTTTTGCTGTTTTGACCTTTATGTCAGCAAAACAGTTCTTATTTAAAGTTTTCAGAGGTCCCTTCAACATCTTAAGTTTTTTAATGACACAAAACATCTTAGTGCCATAGAAAGGGTAAGCCCATATCTCCTTAACAGTTGGAATAAAATCTGAAGAATTACTCCACATGTTATAGTACTTGAAATTTGTCTTTCTGTTTTGGCACATTTGGGCACTACTCACAATGCAAGGAGTATGATCCATGATCCGCTCAGTGTGAAAATGAGCTACTAGATCAGGAAAGCTGGATAGCCACTGTGGATTCCCCATAAATCTATCTAGCCTGCTGAACCTCCTTTGTCCTGGTGCCCTCTTATTAGTCCAGGTATAGTAGGAGCCAGTGGCTGGGATATCAGCCATATCACAAGCTTGAATACATTGCATAAACTCTTCCATCTCCTCTTTCTTAGTATTGCCTCCCAGTCTCTCAGAAGGGTCCAAAACCGTGTTAAAATCTCCTGGAAGAGCCCATGGTATGTGGCAAGTTGCAGCAATTTGCACAAGAGTATCCCATAATTCTTTCCTCTTCTCCCCCTCATTAAAAGCATATATCATGGTAATGAGGAATTCCTTCTTGGTCACCTGAGTTGTTACCTTAGCATGAACGCATTGAGGGTGATATTGTAACACTGTGACATCAAACATGCTTGCTTTCCACATCAACCATACTCTTCCCCCTGGGTGAAGGTGAGAGTTTGTAGTTATGCACCATCCATTAATCATAGAAGCAGTTATATTCCTTAAGTTAGCACCAGAAACTTTTGTTTCTATCAAACCAAATTAACCAATATCCTTATTTTTGAGAAAATCCCTAACTATATTCTGTTTATGTACACTATTGAGCCCTCGAACATTCCAAAACCCAATATTATTCATGAGTCACAATTGGGGGGATGTCATTGTCACCATTTCTCAACTGTGAATCCGCTCTGAACTCTCTTGATTGTGCATCAGTGGCCTGAACTGACTCAACCTGCTGTTGAACTGGTGGTATCTCACCCTGCTCAAGGTTTGAATGTTGTCCATTTTGACCAGGTGACTGGGTCAGAGAACCCTACATTCCTTCCACTGTCTGATCTGGCCTTGTATCAGATAGATTTTGAACCACTTCCAGAGCATCATGCACCTGAACTGACTGTTCTAAAGAAGTCAGTAACCTCCGCATTATGGGCACTGCTTGAACTGGTTTCCAGGCCTTAGTATTTTGTGTACCTAAGACACAACAACTGCAAGCTTCTTCAGTAACGCATAAACATCATGAAGCACATTGTATGGAGTATTTTCTTATCCAGCCATTCTATTTACAACTAATGAAAGAAAAAACATGCTACAGCTCCAATAATCAGGATTATTCACATTTAGAAACATTCCATATCTCCTACCTAGAGAACCCTGAACTTTCAGGCGGGCAAAAGACGATATCTGATAATCATTATAATTTTGACAGTCAAATTTTTTTTATTCAAAAGTCAAAACACCTATGACCCTGCCCCTCGCACCCCTGATCAGCTTTAACTTCTGATGTGACAGGTCTACTGTAGGCCAGCACATTTTTGTCAGCAAAAGACACTACACTACTACAGTACAAATTTCAAAAGAAAGAGTTGGTTAAATGTTCTAACCGTTTCCATTCCAAGCTCATCCCGCATGCTATTCATTTTTTTGCGGAAGTTTAGCGTCTTAGCAACTTTGCTAAATGATTCTTATCATCGCAACTTATCCTGTAGTAGAAAGGAATAAATCATTAATTACTACCTCACAATCATCGGACAAAGCTTGTCAGGCATTTCAACAAACCACAACCAGTGACATCATAAATAAATACTATCTAGACTCTAGCCATTGCTTGTGAGCCAAATGCCACTCACCTTTTAAAAACGCACACAAGAAAAGTACATTCCTAACCTATTTTGTGTTGAGAACCTATTAAACCAGTGAAGTATCAAAATACACGGCTATAGATTTGTCATCTGGAATGCCTATGACCCAGCTTGAGGAAACCTGTAGCTGAAATATGCTAAACCTATAGCGCCAATTGTAGGACAAAGCAAGAACTATTCATCATGCCTTCATCACTTAGGAGCATCAGTAATTCCAGGCGTAACTTCATAATATGAATCTGCAGATTGTCCATGATCCCTCCACATCATCTTAAACCCAACACCTTAATTACAAAGTTTATAACTTATTACCAAAATACTAATTAATACTCACAAAATCAACTCAAAATCCCAGAAAGTTAGATGAAAAAATAAAAAATGAAAGGGAACCCAGATGATTGAAGGGCCAAATTCAAGGAATAAACACTAATAATTTAATTATTATATGCTTAATTTGTATATTGGGGGCGTTTTTGTATCTAATTAATGATTGAAGATGCAGCAATGACTCTTAATATCGCAAGTGTGGCTAGTGCTGCTACCTATCATCAAGAACAGACAAGGCAGGCATACTTTCATCTACCAACAAAGGTATGAATCAAAATCCAGTATCAAAAAATAGATTCAGTTAGCCTCACCGCTCCACCGAGTGAATGTCCATATAAAACGAGTTTCCGTTTCTTCATCTGAGCAAGCTTATACAACTCCAATGCTGGTATTCCTTTTGCACGAGCCATGAGAATCCCTGTAATCAATTATCAATGTTTGTGACCAGAGAGTCCAAAGGAAAGACTAATCACCATTTGTCAATGCAGCTACATCATAGAAGGAATTCTTTGCACTATTAAATCAATCAAACATACACATGTTTCATCTTACTCTGTGAGCTGCAGGCTTCAATTTAAACTTCATCTGCTTAGCTTTTATTTCAGGTTTCTTCGAGCGAGTTTCTACATTTCCCTTTCGGCCATTGGTTATGTCCAAGTCAGAAACTTCTACTTCTTCCACATTTTTCATCTCATCCTCATGAAATAATGCTCCTTGAAATATATTAGCATCAGCCATCATATCCCTAATTTAAAAAATAGAAAGTAAATATCAAATTGTATACAAAGAAAGGCAAGATGGTCAAGCAAAGAAGTGTCTACAACACATACTTGTATTGTTTTGTCCCAACAAAGGAAGCAAACAAGGTATTGCTTGCTTCAGCTAACAAATATCTACATTGAAACAAAAAACAAACACGAGAACATAAGGTAAAATTCATAACCATAGGAGGAATCATAGGAGGACTCATAGGACGCCATCAATATAGCAAGAATACTGAACCTATGAGGAACATAGTCTAGAGAAGGCTGAACTCGCTCCAAGCAAAGGACTTGTCCCCCGAAATCAGCTTAGAACTTGTTAACGGATCGAATTAGCTCTGCTGCAGGCCTCTGTTATTGATTATATCAACAAGCAATCAGCTTCTTCGACGCATTTACAGATTAACAAGAAAGGTGACAAATATGTAACTAACGTAAAGCTAATTCAAACAGCTGATGCATTATTACATTCCTTAAACAAATGGACTTGAGCCAACTTTTAATAAAAAAGGTCACATCGGCGAAAATCACAATTTCAGCTTTCTATCACAGAAAAAGAAGTGCGTTTTAGCATATCCCAGCTGAAAAAGGTTCCATATTTAGCATACTATTACCAAATATAAACACATTGTTAGGCAAACCTTTCTGAAGAACTTAGTCACCAGGTGTATTATCAACTCATTGCAAATAGTTAACCATGTTACCCTTCCATACTATCATACAACAACAATGTTACTCCAATGCCTCACGGGCTTGTGCCAAAGACCAGATAACACATTCGGGTGTGCATAGGCATGCCCTATAGTTAATGCACAAAGACATTTGTGGATGACCCATAATCAATATTTTGCCGAAAAATGCATCAAATGACTATCAATTCACAATAACGAAAAAATGCAATTATTTGAGTGGGGAAGAATAATTGTTTTATCGTCTCATTGAAAATGGAAAAATCGACATTTTTCCAGCACAACAACACAATAATCACAAGCAACCAAGCACACTGGTAAATTTGACAACAATTTATTAACTTTAGCATCATTACAGATAAACCAAACGACACAAATCACACAATATATCCACTATTACATCATCATAACCCGAAACAGATGAATTATTTATGCACCTCCACAACACAACAATTACATACAAAACAAGCAATCACACTGCTAAAATCAACAACAGATTAGTAACTTCAACATCATTACAATCAAAATTACCTTATAAACACACTCAATAACACCATACAACACAATATATCCTGCAAATTCGCTAAAGAGTCCACTTTAACCAGTCATTTTGCTAAAGAGTCCGCTTTAACCATTCATTTTGCTATATTCCATGAAAACCTAAAACCAACAAAAAATTAGCAAAATTACCATGATTACGATCAAAATTACCTTATAAACACACTCAGATAAAACCATACAACCCAATAATTACACCGAACTAACACTACAAAACAATGCGCTCTTTGCGACGGAATTGTCCGTCGCAAAAAGGGTGAAATCCGTCGCAAATGATGTTTTTGCGACGGATTTGCGACGGACTGCATCTGTCCCATATTTTTGTCGCAAAAAGTTCTTTTGCGACGGATTTTTCCGTCGCAACACTTTTGCGACGGATTGACCTTATTTTGCGACGGACTGACCTTGCCAGAAGTCAAAGTCAGTCCAGATTTGCGACGGAATTTCCGTCGCAAATAGTCCCTTTTGCGACGGATTGTCCGTCGCAAATCTGGACTGACCTTGACTTTTGGTCACAGTCAGTCCAGATTTGCGACGGAAAATCCGTCGCAAAAGGGACTATTTGCGACGGAAATTCCGTCGCAAATCTGGACTGCCTTTGACTTCTAGTCAAGGTTTGCGGCGGAATTCCGTCGCAAATTGAGACATTTCCGTCGCAAATTCCTGTATGATTTTCGGGTTTCAGCCGTTTTTCCAGCTCCCCATTTCCATTGAAATGATTCATTTTTTCCCTTTTGCATGATCTGTAAACCTGCAATTTCAGAAAAACAACCCAGCAACAAAAAACTTGTCGGAGACAAGGTTTTTAAAACGTCTTTTCATAACTAAAATGAAGGTTGTACAAATGATCATCCAACTAAAAACTAAACATAATCCGCGGTACATCAACTAAACAACCTAATAAAACCTATCTAACGGTCGTGTCGGTGGGCTGCGGGGTGGCGAAATGAGTGGCCGCCCTAGCATTGTCGCCGCCATCATCGTCGAAGTCTCGTCTCGGCTGAGAAAAGCCTCCCGGGGTTGCAGCTCTGAGTAGTGAACTCCGCCCCCTGTTGACTTAAGTATTCTTCAATTGCCTTCAGCCTTTGGGATGTCTCGAGATCGCGTTCTCTTAGCTGAGCATTCTCTCGAAGAACTCTGCCGACGATACCTGCAATGAATAGTCAAACATGATATTATATTCATTTAATAAACGGTTAAATAATCGGTTAGTCTTAATTTTTAATAATCTATAAAATACAAACCTGGGGTGTATGATGATTGGGTCCCAGCACTTGAGTGACGACGACGCTCGTAAATGACTGGGGCTGCATTTCCAATACCGAGTATCAACCCTTTCTTGTTGAAACCGCCATGTTCTTCGAAGTAGATCTCGTTGTCGTCGATATCTTGCTCCGGGATCCCTTCACTTATCATTTTCGACTTTCTTGAAAAAACTTTTTCCTACAAAACAAAAATAAAATGTGATTAGTATACGTTAATTAATTAGTAAACCAAATTACTAAAATATAAAGAAAAGTTTTTGTTCACTTACAAAGAGTGCTTTGGGTTTCGTTGATAGCCAACCCTTCTTGGCATGCTTTTTTGTCTTCTCCAGCAACTTCAAGGCGGATGGTACATCCCTCCCATCTTCTACAGCCTGCAATTTAAATCCAACGGCACTTGTTAAAAAAAACATTCAAGATTGTCAAAGGATGAAAATTATTCAAGACAAGAAAAAGTGAATTAAAAACTAAGAAATTACCATTTCATCCATCATGTGAGTACCTAAGGCCTTGCCTTTTTCGGTACTTCCCGACATCCGATTGGTCTTGTTTTTGTCGGATTTCTCTTGGAATTTTGGATCGTCCTTTCTTCCCTTTAGTTGTTCGAAAATATCGGCCGGTATCCACTGCGGCCTTTGCTCCGTTGTTTTCCTCATAGCGTAGTGGATTCTTTTGCGAAGGCGGTCTTTCATCATGTCTTCCCACGCCGACCTAACCGCTGCTCTATCACGAGGGTGAAAGGTAACTTTTTTCTGTTTCAAAAAAAAAATAGTTAAATAAATATGAAACAATAAATAGGTAATAAATAATAAAACGGAAATAGGTAGTAAACAGTTAATAAATACCTCAAACCAATTCCACCACTCTTCCTTAATGGCATCCGGCGCTTCTGACCAGTTGGGCGCATACTCCTTGTAGTTGCAAATAATGGTCTGTGTTATAATATTAGAAACGTCTTTGTGACTGAACCTGAAAAAGAGTTAAATGTGAAAATAAAATAGTCAACAAGTAATCATATTATAATCAATATATACATATATATAATCAATTATCCGTAAACAAATAAGATACTTACCACTTGGCGCCTTCGTAATCAGTCGGATCGAGGTGTATTCGATGTGTAGGCGGCTGAGGCTCAGGTGGAACAATCTCGTCCTCATCATCATTAGCTCCCGATCGTCCTCCCTCAGGCTGACGACTACCACCACCTCGTCGTCTTCCGCCCGGCATATAATTATCAAACTAATATAGCAACAATTAGAAAGAAATGCTTTACGTAATTAAAAACTTGAATAATAAGATTAATAAGATAATTTCATTGACATTAAGCCATACGGCATCTACAATAATTTCAACAAATACAAGATTATCGAATCTAATAGATAGTAGTCCTAATCATCATCATCATCACCTAAATGGCATGAAAGATTCAAAGACAGTCCCAAAACGGGGACTATTCAACAATTACACCTAATGTGTAATTATTGAACGGGTACTATTCAAGAATATTCTAAACAAATCAACAACACTAACAATCAACAACAATGCAAATTTTATATCAAAAATCAATCGTCCTAAACATCTTAACAACAATATGCGACGGATTTGGGACGGAATTAGCTACTAACCTAATATCACTAACCACCTAACAATACTAACTAAACTAATCAAATAACAATTAAACTAAACTAACGATTCCTAATAACAATAAAAAAACAATAATACGGAATTTGCGACGGAATTTTGCGACGGATTAAACATAACTAATTAAGACGGTATATAAATAACGAAAGTTAGTATACATACATTAAGAGAAATGGAGAATGAAGAAGTAAGTGGCGGCGGCAAGGTGGCAGCGGTGTGGTGGTGGCGGCGGCGGTGAGGTGGAAGGGAGAAGGAGAAGGAGAAGGAGAGGAAGGAGGAAGGAAGGAAGGAGAAGGAGGGAGTGCTCCGGCGACGTGGCAGGGTGGCCGGCGGTGTCAGGGGTGGTGGGGTCGGGGGTGGTGGGTTGGGGTGGTTTGGGTGTTCGTCAAAATCGCACTTAGGGTTTTTAAGAGAAAAAATTGAAATCGATTTGGGGGAAAAAAGAAGACCCGCGGGGTCTGTATAAATTTTGTTTGCGACGGAAATTTTGCGACGGAATTTCCGTCGCAAATCTGGTCAAGGTCAAACTTTGACCAGCTTTGCGACGGAAATTCCGTCGCAAATTTTGACTTCTGCGACGGAATTTCCGTCGCAAAGCTGGTCAAAGTTTGACCTTGACCAACTTTTGGTCAAGTCTGGTCAATGTGTTTGCGACGGAAATTCCGTCGCAAAAGTCAATATTTGCGACGGACTTTCCGTCGCAAACTTTCCCGCCATTTGACTTTCACTTCGCGGGTCTGGGAAATTTAGGTCCGTCGCAAATTCCGTCGCAAAATAAAAATCCGTCGCAAAATCCGTCCCAAACCCAAGTTTGCGACGGCTTTTCTGTCCGTCGCAAATTTTCCGTCGCAAAGGCAGCATTTTTTTGTAGTGTAAGCTCTATATTGAGCAAATCGCATATCCGTATAACATCCAAGCATAATCAATAATCAGAATACAATCAGAACAAACCCATAAAAAGCTATAGATACAATTTCCAGAACTTTCAGAATTGTTAGATTTTTCAAACATTCATACGATAAATTAAATAAATAGTGTTAATCACAGAATATGTAAGCATAATCGATAATCAGGAAACTAAATCGATGAAACTAAGAAAAACTCACTATGTTATACTTATTTGAAATTAGTAGAGGCGAATTATATTTTCGAAGTTGATAGTCGCAAGTTTCAGGAACCCTAATTTAAAAAAACAAGTCAAAATCCCCAAATTATCGATTGGTAATTTAGTGTGCTCAGGGCATGAAATAGAACTTTCAAATGGGTTATTCGGTTTAGTTTTGGATTGTTGATGATTATGCTAGAAGTGGTGTTGAGTAATTAAGGATGATGATGATGATGGAAGAGTATCTGGTAATTGAGAGTAAAAGAAGAAGAATAGGAGGAAGATAAAAATAATGGGGAAGTAGAAAGAAGAGCAATATAGAGCAAAAAGGTCAGGGAAAAGGACAAACATGACACTGCTCATCACGCTCCATGCCAACACCACCACCGTAAATTCTCGAATTAGATGGTACAACCATAATCTCGATCCGCAAAATCCTATCTGAGAAATTACTATCATTCAATTCAAACCCGAAATTCCCTTTTTGTGGATATTTCTCGAATTCGGTTTCCGTTATTGTTCCCGGATCAAATAAATATTTGTTCATCTCTCGCATTGAGTTTCCCCTATTGCAATTTAGGGTTTCGAGTTTTCCATGTGATTTACAATTTGGAGATTTTATGAACCCTAGAAAATTGGGGATGAGGTAGTTGAAGATGAAGAAGAGAAGAAGGTTTGTTCTTCAATTTACTCTTCTTCTTCTCTCCTCTGACCTCTCTATCACTGAAGGATACAAAGGAGGAAGATAAGAAAAACAAAGATCACAAATAGGAAGTAATAAAGATGAAGATAATTCGAAGAAAAACAGAGTAAAAGGACAGAGGATGAACAAACAGTGCACTATTCAGCACATGATAGGCACGCTTTCTATTGGCCTACTGTTCCATTTTCAACATTTCATACATTTATAGGGGCTGTAGATATAGAGACCAGTTGCCTGTTAAACAGGTCAATAATTTTTTAACTTGTCTTTACTCATCTTTTCCTTTTTCTTTTAATTTCTTTGTTAACCTTTTACCTTCTCACTTACTTTTTCATCTAATCACCATTAAACCTCCCACTTTTTTTTCCAGCAACATGATCCTCATTGTTTATTTCTTAAATTCTTCTTCTTATTTGGGTACAATCTGCTGCTCTATTTTCCGATAAACGGACAAACTGGATTCATCAATCAGCCCCATTGGTAATACATCAACTAAAATGAAGCATTGTCACAAAACCGGGCGTTTAGCAGACATTCAAGATATCTTCATATAATCAATTCTTTATCTATTGACAAAGCCAATGGCTTTGATTTTATTTTGATTATTTAATGGAAGAGTCCGTTTACATCAAATTAAGTACATTTAGCTTTGAATTACCTTCATTATTATGATTTTGATTCAAGGGCTGATATTTCATTGTACGCAAATATGAAAGAGAATGAGGGGCTACTGTTAAAAGTTGAATTTTGGGAAATTTTGTTTTTTGAAAACGATGCAAATGTCGTATGCCGTATTGCCTTTGAAAGTTTGAAGTGTAATTGAGTGAAATGGGAAGTTATTAAAGGGTTATAAAAAAATCATTATTGTTTATGAATGTTCATAATACTTAACTATGGTAAAGCTCCATCAAGTTAGTAAGACGATAACAAAATTATGTTTGCAAAAACTTCTACCGGTATTTTTAGATCTTTAGATTTGTAAGAATTTGATAAAAATGAAGATGAGTGATTTATTTGAGGAATAAAAAAGAAATAGTTACAAATTAATGCGAGGTAAATTATAGTTGAAATACAAGAGAGATAAAAATTTGGAAAAATGGGTTAAAGAAGATGAATATGATAAAGGTCGGAAGAAAGAAAGACAAAGAAGATGAAGAAAAGGGCAAAAGGTGGGCCAACGAAAATTACCTCCCACAAGTTAATAAAACATCATTTCTATTCAAAGCGGGGAAGAGTATTAGTTGGGTTTATTGATAGTTATAAAAGAGTTTTGAGTATTTTAAGAAGTTGCACAATAGTTTAGAGTATTCTCATTAAATAACCCTATAAACAACTATAAATAACTTTTACATGGTTATCCGATTTTCGACCGAAACTGGTTTATAGCATACCGATAAAGTCAAAAGTCTTCCAGAGTTTTTCAAAATTTTTGAGTCCGCTTTATCTAACTCGATTAACAATCCGTGCGATTTTCGAACATTTTCGTTCCGGGGAGCTCAGAGGCCTAAAAAACGTGTATTATATTATATACCCATCAATTCGAGCCGTTTCGGGTGGTCGGAGCGGTCATTGTTATTTTTCAGCGTGTTTTTCTACCACGTGTCCGAAATTGCGTCATGAGAAATCTTATTCGACTCTAGACCCTATAAACAACTATAAATCACTTTTACATGGTTATCCGATTTTCGGCCGAAATTGGTTTATAACATACCGATAACGTCAAATGTCTTCTGATGTTTTTGCAATTTTTTGTGCCCGCTTTATCTGACTCGATTAACCATACGTGCGATTTTCGGTAATTTTTGTTTCAGGAGTTCAGAGGCCTAAAAAACGTGTATTATATATCATACAATTCGAGCTGTTTCGGGTGGTCGGAGCGGCCATTGTTATTTTTCAGCGTGTTTTTCTACCACGTGTCCGAAATCGCATCATGAGATATCTTATTCGATCTAGACCCTATAAACAACTATAAATCACCTTTACACGGTTATCCAATTTTCGGCCGAAATTGGTTTATAGCATACCGGTAACGTCAAATGTCTTCTGATGTTTTTGCAAATTTTTGTGCCCCTTTTATCAGACTCGATTAGCCATCCGTGCGATTTTCGGTAATTTTTGTTTCAGGAGTTAAGAGGCCTAAAAAACGTATATTATATATCCTTCAATTCGAGCTGTTTCGGGTGGTCGGAGCGGCCATTTTTATTTTTCAGCTTGTTTTTCTACCACGTGTCAGAAATCGCATCATGACGTATCTTATTCGATTCTAAACCCTATAAACAACTATACATAACTTTTACATGGTTATCCGATTTCGGCCGAAACTGGTTTATAGCATACCGGTAATGTCAAATGTCTTCCGTCGTTTTTTTAAATTTATGAGTCCGCTTTATCTGACTCGATTATCAATCCATGCGATTTTCGGACATTTTCGTTCCGGGGAGCTCAGAGGCCTAAAATACGTGTATTACCCATCAATTCGAGCCGTTTCGGGTGGTTGGAGCGGCCATTGTTATTTTTCAGCTTGTTTTTCTACCACGTGTCCGAAATGGCATTATGAGGTATCTTATTCGATTCTAAACCCTATAAAAACCTATAAATCACTTTTACACGGTTATCCGATTTTCGGCTGAAATTGGTTAATAGCATACCGGTAACGTCAAATATGTTCTGATGTTTTAGCAAATTTTTGTGCCCGTTTTATCCGACTCGATTAACCATCCGTGCGATTTTCGTTAATTTTTGTTTCAGAAGTTCAGAGGCCTAAAAAACGTGTATTATATATCCTTCAATTCGAGCTGTTTCAGGTGGTCGGAGCGGCTATTTTTATTTTTCAGCTTGTTCTTTTACCACGTGTCCGAAATGGCATTATGAGGTATCTTATTCGATTCTAAACCCTATAAACAACTATAAATCACTTTTACACGGTTATCTTTCGGCCAAAATTGGTTTATAGCATACCAGTAACGTCAAATGTCTTCTGATGTTTTTGCAAATTTTTGTGCCCCCTTTATCTGACTCGATTAACCATCCGTGCGATTTTCGGTAATTTTTGTTTCAGTAGTTCAGAGGCCTAATAAATTGTATTATATATCCTTCAATTCGAGCTGTTTCGGGTGGTCGGAGCGGCCATTTTTTATTTTTCATCTTATTTTTCTACCACGTGTCAGAAATCGCATCATGACTTATCTTATTCGATTCTAAACCCTATAAACAACTATAAATAACTTTTACATGGTTATCCGATTCTCGGCCGAAACTGGTTTATAGAATGCCGGTAACGTCAAATGTCTTCTGATGTTTTTGCCAATTTTTGTTCCCGCTTTATCTGACTTGATTAACCATTCTTACAATTTTCGATAATTTTCGTTTCGGGAGCTCAGAGGCCAAAAAAACGTGTATTATATACCCTTCAATTCGAGTCGTTTCAGGTGGTCGGAGCGACCATTTTTAATTTCAGCCTATTTTTTACCACGTGTCCGAAATCGTATCACGAGGTATCTTTTTCGATTCTAGACCCTATAAACAATTATAAATCACTTTTAAACGGTTATCCGATTTTCGATCGAAACTGGTTTATAACATACCGATAGCGTCAAATGTCTTCTGATCTTTTTGAAAATTTTTGTGCCCGCTTCATATGACTCGATTAACCATCCGTGCAATTTTCGGTAATTTTTGTTTCAGAAGTTAAGAGACCTAAAAATCGTGTATTATATATCCTTCAGTTCGAGCTGTTTCGGGTGGTCGGAGCGGCCATTGTTATTTTTCAGCCTGTTTTTCTACCACGTGTCCAAAATTGCATCATGCGATATCTTATTCGATTCTAGACCCTATAAACAACTATAAATCACTTTTACACGGTTATCCGATTTTCGGCCGAAATTGGTTTATAGCATACCGGTAACGTCAAATGTCTTCTGATGCTTTTGCAAATTTTTGTTCCCGCTTTATCTGTCTTGATTAACCATTCTTACAATTTTCGATAATTTTCGTTTCGGGAGCTCAGAAGCCAAAAAAACGTGTATTATATACCCTTCAATTCGAGTCGTTTCAGGTGGTCCGACCGACCATTTTTAATTTCAGCCTGTTTTTTACCACGTGTCCGAAATCGTATCACGAGGTATCTTTTTCGATTCTAGAACCTATAAACAAGTATAAATCACTTTTACACGGTTATCCGATTTTCGATCGAAACTGGTTTATAACATACCGATAGCGTCAAATGTCTTCTGATCTTTTTGAAACTTTTTGTGCCCGCTTTATATGACTCGATTAACCATCCGTTCAATTTTGGGTAATTCTTGTTTCAGGAGTTCAGAGGCCTAAAAAACGTGTATATATATCCTTCAGTTCGAGCTGTTTCGGGTGGTCGGAGCGGCCAATTTTATTTTTCAGCCTGTTTTTCTACCACGTTTCTGAAATGGCATCATGAGCTATCTTATTCGATTCTAAACCCTATAAAAAACTATAAGTCACTTTTACACAGTTATCCCGATTTTCGGCCGAAATTGGTTAATAGCATACCGGTAACGTCAAATATCTTCTGATGTTTTTGCAAATTTTTGTGCCCGTTTTATCTGACTCGATTAATCATTCGTGCGATTTTCGTTAATTTCTGTTTCTGGAATTCAGAGGCCTAAAAAACGTGTATTATATATCCTTCAATTCGAACTGTTTCGGGTGGTCGGAGCGGCTATTTTTATTTTTCAGCTTGTTTTTTTACCACGTGTCCGAAATGGCATCATGAGGTATCTTATTCGATTCTAACCCCTATGAACAACTATAAATCACTTTTACACGGTTCTCCGATTTTCGGCCGAAATTGGTTTATAGCATACCGGTAACGTCAAATGTCTTCTGATGTTTTTGCACATTTTTGTTCCCGCTTTATCTGACTTGATTAACCATTCTTACAATTTTCGATAATTTTCGTTTCGGGAGCTCAGAGGCGAAAAAAACGTGTATTATATATCCTTCGATTCGAGTCGTTTCAGGTGGTCGGAGCGACCATTTTTAATTTCAGCCTGTTTTTTACCACGTGTCCGAAATCGTATCACGAGGTATATTTTTCGATTCTAGACCCTATAAACATTTATAAATCACTTTTACACGGTTATCCGATTTTCGATCGAAACTGGTTTATAGCATACCGATAGCGTCAAATGTCTACTGATCTTTTTGAAAATTTTTGTGCCCGCTTTATATGACTCGATTAACCATCCGTGCAATTTCGGTAATTTTTTTTTCAGGAGTTCAGAGGCTTAAAAAACGTGTATTATATATCCTTCAGTTCGAGCTGTTTCGGGTGGTCGGGGCGGCCATTGTTATTTTTCAGCCTTTTTTTCTACCACGTGTCCGAAATTGCATCATGAGATATCTTATTCGATTCTAGACCCTATAAACAACTATAAATCACCTATTCACGGTTATCCGATTTTCGGCCGAAATTGGTTTATAGCATACCGGTAACGTCAAATGTCTTCTGATGTTTTTGCAAATTTTTGTGCCCCCTTTATCTGACTCGATTAACCATCCATGCGATCTTCGGTAATTTTTGTTTCAGGAGTTCAGAGGCCTAAAAAACGTGTATTATATATCCTTCAATTAAAGCTGTTTCGGTTGGTCGGAGCGGCCATTTTTATTTTTCAGCTTGTTTTTCTACCACGTGTCAGAAATCGCATCATGACGTATCTTATTCGATTCTAAACCCTATAAACAACTATAAATAACTTTTACATGGTTATTTGATTTTCGGCCGAAACTGGTTTATAGCATACCGGTAAAGTCAAATGTCTTCCGGAGTTTTTGAAAATTTTTTAGTCCGCTTTATCTGACACGATTAACAGTACATGCGATATTCAGACATTTTCGTTCCGGCGAGCTCTGAGGCCTAAAAAACTTTTATTATATACCTATTAATTCAAGCCGTTTCGGGTGGTCGGAGCGGCCATTGTTATTTTTCAGCCTGTTTTTCTACTACGTGTCCGAAATTGTTGGGTCTGGTGTCCTTGACAGTTAGTACAATGACTTATTAAATCTCTTAAAGGATCACAAGGGCATACTTCAGTATTATTATCAGTTGATCCTCGTTTATCAATAACGGTTGGCTTGCTAGATAAGTTTGACGTTATTGTCATACGGATGGCGGTGATCAACTGGTCCCTATACGTCACACCTATAGGACACGTTTGAGAGATATGAAGGTATGAAAATACAGTCACATTTATGCTGAATACGACTAAACAGTTAGTCAGAGGTATTGACTATTAAATTAATCATTGAGATGTTGAGATAATTATTTAATACGGATTAAATAATTTTAGCTAATACGGATTACATGATTAATTCGTAAATTCAATATAAACGGTTATATTTAATTAAATATTGAATTCGTGTATTAATATAAGCAGTTATATTAATTGAGCTAATTATACAATATCGTATTTTTCTTATCAGACCATTATTAATGTATCGACTGCATTAATATCTGATAACATGTATACGATTTATAATTTAAACCCGCGGATTATATTTTTGCTTTAGGGTCGAATCACGCAAGAGAATAAGGTAAGAGTGGAAAGCCCACTCTCACCCTAGTCCATTTCGGCCGGCCATGAGAGTTACAAAAGGAGAAGAACTCTCCTTTTGTCAGACTACTCCAACTGGTAATTCATATTTTACAAAACTAGGGTTTTGAGAGTTGTTTTTCCCAAAACCTAGATCTCACATCTTAAAACTCACATAAGCTCTCCCCATATTACAAGGCAATCGGAGAGCATTTCTAGCACACGCGTCATCATCTCAGACGGGTCTTGGGTGCAAGTTATAGGAGGGAATTTCTGTTAATTCTTGTTCTTAGACCATTCGCGCAAGGACCTAAGGTTGTGCTCTTCATCTTTCGTTTTATGTTTTTTTCATCTTATGACAATATTCGCATGTAAACTTTTCGTTATAATCATGCAAATTTAAAGGGTGAATACACGTTTATTCCCCACAAGTGGTATCGGAGCCAAGGCCACGAAAATTTTACAATTGTGTTTTTCATAAGATGTTTTAAAAATCGTTTTTTTTAAACCCTTTTGTTGCTGCGGCCGTGTGCCCTAATGTGAGAAATCGATCTTGTTTTTCGATTTTGATTTGCATATTGTTGATTAATTGATATTCTTAACAATATGTGAATCATTTGTTGTTGTTTATTGTTGATTTACACGATTGAAATCAAGGATAAATACATATTTTGTTTTATAAAGTGCAGCGTATGTAGGATTCTACGAACGAGCGTATTTCTACTCGTTCGTAGCCTTCTTCTGCTAACTGTCACTCGATCGAGCACTTTTTGGCTCGATCGAGCACTTTTTAAAGCAACTCGTCACTCGATCGAGCACTTTTTGGCTCGATCGAGCATTTTGGATTCTACGAACGAGCGAATTACTACTCGTTCGTAGTCTGCCTCGATAACCCGTCACTCGATCGAGACTTGTTGTACTCGATCGAGTGACACTGTTCCTCGATCGACCTTGTTTTAACCCGATCGAGCAGTTTTCAGGGTAATTTTCTTTTTCTGAAAATTTGGTTTTCTAAAATTTTTTTGGTTCGATCGAGCACCAGTTTTACTCGATCGAACACTCGTCTGTCAAAGTTACTCGATCGAGTACTCTAGTGACTCGATCGAGCAACCTTGTTTTGGCAGAAGTTCGAAAATAATTTTTTGATTTTCTTTTGGCCCATGGTAATATACTATATACGGTAATAGTATATTAACATTTGTGAAACAGTTCACACTCGATAGCTACATATTATTTTAAAGCGGTTTAAAATAATGGATTATAATTTTATTAAAATTTATGTGTATAAAACGGTTTAATCACATAATTTTAATCCCGTAGGGTGGTTTGGTAAGATTTGTTAAACATAATAACGGTATTATGTCACGAATGAATTTGTTTTAGTTAATGCATTTTATCTATCGTTTGTTTGAATGCTTTTATAACGTATTTAATTTTTACAAACGGTTGTAACTTAGTGTGGCCTTAGTGGATTGTGTTTCCGTAATGATGGAACATAGTCTTGGTTGTAATTTTGAGATCTCGCATCTCCGTTTTGGTTTTTCCCTTGTAATTACTTTTGTATTTAAATTAGAATATAAATAGGTTTATATTTGTAATTTAAATTAGTAATTTTGTGAAGACCAAAGACGGAGACCGGATGCTCACTCCCACTGCAAAGACCAAGATGGAACATCAAGACAAGCTTCTCGGGTCCAACGGTGGATTCCAAGTTGTTTTTAATGTTTATTTTGGTAGGATAGGCCACACTAGGACTTTTATTTACTTTTATTTCTTTCTTTTATGCTTTCATCGGTAATAGTTTGCATCATATTCCGCCTAAAACCAAACCACCTATAACATGCCTGAAAACTGACTCATGTAGAGGTTACGCGTTAGTTTTCGATGACATACAGATGTCACTTGTCATATGTTAAGTCATCACTTACTTTCATTCATTCACGATAATGCTAAATTTTAGTTCACTTAAAATGAATAAAACAAGTTGATGGGGTCTTCCTCGTATAACCAAAAATTGAGATTAGTCTTTATAGATCAGACTCCCATGAATCCCTTCTTCGTCGGTAGGCATACTATGACCCCTTCTACGTCGGGTAAGTGGAACAGATGATTTATTTTATCTCAACATCATGGTCACTAGATACTGTCTAGCGAATAAGATGGACTAAAAGATGAGATTTACGGAAATCTATCGACCAAGAGTTCTAACTGTAGAACTAGCCAAGCGGTTGGCTTATCAATTTACGGAAATTGAGTCTGCGTTTATATAATTCTTGAGGGAGATCAATTATATGAATGCTTGAGTCTACGAATTTAAATTCAATTTAAAATAGACTTAAATCACGACGACAAGATGCTTATATCGTTTTGTTTTATCTTCTTTTCAGTTTAGAACACGTACAACATTATAAATGCTAATAACAAATGGCTGGTCAAGAGACCCAATGCCAAGTGCCACGCTAGCACGAGAATCCTGGCTTAAAGCCTTCATGGACTCCATGAATTAGTCTACTAGACTGAAGAATGATGGGTCAAACTTCTCTGACTGGGAGGCAGCATTACGGAATGCTGCCATTGCTGACGGAAAGCTCAAGTACTTGACTGAGCCTATTCCGGCACACCCAGGAACTGGAGCTAGTGTGACACCCCGCGATATAGCATAAAAATAAACAAATAATTTGCAGCGAAAATACGATACTTTTAAAAACTTTTCGACATATTTATTAAAACTTTTTCGCGGAATATCAAAACAACATGCGGAAGACTAAAAACTAATGAGAAAGTATAAATTATACAAAATAACTTAAATAGACGAGGGATTAGGTATCCCACGATAACAACATGAATTAAATCTAACTAAGCGTAAGGGTAAATGTCGAATTATCAACAATGCTCGCTAGCCACACGTCTTCCCCAAACAGCACCAACCTACATTCATGAGAGATGAACGCCACAGTCAGTGGGGAGTAACTCAGGGTTCTCCCAGCCACTTTACGTCAGAAAACATGTAAACGGTAATACTAAACATCTTATACATATGAACATGTATATAATTTCATAACCAATCATATATATTACCAAATATGAATAACATGATCAATGCGTGGGCGATAAGTCAAAAACATGTGAAAACAGCATGAATCAACATGTATAACAGAATTAAAGCCAGCATATGAGATAGTATCAAAATCAAGGAAACATCCAAATGATCGACTCAGAGGCCAACAACTAGGTGGCATGTCCAATCATCATAATCAGGTAAACATCCAAGTGATCGACTCAGAGGCCAACAACTAGGTGGCATGTCCAATCACGCATACAACAAACCAAGAATAGAATGAACGCCATCAGAGCGCATATGCACGACCTCTGACTAATGGAGCGCTTAGGCACGACCTCCAACGACGGGAGCGCTTAGGCACGACCTCCAACTACCGGAGCGCTTAGGCACAACCTCCTATAACGGGAGCGCTTAGGCACGAACTCCAACGATCGGAGCGCTTAGGCACGACCTCCTACAACAGGAGCGCTTCGGCACGACCTCCGTAACTATATATAGCGTATAACCACTGCCTATATGCCTAAGACCTGGCCAGACCTCTCGATGTAATAATCTACACCGAACGACACACGGGGACCGGAGCGCATATAGCACGACCTCCGACCAATCCCGAACATAGCTAAAATCCCATTCCATGGGTGGCATTTGTTCATTACAATGGTACACAAATCGTACCACCGCTATCTATTCACAAACAAGGTAACATAACCGTCACCAACACAACTTAGGATGACATAACCGTCATCTACACAAGCTTAGGATAACATAACCGTTAACCCACTCATTTAAACATACATGAGCCAATAAAAGATGAATAATACAACACTTATATCCGTTCCATGCCAAAAGAGAACACACGGGATTGAATTATGGAACAAAAGTTGTAAACGCATTTCACATTACAGCTGTCCTCTGCCGTAAAATTCATAATTAATTCAAATAAAATCGAAATGATACAAGGCCAATTGGGTCGGTTTAATAAGACTTTTATCTACAATATTTGTCAAATAAACATTTCCAAAAGACGAACTTAACAGGGGGTTATTGACTGATCTTTACAGTGTGTCAGAAACCGTCACACAAAATGTATTGCTTCATAAAACGGGTTTAACAAATCATTTTGGGGCAAACCAAACTCCTATCATCATCTAAAATCTTCAAAGTTTAATTATTGAAAAGGACCAGAATCATTTCAAAGTTTAAAAATGGTTTACAAAACAATCTTTGAGCTACTGTCCGTTCTGCGAGTATTTCAGCGCACTGTTCGTAAATAATTTATTGTGAACAAACGACATGCAAGCAAATTATGATATTTTAGAGGTAGATTCTACACTTAAAATAAACAGGGGTCTCTTTTCAACATTTTCAAAGGCGGATACTCTAAAATGTCGAAATAAATTGTACAAGACAATGGACAGATTTGTCAAGGTGCTGAAACATCATGAATTAACCATTGTAAGCAAAACACTATGAACTTGAAAGACTATCAAACTAATCATCCTCAATGATCATAAACTCATTTAACCATACAATCCTTAATGAATTTCCACAATTAAAAAAAATCATCCAACACAAACATGCATGATGAAATTCACCCAAACATATGATTTATTAACCTAATCATGCCACTATTTAATCAAAAACAATCCTAGTGTACTAAACATTACTAGCATATAATCATGCAAACAAAGACGATAAATTCGAGTAACCCATCACCGTTACCTTATAAATCTTCAATAAGTATGATTTTGAACTTAAAGCCACTCCGGTTTGGACAACCGAACTAGCTACACATAAATAAACGAGGTTAGCTATGAGAACCGTGCCTTAAAGGCCACGACCAGAGTATATTAATGAAGAAATTTGATAATTTTATTACCTAGAAAGATGGAGGGCGAGGAGAGGAAGAGATAGGCGCGAAAATCGTCGAAAACGGATAAGAAACGAAGATTTTACGACCGTTTTACGGTTGAAGTGCACAACAATGGTGTCTTTGTGTTTTTGGGTGTTCTTAGCTGAAAAAAGAATAAGTAAAGGAATGAAGAAGAAGGAAGGAAGTAGAAGCAATGACCTTGGGCAGCAAGGCAAGGTTTAGTACTCAGCCATGTGTCCCAAAGGACATGTGGAAAAGAGTATAGAGTAAACAACGAGCGTGGGTCTCGTTAGCGGATGGTCCGTGACAGCCTTTCGTATTTTCGGCATAATTTCCTCCACAGAACTCCGATTGACGTGTTTTCAGTGGCGTTGGAAAGCTAAGAAAAAGAGCTAAAACTTGTATTTTATAAGAAAGAGCTAAATATGCATTTAAAATATCTTAAAATTAGCAACAACGACAGAGTAACGTTTTACAAGTTTAAGAAGTATAACTTTAAGACGGACATATTAATATCATTGTCAAAAACGATAGATTTTAAATGGAATTTTATTTATTGTGGAACATTATTATTACTAAAATAAGATTTTAATAATATATAAATACTTGGAAATTACGGGGTGTTACAGCTAGAGCTACCGAAGTTCGCGTTCATAGCGACTTCGTCATGGAAGCGGGTGCGATAAAGAACGTACTCATCTTGCAATGGAGTCCAATTTGCAGAGACACTTCATTTCCCATGGTGCAAACAAGATTTTCACCACGCTCACAAACGAATTCTCGAAAGCTCCGAGAATCGTTTCATATGAGCATACCTGTCGCTTCTTTGAAGCGAAACTCCAGAAGGGCCAAGCTGTTAGCCCACATATTCTCAACATGATTGAGAATATCGAGAAACTGGAGGCCTTAAACTACAAGATCAGTGAGAACATAATCGTTGATCGAATGCTTCATTCGCTTCATGATGGGTTCGCCCTCTTTAGGGCCAACTATTACAATAAAGACATGAAGAAGACTCCTCATGAGCTCCACTCCCTTCTCGTACAGACCGAGAAGGATCTGAAATTAAGTGTGTAACACCCCGATTTATTAAGGAGTCTTTAGCAAGAAATCCTCAGTAAATAGAGCCGTTACATTCTAGGAAAATCCGAGGTAGCGAATAACAAAGTAAATCAAACCAAAGTACTTTATATAAAATGGTTAAAATTTAAATTTTAATATTACAAGACTACGCAACATAATAAAATACAACCGATGTCTACTCTACAAGTGATATAATTCTAAGTCGGTCACCAATCTGCATCTCACATCCCCGTCCCAGCTCCTAGCTCATCTGTCTCTTTCCTGTAGAATCTACTCCCCATTCCGGATCAACGTAGGTGTCACACGAATACACAGGGTCAACCACGAGGTTGAGTAGGAAGATAAATAAAACATAAACAACAATAATATGCATCATCCTCCATCTCCATATCACAAGACCCATCAACTCCGCACTGATCACAAGGCCCATTAACTCCGCACCGATCACAAGGCTCATTAACTCCGCACCGATCACATGGCCCATTAACTCCGCACCGATCACAAGGCCCATTAACTCCGTACCGATCACATGGCCCATTTCTCATCACCTCATATCGTATCACAGAATATATATCAAATAACACAATATACCAATCAAATGTTAATATAAAATAATCATGGTTATCATCTAATAACAATAGAGTAATCATTATTATATACACCGTATTTCCCCTACCTCGACCTGTAGAAAGACAACCGAACAGCTGCCCGAATTATTCCACCTCGAACTCAGTTCCTATAATTATTGTTTAATATCAAACTCCATTCATACCATCAACACTACTACATAAATAATTGATCATGTTCTCGTTCATTAATCGTAACCGCATATAAATAGTTATCACAAAATTGCTCATAACCCAAATACCTTAACTATCCATAAAACACAATTAACAATTACCACACTAACAATGGTAACCATATTAATCACAATAGACAATTCTAACGACAATTATTATTGAATTTAATAAAATAATTATTCCTTATCAATAAGACCAATACAAAAATAACAAACCATACATACCAATAACATAACAATCCAAATAAACATAATATAAGATTAACCATATTAATACTAATAATAATAATAAGACTAATCAACAATGGTAATGATAACAACATTAATAAAGAAGATGATAATAATAATAATAATAATAATAATAATAATAATAATAATAATAATAATAATAATAATAATAATAATACAACCAAATTTAATACACTAGACAACAACAACATAATACCAACAATCTGCATTATACGTAAAAACACAATCAGCCCAAAACAACAACCAACCACTCACGACATCAGTCCACTTTACAGCCCTCTTCGACGCCCTTCTACGGCCTGCACCACCACCACGCCCAGGTGGTTGAGACCCCTGACCTACGGTGTAACCACTGCCCCTGACCACGACACCATTCCTGTCCCAACTAGCCCTCCAAACTAGCCTCAACAACCACTGGTTACCACGGCAGTCCCATAACTTGCACCTAATACAACCATTGTTTAGGATTTGAATCCTTGTCATACAAGAAAAGAAATTGTTCTTGAAAAATAAAATGCATAAATGAAAGAAGACGATAATGAAAATTAGAGCCAAGCTCTTCAAGTCTTCAATCACTGGATGCTACCATAGCCATCCATGTAAGGAACTTTAAGCTTCCTTTTCCTTGCCCTTATCTTTATAAGGTGCCCCTTTAAAACAATTTAAAGGGGTGAGATTCAACAACTTGTATCGAGATACATAAGTTGACAAAATAACATGAATCTAAACGAGAATTATAACCTTCTGCAAGAACTTTTCCATCTTGGAGATCGGTCAAGTACTAGGGGCAATTCCGTTTCCAAAGACCTAACCTCGTGCAATAAAGGCACTTGTCTTCAACCTTTGAAGATGAGGTGGAAGCACCTTTCGAAAAGGTCTTCTCTTTAGTAGGTTTGGATTTGGAGGTTTTCTTGCCCTTGCCTTTGAAGGCACTCCTCTTGAATTTTCCTTTTCCCTTCTTCTCGATGTTCAAATCATCCTTTGTGGAACTATTATTAAGTCCCATGTCCCTTTCCGTTTGGACGAGCATCTTATGCAATTCGTCCAACGTGGTTTCTTGATTTCCCATGTTAAGGTTCACCCGAACTGTGCATACGATTTCACCTTATTAAGGGAGTGAAGAACTCGGTCAATGATGATAGAGTCGGGAACATCAACTCCTTGCAACTTGAGAGTCTCAGCAAACTCAACTAATTTGAGTACATGAGGGCTAATCTTTTGTCCGTCCTTCAAGCAAATGTCGAAGAAGGCGGAGGCCGCCTCATATTGAATCACCCTTGGAGTTTGTGAAAACATCGTCGCAAGTTTGGTGTAAATCTCATATGACGTGCTTAACTTAATCATACTCCTTTGGAGATCCGACTCCATGGAGAAGATAAGCACATTCTTGAGAGCGGAGGATTCTTTCATATAGGCTTCATAAGCCTCACGAGTTGGAGTCGCGGAACGAGCGGTTGGAGCGGCTTCGGTGAGGTAACGAGTCTTATCGTCACCTTGAGCGACCAAAACTAATTGCGCATCCCAATCCTTATAGTTGGAACCATGCTTATCGAGCTTGCATTGATCCATGAAGGATCGAAGCCATGATACATTAGTGAGAGGTGGAGCGTTGGTTGCCATTGACGATGTTGACAATTAAACTACAAATAAAAGTGAAGGAATTAAAACAACATCATTTAAAACTCGTAATTATATTTAAACAAGTTTAGCATTTACTTAATGATCTCTTACCCAATAAAGTAAACGATTTCGAGACCCAAATCCATACTAATTCGGGCACGGTGTAGCCGATTCATCCCTTATTGATATAATTTGGTGGATTAACTCTTTAATCGGTTCTACCTTAGAACTCTCGGTCGACATTTTCCTATAAATTGTCTTTAGCCCAAACTTATTGCAACTACGGTTACGAATACCTTCGTTGAGATCGACCAAATTTCAAGGTGTAATCATATTGCCCCACTTACCCAACGTAACAAGCTTAGTACCCCGGTGTAGCCGAGCCCACTTTCTTATGAAGAAGGAAGTCATGGGTCTCAATATTTATAATGTAAGAGATCTAGTCAAATTATTATCTATCTCCGTTTAAGTGAACTAAGTCGGTGAATTATCGATAAATTTAATTCACTAGGTCGACGTATTCGAATACAATGCATGACATGATATGACGATTTTGCTATGCATGCAAACATATAAAGCAAAATAAAAGCATAAAACTTAAAGCATAAGAAACCCCAGTATGGCCTTCCTAGAAAAGAAAATAATAAAAGTACAAATTCGGAAACCAACTCCTTTGGTCCCTTGATCTTTACGAGGCACGCAACCCAAGGCAAACACCGTCTTGGTCGGAACTCCTTCCCGAGTGGCATCGTCTTCAAGGCTCTCCGGAATTTACATAAATTACAACTTTTCTATCTACTTTATACATTATAAAATAGAAAACAATAAATAAAGTGATACGAGATCACATTAATTACATCCGAATCGATAACCCCTTATATTACGTGAAATATCGATTAAAACTAAGGCCATACTAAGTAAATTACATAATCCAAAATTACGTAAATAAAATCATGACAATCATAATTAAAATATGAAATGCTTATGAATATGAACTAACATGCAAAACCTAAGGCAAATCGTCCTATTGAATATCATTTATATATATATAGTTATCGTATAACTCGGTTTTATGTAATTGCGTGATTTTAACGTTTAAAATCATTTGGCATCACGTGAATCGAGATTCACATTAAAGTTAATCATCCTAACTCATTTAGGTTTCAAAATTTAGTCTTACTCAAATTTTGACTAACTTATTTTCAAATATTGTTCGTATTTTAATCGGTTTTATGGGAAAAATAAAATAAAATCTAAAAGAGTCATAAAATTTCGAAAAAATTCAAAATTCAAATTTTTGAACATTCTAGAATTTCTTAAAATTTCAGAATTTTAAAATATTAGTATTTTAACGGTTTTATTATTTATATCATAAATAATCCGTAAAAACGCGTATTTTGAGTCGGAAATTCAATAATTACCTTCATAAAAGCATATAAAATACTAATAATATTTTTACACTTTCCAAAACACTTTAAGAAACTGAAATGGACAGAAAATTTAAATAAAACACTGCCCAATATCCGAAATTTTCATAAAATGACTCTTATTATTCAATTTTTAAATATAACATTTAATAAATAAAAAATTAAATAAAACAGAAACTTTTTGCTCCCAAGAAAAAAATGGTGATGAACATATCAAATATGACTTTTATGGGTTAAATTTTTCGGCCATTTTAACAACTTTTGCTATTTTTAGTAATTTATGTCATATATCGTACAATTATATATATGACATGGTGTAAAATTTTTATGGCAAAATTCCAACTCAAACTATTAAAGTCGGAATTATGTCACTTATTATCCGATTTTACACTAAAAATCAATAATCATGCAATATATGATAAAAGTTTCTGAAAAATTTAATATACATTTTAAATATTGCAAGTGACTACTGAAAAATTTTTATAGTCAAATTCGCAATATAACTATATAAACCCATTTATTCTCATTTTATGGCATCTTAACATTTAAAATTCATAAACCATGCATTTTAACTCCAATATTTACGAAAATTCATATTCATAACATAGGAAATACATGTGAGACCATACTAAAAAATCTCGGCCAGAAAGTATGTATAGCTATTTTTCTCAAATAATTCATTTTAACCGATTTAAAATGACGAAAACCGAATTAATTATACATATGAACAATATATATCCAAAAATCATTCCAAATATCCTAAAATACTTTTAGGACCAGTAGGTATTCATGCATTAGAAATTTCGGCCATATCAAATATGATATTAAAATTTCAATTTTATTTTGCTATCTAATAACTTCGTAAAAAATTATAAAGGAAAAGCATGCAAACAACCGATTTGCTCTGATACCAATTGATAGGTTCTAGGTCTCATACGCCCCAAATATTAGTCTTACTAATATGATTACTAATTAACATTTTAATTAGGTTTTTACAGGATCTTATGCATGCTAATAAAAATGCGAAATAAGGAATCGAAAGCTCACAATTTCGACGAGAATGGCAAGAATGATCCTCCAACCCTTAGTATCCAAATAGAATACCTCCTCCAAGATGCACCCAAGACAATCTACTCTTAAGATATGTATTAATTTTGCTAGAAATAAAAATACAAATCTAGTTCATGTTATATAATATTACTACTAACTCTTTAGTAAAGATATTATAAAAAATTGATCTAATCAAATGAGGTGTTATACACGGTTTCGATGGAGAGCAAGGATGAACAACTCTTTTGTTTTTCTCTATACAAAACCCTAATTCAAAGTATGAATGAATCAACAAGAATAAAGCATTCTTTTGTTCTTCTCTAGAGTGTGGCCGGTTGGGTTAGGGTAGAGTGCCCAATACATGGGCACCTCAATTCCTTCAAATGTTTCCCACTCAAGCTTTGCATTAATTAGATGTTTTTACATTAACACATTATCATAATATGTAAATGTATATGTGTGTGTTTTGTATGTGGCACACGGTCCATATAACCGAATGGACTAATAAACAACACACGTTAATATGGTATGCAACAATTACATCGACCATGTTATTTTACGAAATTCGTAGTTTAACTATTTAAACACTTATTCATAAAATTAGTAATCTAAAATTACTTACATCAAATTAATTATTTCCTTACAACTACAACCATTGTAGTTTAGGAAAATTTCGTTCAAGCAATTATGTTTCATAAACATATAAATATTAGTGACGGCATTTCGATCACTAAAATATTATAATTTATAATCCTATTATAAATGTTCTCCTCATCTTTTTACGAACTAGAATTGAACTGAATCGTATCGATATACAGTCATTTCATTTATTATCAAGAGAGTTGTCCTATAGGTGTGACCTAAAGCGATCAACTGACCACCACCGCCATAAGACAGTAATGTCAAACTCTAGCTAGCCAATCATTACCGATTAATGTTGGTCAGTTGACTATATAATTTCGAATCATCCCATGCGCATTCTCGTCATGAGATTTAATTGTGTGATCGCACTATTGTTGAGGACACATATCCCAACAATCTCCCACTTGTCCTCGACAAGTGTGCGTCACCAATTCTCTTGTCCTATGACAATCTCCCACTAAATGCAAGGTGTCTCTCAGGTCGTACTTGCATTTGAACATATCGTGAGTGGTTTCCTCGATCTGGGGATTAACTGTTTGACCGGAATTATCTACCATAAATACTTTGTAACATCCCGTATTTTTATAAAAGTGATTTTAATAATTTAAAAGTAGTTTACGGAATTTAATAATATTTTAATAATAAATCGTAAATTTATTTTAAGTTTCTCCGTTAAGATCCGTCTTAAGAATGTTTTAGTTCTTAAGATGTTAACTTGGCAAAATCAAACCCCGACTTGAACCCGTTTCACAAAACAAGTAACCCGACTCAAAATATGGAAAGGACAATATAAACCCCACCAAAACCCTATTCCATCGACATCCATCTTCATTTCCACTGCTTCTTCATTTCCACCATTGTTCTTCATTCTTAAGAGCTTAAAATCAACATTTCAACCTCTTCCCGAACTCGAATCGCGGTAAGTCTTATATTTTTGGAATCCTTGCGAGATTTGCAAGCTTTCTATCTCTTTCAATTTCAATTTTATCAAACTCGAAAAAGACGCTGTTTTGGGTAAATCCTGTTTTAAGCTTCTAAAACCCGTTTCTTTTCTTGTAAGAGTTGGATTAGAGGACCCGGAGGGTGATAGCTTCGTTATTGAAGAAGAATTCGGAGCTTAACCCGCTTTTAAGGTGACTATAATGAGAAACTCGGCCTTTTGTCTATATTAGCACTTTTGGTGTTTTGATTATGTGTTTCACATGAGATTATGATTATTGATGTCGATAGGAACTTAGTATTATGTTAATTACTGAATTATATGTTCATTATATGAGATACTTGATGAAATTGCTGTTTCATATGCTCAAACATGTTTATCTTGTGTTGGGTTGAAATTGTGACGGATATGGATGATTAATCGTATGTTGGGTGTTTGAGAAGTCGTTAGTCATTGCATATGTATGAGAATGGTGTATAACTACTGGGTAATGTATGTTTGGAGTAGAAATCATGTTGTAGGAACGATCCCGTGAGATTTGGATGAATTTTGATATGTCGAAATGCGTTTTCTGGGAACAGGGACTCCCAGCCGGTTGGTTGACCGGCGGCCGGTCAACCGGCTGAGAGTCTCGTATGTTGATTTTTGAAGAAAGCTGAGGAAGGACCCTCAGCCGGTCGGCCGGCAGCCGGTCAGCCGGCTGGGAGCCCTTCTTTGTGTTTTGAAGTATGTAATTGAGAGTAATGGACTCTCAGCCGGCCAACCGGCAGCCTGTGGCTGACCGGCTGAGAGCCCCTTTTATATTTTGAAGGTTGTTTTGAGAGTTAAGGACTCTCAGCCGGCCCACCGGCAGCCTGTGGCCAACCGGCTGGGAGCCCTTTTGGTATTTTGAAGTTGTTTTTGAGTGTCAATGACTCTCAGCCGGCCCACCGGCAGCCTGTAATACCTCGTATTTTGGGCATGATTTTATCTTAATTGTTTTAATAGCTAAACGGTTTTATTTGTTATGATGTTAAGAGGAGTGATAAGTAATTAGTTCGTTTATAAGTATATGCGTACGTATCATGCTTGGTATGGGATTCGAATTGAGGGTCACTTATTTATGTGACATGCTTTTGGTGGGGTTCGAACTAGAGTCCTTAGGGGGTGGTGTTGGGCCTTGGAAACCGTGCACAAACACCACAGCCCATGCCTCATACTAAAACCCTACGCAGATCTAACACGGAATCCCCATCCCTGCCGCCATATAAGAGGAGCTTATACTCCTATTTTCCTGAGTTATCATCATAAAACAAAACCCTAGACTGCTGCCACCATCACACGTGAAGGAGAGAGGACGCCCACGACCAGATCCACCGTGCCTAACACCCCTCGATTCAGGGCAGAAGTCAGGTATGAGTTTTAGGGGTCTGTGTTTGTTCCGGTTGTGTTGTACCTTCTGTTTTGGTGTCATGTTCGAAGGGTCTGGGGTTGTGGTTGGTGGGTGTGTTTGGCAGGGTAGAGTTGGTTGTAGTCAGGGCCGTGTATTGGGGGTTAGTGTCGGTAAGCTAGGTGGCTTATAGTGTCGTCGATGGTGGGGTTTTGGTGGCCTGTTGGTTACGTTCAAAACAGGGGTCACAGGGGGTTTGGTGGAGTCTCTGTCGAGCAGTGGTTTGGGGGTGGTGTTACTGGCGACTCGGGGGAGGTCAATACAGTAACACCACCATGGCTAAAGGGAGAGTCAGAGGTGGCGTCTGGTGGTAGTCGTCGTTAGTATTAGTGGCGGTAGCAGCCGTAGATGGCGGGTCTGTTCTGAGGAGTCTGGGTAGTATACATGTCGCTGGTCTGTTTCAGCAGCCTGGGTTGGGTTTGTCGGCGGTCGTCGGGAGTTGTGGCTGTGTTGTAGTGGTCGATGGTGGTCGGTGGTGTTGAGTGATGGTGGGTATTGGTGTTCGAAGTGGTGGTCTATGGTGTGGACACGGGTTTAAGTCGTTTAGAGGGGGTTGGGTTTTCGAATCTTCTAAGCCTTTATCATAGTATTATTATTATTATTATTATTATTATTATTATTATTATTATTAAATAATGGTTTTTATGGTATTATATTTTATTTATGGAATTTTAGTTATGGTAGTAATGTATAGAATAATTTGAAATTCAAAACGAAAGTTGTCATATTTAGAAGTTGCTATGTTTGGAAGTGCTGTATCGGGAAAGTTTCTATTTATGGAAACTTTCTACTTATGGGGTTTTGGGTAAGTATGATCGTTAAGGGAGTCGTATAAGTTATTAATTCGTTACGTATACCTGTTTAGGTAGCGAGTTTCGAGTGGAACATTTCTAAGCATATCTCGGATTGTGTCTGCGTTCCTGCCATTTCAGGTAGGGGAATTACTGGTATCTGATTGATGTATAACCTGTTCTTATTTGATATTAAGCATGTTGGTAATATGTTATCATGTGATCATTATATGTTGTTATTTATATTACTCTATGAGGTAATATGATGTGATTATATATTGGGTCTTGTGATATGGTGTTGGATCGGTGCGGAGTATATATGGTGTTGGATCGGTGCGGAGTATATATGGTGTTGGATCGGTGCGGAGTATATATGGTGTTGGATCGGTGCGGAGTATATATATGGCGTTGGATCGGTGCGGAGTTTACTATATTGTTATAATTATTGTTTTCCCTACTCAACCTCGTGGTTGACCCTGTGTATTCGTGATCACCTATGATGAACCAATTATTGGGGAGCAGATTGACAGGTGCTGAGACTAAGGGGGAGCTATGGGAGGAAGAGCTTGGATCCGGACCAGATTAGATGTCTAGATCACCTTAGTCAGTTTAATACGAGTTGTACTTTATTTATGTTGTTAAGACCTTTGGATATGTAAGAACATGTTTTGAGTTTAAAGTTAATTTAAAGTACTGTTTATCTTCCTTTGTATCTACTGCCTCGGGAAACCGAGATGGTAACACCCTTATTTATCTGAGGAGTCCTAGTTCAGGCCCTTGAATAAATGGGGGTGTTACACAGCCTGTGGCCAAACGGCTGAGAGCCCCTCTTGGATTTTGAAGTTATTTTTAAGAGTCGTGCACTCTCAGCCGGCTAACCGGCAGCCTGTGACTGACCGGCTGAGAGCCCCTGTTGCATAATAAATTGTTTATAACTTTTGATTCACATGTCGGATTTGATTGATTCTTTTTTCGGATGTTTCGTATGCTTGTTTGAAGTCCCAAGAAATTGGGCGACGCTTATGTCGGGTTCGGTAATGGATTTGAGGATGAAAGACCCCCCGGCCGGGCAACCGGAAGGGAGACCGGCTCTCGCCTCAAATTAGTTCCCGAAGTCGGCTAAGCGTTACATGGATATTTAATGATGAGATATAGATGAAATGATTGTCATTCGAATTTGAGTTGTTGTACATCTTAGAGATGACATTTATAATTGGTGTAACCTGCTGTGCGCTGCTATAGTACTCGAGTTCTCACCTGATTGCATTGTGTAGCTGGTTGGCCGTAGTGGCTTGGTCCTCACGGTCAGGTCTTAGATTGTCTGCCCGCCTTCGGGCATATCTCGTTCCTAGCTAGTTCGGGTCTTGGGGGTGCCTTGTGCACTTGTCGAATCGGGGATCGTAATTCGTTTACGCTCCGAGAGTCTGGCCAGGTTTAGACTAGGACAGTCTTTTGATGTCGTCCTACCAGGGGGTTGTATAGTCTGTGATTGGGGATGTCGTGGTATATAGATGAGTCGATTGTCGGCCTGCTCATAGTAGTAGGAGTCGAGTCACTTGGATGACCTATCTCTTGTTTGTAGAGTCACTTGGATGACCTATTTGTTGTAAGAGTCGAGTCACTTGGATGCCTATCTCTTGTTTGTAGAGTCACTTGGTTGGCCTATAGTTGTTAGAGTCGAGTCACTACCTATCTCTTGTTGGTATAATTGGATGTTGAGTATGCCTTAGTTGTATTTGTGAATGTATGATACTTGGCTATCTTAGTATTGTTCGTCCAAGGCATTGGACGACTATTAGTCCGGTTTCGTAAATGGTTTGGATTGAAAGACCCCCCGGCCGGGCAACCGGAAGAGAAACCGGCTCTCTTTCCAAGTAGTTTCCGAAGTTGGTTGAGAGCCTTTGCATAGTATTGCATGATGATATGAAAGATGAGATATTGAGATTTGTATGCTTCACATGTTTTATATATGTTGGAGTATATTGTATGCTTATGTGTTATGTGTTATTGACAATAGGTGGCTAGGAGCACTCTAGTCACTCCCCACTGACTGTGGCGCACATGTTGTATGTGTGTAGGTACATGAGGCTGTTTTGCAGGGGGTTACGTTGAGGCTAGCGAGCGATGATCCTTCATCGTTGACTTTTACCTTATCGTGTAGCTAGACCTTAGACTTATGTTTCAGTATTTTGTGCCTGTAGGGATATGCTATCCCGGGCTGTTTTGTATCGCACTTATATACTTATTTATGTTTCAATTCATCTTCCGCATGTTTAGATTCGTTAAAGCACCTCGCATGTTTAGTTTTGTTAAAAAGTTTTAATTCCGCTGCATTTTTGGCATGTTTTGTATGTTTACTTTTATGCTTCCGCGAGGGGTTTTACAGTTGGTATCAGAGCGTTATCGCTCCCGACGCACTCATGTAATCCCCAAACTTAACTTGACCTATAACTTGAATAATGAATGAGAGATTGGGTAGACTTAAGGACAAGTGGTAGTCTGTATTGTGATTGCTTTTATTAGGTCCTAACGTGTTTGTTGATTGTCAATGAGTTTACTTTTTATATCTTTGAATCGACGAACCGTGAGCTCATCCATTTGACGATCAAGACCAGTGTTTTCTACCGAAGATGGACGATTCGTGCTACCATTGGAGAATGCTTCTGAGCCTTGAAGATACTCCTCATATCTTTGTGCATCGGCTTCTTGATAACTCCGGATGCACATCCTTTCTTATTGAATAATTGACCATCTTACTTGAAATCTATCTTCATCCCCTTTCGACTTATCCTTGTTACTTGCTTTTCGAAGTACCTTGCAAGTAAACTTCCCCCCTTGATTGAGTTTTGAGGAAGATCTCTGTTGCCTCCGCCTCCTTGATCTTAAGTTGTAGTCTCCGTACTTCTGTAACCGTTCTGAATTGTTTCCTTTCTGAGGATTTTAAACTTTCGTTACTTTTGCAACTTTACTCTTTTTGAGAAATTCGAAATAAAAGTTTATTTTTGGGAGGTTTAGTTTGAAGAAAGTTGAAAGTTTTACAACTTTGATGGATTTCAGCGTTGATTTTCCATTGGAACTCGTTATTGGAGACGTCTGATAACCTGTACTATGCCTATCAACATCGGATCGATCTAAATTTTGAAATTTTTCATTGATTTTCACCTTGGTTTGCCTTCGGATTAGAATGTCAGGTTCTTGAATGCGCAACGAGAACCCAAACGTTCCTTGATGGAGACTAGACTATGGTTTTTACTTCTGAATTTTTGGAAAGAAATCTAAGTTTTTGTATATCAAGTTTTTGTGAAAGTTTTAATCGTTAATGTTGTCCTTGTAACTGCTTTGAAGTTTCGAGGACGAAACTTTTTAAAAGATGGGGTGTGATTTTAATAATTTAAAAGTAGTTTACGGAATTTAATAATATTTTAATAATAAATCGTAAATTTATTTTAAGTTTCTCCGTTAATATCCGTCTTAAGAATGTTTTAGTTCTTAAGATGTTAACTTGGCAAAATCAAACCCCGACTTGAACCCGTTTCACAAAACAAGTAACCCGACTCAAAATATGGAAAGGACAATATAAACCCCACCAAAACCCTATTCCATCGACATCCATCTTCATTTCCACTGCTTCTTCATTTCCACCATTGTTCTTCATTCTTAAGAGCTTAAAATCAACATTTCAACCTCTTCCCGAACTCGAATCGCGGTAAGTCTTATATTTTTGGAATCCTTGCGAGATTTGCAAGCTTTCTATCTCTTTCAATTTCAATTTTATCAAACTCGAAAAAGACGCTGTTTTGGGTAAATCCCGTTTTAAGCTTCTAAAACCTGTTTGTTTTCTTGTAAGAGTTGGATTAGAGGACCCGGAGGGTGATAGCTTCGTTATTGAAGAAGAATTCGGAGCTTAACCCGCTTTTAAGGTGACGATAATGAGAAACTCGGCCTTTTGTCTATATTAGCACTTTTGGTGTTTTGATTATGTGTTTCACATGAGATTATGATTATTGATGTCGATAGGAACTTAGTATTATGTTAATTACTGAATTATATGTTCATTATATGAGATACTTGATGAAATTGCTGTTTCATATGCTCAAACATGTTTATCTTGTGTTGGGTTGAAATTGTGACGGATATGGATGATTAATCGTATGTTGGGTGTTTGAGAAGTCGTTAGTCATTGCATATGTATGAGAATGGTGTATAACTACTGGGTAATGTATGTTTGGAGTAAAAATCATGTTGTAGGAACGATCCCATGAGATTTGGATGAATTTTGATATGTCGAAAAGCGTTTTCTGGGAACAGGGACTCCCAGCCGGTTGGTTAACCGGCGGCCGGTCAACCGGCTGAGAGTCTCGTACGTTGATTTTTGAAGAAAGCTGAGGAAGGACCCTCAGCCGGTCGGCCGGCAGCCGGTCAGCCGGCTGGGAGCCCTTCTTTGTGTTTTGAAGTATGTAATTGAGAGTAATGGACTCTCAGCCGGCCAACCGGCAGCCTGTGGCTGACCGGCTGAGAGCCCCTTTTGTATTTTGAAGGTTGTTTTGAGAGTTAAGGACTCTCAGCCGGCCCACCGGCAGCCTGTGGCCAACCGGCTGGGAGCCCTTTTGGTATTTTGAAGTTGTTTTTGAGTGTCAATGACTCTCAGCCGGCCCTCCGGCAGCCTGTGTCCAACCGGCTGAGAGCCCCTCTTGGTTTTTGAAGTTATTTTTAAGAGTCTTGCACTCTCAGCCGGCCAACCGGCAGCCTGTGACTGACCGGCTGAGAGCCCCTGTTGCATAATAAATTGTTTATAACTTTTGATTCACATGTCGGATTTGATTGATTCTTTTTTCGGATGTTTAGTATGCTTGTTTGAAGTCCCAAGAAATTGGGCGACGCTTATGTCGGGTTCGGTAATGGATTTGAGGTTGAAAGACCCCCCGGCCGGGCAACCGGAAGGGAGACCGGCTCTCGCCTCAAATTAGTTCCCGAAGTCGGCTAAGCGTTACATGGATATTTAATGATGAGATATAGATGAAATGATTGTCATTCGAATTTGAGTTGTTGTACATCTTAGAGATGACATTGTAATTGGTGTAACCTGCTGTGCGCTGCTATAGTACTCGAGTTCTCACCTGATTGCATTGTTTAGCTGGTTGGCCGTAGTGGCTTGGTCCTCACGGTCAGGTCTTAGATTGTCTGCCCGCCTTCGGGCATATCTCGTTCCTAGCTAGTTCGGGTCTTGGGGGTGCCTTGTGCACTTGTCGAATCGGGGATCGTAATTCGTTTACGCTCCGAGAGTCTGGCCAGGTTTAGACTAGGACAGTCTTTTGATGTCGTCCTACCAGGGGGTTGTATAGTCTGAGATTGGGGATGTCGTGGTATATAGATGAGTCGATTGTCGGCCTGCTCATAGTAGTAGGAGTCGAGTCACTTGGATGATCTATCTCTTGTTTGTAGAGTCACTTGGATGACCTATTTGTTGTAGGAGTCGAGTCACTTGGATGACCTATCTCTTGTTTGTAGAGTCACTTGGTTGGCCTATAGTTGTTAGAGTCGAGTCACTAGGTGACCTATCTCTTGTTGGTATAATTGGATGTTGAGTATGCCTTAGTTGTATTTGTGAATGTATGATACTTGGCTATCTTAGTATTGTTCGTCCAAGGCATTGGACGACTCTTAGTCCGGTTTCGTAAATGGTTTGGATTGAAAGACCGCCCGGCCGGGCAACCGGAAGGGAAACCGGCTCTCCTTCCACATAGTTTCCGAAGTTGGTTGAGAGCCTTTGCATAGTATTGCATGATGATATGAAAGATGAGATATTGAGATTTGTATGCTTCACATGTTTTATATATGTTGGAGTATATTGTATGCTTATGTGTTATGTGTTATTGACAATAGGTGGCTAGGAGCACTCTAGTCACTCCCCACTGACTGTGGCGCACATGTTGTATGTGTGTAGGTACATGAGGCTGTTTTGCAGGGGGTTACGTTGAGGCTAGCGAGCGATGATCCTTCATCGTTGACTTTTAACTTATCGTGTAGCTAGACCTTAGACTTATGTTTCAGTATTTTGTGCCTGTAGGGATATGCTATCCCGGGCTGTTTTGTATCGCACTTATATACTTATTTATGTTTCATTTCATCTTCCGCATGTTTAGATTCGTGAAAGCACCTCGCATGTTTAGTTTTGTTAAAAAGTTTTAATTCCGCTGCATTTTTGGCATGTTTTGTATGTTTACTTTTACGCTTTCGCGAGGGGTTTTACATACTTCCCGAGCGTGGCCATGCATTTTCAGTTCCCTTCTCCTCGAGTGGCCTTGAGATTTGAACAACCCTGACAAGGGGTGGACAATTTCTATCGCACTACTCCCTTCAACTAGCCACAGTCAGACACAACCCAAAACAATCCCATTTGACTCCAGTTACGAAAAGTCGTAGAGAATGTATCAAGGCTATGCCAAAACTGTGCCATCTTGGGTGGAAAAAAAAATGGCCGCTCCGAGCAGCCGAAACAGCTCGAATTGTAGCATATATAATACACGTTTTTTAGGCCACGAAACTCCTGAAACAAAAATTACCGAAAATCGCACGGGTGGTTTATCGAGTCAGATGAAGCGGGCACAAAAATTTTCAAAAACATCAGAAGACATTTGACGTTACCAGTATGCTATAAACCAATTTCGACCGAAAATCGGATCACCATGTAAATGTGATTTATAGTTGTTTATAGGGTCTAGAATCGAATAAGATATATCATGATGCAATTTCGGACACGTGGTAGAAAAACAGGCTGAAATTAAAAATGGTACCTCCGACCACCTGGAACGGCTCGAATTGAAGGGTATATAATACACGTTTTTTAGGCCTCTGAGCTCCCGAAACGAAAATTATCGAAAATTGCAAGAATGGTTAATCAAGTCAGATAAAGCGGGCAAAAAAAATTCAAAAACATCAGAAGACATTTGACGTTACCGGCATGCTATAAACTAATTTCGGCCGAAAATCGGATAACCGTGTAAAAGTGATTTATAGTTGTTTATAGGTTCTAGAATCGAATAAGATATCTCATTATGCAATTTCGGACACGTGGTAGAAAAACAGGCTGAAAAATAACAATGGTCGCTCCGACCACCCGAAACGATTCGAATTAATGGGTATTTATAGTACAAGTTTTTTAGGCCTCTGAGCTCCCCGGAACGAAAATGTCCGAAAATCGCATGTATTGTTAATCGAGTCAGATAAAGCGGACTCAAAAATTTTCAAAAACTCCGGAAGACATTTAAATTTACCGGAATGCTATAAACCGGTTTCGGCCGAAAATCGGATAACAATGTAAAAGTTATTTATAGTTGTATATAGGGTTTAGAATCGAATAAGATACCTCATTATACGATTTCGGACACGTGGTATAAAAACAAGCTAAAAAATAAAAACGACCGCTCCGACCACCCGAAAAAGCTCGAATTGAAAGATACTCCCTCCTTTCATATCCACTTTGCACCTTTGCTTTTTCACGTTTGCCAACGCACGTTTTACGTGCTAAATATCTTTAGCTACGTATTCGGAAAAATTATAAAAGTTAGATATTTTTAATGTACTCGTGAAGATGAATCAAACAAGATCCCGCATGAATATATTTTCTCTTACGTATTAGGAGAAAATTGATACCGAACGTTGATTTGTAAATAGTGTACAAAATCCAAAAGTACCATTTGGATTTGAATGGAGGGAGTATATATATAACACGTTTTTTAGGCCTCTGAACTCCTGAAACAAAAATTACCGAAAATCGCACGGATGGTTAATCGAGTCAGATAAAGCGGGCACAAAAATTTGCAAAAACATCAGAAGACATTTGACGTTACCGGTATGATATAAACCAATTTCGGCTGAAAATCGGATAACCGTGTAAAAGTGATTTATAGTAGTTTATAGGGTTTAGAATCGAAGAAGATATCTCATGATGCAATTTCGGACACCTGGTACAAAAACTGGCTGAAAAATAAAAATGGTCGTTCCGACCACCCGAAACAGCTCGAACTGAAGGATATATAATACACGTGTTTTACACCTCTGAACTCCTGAAACAAAAATTACCGAAAATCGCACGGGTGGTAAATCGAGTCAGCTGAAGCGGGCACAAAATATTTCAAAAACAACAGAAGACATTTGACGTTACCGGTATGCTATAAACCAATTTCGGCCGAAAATCGGATAACCGTGTAAATGTGATTTATTGTTGTTTATAGGTTCTAGAATCGAATAATATATCTCATGATGCAATTTCGGAAACGTGGTAGAAAAACAGGCTGAAAAATAACAATGGCCGCTCCGACCACCCGAAACGACTCGAATAAATGGGTATAATACAAGTTTTTTAGGCCTCTGAGCTCCCCGGAACGAATAAGTCCGAAAATCGAATGTATTGTTAATCGAGTCAGATAAAGCGGACCAAAAAATTTTCAAAAACTCCGGAAGACATTTGACTTTACCGTATGTTATAAACCAGTTTCGGCCGAAAATCGGATAACCATGTAAAAGTTATTTATAGTTGTTTATAGGGTTTAGAATCGAATAAGATACCTTATGATGCGATTTCGGACACGTGGTAGAAAAACGAGTTGAAAAATAAAAATAGCCGCTCGGACCACCCGAAAAAGCTCGAATTAAAATATATATAATACACGTTTTTTAGGCCTCTGAACTCCTGAAACAAAAATTACCGAAAATCGCACGGATGGTTAATCGAGTCGGATAAAGCGGCACAAAAATCTGCAAAAACATCAGAAGACATTTGACGTTACCGGTATGATATAAACCAATTTCGCCTGAAAATCGGATAACCGTGTAAAAGTGATATATAGTTTTTTATAGGGGCTAGAATCGAATAAGATATCTCAGGGTGCAATTTCGGACACCTGGTACAAAAACTGGCTGAAAAATAAAAATGGCCGCTCCGACCACCCGAAACAGCTCGAACTGAAGGATATATAATACACGTTTTTTAGGCATCTGAACTCCTGAAACAAAAACTACCGAAAATCGCGCGGGTGGTTAATCGAGTCAGATGAAGCAGGCACAAAAATTTTCAAAAATAGTAGATGACATTTGACGTTACCGGTATGCTATAAACCAATTTCGGCCGAAAATCGGATAACCGTGTAATTTTGATTTATAGTTGTTTATAGGGTCTGGAATCGAATAAGATATCTCATGATGCAATTTCGGACACGTGGTAGAAAAACAGGCTGAAATTAAAAATGGTCGCTCCGACCAGCTAAAACGGCTCGAATTGAATAGTATATAATACACGTTTTTTAGGCCTCTGAGCTCCCGAAACGAAAATTATCGAAAATTGCAAGGATGGTTAAGCAAGTCAGATAAAGCGGGCAAAAAAAAATTCAAAAACATCAGAAGACATTTGACGTTACCGGTATGCTATAAACCAATTTCGGCCGAAATTCGGATACCCGTGTAAAAGTGATTTATAGTTGTTTATAGGTTCTAGAATCGAAAAAGATATCTCATGATGCAATTTCGGACACGTGGTAGAAAAACAGGCTGAAAAATAACAATGGCCGCTCCGACCACCCGAAACGATTCGAATTAATGGGTATATATAGTACAAGTTTTTTAGGCCTCTGAGCTCCCCGGAACGAAAATGTCCGAAAATCGCATGTATTTTTAATCAAGTAAGATAAAGCGGACTAAAAAATTTTCAAAAACTCCGGAAGACATTTGACTTTATTGATATGCTATAAACCAGCTTCGGCCGAAAATCGGATAACCATGTAAACGTTATTTATAGTTGTTTATAGGGTTTAGAATCGAATAAGATACCTCACTCTGCGATTTCGGACACGTAGTAGAAAAAAAGCTAGAAAAAAATGGCCGCTCCGGCCACCAGAAAAAGCTCGAATTGAAGGATATATATAACACGTTTTTTAGGCTTCTGAACTCCTGAAACAAAAATTACCGAAAATCGCACAGATGGTTAATCGAGTCAGATAAAGCGGGCACAAAAGTTTGCAAAAACATCAGAAGACATTTGACGTTACCGGTACGATATAAACCAATTTCGGCTGAAAATCGGATAACCGTGTAAAAGTGATTTATAGTTGTTTATAGGGTCTAGAATCGAATAAGATATCTCATGATGCAATTTCGGACACCTGGTACAAAAACTGGCTGAAAAATAAAAATGGCCGCTCCGACCACCTGAAACAGCTCGAACTGAAGGATAAATAATACACGTTTTTTAGACCTCTGAACTCCTGAAACAAAAATTACCGAAAATTGCACGGGTGGTAAATCAAGTCAGATGAAGCGGGCACACAAATTTTCAAAAACAACAGAAGACATTTGATGTTACCGGTATGCTATAAACCAATTCCGGCCGAAAATCGGATAACCGTGTAAATGTGATTTATAGTTGTTTATAGGTTCTAGAATCGAATAAGATATCTCATGATGGAATTTCGGACACGTGGTTGAAGAACAGGCTGAAAAATAACAATGGCCGCTCCGACCACCCGAAACGGCTCGAATTTATGGGTATATAATACAAGTTTTTTAGGCCTCTGAGCTCCCCGGAACGAAAATGTCTGAAATCGCATGTATTGTTAATCGAGTCGGATAAAGCGGACCAAAAAAAATTCAAAAACTCAGGAAGACATTTGACTTTACCGTATGTTATCAACCAGTTTCGGCCGAAAATCGGATAACCATGTTAAAGTTATTTATAGTTGTTTATAGGGGCTAGAATCGAATAAGATATCTCATGGTGCAATTTCGGACACCTGGTACAAAAACTGGCTGAAAAATAAAAATAGCCGCTCCGACCACCCGAAACAGCTCGAACTGAAGGATATATAATACACGTTTTTTAGGCATCTGAACTCCTGAAACAAAAACTACCGAAAATCGCACGGGTGGTTAATCGAGTCAGATGAAGCAGGCACAAAAATTTTCAAAAATAGCAGATGACATTTTACGTTACCGGTATGCTATAAACCAATTTCGGCCGAAAATCGGATAACCGTGTAATTTTGATTTATAGTTGTTTATAGGGTCTGGAATCGAATAAGATATCTTATGATGCAATTTCGGACACGTGGTAGAAAAACAGGCTGAAATTAAAAATGGTCGCTCCGACCACCTGAAACGGCTCGAATTGAATGGTATATAATACACGTTTTTTAGGCCTCTGAGCTCCCGAAACGAAAATTATCGAAAATCACACGGATGGATAATCGAGTCAGATAAAGCGGACACAAAAATTTGCAAAAACATTAGAAGACATTTGACGTTACTGGTATGATATAAACCAATTTCGGCTGAAAATCGGATAACCGTGTAAAAGTGATTTATAGTTGTTTATAGGGTCTAGAATCGAATAAGATATCTCATGATGCAATTTCGGACACCTGGTACAAAAACTGGCTGAAAAATAACAATGGCCGCTCCGACCACCCGAAACGATTCGAATTAATGGGTATATAATACAAGTTTTTTAGGCCTCTGAGCTCCCCGGAACGAAAATGTCCGAAAATTGCATGTATTGTGAATCGAGTCAGATAAAGCGGACTCAAAAATTTTTAAAAACCCCGGAAGACATTTGACTTTACCGATATGCTATAAACCAGTTTCGGCCGAAAATCGAATAACCATGTAAAAGTTATTTATAGTTGTTTATAGGGTTTAGAATCGAATAAGATACCTCATTCTGCGATTTCGGACATGTGGTAGAAAAACAAGCTAAAAAAAATGGCCGCTCCGACCACTCGAAAAAGCTCGAATTGAAGGATATATATAACACGTTTTTTAGGCCTCTGAATTCCTGAAACAAAAATTACCGAAAATCACACGGATGGTTAATCGAGTCAGATAAAGCGGGCACAAAAATTTGCAAAAACATCAGAAGACATTTGACGTTACCGGTATGATATAAACCAATTTCGGCTGAAAATCGGATAACCGTGTAAAAGTGATTTATAGTTGTTTATAGGGTCTAGAATCGAATAACATATCTCATGATGCAATTTCGGACACCTGGTACAAAAACTGGCTGAAAAATAACAATGGCCGCTCCGACCACTCGAAAAAGCTCGAATTGAAGGATATATATAACACGTTTTTTAGGCCTCTGAATTCCTGAAACAAAAATTACCGAAAATCATACGGATGGTTAATCGAGCCAGATAAAGCGGGCACAAAAATTTGCAAAAACATCAGAAGACATTTGACGTTACCGGTATGATATAAACCAATTTCGGCTGAAAATCGGATAACCGTGTAAAAGTGATTTATAGTTGTTTATAGGGTCTAGAATCGAATAAGATATCTCATGATGCAATTTCGGACACCTGGTACAAAAACTGGCTGAAAAATAACAATGGCCGCTCCGACCACCCGAAACGATTCGAATTAATGGGTATATAATACAAGTTTTTTAGGCCTCTGAGCTCCCTGGAACGAAAATGTCCGAAAATCGCATGTATTGTTAATCGAGTCAGATAAAGCGGACCAAAAAAATTTCAAAAACTCAGGAAGACATTTGACTTTACCGTACGTTATAAACCAGTTTCGGCCGAAATTCAGATAACCATGTTAAAGTTATTTATAGTTGTTTATAGGGGCTAGAATCGAATAAGATATCTCATGGTGCAATTTCGGACACCTGGTACAAAAACTGGCTGAAAAATAAAAATAGCCGCTCCGACCACCCGAAACAGCTCGAACTGAAGAATATATAATACACGTTTTTTAGGCATTTGAACTCCTGAAACAAAAATTACCGAAAATCGCACGGGTGGTTAATCAAGTCAGATGAAGCGGGCACAAAAATTTTCAAAAATAGCAGATGACATTTGACGTTACCGGTATGCTATAAACCAATTTCGGCCGAAAATCGGATAACCGTGTAAATTTGATTTATAGTTGTTTATTGGTTCTAGAATCGAATAAGATATCTCATGATGCAATTTCGGACACGTGGTAGAAAAACTGGCTGAAAAATAACAATGACCGCTCTGACCACCCGAAACGATTCGAATTAACGGGTATATAATACAAGTTTTTTAGGCCTCTGAGCTCCCCGGAACAAAAATGTCCGAAAATCGCATGTGTTGTTAATCGAGTCAGATAAAGCGGACACAAAAATTTTTAAAAACTCCGGAAGACATTTGACTTTACCGATATGATATAAACCAGTTTCGGCCGAAAATCGAAAAAACCATGTAAAAGTTATTTATAGTTGTTTATAGGGTTTAGAATCGAATAAGATACCTCATTCTGCGATTTCGGACATGTGGTAGAAAAACAAGCTAAAAAAAAATGGCCGCTCCGACCACTCGAAAAAGCTCGAATTGAAGGATATATATAACACGTTTTTTAGGCCTCTGAATTCCTGAAACAAAAATTACCGAAAATCACACGGATGGTTAATCGAGTCAGATAAAGCGGACACAAAAATTTGCAAAAACATCAGAAGACATTTGACGTTACTGGTATGATATAAACCAATTTCGGCTGAAAATTGGATAACCGTGTAAAAGTGATTTATAGTTGTTTATAGGGTCTAGAATCGAATAAGATATCTCATGATGCAATTTCGGACACCTGGTACAAAAACTGGCTGAAAAAGAACAATGGCCGCTCCGACCACCCGAAATGATTCGAATTAATGGGTATATAATACAAGTTTTTTAGGCCTCTGAGCTCCCCGTAACGAAAATGTCCGAAAATCGCATGTATTGTGAATCGAGTCAGATAAAGCGGACTCAAAAAATTTTAAAAACTCCGGAAGACATTTGACTTTACCGATATGCTATAAACCAGTTTCGGCCGAAAATCGAATAACCATGTAAAAGTTATTTATAGTTGTTAATAGGGTTTAGAATCGAATAAGATACCTCATTCTGCGATTTCGGACATGTGGTAGAAAAACAAGCTAAAAAAATGGCCGCTCCGACCACTCGAAAAAGCTCGAATTGAAGGATATATATAACACGTTTTTTAGGCCTCTGAATTCCTGAAACAAAAATTACCGAAAATCATACGGATGGTTAATCGAGCCAGATAAAGCGGGCACAAAAATTTGCAAAAACATCAGAAGACATTTGACGTTACCGGTATGATATAAACCAATTTCGGCTGAAAATCGGATAACCGTGTAAAAGTGATTTATAGTTGTTTATAGGGTCTAGAATCGAATAAGATATCTCATGATGCAATTTCGGACACCTGGTACAAAAAATGGCTGAAAAATAACAATGGCCGCTCCGACCACCCAAAACGATTCGAATTAATGGGTATATAATACAAGTTTTTTAGGCCTCTGAGCTCCCTGGAACGAAAATGTCCGAAAATCGCATGTATTGTGAATCGAGTCAGATAAAGCGTACTCAAAAATTTTCAAAAACTTCAGAAGACATTTGACTTTACCGGTATGCTATAAACCAGTTTCGGCCGAAAATTGGATAACCATGTAAAAGTTATTTCTAGTTGTTTATAAGGTTTAGAATCGAATAAGATATCTCATTATGCGATTTCGGACACGTGTAGAAAAACGAGCTGAAAAATAAAAATGGCCGCTCCGACCACCCGAAAAAGCTCGAATTGAAGGATATATATATAACACGTTTTTTAGACCTCTGAACTCCTGAAACAAAATTACCGAAAATAGCACGGATGGTTAATCGAGTCAGATAAAGCGGGCACAAAAATTTGCAAAAACATCAGAAGACATTTGACGTTACCGGTATGATATAAACCAATTTCGGCTGAAAATCGGATAACCGTGTACAAGTTATTTATAGTTGTTTATAGGGTTTAGAATCAAATAAGATACCTCATGATGCGATTTCGGACACGTGGTAGAAAAACGAGCTGAAAAATAAAAATGGCCTCTACGGCCACCTGAAAAAGCTCGAATTGAAGGATATATAATACACGTTTTTTAGGCCTCTGAACTCTTGAAAGAATAATTACCGAAAACCACACGGATGGTTAATCGAGTCAGATATAACGGGCACAAAAATCTGCAAAAACATCAGAAGACATTTGACGTTACCGGTATGATATAAACAAATTTCGGCTTAAAATCGGATAACCGTGTAAAAGTGATTTATAGTTTTTTTTAGGGGCTAGAATCGAATAAGATATCTCATGATGCAATTTCGGACACGTGGTACAATAACTGGCTGAAAAATAAAAATGGCCGCTCCGACCACCCGAAACAGCTCGAACTGAAGGATATATAATACACTTTTTTTAGACCTCTGAACTCCTGAAACAAAAATTACCGAAAATCGCACGGGTGGTAAATCAAGTCAGATGAAGCGGGCACACAAATTTTCAAAAACAACAGAAGACATTTGATGTTACCGGTATGCTATAAACCAATTTCGGCCGAAAATCGGATAACCGTGTAAATGTGATTTATAGTTGTTTATAGGTTCTAGAATCGAACAAGATATCTCATGATGCAATTTCGAACACGTAGTAGAAAAACAGGCTAAAAAATAACAATGACCGCTCCGACCACCCGAAACGGCTCGAATTAATGGGTATATAATACAAGTTTTTTAGGCCTCTGACCTCCCCGGAACGAAAATAATCGAAAATTGCAAGAATGGTTAATCGATTCAGATAAAGTGGGCAAAAAAATTTGCAAAAACATCAGAAGACATTTGACGTTACCGGTATGCTATAAACCAATTTCGGCCGAAAATCGGATAACTATGTAAAAGTGATTTATAGTTGTTTATAGGGTCTAGAATCGAATAAGATATCTCATGATGCAATTTCGGACACGTGGTAGAAAAACAGGCTGAAAAATAACAATGACCGCTCTGACCACCCGGAACGGCTCGAATTAATGGGTATATAATACAAGTTTTTTTAGGCCTTTGAGCTCCCCGGAACGAAAATGTCCGAAAATCGCATGTATTGTTAATCGAGTCAGATAAAGCGTACTCAAAAATTTTCAAAAACTTCAGAAGACATTTGACTTTACCGGTATGCTATAAACCAGTTTCGGCCGAAAATTGGATAACCATGTAAAAGTTATTTGAAGTTATTTATAGGGTTTAGAATCGAATAAGATACCTTATTATGCGATTTCGGACACGTGGTAGAAAAACGAGCTGAAATATAAAAATGGCCGCTCCGACCACCTGAAAAAGCTCGAATTGAAGGATATATATAACACGGGTTTTTTAGACCTTTGAACTCCTGAAACAAAATTACCGAAAATAGCACGGATGGTTAATCGAGTCAGATAAAGCGGGCACAAAAATGTTCAAAAAATTCAGAAGACATTTGACGTTACCGGTATGATATAAACCAATTTCGGCTGAAAATCGGATAACCGTGTACAAGTGATTTATACTTCTTGATAGGGTATAGAATCGAATAAGATATCTCATGATGCTATTTCGGACACCTGGTACAAAAACTGGCTGAAAAATAAAAATGGCCGCTCCGACCACCCAAAACAGCTCGAACTGAAGGATATATAATACACGGTTTTTAGGTCTCTGAACTCCTAAAACAAAAATTACCGATAATCGCACGGATGGTTAATCGAGTCAGATGGAGCGGACACAAAAAAATTCAAAAACATCAGAAGACATTTGACGTTACCGGTATGCTATAAACCAATTTCGGTAGAAAATCGGATAACCGTGTAAATGTGATTTATAGTTGTTTATAGGGTCTAGAATCGAATAAGATATCTCATGATGCAATTTCGGACACGTGGTAGAAAAACAGGCTGAAAAATAACAATGGCCGCTCCGACCACCCGAAACGATTCGAATTAATGGGTATATAATACAAGTTTTTTAGGCCTCTGAGCTCCCCGGAACGAAAATGTCCGAAAATCGCATGTATTGTTAATCAAGTCAGATAAAGCGAACTCAAAAATTTTCAAAAACTCCGGAAGACATTTGACTTTACCGTATGTTATAAACCAGTTTCGGCCGAAATTCAGATAACCATGTTAAAGTTATTTATAGTTGTTTATAGGGGCTAGAATCGAATAAGATATCTCATGGTGCAATTTCGGACACCTGGTACAAAAACTGGCTGAAAAATAAAAATAGCCGCTCCGACCACCCGAAACAGCTCGAACTGAAGAATATATAATACACGTTTTTTAGGCATCTGAACTCCTGAAACAAAAATTACCGAAAATCGCACGGGTGGTTAATCAAGTCAGATGAAGCGGGCACAAAAATTTTCAAAAATAGCAGATGACATTTGACGTTACCGGTATGCTATAAACCAATTTCGGCCGAAAATCGGATAACCGTGTAAATTTGATTTATAGTTGTTTATTGGTTCTAGAATCGAATAAGATATCTCATGATGCAATTTCGGACACGTGGTAGAAAAACTGGCTGAAAAATAACAATGACCGCTCTGACCACCCGAAACGATTCGAATTAACGGGTATATAATACAAGTTTTTTAGGCCTCTGAGCTCCCCGGAACAAAAATGTCCGAAAATCGCATGTGTTGTTAATCGAGTCAGATAAAGCGGACACAAAAATTTTTAAAAACTCCGGAAGACATTTGACTTTACCGATATGATATAAACCAGTTTCGGCCGAAAATCGAAAAACCATGTAAAAGTTATTTATAGTTGTTTATAGGGTTTAGAATCGAATAAGATACCTCATTCTGCGATTTCGGACATGTGGTAGAAAAACAAGCTAAAAAAAAATGGCCGCTCCGACCACTCGAAAAAGCTCGAATTGAAGGATATATATAACACGTTTTTTAGGCCTCTGAATTCCTGAAACAAAAATTACCGAAAATCACACGGATGGTTAATCGAGTCAGATAAAGCGGACACAAAAATTTGCAAAAACATCAGAAGACATTTGACGTTACTGGTATGATATAAACCAATTTCGGCTGAAAATTGGATAACCGTGTAAAAGTGATTTATAGTTGTTTATAGGGTCTAGAATCGAATAAGATATCTCATGATGCAATTTCGGACACCTGGTACAAAAACTGGCTGAAAAAGAACAATGGCCGCTCCGACCACCCGAAATGATTCGAATTAATGGGTATATAATACAAGTTTTTTAGGCCTCTGAGCTCCCCGTAACGAAAATGTCCGAAAATCGCATGTATTGTGAATCGAGTCAGATAAAGCGGACTCAAAAAATTTTAAAAACTCCGGAAGACATTTGACTTTACCGATATGCTATAAACCAGTTTCGGCCGAAAATCGAATAACCATGTAAAAGTTATTTATAGTTGTTAATAGGGTTTAGAATCGAATAAGATACCTCATTCTGCGATTTCGGACATGTGGTAGAAAAACAAGCTAAAAAAATGGCCGCTCCGACCACTCGAAAAAGCTCGAATTGAAGGATATATATAACACGTTTTTTAGGCCTCTGAATTCCTGAAACAAAAATTACCGAAAATCATACGGATGGTTAATCGAGCCAGATAAAGCGGGCACAAAAATTTGCAAAAACATCAGAAGACATTTGACGTTACCGGTATGATATAAACCAATTTCGGCTGAAAATCGGATAACCGTGTAAAAGTGATTTATAGTTGTTTATAGGGTCTAGAATCGAATAAGATATCTCATGATGCAATTTCGGACACCTGGTACAAAAAATGGCTGAAAAATAACAATGGCCGCTCCGACCACCCGAAACGATTCGAATTAATGGGTATATAATACAAGTTTTTTAGGCCTCTGAGCTCCCTGGAACGAAAATGTCCGAAAATCGCATGTATTGTGAATCGAGTCAGATAAAGCGTACTCAAAAATTTTCAAAAACTTCAGAAGACATTTGACTTTACCGGTATGCTATAAACCAGTTTCGGCCGAAAATTGGATAACCATGTAAAAGTTATTTCTAGTTGTTTATAAGGTTTAGAATCGAATAAGATATCTCATTATGCGATTTCGGACACGTGTAGAAAAACGAGCTGAAAAATAAAAATGGCCGCTCCGACCACCCGAAAAAGCTCGAATTGAAGGATATATATATAACACGTTTTTTAGACCTCTGAACTCCTGAAACAAAATTACCGAAAATAGCACGGATGGTTAATCGAGTCAGATAAAGCGGGCACAAAAATTTGCAAAAACATCAGAAGACATTTGACGTTACCGGTATGATATAAACCAATTTCGGCTGAAAATCGGATAACCGTGTACAAGTTATTTATAGTTGTTTATAGGGTTTAGAATCAAATAAGATACCTCATGATGCGATTTCGGACACGTGGTAGAAAAACGAGCTGAAAAATAAAAATGGCCTCTACGGCCACCTGAAAAAGCTCGAATTGAAGGATATATAATACACGTTTTTTAGGCCTCTGAACTCTTGAAAGAATAATTACCGAAAACCACACGGATGGTTAATCGAGTCAGATATAACGGGCACAAAAATCTGCAAAAACATCAGAAGACATTTGACGTTACCGGTATGATATAAACAAATTTCGGCTTAAAATCGGATAACCGTGTAAAAGTGATTTATAGTTTTTTTTAGGGGCTAGAATCGAATAAGATATCTCATGATGCAATTTCGGACACGTGGTACAATAACTGGCTGAAAAATAAAAATGGCCGCTCCGACCACCCGAAACAGCTCGAACTGAAGGATATATAATACACTTTTTTTAGACCTCTGAACTCCTGAAACAAAAATTACCGAAAATCGCACGGGTGGTAAATCAAGTCAGATGAAGCGGGCACACAAATTTTCAAAAACAACAGAAGACATTTGATGTTACCGGTATGCTATAAACCAATTTCGGCCGAAAATCGGATAACCGTGTAAATGTGATTTATAGTTGTTTATAGGTTCTAGAATCGAACAAGATATCTCATGATGCAATTTCGAACACGTAGTAGAAAAACAGGCTAAAAAATAACAATGACCGCTCCGACCACCCGAAACGGCTCGAATTAATGGGTATATAATACAAGTTTTTTAGGCCTCTGACCTCCCCGGAACGAAAATTATCGAAAATTGCAAGAATGGTTAATCGATTCAGATAAAGTGGGCAAAAAAATTTGCAAAAACATCAGAAGACATTTGACGTTACCGGTATGCTATAAACCAATTTCGGCCGAAAATCGGATAACTATGTAAAAGTGATTTATAGTTGTTTATAGGGTCTAGAATCGAATAAGATATCTCATGATGCAATTTCGGACACGTGGTAGAAAAACAGGCTGAAAAATAACAATGACCGCTCTGACCACCCGGAACGGCTCGAATTAATGGGTATATAATACAAGTTTTTTTAGGCCTTTGAGCTCCCCGGAACGAAAATGTCCGAAAATCGCATGTATTGTTAATCGAGTCAGATAAAGCGTACTCAAAAATTTTCAAAAACTTCAGAAGACATTTGACTTTACCGGTATGCTATAAACCAGTTTCGGCCGAAAATTGGATAACCATGTAAAAGTTATTTGAAGTTATTTATAGGGTTTAGAATCGAATAAGATACCTTATTATGCGATTTCGGACACGTGGTAGAAAAACGAGCTGAAATATAAAAATGGCCGCTCCGACCACCTGAAAAAGCTCGAATTGAAGGATATATATAACACGGGTTTTTTAGACCTTTGAACTCCTGAAACAAAATTACCGAAAATAGCACGGATGGTTAATCGAGTCAGATAAAGCGGGCACAAAAATGTTCAAAAAATTCAGAAGACATTTGACGTTACCGGTATGATATAAACCAATTTCGGCTGAAAATCGGATAACCGTGTACAAGTGATTTATACTTCTTTATAGGGTATAGAATCGAATAAGATATCTCATGATGCTATTTCGGACACCTGGTACAAAAACTGGCTGAAAAATAAAAATGGCCGCTCCGACCACCCAAAACAGCTCGAACTGAAGGATATATAATACACGGTTTTTAGGTCTCTGAACTCCTAAAACAAAAATTACCGATAATCGCACGGATGGTTAATCGAGTCAGATGGAGCGGACACAAAAAATTTCAAAAACATCAGAAGACATTTGACGTTACCGGTATGCTATAAACCAATTTCGGTAGAAAATCGGATAACCGTGTAAATGTGATTTATAGTTGTTTATAGGGTCTAGAATCGAATAAGATATCTCATGATGCAATTTCGGACACGTGGTAGAAAAACAGGCTGAAAAATAACAATGGCCGCTCCGACCACCCGAAACGATTCGAATTAATGGGTATATAATACAAGTTTTTTAGGCCTCTGAGCTCCCCGGAACGAAAATGTCCGAAAATCGCATGTATTGTTAATCAAGTCAGATAAAGCGAACTCAAAAATTTTCAAAAACTCCGGAAGACATTTGACTTTACCGATATGCTATAAACCAGTTTCGGCCGAAAATCGGATAACCATGTAAAAGTTATTTATAGTTTTTTATAGGGTTTACAATCGAATAAGATACCTCATTCTGCGATTTCGGACACGTGGTAGAAAAACAAGCTAAAAAAAATTGGCCGCTCCAACCACCCGAAAAAGCTCGAATTTAAGGATATATATAACACGTTTTTTAGGCCTCTGAACTCCTGAAACAAAAATTACCGAAAATCGCACGGATGGTTAATCGAGTCAGATAAAGCGGGCACAAAAATTTGCAAAAACATCAGAAGACATTTGACGTTACCGGTATGGTATAAACCAATTTCGGCTGAAAATCGGATAACCGTGTAAAAGTGATTTATAGTTGTTTATAGGGTCTAGAATCGAATAAGATATCTCATGATGCAATTTCGGACACCTGGTACAAAAACTGACTGAAAAATAAAAATGGCCGCTCCGACCACCCGAAACAGCTCGAACTGAAGGATATATAATACACGTTTTTAGACCTCTGAACTCCTGAAACAAAAATTACCGAAAATCGCACGGGTGGTAAATCAAGTCAGATGAAGCGGGCACACAAATTTTCAAAAACAACAGAAGACATTTGATGTTACCGGTATGCTATAAACAATTTCGGCCGAAAATCGGATAACCGTGTAAATGTGATTTATAGTTGTTTATAGGTTCTAGAATCGAACAAGATATCTCATGATGCAATTTCGGACACGTGGTAGAAAAACAGGCTGAAAAATAACAATGGCCGCTCCGACCACCCGAAACGATTCGAATTAATGGGTATATAATACAAGTTTTTTAGGCCTCTGAGCTCCCCGGAACGAAAATGTCCGAAAATCGCATGTATTGTTAATCAAGTCAGATAAAGCGAACTCAAAAATTTTCAAAAACTCCGGAAGACATTTGACTTTACCGATATGCTATAAACCAGTTTCGGCCGAAAATCGGATAACCATGTAAAAGTTATTTATAGTTTTTTATAGGGTTTACAATCGAATAAGATACCTCATTCTGCGATTTCCGACACGTGGTAGAAAAACAAGCTAAAAAAAAATGGCCGCTCCAACCACCCGAAAAAGCTCGAATTTAAGGATATATATAACACGTTTTTTAGGCCTCTGAATTCCTGAAACAAAAATTACCGAAAATCACACGGATGGTTAATCGAGTCAGATAAAGCGGACACAAAAATTTGCAAAAACATCAGAAGACATTTGACGTTACTGGTATGATATAAACCAATTTCGGCTGAAAATTGGATAACCGTGTAAAAGTGATTTATAGTTGTTTATAGGGTCTAGAATCGAATAAGATATCTCATGATGCAATTTCGGACACCTGGTACAAAAACTGGCTGAAAAAGAACAATGGCCGCTCCGACCACCCGAAATGATTCGAATTAATGGGTATATAATACAAGTTTTTTAGGCCTCTGAGCTCCCCGTAACGAAAATGTCCGAAAATCGCATGTATTGTGAATCGAGTCAGATAAAGCGGACTCAAAAAATTTTAAAAACTCCGGAAGACATTTGACTTTACCGATATGCTATAAACCAGTTTCGGCCGAAAATCGAATAACCATGTAAAAGTTATTTATAGTTGTTAATAGGGTTTAGAATCGAATAAGATACCTCATTCTGCGATTTCGGACATGTGGTAGAAAAACAAGCTAAAAAAATGGCCGCTCCGACCACTCGAAAAAGCTCGAATTGAAGGATATATATAACACGTTTTTTAGGCCTCTGAATTCCTGAAACAAAAATTACCGAAAATCATACGGATGGTTAATCGAGCCAGATAAAGCGGGCACAAAAATTTGCAAAAACATCAGAAGACATTTGACGTTACCGGTATGATATAAACCAATTTCGGCTGAAAATCGGATAACCGTGTAAAAGTGATTTATAGTTGTTTATAGGGTCTAGAATCGAATAAGATATCTCATGATGCAATTTCGGACACCTGGTACAAAAAATGGCTGAAAAATAACAATGGCCGCTCCGACCACCCGAAACGATTCGAATTAATGGGTATATAATACAAGTTTTTTAGGCCTCTGAGCTCCCTGGAACGAAAATGTCCGAAAATCGCATGTATTGTGAATCGAGTCAGATAAAGCGTACTCAAAAATTTTCAAAAACTTCAGAAGACATTTGACTTTACCGGTATGCTATAAACCAGTTTCGGCCGAAAATTGGATAACCATGTAAAAGTTATTTCTAGTTGTTTATAAGGTTTAGAATCGAATAAGATATCTCATTATGCGATTTCGGACACGTGTAGAAAAACGAGCTGAAAAATAAAAATGGCCGCTCCGACCACCCGAAAAAGCTCGAATTGAAGGATATATATATAACACGTTTTTTAGACCTCTGAACTCCTGAAACAAAATTACCGAAAATAGCACGGATGGTTAATCGAGTCAGATAAAGCGGGCACAAAAATTTGCAAAAACATCAGAAGACATTTGACGTTACCGGTATGATATAAACCAATTTCGGCTGAAAATCGGATAACCGTGTACAAGTTATTTATAGTTGTTTATAGGGTTTAGAATCAAATAAGATACCTCATGATGCGATTTCGGACACGTGGTAGAAAAACGAGCTGAAAAATAAAAATGGCCTCTACGGCCACCTGAAAAAGCTCGAATTGAAGGATATATAATACACGTTTTTTAGGCCTCTGAACTCTTGAAAGAATAATTACCGAAAACCACACGGATGGTTAATCGAGTCAGATATAACGGGCACAAAAATCTGCAAAAACATCAGAAGACATTTGACGTTACCGGTATGATATAAACAAATTTCGGCTTAAAATCGGATAACCGTGTAAAAGTGATTTATAGTTTTTTTTAGGGGCTAGAATCGAATAAGATATCTCATGATGCAATTTCGGACACGTGGTACAATAACTGGCTGAAAAATAAAAATGGCCGCTCCGACCACCCGAAACAGCTCGAACTGAAGGATATATAATACACTTTTTTTAGACCTCTGAACTCCTGAAACAAAAATTACCGAAAATCGCACGGGTGGTAAATCAAGTCAGATGAAGCGGGCACACAAATTTTCAAAAACAACAGAAGACATTTGATGTTACCGGTATGCTATAAACCAATTTCGGCCGAAAATCGGATAACCGTGTAAATGTGATTTATAGTTGTTTATAGGTTCTAGAATCGAACAAGATATCTCATGATGCAATTTCGAACACGTAGTAGAAAAACAGGCTAAAAAATAACAATGACCGCTCCGACCACCCGAAACGGCTCGAATTAATGGGTATATAATACAAGTTTTTTAGGCCTCTGACCTCCCCGGAACGAAAATTATCGAAAATTGCAAGAATGGTTAATCGATTCAGATAAAGTGGGCAAAAAAATTTGCAAAAACATCAGAAGACATTTGACGTTACCGGTATGCTATAAACCAATTTCGGCCGAAAATCGGATAACTATGTAAAAGTGATTTATAGTTGTTTATAGGGTCTAGAATCGAATAAGATATCTCATGATGCAATTTCGGACACGTGGTAGAAAAACAGGCTGAAAAATAACAATGACCGCTCTGACCACCCGGAACGGCTCGAATTAATGGGTATATAATACAAGTTTTTTTAGGCCTTTGAGCTCCCCGGAACGAAAATGTCCGAAAATCGCATGTATTGTTAATCGAGTCAGATAAAGCGTACTCAAAAATTTTCAAAAACTTCAGAAGACATTTGACTTTACCGGTATGCTATAAACCAGTTTCGGCCGAAAATTGGATAACCATGTAAAAGTTATTTGAAGTTATTTATAGGGTTTAGAATCGAATAAGATACCTTATTATGCGATTTCGGACACGTGGTAGAAAAACGAGCTGAAATATAAAAATGGCCGCTCCGACCACCTGAAAAAGCTCGAATTGAAGGATATATATAACACGGGTTTTTTAGACCTTTGAACTCCTGAAACAAAATTACCGAAAATAGCACGGATGGTTAATCGAGTCAGATAAAGCGGGCACAAAAATGTTCAAAAAATTCAGAAGACATTTGACGTTACCGGTATGATATAAACCAATTTCGGCTGAAAATCGGATAACCGTGTACAAGTGATTTATACTTCTTTATAGGGTATAGAATCGAATAAGATATCTCATGATGCTATTTCGGACACCTGGTACAAAAACTGGCTGAAAAATAAAAATGGCCGCTCCGACCACCCAAAACAGCTCGAACTGAAGGATATATAATACACGGTTTTTAGGTCTCTGAACTCCTAAAACAAAAATTACCGATAATCGCACGGATGGTTAATCGAGTCAGATGGAGCGGACACAAAAAATTTCAAAAACATCAGAAGACATTTGACGTTACCGGTATGCTATAAACCAATTTCGGTAGAAAATCGGATAACCGTGTAAATGTGATTTATAGTTGTTTATAGGGTCTAGAATCGAATAAGATATCTCATGATGCAATTTCGGACACGTGGTAGAAAAACAGGCTGAAAAATAACAATGGCCGCTCCGACCACCCGAAACGATTCGAATTAATGGGTATATAATACAAGTTTTTTAGGCCTCTGAGCTCCCCGGAACGAAAATGTCCGAAAATCGCATGTATTGTTAATCAAGTCAGATAAAGCGAACTCAAAAATTTTCAAAAACTCCGGAAGACATTTGACTTTACCGATATGCTATAAACCAGTTTCGGCCGAAAATCGGATAACCATGTAAAAGTTATTTATAGTTTTTTATAGGGTTTACAATCGAATAAGATACCTCATTCTGCGATTTCGGACACGTGGTAGAAAAACAAGCTAAAAAAAATTGGCCGCTCCAACCACCCGAAAAAGCTCGAATTTAAGGATATATATAACACGTTTTTTAGGCCTCTGAACTCCTGAAACAAAAATTACCGAAAATCGCACGGATGGTTAATCGAGTCAGATAAAGCGGGCACAAAAATTTGCAAAAACATCAGAAGACATTTGACGTTACCGGTATGGTATAAACCAATTTCGGCTGAAAATCGGATAACCGTGTAAAAGTGATTTATAGTTGTTTATAGGGTCTAGAATCGAATAAGATATCTCATGATGCAATTTCGGACACCTGGTACAAAAACTGACTGAAAAATAAAAATGGCCGCTCCGACCACCCGAAACAGCTCGAACTGAAGGATATATAATACACGTTTTTAGACCTCTGAACTCCTGAAACAAAAATTACCGAAAATCGCACGGGTGGTAAATCAAGTCAGATGAAGCGGGCACACAAATTTTCAAAAACAACAGAAGACATTTGATGTTACCGGTATGCTATAAACAATTTCGGCCGAAAATCGGATAACCGTGTAAATGTGATTTATAGTTGTTTATAGGTTCTAGAATCGAACAAGATATCTCATGATGCAATTTCGGACACGTGGTAGAAAAACAGGCTGAAAAATAACAATGGCCGCTCCGACCACCCGAAACGATTCGAATTAATGGGTATATAATACAAGTTTTTTAGGCCTCTGAGCTCCCCGGAACGAAAATGTCCGAAAATCGCATGTATTGTTAATCAAGTCAGATAAAGCGAACTCAAAAATTTTCAAAAACTCCGGAAGACATTTGACTTTACCGATATGCTATAAACCAGTTTCGGCCGAAAATCGGATAACCATGTAAAAGTTATTTATAGTTTTTTATAGGGTTTACAATCGAATAAGATACCTCATTCTGCGATTTCCGACACGTGGTAGAAAAACAAGCTAAAAAAAAATGGCCGCTCCAACCACCCGAAAAAGCTCGAATTTAAGGATATATATAACACGTTTTTTAGGCCTCTGAACTCCTGAAACAAAAATTATCGAAAATCGCACGGATGGTTAATCGAGTCAGATAAAGCGGGCACAAAAATTTGCAAAAACATCAGAAGACATTTGACGTTACCGGTATGGTATAAACCAATTTCGGCTGAAAATCGGATAACCGTGTAAAAGTGATTTATAGTTGTTTATAGGGTCTAGAATCGAATAAGATATCTCATGATGCAATTTCGAACACGTAGTAGAAAAACAGGCTGAAAAATAACAATGGCCGCTCCGACCACCCGAAACGGCTCGAATTAATGGGTATATAATACAAGTTTTTTAGGCCTCTAAGCTCCCCGGAACGAAAATGTCCGAAATCGCATGTATTGTTAATCGAGTCAGATAAAGCGGACCAAAAAATTTTCAAAAACTCCGGAAGACATTTGACTTTACCGTATGTTATAAACCAGTTTCGGCCGAAATTCAGATAACCATGTAAAAGTTATTTATAGTTATTTATAAGGTTTAGAATCGAATAAGATACCTCATGATGCGATTTCGGACACGTGGTAGAAAAACGAGCTGAAAAATAAAAATGGCTGTTGCGGCCACCCGAAAAAGCTCGAATTGAAGAATATATAATACACGTTTTTTAGGCCTCTGAACTCCTGAAACAAAAATTACCGAAAATCACACGGATGGTTAATCGAGTCAGATAAAACGGGCACAAAAATCTGCAAAAACATCAGAAGACATTTGACGTTACCGGTATGATATAAACAAATTTCGGCTTAAAATCGGATAACCGTGTAAAAATGATTTATAGTTTTTTATAGGGGCTAGAATCGAATAAGATATCTCATGATGCAATTTCGGACACGTGGTACAAAAACGAGCTGAAAAATAACAATGGCCGCTCCGACCACCCGAAACGATTCGAATTAATGGGTATATAATACAAGTTTTTTAGGCCTCTGAGCTCCCCGGAACGAAAATGTCCGAAAATCGCATGTATTGTTAATCGAGTCAGATAAAGCGGACTCAAAAATTTTTAAAAACTCCGGATGACATTTGACTTTACCGATATGCTATAAACCAGTTTCGGCCGAAAATCGAATAACGACGTAAAAGTTATTTATAGTTGTTTATAGGGTTTAGAATCGAATAAGATACCTCATTCTGCGATTTCGGACATGTGGTAGAAAAACAAGCTAAAAAAAATGGCCGCTCCGACCACTCGAAAAAGCTCGAATTGAAAGATATATATAACACGTTTTTTAGGCATCTGAATTCCTGAAACAAAAATTACCGAAAATCACACGGATGGTTAATCGAGTCAGATAAAGCGGGCACAAAAATTTGCAAAAACATCAGAAGACATTTGACGTTACCGGTATGATATAAACCAATTTCGGCTGAAAATCGGATAACCGTGTAAAAGTGATTTATAGTTGTTTATAGGGTCTAGAACCGAATAAGATATCTCATGATGCAATTTCGGACACCTGGTACAAAAACTGGCTGAAAAATAAAAATGGCCACTCCGACCACCCGAAACAGCTCGAACTGAAGTATATATAATACACGTTTTTTAGACCTCTAAACTCCTGAAACAAAAATTACCGAAAATCGCACGGGTGGTAAATTAAGTCAGATGAAGCGGGCACACAAATTTTCAAAAACAACAGAAGACATTTGATGTTACCGGTATGCTATAAACCAATTTCGGCCGAAAATCGGATAACCGTGTAAATGTGATTTATAGTTGTTTATAGGTTCTAGAATCGAACAAGATATCTCATGATGCAATTTCGAACACGTAGTAGAAAAACAGGCTGAAAAATAACAATGGCCGCTCCGACCACCCGAAACGGCTCGAATTAATGGGTATATATAATACAAGTTTTTTAGGCCTCTGAGCTCCCCGGAATGAAAATTATCGAAAATTGCAAGAATGGTTAATCAAGTCAGATAAAGAGGGCAAAAAAATTTGCAAAAACATCAGAACATTTGACGTTACCGGTATGCTATAAACCAATTTCGGCCGAAAATCGGATAACCGTGTAAAAGTGATTTATAGTTGTTTATAGGGTCTAGAATCGAATAAGATATCTCATGATGCAATTTCGGACACGTGGTAGAAAAACAGGCTGAAAAATAACAATGACCGCTCTGACCACCCGGAACGGCTCGAATTAATGGGTATATAATACAAGTTTTTTTAGGCCTTTGATCTCCCCGGAACAAAAATGTCCGAAAATCGCATGTATTGTTAATCGAGTCAGATAAAGCGGACTCAAAAATTTTCAAAAACTTCAGAAGACATTTGACTTTACCGGTATGCTATAAACCATTTTCGGCCGAAAATTGGATAACCATGTAAAAGTTATTTGAAGTTGTTTATAGGGTTTAGAATCGAATAAGATACCTTATTATGCGATTTCGGACACGTGGTAGAAAAACGAGCTGAAATATAAAAATGGCCGCTCCGACCACCCGAAAAAGCTCGAATTGAAGGATATATATAACACGTTTTTTAGACCTTTGAACTCCTGAAACAAAATTACCGAAAATAGCATGGATGGTTAATCGAGTCAGATAAAGCGGGCACAAAAATTTTCAAAAACATCAGAAGACATTTGACGTTACCGGTCTGATATAAACCAATTTCGGCTGAAAAACGGATAACCGTGTACAAGTGATTTATACTTCTTTATAGGGTCTAGAATCGAATAAGATATCTCATGATGCTATTTCGGACACCTGGTACAAAAACTGGCTGGAAAATAAAAATGGCCGCTCCGACCACCCAAAACAGCTCGAACTGAAGTATATATAATACACGTTTTTTAGGTCTCTGAACTCCTAAAACAAAAATTACCGATAATCGCACGGATGGTTAATCGAGTCAGATGGAGGGGACACAAAAAATTTCAAAAACATCAGAAGACATTTGATGTAACACCCCCATTTACCTAGGAGCCTGAACTAGCCTTCCAGGGTAAATAGGACTGTTACCATCCTGGATAAACCAGGGTAGTAGGTAATCATAGTGAAAGATAAACAGTACTTTTAATTTATAAACGATTAACTGAAAGCTATTACAAAACAAAGTCCAACTAAAGTTCCAAAACAACTGTTACAAACAAGTGAAGACTATAAGAGACTAAGTGATCTAAACTAGGTCGGTCCAATCCATGTCTCTCCTCCATGCCCAAGTCCTAGTCCATCTGTCTCTGACCTGAAAGATCTACTCCCCATTCCGAATCATTGTAGGTGACATGAATACACTGTCAACCTCGCGGTTGAGTAGGATAACACAATAATATAAAATGCAACAATGTAATATGCAAATGCAATGCCAAAGCTGAGCTTAATCACAACCCGAAACACCAATCATAACCCGAAACACCAAGCCATACCGAACCTCCCGGCAGACTATAATCGACCGTCGTCGAATGCCAGCATAAAGCTGAAGACACCAGGCCTGGCCTGCAGACCACCCTGGGCTTTATATCAAATAGTATCTGTCACCTCCCTCTCAATAATGCAAATGACATGCCTATGAATGCAATATTAAACAACTTATATTGAATCATCAAATACATATGAATCATGCTTGCACTCGTAATACACATTTTAAACATCCATTCATTTTACATCTTTGAATATAGTTCAGTGTATCCTACCTGGAATAGCAGTCTGCAAACAAGCAATCACCGACTAGTAATGTTCCTCCTCAAATTCCGTTCCTCCTTGCCCTTGCCAAAGACCACCCTTAAACCCTTAGAACCACCGTGCAAATCCCTCCTTTGCAAGCCCAGCAGTGACGACAGTCAGATTGGTGTAAGAGTTTGTGAAGATTAGGTCAAGGGAGGTCGTATAAGTGAGTATATATAAGACGGCTGAGCCTTGATTTCAGAATTTCTGAAATCAAGTAATGTATAGTCGTGTATGGGCTAGGGTTTGGGCACGCGACCCTAGGCCCAACTGACTCAACTACCCGTGTAAAGTCAACCCATCACGCACCCCAATGTCCACATAACATGAATCAAGTACGGGTTCGTTAAAAGCTCACTTATACGATTCTAAAAACAACACCTAAATCACCTCGTCCACCAAATTTACATCGCTTTTATTATAACTCATCGAAATCGAAATCTAATAAAGTTGACAAAGAAATATAAATAAACGACATAAAATACGAAGTATTACAGTCTTCCCCCCTTAAAATGAACTTCGTCCCGAAGTTCATCCTCCCGAGGTCAACAAATGGTCACTAAGCAAGTAACGAGCAAGGATGTCACACTTTTAAAAGCTTAAAAAGGCGCGTAAAACACGAAATAAACACGACATGTCACATTTTACCCTCCTAAAAAGAAAGTTACGTCCTCGTAACATACCTTAATTAAAAAGATCAGGATACTTTTCCCGCATCGCAACTTCAGTCTCCCAAGTAGCCTCCTCGACATTATGATTGGTCCACAAGACTTTCACTAGCGCAGTCTCCCCATTTCTGGTTTTCCGCACCTTTCTGTCGAGGATTTCCTTGGGTCGTTCCTCATAGGTCAATTGCTCATCGACCTCAATAACCTCATGGTCAAGGATATGCGAAGGATCACTGATATATCTCCTTAGTTGCGATACATGGAACACGTTGTGCACCCTGGCTAACGCTGGAGGTAGAGCTAATCGATAAGCTACCTCACCAACTCGCTCTAAAATCTCGAATGGCCCAATGAACTTCTGGCTCAACTTGCCCCTCTTACCAAACCTCATCACCCCTCGCAGAGGTGACACCTTCAGCAACACTTTCTCTCCTGCCTCGAATGTGATGTCACTCCTCTTTAGGTCGGCATAACTCTTCTGTCTATTTTGGGCCGCTCTCATTTTCTGTCGAATTACCTGGACCTGTGCTATCATCTCCTGAATCATCTCAGGTCCCAAAGTCACTACATCAGCTCTATCATCCCAACAAACTGGACTCCTACACTTCCTCCCATATAATGCCTCGAAAGGAGCCATCCCAATGCTAGTATGATAGCTATTGTTGTAAGAAAATTCTATCAAGTCTAGCCTGTCCTCCCAAGATCCACCAAACTCAAGCACACACGCTCTCAGCATATCCTCCAGTGTCTGAATAGTTCTCTCTGTCTGCCCATCTGTCGCTGGATGAAACGCTGTACTCATCTTCAAGGTAGTTCCCATCAGCGTCTGTAACTCTTGCCAAAACTTAGAGATAAACCGGGAATCACGATCAGAAACAATATCTTTAGGTACTCCATGAAGCTTTACCACATGCTTGATGTAGGCCTTGGCCAACTCAGCTTTACTCCACGTCTCCTTCATCGGAATAAAATGAGCCGATTTAGTTAGTCTATCCACGATCACCCATATCATATCATTCCCTTTTGAAGTCCTAGGTAAGCGCACAATGAAATCCATGGAAATGCTTTCCCACTTCCATTCAGGTACATCCAGAGGTTGCAACTTCCCTTGCGGCCTCTTATGCTCCCCTTTGACCCTCTGACATACCAAGCAACGAGAGACAAACTCAGCTACCTCTTGCTTTATCTTTGGCCACCAAAAAGCTTTCTTTAGATCTTTGTACAACTTATCCCCTCCAGGATGAACGGAATAAGGTGTAGAATGAGCTTCGACCAGAATCTTTCTCTTCAATCCTTCATCTTCAGGTACACACCACCTTCCACCAAATCTCAGACTATCATCACTGTGAACCTCGAACTTAGAATATGGCTCGGCGTCACTAGCTTTGTTCACTGCCTCACGCCACTTCTGAATTCTTGGATCACTCTTTTGGCGTTCTCGGATCTCGGAATATAACTCAGGCTCGATCGTTAAATCTCCCATGGTTTCACCCTTCTTGATCACTGCAATTCCCATCTGTCTCAACTCACGATACATACTCAGTCTCGATCTCGCTGTGCATAGCGCGTGAACAGATTTCCTACTCAATGCATCAGCCACCACATTCGCTTTCCCTTCCTTGTACAGAATCTCCATGTCGTAGTCTCCAATAAGTTCGATCCACCTCCTCTGACGCATGTTCAGCTCTCTCTGGGTATAAATGTATTTTAAGCTCTTATGATCGGAATACACCTTAAATGTAGCTCCATAGAGATAATGTCGCCACAGTTTTAGTGCAAAAACCACTGCTCCCAGCTCCAAATCATGCGTCGGATAATTCTCCTCATATGGCTTTAGCTGCCTAGAAGCATAGGCGATTACTTTCCCATTTTGCATCAGCACACAACCCAGTCCCTTCTTTGAAGCATCAGTGTATACCTCAAAATTCTCACTTCCTTCTGGCAAAGCAAGGATAGGAGCTGAAGTAAGACGCTCCTTCAATTCCAGAAACGCCTCCTCGCAGCTCTCATCCCAGACAAATCTATTCTCTTTCCGCATCAAAGAAGTCATAGGCTTGGCTATTTTTGAGAAGTCCTTCACAAATCTCCTGTAGTAACCGGCCAAACCCAAGAAACTTCGAATGTCAGCCACATTTTTCGGTCGTTCCCACTTCGACACGGCTTCAATCTTGCTAGGATCAACAGAAACACCCTCCTTAGACACCACATGACCCAGAAATGCAACCTTCTCGAGCCAGAATTCGCACTTACTCAACTTAGCATACAATTGATGATCCCTCAAGGTCTGTAAGACCAAGCTCAAATGTTTAGCATGTTCTTCTCTGTTCTTCGAATACACCAAGATGTCATCAATAAACACCACCACAAACTGGTCCAAATAGGGACTAAACACTCTGTTCATTAAATCCATGAAAACAGCAGGTGCATTAGTCAAACCAAATGGCATCACTACGAATTCATAATGCCCATACCTCGATCTGAACGCAGTCTTGTGAATATCTGCATCTTTGATTCTCAGCTGATGATACCGCAAATCGATCTTGGAAAACACACCAGCCCCACTCAACTGGTCAAAAAGATCATCGATGCGAGGTAAAGGGTATCGGTTCTTGATCGTCACGTTGTTAAGCTCCCTATAATCCACGCACAACCTCATCGTTCCGTCCTTCTTCTTTACAAACAATACTGGTGCTCCCCAAGGTGACACACTCGGTCTTACGTATCCCTTGCTTGCTAGCTCATCCAGCTGCTTTCTCAACTCCTCCAATTCCTTAGGTCCCATGCGATAAGGTGCTTTAGAAATTGGCTCTGCCCCGGGTTTCAGATCAATGCCAAAATCCAAGTCCCTCTTTGGTGGTAACCCAGGAATTTCTTCTGGAAACACGTCTTCAAAATCTCTTACAACATCGATCTCCCTGGCTTGGGGTTTCTCTGCAGTCAAATCTCTCACATGGCATAGTAGCATCTCATCGCCCCTCTTTAGGCAGGTCTTCAGCGCATTGATAGATATCAGCTTCAGTTTAGGTTTCACAGAATATCCCTTGTAGGATACCCTCACTCCCTTGGGTCCCCTCAAAGTGATCTTTCCTTGGTAGCAATCAATGTAGGCTTTATACTTTTTCAGCCAATCCATGCCCAGTATCACCTCAAAACCTCCTAAGGGAAATTCTATCAAGTCCGACTCAAAACTTACAGCCCGTACTTGGATCATTACATTGTTATAGACTCTATTACAAGCTATGGACTCCCCAGAAGGTATGGTTACAGAATCGGCTATACTATTATATACATCAAGTCCTATAGCCCTAGCATGCTCCGCAGATATGAAAGAATGCGAGGCACCAGAATCAAATAAAACGTAAGTAGGAAAGGATTGTACTAGAAATGTACCCGTGACAACGTGAGCATCCTCCTCTGCAGCATCCTTGCCCATCATGAACAGAGCTCCACTCTTCTTGGCTGTAGTCTGATTGACGGATGCAGCTCCGCTCTGGTTACTAGCCTCGGCAAGATTCTTTTGAAAGTTGTTGTTCCCACTACCCTGGTTTCCCTGGTAGCGGTTCTGATTATTGTAGTTGCCATAACTCCGCTGGTAACTGTTACCTCCAGATTTGTTGTTGCCCGAGTAACTCGCATTTGGTGTTCTGAAGCCACCACTTTGATTGCCCCGATTATAATTGTTTCCGGCGCTCTGAGTCCCAACCCAACAGTTGGATATCTTATGCCCATACTTTCCACATTTAAAACAGGTAGGTTTGGCAAAGCTTGTCCCAGACATAGAACGATTTCCACCTCGATTCTCATTGCTCCCTGATGCATTGTTAGAGAAGAAAGATCGGTACTGATTATTTGATTTCTTGTTTCCTGAACCCTCAGTTGCTGACTCAGCCTTCCTTTTCTCCCCCTTTGTCTTCTCCTCTTCTTTGATCATGTCAGCGAGCCTCTCAGCCTGGCCAGCCCTCTCATAAATATCTTCCACTGTCGTGGGCTTAGTCGCCAACATGCTTCTCTTGATATTGAGGGTCAGCCCCTTCTCAAACCTTGCTGCCAACATCTCCTGTGTATAGCCTAAGTCAGCTACATTCTCTGCCAGTTGCAGAAACTTACTGTGGTATGCCTCCACAGTCATCCCTTCGGCCATCTGGAATGAATCGAACTCAGCTCGAAGTTTTCCTTTCACATGCTCCGGCACGAACTTGGAGGATAAAATCCCCTTGAATTCTTCCCAGCGTATATATTTCGACCCAATCTCTTCCGCAGCAGCCTTGATTTCTTCTTTGTTGTTATTCCACCATAACCTAGCTGTACCCTTCAGATAGAATACAACTTGGTCCACCTTAATAGATTCCGGTACAGACAATAGTTCGAAGATACTCTCGAACTCTCGGCACCACTCCGCAAGTAAACTCGGTGCCCCTTCCCCATCGTACTTGGTGGGGTTATGCCTAGAAATATTATTACTCATCTTAATCGCATCAGACTGAGTGCTTGCCCCAATCTTAGCTAGCAGAGCAGCGTTGATAGCTAGCAGGCGATCCAATTCCTCTTGTGATACATTAGCAGTGTTGGGTTCTCTTCTGGTAGGCATTTTGCTACACAAGTGACAAATTTTTATGAGCACCCTAGGTCAACTCCTATTCTGACTTGGTCTTGCTAACATTCATACTTAGCATGTAACTTTCCATACGATTAAATCCTTATTAAAGGTCTACCTAAAGGCTTAGGGATCACATAACCACATGCATATACAAATCTCACTTATAAACAAAATTAGGATATAAACTCATGTTCTCAATGCTTGTAAATAACACATATACATGCCAATCATCATGTTCTCAATGCTTGAAAATAACACATATACATGCCTTACAGTATACATATATACTTATTCATCTTTCACATCATAACTTACCTCATTCCTTGGCGCTGAAATGTTAGCACATATACATATATTATATTTACCCTGGGGTCCAAAACTACCCACACTCTTCAACTCTCAAGGTAACCAGGTTAGACTGAAAGGGCCAGTGGCTTGGTTTGAGGGGGCCCCTAACTCATCCCAACCCTATGGGGCTCCTAACAGTTACTAGCCTGGGGTTCATTTTATTTAGACACTCCTATGTTCATTATTTTCATTTTAGTTTAGGCCTGAGGATCGTTCGCTCTGATACCACTTTGTAACACCCCCATTTACCTAGGAGCCTGAACTAGCCTTGCAGGGTAAATAGGACTGTTACCATCCCGGATAAACCAGGGTAGTAGGTAATCATAGTGAAAGATAAACAGTACTTTTAATTTATAAACGATTAACTGAAAGCTATTACAAAACAAAGTCCAACTAAAGTTCCAAAACAACTGTTACAAACAAGTGAAGACTATAAGAGACTAAGTGATCTAAACTAGGTCGGTCCAATCCATGTCTCTCCTCCATGCCCAAGTCCTAGTCCATCTGTCTCTGACCTGAAAGATCTACTCCCCATTCCGGATCATTGTAGGTGAACACGAATACACTGTCAACCTCGCGGTTGAGTAGGATAACACAATAATATAAAATGCAACAATGTAATATGCAAATGCAATGCCAAAGCTGAGCTCAATCACAACCCGAAACACCAATCATAACCCGAAACACCAAGCCATACCGAACCTCCCGGCAGACTATAATCGACCGTCGTCGAATGCCAGCATAAAGCTGAAGACACCAGGCCTGGCCTGCAGACCACCCTGGGCTTTATATCAAATAGTATCTGTCACCTCCCTCTCAATAATGCAAATGACATGCCTATGAATGCAATATTAAACAACTTATATTGAATCATCAAATACATATGAATCATGCTTGCACTCGTAATACACATTTTAAACATCCATTCATTTTACATCTTTGAATATAGTTCAGTGTATCCTACCTGGAATAGCAGTCTGCAAACAAGCAATCACCGACTAGTAATGTTCCTCCTCAAATTCCGTTCCTCCTTGCCCTTGCCAAAGACCACCCTTAAACCCTTAGAACCACCGTGCAAATCCCTCCTTTGCAAGCCCAGCAGTGACGACAGTCAGATTGGTGTAAGAGTTTGTGAAGATTAGGTCAAGGGAGGTCGTATAAGTGAGTATATATAAGACGGCTGAGCCTTGATTTCAGAATTTCTGAAATCAAGTAATGTATAGTCGTGTATGGGCTAGGGTTTGGGCACGCGACCCTAGGCCCAACTGACTCAACTACCCGTGTAAAGTCAACCCATCACGCACCACAATGTCCACATAACATGAATCAAGTACGGGTTCGTTAAAAGCTCACTTATACGATTCTAAAAACAACACCTAAATCACCTCGTCCACCAAAATTCCATCGCTTTTATTATAACTCATCGACATCGAAATCTAATAAAGTTGACAAAGAAATATAAATAAATGACATAAAATACGAAGTATTACATTTGACGTTACCGGTATGCTATAAACCAATTTCGGTAGAAAATCGGATAACCGTGTAAAAGTGATTTATAGTTGTTTATAGGGTCTAGAATCGAATAAGATATCTCATGATGCAATTTCGGACACGTGGTAGAAAAACAGGCTGAAAAATAACAATGGCCGCTCCGACCACCCGAAACGATTCGAATTAATGGGTATATAATACAAGTTTTTTAGGCCTCTGAGCTCCCCGGAACGAAAATGTCCGAAAATCGCATGTATTGTTAATCAAGTCAGATAAAGCGAACTCAAAAATTTTCAAAAACTCCGGAAGACATTTGACTTTACCGATATGCTATAAACCAGTTTCGGCCGAAAATCGGATAACCATGTAAAAGTTATTTATAGTTTTTTATAGGGTTTTACAATCGAATAAGATACCTCATTCTGCGATTTCGGACACGTGGTAGAAAAACAAGCTAAAAAAAAATGGCCGCTCCGACCACCCGAAAAAGCTCGAATTTAAGGATATATATAACACGTTTTTTAGGCCTCTGAACTCCTGAAACAAAAATTACCGAAAATCGCACGGATGGTTAATCGAGTCAGATAAAGCGGGCACAAAAATTTGCAAAAACATCAGAAGACATTTGACGTTACCGGTATGATATAAACCAATTTCGGCTGAAAATCGGATAACCGTGTAAAAGTGATTTATAGTTGTTTATAGGGTCTAGAATCGAATAAGATATCTCATGATGCAATTTCGGACACCTGGTACAAAAACTGACTGAAAAATAAAAATGGCCGCTCCGACCACCCGAAACAGCTCGAACTGAAGGATATATAATACACGTTTTTAGACCTCTGAACTCCTGAAACAAAAATTACCGAAAATCGCACGGGTGGTAAATCAAGTCAGATGAAGCGGGCACACAAATTTTCAAAAACAACAGAAGACATTTGATGTTACCGGTATGCTATAAACAATTTCGGCCGAAAATCGGATAACCGTGTAAATGTGATTTATAGTTGTTTATAGGTTCTAGAATCGAACAAGATATCTCATGATGCAATTTCGGACACGTGGTAGAAAAACAGGCTGAAAAATAACAATGGCCGCTCCGACCACCCGAAACGATTCGAATTAATGGGTATATAATACAAGTTTTTTAGGCCTCGAAGCTCCCCGGAACGAAAATGTCCGAAAATCGCATGTATTGTTAATCAAGTCAGATAAAGCGAACTCAAAAATTTTCAAAAACTCCGGAAGACATTTGACTTTACCGATATGCTATAAACCAGTTTCGGCCGAAAATCGGATAACCATGTAAAAGTTATTTATAGTTTTTTATAGGGTTTTACAATCGAATAAGATACCTCATTCTGCGATTTCAGACACGTGGTAGAAAAACAAGCTAAAAAAAATGGCCGCTCCGATCACCCGAAAAAGCTCGAATTTAAGGATATATATAACACGTTTTTTAGGCCTCTGAACTCCTGAAACAAAAATTACCGAAAATCGCACGGATGGTTAATCGAGTCAGATAAAGCGGGCACAAAAATTTGCAAAAACATCAGAAGACATTTGACGTTACCGGTATGATATAAACCAATTTCGGCTGAAAATCGGATAACCGTGTAAAAGTGATTTATAGTTGTTTATAGGGTCTAGAATCGAATAAGATATCTCATGATGCAATTTCGGACACCTGGTACAAAAACTGACTGAAAAATAAAAATGGTCGCTCCGACCACCCGAAACAGCTCGAACTGAAGGATATATAATACACGTTTTTAGACCTCTGAACTCCTGAAACAAAAATTACCGAAAATCGCACGGGTGGTAAATCAAGTCAGATGAAGCGGGCACACAAATTTTCAAAAACAACAGAAGACATTTAATGTTACCGGTATGCTATAAACCAATTTCGGCCGAAAATCGGATAACCGTGTAGATGTGATTTATAGTTGTTTATAGGTTCTAGAATCGAACAAGATATCTCATGATGCAATTTCGAACACGTAGTAGAAAAACAGGCTGAAAAATAACAATGGCCGCTCCGACCACCCGAAACGGCTCGAATTAATGGGTATATAATACAAGTTTTTTAGGCCTCTGAGCTCCCCGGAACGAAAATGTCCGAAATCGCATGTATTGTTAATCGAGTCAGATAAAGCGGACCAAAAAATTTTCAAAAACTCCGGAAGACATTTGACTTTACCGTATGTTATAAACCAGTTTCGGCCGAAATTCAGATAACCATGTAAAAGTTATTTATAGTTATTTATAGGGTTTAGAATCGAATAAGATACCTCATGATGCGATTTCGGACACGTGGTAGAAAAACGAGCTGAAAAATAAAAATGGCCGTTGCGGCCACCCGAAAAAGCTCGAATTGAAGAATATATAATACACGTTTTTTAGGCCTCTGAACTCCTGAAACAAAAATTACCGAAAATCGCACGGATGGTTAATCGAGTCGGATAAAGCGGCACAAAAATCTGCAAAAACATCAGAAGACATTTGACGTTACCGGTATGATATAAACCAATTTTGGCTTAAAATCGGATAACCGTGTAAAAGTGATTTATAGTTTTTTATAGGGGCTAGAATCGAATAAGATATCTCATGATGCAATTTCGGACACGTGGCACAAAAACAAGCTGAAAATAACAATGACCGCTCCGACCACCCGAAACGATTCGAATTAATGGATATATAATACAAGTTTTTTAGGCCTCTAAGCTCCCCGGAACGAAAATGTCCGAAAATCGCATGTATTGTTAATCGAGTCAGATAAAGCGAACTCAAAAATTTTTAAAAACTCCGGAAGACATTTGACTTTGCCGATATCCTATAAACCAGTTTCGGCCGAAAATCGAATAACCATGTAAAAGTTATTTATAGTTGTTTATAGGGTTTAGAATGGAATAAGATACCTCATTCTGCGATTTCGGACACGTGGTTGAAAAACAAGCTAAAAAAAAATGGCCGCTCCGACCACTCGAAAAAGCTCGAAATGAAGGATATATATAACACGTTTTTTAGGCCTCTGAACTCCTGAAACAAAAATTACCGAAAATCGCACGGATGGTTAATCGAGTCAGATAAAGCGGGCACAAAAATTTGCAAAAACATCAGAAGACATTTGACGTTACCGGTATGATATAAACCAATTTCGGCTGAAAATCGGATAACCGTGTAAAAGTGATTTATAGTTGTTTATAGGGTCTAGAATCGTATAAGATATCTCATGATGCAATTTCGGACACCTGGTACAAAAACTGGCTGAAAAGTTAAATTGGCCGCTCCGACCACCCGAAACAGCTCGAACTAAAGGATATATAATACACGTTTTTTAGGCCTCCGAGCTCCCGAAACGAAAATTAGCGAAAATTGCAAGAATGGTAAATCAAGTCAGATAAAGCGGGCAAAAAATTTGCAAAAACATCAGAAGACATTTGACGTTACCAGTATGCTATAAACCAATTTCGGCCGAAAATCGAATAACCGTGTAAAAGTGATTTATTGTTGTTTATAGGGTCTAGAATCGAATAAGATATCTCATGATGCAATTTCGGACACGTGGTAGAAAAACAGGCTGAAAAATAACAATGGCCGCTCTGACCACCCGGAACGGCTCGAATTAATTGGTATATAATACAAGTTTTTTTAGGCTTTTGAGCTCCCCAGAACGAAAATGTCCGAAAATCGCATGTATTGTTAATCGAGTCAGATAAAGCGGACTCAAAATTTTTCAAAAACTTCAGAAGACATTTGCCTTACCTGTATGCTATAAACCAGTTTCGGCCGAAAATTGGATAACCATGTAAAAGTTATTTGTAGTTGTTTATAGGGTTTAGAATCGAATAAGATACCTCATTATGCGATTTCGGACACGTGGTAGAAAAACGAGCTGAAAAATAAAAATGGCCGCTCTGACCACCCGAAAAAGCTCGAATTGAAGGATATATATAACACGTTTTTTAGACCTCTGAACTCCTGAAACAAAATTACCGAAAATAGCACGGATGGTTAATCGAATCAGATAAAGCGGGCACAAAAATTTGCAAAAACATCAGAAGAAATTTTACGTTACCGGTATGATATAAACCAATTTCGTCTGAAAATCGGATAACCGTGTAAAAGTGATTTATAGTTGTTTATAGGGTCTAGAATCGAATAAGATATCTCATGATGCAATTTCGGACACCTGGTACAAAAACTGGCTGAAAAATAAAAATGGCTGCTCCGACCACCCGAAACAGCTCGAACTGAAGGATATATAATACACGTTTTTTAGGCCTTTGAACTCCTGAAACAAAAATTATCAAAAATCGCACGGATGGTTAATCGAGTCAGATGGAGCGGACACAAAAAATTTCAAAAACATCAGAAGACATTTGCCGTTACCGGTATGCTATAAACCAATTTCGGTCGAAAATCGGATAACCGTGTAAAAGTGATTTATAGTTTTTTATCGGTTCTAGAATCGAATAAGATATCTCATGATGGAATTTCTGTGGGGAATAAACGTGTATTCACCCCTTAAACATGCAGGATTATAACGAAAAGTTTACATGCGAATATTGTCATAAGATGAAGAGCACATCCTTAGGTCCTTGCGCGAATGGCCTTATAACCGGAATTAACAGAAATTTCATCCCATAACTTGCACCCAAGACCCGTCTGAGATGATGCCGCGTGTGCTAGAAATACTCTCCGATTGCCTTGCAATATGGGAAGAGCTTATATGAGTTTTAAGATGTGAGATCTAGGTTTTGGGAAAAATAGCTCTCAAAACCCTAGTTTTGTAAAGTATGAATTACCAGTTGGAGTAGTCTGACAAAAGGAGAGTTCTTTTCCTTTTGTAACTCTCATGGCCGGCCGAAATGGACTAGAGTGAGAGTGGGCTTTCCACTTTTACCTTATTCTCTTACGTGATACGACCCTAAATCTAAAATATAATCCGCGGGTTTTAATTATAAATCGTATACATGTTATCAGATATTAATGCAGTCGATACATTAATAATGGTCTGATAAGAAAAATACGATATTGTATAATTAGCTCAATTAATATAACTACTTATATTAATACACGAATTCAATATTTAATTAAATATAACCGTTTATATTTAAATTACGAATTAATCATGTAATCCGTATTAACTAAAACTATTTAATCCGTATTAAATAATTATCTCAACATCTCATTGATTAATTTAATAGCCAATACCTCTGACTAACTATTTAGTCGTATTCAGCATAAATGTGACTGTATTTTGATTCATACCTTCACATCTCTCAAACGTGTCCTATAGGTGTGACGTATAGGGACCAGTTGATCACCGCCATCTGTATGACAATAAATCAAACTTATCTAGCAAGCCAACCGTTATTGATAAACGTGGATCAACTGATAATAATACTAAAGTATGCCCTTGTGATCCTTTAAGAGATTTAATAAGTCATTGTACTAACTGTCAAGGACACCAACCCCAACAATCTCCCACTTGTCTGTACAATTGTATGTGAAATGATGTTATCACACTACATGTGGATGATACCAGCTCCAACAAACTCCCACTTGTCCGTACAAGTGTAGGTGCGATAATTGATTCTCATATCCTTTTAAAATTTCTCCCACTCAATGTAAAACAATTTGCAAATCCGTATTCGTAAAGGTCGTATTCTACAATCGATATGCATCAAGAGTGGTTTCCCCAACTAGAGAGTAACTTAACTGATAAAACGAATCTGTATTCGAGCATGGCCATGCATTTCAGTTACTACTCCCCGAGTGGCCCTGAGAAATGATAAAATCCTGATAAGGGTTTGAATATTTCCCTTAACTCGAATCCTGCAGATGTAAGCGCAACATGAAATAACCCAGAAAAAAATCCCCTGTTACGGAAGTCCCTGGGAAAGAAACCAAAGTTACCCAAAATCTGCCTTAATCTCAAGAGACAGTTGAAAGTCAAAAGAATCGACTCTAAGGAACACTATGGAGGTCCTATCCACGACCTGGCACCTAATGTTATAAAACAGTTAGGACTCCAGAACGTTGTCACGATGTGTCCTACGAGATATCCGTATAACTCGCCTTTGTGATTGGTCAGTCAACTGTTTGACTTATGGCTCGTTGAACCCACCATCAACCAACTGTTTGACTTATGGTATACAAGATCGATCCTATAGCCGAAGCGTAAGGAATCCGACTCATGCGCTCTTTCTCTTCCAATGTCTTAGCTTCTTGAGACTTGCTCAAGTGAAGCCCAGTAGCCATAGGAAGGAAGCCTTTCTTGGAGTTCGTCATGCTGAATCTCTCTAGAATCTTATCTTTGTGCCTCTCCTAGATCTTTCATCTGGAAATGGTTTTTCAACCATGCTTTAACCGAAGATAAGAGAGGAATGTCATTCCCAATCAGGAGTATGTCATCGACATACAATACTAGGAAGACAATCTTGCTCCCACTCGACTTGATATATAGACATGGTTCGTCGACTGATCGAATGAAACCATTCTCTTTTATCACTTGGTCGAAACGATGATTCCAACTCCGTGATGCTTGCTTAAGTCCATAAATGGAACGCTTAAGTTTGCAAACCTTCTTAGGATGTTCCAGATCAATAAAACCTTCAGGTTGTACCATGTACAACTCTTCCTCCAAATAACCGTTTAAGAAGGCGGTTTTAACGTCCATCTACAAGATTTCATAGTCATAAAATGCGGCAATCGCTAAGATAATCCGAATGCAACGTAGCATGACTACGAGTGCAAAGATCTCATCGTAGTGCAAGCCTGGCACTTGGGTGAAACCTTTAACAACTAGTCGTGCCTTGTGAATATCTTGTTGTCCTTCCACGACATGCTTTATCTTGTAAAGCCATTTGCATTGAAGGGGGCGTACCTTTGCAGGTAGGTCCACAAGATCCCACACGTTGTTCTCATAGATTGAGTCCATCTCGGATTGCATGGCTTCTAGCCATAGCTTTGAGTCGGAACTAGTCAGGGCACCTTTATAGGTTGTGGGTTCATTACCCTCTAGGAGTAAGATGTCATCCATGTCATGTTCCTTGACCATACCAATGTATCTGTCCGGAGGAATAGAGACTCTTCCCGACCTCCTAGGTTCCTCAGGAATATCTACCGCAACCGAGGTTGAAGGAGTTGTTTCCTCCAATGGTTGCTCGGTAGTTGGTTCGTGAATCTCCGATAGATCGAAGGTTCTATTACTCGACTTGTTCTCGAAAAATTCTTTCTCTAAAAAAGTCGATCTAGCCGCAACAAAAACACGTTGTTCGGTTGGCGAGTAGAAGTAATGACCAAAAGTTCCTTTTGGATTACCTATAAAGTATGTCTTGACCGATCGCGGGCCGAGCTTGTCCTCGTGTCTTTATTTGACCGATCGCGGGCCGAGCTTGTCCCCGATTCTAGTATTCTTTGAACTTGTCGAAGGATTCACTTTTATGTTTCATTAAGTAGACATAGCCATATCTACTCAAATCATCCGTGAAAGTGATGAAATATCTATAGCCTTCTCGTGCGTTGATCGACATAGGGCCACATACATCCGTATGTATGAGTCCTAATAGGTCGGCAACGCGCATTCCAACACCTTTGAAGGAAATACGAGTCATCTTACCGATGAGACATGATTCACACGTGCCATATGATTCGAAGACAAAGGCCGAGATAGCTCCATTCTGTATGGGCTGTTTTACGCGTTTCTCATTTATATGTCCCATACGGCAGTGCCATAGGTAGGTTTGATCTTTGTCACCAACCTTTAACTTCTTGTTATTCACGTGTAATATTTCGGTGGTTTGATCTAAAACATAAATTCCATTCATGGAAACTGCCTTGCCATAAATCATATCGTGTAACGAGAAAATACAGCTATTATTCTCTATTACAAATGAAAAACCAAGTTTGTCAAGTGCAGAAACAGAAATAATGTTTTTGGATAAACTAGGAACATAATAACAGTTATACAACGATAACTCAAATCCACTCGGAAGCTGGATCACATATGTTCCCCTCGAGACTGCAGCAACTCGTGCTCCATTCCCGACACTCAGGTCAACCTCACCCTTTATGAGGGGCTCGAGGTTTCGGATGCCCTGCACATGATTACACAGATGAGAACCACAACCATTATCTAGTACCCAAGTTCTGTAACTTGCATGGTTAATCTCAATCATGTGAATAAAAGAAGAAGAAGACATACCAACAGGAGTAACGCGGCATGCCTTAATGTCCTCGCGATACACGGGGCACGTGCACCTCCAATGCCCAGTCTTGTGGCAATGGTGGCATTCCATGCTTGTATCCTTGCTCTTTGTCTTACCCTGTGAGTTGCTCGACTCACCGGGGCCACTCTTAGCAAATCCTGACTTCTTGAACTTAGGCTTACCTACTGCTAGGTCGCCTTGAGCTTTCGCTTTCCCTTTACCTTTACTGGAGATCATGAGAACATCCTGTTTCACGCTCCCACTTTGTAATATTTCGCGTTTTAAATTACCCTTACTAGTTTCCTTGACGTTATGTGGTGTCGCATATTGTGTTCCTTATGTGCCTAGTGACCAGTTTATGGACCATTGGGTGGTGAACTTCAAGACAAAGTTCATTTTTAAGGAGGGAAGACTGTAATACCCGTATTTTATTGTGTTTTAATTTATATGTAATATTAATGTTGATGTGTTGATAATTACTTGAACGTCTAAGCTCGATAATTAAGTTATCGAACGAGTGTTCTTATATTTTTTTTTAGTAAAGTGTCGAGTATGGATATTATTCGTCGAATCACGTTCTAATGTTGTTACGAGACCTCGATATGCGTGCTACTGTCACATATGGGCCGTGAATTGAGTCAGCCCATAATCGACATAACTCAATAACACAAACACCTAACATTACACTAATCAGCCGTCACATAAAAACAACACCCAAACCCTACCCCTAACCTAGTATTCGTCTGACCTAAACGCTCAACCCTGTTGCCGCCATATCTGGGGTTGCAAAGGAGGGTTTTACACGGTGGTTGAAGGGGTCTAGGGTGGTTCGTCTGGGCTAGGAAAGAGGTATGGTCATCGCCTTCCTGTTTCTCGCACTCCTTTTCGCTCAATTCGTTTGGTTGTATGTTTGGGTTATAAATCCTTATCTTTGACGTTTTTTTTATCTGGGTTGTTTAGTAGTCATGTCTTAACCCTAGTAGGATCGTCGTTGACCACCTAGGACCACCAATAGTCGTGGTTTTGTCGTCCGTCACAGTACGCAAATCTGCGTTTTCAGAACAGAGTATGAACCCGTGGGTTTTCTGTATGGATTTAATGTGTTTTTGGTTCACGATTGTTCTAGATGTTAAGGTAAGTAGATTGGTGGTAGTTAGGGTGTCTGTGTGGTTGTGGTCACGATGGGTCGTGGTGGCGTGTGGCGGTTTTATGGTGGAGTTCGTTTGGGTCGTGGTGTAAACAGAATAACAGGGGTCTGGTGGTCAGGGTTTTGGGGTGGCTGTTTCGGGGAGATGGGTGGTGTCGAAGGTTGGGGATTGGTTCCAGGGGGCAGAGGGTGCTGTGAGGTGTCAAGGGAGGAGGTTGGTCGTGGTGAGGATAACGCTGGCAGGTGGCTAGAGGGGTGGTTGCGAGGGGTGTGTCACGGGTAAGTGCAGGTTATGGGACTGCCGTGGTGACCAGTGGTTGTTGAGGCTAGTTTGGAGGGTTGGTTGGGACAGGAATGGTGTCGTGGTCAGGGGCAGTGGTTACACCGTAGGTCAGGGGTCTCAACCACCTGGGCGTGGTGGTGGTGCAGGCCGTAGAAGGGCGTCGAAGAGGGCTGCGAAGTGGACTGATGTCGTGAGGGGTTGGTTGCTGTTTTGGGCTGATTGTGTTTTTACGTATAATGCAGATTGTTAGTATTATGTTGTTGTTGTCTAGTGTATTAATTTTGGTTGTCTTATTATTATTATTATTATCATCGGGAACTTTTATTAAAAATAAAGGAAATATTACATGAAATTTGTGGGCACCCGCGAAACTAGCTGGGCGTCCACTCCCTTAGCAATAGCAAAACTAAGGCGAGTAAAAATAAAAGCAGCGCTCCGCGATCCGGCATCCTGGGACACATAAAACTTCTGAATCCGCTTGAGCAAGGAAACAACATCTTCCCCTAATTCCCCCAACGAAGAGAAGGAGAAAGGCAAGAAGCCATAACAATGCGCCGCACACAAGTCCCTGTATTATTATTATTATTATTATTATTGTTATAATTATTGTTATTATTATTATCATCTTCTTTATTAATGTTGTTATCATTACCATTGTTGATTAGTCTTATTATTATTATTAGTATTAATATGGTTAATCGTATATTATGTTTATTTGGATTGTTATGTTATTGGTATGTATGGTTTGTTATTTGTGTATTGGTCTTATTGATGTGGAATAATTATTTTATTAAATTCAATAATAATTGTCGTTAGAATTGTCTATTGTGATTAATATGGTTACCATTGTTAGTGTGGTATGTTAATTGTGTTTTATGGATAGTTAAGGTATTTGGGTTATGAGCAATTTTGTGATAACTATTTATATGCGGTTACGATTAATGAACGAGAACATGATAGATTATTTATGTAGTAGTGTTGATGGTATGAATGGAGTTTGATATTAAACAATAATTATAGGAACTGAGTTCGAGGTGGAATAATTCGGGCAGCTGTTCGGTTGTCTTTCTGCAGGTTGAGGTAGGGGAAATACGGTGTATATAATATTGATTACTCTATTGTTATTAGATGATAACCATGATTATTTTATATTAACATTTGATTGGTATATTGTGTTATTTGATATATATTCTGTGATACGATATGAGGTGATGAGAAATGGGCCATGTGATCGGTGCGGAGTTAATGGGCCTTGTGATCGGTGCGGAGTTAATGGGCCATGTGAAAGGTGCGGAGTTAATGAGCCTTGTGATCGGTGCAGAGTTAATGGGCCTTGTGATCAGTGCGGAGTTGATGGGTCTTGTGATATGGAGATGGAGGACGATGCATTTTACTGTTGTTTATGTTTTATTTATCTTCCTACTCAACCTCGTGGTTGACCCTGTGTATTCGTGTGACATCTACGATGATCCGGAATGGGGAGTAGATTCTACAGGAAAGAGACAGATAAGCTAGGAGCTGGGACGGGGATGTGAGATGCAGATTGGTGACCGACTTAGAAATATATCACTTGTAGAGTAGACATCGGTTGTACTTTATTCTGTTGCGTAGTATTGTAATATTAATATTTAAATTTTAACCATTTTATATAAAATACTTTGGTTTGATTTACTTTGTTATTCGCTACCTCGGATTTTCCGAGATGGTAACAACTCTATTTACTGAGGGTGTCTTGCTAAAGATTCCTTAATAAATCGGGGTGTTACAAAGTGGTATCAGAGCGAACGATCCTCAGACCTAAACCAAATGAATAATAATGAACGTAGGAAGAGTCTAATAAAATGAACCCCAGGTTAGTAACTGTCAGGAGCCCAGGATTGGGATGAGTTAGGGGCCCCTTCAAACCAAGCCACTGGCCCTTTCAGCCTAACCTGGTTACCTTGAGATATGTAGAGCGTGGGTAGCATAGAATAAAGGAAAAGACCCAATATATGCTGTATTAACAGTTGTAGGAGCGGAATGAGGTAAGTAATGATGTGATATATGGTTAATGATGCGCTGTGAAAGAATATGGGTTGTAATCTATATTGTGAATCATGAGATTGATATTGAATGTGATTGAGATATGTATTACTTCAAGTATTGAGGACATGAAAATTGGAATACGAGTTGGGAATATAAGCTTGACTAGTATGATGATGTGCATAAGAAGAATACGACTGATATTGAAATCCTGATTGAATTGAAATTTTCAGGGAATGGGTGTATATTATTGTATAATAAATTAGAGTGATATGATCATGTGATTTTGGTGTCTCGAATTTTCTATAGGATATCTGGTTATTAAATGACTAACGTAATTTTGTAATATATTGCTTGGTATTTGGATATGAACGATCAGATTTAAATGTTATAGTAATCATGTCTAGTGATATGCGGAATGTGCTGCCCCAAGCCATGAGTGCTATATAGTTATGTGTTACATTTGTATATACATGTATAAATATTCAGTCATTGAGATGATCTACTTTTCTGTTTCGCAATCTTTACCGTGTTTTAGATGACTATTATAGAATGAAATGATGAATAAATGTTATTATGGTGCAAAGTGATTTCGATGCTTCGATGGTATGTCAACATGTTTTGGAGGAATAATGATTGTGTTTAATATGATAATATGAAGTAATTTTAATGGAGCCAAAATTTTCATAAAAGTCCAGAATGTTACCCTGTTTGTACGGGTTGTCATCTAAAATGTGTTCTGCATATGGATATGAAAATTTTATGTATGATAAGCTTCTGAATTAGTTTTCCAATGTTTTTGGTTTCATGTTAAAACGACGTATATTTGGAGAAAAATGAGTATTTTAGTCGATAGTGGTCAGACCGTCACTGCACAATTCTGTTTTGACCCATGTTTTTGAACGAGGAACCATTTAAAATGTATTTAATGTTTCTGTATAAGTCCAACTCCAATGTTTAATATATTCATTCACGTTTTTCCAAATGATGAGTCACGTAAAATCTTAACAAGTCGTTAATTAATAGTGATTTTTGCAAGTGCCCAGTTTCTTGTTTTATTGCTGTAAAGTTCCTGTTCAGATCAATTTGTTATAAATAATTCTCTTAAGTTGTGCATTTTATTCTTTTTCCTATGATCAGAGAATCCATCATATTTCTCAAAAACTATAATGATTCACAAAATGGCTGAACGACTATTTAATTATAATTTTTGGAAGTTGCAATACGATGTTTGATTGTTGGAATCGTAAGTTATGTAAGTTTTATGTAAAAGTTTAATCAAATACGAATTATGTGATGTGACCACGTGGTATCCTGACATGGCGTTAGTAACATGTATAGTAGACATTTGAAATGAATGTGAACCTTACCATATGGTAATGTAACCTGGCTGATTTCGTCAAGTTTATATAAAATCGCTTCAGTAATACAAACGCTCTTATTTTCTAATTTTATGACCTCAAAATAATGATGTGATATTCATGTGTGATGTTAGAATCATGTTTATCCGGGACGAGTCTTGACAAGAGGTAGAATGAAATTTGACTGGTAAACTTGTTAGCATGATATAGCAATCTAATTGTTATAGGTAATGGTGATTATTTTGAACAATGAGAATCGTGTGGATGTTCTTTCATATATTTATGGTATATCGTTGTCTGGTTCACTGAGATAATAATATTTATAACACCTTCATGTATATTGTTATGTCACAAACTGAATCGCTTTGCTATGTTTGAAATCTGATCGTAAAATCTTGAGTTATTAACTGGTGGACATGTGATGTATGGAAGTACTAGTCTTGCGAATTCGTTTAATTTTATCGTTAAATTTTCATAACTCATGAACTACAATTTATAAGAACAATGTTTTAGTAAAGAAGAGTCAGAATGTCTCCATGTAGTCTTGTTTCGATCTATAGCTTGTAAAATTTGTCTTTTGATTCATGTTTATAAATTACCACCAATTACCGCTGCAATGTTTCTAAAGTCTCAAAGTGTTTTCCAAGTGATGATTACCCATGATAACGCTTGATGTTTTGATAATTATAAGTGATTATTTTAAACATACTAAATTCTGTAGCTACGTGTTGATGAAATTCTGCCGGATGTTTAATTGTGGCATATTATATAAACCCCTTAATTTGCAAGTCATATATTTTACCAGTTTCATGATAAATGATGTAAGGTGAGTGGATGTGAAATGTACCTAATTGATTTTAACTTATTGATATTTAGGAATGATAAACGGTCTTGTTAGTCTATGATTGGTGTGTATCTTGTGTAATATGTCCATGCGCCATGTTTAATTACGTTAATTAATTTTGCACTATGTCTTTTCCTAAAATATATATTTGCTTCTATAGTATAGTTATGAACATGAAATGTTTTAATTGTCAATTATGAGCTAAGAGTTTACTGGTTGTTTACATTGGTGTAATTATGTCAAGCTTGTGTTGCTCAAAAGTATACTAAGTGTAATGGTCTATTTGATTTATGTGCCGTAATTCTAATGGAATATAATATTGTGGTTGCTATTACTTATGTACGGACGTTACTAGTTATATATTTTATACCTAGTATACAAGGCTTTCGTGGGATGGATTGTTGGCTTAATTAAGTGGTAAGCGTATATAAATGGAAGTTAATAGCCGAGCTAAGTATCAAGCAACGGTTTAGGTGGGATATGGAAATTAAGGCTAAGGGTATGACTTGGCTTGAATGGTCTGTGAAAGAAATTTGTTAATGACATTACTTTCGCCACTTTGAGAATGAGATGAGTTTTCTATGTTATCAGAGTATGATGATATAACGAGTTAGAATGTGGACTTTTACTTTGTGTTTGTATCGTGTGATTATTGTCGTTTCCTTTGACCTAGACTTGTGGGTGAGTTGCTTTGAGTCTTGTACTCTAAGGGTTAAGCATAGTTCTCTTGACTATATTGATAGCAAAATTGAGATACGTTACTGGTATTGGGTTATGGGGCCATTGTGCCGAGATATGTTTACGGTCCAGAGTGACCATGGTTATTGAGTTATATTACTTGAATAAGAAATTGATTTTGAGATGGAAATATTGTTTTGCGGTTTATTCCGCCAGTCACTCACCCCTTGTCCTTGGCTTAGGCTCGACGATGAGAATACGATACTTGGTTACTTAGAGTAACACTTTATGAGATAGAGTAATGAGCTGGAAATTTTATAATAGGGTTACGGGGACATAACCATGTTTTAAGGAGGATAGGACTGTAAAATCTTAATGATTTATGATAATATGGCTAATTGGTATGTCGTGGTTGTTTGCATATGCCTGATAATCTTGATTTCTTCTGTTATACAGTTTATTGCGTTTCTTGAAGTACCCCTTTAATTTAAGTATGCGTTGAACTTTGGGGACAAAGTTTTCTTAACAAGGGTAGAATGTAATATTTCGTGTTTTAAATTACCCTTACTAGTTTCCTTGACGTTATGTGGTGTCGCATATTGTGCTCCTTATGTGCCTAGTGACCAGTTTATGGACACTTGGGTGGTGAACTTCAGGACGAAGTTCATTTTTAAGGAGGGAAGACTGTAATACCCGTATTTTATTGTGTTTTAATTTGTATTTAATATTAATGTTGATGTGTTGATAATTACTTGAACGTCTAAGCTCGATAATTAAGTTATCGAACGAGTGTTCTTATATTTTTTTTAGTAAAGTGTCGAGTACGGATATTATTCGTCGAATCACGTTCTAATGTTGTCACGAGACCTCGATATGCGTGCTAGTGTCACATATGGGCCGTGAATTGAGTCAGCCCATAATCGACACAACTCAATAACACAAACACCTAACATTACACTAATCAGCCGTCGCATAAAAACAACACCCAAACCCTACCCCTAACCTAGTATTCGTCTGACCTAAACGCTCAACCATGTTGCCGCCATATCTGGGGTTGCAAAGGAGGGTTTTACACGGTGGTTGAAGGGGTCTAGGGTGGTTCGTCTGGGCTAGGAAAGAGGTATGGTCATCGCCTTCCTGTTTCTCGCACTCCTTTTCGCTCAATTCGTTTGGTTGTATGTTTGGGTTTTAAATCCTTATCTTTGACGTTTTTTTTATCTGGGTTGTTTAGTAGTCGTGTCTTAACCCTAGTAGGGTCGACGTTGACCACCTAGGACCACCAATAGTCGTGGTTTTGTCGTCCGTCACAGTACGCAAATCTGCGTTTTCAGAACAGACTATGAACCCGTGGGTTTTTTGTATGGATTTAATGTGTTTTTGGTTCACGATTGTTCTAGATGTTAAGGTAAGTAGATTGGTGGTAGTTAGGGTGTCTGTGTGGTTGTGGTCACGATGGGTCGTGGTGGCGTGTGGCGGTTTTATGGTGGAGTTCGTTTGGGTCATGGTGTAAACAGAGTAACAGGGGTCTGGTGGTCAGGGTTTTGGGGTGGCTGTTTCGGGGAGATGGGTGGTGTCGAAGGCTGGGGATTGGTTCCATGGGGCAGAGGGTGCTGTGAGGTGTCAAGGGAGGAGGTTGGTCGTGGTGAGGATAATGTGGGGAATAAAGCATGTATTCGCCCTAAAACGTGAAGGATTATAACGAATTTTATAGTTGTGAATATAGTCATAAGATAATTAAAAACATGAAAAGGAATACAACCTTGGGTCCTTGCTTGAATAGGCCTAAGAACAGGAATTAAAGTAAATTCCCTCCTATAACTTGCACCCAAGACTTGATTGAGACGATGCCGCGTGTGCTAGAATTACTCTCCAATTGCCTTGCAATATGGGGAGAGCTTTTGTGAGGTTTTAGATGTGAGATCTGAGTTTTGGGAAAATAATGTTCTCAAAACCCTAATTCTTGAGATTGTAAATTAACCAGTAGAAGAGTCATCTGACAAAAGGAGAAGGACTCTCCTTTTGTAATACTCCATATGGCCGGCCGAATTGGGTCTTGGGTAGGAGTGAGCTTTCCACTCTTACCTTATTCCAATGCGCGATTCGACCCGTTTTGCTAAATATTATTCGCGGGTATTTATTATAAATCGTATGCATGTTATGAGATATTAATGCATTTGATAACATCAATAATGGTCTGATAAAATTACGATATTGTATAATTACCCAAATTAATATAACTGTTTATATTAATACGCGAATACAATATTTAATTAAATATAACCGTTTATATTTAATTTACGAATTAATCATGTAATACGTATTAGCTAAAATTATTTAATCTGTATTAAATAATAATCTCAACATCTTATTTACTAATTTAATAGTCAATACCTCTGACTAACTGTTTAGTCGTATCCGGCATAAATGTGACTGTATTTTCATACCTTCACATCTCTCAAACGTGTCCTATATGTTGGGGCTGGTGTCCTTGACAATTAAGTACAATGACTTATTAAATCTCTTTAAGGATCACAAGGGCATACTTTTGTATTATTACCAGTTGATCCACGTTTATCAATAACGGTTGGCTTGCTAGATAAGTTTGACGTTATTGTCATACGGATGGCGGTGATCAACTGGTCCCTATACGTCACACCTATAGGATACGTTTGAGAGATGTGAAGGTATGAAAATACAGTCACATTTATGCCGAATACGACTAAACAGTTAGTCAGAGGTATTGACTATTAAATTAGTCAATAAGATGTTGAGATTATTATTTAATACGGATTAAATAATTTTAGCTAATGCGGATTACATGATTAATTCGTAAAATTAAATATAAGCAGTTATATTTAATTAAATATTGATTTCGGGTATTAATATAAACAGTTATATTAATTTGGGTAATTATACAATATCGTAATTTTATCAGACCATTATTAATACATCGACTGCATTAATATCTGATAACACGTATGCGATTTATAATAAAAATCCCGCAAATAATATTTAGCAAAACGGGTCGAATCATGCAAAGGAATAAGGTAAGAGTGGAGAAAGCCCACTCTTACCCTAATTCGGCCGACCCACCCTAAGTACTACATAAGGAGAGTCCTTCTCCTTATGTCAGGAACTGTTGAATCATAATTCTCACAATTAGGGTTTTGAGAGCATTCTTCTCCCAAAACTCAGATCTCACATCTAAAACCTCAATAGCTTTCCCCATATTGCAAGGCAATTGGAGAGTATTTTCTAGCACACGCGGCATCATCTCAAACAAAGTCTTGGGTGCAAGTTATAGGAGGGAATTTACTTTAATTCCTGTTCTTAGGCCTTTTCAAGCAAGGACCCAAGGTTGTATTTCTTTTTCATGTTTTTATTAACTTATGACAATAATCACAATTGTATGTTTCATTATAATCCTGCAAGTTTAGGGCGAATACATGCTTTATTCCCCACAAGTGGTATCAGAGCCAGGCCATGAAAATTTTACCTTTTTGTTTTTCATAAGTTTTAAAACCTGAAAAATCGTCTTCTGCCGCTAAGTCGGTCGATCGACCCCCCGTTGCGGTCGGTCGACCGCCTCCTGCGTGTTTTTCTGTTTCGACAGTTTATCTTTTGTGAGAAATCGTGTTCAGAAACTCGGTTTCGTGTTTTGTGGTCGGTCGACCTGTTTTTCGGGTCGGTCGACCATTCTGCTTTAAAAATAAAAAAAAAAAAAAATTTTTTTTCGTCAGGTGGTCGGTAGACCTGTTTTTTGGGTCGGTAGACCACCCCTGTAACAGACTCCTTTTTTTTTATTTTCCGAAAATAACATGTTTTATTTTCACATGGCCTTTAGTAATATACTATATACGGAAATAGTATATTATTAATTTTGTGAAACGGTTCACCCTCGTTTGATACATATTATTTTAAAACGGTTTAAAATAATAGGATTATAAACTTATTAAAATTAAAGTGGTTAAAACGGTATAATCACATAATTTTAATCCTAAAAGGTGGTTTGGTAAAAATTTGTTAATCATAATAACAGTATTATGTCATGAATGAATTTTGTTTGAGTTGATGCATTTTATTTATCGTCTTGTTGAATGCCTTGTGAATGCTTTCAATAACGTATTTAATTTTTGCAAACGGTTGTAACTTAGTGTGGCCTTAGAAAATTGTGTCACCGTAATGATGGGACACAATCTTGCTTGTAATTTTGAGATCTTGAATCTCCGTTTTGGGTTTTTGCCATATAATTATTTTTGTATTTAAATTAGAATGTATCTAGGACTACTTTTGTAATTTAAATTAGTAATTTTGTGAAGACCGAAGACGGAGGCCGGATGCTCACTCCCACTGCAAGGACCAAGATGGAACATCAAGACAAGCTTCTAGGGTCCAACAGTGGATTCCAAGTTGTTTTATGTTTATTTTGGTAGGATAGGCCACACTAGGACTTTTATTTACGTTTATCGCATTTATTTTATGCTTTCATCGATAATAGCTTGCATCATATTCCGCCTAAAACCAAACCACCTATTACATGCCTGAAAACTGACTCATGTAGAGGTTACGCGTTAGTTTTCTGTGACAATACAGATGTCACATGTCAATTGCAAAGCCATCACTTTATTTCATTCATTCACGAATATGCTAGATTTTAGTTCACTTAATATGAATAAATATAAGTCGATGGGGTCTTCCTCGTATAACCAAAAATTGAGAATAGTCTTTATAAATCAGCCTCCCATGAATCCCTTCTTCGTCGGTAGGCATAATATGACCCCTTCTACGTCGGGTAAGTGGGAACAGATGATTTATTTTATCTCAACATCATGGTCACTCGATAATATCCAGTGACTGAGATGGACTAATAGATAGGATTTACGGAAATCTATCGACCAAGAGTTCCAACGGTGGAATTAGCCAAACTGTGGGCTTATCAATATACGGAAATTGAGTCTTGGGATCATTTATATAATTCTTGAGGGAGATCAATTATATAAATGCATGAGTCAACGAGTTTAAATTCAATTTAATATAGACTTAAATCACAACAATGAGTTGCTTATATGGTTTTGTTTTATCTTCTTTTCAGTCTAGAACACGTTCAATTAAACTGCTATATAACTAAATGGCTGGTGAAGACCCAATGCCAAGGGCCAAGCTAGCACGTGAATACTGGCTAAAAGCCTTCATGGACTCCATGAATCAGTCCACAAGACTGAGGAATGATGGGTCAAACTTCTCTGACTGGGAGGCAGCACTACGGAATGCTGCCATTGCTGACGGAAAGCTCAAGTACTTAACTGAGCCCATTCCGCCACACCCAGGAACTGGAGCTAGAGCTAACGAAGTTCGCGCTCATAGCGACTTCGTCATGGAAGCGGGTGCGATAAAGAACGTACTCATCTATGCAATGGAATCCAATTTGCAAAGACGCTTCATAACCCATGGTGCAAACAAGATTTTCACCACGCTCACTAACGAATTCTCAAAGGCTCCGAGAATCGTTTTTTATGAGCATACCTGTCGCTTCTTTGAGGCGAAACTCCAGAAGGGCCAAGCTGTTAGCCCACATATTCTTCACATGATTGAAAATATCGAGAAACTGGAGGCCCTAAACTGCAAGATCAGTGAGAACATAATCGTTGATCGAATGCTTCATTCACTTCATGATGGGTTCGCCCTCTTTAGGGCCAACTATTACATGAATGACATGAAGAAGACTCCTCATGAGCTCCACTCCCTTCTCGTACAGACCGAGAAGGATCTGAAATTAAGTGGGAGCGTGAAGCAAGATGTTCTCATGATCTCCAGTAAGGGTAAGGGTAAGGGTAAAGCTAAAGCTCAGGGTGACCTAACAGTAGGCAAGCCCAAGTTTAAGAAGTCAGGATTTACTAAGAGTGGGCCAGGTGAGTCAAGCAACTCACAGGGCAAAACAAAGAGCAAGGATACTAGCATGGAATGTCACCATTGCCACAAGACTGGGCATTGGAGGCGCTCATGCCCCGTGTATCGTGAGGACATTAAGGCAGGCCGCGTTACTCCTGTTGTTATGTCTTCTTCTTCTTTTATTCACATGATTGAGATTAACCATGCAAGTTACGGAACTTGGGTACTAGATACTGGTTGTGGTTCTCATCTATGTAATCATGTGCAGGGCCTCCGAAACCAAGAACCCCTAATCAAGGGTGAGGTTGACCTGCGTGTCGGGAATGGAGCACGTGTTGCTGCAATCTCGAGGGGAACATACGTGATCCAGCTTCCAAGTGGATTCGAGTTATCTTTATATAACTGTTATTATGTTCCTTGTTTGTCCAAAAACATTATTTCAGTTTCTGCGCTTGACAAACTCGGTTTTTCATTTGTAATAGAGAATAATAGCTGTATTTTCTCCTTACACAATATGATTTATGGCAAGGCAGTTTCCATGAATGGAATTTATGTTTTAGACCAAACCACTGAAATATTACATGTGAATAATAAGAGATTACAGGTAGGTGACAAAGATCAAACTTACCTATGGCATTGTCGTATGGGACACATAAATGAGAAACGCGTAAAACAGCTCATACAGAATGGAGCTATCTCGCCCTTTGATTTCGAATCATATGGCACGTGTGAATCATGTCTCATCGGCAAGATGACTCGTATTTCCTTCAAAGGTGTTGGAATGCGCGCTGCCGACCTATTAGGACTCATACATACGGACGTATGTGGCCCTATGTCGATCAACGCACGAGAAGGCTATAGGTATTTCATCACTTTCACGGATGATTTGAGTAGATATGGCTATGTCTACTTAATGAAGCACAAAAGTGAATCCTTTGACAAGTTCAAAGAATACCAGAATCGGGTACAGAACCAGCTGGGTAGAAAGATTAAAGCACTACGTTCTGATCGTGGTGGTGAGTATCTTTCACACGAGTTTGATCAACACCTTAAAGACTGTGGCATCGTGCTACAGTTAACTCCACCTGGAACACCACAATTAAATGGTGTGTCCGAACGGAGAAATCGGACTTTACTTGATATGGTTCGATCCATGATGAGTCACACCGTCGTGCCTGATTCATTGTGGGGCTATGCTCTTTTGTCGGCCGCTCTATTACTTAACCGAAGTCCGTCTAAAGCTGTTGACAAGACTCTATACGAATTATGGAAGGGAACGGTCTCTAACTTGTCCTTTATACGGGTTTGGGGCTGCGAGGCTTATGTCAAGTGGAGACACGAGGATAAGCTCGGCCCGCGATCGGTCAAGACATACTTTATAGGTTATCCAAAGGGAACTTTTGGTCATTACTTCTACTCGCCAACCGAACAACGTGTTTTTGTTGCGGCTAGTGCGACGTTCTTAGAGAAAGAATTTCTCGAGAACAAGTCGAGTAATAGAACCTTCGAGTTATCGGAGGTTCAAGAACCAACTGCCGAGCAACCATTGGAGGAAACAGTTCCTTCAACCGAGGCTGCGGTAGATATTCCTGAGGAACCTAGGAGGTCGGGAAGAGTCTCCATTCCTCCGGACAGATACATTGGTATGGTCGAGGAACATGATATGGATGACGTCTTACTCCTAGAGGGTAATGAACCCTCAACCTATAAAGGTGCCATGACCAGTTCTGACTCAAAGCTATGGCTAGAAGCCATGCAATCCGAGATGGACTCCATGTATGAGAACAACGTGTGGGATCTTGTTGACCTACCTGCAAAGGTACGTCCCCTTCAATGCAAAAGGCTTTACAAAATAAAGCATGCCGTGGAAGGTAAACAAGATATCCATAAGGCAAGACTAGTTGCTAAAGGTTTCACCCAAGTGCCAGGCTTGCACAACGATGAGATCTTTGCACCCGTAGTCATGCTACGTTCCATTCGGATTATCTTAGCGATCGCCGCATTTCACGATTATGAAATATGGCAAATGGACGTTAAAACTGCCTTCTTAAACGGTTATTTGGAGGAAGAGTTGTACATGGTACAACCCGAGGGTTTTGTTGATCCAGAACATCCTAAGAAGGTTTGCAAGCTTAAGCGTTCCATCTATGGACTTAAGCAAGCATCGCGGAGTTGGAATCATCGCTTCGACCAAGTGATAAAAGAGAATGGGTTCATTCGATCAGTCGAGGAACCATGTCTCTATATCAAGTCGAGTGGGAGCAAGATTGTATTCCTAGTACTGTATGTCGATGACATACTCTTGATTGGGAATGACATACCTCTCTTACCTTCGGTTAAAGCATGGTTGAAAAACCATTTCCAGATGAAAGATCTGGGAGAGGCACAAAGAATTTTGGGCATCCGTATCTACAGGGATAGATCACGACGGATGTTGTCTCTCAGTCAGGAGTCTTATATAGATAAGATTCTAGAGAGATTCAGCATGACGAACTCCAAGAAGGGGTTCCTTCCTATGACTCCTGGGCTTCACTTGAGCAAGACTCAAGAAGCTAAGTCATTGGAAGAGAAAGAGCGCATGAGTCGGATTCCTTATGCCTCGGCAATAGGATCGATCATGTATGCCATGATATGCACACGTCCTGACGTTGCATATGCATTGAGTATGACAAGTCGATTCCAAGCTCATCGAGGTGAACAACACTGGATGGCCGTGAAAAACATTCTTAAGTACCTACGGAGGACTAAAGATTGGGGATTGACTTACGGAGGCGACTCGACGCTCTGCGCCACGGGTTACGCAGATGCTAGCTTCCAAACGGATCGAGATGACTCGAAATCTCAATCTGGATTCGTTTTTACTCTTAATGGTGCTGCTGTCAGCTGGAAAAGTTCTAAACAAAATGTTACAGCAGATTATACGACTGAGTCCGCGTAAAAGAAGATATTCATTGATAAGATCGCTACGGATGACAACATAGCTGATCCTCTCACTAAAGCATTACCACGTGATAAGCATGAAGGACACATTCATTCCATGGTAATTAGATGTGTTCCTAAGTTGTAGTACTCTTTTATGAATTCATGTAATAATTCATTTTCTCGTGTACTCTATTCAACCTTATTGTTATGATATAAAATGTTTTGTTTTTCATGTGGAATTGTACGCCAATTTTGAACACCACAAAGTGAACTGATTAACATTACATCGTTTTGGTCCTTGATTACCCACTTGAGCTGATAACTCAGGTAATCATTTTGTGACGTTGGTTGATGGTGGGTTCAACGAGCCATAAGTCACGCGGCTGACTGACCAATCACAAAGGCGAGTTATACGGATATCTCGTAGGACACCCCGTGACAACGTTATGGAGTCCTAAATGTTTTATAACATTGGGTGCCTGGTCGTGGATAGGACCTCCATAGTGTTCCTTAGAGTCGAGTCTTTTGACCTTCAACTGTTTCTTTCCCACGGTCACCGTAACAGGGGCCAAGAGGATTTTTTCTGGGTTATTTCATGCTGGGCGATATCGGCAGGATTCGAGTTGAGGGAAATATCCAAACCCTTATCAGGATTTTATCATTTCTCAGGGCCACTCGAGGAGTAGTAACTGAAATGCATGGCCATGCTCGAATACAGATTCGTTTTATCAGTTAAGTTACTCTCTAGTCGGGGAAACCACTCTTGATACAGATCGCTTGTGAGATACGACCTTTGCGAATGCGGATTTGCAAATTGTCTTACATTGAGTGGAAGAAATTTTAAAAGGATATGAGATTCGGTTATCGCACCTACACTTGTACGGACAAGTGGGAGTTTGTTGGAGCTTGTGTCCTCCACATGTAGTGTGATAACGTCATTGCACATACCCTTGTACGGACAAGTGGGAGATTGTTGGGGCTGGTGTCCTTGACAATTAAGTACAATGACTTATTAAATCTCTTTAAGGATCACAAGGGCATACTTTTGTATTATTACCAGTTGATCCACGTTTATCAATAACGGTTGGCTTGCTAGATAAGTTTGACGTTATTGTCATACGGATGGCGGTGATCAACTGGTCCCTATACGTCACACCTATAGGATACGTTTGAGAGATGTGAAGGTATGAAAATACAGTCACATTTATGCCGAATACGACTAAACAGTTAGTCAGAGGTATTGACTATTAAATTAGTCAATAAGATGTTGAGATTATTATTTAATACGGATTAAATAATTTTAGCTAATGCGGATTGCATGATTAATTCGTAAAATTAAATATAAGCAGTTATATTTGATTAAATATTGATTTCGGGTATTAATATAAACAGTTATATTAATTTGGGTAATTATACAATATCGTAATTTTATCAGACCATTATTAATACATCGACTGCATTAATATCTGATAACACGTATGCGATTTATAATAAAAATCCCGCAAATAATATTTAGCAAAACGGGTCGAATCATGCAAAGGAATAAGGTAAGAGTGGAGAAAGCCCACTCTTACCCTAATTCGGCCGACCCACCCTAAGTACTACATAAGGAGAGTCCTTCTCCTTATGTCAGGAACTGTTGAATCATAATTCTCACATTTAGGGTTTTGAGAGCATTCTTCTCCCAAAACTCAGATCTCACATCTAAAACCTCAATAGCTTTCCCCATATTGCAAGGCAATTGGAGAGTATTTTCTAGCACACGCGGCATCATCTCAAACAAAGTCTTGGGTGCAAGTTATAGGAGGGAATTTACTTTAATTCCTGTTCTTAGGCCTTTTCAAGCAAGGACCCAAGGTTGTATTTCTTTTTCATGTTTTTATTAACTTATGACAATAATCACAATTGTATGTTTCATTATAATCCTGCAAGTTTAGGGCGAATACATGCTTTATTCCCCACACTATAGGTGTGACGTATAGGGACCAGTTGATCACCGCCATCCGTATGACAATAACGTCAAACTTATCTAGCATGCCAACCGTTATTGATAAACGTGGATCAACTGATAATAATACTGAAGTATGCCCTTGTGATCCTTAAAGAGATTTAGTAAGTCATTGTACTAACTGTCAAGGACACTAGCCCCAACAATCTCCCACTTGTCCGTACAAGGGTATGTGCAATGACGTTATCACACTACATGTGGAGGCCACAAGCTCCAACAAACTCCCACTTGTCCGTACAAGTGTAGGTGCGATAACCGATTCTCATATCCTTTTAAAATTTCTCCCACTCAATGTAAGACAATTTGCAAATCCGCATTCGCAAAGGTCGTATCTCACAAGCGATCTGTATCAAGAGTGGTTTCCCCGACTAGAGAGTAACTTAACTGATAAAACGAATCTGTATTCGAGCATGGCCGTGTATTTCAGTTACTACTCCTCGAGTGGCCCTGAGAAATGATAAAATCCTGATAAAGTTTTGGATATTTCCCTCAACTCGAATCCTGCCGATGTTCGCGCAGCATGAAATAACCCAGAAAAAATCCTCTTGGCCCCTGTTACGGTGACCGTGGAAAAGAAACCAAAGTTACCCAAAATCTGCCTTAATCTCAAGAGATAGTTGAAAGTCAAAAGACTCGACTCTAAGGAACACTATCGAGATCCTATCCACGACCTGGCACCCTAATGTTATAAAACATTTAGGACTCCATAACGTTGTCACGGGGTGTCCTACGAGATATCCGTATAACTCGCCTTTGTGATTGGTCAGTCAGCCGCGTGACTTATGGCTCGTTGAACCCACCATCAACCAACGTCACAAAATGATTACCTGAGTTATCAGCTCAAGTGGGTAATCAAGGACCAAAACGATGTAATGTTAATCAGTTCACTTTGTGGTGTTCAAAATTGGCGTACAATTCCACATGAAAAACAAAACATTTTATATCATAACAATAAGGTTGAATAGAGTACACGAGAAAATGAATTATTACATGAATTCATAAGAGTACTACAACTTAGGAACACATCTAATTCCCATAGAGTGAATGTGCCCTTCATGCTTATCGCGTGGTAATGCTTTTGTCAGAGGATCAGCTATGTTGTCATCCGTAGCGATCTTATCAATAAATATCTCCCTTTGCTCCACGTAATCTCTGATTAGATGAGCTTTCCGTTGTACATGTCTAGCCTTGTTGCTAGATTTATGCTCCTTAGCTTGGAAGATGGCACCTTTATTGTCACAATAAACGGTGATTGGGTGTAACACCCCCATTTATTTAAGGGCCTGTACTAGGACTCCCTAGATAAATAAGGATGTTACCATCTCGGTTTCCCGAGGCAGTAGATACAAAGGAAAGATAAACAGTACTTTAAATTGATAAGTTATCTCAAAGAACAAGTTTATACAACTGAACTAAAACAAACTGTCTTGATAAAACAAAACTACAACTCATAAGTAGCTACTATGGTGATCTAGACTCTAGGCGGGTCCGGATCCAAGCTTCTCTCTTCCCCTAGCTCCCATAGTTTCAACACCTGCCAATCTGCTCCCCAATAATTGGTTCATCACAGGTGATCATGAATACACAGGGTCAACCACGAGGTTGAGTAGAGAAAAAACTGTAAACAAACCACATTACTATAAATAGAAAGTCGAACTTCTCCACTCCGAATCACAAGACCCATAATTCTCCACACCAATCACAGACTCTTTATCTCCGCACCAATCACAGACCCTTTATCTCCGCACCAATCATAGACCCTTTATCGCCGCACAAATCACAGAATGATATAAACAGTACAATATAACGATCACATGATATTATGTAACAAACATGCTTAACATCAAATAAGAACAGATTACACATCAATATTTATCAGTATTTCCCCTACCTGAAATAGCAGGAAGCGCAGATAAGTCCGAGGCTTGTTTAGAAATGTTTCACGCGAAACCCGCTACCTAAACATATATTATCTAATTAATAAACTCCCTAATAAACGTAATACGTGTACACATACTATTTATAGAAACTTCCTATATTTAGAAAGCTTCCCAACAACCGAGGTTACCTAAAATAGCAACTTTCAAAATATAGCAACTTCTAAAAATAGTAACTTCCAAAAATAGATACTTTGATTTTGAAATTCAAATTGATTTCAAAATACTCATTAAAACCATATCAAAATTTTCCTATAATAAAATATATACTCATAAAAACAAAGATAATGTAATAATGGCAATAATAATAATAATAATAATAATAATAATAATAATAATAATAATAAAACATGAAGAATTGTTTAGCCTAGCTCGAAAACACACACCCCTTGTACCCGACATAAAACCCACGACAACCACATGAACCACCCATTCGAACACCAACACTCGCTGCCTTCCCACACCGCCGACCCCCATCTACCACCACAACACAGCCACACCCAACGACACTTGCCGACAACACCTACCACGACCTCTGAACTCAGACCAGACCCACTTCCACGACTCAGACCACCCTGAACAGACCCACATCGACCACTGCTACCACCGCCAATACTAACCACGACTACCACCCACGCTACCTCCGACCACCCACTTGTAACCACGGTGGTGTTACTGTTTCGACCTCCCCCGAGTCGCCAGTAACACCACCCCCAAACCAAGGCCTGACCAGAACCTAAGGACAGACCCAGAACACCCTACGACCACTAGTGAACACGGACCCATTCGACTCTGTTTTCCCCGACTACAACCACCAAGACAACCACCAAGACACCCCCTGTGCTACCCTCAACCGACCTCCCACAAAACCCAGAACAAATATAAAAAGACTCAACAACGAAAGCCCCTGCAAAACCATACGTTACAAACCCATATATCGCTACTGTGAAAAAGCAGACTGACACGGCTACAAAACCACCGCGCCTGGTGGTCCTCGCTGGTCACGAGCGGCTCCTTATACGTCAAAGTTCATCTATTAACGTCATAGAACAAGATTACACCAAAAGCAGAACCCTAGACACGTTATTGACTCTCGAAATACACGCACAAAAAGAGAAGTAAGGAATGTAAAACACCCAGTGGTGTACATACCAATATTCACGGCCAAAACGAACCACCTTGGAGTGTACAACGACCACCGTGACTGACCACGCGTTGTTCTTTGTTGTGACGGCTGGGTTTTTGTGCAAAGAGATCTAGTTTTTGTTTAGGTTTAGGGTAAGAAAAGAGGTCTATATATGACGGCCTGACAAAGGTTTCCAGCCGTGTAGAAAAGTGTAGGTGGGCTGTTGCCTAGCACGGAATTCGAGGCCCATTCTTGTGGTCCTGATGATCCCGTGTTCGAACCCCTTAGACCGCATATAGGCAACATCAATTTTGGTGACTCAAGTACCTACTTCGAATCCCACCACTTACCAAAATGTTTATAAACATACGAGATGCACTAACTTAGTAAGCGACGAACATATAATGCGATATCGTCTACGCTTAAAATTATACAAAGGCCATAATAAAATTACGGGTTATTACAGTCTTCCCCCCTTAAAATAAACTTCGTCTCGAAGTTCTTCCACACTAAGGTGACAAAACAACCAACCCAAACGAACTTGAAAAGCAAAACATCACAAAAAGTCTACTTAAATCACAGAATGTTACATTCCACCCCCCTTAAAGAAAAGTTACGTCCGCGTAACTTACCTCAATCGAACAAATGTGGATAACGCTCTCTCATGGATGCCTCCTGCTCCCACGTAGCCTCCTCTTAATTATGATTGGTCCACAGGACTTTCACCAAGGACGTCTCCCCATTGCGAGTCTTGCGTACCTTTCTGTCCAGAATCTCTTTCGGAGTCTCGACATATGCCAACTGTTCATCTACCTCAATCACCTCATGCTGAAGCACATGTGATGGATCACTCCCATACTTCCTCAACTGGGACACATGGAACACGTTGTGGACCTTGGATAAAGCTGGAGGTAAAGCTAATCGGTCTGTCACCTCCCCAACTCTGTCCAAAATCTTAAACGGCCCAATAAACTTCTGACTCAATTTGCCACGCTTCCCAAACCGCATCACACCCTTCATTGGAGATACCTTCAGCAGTACCTTCTCTCCTGCCTCGAATGAAATCTCACTCCTCTTCAGATCCGCATAGCTCTCTATCCTGAGCGGCCCTCATCCGCTGTCGAATAATCTTAACCTGCTCCACCATCTCCTGGATCATATCGGGCCCTAATGTCACAACATCCGCTCGATCATCCCAACACACTGGGCTCCGACACTTCCTCCCATACAGAGCCTCGAAAGGGGCCATCTCTATACTGGCATGGTAGCTGTTGTTATAAGAAAACTCGATCAACCCCAGTCGATCCTCCCAAGATCCCCCGAACTCAAGAACGCAAGCTCTCAACATATCCTCAAGGGTTTGAATCGTTCTCTCGGTCTGACCATCAGTAGCTGGATGGAAAGCTGTACTCATCTTTAATTGGGTACCCAAAGCTGCCTTTAACTCCTGCCAAAATCTAGAGATGAACCTCGAGTCTCGATCGGAAACAATGTCCTTGGGTACACCATGCAATTTGACCAAATTCTGCACATATGACTTAGCCAACTCAGCTTTACTCCAGGTATCTTTCATCGGAATAAAGTGAGCAGACTTAGTCAAACGATCCACAATTACTCAAATCATGTTGTTGCCCCTCTGAGTCCGAGGCAACCCCACGATAAAATCCATTGAAATGTTCTCCCACTTTCACTCTGGCACATCTAAAGGTTGAACTTTCCCTTGAGGTCTCTTATGCTCCCCTTTCACTCTCTGACAAGTCAAACACCTCGACACAAACTCTGCGACCTCCTTCTTCATATTCGGCCACCAAAACGTCTTCTTTAGATCTTTATACAACTTATCACCCCCTGGATGAACGGAATACGGAGTAGCATGAGCTTGAGTCAGAATTTTCTTCTTTAGCTCCTCTACATCCGGAACACACCATCGCCCACCGAACCTCAAACTACCATCAGTATGAATACTGAACTTGGATGCAGTCTCTCCACCCTCACTCTCCACCAACCTACGCCACTTCTGAATTCTCGCATCAGTACTTTGCAACTCCCGAATCTCACCATACAACTCAGGCTCCACTGTCAAGTCATTAAGAGCATCCCCTTTCCGGATCATGAATATTCCCATCTCCCTTAATTCACCATGCAACCTCACTCTCGACCTGGCACAACTCAAAGCATGAACTGACTTCCTACTTAGGGCATCAGCTACCACATTCGCCTTGCCTTCATGGTAGACAATCTGCATATCATAGTCTCCAATCAACTCTATCCACCTCCTCTGTCGCATGTTCAATTCCCTCTGGGTGTAGATATACTTCAAGCTCTTATGATCAGAAAACACCTTAAAAGTGGCTCCATAAAGGTAATGGCGCCACAATTTAAGTGCAAACACGACTGCGCCCAATTCCAAATCATGAGTCGGGTAATTTTCTTCGTAGGTCTTCAAATGGCGAGAAGCATAAGCTATTACTCTCCCATTCTGCATTAGCACACAACCCAACCCATGCTTCGATGCGTCAGTATAGACTTCGAAATTATCACTCCCAACTGGCAAAGCAAGGATAGGAGCTGTCGTCAGGCGTTCCTTAAGGGTCAGGAATGCCTTCTCACAACTCTCATCCCAGATAAAACGGTTCTCTTTCCTCATTAACGACGTTAACGGCTTTGCCATCTTTGAAAAATCTTTGACAAATCTCCGATAATATCCAGCCAATCCCAGAAAGCTTCGAATCTCACTCACATTCTTCGGACTCTGCCACCTAGTAACAGCCTCGATTTTACTAGGATCTACAGACACCCCCTCCTTCGAAATTACATGCCCCAGAAATGCCACTTTCTCCAACCAGAACTCACACTTACTCAACTTAGCATTGAGTTTATGTTCTTCCAGGGTCTGAGGTACTTTCCTCAAAAGGTCCTCATGCTCTTCTGCATTCTTAGAGTATACCAGGATATCATCTATGAATACCACCACAAACTTGTCCAGATATGGGCTGAAGACTCGATTCATCAAGTCCATGAACACAGCTGGAGCATTAGTCAATCCAAATGGCATAACCACAAATTCATAGTGGCCATACCTCGTTCGTTAAGCGGTCTTTGGAATATCTTCATCCTTTATTCTCAACTGATGATACCCGGATCTCAAATCAATCTTGGAGAAAACCCCAGCTCCACTTAACTGATCGAACAAGTCGTCAATTCTCGGCAAAGGATAACGGTTCTTGATGGTCACATTGTTCAGCTCTCGGTAGTCAACACAAAGTCTCAAACTCCCATCCTTCTTCTTCACAAACAAAACGGATGCTCCCCAGGGTGACACACTGGGTCGAATGAACCCTTTCTCGGCTAGTTCATCCAATTGCTTCTTCAACTCCTCCATCTCCTTTGGTCCCATACGGTACGGTGATTTAGATATCGGTCCCGCTCCTGGTTTTAGGTCAATGGAAAATTCCACTTCCCTCCTTGGCGGTAACCCTGGAACGTCGTCTCGAAAAACTCCCTCAAACTCCCGCACCACAGGTATCTCACTAGTCTTGGGGGTCTCAGCCTCACAATCCCACATTTGGCACAAGATTAGGCTCTCTCCCTTTCGCAAGCTAGATTTAAGGGTATTGACAGATATGAATTTGATTTTTGGCTTGACTCGGTATCCCTTGTAAGACACCCTTACTCCTTTAGGTCCCTTCAAGGAAATCTTCTTTTGGTGACAGTCGATAAAAGCCCTATACTTCCCAAACCAGTCCATCCCTAAGATCACTTCAAAACCCCCCAGCGGAAATTCTATGAGGTCACAATAGAAAATTGCTTCCCCGATTTTGATGGGTACACTTCGATAAACTCTACTACAGGTGATCGACTCCCCCGAGGGTATGGTCACGGAGTCTGCGACCAACTCAAATCTCTCAAGTCCCAAAACTCCAACATGCTCTCTAGACACAAAAGAATGGGTCGCACCGGAATCGAAAAGTACAAAGGTAGGTCTAGAGTTTACAAGAAAAGTACCGGTTACCACATGCGCATCTTCCTGAGCTGCCTGCTTCCCCATGTCAAAGAGCTTGCCACTGGATTTGACCCCACTCTGACTGGCACTAGATGTCCCAGCCTGTTGGTTCCCCTTTGCTCCTGTCTTCTGATTGTTCCCACTTCCATTGTACTTGTTCTGGTATGAACGGTTCTGATTGCTATTGTAGTTCCTTTGATAGTTGCTGCTGCGTCCAGACTTCGCACCCCCACCATAGCTTCTCATGGGTGTGCGATAGCCACTGCTACCATATGACTGAGTGCGAGATCCTTGATATCCGGATGTAGGCGTGCGATAACCCTCAGACTGATTCCCTCCAGAAGAGCGACATACTGCCTGCTTGTGCCCAATCTTTCCATAGCCGAAACAGACCATTCCCACCGAACCACTGCCAGAATCTCCACTCCTGAAGTTGCCCCCACTCTGGTTTCTCCCACCACCAGAGGCACTACTCCCGAAGTACCCACTGAACTTGTTAGTGCTTTGCTTTTTCGATCCTGAACCCTCAGTTACTGATTCAGCCTTCCTCTTTTCAGACTTGGACTTCTTGTCCTCCTTGATCATCTCTGAAAGCCTCTCCGCCGCCCCAGCCCTTAGGTAGATGTCACGGACTGTGGTGGGCGGAGCTGCAATCAGTCTCTTTTTTATGGCGATTGATAACCCCCTCTCAAATTTCATTGCCAGCATGGCATCGTCAAACCCCATGTCTCCCATATAACTCACCAACTGGATAAACTTTCTGTAGTAAGCCTCCACGGTCATGTCCTCCGACATCTTGAATGTATCAAACTCCTCCCTCAGCTTGCTTTTCTGAAATTCTGGTAGAAATACCTCATATAAGATCCTCTTGAATGCGATCCAGGCAACAAACTCGGTCCCGTCCTCTCTAGCTGCCTCTCTAAGCTCTCCCTTGTTCCTGGTCCACCAGTCTCCAGCCATACCCCTCAGATAGTGGGCAGCCTGGTCCACCCTCAATTCTTCAGGGCAATCCACCAACTCGAATAGGTTACTAAATTCTCGGCACCAAGCTCCCAGAAGATGAGGTTCCCCCTCCCCAGTGAATTGGGTAGGGTGATGCCTCGCGATGATTGTGCTCATTTTTGCGGAGTCCATACGTTTGGCCTTTAGCGCCTCATTTTCAGCTATCAAACGGTCCAACTCCTCTTGAGTGATGTTAACGGCATTGTCTCTTCGCGGAGGCATACTATAACACAAGAAAAGAAATGAGTCCCGACGCATGTGGGCACCCATTTGGGTTAGGGCTAAAACCCCTAAACAATAAAGGCTATCATTAACTATCAGATTGAATAACATATAACTGTATCATGGCTCGGGATCACATAACCGCATATCACTAGACATGATAGAAGAAGAATTACTGAAATGCTTCAAATCACTTCACATGTTCATATTAATATACACCTCCTTATTCAAACAATTAAAATTCCTTCATGCACATGTCCCTCCCGGCTTATTTTTAAACAGTCCCATATACTAAGAGTTCTCATAACATACTCATCACAGTATGCTATTACTTTCACCACTTCCTAATCTACCCTTTTCTCTCGTATATGCACTCTGGGTTCCCGGGTAAAACTGAGAGGGCCTATGGTTCGGTGTGAGGGGGCCCCAGACTCATACTTTCCCTTTTAGTGTGCTCCTAACAGTCCTATCCCGGGGTTCATTTTATTTAGACTCTCCTACATTCATTTGGTTCATTAGGTTAGGCCTGAGGATCGTTCGCTCTGATACCACTTTGTAACACCCCCATTTATTTAAGGGCTTGTACTAGGACTCCCTAGATAAATAAGGATGTTACCATCTCGGTTTCCCGAGGCAGTAGATACAAAGGAAAGATAAACAGTACTTTAAATTGATAAGTTATCTCAAAGAACAAGTTTATACAACTGAACTAAAACAAACTGTCTTGATAAGACAAAAGTACAACTCATAAGTAGCTACTATGGTGATCTAAACTCTAGGCGGGTCCGGATCCAAGCTTCTCTCTTCCCCTAGCTCCCATAGTCTTAACACCTGTCAATCTGCTCCCCAATAATTGGTTCATCACAGGTGATCATGAATACACAGGGTAAATGTTGGGAAATGTGTCCTCAACAAAAGTGCGATCACGTAATTAAATCTCATAACAAGAATGCGCAAGGGATGATACGATTTATTAGTCAACTGACCAACATTAATCGGTAATGATTGGCTGGCTAGAGTTTGACATTACTGTCGTATGACGGTGATGGTCAGTTGATCCCTTTAGGTCACACCTTTAGGACAATTCCCTTAATTGATAAAATGATCAAATATATATTGATACGATTTGATCATATTCCTTAAACTCGAATGTCGAGAAATTAGAGGTTAGATCTTAATGTAAGATTTATGTTTAAAATTGAAACGTGTCAATTGTTAAACATTAAACGATATTTATTATATCGTTATTAGAATAAGTTGGGTTATAATTAATACAAAGGTTGTAAATCGTATTGACGAAAATTATAAATAATCATTTTACAATTGTAATTTAGAATTACTTGTCAATTGATAAATATAATATTTATATGATAAATATTTATATTAAGATAATTATAATTGTATTCCTAGTAACATTAAGATGTCACACTTGGTACAATTATACAATTGACAAAGTTATAAAATGAAGATCATCTTATGCTTAAGTGGGACGGTTTAGTGGATGTAGATGTGGAATGATTAGTGTGTTAATTGTTCTTAAAAACACAATCATTAAAGGGTGCTTTGAGACCATGAGCTATAACCACCCTAGACACATTGAGAAGGTAAAATGTTTTCCTTGTGTCTACCCATGCCTAGCCGTCTTTACCCTCCCAATAACCACTCAAATTGTGTTGTTTTACTTAAGCATAATTATGAGTTAATATAAGTATATGATACTCCAACCATTTCTAATGTTAGCCGTGTGTTTTCAAGCCAAAACCTCATCCAAAACCTCTCATATTATAAGATAATATTCATACTAATACTTATATTAAGAGATATATTATTAGTATAATAAGTTCATATTAGAACTTATATTGCATTAAGGAAAAATCGATTTGGCACTAGCTTGTTCCAAGTTTCGGTTCATTAAGGGATAGTCTTGGTGCATCTTTAGAGGAGGTGTTCTACTTTGAACACTAGGAGGATCATCTTTGCTTGCATTTGGACCGAGTGTAAGGACTCGTAATCTCTCCCATTTCCGCTTATAAAGCATGCATAAGATCTTATAAACATGTTTATAAATAAATTAATTAAAAGTTAATTAAAAGGTTTTGTTAGTATGACTAAATTAGTTTATGAGCAACTAGTTAAACCTAACAATTGGTATCAGAGCAAAATGGTTGTTTGCATGCTTTCCGTTTCGTTTTTACGGAGTTATTATGATAACAAAAATAAAACTTGAATTTTCGTATGATATAAGATATGGACGAAATATTTTTAGCATGATACCTACTGTTTTCTAATATGATTTAGAATATTTGGAATAATTTTTGCATGAATATTGATCATTGGTATTTTTATTTCGGTTTTTAATACGTTTTAATGGTTAAAAATGATTAATTTTGGGAAAAATAGTTAAAATTAACTTCTGGCCGAGATTTTTCAGTATGATATCACATGTATTTTCTATAATATGAATATGAATTTTCGTAAATTATAGACCTTTAAATCGTGTGATATGAATTTTAATGGTTAAAATGCAAAAAGATGAATAAAAATGGGTTAAAATAGTTATATTATGAATTTGACTATAAAAATTTATGAGGATGTCACATGCAATATTTAAATTTATGTTGAATTTTCCAGAAATTTATCTCAAATATTGCAATATTATAGATTTTTAATGTAAAAATCGGGTAATTAGTGACATAATTTCGACTTTAATAGTTTAAGTTGGAATTTGGCCATAAAAATTTAACACGATGTCATATATATTATTTCCAGCATGTATAAAATTTTCGAGAATTTTATCTTATTTTATGCTTGAGAAATAATTTTAAATGTTAAAATCGTATGATATATGACGTAAATCGTTAAAATTTGCAAATGTTGTTAAAAATGGCCGAAAATATAACCCATTTTAGTCATATGTGATATGTTCATCATGAAAATATTCTTGGGTGCCTAAAGTTTCAGATTTGATTTGCATTGATTTAATTTTGTTTTGTTAAAAGTAGCATTTAAAATTAAATTAAAAAGAGGCATGCTTTAAAATTTCGGCTATGGGGCAATGTGCCATTTAATTTTCTGTCCATCTTGTGTTCTTAAAAAGGTTTTGGAAGGTATAAAAATTATTATTAGTATTTAATTTGCATTTATGAAGTTAATTATTGAATTTTCCGACTTAAATTGCTCGTTTTACGTGTTATTTTCGAAATAATAATAAAACCGTATAAAATACTAATAATTTAACTTTCTGAAAATTTTAAGAACATTCTGGATTTTCAAAATTTGAATTTTGAATTTTCGAAATTTTAATGTCTCTTTTGAATTTTATATTGTTTTTCCCGAAAAACCGAGTAATACCGATCAATATTAAAATATATTAAGTTAATTCATGTTCAAAGTTTGAGTAAGACTAAATTTTGAATCCTATGCGAGTTAGGATGATTAACTTAAGGATGAAAACCGTTTCATTTAATGCATAGTGTTGTTAAACGTTAAAACACGCAATTCCATAAAAACCGAGGTTTACGATAACTATTTAAATAAGTGTTTTAAATAGGACGATTTGGCTTAGGATTTGCATGTTAATTCATATTTATTTAAGCATTGCATATTTATATTATGAATGTCATGATTTATTTTTACGTAATTTTGGGAATTATGTAATTTACTTAGTATGGCCTTAGTTTTTAAATCGGTATTTCCCGTAATGTAAGGGGTTACCGATTGGGTTGTAATTTTGTGATCTCGTATCACCCAATTGTAATTTATTTCTATTTTATAATGTATAAAGTAGACTAGAAAAGTTGTAATATTTGTAAAATCCGGAGTTCCTTGAAGACGGTGCCATTCGGAAAGGAGTTCCGATCAAGACGGTGTTTACCTCGAAGTGCGTGCCGCGTGAAGTTCAAGGGACCAAAGGAGTTGGTTTCCGAATTTGTACTTTGTTATTTCTTTTCTAGGAAAGGCCATACTAGGGTTTATTTATGCTTTTATTTTTGCTTTTTATATGTTTGCATGCATAGCCAAATCGTCATACATCGTATCATGCATGTTTCGACTTAGTCGACCTAGTCTTTTATTTTATCGATAATTCACCGACTTAGTTCACTTAAACGGAGATAGATAATAATTTGACTAGATCTCTTACATATTAATATTGAGACTTAGCCTTACCAAAAAGTACGGACCCATGAATCCCTTCTTCACAAAAACGTAGGCTCGGCTACACCGGGGTACTAAAATTGTCACGTTGGGTAAGTGGGGTAATAAGATTACACCTTGAAATTTGGTTGATCTCAACGAAAGTATTCGTAACCGTAGTTGCAATAAGTTCGGGCTAAAGATAATTTTAAGAAAATTGTCGACCGAGAGTTCTAAGAGTAGAACCGATTAAAGAGTTAATCCACCAAATTATACCGATACGGGTTGAATCGGCTACACCGTGCCCGCATTAGTATGGGTTTGGGTCTCGGGATTGTTTACTTAATTGGGTAAGAGATCATTAAGTAAATATATATAACTAAACTTAAAGTTTTAGTTTAAATTATGAATTTAAAATGATGTTGTTTTCCTTTTATTATTGTAGTTTAATTTTTCAACATCGACTATGGCAACCAACGCTCCACCTCTCACTAACGTATCATGGCTTCGTTCCTTTATGGATCGTTGCAAACTCGATAAGCATGGTTCCAATTTTAAGGATTGGGATGCGCAATTACTTTTGGCCGCTCAAGGTGACGATAAGAGTCGTTACCTATCCGAAGCCGCTCCTCCCGCTCCGACCGCTCGTTCGTCGGTCCAAACTCGTGAGGCCTATGAAGCCTACATGAAAGAGTCCTCCGCTCTTAAAAATGTGCTCATCTTCTCCATGGAGCCGGATCTCCAAAGGAGTATGATTAAGTTGACCACATCGTATGAGATATACACCAAGCTTGCGACCATGTTTTCGCAAACTCCAAGGGTGATTCAATATGAGGCGGCTTCCGCTTTCTTTGACATAACCTTCAAGGAAGGGCAAAAGATAAGCCCTCATGTTCTCAAACTAGTTGAGCTCGCGGAGACTCTAAAAGCTCAAAATGTTGATGTTCCCGACTCTCTTATAATTGACCGAGTTCTTCACTCGCTCAATAAGGTTAAAGCGTATGCTCAATTCCGGGTGAATTTCAATATGCGAAACCAAGAGACCTCGTTAGACGAGTTGCATAAGATGCTAGTCCAAGCCGAAAGGGACATGGGACTTCATGAAAGTTCCACCAAAGATGTTTTGAACATCGAAAAGAAAGGGAAAACGAGCTTCAAGAGGAATGCCTCGAAAGGCAAGGGCAAGAAAACGTTCAAACCCAAAGCGACCAAAGAAAAGACCTTTTCGAAAGGCGCTTCCACCTCGTCTTCTAAAGAGCAAGACAAGTGCCATTATTGCACGAGGATCGGTCATTGGAAGCGAAATTGCCCCAAGTACTTAAGTGATCTCAAAAATGGGAAAGCTACCGCCGTAGGTAATAATTCTCGCGTATAATTCATGTCGTTTATCAACTTATGTATAGTGATACAAATGTGTTGATATTTACCCTTTTTAAATGTTTTAAAGGGGCGCCCCCGAATAATGATAAGGGCAAGGACAAGGAAGCTTGAAGTTCCTTACTTGGATGGCTCCGGTAGCATCCAATTGATCGAAGACTTGAAGAGCTAGGCTCTATTTTTCATATCGTCTTCTTTCATATTTTGCATTTATTTATGGAACAATTTAATTTTCTTGTAAGACAAGGATTAAAATCCTAATACAATGGTTGTAATTTTGGATATTAGTGACTTGGTTTTCAACCCGAGTCACTACTTTTGTTCTCAATCAATGTTTTGAATCATCAAATAAATTGCATACCTTGTTAAAACATGAATAATAGTGATCTAATCACGAAATAAATATTGATACGATCAAATATAAAAAAATCAAAGAGTTGATTAAAACGGAGAACTACACCCCATGAGATAGATTCAATCAAAATGAGACTATATCAGTTCATTATAAGATTTTCATTTTAAGTGAAAATGAGAATGTATTCATTACACCTATCAAACTTCAAACATTCAAATACATTGGTTGATCGAAATAGCTATCCTTAGACAAGTAAAGGTTATTGTTAGAAGGATAGAGTGGGAGAAAATGTTTCGCTCACAAACCAATGATATAAATAAAGGAAGGATCTTAGAGAAGATTCTCACTTAGGAGTCTTAAGAAGAACCCTAAATGATTTGAAGAAACTACGGGAGAACACTCGGAGAAAGGTTCTTTGTGTTCATTGTTTCATAGAGAGGAAACAAAGTCCTAAATGATTTGAAGAAACTACGGGAGGACACTCGGAGAAAGGTTCTTTGTGTTCATTGTTTCATAGAGAGGAAACTTGAAAACCCGTATGAAATCATCGATAGGAAAACGGTTCCTATGTAGTTATAAAGAAATTATCATGTCATTTTCATCTCGAGGAAACGATGACATGATAAGAGGGTAATGATTGATTGAATGGAAATAGATCACTATGGGGATAGTGATAATGATAATGATAATGATTCGAGTAATAGTTTAACATGCATGAAATGAAAGGTTCATTTAAGACATCGAGAGATATTGTTTTTAGTGGGAGCGATATTCAAAAAGAATTTAGACCTACCATTTTGAGAGAATGGGTGATTCTTTAAGAGTAAAGAATAAGAGGTTCTAAATTCAGAGATATTGTTTTTAGTGGGAGCAATGTTCGATAAGAATTTAAACCTACCATTTAGAGAGAATGGGTGATTCTTTAAGAGTAAAGAATAAGAGGTTCTAAATTTAAATGAACAATTGATTTATATCATGTGATGATAGAGTTTTAACGGGAAGGTTTATTATATGGATAATAAAAGGTCGCCCACTAGAAGTTAGAATGGTTGGATACATTATTCATAACGATGAATGAAACCATTAACAAATAGCCAAGATGTTTGAAAATTGTAAAAGTGATGAAATCACTAATAAAATACAATATAGATTTCAGTACATAAGTGACTATAGAGAGTGATTTTAATCCCTCCAGTATATCGATACGTCACAAGTTATAAGATAACAGTGGGAGCTTTCCTCCGGAAAGGAAACTCAAAATCTAGAAAGAGTTCTAGATATGTACTCAAATAGAATCATGTTATACGGGATAATATGAGAATAAAGGAGACCAAAAGTTGTAAGTTTTGCTATCATGAATAAAGGTTATTCGCATGAATAAAGGTTATTCGCAAAACGCTAATACAAATAGATGATTGTACATCAAAATGCAATGTAATAGTGTTGACTATTGTTGCATGACAACATCATTTGAGTTATAAATAACTCAAAGTAAAAGATACTTTGTCAGAATCCAAATGGGTTGTATGAGACAATATTGAACCCCATAAGTGAACTGGATTGACTTAGTATGGCTCCTAGCCGCTTACATGAGGTGACGTCTCAAAGCGACTAGAGTGTGAGGCGATTGATGGCAAGTTCAAGTGCCATAGAGTCATATGTGATGACTAGTCGATCACATAGGCAGACTGTAAGAGACACTCTGTCGGGCAATGTGACCGCTTATAGAGTTCTGGAAATTTTATAGCCGGGTCGTGGCGAGAGCTGCTATAGTATTCTTGTGAGTCAATTCTTTGACTAAAGACTACTCTCCCAAGATGGTACAGTTTAGGCATAACTTTGATCCATTCTCTACGACTTTTCGTAACTGGAGTCAAATGGGATTGTTTTGGGTTGTGACTAACTGTGACTGGTTGAAGGAAGTAGTGCGATAGAAATTGTCCACCCCTTGTCAGGGTTGTTCAAATCTCAGGGCCACTCGAGGAGTAATAAACTGGAAATGCGTGGCCACGCTCGGAAGGTATCTATGGTAGATAATTCCGGTCAGACAGTTATTCTCCAGATCGAGGAAACCATTCATGATATGATCAAATGCAAGAACGACCAGAGAGAGACATCTTGCATTGAGTGGGAGATTGTAATAGGACAAGAGAATTGGTGACGCACACTTGTCGAGGACAAGTGGGAGATTGTTGGGAAATGTGTCCTCAACAAAAGTGCGATCACGTAATTAAATCTCATAACAAGAATGCGCAAGGGATGATACGATTTATTAGTCAACTGACCAACATTAATCGGTAATGATTGGCTGGCTAGAGTTTGACATTACTGTCGTATGACGGTGATGGTCAGTTGATCCCTTTAGGTCACACCTTTAGGACAATTCCCTTAATTGATAAAATGATCAAATATATATTGATACGATTTGATCATATTCCTTAAACTCGAATGTCGAGAAATTAGAGGTTAGATCTTAATGTAAGATTTATGTTTAAAATTGAAACGTGTCAATTGTTAAACATTAAACGATATTTATTATATCGTTATTAGAATAAGTTGGGTTATAATTAATACAAAGGTTGTAAATCGTATTGACGAAAATTATAAATAATCATTTTACAATTGTAATTTAGAATTACTTGTCAATTGATAAATATAATATTTATATGATAAATATTTATATTAAGATAATTATAATTGTATTCCTAGTAACATTAAGATGTCACACTTGGTACAATTATACAATTGACAAAGTTATAAAATGAAGATCATCTTATGCTTAAGTGGGACGGTTTAGTGGATGTAGATGTGGAATGATTAGTGTGTTAATTGTTCTTAAAAACACAATCATTAAAGGGTGCTTTGAGACCATGAGCTATAACCACCCTAGACACATTGAGAAGGTAAAATGTTTTCCTTGTGTCTACCCATGCCTAGCCGTCTTTACCCTCCCAATAACCACTCAAATTGTGTTGTTTTACTTAAGCATAATTATGAGTTAATATAAGTATATGATACTCCAACCATTTCTAATGTTAGCCGTGTGTTTTCAAGCCAAAACCTCATCCAAAACCTCTCATATTATAAGATAATATTCATACTAATACTTATATTAAGAGATATATTATTAGTATAATAAGTTCATATTAGAACTTATATTGCATTAAGGAAAAATCGATTTGGCACTAGCTTGTTCCAAGTTTCGGTTCATTAAGGGATAGTCTTGGTGCATCTTTAGAGGAGGTGTTCTACTTTGAACACTAGGAGGATCATCTTTGCTTGCATTTGGACCGAGTGTAAGGACTCGTAATCTCTCCCATTTCCGCTTATAAAGCATGCATAAGATCTTATAAACATGTTTATAAATAAATTAATTAAAAGTTAATTAAAAGGTTTTGTTAGTATGACTAAATTAGTTTATGAGCAACTAGTTAAACCTAACAGTAAACCACGAGGTTGAGTAGAGAAAAAACTGTAAACAAACCACATTACTATAAATCGAAAGTCGAACTTCTCCACTCTGAATCACAAGACCCATAATTCTCCACACCAATCACAGACCCTTTATCTCCGCACCAATCACAGACCCTTTATCTCCGCACCAATCACAGAATGATATAAACAGTACAATATAACGATCACATGATATTATGTAACAAACATGCTTAACATCAAATAAGAACAGATTACACATCAATATTTATCAGTATTTCCCCTACCTGAAATAGCAGGAAGCGCAGATAAGTCCGAGGCTTGTTTAGAAATGTTCCACGCGAAACCCGCTACCTAAACATATATTATCTAATTAATAAACTCCCTAATAAATGTAATACGCGTACACATACTATTTATAGAAACTTCCTATATTTAGAAAGTTTCCCAACAACCGAGGTTACCTAAAATAGCAACTTTCTAAATATAGCAACTTCTAAAAATAGTTACTTCCAAAAATAGATACTTTGATTTTGAAATTCAAATTGATTTCAAAATACTCATTAAAACCATATCAAAACTTTCCTATAATAAAATATATACTCATAAAAACAAAGATAATGTAATAATGGCAATAATAATAATAATAATAATAATAATAATAATAATAATAATAATAATAATAATAATAATAATAATAATAATAAAACATGAAGAATTGTTTAGCCTAGCTCGAAAACACACACTCCTTGTACCCGACATAAAACCCACGACAACCACATGAACCACCCATTCGAACACCAACACCCGCTGCCTTCCCACACCGCCGACCCCCATCTACTACCACAACACAGCCACACCCCACGACACTTGCCGACAACACCTACCACGACCTCTGAACTCAGACCAGACCCACTTCCACGACTCAGACCACCCTGAACAGACCCACATCGACCACTGCTACCACCGCCAATACTAACCACGACTACCACCCACGCTACCTCCGACCACCCACTTGTAACCACGGTGGTGTTACTGTTTCGACCTCCCCCGAGTCGCCAGTAACACCACCCCCAAACCAAGGCCTGACCAGAACCTAAGGACAGACCCAGAACACCCTACGGCCACCAGTGAACACGGACCCATTCGACTCTGTTTTCCCCGACTACAACCACCAAGACAACCACCAAGACACCCCCTGTGCTACCCTCAACCGACCTCCCACAAAACCCAGAACAAATATAAAAAGACTCAACAACGAAAGCCCCTGCAAAACCATACGTTACAAACCCATATATCGCTACTGTGAAAAAGCAGACTGACACGGCTACAAAACCACCGCGCCTGGTGGTCCTCGCTGGTCACGAGCGGCTCCTTATACGTCAAAGTTCATCGATTAACGTCATAGAACAAGATTACACCAAAAGCAGAACCCTAGACACGTTATTGACTCTTGAAATACACGCACAAAAAGAGAAGTAAGGAATGTAAAACACCCAGTGGTGTACATACCAATATTCACGGCCAAAACGAACCACCTTGGAGTGTACAACGACCACCGTGACTGACCACGCGTTGTTCTTTGTTGTGACGGCTGGGTTTTTGTGCAAAGAGATCTAGTTTTTTTTAGGTTTAGGGTAAGAAAAGAGGTCTATATATGACGGCCTGACAAAGGTTTCCAGCCGTGTAGAAAAGTGTAGGTGGGCTGTTGCCTAGCACGGAATTCGAGGCCCATTCTTGTGGTCCTGATGATCCCGTGTTCGAACCCCTTAGACCGCATATAGGCAACATCAATTTTGGTGACTCAAGTACCTACTTCGAATCCCACCACTTACCAAAATGTTTATAAACATACGAGATGCACTAACTTAGTAAGCGATGAACATATAATGCGATATCGTCTACGCTTAAAATTATACAAAGGCCATAATAAAATTACGGGTTATTACATTGGGTCATTCGAACTAGGCACTACTGAGAGTCCTTGTAAGAATTGACGCATCCATATTGCTTCCTTAGCTGCTTCTGAGGCGGCATAGTACTCGGACTCAGTAGTAGAATCTGCTGTAACACTCTGTTTACAACTTTTCCAGCTGACAGCAGCGCCACTAAGAGTAAAAATGAATCCAGACTGAGATTTCGAGTCGTCTCGATCCTTTTGGAAGCTAGCATCTGCGTAACCCGTGGCGCAGAGCGTCGTGTCGCCTCCGTAAGTCAATCCCCAATCTTTAGTCCTCCGTAGGTACTTAAGAATGTTTTTCACGGCCATCCAGTGTTGTTCACCTGGATGAGCTTGGAATCGACTAGTCATACTCAATGCATATGCAACGTCTGAACGTGTGCATATCATGGCATACATGATCGATCCTATAGCCGAAGCATAAGGAATCCGACTCATGCGCTCTTTCTCTTCCAATGTCTTAGCTTCTTGAGTCTTGCTCAAGTGAAGCCCAGTAGTCATAGGAAGGAACCCCTTCTTGGAGTTCGTCATGCTGAATCTCTCTAGAATCTTATCTATGTAAGACTCCTGACTGAGAGACAACATCTGTCGTGATCTATCCCTGTAGATACGGATGCCCAAAATTCTTTGTGCCTCTCCCAGATCTTTCATCTGGAAATGGTTTTTCAACCATGCTTTAACCGAAGAAAGGAGAGGTATGTCATTCCCAATCAAGAGTATGTCATCGACATACAGTACTAGGAAGACAATCTTGCTCCCACTCGACTTGATATAGAGACATGGTTCCTCGACTGATCGAATGAACCCATTCTCTTTTATCACTTGGTCGAAGCGATGATTCCAACTCCGTGATGCTTGCTTAAGTCCATAAATGGAACGCTTAAGCTTGCAAACCTTCTTAGGATGTGATGGATTAATAAAACCCTCGGGTTGTACCATGTACAACTCTTCCTCCAAATAACCGTTTAAGAAGGCGGTTTTAACGTCCATCTGCCATATTTCATAGTCATGAAATGCGGCAATCGCTAAGATAATCCGAATGGAACGTTGCATGACTACTGGTGCAAAGATCTCATCGTAGTGCAAGCCTGGCACTTGGGTGAAACCTTTATCAACTAATCTTGCCTTAGGGATATCTTGTTTACCTTCCACGGCATGCTTTATTTTGTAAAGCCATTTGCATTGAAGGGGACGTACCTTTGCAGTCCACAAGATCCCACACGTTGTACTCATACATGGAGTCCATCTCGGATTGCATGGCTTCTAGCCATAGCTTTGAGTCATAACTGGTCATGGCACCTTTATAGGTTGTGGGTTCATTACCCTCTAGGAGTACGACGTCATCTATGTCATGTTCCTCGACCATACCAATGTATCTGTCCGGAGAAATAAAGACTCTTCCCGACCTCCTAGGTTCCTCAGGAATATCTACAGCAGCCTCGGTTGAAGGAACTGTTTCCTCCAATGGTTGCTCGGTAGTTGGTTCTTGAACCTCCGATAAATCGAAGGTTTTATTACTCGACTTGTTCTCGAAAAATTCTTTCTCTAAGAACGTCGCACTAGCCGCAACAAAAACACGTTGTTCGGTTGGCGAGTAGAAGTAATGACCAAAAGTTCCCTTTGGATAGCCTATAAAGTATGTCTTGACTGATCGCGGGCCGAGCATATCCTCGTGTCTCCACTTGACATAAGCCTCGCAGCCCCAAACACGAATAAAGGACAAGTTAGGGACCGTTCCCTTCCATAATTCGTATGGAGTCTTGTCAGTAGCTTTAGACGGACTTCGGTTAAGTATTAGAGCGGTCGACAAAAGAGCATAGCCCCACAATGAATCAGGCACAACATGTGACTCATCATGGATCGAACCATATCAAGTAGAGTTCGATTTATCCGTTCGGATACACCATTTAATTGTGGTGTTCCAGGTGGAATCAACTGTAGCACGATGCAACAGTCTTTAAGGTGTTGATCAAACTCGTGTGAAAGATACTCACCACCACGATCATAACGTAGTGCTTTAATCTTTCTTCCCAGTTGGTTCTGTACCCGATTCTGGTATTCTTTGAACTTGTCAAAGGATTCACTTTTATGCTTCATTAAGTAGACATAGCCATATCTACTCAAATCATCCGTGAAAGTGATGAAATACCTATAGCCTTCTCGTGCGTTGATCGACATAGGGCCACATACATCCGTATGTATGAGTCCTAATAGGTCGGCAGCGCGCATTCCAACAACTTTGAAGGGAATACGAGTCATCTTACCGATGAGACATGATTCACACGTACCATATGATTCGAAATCAAAGGCCGAGATAGCTCCATTCTGTATGAGCTTTTTTACGCGTTTCTTATTTATGTGTCCCATACGACAATGCCATAGATAAGTTTGATCTTTGTCACCTACCTTTAATCTCTTGTTATTCACATGTAATATTTCGGTGGTTTGATCTAAAACATAAATTCCATTCATGGAAACTGCCTTGCCATAAATCATATTGTGTAATGAGAAAATACAACAGTTATTTTCTATTACAAATGAAAAACCAAGTTTGTCAAGTGCATAAACTGAAATAATGTTTTTGAACAAACTAGGAACATAATAACAGTTATATAAAGATAAATCGAATCCACTTGGAAGCTGGATCACGTATGTTCCCCTCGAGACTGCAGCAACACGTGCTCCATTCCCGACACGCAGGTCAACCTCACCCTTGATGAGGGGTTCTTGATTTCGGAGGCCCTGCACATGATTACATAGATGAGAACCACAACCAGTATCTAGTACCCAAGTTCCGAAACTTGCATGGTTAATCTCAATAATGTGAATAAAAGAAGAAGAAGACATACCAACAGGAGTAACGCGGCCTGCCTTAATGTCCTCACGATACACGGGGCATGAGCGCCTCTAATGCCCAGTCTTGTGGCAATGGTGGCATACCATGCTTGTATCCTTGCTCTTTGTCTTGCCCTGTGAGTTGTTTGACTCACCTGGCCCACTCTTGGTAAATCCTGACTTCTTGAACTTGGGCTTACCTACCGTTAGATCGCCCTGAGCTTTAGCTTTTCCCTTACCCTTACCCTTGCTGGAGATCATAAGAACATCCTGCTTCACGCTCCCACTTAATTTCAGATCCTTCTCGGTCTGTACGAGAAGGGAGTGGAGCTCATGAGGAGTCTTCTTCATGTCGTTCATGTAATAGTTGGCCATAAAGAGGGCGAACCCATCATGAAGCGAATGAAGCATTCGATCAACGATTATGTTCTCACTGATCTTGCAGTTTAGGGCCTCCAGTTTCTCGATATTCTCAATCATGTTGAGAATATGTGGGCTAACCGCTTGGCCCTTCTGGAGTTTCGCCTCGAAGAAGCGACAGTTATGCTCATAAGAAACGATTCTCGGAGCTTTCGAGAATTCGTTAGTGCGCGTGGTGAAAATCTTGTTTGCACCATGGGTTATGAAGCGTCTTTGCAAATTGGATTCCATTGCATAGATGAGTACGTTCTTTATCGCACCCGCTTCCATGACGAAGTCGCTATGAGCGCGAACTTCGTTAGCTCTAGCTCCAGTTCCTGGGTGTGCCGGAATGGGCTCAGTTAAGTACTTGAGCTTTCTGTCAGCAATGGCAGCATCCGTAGTGTTGCCTCCCAGTCTGAGAAGTTTGACCCATCATTCCTCAGTCTAGTAGACTGATTCATGGAGTCCATGAAGACTTTTAGCCAGGATTCACGTGCTAGCTTGGCACTTGACATTGGGTCTTCACCAGCCATTAGATATACAACAGTTTAAATGATCGTGTTCTACACTGAAAAAGAAGATAAAAACAAAACCATATAAGCAACTCATCGTTGTGATTTAAGTCTATTTTAAATTGAATTTAAACTCGTAGACTCCTGTATTTATATAATTGATCTCCCTCAAGAATTATATAAACGATCCCAAGACTCAATTTCCGTATATTGATAAGCTCACAGCTTGGCTAATTCCACCGTTGGAACTCCATGTCGATAGATTTCCGTAAATCCTATATATTAGTCCATCATAGTCGCTAGATAGTATCGAGTGACCACGATGTTGAGATAAAATAAATCATCTGTTCCCACTTACCCGACGTAGAAGGGGTCATATTATGCCTACCGACGAATAAGGGATTCATGGGAGTCTGATTTATAAAGACTATTCTCAATTTTTGGTTATACGAGGAAGACCCCATCAACTTTTATTTATCCATTTTAAGTGAACTAATATCTAGCATTTGCGTGAATGAATGAAATAAAGTGATGGCTTTGCATGTGACACGTGACATCTGTGTGTCATAGAAAACTAACGCGCATACCTCTACATGAGTCAGTTTTCAGGCATGTTATAGGTGGTTTGGTTTTAGGCGGAATATGATGCAAGCTATTATCGATGAAAGCATGAAAGAAAAGCAATAAACGTAAATAAAAGTCCTAGTGTGGCCTATCCTACCAAAATAAACACAAAAACAACTTTGGAATCCCCCGTTGGACCCTAGAAGCTTGTCTTGATGTTCCATCTTGGTCTTTGCAGCGGGAGTGAGCATCCGGTCTCCGTCTTTGGTCTTCACAAAATTACTAATTTAAATTAGAAATATAACCCTATTTACATTCTAATTTAAATACAAAAGTAATTACATGGCAAAAACCCAAAACGGAGATACAAGATCTCAAAATTACAAACAAGATTGTGTTCCATCATTACGGTAACACAATCTACTAAGGCCACACTAAGTTACAACCGCTTGAAAAATTAAATACGTTATAGAAAGCATTCAAAAAGGCATTCAACAAGACGATAAATAAATTGCATCAACTAAAATTAAAATTCATTCATGACATAATACTGTTATTATGATTAACAAATTTTACCAAACCACCTTTACGGGATTAAATTATGTGATTATACCGTTTTAACCACTTTAATTTTAGAGTAAATTAAAAATAGGATTATTTCACAGCAATAATCCAACCTATGGCTCTCCAACCTACGTTAATCCATCCTATTCATAATCCCCCATTAATCCAACCTATTACCCGAGTTTCCTAGGTTGCACTTACTGACTTAAAGTACCTGCTAATTCAGGTTCCTTTTTCTAAAACCCTATATTTCGTTCCCTTTCTTCTATCCTTCTCTGTTTCTTCTTTTTTTCTTCTTCTCCTTCATTTGGCTCCTATTTCTTCCTCCATTACTGCCAATTTCATCATCTTTATTTTCCTTTCAAACATTTTTGTTCTTATTTAGAACAACATTTATTCATCTTTTTCACACCCATTTTTTTTATAAACATTTGTTCTTATTTAGAGCAACATTTATTCATCTTATTTAGAATTTCTCTACAGTCATCTCCTTTGTTCAGTAACCAAAAGCTTAAAAATCCAACTCCAATCTCCAGAAAAGAACAAATCCGCGTATAAAAAAACAGAAACTTCAGAGCTGTCGTGCTTAGCAACCCTCTTCCTCAAGCTCCCAATCAAAATTAGGTCACTCCATCATTCAGAAATCAGAATTCATATACAGTAAGTTCATTGCCCTTTGATTATTTGAGATTTCCATACTTTATTTAAACCCCTCCGAGCAGCATCAATTCCAGGTATCTCCTTCTTACCAGCACTAGAGCTACTCAAGGACATCTTCAAAAATCCTCCTACATCACCAACAACGATAAGATTACTCCCTTATATAATTTTTTTCTAAAATTACTCCCTTAAGATGCACTTTTATTAAAAATTGCTTCAAAATTCCAATTTAGGTTACCTATTCTGTATGTTTTTAAACTTATTCTACATTGTTATACCTATAAAAGCATAAATTGGCTATGTTACAAACGGAATCAATTCATAAACTTGTAAAATAAGTCACTTGAATTAGAGTTTTGAAGCAATTTTTGATAAAAACACATTTTAAGGGAGTAATTTTAGAAAAAAATTATATAAGGGAGTAATTTTAGAAAAGTGAATTTTAAAAGGGAGTTATTATTAATTTACTCTTAATTTTAATAAGTTTATAATCCATTATCTTAAACCGTTTTAAAATAATATGTATCATGCGAGAGTGAACCGTTTCACAAAAATAATATACTATTTCCGTATACAGTATATTACTAAAGGCCATGGGAAAATAAAAACAAGTTATTTTCGGGAAAAATAACACGACTGTTACAGGGAAGTGGTCGACCGACCTCAACATGGGGTCGACCGACCTACTGTCAGTAAAAAAAAATTCCTGTAACAGCAGAATGGTCGACCGACCCAATAAACAGGTCAACCGACCACAAAACACGAAATCGAGATTCTAAAAACGCATAATTGCTGCACTTGAAATCAAAACAAGTTTTTACCTTTGAACCAAAACGCGTAAATCAAAATAAACAGCAACAAGGGTTCACATATTGTCAAGAATATCGATTAATTAACAATATGTAAACAGGAATCGAAAACAAGATCGATTACACAAAAGAGAAACTGCCGAAAAACAGAAACCCTACGCTGGAGGTGGTCGACCGACCACAATAATGGGTCGACCGACCACAATAATGGGTCGACCAACCTACACGGCAGACAGAAACGATTTTCAAACATTTTAAATTAAAACTTATGAAAAACACAAAAGCAAAATTTCCTGGCCTTGGCTCCGATACCACTTGTGGGGAATAAAGCATGTATTCGCCCTAAAACGTGAAGGATTATAACGAATTTTACAGTTGTGAATATAGTCATAAGATAATTAAAAACATGAAAAGGAATACGACCTTGGGTCCTTGCTTGAATAGGCCTAAGAACAGGAATTAAATTAAATTCCCTCCTATAACTTGCACCCAAGACTTGATTGAGACGATGCCGCGTGTGCTAGAATTACTCTCCAATTCCCTTGCAATATGGGGAGAGCTTTTGTGAGGTTTTAGATGTGAGATCCGAGTTTTGGGAAAATAATGTTCTCAAAACCCTAATTCTTGAGATTGTAAATTAACCAGTAGAAGAGTCATCTGACAAAAGGAGAAGGACTCTCCTTTTGTAATACTCCATATGGCCGGCCGAATTGGGTCTTGGGTAGGAGTGGGCTTTCCACTCTTACCTTATTCCAATGCGTGATTCGACCCGTTTTGCTAAATATTATTCGCGGGTATTTATTATAAATCGTATGCATGTTATCAGATATTAATGCATTTGATAACATCAATAATGGTCTGATAAAATTACGATATTGTATAATTAACCAAATTAATATAACTGTTTATATTAATACGCGAATACAATATTTAATTAAATATAACCGTTTATATTTAATTTACGAATTAATCATGTAATCCGTATTAGCTAAAATTATTTAATCCGTATTAAATAATAATCTCAACATCTTATTGACTAATTTAATAGTGAATACCTCTGACTAACTGTTTAGTCGTATCCGGCATAAATGTGACTGTATTTTCATACCTTCACATCTCTCAAACGTGTCCTATAGGTGTGACGTATAGGGACCAGTTGATCACCGCCATCCGTATGACAATAACGTCAAACTTATCTAGCAAGCCAACCGTTATTGATAAACGTGGAACAACTGATAATAATACTGAAGTATGCCCTTGTGATCCTTAAAGAGATTTAGTAAGTCATTGTACTAACTGTCAAGGACACCAGCCCCAACAGATAACGCTGGCAGGTGGCTAGAGGGGTGGTTGCGAGGGGTGTGTCACGGGTAAGTCACTACTACAAGAATAGGATATTGAGGCGCTCATCTCCCGACGCTTATTTAAAAACTGCTAAAATTTGTTTAATTAAGCTAAATTATGAAGCCCTATGGTAAATCGCCTCACAAATACTACCCTAAACCCAAACGAAATAAAAAAACGCACTAAAAGGACGCGCCAAACTCTCCCTCTTTCGTAAAACTCTGAACTCCCTCATTAGGAAAACTCTGGAAAAACAAAACCTACCCTCTACCCATTACTGCGTACACGAACACGAAGGGCATAAATTCATTAGAAATTGAAGACAATCAAAATGAACGATAAGAAGCTTCTTCAATCACATATTCAGGTATCAAAATTTGAAGATTCATCCTTCCAATTTTTGATTGTTTTCCTTTCTCACTGTTATTTATACTCCAATTTTTGCTTGTTGATTATTGAGATCAAAGTGTGGTTGTGAGCAATTATCCGCTTTTTCTGCTCCGCTTTTGTATTGATTTATAGTTATTTATTTTCATATAAAAAAGCGTATAATTGCAGATAATTATCCGACTTCATATACAATTATCCGATTCCATATGCAAAAAAGCGGATAATTATCCGAAATTATATACAATCGACAATAATCCAGATTTTAATAATTTTTTTACTGCAATTTGAACCAATTTTGAATGTATCATGGCATTCGCCTTTTTCTATATGTAGGGTCAAGTACTTGCTGTAAATTTCGAAGGCAACCTAGCCCTCTTTTCTTTTTTTCTCATTATTGACTTGGTTTTTACTTTCTTGTGTTATACTTATGCTAAATCAGAGTCTTATATTGGGACATAGGCTTCATTCTTGGCCAGTAGCTTTGTCAGATGTGTAGAATTTGTATCAATAAGGGTTGAGTTGAGAGAGCAAAATAAGGTGAAATGATGTTGAATTTGTTTTCTGTTTTGTTGAAATTCTGTCACTTCTGCATTGTGGTTTCTGTCATCTTTTGCTTTTCTCTCTCCTTTGTTGCCCTTAGAGTTATCTTGTTCTCATCACATCTGACCCCTCTTATCTGCCTTAAGGTGAGAGTCCTTGAGGTGTTTCGGTAACAAATCAAGCAGTGATCATTTGTCGGTAGAATCATAAATGTTGAATGTATTATATCTTCAACATTGCTACATGGCTTCGTTATATAACCTTTTTGCCCCTACTGAGAATTTCAGAACTACTCTATTATCTGCAATGTTATAATCAAGGAGTTCAAGCTCACAATTGTTGGCGGGTTTGCTTATTTGACAGTGTGCAATAGATGCTTACTATCATTATTAGAGGATGTCGAAATCTATAGCGTATGAGGTTGTCATGAAGAAATTATTAGATATGAGACTTCCTTTTTGTAGTAAGATAAAGGATATTCAACTTCTTAGTGATTGATTGCCAGACTAGCCACAAATGGTGGACTGTTGAGGGTGAGTCACTCTCTAAGACTGGCGGAACATTTATCTGGTTGGTTAGTTGAATAGTTGTAACAAACTCTATATGCTTTATCGAGGTATCCTACTCGTTCTATGGAACTATAAGCCTTCCTTAGCATTCTATATACGGTTATCAAAATGCTTATTGGATATAGCCAGATCAAGGAGTCTCTGCTTATTGGATATAGCCAGATCAAGGAGTCTCTTCCTTATTGGATATAGCCAGATCGTTGTTTTCATGAGTCATGAGATAGCCAGATCAAGGAGTCTCTGCCTTTGATATCTCACATACTCATGTTAGGAGGAGAAGCTCCATTATTGGTATGACAAGTAAGGGGCTTTAGCCGCTATCGGGTACGGTACAAAGTCTCTTAAAAAGGATTCTTGAGTCTCCACTCTCAATCATGCAGTATTGCAGTCACAGAATCCAGAGAATAATTGGTTTCAGCCCAATTTTTTCATGGCCGTCAAATGGAAGTAATTATGTGGCTGGTACCTAAAAGTTCACAAAATAGTATATACCCGATCAATTTAGTATTTATTTATCTTATACAGATACATTATCGGATTTCCTTTATAAACCGAGTTAGGGTCTCACTCTGGAGATGTCCTAACCAGCCCAGAATTTACTACTGCAATCTGTGTCACAGCAGGTCATTATTATTATTATTATTATTAATATACATTGTTCTTGTCTATATGGCATATGCAGAAAAGGTTTCTCTATCCGAAGATACTCGAGAGATGGATATTGAAGTCAATAGGCCATATATGGAGAGATTTCAAGTGTCTTTTAAAAGGAAAGCATTATTCAGATGATGCAAACATAACAGAGTTGCAGAATAACGTTCCACCGGATGTGGTAAACGATCAATGGATAAGTATTGTTAACTTTTGGAGATTAGATGAAGGACAGGTATGTTTTTAGGTATTTTAAAATTATGAACGCAATTATTATTATGGGTCATCTGTCTATTCATTCATTAAGTAAATGGCATACATATGCGTATATTGGACAAAAGTCTCGTCTGTCGGTCTCGGCCCAGCCAATGATATAGAAGAGCTTTCTAAGCAAAGCTATATAAGTATACTTTAATATTCCAGGGCCTAGCACGCGTGTTGGCCTTAAAACTGAGGAGCAAGTTTGGCTTCTAAGCTAGTACGGTTAAGGGTGTCGGCAACGATTTTGGGTCTGTTGTAAGCAGTAAAGAAGTATAGTAACAGGAGGTCAGGAGTTGATGGTTTGCGGGTTAACTTCTGAGGTTGGCAGTGGTGCAGCAGAAATGCTAACTAATGCCATTTTTGTAGGTGTGGGCAGTAGGTTGATGTGCAGGTCTGTTATGGGACTGCACATCCGTAAACGGCTTTGCAGGCAGTGTAGGGTTTCTGATCTAGGCTTAGGGCAGAGGGCAGTCTGTCAGCATATGCTCTGTTCGTGGTCTGGGAATTGCATCAGGTCCAGCTCTTGGGCTGGTTCTGATGCATCAGGGTCTGTATACAGGTCATGATACTACTGACGGATGTTGCATATATTTGTGATAGAGGGTCTGGTTTAATAGCAGATCTGGTAGCTGGTGCGCGTACAGTGCAGGGATGGAATGGTTCTGGAATGCTAGTCCTCTAGATTGGCGTTCGTGAGTGCGTGTGTTTTGGCTGCTCTATATGGCAGCGCAGCTGATGTTTGTCAAGGAGAATTCCTAGCAAAATCAAGTCTAGGCTTTAGCTTAGTTTTGTTTTTGAGATCGTTTTTCCTTGTAATTAACTTTTGTTTTTGAAATTGGTCTTCAGTCGCATTAAGAGTATTTTTTATGATATGGCAGAAAAGAAGTGCAAATAGTAGGCTCTCACATAAGAAGGCAAAGACAAAGCCTATTCATACCACTGGCACTAAGAGTCACGCACGCATCTATGAGGACTTGGTAAATGCCTATTTCCGTTTAATTAGTTAACAAAAAATTGTATTTTGTTTCTTCTACTTTTATTTTGTTTGACATCTTTATATTTTGTTTCTTCTACTTGTAATTTATGATTTATCTAGAAAAAGTCACTACAAAGATCTCCAACAAGGACCGAAGTATATCTAGAATGTCAACAGCATAAGAACGAAGCCAATGTTACGATATTTGTCTGAAGCTTTTCTTTATTTTTTTTAGGTGAAAGGTAAGACTTTCCATTAAAACCAATATTAAGAAGATATAGCCATTCCAAGTAGAATTCTTCTACTGTATAGGCAATGATGAAACAAGTGATCAATAGTTTCTGCTTCCATCCCACATTGACAACACAAATCATCTTGACAGAAACCAAGACCAACAAGTCTTGCCTTAGTTTCTTTATTTTAATTATTAAAAGAAATGTTTCTTTGCGTTACTTTAGTACAATTACATCTACAGGATCAAGTTAAGGAAATTGCGGCACAACAAGGGCACTTAGATGGGAACTTAGATGATGACCCTGTTGCACAAGTATTGGGAAAAGATAAATATGGTCGAGTTCGAGGTCTTGGGCTATGCGTTAAGCCATTAGATCTTGTAGAGGCTTCAACTTTGCATTTTTCCAACGGCTTAAATATGTCGACAACTGAGGAGACGACAACCATGTATATGATTCGTTAGCTAAAGGACCAAATATAAACAATGGATAATCGTATCAAAAGACAAGGAAACACTATTACCCAGGTAAAAAGGAAGTTGATGAATACTGTGGGTTTTACCTTAAGTGATTTTGACTCGAGTGAATATAGCTTAGATGAGTCTAGCCCAGAATCTGATCATGATAATTAATAGTAAGGTAATATTTTTTTTTAATCTCTTGATGTTCTCATCCTCACTTTGTGTTATGTCTTTTCTCTCCTTTTTAATTTATTAGTATTTTGTCGCTTCTTTTGTCAATAATGGTAATATTTCAACTTATAGTCTGATCATGATAATTGTTTTCACTTGAATTTTCAGTAATCTTATGTTCAAGCTACTTTATGTATCGGCAAGCTCAAACTTCATCGCAAGGATTGCTTAACCGACACCGAAGATATGAATTTCTAAGATGCCGCAATTAGTCACTTGTTACCGTTGGTTGCGAATAATAGAGAACTAAATTTGTTTCGGATAGTTGGATATTATTTTGAAGTATTTTTTTTTATTTGAGATCTATTTAATCTTATGGGGTTCAGACATGTATTTGACATTAAAGTTGTTTAATGCTAAAATATGTTTGTTTCTAGAAAAATTGTGTGTAATTTAGATTGGGGCAAGAAATATGTTTGTTCGAAAGTAATATAGTAGGACACACAGGTGTAATGAATAATATTGTCGATTGTAATACAAAAGCGGCGCAAAAAAGCTTGTCAATTGTAATACAAAAGCGGCGCAAAAAAGCGCCTGAACATAAGCATAGCGGTGCATAATACATGATAGTCGCAATATTATATGAGGCGCTTTGAAAACGTCGGATGTTCTCCAACGGCGCAAAAAAGCGCCTGAATATAAGCATAGTGGTGCATAATACAGGATAGTCGCAGTATTATATGAGGCGCTTTGAAAGCGTCGGATGTTCTATAGCGGCGCGTACAAAGAACTGCTATAGCACAGCAATAGCGCGTCAATTTTCGCGACCCTAAATTCTAGCTTTACCGACGCTATAAAATAGCGTCGCATTAGGGGGTAGCGGCATAGGCAAATGCGGCGCATATTAAAGCGTCGGTATAACTCCTGCCGACGCTATGTAGCGTTGCAATATGGGTTTAAAAAGCGTCGCAATAAGTTGTTTCCGTAGTAGTGTCAGTTCTCTCGATGGTAGTCTCTTTTGTATCGAAAAGTGTAATTAGGAAGTATTACAAGAAATGAAGAGTTCATTCAAGAAGTGATAATTGATTGATAAAGTAGATCACTATAGGGATAGTGATACTGGTTCAAGTAGAAGCAAAAGAATGACATGCGAGAAATGAAAGGTTCATTTAAGAAATAATGTTGATTATGTAAAATCGATCACTATAGAAAGAGTGATATTGGTTTTAGTGGGAGCGATATTCATTAGAGAATTGAACATACCATTAAGAGAGAATGTTGATTCTTTAGAGTGTAAAGAATAAGAAGTTCTAAATTCTAGATGAATAAAATGTAATATATCATAGGATGATGGAGCATCATGGGAAGGTTTATTATATTGATAATAAAAAGTCACCCATTAGAAATCAAAATGGTTGGATACATTATTCATATTGATGAATATAGAATCACGTAGTGATTCATACAACCTAAAACTTTTGATTAAGTAGCCAAGATAATTGAAAATATTAGGTTCTCCAAGAGAACGGGTGATGAAAACATAAATAACAACAAAAAAGATTTCAGTACATAAGTGACTAGGTACTTTAGAGCGATAAATTGATCCCTCTGACATACCAATACGTCACGAGTTATAAGATAACAGTGGGAGCTTCCTTCAGGAAAGGAAACTCAAGAACTAGAATGAGTTCTAGATATGTACTCAAATAAGATCATATTATATGAGATAATATGAGATGGAAAGAGACTAAGATTTGTAGGTTTTGAAAACATGAATAAAAGGTTTATTCACAAATTCAAACAACTAATACAAATTGATGAAAGTGAATCAAATGCTATGGAGCAGTAATATTGTATTGACTGTCCATACATGACAATATCGTTTGAGTTATAATTAACTCACAATTGAAAGATACTTTGTCAAATCCAAATGGGTTGTAAGATACAACTTTGAACCCCATAAAGTGAACTGGATTGACCTAGTATAGCCCCTAGTCGCTTGTATGAGGTGAAATCTCGAAGCGACTGGAGTGTGAGGCGATTGATGGCAAGTTCAAATGTCATAGAGTCATATATATGTGATGACTAGTCGATCACATAGACAGACTATGAGAGACACTCTGTCGAGCAAAGTGACCGCTTATAGAGTTCTGGAAAATTTATAATAGCCCGGTCGTGGCAAGAGCTGCTATAGTATTCTTATGAGTCAATTCTTAGACTAAAAACTACTCGCCCAAGATGGCACAGTTTTGGCATAGCCTTGATCCATTCTCTACGACTTTTCGTAACTGGAATCAAATGGGATTGTTTTGGGTTGTATCTGACTGTGGCTAGTTGAAGGGAGTAGTGCGATAGAAATTGTCCACCCCTTGTCAGGGTTGTTCAAATCTCAAGGCCACTCGAGGAGAAGTTAACTGAAAATGCATGGCCACGCTCGGAAAGTATCTATGGTAGATAATTCCGGTCAAACAGTTAATCTCTAGATCGAGGAAACCACTCACGATATGATCAAATGCAAGTACGACCTGAGAGACACCTTGCATTTAGTGGGATATTGTTATAGGACAAGAGAATTGGTGACGCACACTTGTCGAGGACAAGTGGGAGATTGTTGGGATATGTGTCCTCAACAATAGTGCGATCACACAATTAAATCTCATGACGAGAATGCGCATGGGATGATTCGAAATTATATAGTCAACTGACCAACATTAATCGGTAATGATTGGCTAGCTAGAGTTTGACATTACTGTCGTATGACGGTGGTGGTCAGTTGATCCCTTTAGGTCACACCTATAGGACAACTCTCTTGATAGTAAATGAAATGACTGTATATGGATACGAGTCAGTTCAATTCTAGTTCGTAAAAAGATGAGGAGAACATTTATAATAGGATTATAAATTATAATATTTTAGTGATCGAAATGTCGTCACTAATATTTATATGTTTATGAAACATAATTGCTTGAATGAATTTTTCCTAAACTACAATGGTTGTAGTTGTAAGGAAATAATTAATTTGACGTAAGTAATTTTAGATTACTAATTTTATGAACAAGTGTTTAAATAGTTAAACTACGAATTTCGTAAAATAACATGGTCGATGTAATTGTTGCATACCATATTAACGTGTGTTGTTTATTAGTCAATTCGGTTATATTGACCGTGTGTCACATACAAAACACACACATATACATTTACATATTATGATAATGTGTTAAAGTAAAAACATCTAATTAATGCAAAGCTTGAGTGGGAAACATTTGAAGGGATTGAGGTGCCCATGTTTTGGGCACTCTACCCTAACCCAACCGGCCACACTCTAGAGAAGAACAAAAGAATGCTTTGTTCTTGTTGATTCATTCATACTTTGAATTAGGGTTTTGTATAGAGAAAAAAAAAAGAGTTGTTCATCCTTGCTCTCCACCGAAACCGTGTATAACACCTCATTTGATTAGATCAATTTCGATAATATCTTTACTAAAGAGTTAGAAGTAATATTATATAACATGAACTATATTTGTATTTTTATTTCTAGCAAAACTAATACATATCTTAAGAGTAGATTGTCTTAGGTGCATCTTGGAGGAGGTATTCTATTTGGATACTAAGGGTTGGAGGATGATTCTTGCCATTCTCGTCGAAATTATGAGCTTTCGATTTCCTTATTCCGCATTTTTATTAGCATGCATAAGATCTTGTAAAAACCTAATTAAAATGTTAATTAGTAATCATATTAGTAAGACTAATATTTGGGGCGTATGAGACCTAGAACCTATCAAAAAACGTGTATTATATATCTTTCAGTTCGAGCTGTTTCGGGTGGTCGGAGCGGCCATTTTTATTTTTCAGCCAGTTTTTGTACCAGGTATCCGAAATTGCATCATGAGATATCTTATTCGATTCTAGAACCTATAAAAAACTATAAATCACTTTTACACGGTTATCCAATTTTCAGCCGAAATTGGTATATATCATACCGGTAACGTCAAATACCTTCTGACGTTTTTGCAGATTTTTGTGCCGCTTTATCTGACTCGATTAACCATCCGTGCGATTTTCGGTAATTTTTGTTTCAGGAGTTCAGAGGCCTAAAAAACGTGTATTATATATCCTTCAATTCGAGCTTTTTCTGGTGGTCGGAGCGGCCATTTTTATTTTTCAGCTTGTTTTTCTACCACGTGACCGAAATTGCATCATGAGATATCTTATTCGATTCTAGACCCTATAAACAACTATAAATCACTTTTACACGGTTATCCGATTTTCGGCCGAAACTGGTTTATAGCATACCGGTAAAGTCAAATGTCTTCCTGAGTGTTTGAAATTTTTAGAGTCCGCTTTATCTAACTCGATTAACAATAAATGCGATTTTGGGTAATTTTTGTTTAAGGAGTTCAAAGGCCTAAAAAACGTGTATTATATATCCTTCAGTCCGAGCTGTTTCAGGTGGTCGGAGCGGCCATTGTTATTTTTCAGCCTGTTTTTCTACCACGTATCCGGAATTGCATCATGAGATATTTTATTCGATTCTAGACCCTACAAAAAACTATAAATCACATTTACACGGTTATCCGATTTTCGGCCGCAATTGGTTTATAGCATACCGGTAACGTCAAATGTCTTCTGATGTTTTTGAAATTTTTTGTTCCCGCTTCATCTGACTCGATTTACCACCCGTGCGATTTTCTGTAATTTTTGTTTCAGGAGTTCAGAGGTCTAAAAAACGTGTATTATATATCCTTCAGTTCGAGCTGTTTCGGGTGGTCGGAGCGGCCATTTTTATTTTTCAGCCAGTTTTTGTACCAGGTGTCCGAAATTGCATCTTGAGATATCTTATTCGATTCTAGACCCTATAAACAACTATAAATCACTTTTACACGGTTATCCGATTTTCGGCCGAAATTGGTTTATAGCATACCGGTAACTTCAAATGTCTTCTGATGTTTTTGAAAATTTTTGTTCCCGCTTCATCTGACTCAATTTACCACCCGTGCGATTTTCGGTAATTGTTGTTTCAGGAGTTCAGAGGTCTAAAAAATGTGTATTATATATCCTTGATCAGTTCGAGCTGTTTCGGGTGGTCGGAGCGACCATTTTTATTTTTCAACCAGTTTTTGTACCAGGTGTCCGAAATTGCATCATGAGATATCTTATTCGATTCTAGACCCTATAAACAACTATAAATCACTTTTACACGGTTATCCGATTTTCAGGCGAAATTGGTTTATATCATACCGTTAACGTCAAATGTCTTCTGATGTTTTTGCAAATTTTTGTGCCCGCTTTATCTGACTCGATTAACTATCCGTGCGATTTTCGGTAATTTTTGTTTCAGGAGTTCAGAGGCCTAAAAAACGTGTTATATATATATCCTTCAATTCGCGCTTTTTCGGGTGGTCGGAGCGGCCATTTTTATTTTTCAGCTTGTTTTTCTACCACGTGAGGTATTTTATTCGATTCTAGACCCTATAAACAACTATAAATCACATTTACACATTTATCTGATTTTCGATTGAAATTGTTTTATAGCATACCGGTAACGACACATGTCTTCTGATGTTTTTGAAAATTTTTGTGCCCGCTTCATCTGACTCGATTTACCACCCATGCGATTTTCGGTAATTTTTGTTTCAGGAGTTCAAAGGTCTAAAAAACGTGTATTATATATCCTTCAGTTCGAGCTGTTTCGGGTGGTCGGAGCGGCCAATATTATTTTTCAGCCTGTTTTTGTACCAGGTGTCCGAAATTGCATCATGCGATATGTTATTCGATTCTAGACCCTATAAATCACTTTTACACGGTTATCCGATTTTCAGCCGAAATTGGTTTATATCATACCGATAACGTCAAATGTCTTTTGATGTTTTTGTAAATTTTTGTGCCCGCTTTATCTGACTCGATTAACCATCCGTGCGATTTTTGATAATTTTTGTTTTAGGAGTTCAGAGGCCTAAAAAACGTGTATTATATATCCTTCAATTCGAGCTTTTTCTGGTGGTCAGAGCGGCCTTTTTTTATTTTTCAGCTTGTTTTTCTACCACGTGACCGAAATCGCATCATGAGGTATCTTATTTGATTCTAAACCCTATAAACAACTATAAAATACTTTTACATGGTTATCCGATTTTCGGCCGAAACTGGTTTATAGCATACCGGTAAAGTCAAATGTCTTCCGGAGTTTTTGAAAATTTTTGAGTCCGCTTTATCTGACTCGATTAACTATACATGCGATTTTCGGACATTTTCGTTCCGGGGAGCTCAGAGGCCAAAAAAACTTGTATTATATACCCATTAATTCGAGCCGTTTTGGGTGGTCGGAGCGGCCATTACTATTTTTCAGCCTGTTTTTCTACCTGTTTTTCTACCATGTGTCCGAAATTGTATCATAAGATATCTTTTTCGATTGTAGAACCTATAAACAACTATAAATCACTTTTACACGGTTTTCCGATTTTCGGCCGAAATTGGTTTATAGCATACCGGTAACGTCAAATGTCTTCTGATGTTTTTAAAAAATTTTGTGCCCGCTTTATCTGACTCGATTAGCCATCCGTGCAATTTTCGATAATTTTCGTTTCGGGAGCTCAGAGGCCTAAAAAACATGTATTATATATCTTTCAATTGGAGCTGTTTCGGGTGGTCGGAGCGGCCATTGTTATTTTTCTACATGTTTTTCTAAGACGTGTCCGAAATCGCATCATGAGATATCTTATTCGATTCTAGACCCTATAATCAACAATAAATCACTTTTACACGGTTATCCGATTTTCGGCAAAAATTGGCTTATCATACCGGTAACGTCAAATGTCTTATGATGTTTTTGCCAATTTTTGTGCCCGCTTTATCTGACTTGATTAACCATTCTTGCAATTTTCAATAATTTTTGCTTCGGGAGCTCAGAGGCCTAAAAAACATATATTATATACCCTTCAATTCGAGCTGTTTCAGGTGGTCGGAGCGACCATTTTTAATTTCAGCCTGTTTTTCTACCACGTGTCCGAAATTGGATCATGAGATATCTTATTCGATTCTAGAACCTATAAACAACAATAAATCACTTTTACACGGTTATCCGAATTTCGGCCGAAATTGGTTTATATCATACCGGTAACGTCAAATGTCTTCTGATGTTTTTACAAATTTTTGTGCCCGCTTTATCTGACTCGATTAACCATCCGTGCGATTTTCGGTAATTTTTGTTTCAGGAGTTCAGAGGCCTAAAAAACATGTATTATACATCCTCTAATTCGAGCTGTTTCGGGTGGTCGGAGCGGCCATTGTTATTTTTTAGCGTGTTTTTCTAACACGTGTCCGAAATTGCATCATGAGATATCTTATTCAATTCTAGACCCTATAAACAACAATAAATCACTTTTACACGGTTATCCGATTTTCGGCCGAAATTGGTTTATAGAATACCGGTAACGTCAAATGTCTTCTGATGTTTTTGCCAACTTTTGTGCCCGCTTTATCTGACTTGATTAACCATTCTTGCAATTTTCCATAATTTTCGTTTCGGGAGCTCAGAGGCCTAAAAAACGTGTATTATATACCCTTCAATTCGAGCCGTTTCAGGTGGTCGGAGCGACCATTTTTAATTTCAGCCTGTTTTTCTACCACGTGTCCGAAATTGCATCATGAGATATCTTATTCGATTCTAGACCCTATAAACAACTATAAATCACATTTACACGGTTATCCGATTTTCGGCCGAAATTGGTTTATAGCATACCGGTAACGTCAAATGTCTTCTGTTGTTTTTGAAAAATTTTGTGCCCGCTTCATCTGACTCGATTTACCACCCGTGTGATTTTCGGTAATTTTTGTTTCAGGAGTTCAAAGGTCTAAAAAACGTGTATTATATATCCTTCAGTTCGAGCTGTTTCGGGTGGTCGGAGCGGCCAATATTATTTTTCAGCCTGATTTTATACCAGGTGTCCGAAATTGCATCATGCGATATGTTATTCGATTCTAGACCCTATAAATCACTTTTACACGGTTATCCGATTTTCAGCCGAAATTGGTTTATATCATACCGGTAACGTCAAATGTCTTTTGATGTTTTTGCAAATTTTTGTGCCCGCTTTATCTGACTCGATTAACCATCCGTGCGATTTTTGATAATTTTTGTTTTAGGAGTTCAGAGGCCTAAAAAACGTGTATTATATATCCTTCAATTCGAGCTTTTTCTGGTGGTCAGAGCGGCCTTTTTTTATTTTTCAGCTTGTTTTTCTACCACGTGACCGAAATCGCATCATGAGGTATCTTATTTGATTCTAAACCCTATAAACAACTATAAAATACTTTTACATGGTTATCCGATTTTCGGCCGAAACTGGTTTATAGCATACCGGTAAAGTCAAATGTCTTCCGGAGTTTTTGAAAATTTTTGAGTTCGCTTTATCTGACTCGATTAACAATACATGCGATTTTCGGACATTTTCGTTTCGGGGAGCTCAGAGGCCAAAAAAACTTGTATTATATACCCATTAATTCGAGCCGTTTTGGGTGGTCGGAGCGGCCATTACTATTTTTCAGCCTGTTTTTCTACCATGTGTCCGAAATTGTGTCATAAGATATCTTATTCGATTGTAGAACCTATAAACAACTATAAATCACTTTTACACGGTTTTCCGATTTTCGGTCGAAATTGGTTTATAGCATACCGGTAACGTCAAATGTCTTCTGATGTTTTTAAAAATTTTTGTGCCCGCTTTATCTGACTCGATTAGCCATCCGTGCAATTTTCGATAATTTTCGTTTCGGGAGCTCAGAGGCCTAAAAAACAGGTATTATATATCTTTCAATTGGAGCTGTTTCGGGTGGTCGGAGCGGCCATTGTTATTTTTCTGCATGTTTTTTTAAAACGTGTCCGAAATCGCATCATGAGATATCTTATTCGATTCTGACCCTATAATCAACAATAAATCACTTTTACACGGTTATCCGATTTTCGGCAAAAATTGGTTTATCATACCGGTAACGTCAAATGTCTTATGATGTTTTTGCCAATTTTTGTGCCCGCTTTATCTGACTTGATTAACCATTCTTGCAATTTTCAATAATTTTTGTTTCGGGAGCTCAGAGGCCTAAAAAACATATATTATATACCCTTCAATTCGAGCCGTTTCAGGTGGTCGGAGCGACCATTTTTAATTTCAGCCTGTTTTTCTACCACGTGTCCGAAATTGCATCATGAGATATCTTATTCGATTCTAGACCCTATAAACAACTATAAATCACTTTTACACGGTTATCCGATTTTCAGGCGAAATTGGTTTATATCATACCGTTAACGTCAAATGTCTTCTGATGTTTTTGCAAATTTTTGTGCCCGCTTTATCTGACTCGATTAACTATCCGTGCGATTTTCGGTAATTTTTGTTTCAGGAGTTCAGAGGCCTAAAAAACGTGTTATATATATATCCTTCAATTCGCGCTTTTTCGGGTGGTCGGAGCGGCCATTTTTATTTTTCAGCTTGTTTTTCTACCACGTGAGGTATCTTATTCGATTCTAGACCCTATAAACAACTATAAATCACATTTACACATTTATCTGATTTTCGATTGAAATTGTTTTATAGCATACCGGTAACGACACATGTCTTCTGATGTTTTTGAAAATTTTTGTGCCCGCTTCATCTGACTCGATTTACCACCCATGCGATTTTCGGTAATTTTTGTTTCAGGAGTTCAGAGGTCTAAAAAACGTGTATTATATATCCTTCAGTTCGAGCTGTTTCGGGTGGTCGGAGCGGCCATTTTATTTGTCAGCCTGTTTTTGTACCAGGTGTCCAAAATTGCATCATGCGATATGTTATTCGATTCTAGACCCTATAAATCACTTTTACACGGTTATCCGATTTTCAGCCGAAATTGGTTTATATCATACCGGTAACGTCAAATGTCTTTTGATGTTTTTGCAAATTTTGTGCCCGCTTTATCTGACTCGATTAACCATCCGTGCGATTTTTGATAATTTTTGTTTTAGGAGTTCAGAGGCCTAAAAAACGTGTATTATATATCCTTCAATTCGAGCTTTTTCTGGTGGTCAGAGCGGCCTTTTTTTATTTTCCAGCTTGTTTATCTACCACGTGACCGAAATCGCATCATGAGGTATCTTATTTGATTCTAAACCCTATAAACAACTATAAAATACTTTTACATGGTTATCCGATTTTCGGCCGAAACTGGTTTATAGCATACCGGTAAAGTCAAATGTCTTCCGGAGTTTTTGAAAATTTTTGAGTCCGCTTTATCTGACTCGATTAACAATACATGCGATTTTCGGACATTTTCGTTCCGGGGAGCTCAGAGGCCAAAAAAACTTGTATTATATACCCATTAATTCGAGCCATTTTGGGTGGTCGGAGCGGCCATTACTATTTTTCAGCCTGTTTTTCTACCTGTTTTTCTATCATGTGTCCGAAATTGTATCATAAGATATCTTATTCGATTGTAGAACCTATAAACAACTATAAATCACTTTTACACGGTTTTCCGATTTTCGGCCGAAATTGGTTTATAGCATACCGGTAACGTCAAATGTCTTCTGATGTTTTTAAAAAATTTTGTGCCCGCTTTATCTGACTCGATTAGCCATCCGTGCAATTTTCGATAATTTTCGTTTCGGGAGCTCAGAGGCCTAAAAAACATGTATTATATATCTTTCAATTGGAGCTGTTTCGGGTGGTCGGAGCGGCCATTGTTATTTTTCTGCATGTTTTTCTAAGACGTGTCCGAAATCGCATCATGAGATATCTTATTCGATTCTAGACCCTATAATCAACAATAAATCACTTTTACACGGTTATCCGATTTTCGGCAAAAATTGGTTTATCATACCGGTAACGTCAAATGTCTTATGATGTTTTTGCCAATTTTTGTGCCCGCTTTATCTGACTTGATTAACCATTCTTGCAATTTTCAATAATTTTTGCTTCGGGAGCTCAGAGGCCTAAAAAACATATATTATATACCCTTCAATTCGAGCCGTTTCAGGTGGTCGGAGCGACCATTTTTAATTTCAGCCTGTTTTTCTACCACGTGTCCGAAATTGGATCATGAGATATCTTATTCGATTCTAGAACCTATAAACAACAATAAATCACTTTTACACGGTTATCCGAATTTCGGCCGAAATTGGTTTATATCATACCGGTAACGTCAAATGTCTTCTGATGTTTTTACAAATTTTTGTGCCCGCTTTATCTGACTCGATTAACGATCCGTACGATTTTCGGTAATTTTTTTTTCAGGAGTTCAGAGGCCTAAAAAACATGTATTATACATCCTCTAATTCGAGCTGTTTCGGGTGGTCGGAGCGGCCATTGTTATTTTTTAGCGTGTTTTTCTAACACGTGTCCGAAATTGCATCATGAGATATCTTATTCAATTCTAGACCCTATAAACAACAATAAATCACTTTTACACGGTTATCCGATTTTCGGCCGAAATTGGTTTATAGAATACCGGTAACGTCAAATGTCTTCTGATGTTTTTGCCAACTTTTGTGCCCGCTTTATCTGACTTGATTAACCATTCTTGCAATTTTCCATAATTTTCGTTTCGGGAGCTCAGAGGCCTAAAAAACGTGTATTATATACCCTTCAATTCGAGCCGTTTCAGGTGGTCGGAGCGACCATTTTTAATTTCAGCCTGTTTTTCTACCACGTGTCCGAAATTGCATCATGAGATATCTTATTCGATTCTAGACCCTATAAACAACTATAAATCACATTTACACGGTTATCCGATTTTCGGCCGAAATTGGTTTATAGCATACCGGTAACGTCAAATGTCTTCTGTTGTTTTTGAAAATTTTTGTGCCCGCTTCATCTGACTCGATTTACCACCCGTGTGATTTTCGGTAATTTTTGTTTCTGGAGTTCAAAGGTCTAAAAAACGTGTATTATATATCCTTCAGTTCGAGCTGTTTCGGGTGGTCGGAGCGGCCAATATTATTTTTCAGCCTGTTTTTGTACCAGGTGTCCGAAATTGCATCATGCGATATGTTATTCGATTCTAGACCCTATAAATCACTTTTACACGGTTATCCGATTTTCAGCCGAAATTGGTTTATATCATACCGGTAACGTCAAATGTCTTTTGATGTTTTTGCAAATTTTTGTGCCCGCTTTATCTAACTCGATTAACCATCCGTGCGATTTTTGATAATTTTTGTTTTAGGAGTTCAGAGGCCTAAAAAACGTGTATTATATATCCTTCAATTCGAGCTTTTTCTGGTGGTCAGAGCGGCCTTTTTTTATTTTTCAGCTTGTTTTTCTACCACGTGACCGAAATCGCATCATGAGGTATCTTATTTGATTCTAAACCCTATAAACAACTATAAAATACTTTTACATGGTTATCCGATTTTCGGCCGAAACTGGTTTATAGCATACCGGTAAAGTCAAATGTCTTCCGGAGTTTTTGAAAATTTTTGAGTCCGCTTTATCTGACTCGATTAACAATACATGCGATTTTCGGACATTTTCGTTCCGGGGAGCTCAGAGGCCAAAAAAACTTGTATTATATACCCATTAATTCGAGCCGTTTTGGGTGGTCGGAGCGGCCATTACTATTTTTCAGCCTGTTTTTCTACCATGTGTCCGAAATTGTGTCATAAGATATCTTATTCGATTGTAGAACCTATAAACAACTATAAATCACTTTTACACGGTTTTCCGATTTTCGGTCGAAATTGGTTTATAGCATACCGGTAACGTCAAATGTCTTCTGATGTTTTTAAAAAATTTTGTGTCCGCTTTATCTGACTTGATTAACCATTCTTGGAATTTTTGATAATTTTCGTTTCGGGAGCTCAGAGGCCTAAAAAACGTGTATTATATATCCTTTAGTTCGAGCTGTTTCGGGTGGTCGGAGCGACCATTTATATTTTTCAGCCAGATTTTGTACCAGGTGTCCGAAATTGCATCATGAGATATCTTATTCGATTCTAGACCCTATAAACAACTATAAATCACTTTTACACGGTTATCCGATTTTCAGCCGAAATTGGTTTATATCATACCGGTGACATCAAATGTCTTCTGATGTTTTTGCAAATTTTTGTGCCCGCTTTATCTGACTCGATTAACTATCCGTGCGATTTTCGGTAATTTTTGTTTTAGGAGTTCAGAGGCCTAAAAAACGTGTATTATATATCCTTCAATTCGAGCTTTTTCTGGTGGTCGGAGCGGCCATTTTTATTTTTCAGCTTGTTTTTCTATCAAGTGACCGAAATTGCATCATAAGATATCTTATTCGATTCTAGACCCTATAAACAACTATAAATCACTTTTACACGGTTATCCGATTTTCGGTCGAAACTGGTTTATAGCATACCGGTAAAGTCAAATGTCTTCCGGAGTGTTTGAAATTTTTTGAGTCCGCTTTATCTGACTCGATTAACAATAAATGCGAATTTCGGTAATTTTTGTTTCAGGAGTTCAAAGGCCTAAAAAACGTGTATTATATATCCTTCAGTCCGAGCTGTTTCGGGTGGTCGGAGCGGCCATTGTTATTTTTCAGCCTGTTTTTCTACCACGTATCCGAAATTGCATCATGAGATATTTTATTCGATTCTAGACCCTATAAACAACTATAAATCACATTTACACGGTTATCCGATTTTCGGCCGAAATTGGTTTATAGCATACCAGTAACGTCAAATGTCTTCTAATGTTTTTGAAAATTTTTGTTCCCGCTTCATCTGACTCGATTTACCACCCGTGCGATTTTCGGTAATTTTTGTTTCAGGAGTTCAGAGGTCTAAAAAACGTGTATTATATATCCTTCAGTTCGAGCTGTTTCGGGTGGTCGGAGCGACCATTTTTATTTTACAGCCAGTTTTTGTACCAGGTGTCCGAAATTGCATCATGAGATATCTTATTCGATTCTAGACCTCATAAACAAATATAAATCACTTTTACACGGTTATCAAATTTTCAGCCGAAATTGGTTTATATCATACCGGTAACGTCAAATGTCTTCTGATGTTTTTTAAAAATTTTGTGCCAGCTTTATCTGACTCGATTAACCATCAGTGCGATTTTCGGTAATTTTTGTTTCAGGAGTTCAGAGGCCTAAAAAACGTGTATTATATATCCTTCAATTAGAGCTTTTTCGGGTGGTCGGAGCGGCCATTTTTATTTTTCAGCTTGTTTTTCTACCACGTGTCCGAAATCGCATCATGAGGTATCTTATTTGATTCTAAACCCTATAAACAACTATAAATAACTTTTACATGGTTATCCGATTTTCGGCAGAAATTGGTTTATCATACCGGTAACGTCAAATGTCTTCTGATGTTTTTGCCAATTTTTGTGCCCGCTTTATCTGACTTCATTAACCATTCTTGCAATTTTCGATAATTTTTGTTTCGGGATCTCAGAGGCCTAAATAACGTATATTATATACCCTTCAATTCGAGCCGTTTAAGGTGGTCGGAGCGACCATTTTTTATTTCAGCCTGTTTTTCTACCACGTGTCCGAAATTGCATCATGAGATATCTTATTCGATTCTAGAACCTATAAACAACGATAAATCACTTTTACACGGTTATCCGAATTTCGGCCGAAATTGGTTTATAGCATACCGGTAACGTCAAATTCTGATGTTTTTACAAATTTTTGTGCCCGCTTTATCTGACTTGATTAACCATCCGTGCGATTTTCGGTAATTTTTGTTTCAGGAGTTCAGAGGCCTAAAAAACATGTATTATATATCCTTCAATTCGAGCTGTTTCGGGTGGTCGGAGCGGCCATTGTTAGTTTTCAGCGTGTTTTTCTAACACGTGTCCGAAATTGCATCATGAGATATCTTATTCGATTCTAGACCCTATAAACAACAATAAATCACTTTTGCACGTTTATCCGATTTTCGGCCGAAATTGGTTTATAGCATATCGGTAACGTCAAATGTCTTCTGATGTTTTTCCCAATTTTTGTGCCTGCTTTATCTGACTTCATTAACCATTCTTGCAATTTTCGATAATTTTTGTTTCGGGAACTCAGAGGCCTAAAATACGTGTATTATATACCCTTCAATTCGAGCCGTTTCAGGTGGTCGGAGCGACCATTTTTAATTTCAGCCTATTTTTCTACCACGTGTCCGAAATTGCATCATGAGATATCTTATTCGATTCTAGACCCTATAAACAACTATAAATCACATTTTCACGGTTATCCGATTTTCGGCCGAAATTGGTTTATAGCATACCGGTAACGTCAAATGTCTTCTGATGTTTTTGATTTTGTGCCCGCTTCATCTGACCCGAATAACCATCCGTGCGATTTTCGGTAATTTTTGTTTCAGGAGTTCAGAGGACTAAAAGACGTGTATTATATATCTTACAGTTCGAGCTGTATCGGTTGGTCGGAGCGGCCATTTTTATTTTTCAGCCAGTTTTTGTACCAGGTGTCCGAAATTGCATCATGAGATATCTTATTCGATTCTAGACCCTATAAACCACTATAAATCACTTTTACACGGTTATCAGATTTTCAGCCGAAATTGGTTTATATCATACCGGTAACGTCAAATGTCTTCTGATGTTTTTTAAAAAAATTATTCCCGCTTTATCTGACTCGATTAACTATCAGTGCGATTTCCGGTAATTTTTGTTTCAGGAGTTCAGAGGCCTAAAAAACGTGTATTATATATCCTTCAATTAGAGCTTTTTCGGGTGGTCGGAGCAGCCATTTTTATTTTTCAGCTAGTTTCTCTACCACGTGTCCGAAATCGCATCATGAGGTATCTTATTTGATTCTAAACCCTATAAACAACTATAAATCACTTTTACACGGTTATCCGATTTTCGGCCGAAATTGGTTTATAGCATACCGTTAACGTCAAATGTCTTCTGATGTTTTTGCAAATTTTTGTGCCCGCTTTATCTGACTTTTATTAACCATCCGTGCGATTTTCGATAATTTTTGTTTCAGGAGTTCAAAGGCCTAAAAAACATGTATTATATATTTTTCAATTCGAGCTGTTTCGGGTGGTCGGAGCGGCCATTTTTATTTTTCATCTTGTTTTTCTACCACGTGTCCGAAATCGCATCATGAGGTATCTTATTTGATTCTAAACCCTATAAACAACTATAAATAACTTTTACATGGTTTTCCGATTTTCGGCAGAAATTGGTTTATCATACCGGTAACGTCAAATGTCTTCTGATGTTTTTGCCAATTTTTGTGCCCGCTTTATCTGACTTCATTAACCATTCTTGCAATTTTCGATAATTTTTGGTTCGGGATCTCAGAGGCCTAAATAACGTATATTATATACCCTTCAATTTGAGCCGTTTAAGGTGGTCGGAGCGACCATTTTTTATTTCAGCCTGTTTTTCTACCACGTGTCCGAAATTGCATCATGAGATATCTTATTCGATTCTAGAACCTATAAACAAACGTCTTCTGATGTTTTTGCCAATTTTTGTGCCCGCTTTATCTGACTTGATTAACCATTCTTGCAATTTTCCATAATTTTTGTTTCGGGAGCTCAGAGGCCTAAAAAACGTCTATTATATACCCTTCAATTCGAGGCGTTTCAGGTGGTCGGAGCGACCATTTTTAATTTCAGCCTGTTTTTTACCACGTGTCCGAAATTGCATCATGAGATATCTTATTCGATTCTAGAACCTATAAACAACGATAAATCACTTTTACACGGTTATCCGAATTTCGGCCGAAATTGGTTTATAGCATACCGGTAACGTCAAATTCTGATGTTTTTACAAATTTTTGTGCCCGCTTTATCTGACTTGATTAACCATCCGTGCGATTTTCGGTAATTTTTGTTTCAGGAGTTCAGAGGCCTAAAAAACATGTATTATAGATCCTTCAATTCGAGCTGTTTCGGGTGGTCGGAGCGGCCATTGTTAGTTTTCAGCGTGTTTTTCTTACACGTGTCCGAAATTGCATCATGAGATATCTTATTCGATTCTAGACCCTATAAACAACAATAAATCGCTTTTGCACGTTTATCCGATTTTCGGCCGAAATTGGTTTATCATACCGGTAACGTCAAATGTCTTCTGATGTTTTTGCCAATTTTTGTGCCCGCTTTATCTGACTTGATTAACCATTCTTGCAATTTTCCATAATTTTTGTTTCGGGAGCTCAGAGGCCTAAAAAACGTATATTATATACCCTTCAATTTGAGCCGTTTCAGGTGGTCGGAGCGACCATTTTTAATTTCAGCCTGTTTTTTACCACGTGTCCGAAATTGCATCATGAGATATCTTATTCGATTCTAGAACCTATAAACAACGATAAATCACTTTTACACGGTTATCCGAATTTCGGCCGAAATTGGTTTATAGCATACCGGTAACGTCAAATGTCTTCTGATGTTTTTACAAATTTTTGTGCCCGCTTTATCTGACTTTTATTAACCATCCGTGCGATTTTCGATAATTTTTGTTTCAGGAGTTCAAAGGCCTAAAAAACGTGTATTATATATCCTACAGTTCGAGCTGTTTCGGGTGGTCGGAGCGACCATTTTTATTTTACAGCCAGTTTTTGTACCAGGTGTCCGAAATTGCATAATGAGATATCTTATTCGATTCTAGACCCTATAAACAACTATAAATCACTTTTACACGGTTATCAGATTTTCAGCCGAAATTGGTTTATATCATACCGGTAACGTCAAATGTCTTCTGATGTTTTTTAAAAATTTTGGTAATTTTTGTTTCAGGAGATGTTGGTTTATCTGACTCGATTAACCATCAGTGCGATTTTCGGTAATTTTTGTTTCAGGAGTTCAGAGGCCTAAAAAACGTGTATTATATATCCTTCAATTAGAGCTTTTTCGGGTGGTCGGAGCGGCCATTTTTATTTTTCAGCTTGTTTTTCTACCACGTGTCCGAAATCGCATCATGAGGTATCTTATTTGATTCTAAACCCTATAAACAACTATAAATAACTTTTACATGGTTATCCGATTTTCGGCAGAAATTGGTTTATCATACCGGTAACGTCAAATGTCTTCTGATGTTTTTGCCAATTTTTGTGCCCGCTTTATCTGACTTCATTAACCATTCTTGCAATTTTCGATAATTTTTGTTTCGGGATCTCAGAGGCCTAAATAACGTATATTATATACCCTTCAATTCGAGCCGTTTAAGGTGGTCGGAGCGACCATTTTTTATTTCAGCCTGTTTTTCTACCACGTGTCCGAAATTGCATCATGAGATATCTTATTCGATTCTAGAACCTATAAACAACGATAAATCACTTTTACACGGTTATCCGAATTTCGGCCGAAATTGGTTTATAGCATACCGGTAACGTCAAATTCTGATGTTTTTACAAATTTTTGTGCCCGCTTTATCTGACTTGATTAACCATCCGTGCGATTTTCGGTAATTTTTGTTTCAGGAGTTCAGAGGCCTAAAAAACATGTATTATATATCCTTCAATTCGAGCTGTTTCGGGTGGTCGGAGCGGCCATTGTTAGTTTTCAGCGTGTTTTTCTAACACGTGTCCGAAATTGCATCATGAGATATCTTATTCGATTCTAGACCCTATAAACAACAATAAATCACTTTTGCACGTTTATCCGATTTTCGGCCGAAATTGGTTTATAGCATATCGGTAACGTCAAATGTCTTCTGATGTTTTTGCCAATTTTTGTGCCTGCTTTATCTGACTTCATTAACCATTCTTGCAATTTTCGATAATTTTTGTTTCGGGAACTCAGAGGCCTAAAATACGTGTATTATATACCCTTCAATTCGAGCCGTTTCAGGTGGTCGGAGCGACCATTTTTAATTTCAGCCTATTTTTCTACCACGTGTCCGAAATTGCATCATGAGATATCTTATTCGATTCTAGACCCTATAAACAACTATAAATCACATTTTCACGGTTATCCGATTTTCGGCCGAAATTGGTTTATAGCATACCGGTAACGTCAAATGTCTTCTGATGTTTTTGATTTTGTGCCCGCTTCATCTGACTCGAATAACCATCCGTGCGATTTTCGGTAATTTTTGTTTCAGGAGTTCAGAGGACTAAAAGACGTGTATTATATATCTTACAGTTCGAGCTGTATCGGTTGGTCGGAGCGGCCATTTTTATTTTTCAGCCAGTTTTTGTACCAGGTGTCCGAAATTGCATCATGAGATATCTTATTCGATTCTAGACCCTATAAACCACTATAAATCACTTTTACACGGTTATCAGATTTTCAGCCGAAATTGGTTTATATCATACCGGTAACGTCAAATGTCTTCTGATGTTTTTTAAAAAAATTGTGCCCGCTTTATCTGACTCGATTAACTATCAGTGCGATTTCCGGTAATTTTTGTTTCAGGAGTTCAGAGGCCTAAAAAACGTGTATTATATATCCTTCAATTAGAGCTTTTTCGGGTGGTCGGAGCAGCCATTTTTATTTTTCAGCTAGTTTCTCTACCACGTGTCCGAAATCGCATCATGAGGTATCTTATTTGATTCTAAACCCTATAAACAACTATAAATCACTTTTACACGGTTATCCGATTTTCGGCCGAAATTGGTTTATAGCATACCGTTAACGTCAAATGTCTTCTGATGTTTTTGCAAATTTTTGTGCCCGCTTTATCTGACTCGATTAACTATCCGAGCGATTTTCGGTAATTTTTGTTTCAGGAGTTCAGAGGCCTAAAAAATGTGTTATATATATATCCTTCAATTCGAGCTTTTTCGGGTGGTCGGAGCGGCCATTTTTATTTTTCAGCTTGTTTTTCTACCACGTGACCGAAATCGCATCATGAGGTATCTTATTTGATTCTAAACCCTATAAACAACTATAAAATACTTTTACATGGTTATCCGATTTTCGGCCGAAACTGGTTTATAGCATACCGGTAAAGTCAAATGTCTTCCGGTGTTTTTGAAAATTTTTGAGTCCGCTTTATCTGACTCGATTAAAAATACATGCGATTTTCGGACATTTTCGTTCCAGGGAGCTCAGAGGCCAAAAAAACTTGTATTATATACCCATTAATTCGAGCCGTTTTGGGTGGTCGGAGCGGCCATTACTATTTTTCAGTCTGTTTTTCTACCACGTGTCCGAAATTGTATCATGAGATATCTTATTCGATTGTAGAACCTATAAACAACTATAAATCACTTTACACGGTTTTCCGATTTTCGGCCGAAATTGGTTTATAGCATACCGGTAACTTCAAATGTCTTCTGATGTTTTTACAAATTTTTGTGGCCGCTTTATCTGACTCGATTAACCATCCGTGCAATTTTCGACAGTTTTCGTTTCGGGAGCTCAGAGGCCTAAAAAACATGTATTATATATTTTTCAATTCGAGCTGTTTCGGGTGGTCGGAGCGGCCATTTTTATTTTTCAGCTTGTTTTTCTACCATGTGTCCGAAATCGCATCATGAGGTATCTTATTCGATTCTAGACCCTATAAACAACAATAAATCACTTTTACACGGTTATCCGAATTTCGGCAGAAATTGGTTTATCATACCGGTAACGTCAAATGTCTTCTGATGTTTTTGCCAATTTTTGTGCCCGCTTTATCTGACTTGATTAACCATTCTTGCAAGTTTCCATAATTTTTGTTTCGGGAGCTCAGAGGCCTAAAAAACGTATATTATATACCCTTCAATTCGAGCCGTTTCAGGTGGTCGGAGCGACCATTTTTAATTTTAGCCTGTTTTTCTACCATGTGTCCGAAATTGCATCATGAGATATCTTATTCGATTCTAGAACCTATAAACAACGATAAATCACTTTTACACGGTTATCCGAATTTCGGTCGAAATTGGTTTATAGCATACCGGTAACGTCAAATGTCTTCGGATGTTTTTACAAATTTTTGTGCCCGCTTTATCTGACTCGATTAACCATCCTTGCGATTTTCGGTAATTTTTGTTTCAGGAGTTCAGAGGCCTAAAAAACGTGTATTATATATGTTGGGGCTGGTGTCCTTGACAATTAAGTACAATGACTTATTAAATCTCTTTAAGGATCACAAGGGCATACTTTTGTATTATTACCAGTTGATCCACGTTTATCAATAACGGTTGGCTTTCTAGATAAGTTTGACGTTATTGTCATACGGATGGCGGTGATTAACTGGTCCCTATACGTCACACCTATAGGACACGTTTGAGAGATGTGAAGGTTTGAAAATACAGTCACATTTTGCCGAATATGACTAAACAGTTAGTCAGAGGTATTGACTATTAAATTAGTCAATAAGATGTTGAGATTATTATTTAATACGGATTAAATAATTTTAGCTAATACGGATTACATGATTAATTCGTAAATTAAATATAAACGGTTATATATTTAATTAAATATTGTATTCGCGTATTAATATAAACAGTTATATTAATCTGGGTAATTATACAATATCGTATTTTGTCAGACCATTATTAATATATCGACTGTATTAATATCTGATAACATGTTACGATTTATAATTGAAATCCCGCGAATAACTTATAGCTAAATGGGTCGAATCACAAATTAGAATAAGGTAAGAGTGGAAAGCCCACTCCTACCCTATTGGAAATTTCGGCCAAAAGAGCTACATAAGGAGGATGACTCTCCTTATGTCAGGGACTCTTGTTTCACTGTTTAAACAAATCTCAAGGAAAAATTAGGGTTTTGAGAGCTTTCTTCTCCCAAAACCTCAGATCTCACATCTAAAACCTAAATAGCTCTCCCAATATTGCAAGGCAGTTGGAGAGGATTTCTAGCACACGCGGCCACGTCTCATTCTAAGTCTTGGGTGCAAGTTATAGGAGGGAATTTGTGTTAATTCCTGTTCTTAGGCCTTTCGCACAAGGACTAAAGGTTGTACTTCTTTTCTTATCCTTTTTAATCTTATGACTATAAACACAACTGTATTTTTCATTATAATCCTGCAAGTTTAGGGTGAATACATGCTTTATTCCCCACAAGTGGTATCAGAGCCAGGCCATGAAAATTTTACCTTTGTGTTTTTCGTAAGTTTTAAAACCTGAAAAATCGTCTTCTGCCGCTAAGTCGGTCGATCGACCCCCCGTCGCGGTCGGTCGACCGCCTCCTGCGTGTTTTTCTGTTTCGACAGTTTATCTTTTGTGAGAAATCGTGTTCAGAAACTCGGTTTCGTGTTTTGTGGTCGGTCGACCTGTTTTTCTGGTCGGTCGACCATTCTGCTTAAAAAAAAAAAAAATAAATAAAAAAAAAAAAAAAAAAAAAAAAAAAAAAAAAAAATTTCGTCAGGTGGTCGGTAGACCTGTTTTTTGGGTCGGTAGACCACCCCTGTAACAGACTCGTTTTTTTTTATTTCCGAAAATAACATGTTTTATTTTCACATGGCCTTTAGTAATATACTATATACGGAAATAGTATATTATTAATTTTGTGAAACGGTTCACCCTCGTTTGATACATATTATTTTAAAACGGTTTAAAATAATAGGATTATAAACTTATTAAAATTAAAGTGGTTAAAACGGTATAATCACATAATTTTAATCCTAAAAGGTGGTTTGGTAAAAATTTGTTAATCATAATAACAGTATTATGTCATGTATGAATTTTAATTTAGTTGATGCATTTTATTTATCGTCTTGTGAATGCCTTGAATGCTTTCAATAACGTATTTAATTTTGCAAACGGTTGTAACTTAGTGTGGCCTTAGAAGATTGTGTCACCGTAATGATGGGACATAGTCTTGCTTGTAATCTTGAGATCTTGAATCTCCGTTTTGGGTTTTTGCCATGTAATTACTTTTGTATTTAAATTAGAATGTATCTAGTACTACTTTTGTAATTTAAATTAGTAATTTTGTGAAGACCAAAGACAAGACGGAGACCGGATGCTCACTCCCGCTGCAAGGACCAAGATGGAACATAAAGACAAGCTTCTAGGGTCCAACGGTGGATTCCAAGTTGTTTTATGTTTATTTTGGTAGGATAGGCCACACTAAGACTTTTTATTTACGTTTATTGCATTTATTTTTTATGCATTCATCGATAATAGCTTGCATCATATTCCGCCTAAACCAAACCACCTATATCATGCCTGAAAACTGACTCATGTAGAGGTTACGCGTTAGTTTTCTGTGACAATACAGATGTCACATGTCAATTGCAAAGCCATCACTTTATTTAATTCATTCACGCAAATGCTAGTTTTTAGTTCACTTAAATATTGATAAATAAAAGTTGATGGGGTCTTCCTCGTATAACCAAAAATTGAGAATAGTCTTTATAAATCAGCCTCCCATGAATCCCTTCTTCGTCGGTAGGCATAATATGACCCCTTCTACGTCGGGTAAGTGGGAACAGATGATTTATTTTATCTCAACATCATGGTCACTCGATAATATCTAGTGACTGAGATGGACTAATAGATAGGATATACGGAAATCTATCGACCAAGAGTTCCAACGATTGGAATTAGCCAAACTGTGGGCTTATCAATATACGGAAATTGAGTCTTGGGATCGTTTATATAATTCTTGAGGGAGATCAATTATATAAATGCATGAGTCTACGAGTTTAAATTCAATTTAATATAGACTTAAATCACAACAATGAGTTGCTTATACGGTTTTGTTTTATCTTCTTTTCAGTCTAGAACACGTTCAATTAAACTGCTGTATAACTAAATGGCTGGTGAAGACCCAATGCCAAGTGCCAAGCTAGCACGTGAATCCTGGCTAAAAGCCTTCATGGACTCCATGAATCAGTACACAAGACTGAGGAATGATGGGTCAAACTTCTCTGACTGGGAGGCAGCACTACGGAATGCTGCCATTGCTGACGGAAAGCTCAAGTACTTAACTGAGCCCATTCCGCCACACCCAGGAACTGGAGCTAGAGCCAACGAAGTTCGCACTCATAGCGACTTCGTCATGGAAGCGGGTGCGATAAAGAACGTACTCATCTATGCAATGGAATCAAATTTGCAAAGACGCTTCATATCCCATGGTGCAAACAAGATTTTCACCACGCTCTCTAACGAATTCTCCAAAGCTCCGAGAATCGTTTCTTATGAGCATACCTGTCGCTTCTTTGAGGCGAAACTCCAGAAGGGCCAAGCTGTTAGCCCACATATTCTTCACATGATTGAGAATATCGAGAAACTGGAGGCCCTAAACTGCAAGATCAGTGAGAACATAATCGTTGATCGTATGCTTCATTCGCTTCATGATGGGTTCGCCCTCTTTAGGGCCAACTACTACATGAACGACATGAAGAAGACTCCTCATGAGCTCCACTCCCTTCTCGTACAGACTGAGAAGGATCTAAAGTTAAGTGGGAGCATGAAGCAGGATGTTCTCATGATCTCCAGTAAGGGAAAGGGTAAAGGGAAGGCTAAAGCTCAGGGCGACCTAGCAGTAGGTAAGCCCAGGTTCAAGAAACCAGGATTTGCTAAGAGTGGGCCAGGTGAGTCGAGCAACTCACAGGGCAAGACAAAGAGCAAGGATACTAGCATGGAATGCCACCACTGCCACAAGACTGGGCATTGGAGGCGCTCATGCCCCGTGTATCGCGAGGACATTAAGGCAGGCCGTGTTACTCCTGTTGGTATGTCTTCTTCTTCTTTTATTCACATGATTGAGATTAACCATGCAAGTTGCGGAACTTGGGTACTTGATACTGGTTGTGGTTCTCATCTATGTAATCATGTGCAGGGCCTCCGAAACCAAGAACCCCTAATCAAGGGTGAGGTGGACCTGCGAGTCGGGAATGGAGCACGCGTTGCTGCAGTCTCGAAGGGAACATACGTGATCCAGCTTCCAAGTGGATTCGAGTTATTTTTATATAACTGTTATTATGTTCCTAGTTTGTCCAAAAACATTATTTTAGTTTCTGCGCTTGACAAACTCGGCTTTTCATTTGTAATAGAGAATAATAGCTGTATTTTCTCCTTACACAATATGATTTATGGCAAGGCAGTTTCCATGAATGGAATTTATGTTTTAGATCAAACCACCGAGGTATTACATGTGAATAATAAAAGGTTAAAGGTATGTGACAAAGATCAAACTTACCTATGGCATTGTCGTATGGGACACATAAATGAGAAACGCGTAAAACAGCTCATACAGAATGGAGCTATATCGCCCTTTGATTTCGAATCATATGGCACGTGTGAATCATGTCTCGTTGGCAAAATGACTCGTATTTCCTTCAAAGGTGTTGGAATGCGCGCTGCCGACCTATTAGGACTCATACATATGGACGTATGTGGCCCTATGTCGATCAACGCACGAGAGGGCTATAGGTATTTCATCACTTTCACGGATGATTTGAGTAGATATGGCTATGTCTACTTAATGAAGCACAAAAGTGAATCCTTTGACAAGTTCAAAGAATACCAGAATCGGGTACAGAACCAGCTGGGTAGAAAGATTAAAGCACTACGTTCTGATCGTGGTGGTGAGTATCTTTCACACGAGTTTGATCAACACCTTAAAGACTGTGGCATCGTGCTATAGTTAACTCCACCTGGAACACCACAATTAAATGGTGTGTCCGAACGGAGAAATCGAACTCTACTCGATATGGTTCGATCCATGATGAGTCACACCGTCGTGCCTGATTCATTGTGGGGCTATGCTCTTTTGTCGGCCGCTCTAATACTTAACCGAAGTCCGTCTAAAGCTGTTGACAAGACTCCATACGAATTATGGAAGGGAACGGTCCCTAACTTGTCCTTTATACGGGTTTGGGGCTGCGAGGCTTATGTCAAGTGGAGACACGAGGATAAGCTCGGCCCGCGATCGGTCAAGACATACTTTATAGGTTATCCAAAGGGAACTTTTGGTCATTACTTCTACTCGCCAACCGAACAACGTGTTTTTGTTGCGGCTAGTGCGACGTTCTTAGAGAAAGAATTTCTCGAGAACAAGTCGAGTAATAGAACCTTCGAGTTATCAGAGGTTAAAGAACCAACTGCCGAGCAACCATTGGAGGAAACAGTTCCTTCAACCGAGGCTGCGGTAGATATTCCTGAGGAACCTAGGAGGTCGGGAAGAGTCTCTATTCTTCCGGACAGATACATTGGTATGGTCGAGGAACATGATACAGATGACGTCTTACTCCTAGAGGGTAATGAACCCAAAACCTATAAAGGTGCCATGACTAGTTCTGACTCAAAGCTATGGCTAGAAGCCATGCAATCCGAGATGGACTCCATGTATGAGAACAACGTGTGGGATCTTGTGGACCTACCTGCAAAGGTACGTCCCCTTCAATGCAAATGGCTTTACAAGATAAAGCATGCCGTGGAAGGACAACAAGATATCCACAAGGCTAGACTAGTTGCTAAAGGTTTCACTCAAGTGCCAGGCTTGCACTATGATGAGATCTTTGCACCCGTAGTCATGCTACGTTCCATTCGGATTATCTTAGCGATCGCCGCATTTCATGATTATGAAATATGGCAAATGGACGTTAAAACCGCCTTCTTAAACGGTTATTTGGAGGAAGAGTTGTACATGGTACAACCCGAGGGTTTTATCGATCCAGCACATCCTAAGAAAGTTTGCAAGCTTAAGCGTTCCATCTATGGACTTAAGCAAGCATCGCGGAGTTGGAATCATCGCTTCGACCAAGTGATAAAAGAGAATGGATTTGTTCGATCAGTCGAGGAACCATGTCTCTATATCAAGTCGAGTGGGAGCAAGATTGTATTCCTAGTACTGTATGTCGACGACATACTCTTGATTGGGAATGACATACCTCTCCTTTCTTCGGTTAAAGCATGGTTGAAAAACCATTTCCAGATGAAAGATCTGGGAGAGGCACAAAGAATTTTGGGCATCCGTATCTACAGGGATAGATCACGACGGATGTTGTCTCTCAGTCAGGAGTCTTATATAGATAAGATTCTAGAGAGATTCAGCATGACGAACTCCAAGAAAGGGTTCCTTCCTATGACTACTGGGCTTCACTTGAGCAAGACTCAAGAAGCTAAGTCATTGGAAGAGAAAGAGCGCATGAGTCGGATTCCTTATGCCTCGGCAATAGGATCGATCATGTATGCCATGATATGCACACGTCCTGACGTTGCATATGCATTGAGTATGACAAGTCGATTCCAAGCTCATCCAGGTGAACAACACTGGATGGCCGTGAAAAACATTCTTAAGTACCTACGGAGGACTAAAGATTGGGGATTGACTTACGGAGGCGACTCGACGCTCTGCGCCACGGGTTACGCAGATGCTAGCTTCCAAACGGATCGAGATGACTCGAAATCTCAGTCTGGATTCGTTTTTACTCTTAATGGCGCTGCTGTCAGCTGGAAAAGTTCTAAACAGAGTGTTACAGCAGATTCTACGACTGAGTCCGAGTATTATGCCGCCTCGGAAGCAGCTAAGGAAGCGATATGGATGCGTCAATTCTTACAAGGACTATCAGTAGTGCCTAGTTCGAATGACCCAATCACCGTTTATTGTGACAATAGCGGTGCCATCTTCCAAGCTAAGGAGCATAAGTCTAGCAACAAGGCTAGGCATGTACAACGGAAAGCTCATCTAATCAGAGATTACGTGGAGCAAAAGGAGATTTTTATTGATAAGATCGCTACGGATGACAACATAGCTGATCCTCTCACTAAAGCATTACCACGTGATAAGCATGAAGGACACATTCATTCCATGGGAATTAGATGTGTTCCTAAGTTGTAGTACTCTTTTATGAATTCATGTAATAATTCATTTTCTCGTGTACTCTATTCAACCTTATTGTTATGATATAAAATGTTTTGTTTTTCATGTGGAATTGTACGCCAATTTTGAACACCAGAAAGTGAACTGATTAACATTACATCGTTTTGGTCCTTGATTACCCACTTGAGCTGATAACTCAGGTAATCATTTTGTGACGTTGGTTGATGGTGGGTTCAACGAGCCATAAGTCACGCGGCTGACTGACCAATCACAAAGGCGAGTTATACGGATATCTCGTAGGACACCCCGTGACAACGTTATGGAGTCCTAAATGTTTTATAACATTGGGTGCCTGGTCGTGGATAGGACCTCCATAGTGTTCCTTAGAGTCGAGTCTTTTGACCTTCAACTGTCTCTTGAGATTAAGACAGATTTTGGGTAACTTTGGTTTCTTTCCCACGGTCACCGTAACAGGGGCCAAGAGGATTTTTTCTGGGTTATTTCATGCTGGGCGATATCGGCAGGATTCGAGTTGAGGGAAATATCGAAACCCTTATCAGGATTTTATCATTTCTCAGGGCCACTCGAGGAGTAGTAACTGAAATGCATGGCCATGCTCGAATACAGATTCGTTTTATCAGTTAAGTTACTCTCTAGTCGGGGAAACCACTCTTGATACAGATCGCTTGTGAGATACGACCTTTGCGAATGCGGATTTGCAAATTGTCTTACATTGAGTGGGAGAAATTTTAAAAGGATATGAGATTCGGTTATCGCACCTACACTTGTACGGACAAGTGGGAGTTTGTTGGAGCTTGTGTCCTCCACATGTAGTGTGATAACGTCATTGCACATACCCTTGTACGGACAAGTGGGAGATTGTTGGGGCTGGTGTCCTTGACAATTAAGTACAATGACTTATTAAATCTCTTTAAGGATCACAAGGGCATACTTTTGTATTATTACCAGTTGATCCACGTTTATCAATAACGGTTGGCTTTCTAGATAAGTTTGACGTTATTGTCATACGGATGGCGGTGATCAACTGGTCCCTATACGTCACACCTATAGGACACGTTTGAGAGATGTGAAGGTATGAAAATACAGTCACATTTTGCCGAATATGACTAAACAGTTAGTCAGAGGTATTGACTATTAAATTAGTCAATAAGATGTTGAGATTATTATTTAATACGGATTAAATAATTTTAGCTAATACGGATTACATGATTAATTCGTAAATTAAATATAAACGGTTATATATTTAATTAAATATTGTATTCGCGTATTAATATAAACAGTTATATTAATCTGGGTAATTATACAATATCGTATTTTGTCAGACCATTATTAATATATCGACTGTATTAATATCTGATAACATGTTACGATTTATAATTAAAATCCCGCGAATAACTTATAGCTAAATGGGTCGAATCACAAATTAGAATAAGGTAAGAGTGGAAAGCCCACTCCTACCCTATTGGAAATTTCGGCCAAAAGAGCTACATAAGGAGGAGGACTCTCCTTATGTCAGGGACTCTTGTTTCACTGTTTAAACAAATCTCAAGGAAAAATTAGGGTTTTGAGAGCTTTTTTATCCCAAAACCTCAGATCTCACATCTAAAACCTAAATAGCTCTCCCAATATTGCAAGGCAGTTGGAGAGGATTTCTAACACACGCGGCCACGTCTCATTCTAAGTCTTGGGTGCAAGTTATAGGAGGGAATTTGTGTTAATTCCTGTTCTTAGGCCTTTCGCACAAGGACTAAAGGTTGTACTTCTTTTCTTATCCTTTTTAATCTTATGACTATAAACACAACTGTATTTTTCATTATAATCCTGCAAGTTTAGGGTGAATACATGCTTTATTCCCCACAATATATCCTACAGTTCGAGCTGCTTCGGGTGGTCGGAGCGGCCATTTTTATTTTACAGCAAGTTTTTGTACCAGGTGTCCGAAATTGCATCATGAGATATCTTATTCGATTCTAGACCCTATAAACAACTATAAATCACTTTTACACGGTTATCAGATTTTCAACCGAAATTGGTTTATATCATACCGGTAACGTCAAATGTCTTCTGATGTTTTTTAAAAATTTTGTGCCCGCTTTATCTGACTCGATTAACCATCAGTGCGATTTTCGGTAATTTTTTTTCAGGATTCAGAGGCCTAAAAAACGTGTATTATATATCCTTCAATTAGAGCTTTTTCGGGTGGTCGGAGCGGCCATTTTTATTTTTCAGCTTGTTTTTCTACCACGTGTCCGAAATTGCATCATGAGAAATCTTATTTGATTCTAGAACCTATAAATAACGATAAATCACTTTTACACAGTTATCCGAATTTCGGCCGAAATTGGTTTATAGCATACCGGTAACGTCAAATGTCTTCTAATGTTTTTACAAATTTTAGTGCCCGCTTTATCTGACTCGATTAACCATCCGTGCGATTTTCGTTAATTTTTGTTTCAAGAGTTCAGAGGCCTAAAAAACATGGATTATATATCCTTCAATTCGAGATGTTTCGGGTGGTCGGAGCGGCCATTGTTATTTTTTAGCGTGTTTTTCTAACACGTGTCCGAAATTGCATCATGAGATATCTTATTCGATTCTAGACCCTATAAACAACAATAAAACACTTTTACACGGTTATCCGATTTTCGGCCGAAATTGGTTTATAGCATACCGGTAACGTCAAATGTCTTCTGATGTTTTTACAAATTTTTGTGCCCGCTTTATCTGACTTGATTAACCATTCTTTCAATTTTCCATAATTTTTGTTTCGGGAGCTCAGAGGCCTAAAAAACGTATATTATATACTCTTCAATTCGAGCCATTTCAGGTGGTCAGAGCGACCATTTTTAATTTCAGCCTGTTTTTCTACCATGTGTCCGAAATTGCATCATGAGATATCTTATTCGATTCTAGAACCTATAAACAACGATAAATCACTTTTACACGGTTATCCGAATTTCGGTCGAAATTGCTTTATAGCATACGGGTAACGTCAAATGTCTTCGGATGTTTTTACAAATTTTTGTGCCCGCTTTATCTGACTCGATTAACCATCCGTGCGATTTTCGGCAATTTTTGTTTCAGGAGTTCAGAGGCCTAAAAAACGTGTATGATATATCCTACAGTTCGAGCTGTTTCGGGTGGTCGGAGCGGCCATTTTTATTTTACTGCCAGTTATTGTACCAGGTGTCCGAAATTGCATCATGAGATATCTTATTCGATTCTAGACCCTATAAACAACTATAAATCACTTTTATACGGTTATCAGATTTTCAGCCGAAATTGGTTTATCATACCGGTAACGTCAAATGTCTTCTGATGTTTTTGCCAATTTTTGTGCCCGCTTTATCTGAATTCATTAACCATTCTTGCAATTTTCGATAATTTTTTTTTCGGGAGCTCAGAGGCCAAAATAACGTATATTATATACCCTTCAATTCGAGCCGTTTAAGGTGGTCGGAGCGACCATTTTTTATTTCAGCCTGTTTTTCTACCACGTGTCCGAAATTGCATCATGAGATATCTTATTCGATTCTAGACCCTATAAACTACTATAAATCACATTTTCACGGTTATCCGATTTTCGGCCGAAATTGGTTTATAGCATACCGGTAACGTCAAATGTCTTCTGATGTTTTTGCCAATTTTTGTGCCCGCTTTATCTGACTTGATTAACCATTCTTGCAATTTTCCATAATTTTTGTTTCGGGAGCTCAGAGGCCTAAAAAACGTATATTATATACCCTTCAATTCGAGCCGTTTCAGGTGGTCGGAGCGACCATTTTTAATTTCAGCCTGTTTTTCTACCATGTGTCCGAAATTATATCATGAGATATCTTATTCGATTCTAGAACCTATAAACAACGATAAATCACTTTTACACGGTTATCCGAATTTCGGTTGAAATTGGTTTATAGCATACCGGTAACGTCAAATGTCTTCGGATGTTTTTACAAATTTTTGTGCCCGCTTTATCAGACTCGATTAACCATCCGTGCGATTTTCGGTAATTTTTGTTTCAGGATTTCAGAGGCCTAAAAAACGTGTCTTATATATCCTACAGTTCGAGCTGTTTCGGGTGGTCGGAGCGGCCATTTTTATTTTACTGCCAGTTTTTGTACCAGGTGTCCGAAATTGCATCATGAGATATCTTATTCGATTCTAGACCCTATAAATAACCATAAATCACTTTTATACGGTTATCAGATTTTCAGCCGAAATTGGTTTATCATACCGGTAACGTCAAATGTCTTCTGATGTTTTTGCCAATTTTTGTGCCCGCTTTATCTGAATTCATTAACCATTCTTGCAATTTTCGATAATTTTTTTTTCGGGAGCTCAGAGGCCTAAATAACGTATATTATATACCCTTCAATTCGAGCCGTTTAAGGTGGTCGGAGCGACCATTTTTTATTTCAGCCTGTTTTTCTACCACGTGTCCGAAATTGCATCATGAGATATCTTATTCGATTCTAGACCCTATAAACAACTATAAATCACATTTTCACGGTTATCCGATTTTCGGCCGAAATTGGTTTATAGCATACCGGTAACGTCAAATGTCTTCTGATGTTTTTGCCAATTTTTGTGCCCGCTTTATCTGACTTGATTAACCATTCTTGCAATTTTCCATAATTTTTGTTTCGGGAGCTCAGAGGCCTAAAAAACGTATATTATATACCCTTCAATTCGAGCCGTTTCAGGTGGTCGGAGCGACCATTTTTAATTTCAGCCTGTTTTTCTACCATGTGTCCGAAATTATATCATGAGATATCTTATTCGATTCTAGAACCTATAAACAACGATAAATCACTTTTACACGGTTATCCGAATTTCGGTTGAAATTGGTTTATAGCATACCGGTAACGTCAAATGTCTTCTGAAGTTTTTACAAATTTTTGTGCCCGCTTTATCTGATTCGATTAACCATCCTTGCGATTTTCGGTAATTTTTGTTTCAGGAGTTCAGAGGCCTAAAAAACGTGTATTATATATCCTATAGTTCGAGCTGTTTCGGGTGGTCGGAGCGGCCATTTTTATTTTACAGCCAGTTTTTGTACCAGGTGTCCGAAATTGCATCATGAGATATCTTATTCGATTCTAGACCCTATAAACAACTATAAATCACTTTTACACGGTTATCAGATTTTCAGCCGAAATTGGTTTATCATACCGGTAACGTCAAATGTCTTCTGATGTTTTTGCCAATTTTTGTGCCCGCTTTATCTGAATTCATTAACCATTCTTGCAATTTTCGATAATTTTTTTTTCGGGAGCTCAGAGGCCTAAATAACGTATATTATATACCCTTCAATTCGAGCCGTTTAAGGTGGTCGGAGCGACCATTTTTTATTTCAACCTGTTTTTCTAACACGTGTCCGAAATTGCATCATGAGATATCTTATTCGATTCTAGACCCTATAAACAGCTATAAATCACATTTTCACGGTTATCCGATTTTCGGCCGAAATTGGTTTATAGCATACCGGTAACGTCAAATGTCTTCTGATGTTTTCGCCAATTTTTGTGCCCGCTTTATCTGACTTGATTAACCATTCTTGCAATTTTCCATAATTTTTGTTTCGGGAGCTCAGAGGCCTAAAAAACGTATATTATATACCCTTCAATTCGAGCCGTTAAAGGTGGTCGGAGCGACCATTTTTTATTTCAGCCTGTTTTTCTACCACGTGTCCGAAATTGCATCATGAGATATATTATTCGATTCTAGACCCTATAAACAACTATAAATCACATTTTCACGGTTATCCGATTTTCGGCCGAAATTGGTTTATAGCATACCGGTAACGTCAAATGTCTTCTGATGTTTTTGCCAATTTTTGTGCCCGCTTTATCTGACTTGATTAACCATTCTTGCAATTTTCCATAATTTTTGTTTCGGGAGCTCAGAGGCCTAAGAAACGTATATTATATACCCTTCAATTCGAGCCGTTTCAGGTGGTCGGAGCGACCATTTTTAATTTCAGCCTGTTTTTCTACCATGTGTCCGAAATTGCATCATGAGATATCTTATTCGATTCTAGAACCTATAAACAACGATAAATCACTTTTACACGGTTATCCGAATTTCGGTTGAAATTGGTTTATAGCATACCGGTAACGTCAAATGTCTTCTGATGTTTTTACAAATTTTTGTGCCCGCTTTATCTGATTCGATTAACCATCCTTGCGATTTTCGGTAATTTTTGTTTCAGGAGTTCAGAGGCCTAAAAGACGTGTATTATATATCCTATAGTTCGAGCTGTTTCGGGTGGTCGGAGCGGCCATTTTTATTTTACAGCCAGTTTTTGTACCAGGTGTCCGAAATTGCATCATGAGATATCTTATTCGATTCTAGACCCTATAAACAACTATAAATCACTTTTACACGGTTATCAGATTTTCAGCCGAAATTGGTTTATCATACCGGTAACGTCAAATGTCTTCTGATGTTTTTGCCAATTTTTGTGCCCGCTTTATCTGAATTCATTAACCATTCTTGCAATTTTCGATAATTTTTTTTTCGGGAGCTCAGAGGCCTAAATAACGTATATTATATACCCTTCAATTCGAGCCGTTTAAGGTGGTCGGAGCGACCATTTTTTATTTCAACCTGTTTTTCTAACACGTGTCCGAAATTGCATCATGAGATATCTTATTCGATTCTAGACCCTATAAACAGCTATAAATCACATTTTCACGGTTATCCGATTTTCGGCCGAAATTGGTTAATAGCATACCGGTAACGTCAAATGTCTTCTGATGTTTTCGCCAATTTTTGTGCCCGCTTTATCTGACTTGATTAACCATTCTTGCAATTTTCCATAATTTTTGTTTCGGGAGCTCAGAGGCCTAAAAAACGTATATTATATACCCTTCAATTCGAGCCGTTAAAGGTGGTCGGAGCGACCATTTTTTATTTCAGCCTGTTTTTCTACCACGTGTCCGAAATTGCATCATGAGATATATTATTCGATTCTAGACCCTATAAACAACTATAAATCACATTTTCACGGTTATCCGATTTTCGGCCGAAATTGGTTTATAGCATACCGGTAACGTCAAATGTCTTCTGATGTTTTTGCCAATTTTTGTGCCCGCTTTATCTGACTTGATTAACCATTCTTGCAATTTTCCATAATTTTTGTTTCGGGAGCTCAGAGGCCTAAGAAACGTATATTATATACCCTTCAATTCGAGCCGTTTCAGGTGGTCGGAGCGACCATTTTTAATTTCAGCCTGTTTTTCTACCATGTGTCCGAAATTGCATCATGAGATATCTTATTCGATTCTAGAACCTATAAACAACGATAAATCACTTTTACACGGTTATCCGAATTTCGGTCGAAATTCGTTTATAGCATACCGGTAACGTCAAATATCTTCTGATGTTTTTACAAATTTTTGTGCCCGCTTTATCTGACTCGATTAACCATCCGTGCGATTTTCGGTAATTTTTGTTTCAGGAGTTCAGAGGCCTAAAAGACGTGTATTATATATCTTACAGTTCGAGCTGTTTCGGTTGGTCGGAGCGGCCATTTTTATTTTTCAGCCAGCTTTTGTACCAGGTGTCCGAAATTGCATCATGAGATATCTTATTCGATTCTAGACCCTATAAACAACTATAAATCACTTTTACACGGTTATCCGAATTTCGGTAGAAATTGGTTTATAGCATACCGGTAACGTCAAATGTCTTCTGATGTTTTTGATTTTGTGCCCGCTTCATCTGACTCGAATAACCATCCGTGCGATTTTCGGTAATTTTTGTTTCAGGAGTTCAGAGGCCTAAAAGACGTGTATTATATATCTTACAGTTCGAGCTGTTTCGGTTGGTCGGAGCGGCCATTTTTATTTTTCAGCCAGCTTTTGTACCAGGTGTCCGAAATTGCATCATGAGATATCTTATTCGATTCTAGACCCTATAAACAACTATAAATCACTTTTACACGGTTATCAGATTTTCAGCCGAAATTGGTTTATATCATACCGGTAACGTCAAATGTCTTTTGATGTTTTTACAAATTTTTGTGCCCGCTTTATCTGACTCGATTAACCATACGTGCAATTTTCGATAATTTTCGTTTCGGGAGCTCAGAGGCCTAAAAAACATGTATTATATATCTTTCAATTCGAGCTGTTTCAGGTGGTCGGAGCGGCCATTGTTATTTTTCAGCGTGTTTTTCTAACACGTGTCCGAAATCGCATCATGAGATATCTTATTCGATTGTAGAACCTATAAACAACAATAAATCACTTTTATACGGTTATCCGATTTTCGGCAGAAATTGGTTTATCATACCGGTAACGTCAAATGTCTTCTGATGTTTTTGCCAATTTTTGTCCCCGCTTTATCTGAATTCATTAACCATTCTTGCAATTTTCGATAATTTTTGTTTCGGGAGCTCAGAGGCCTAAATAACGTATATTATATACCCTTCAATTCAAGCCGTTTAAGGTGGTCGGAGCGACCATTTTTTATTTCAGCCTGTTTTTCTACCACGTGTCCGAAATTGCATCATGAGATATCTTATTCGATTCTAGACCCTATAAACAACTATAAATCACATTTTCACGGTTATCCGATTTTCGGCCGAAATTGGTTTATAGCATACCGGTAACGTCAAATGTCTTCTGATGTTTTTGATTTTGTGCCCGCTTCATCTGACTCGAATAACCATCCGTGCGATTTTCGGTAATTTTTGTTTCAGGAGTTCAAAGGACTAAAAAACGTGTATTATATATCCTTCAATTAGAGCTTTTTCGGGTGGTCAGAGCGGCCATTTTTATTTTTCAGCTTGTTTTTCTACCACGTGTCCGAAATTGCATCATGAGATATCTTATTCGATTCTAGAACCTATAAACAACGATAAATCACTTTTACACAGTTATCCGAATTTCGGCCGAAATTGGTTTATAGCATACCGGTAACGTCAAATGTCTTCTAATGTTTTTACAAATTTTAGTGCCCGCTTTATCTGACTCGTTTAACCATCCGTGCGATTTTCGGTAATTTTTGTTTCAGGAGTTTAGAGGCCTAAAAAACATGTATTATTTATCCTTCAATTCAAGCTGTTTCGGGTGGTCGGAGCGGCCATTGTTATTTTTTAGCGTGTTTTTCTAACACGTGTTCGAAATTGCATCATGAGATATCTTATTCGATTCTAGACCCTATAAACAACAATAAAACACTTTTACACGGTTATCCGATTTTCGGCCGAAATTGGTTTATAGCATACCGGTAACGTCAAATGTCTTCTGATGTTTTTGCCAATTTTTGTGCCCGCTTTAATCTGACTTGATTAACCATTCTTGCAATTTTCCATAATTTTTGTTTCGGGAGCTCAGAGGCCTAAAAAACGTATATTATATAGCCTTCAATTCGAGCCGTTTCAGGTGGTCGGAGCGACCATTTTTAATTTCAGCCTGTTTTTCTACCATGTGTCCGAAATTGAATCATGAGATATCTTATTCAATTCTAGAACCTATAAACAACGATAAATCACTTTTACACGGTTATCCGAATTTCGGTCGAAATTGGTTTATAGCGTACCGGTAACGTCAAATATCTTCTGATGTTTTTACAAATTTTTGTGCCCGCTTTATCTGACTCGATTAACCATCCGTGCGATTTTCGGTAATTTTTGTTTCAGGAGTTCAGAGGCCTAAAAAACGTGTATTATATATCCTACAGTTCGAGCTGTTTCGGGTGGTCGGAGCGGCCATTTTTATTTTACAGCCAGTTTTTGTACCAGGTGTCCGAAATTGCTTCATGAGATATCTTATTCGATTCTAGACCCTATAAACAACTATAAATCACTTTTACACGGTTATCAGATTTTCAGTCGAAATTGGTTTATAGCATACCGGTAACGTCAAATTTCTTCTGGTGTTTTTTAAAAATTTTGTGCCCGCTTTATCTGACTCGATTAACCATCAGTGCGATTTTCGGTAATTTTTGTTTCAGGAGTTCAGAGGCCTAAAAAACGTGTATTATATATCCTTCAATTAGAGGTTTTTCGGGTGGTAGGAGCGGCCATTTTTATTTTTCAGCTTGTTTTTCTACAACGTGTCCAAAACCGCATCATGAGGTATCTTAGTTGATTCTAAACCTTGTAAACAATTATAAATAACTTTTACATGGTTATCCGATTTTCGGCCGAAATTGGTTTATAGCATACCGGTAACGTCAAATGTCTTTTGATGTTTTTACAAATTTTTGTGCCCGCTTTATCTGACTCGATTAACCATACGTGCAATTTTCGATAATTTTCGTTTCGGGAGCTCAGAGGCCTAAAAAACATGTATTATATATCTTTCAATTCGAGCTGTTTCAGGTGGTCGGAGCGGCCATTGTTATTTTTCAGCGTGTTTTTCTAACACGTGTCCGAAATCGCATCATGAGATCTTATTCGATTGTAGAACCTATAAACAAAAATAAATCACTTTTATACGGTTATCCGATTTTCGGCAGAAATTGGTTTATCATACCGATAACGTCAAATGTCTTCTGATGTTTTTGCCAATTTTTGTGCCCGCTTTATCTGAATTCATTAACCATTCTTGCAATTTTCGATAATTTTTGTTTCGGGAGCTCAGAGGCCTAAATAACGTATATTATATACGTTTCAATTCGAGCCGTTTAAGGTGGTCGGAGAGACCATTTTTTATTTCAGCCTGTTTTTCTACCACGTGTCCGAAATTGCATCATGAGATATCTTATTCGATTCTAGACCCTATAAACAACTATAAATCACATTTTCACGGTTATCTGATTTTCGGCCGAAATTGGTTTATAGCATACCGGTAACGTCAAATGTCTTCTGATGTTTTTGATTTTTTGCCCGCTTCATCTGACTCGAATAACCATCCGTGCGATTTTCGGTAATTTTTGTTTCAGGAGTTCAGAGGACTAAAAAACGTGTATTATATATCCTTCAATTAGAGCTTTTTCGGGTGGTCAGAGCGGCCATTTTTATTTTTCAGCTTGTTTTTCTACCACGTGACCGAAATTGCATCATGAGATATCTTATTCGATTCTAGAACCTATAAACAACGATAAATCACTTTTACACAGTTATCCGAATTTCGGCCGAAATTGGTTTATAGCATACCGGTAACGTCAAATGTCTTCTAATGTTTTCAAAAATTTTAGTGCCCGCTTTATCTGACTCGATTAACCATCCGTGCGATTTTCGGTAATTTTTGTTTCAGGAGTTCAGAGGCCTAAAAAACATGTATTATATATCCTTCAATTCAAGCTGTTTCGGGTGGTCGGAGCGGCCATTGTTATTTTTTAGCGTGTTTTTCTAACACGTGTTCGAAATTGCATCATGAGATATCTTATTCGATTCTAGACCCTATAAACAACAATAAAACACTTTTACACGGTTATCCGATTTTCGGCCGAAATTGGTTTATAGCATACCGGTAACGTCAAATGTCTTCTGATGTTTTTGCCAATTTTTGTGCCCGCTTTAATCTGACTTGATTAACCATTCTTGCAATTTTCCATAATTTTTGTTTCGGGAGCTCAGAGGCCTAAAGAACGTATATTATATACCCTTCAATTCGAGCCGTTTCAGGTGGTCGGAGCGACCATTTTTAATTTCAGCCTGTTTTTCTACCATGTGTCCGAAATTGAATCATGAGATATCTTATTCGATTCTAGAACCTATAAACAACGATAAATCACTTTTACACGGTTATCCGAATTTCGGTCGAAATTGGTTTATAGCATACCGGTAACGTCAAATATCTTCTGATGTTTTTACAAATTTTTGTGCCCGCTTTATCTGACTCGATTAACCATCCGTGCGATTTTCGGTAATTTTTGTTTCAGGAGTTCAGAGGCCTAAAACACGTGTATTATATATCCTACAGTTCGAGCTGTTTCGGGTGGTCGGAGCGGCCATTTTTATTTTACAGCCAGTTTTTGTACCAGGTGTCCGAAATTGCATCATGAGATATCTTATTCGATTCTAGACCCTATAAACAAATATAAATCACTTTTACACGGTTATCAAATTTTCAGCCGAAATTGGTTTATATCATACCGGTAACGCACTACTACAAAGTGAACCTATTGCAACGGCTTTAAAATGTTGCTTATACCCATAAAAATGTTGCTATAAGGTTTAAACAACACTTTTAAATATGTTGCTTAAAGTCCTGTTGCATTAGCCTAAAGCAACATTACATGCAACATTTTTGCATAAAACGCAACACTTTTCACTTGTGTTGCATTCATTGTGAAAATGCAACACTTTTCAGATGCAACACTTAAAATATATGAATGCAACACTATTTCCTAATTATATTAACATTTACTTTTTTGCCTTGCAACACTTTTTAAATTTATGTGACTCGTAAATGCATCAGGTTTATAATCTATTGCAACATTTTTTTTTATGTTGCAATGAATTATAAACTAAACAATTTGTCGCCCATTTCAGCCATTGAGGTACAACATAAACAATATTACATGTAAATTAATTAAATATTACATGTAAATTAATTAAAAGATCAAACTTTTTTTGGTGAAATTTAAGTATTAAATAAATAAGACAAGAAAATTAGTCATTTACAACATCTAAACAAGTAGTAGATATAGCAACAATAATAAAAAAAAGACAAGGAAATTATGACACCTACTGCAGCAAAGCCAGTACATACAATATGCATGCAGTACATCAAACTACTTCCTATTCAAACAAAACTGTCTCTGGTTGGCAGAAACTGCTCTTTTCCTGCACTCAATCAAAACATGTCTCACAGCATCTTAAGCAAAATAGTCATCTCGCCAACAGGAATTTAAGCATCTTCACTTGTTCTTGTGGCAGGCTGAGGTCCCTCAGAAGCATCGGGACTTGCACCAGCAACATTGATTTCTTCTTCGAACTCTGACTAATCAATTTCGCTGGATTCAACACTGAAATAGAAGAATCCAAGTTATCAGTTTCGTAAAATAACTTATTGTAACTCATCAGATATGGAATAACAAGAACAAAGGAAGCAGCATTTGCAGTTCTAATTACAAATGTTTTAAGTAGTCGAACTGCAATCGTGACATGGCGTTGTAGTAGCAGTGAAACAATTGTTTCAAACATTTTAGTAAAAAGGGCGACAAAGCACCATAAACAATATAAGAAGTACCACAAAAAGAGTCACCTCCAGATGGACTTCGAGCTATGGCTTCTGACAGTTGGATAAGAGCCTCTAGCGGTCTTACTGTCATCCTATAAGCAACTCCGAAGAGTGACATAAGACTGACCCAACGATTTGCTAGCTTCTGAACTAAGCTGCTCAGAATAAAATGAAAAATGATCTGAGAAATATCCAGTTAACAAATCTTGTACGAGAATTTCACATGGGCAACTAGCTAAATTCTTCAAGTAATCCTCGTTTAGTTAGAGGGTTTTTGGGTTTGTTTCACATGTAAGACCCTCTCCTCCCACTAGGTTCTGTAGAAATTAAGTTAACAAGTCAGAAACTTTTAGGAAAATACCTTTGATTTCATTGTTTTTGCATATGCAATGTATGGTTTTAGCTGTGCGGTAGTAAAGGTCGGTGACAATGCTTCCTCCCACTTTTGATGTAAGCGAACAATGTGATGAGCAATGTGGTAATCAATTTGATCATCTATCATAAGATACACCAGATCAAACCTTGAAAGGATAGCTGGAGGTAGAGCCACATTGTACTGTTGGAAGAAAAATACAAGAGTAAATTCACGATAGGAGAACAACCATACTACAATATTCACTGATCTTTCATTTACTAGTTAATACAATCAAATACGTAGTGATCATCAAAGCAAGCCTATTACATGTTTGAACTGGAACTTTAAATTCATACCTTGAGTGGTTTTGTTTTGTCATAGTGCTCTCCAGTAGGGTTGGCAGCAGCTAATATTGATGTTCTAGCGTTCAGGGTATCCTGGATTCCTGCTTTGGTTATACTTATTGTTTGTTGTTCCATTGCTTCATGAGTAGCAACCTACAGTTATGTTTCAAGCATGTTACCTCACCAAGCCCCTTAAATGATTAACTAGCAAGAGACTATTCGCTGAGGTCTTGTGAATATATAACAATGATATAAGTAATGTTGGAAACTAAGTTCCACATTTTATACTCAAATCTAAAATGAGTTTTGTTTCTTTAAGTTTAGGTCATAAAACTTAAATTAGATCTTATGCATGCAAGATGATATCATAAGATGAGATAGTCCTTACATTGGTTTTAGAAGGTTTATACTCAATAATCACCTATTATATGAGTCTTCAAACCACCGAAATACCCTTAAACGATCTAAGAAAAATCGTCTCCAAAAGATGCGTATCAAGGACCCGATCTCAAACTAATACTAATTTTGTTACTAGAAAATTAGTATAAGTATACTAGAAATATTAATAATATTACCCTTAATATTATTTAGTAATGGAAATAATTATTTCCTTAGTAAAAACTATTTTTAACTAAGGAGTTATGAGAATGAGGTTGTAGTATGTAAGTGCTTTGTAGAATGAGAGAGTAAGCATGCACACAACACTTAGCCAAAAACTAGTGTTTCTTGTATGAATAAGGTGTGCCTTATATATAAGCACATGAGCTTGCTTGAGCAAGCATCATGGCCGGCCAAGGCTCCCAAGGAGAGCCAATGCATGGCCTTCTTACACTTACACAAATGCATAAGATATTCCTTACACCTTCATTTTGCCTTACACTCAACCTTTATACACTTACACACACCAAGAACTCACATGCACACTACATGTTACACGGTCCAAATGAGGTCCATAAATGGACCCATTTTATCTTTGTCAATTGTGTTATTTGTAACATGTTACATATGTTCCATAACACATGACTCAATTTGTTAATTGTGCAATTTAACCATTAAAATTCACAATTTACAAATTTATTACATTTAAACAATTACACTAATAATTTCGAAATTATTATTGTATAAAAATGTAATGTCATAATTTAATTACAACTCTTTGTAATTTTATGATCAACCGTGTTCATTCTCAATTTAATCGTTTCTTAAACGAATAAATAAAAACCGAGTAATAAAAACAATTTTATTACTTTGACTTATTATTATTATTATAATCCCATTATAAAAATATTCGTCATATAAAATTATCTCCAAAATTTCTAGTTATTAATCAATTTGTATCCAATACAATATCAATTAGTTATTCCATTGAGACGGAATTCCCTAAAGATATGACCTTAAGGGATCAACTAATCACCACCATCATATGACGATAATGTCAAACTCTAGACAGCCAATCATTATCGATAAATGTTGATCAGTTGACTTTAAAAGAGTAACACTCCCAGTTGTGTTTCATTTAAATGAGTTTTAATTACGTCAACACACTATTGTCGAGGACACTTCCTCCAACAATCTCCCACTTGTCCGAGACAAGTGTGTGTTACCAATTCTCTTGCCCTATTACTATCTCCCACTCAATGCATGGCGTCCTCTCAGGTCGTGCCGGCAATTGATTAAAATCTAGAGTGGTTTATCTCGATCTGGAGTTATAACTACTGACCGGAGTTATCTACCATAGATACCTTCCGAGCGTGGCCACGCATTTCTAGTTATTATTCTCCTCGAGTGGCCTAGAGATATTTCTCAACCCTGACAAGGGGTGGACAATTCCTAATCGACTTATTCCTTCCGGCTGGCCATAGTCCATCATAACCCAAAATATGTCCTTATAAACCCCAGTTACGAAGGTGTTAGGACATAAATCAAAGTTAATCTGAAAACTATGCCACCTCAGAGAACAGTCATTAGTCCAAGAACTGACTCATGTGAAACACGATAGATGCTCCCGCCACGACCAGGCAGTCTTTTAATAAGAGTACGCCAGAGCTCTATCAGTGGTCATTAGCCCGGCAAATGTATCTTAACATGTCTATGCCTAGGTGATCGATTAGTCATCTCGCATGACTCTATGGCAATTGAACTCGCCATCAATCGCATCACACATCCGGTTGCATTGAGATGTCACCTCACTTAAGCAACTAGGGGCAAGGTCATGATAATTCAATTCACTTTAATGGGGTTCAACATGGTCTTACCATCCCATTTGAATTTTACTTGACCTTTCGTGAGTTGTAAATAACTCAAACAATTAGTGGATTACACCATCCAAGTGGTCAACCTTTGAACACCATTTAATTTACAATCAGCTTTAGGGTCTCTCGTTTACATCCCTTAAAATTGTAAATATCTCCATTTTGAGTAAACCAGGTTTACCACGGTTCGTGCGATCGTTCACTTTGCGGATCATATCCACACATTGATCTTTCCTCTGAAAGAGACAAGTCATTCTTATGACTAGCGAATAAGATTATGTGCATTGTGTAACTCCCAGCCACAGTAATGCCTTTACATAATTTATGAACTTACACATTTTGTAGAATCTTGTGATGACCATGTAGTTAAAATATAAGTCATTGAGATGCATAGTCAATGAATGTAAGCCAAAGATTATCTCAAATCTTTGCTTGGTTTCTTGCAACTTGAGTCGTTGCAAACCTTTTACCATACGACTAAGTTATCTTCCAAAATCTTGAATTTGTCTTTCATCTTCATTGGAGAATACTTTGACAATTTACCAAGGTTTAATCATTGGTTTAACACCTGCTCCAAGGGGTTGTCCTGCAAGCGGTGCGCATCCACTTTACACGATTATACTAATGGCGGAAACATTAGTGATTTAAACGTGCAAACAATAGTACTTAAGGTTCGATAAATTTCCATGATCCCATCATGGTTATACTATCTTCATCTCCATGAACAACCTTAACACTAATAACAAGATGTCTCTTATAATCTCAACTAAACATCCCATGTTCAATTAGATTTAATTCATATCAATATGTCATCTAGAACCAAAAACTCGTGTACCTTTCATGAGTATCAATGCTTCATTCCAAACTAGCAATGAGTTGTTTTAGATAACGTTTACTCCCACTAAACTCTTGTTCTTGCCTGATTCTGAAGATCCTGAAGTCATACCCATGACTTAATAGCTTCAAATCCTGGAGCGAGAACTCCCACTGAACTTTTCATTTAACCGTAAATCATAAAGCTCCCACTCAATTCAATGTTCCTTAACATTTAATGAATTGAAATGGTTGGGACTTCAACCATATGTGCTAATAGTCACATCCCTTTCAAATACCCTTTTGAAAAATGGTTATTGAGTTTGCTGAATTCATTCTCAATGAATTGCCTTACTACTTTCAACAAAGTTACCCTTAACTTTGTAGATTGTTGGCATCCACATGTCAACCCATGCTTCTCTCAATAAATCTCATTTGTTAGCATGTATATCTTATAAATGCAGACATCCATATGTCAACTTATGCTTCTCTCAACAAATCTCATTCATCAGCATGTATATCTTATAATTTTCATGGTTCTTAGAATTTGCATTGGCACATTTAGATCACCATCTAAATCCAAGAACCCTTTCTTGAGCCTTTGCAAAATCTTTTGAATAATTTTTCTTCGAGTGTCCTCCCGTAGTTTCTATAAGAGTCTTCTCTTATGGTATACAATTTCTGTGTGTAGGAACTTTCAGTTCCCCACATTTATCTTATCTTGTACTGTACGAGGACTATATCATGGATCTTATCCATGTATAGAATTTTTCCTTACAAACTTCAAGAATTTATCTTTGAAGTATCCTCCAGGGCCGGGGCCGTTGGTATATAAGGCGTAGATTTTTACCAAACCGTAGATCTTATCTACAACCTTTGGGCTTATCCACAACTTTTGGGATGATAAGGCGTAGAATCTTATCCACAGCCTAATCTACCTTTTACAACCATAAGGTGTAGATTGCTCTTGGGATATAAGGCGTAGATTTTTACCAAACTGTAGATCTTATCTACAACCTTTGGGTTTATCCACAACTTTTGGGATGATGAGCCGTAGAATCTTATCTACAGCCTAATCTACCTTAAATCGTAGATCCCAGATTTTCTTAAATCGTAGATCCCATCCACAACTTAGTCTTCCTTCTTATCTTTCACATAACCAAAACACAATAAATCCTACTATTCACTAATAGATCATATCCATTGTGTTAATCAAAATCACTTGCTATTTGTGGCATTTTAAATTTCTCCCACTCTATCTTTGTAATAATAATCCCATTTTATTACCAAAGATAGCTACTAAGGCCACAAGCAATGACTTTGATGTTGGTTTGTGTACCCTTATGATTTATTACAGAAATTATTCGTTTTAAAGCTTAGATAGTTTTGGATGGTTGACAACTTATCCTCTTAATTGAGTTCTAAACTTAATTTGATTTTGATTTGATTTGAATTGGGTATTCTATACCAATTTTGCTTCAATGGTCATACATTGAAATTTTATAATCAATTCTATTTTATGTTTTGAGATTTGCAAGTGTATGTTAAACTAAACAAGAACATAATTATAAACCGATAGTGACTTGGGTTGAAAACCAAGTCACTATATTATCCAAAATACAACATATTGTTCAAGTATTTCCCCTTTCCTTGTCCAACAAGGAAATAAAACATAGGTCTTAATTGTTCATACAACACTTGAAATATTAGCAAAATAAGCGGAAAAACAAAGCTTCTTGATCATCCCGAGCGGAGCTACTCTTAGTTCCCTTGATCCATCAAGCTTGTTTCTCTTTTCCCTTATCTTTGCTTTCATGCCCTAATTCAAGTAAGAAGAGCATTCACATCACAACTTGTATCGTGATACATTAGTTGAGATTAACATAAAATCGGGATAGTTATCGTACCAACTGGAAGAATCTTCCCAGCTTTGAGATCGCTGAGATACTTGGAACAGTTTCTCTTCCAATGTCCTTTGCCATTGCAGTAAAAGCATTTGGCCCCTTGATGAGGGCTCTTCTTGGATTTGGAGGTGCTTGCCTCAGAAGACACTTTCTTTGAACCTTTGGAAGGTTGCTTCCCCTTTGCCTTACCCTTCCTTTTGAACTTTCCTTTGCTCTTAACATTAATGTTGAGCACATCCTTAGGGGCACTAACATTTAGGCCCATATCCCTTTCAGCTTGCACGATCATATTGTGCAATTCATCGAGAGAGATGTCTTGGTTTCTCATGTTGAAATTCACCCGGAATTGTACATAAGTTTTCACCTTAGACAAGGAGTGGAGGATTCTGTCAATCACAAGTTCCTTAGGAATGTCCACTTGATTCATCCTTAGGGTTTCTACATGCTCAATTAACTTGAGCACATGTGGGCTAGCCTTTTGCCCCTCCTTAAGGTTGAGATCAAAGAAGGCCGAAGCCGCCTCGTATTGGACAATTCTTGAAGCCTTTGAGAACATTGTCACAAGCCTGGAGTAGATCTCATAGGCCGTGCCAATCTTTATGGCACTCCTTTGGAGTTCTGGCTCCATCGAGAAGATCAAAACATTTTTGATTGCCGCAGACTCCTTCTGATAAGTATCATAAGGTCGTCTTGCTGCGGCGGTGGCATTTTCTGCAGGTTCAGGAGGTGATTCTTCAATGAGGAATTCGGTCTTACCGTCTCCCTCTGCCGCCAACAACAGTTGGGCATCCCAATCGGCAAAGTTTGCCCCATTCTTTTCTAGCTTACAACGATCCATGAAGGAACGTAACCATGAATTGTTCGTAGTAGTGGAAGTAGCCATGATTGATATTGATACGAAGACTACAAAATTTTAAACATATGAAGAAATTAAATGCTAATTGTTTTAATTTTCTTTTAACTTGTAAACATATTTACTAAGTTGATGCATCTATAAAATGACCTCTATCCAATTTTATAAATGATTCCAAGACCCAAACCCATACTACCGAAATCGTGAACCACTGGAACTCCGACCCAACAATATGGTTTGGTGGGTTAAAATAAACCGGTTCTACCCTAGAACTCTTGGTTGATGACAAATCATTATTTATTCATCTTAGCCCGGAACACATTGACCACTGGTCCTCTACACTTCCGTTGAGTACAAACCAAATTTCAAATGCATCGGGATGCGATCCGCCCACTGGACTGAATCCACCCCATCGCCCCACTTATCCTACGTAATGGGGTTCGTACTGCCCACTGGACTAGCACCACCCCACGAAATAGAAGCTCATGGGTTCTACTATTTGGTAAGGCTAATTCTCAATTGTTTTTGTTTAATATAGAGGTCTTGTCAATTTATTATCTATCTCCTTTAAGCGAATTAAATTGGTGAACTCGATAATTATAATTGACACGGTCGTTTTTAACGATCTAAACTAATATGCATGTTTATGGCGATTTGGCTATGCATGCAAACATATTAAAATGCAAAAAAAAATAAAAGCAATAAAGCAATAAAATCCTAGTATGGCCTTCCTAGTAATAGAAAAACTAATTAACTATTACAAATTCGGAAACCAACTCCTTGGTCCCTTGAACTTCATTGGCACGCCATCCAAGAAAACACCGTCTTGTCGGAACTCCTTTCCGTATGGCACCGTCTTTTGGATCTCCGGAATTACAATAAAATAATACAACTATTCTATTGTAAAACTGAAAATTTAAATTAAATTACAAACCCGTGATACGAGATCACATAAATTACAACCGAATCAATATTCCCTTACATTACGGGTAATATTGATTAAAACTAAGGCCATACTAAGAAAAATTACATAATTCCAAATTATATAAATAACATTCAAAATATGACATTCATATTAAATAAATTGCAATAATAAAATATGTATGCACATGCTCAATTTTTAATGCCAAATCGCCTTATGGGAGCAAATATCTCATATTTGTTTACGGTTTTTACGGATATGCGCGATTTTAACTATTAAAATCATCCAAAATTACATAAATCTCATTTATGTCCAAGTTAATCATCCTAACTTACTTTAGGAATCAATGTTTAGTCTCTACTAATATTTGATCATGATCTAACTTGATTTTGCATTATTGTTCATAAATTACTTGTATTTTCGGGGAAAAATAAACAAAGTATGGCCAAATGAGTCAATAAAATTCGAAATTTAAAATTCAAAATTTTAAACTTTCTGGTAATTTTCTGAAAATTCAGAAATTAATAAAATGGTCTTATGCAAATATTTATGGTTTATTTCTTAAATAAATCGTATAAAAGCCGTTTTTATGGTTTAAAATCCAATTTAAATTATAAAAACTTGCAATAAATTGCTATAAATTTTTAGTCATCCTAAAATACATATTAGAATCTGAAAAAGACCAAAAATTACAGACCATACTCGAAATTTTATTTTTCCGACTCATAAATTACGATTATTAACTAATTAACTCATTAAAAATAATAATCATAAAAACAGAAACTTTTTGACATCTAACTTTTAGATCTGATGTTCCTATCATATAAGACATCTATGGGTAAAATTTCATGCCATAATATTAAGATTAACTATTTTTAACACAATAAGTCACTATTTGTCCGATTTTAACCATTAAAATCATAAATCATGCATCACTTGAGAATAAATTCCCAAAACTTACATACATACTGTAAATATTGCATGTGACATTGTGTAAAGTTTTTATGGCAAAATTCCAACTATAACTATTAAAGTCGAATTTAAGTCACTATTAATCCGATTTTTACTATAAAAATCATTAATCATGCAAAATAATTCCAATAATTTCGAAAATTCATACAGGAACTTTATATATTGCATGTGACTTCTCATGAAATTTTTAAGACTAAATTCGAAATATAACCATATATACCCATTTTTACTCATATTATGACTATTTATCTCATAAAATTCATAATCCATGCATATTAACTCCATTTCTCACGAAAAATCATATACAATATATTAAATATGCATGTGAGAACATATCAAAAAATCTCGGCCAGAAACTATTTTTAGCTATTTTTCCCATTAATTGTTGTTTAAAACCGATTTAAACTACAAAATATACAAATAAATATAAAAATGAACAATAAAAATCCATAAAATTATTTTTATGTCCTAAAACCATTTTAGAAACAGAAACTTTAACATGCAAAATTATTTTGTGATTTATCATAATAAATCAAAATATTTCGAAATTTTCGAAATATATATATGTTAAACCGATTTAACATAAAACATGAATCCGATCATGCATGCAACAACCGTAATGCTCTGATACCAATTGTTGGAAACTAAGTTCCACATTTTATACTCAAATCTAAAATGAGTTTTGTTTCTTTAAGTTTAGGTCATAAAACTTAAATTAGATCTTATGCATGCAAGATGATATCATAAGATGAGATAGTCCTTACATTGGTTTTAGAAGGTTTATACTCAATAATCACCTATTATATGAGTCTTCAAACCACCGAAATACCCTTAAACGATCTAAGAAAAATCGTCTCCAAAAGATGCGTATCAAGGACCCGATCTCAAACTAATACTAATTTTGTTACTAGAAAATTAGTATAAGTATACTAGAAATATTAATAATATTACCCTTAATATTATTTAGTAATGGAAATAATTATTTCCTTAGTAAAAACTATTTTTAACTAAGGAGTTATGAGAATGAGGTTGTAGTATGTAAGTGCTTTGTAGAATGAGAGAGTAAGCATGCACACAACACTTAGCCAAAAACTAGTGTTTCTTGTATGAATAAGGTGTGCCTTATATAAGCACATGAGCTTGCTTGAGCAAGCATCATGGCCGGCCAAGGCTCCCAAGGAGAGCCACTGCATGGCCTTCTTACACTTACACAAATGCATAAGATATTCCTTACACCTTCATTTTGCCTTACACTCAACCTTTATACACTTACACACACCAAGAACTCACATGCACACTACATGTTACACGGTCCAAATGAGGTCCATAAATGGACCCATTTTATCTTTGTCAATTGTGTTATTTGTAACATGTTACATATGTTTCATAACACATGACTCAATTTGTTAATTGTGCAATTTAACCATTAAAATTCACAATTTACAAATTTATTACATTTAAACAATTACACTAATAATTTCGAAATTATTATTGTATAAAAATGTAATGTCATAATTTAATTACAACTCTTTGTAATTTTATGATCAACCGTGTTCATTCTCAATTTAATCGTTTCTTAAACGAATAAATAAAAACCGAGTAATAAAAAAAATTTTATTACTTTGACTTATTATTATTATTATAATCCCATTATAAAAATATTCGTCATATAAAATTATCTCCAAAATTTCCAGTTATTAATCAATTTGTATCCAATACAATATCAATTAATTATTCCATTGAGACGGAATTCCCTAAAGATATGACCTTAAGGGATCAACTAATCACCACCATCATATGACGATAATGTCAAACTCTAGACAGCCAATCATTATCGATAAATGTTGATCAGTTGACTTTAAAAGAGTAACACTCCCAGTTGTGTTTCATTTAAATGAGTTTTAATTACGTCAACACACTATTGTCGAGGACACTTCCTCCAACAAGTAAAACAAACAACAAATAATAACAAAATTATCAAATTGATTCAAAATAAGGCGGCGGGTGTGCTTGGGCCAACAATTAACAAAAAATAATACCTAGAAATAAGATGAAGAAGACCGCAATCGTCATCTGGTTATGGACTGTCGCCAACTCCGAATCCTTGTACCATATTTTTGTATGAGACCAGTGGAGGATTTGGATTGAGGTGGGGTTGATTGGGAGTAATATGAACGCAATCAGAAGACGTATTGGCCAGAAATTCATAGAGGTGCATCGTCTTTCTCTTAACACTCTTGATTGTGGGATTAAGAATAAAGTTTATGGTATTGATTTCTAATTAATTTGGGGATTTCTGGGTATTGGACGATGGGTAAGAGATTGATTTGTGAGGGGAAGTAATTATAGGATGTGGAATCAAGGAGTACAATCCGACGGAGGGCCGGTTGAGGATCCACCATCCAGGGGATTATAATCACAGGGGAATCGTTTTTTCTTTGCGAGATTATTTTTTTATTAAGTACGAATTATAACTATCCAAATTTTATGAGTTTTATGAATATTTGTTATCAAGTACCGAATTATATTTTTGTTATGTTATTAGAATATCACAAATGACGAAATATGCGTTAGTAATTCTATATAATTACGGATTTTTTACGGAATTTTCATCATTAAAGTCAAGTGTGTATGAATTATACACAATTTTGATATCATCGAAATGAGCTATCTAATGAAAATTCTGTCATTAAAGCACATTTTTTGACGGAATTTCCGTTGGAAATCGGTCACTCTGGATTAGCGCAATTGATATTGTTCAACGCGCCAATTCTATCTCACGGAATTATTGTCATGAATATACTTCAGTCATATGTCCGTCTGTTTTCCTTATTAACTGACAATTTTTTCCCGTTACTGTACCACCTTATCTCCCTAGTGTTTGATTTGTCTTGGAAAAGGGAAATGAACACGACAAATGATAAAGATTATGTTATTTTGATTCTGAATTGAAGTTTTTTATTTATTTATTTTGATTCGGGTATGCCTTTGACTCCGGTCAATATTAGATAAAGTAATTAACTACATTCTTGCTAATAATGTGAAATCATAATAACGGATGTTTTATGAAAAATTGAAGCGATAATAAGAAATATTTACATATAATTAATTTTGTAAGTGAGTGCATAAAAGGTTTTAGGTATATTACATTTTGTTACTATATAAGTAGTGTTATATTAATTACGAAGTATAACTTTATTTAATAAATTAAAGCAACAAGTACATAAAAATGTTGCATCTGTGACTATATCATGCAACACTTATATAAAACTGTTGCATAAATGACATTAGAGTGCAACATTAAAATAAAAATGTTGCATAAATGACTATTTTATGCAACATTTAAATAAAAATGTTGCATTATATTTGTATTTGCAACATTTTTAGGCAAAGTGTTGCATCCTCTAAACGTTTCTCCAAATTGCAACACAATTACAATGTGTTGCACACAAAATGTTGCAATAGGCCAGTTTTGTAGTAGTGACGTCAAATGTCTTCTGATGTTTTTTTAAAATTTTGTGCCCGCTTTATCTGACTCGATTAACCATACGTGCAATTTTCGATAATTTTCGTTTCGGGAGCTCAGAGGCCTAAAAAACATGTATTATATATCTTTCAATTCGAGCTGTTTCAGGTGGTCGGAGCGGCCATTGTTATTTTTCAGCGTGTTTTTCTAACACGTGTCCGAAATCGCATCATGAGATATCTTATTCGATTGTAGAACCTATAAACAACAATAAATCACTTTTATACGGTTATCCGATTTTCGGCAGAAATTGGTTTATCATACCGGTAACGTCAAATGTCTTCTGATGTTTTTGCCAATTTTTGTGCCCGCTTTATCTGAATTCATTAACCATTCTTGCAATTTTCGATAATTTTTGTTTCGGGAGCTCAGAGGCCTAAATAACGTATATTATATATCCTTCAATTCGAGCCGTTTAAGGTGGTCGGAGCGGCCATTTTTATTTTACAGCCAGTTTTTGTACCAGGTGTCCGAAATTGCTTCATGAGATATCTTATTCGATTCTAGACCCTATAAACAACTATAAATCACTTTTACACGGTTATCAGATTTTCAGTCGAAATTGGTTTATAGCATACCGGTAACGTCAAATGTCTTCTGATGTTTTTGATTTTGTGCCCGCTTCATCTGACTCGAATAACCATCCGTGCGATTTTCGGTAATTTTTGTTTCAGGAGTTCAGAGGCCTAAAAAACGTGTATTATATATCCTACAGTTCGAGCTGTTTCGGTTGGTCGGAGCGGCCATTTTTATTTTTCAGCCTGTTTTTGTACCAGGTGTCCGAAATTGCATCATGAGATATCTGATTCGATTCTAGACCCTATAAACAACTATAAATCACTTTTACACGGTTATCATATTTTCAGCCGAAATTGGTTTATATCATACCGGTAACGTCAAATGTCTTCTGATGTTTTTTTACAGATTTTGTGCCCGCTTTATCTGACTCGATTAACCATCAGTGCGATTTTCGGTAATTTTTGTTTCAGGAGTTCAGAGGCCTAAAAAACGTGTATTATATATCCTTCAATTAGAGCTTTTTCGGGTGGTCGGAGCGGCCATTTTTATTTTCAGCTTGTTTTTCTACCACGTGTCCGAAATCGCATCATGAGGTATCTTATTCGATTCTAAACCCTATAAACAACTATAAATAACTTTTACATGGTTATCCGATTTTCGGCCGAAATTGGTTTATGGCATACCGGTAACGTCAAATGTCTTCTGATGTTTTTACAATTTTTTGTGTCCGCTTTATCTGACTCGATTAACCATCCGTGCAATTTTCGATAGTTTTCGTTTCGGGAGCTCAGAGCCCTAAAAAAGATGTATTATATATCTTTCAATTCGAGCTGTTTCGGGTGGTCGGAGCGGCCATTGTTATTTTTCAGCGTGTTTTTCTAACACGTGTCCGAAATCTCATCATGAGATATCTTATTCGATTCTAGACCCTATAAACAACAATAAAGCACTTTTACACGGTTATCTGATTTTCGGCCGAAATTGGTTTATCATACCGGTAACGTCAAATGTCTTCTGATGTTTTTGCCAATTTTTGTGCCCGCTTTATCTGACTTCATTAACCATTCTTGCAATTTTCGATAATTTTTGTTTCGGGAGCTCAGAGGCCTAAAAAACGTGTATTATATACCCTTCAATTCGAGCCGTTTAGGGTGGTCGGAGCGACCATTTTTAATTTCAGCCTGTTTTTCTACCACGTGTCCGAAATTGCATCATGAGATATCTTATTCGATTCTAGAACCTATAAACAACGATAAATCACTTTTACACGGTTATCCGAATTTCGGCCGAAATTGGTTTATAGCATACCGGTAACGTCAAATGTCTTCTGATGTTTTTACAAATTTTTGTGTCCGCTTTATCTGACTCGATTAACCATCCGTGCAATTTTCGATAATTTTCGTTTCGGGAGCTCAGAGCCCTAAAAAAGATGTATTATATATCTTTCAATTCGAGCTGTTTCGGGTGGTCGGAGCGGCCATTGTTATTTTTCAGCGTGTTTTTCTAACACGTGTCCGAAATCGCATCATGAGATATCTTATTCGATTCTAGACCCTATAAACAACAATAAATCACTTTTACACGGTTATCTGATTTTCGGCCGAAATTGGTTTATCATACCGGTAACGTCAAATGTCTTCTGATGTTTTTGCCAATTTTTGTGCCCGCTTTATCTGACTTCATTAACCATTCTTGCAATTTTCGATAATTTTTGTTTCGGGAGCTCAGAGGCCTAAAAACCGTGTATTATATACTCTTCAATTCGAGCCGTTTAGGGTGGTCGGAGCGACCATTTTTAATTTCAGCCTGTTTTTCTACCACGTGTCCGAAATTGCATCATGAGATATCTTATTCGATTCTAGAACCTATAAACAACGATAAATCACTTTTACACGGTTATCCGAATTTCGGCCGAAATTGGTTTATCGCATACCGGTAACGTCAAATGTCTTCTGATGTTTTTACAAATTTTAGTGCCCGCTTTATCTGACTCGATTAACCATCCGTGCGATTTTCGGTAATTTTTGTTTTAGGAATTCAGAGGCCTCAAAAACGTGTATTATATATCCTTCAATTAGAGCTTTTTCGGGTGGTCGGAGCGGCCATTTTTATTTTTCAGCGTGTTTTTCTAACACGTGTCCGAAATTGCATCATGAGGTATCTTATTCGATTCTAGACCCTATAAACAACAATAAATCACTTTTACACGGTTATCCGATTTTCGGCCGAAATTGGTTTATAGCATACCGGTAACGTCAAATGTCTTCTGATGTTTTTGCCAATTTTTGTGCCCGCTTTATCTGACTTGATTAACCATTCTTGCAATTTTCGATAATTTTCGTTGAAGGAGCTCAGAGGCCTAAAAAACGTGTATTATATACCCTTGAATTCGAGCCGTTTCAGGTGGTCAGAGCGACCATTTTTAATTTCAGCCTGTTTTTCTACCACGTGTTCGAAATTGTATCATGAGATATCTTATTCGATTCTAGACCCTATAAACAACTATAAATCACATTTTCATGTTTATCCGATTTTCGGCCGAAATTGGTTTCTAGCATACCTGTAACGTCAAATGTCTTCTGATGTTTTTGATTTTGTGCCCGCTTCATCTGACTCGAATAACCATCCGTGCGATTTTCGGTAATTTTTGTTTCAGGAGTTCAGAGGCCTAAAAATCGTGTATTATATATTCTACAGTTCGAGCTGTTTCGGTTGGTCGAAGCGGCCATTTTTATTTTTCAGCCAGTTTTTGTACCAGGTGTCCGAAAGTGCATCATGAGATATCTTATTCGATTCTAGACCATATAAACAACTATAAATCACTTTTAGACGGTTATCAGATTTTCAGCCGAAATTGGTTTATATCATACCGGTAACGTCAAATGTCTTCTGATGTTTTTTTACAAATTTTGTGCCCGCTTTATCTGACTCGATTAACCATTAGTGCGATTTTCGGTAATTTTTGTTTCAGGAGTTCAGAGGCCTAAAAAACGTGTATTATATATCCTTCAATTAGAGCTTTTTCGGGTGGTCGGAGCAGCCATTTTTATTTTTCAGCTTGTTTTTCTACCACGTGTCCGAAATCGCATCATGAGGTATCTTATTTGATTCTAAACCCTATAAACAACTATAAATAACTTTTACATGGTTATCCGATTTTCGGCCGAAATTGGTTTATGGCATACCGGCAACGTCAAATGTCTTGTGATGTTTTTACAAATTTTTGTGCCCGCTTTATCTGACTCGATTAACCATCCGTGCAATTTTCGATAATTTTTGTTTCGGGAGCTCAGAGCCCTAAAAAAGATGTATTATATATCTTTCAATTCGAGCTGTTTCGGGTGGTCGGAGCGGCCATTGTTATTTTTCAGCGTGTTTTTCTAACACGTGTCCGAAATCGCATCATGAGATATCTTATTCGATTCTAGACCCTATAAACAACAATAAATCACTTTTACACGGTTATCTGATTTTCGGCAAAAAATGGTTTATCATACCGGTAACGTCAAATGTCTTCTGATGTTTTTGCAAATTTTTGTGCCCGCTTTATCTGACTTCATTAACCATTCTTGCAATTTTCGATAATTTTTGTTTCGGGAGCTCAGAGGCCTAAAAAAGATGTATTATATATCTTTCAATTCGAGCTGTTTCGGGTGGTCGGAGCGGCCATTGTTATTTTTCAGCGTGTTTTTCTAACACGTGTCCGAAATCGCATCATGAGATATCTTATTCGATTCTAGACCCTATAAACAACAATAAATCACTTTTACACGGTTATCTGATTTTCGGCAAAAAATGGTTTATCATACCGGTAACGTCAAATGTCTTCTGATGTTTTTGCAAATTTTTGTGCCCGCTTTATCTGACTTCATTAACCATTCTTGCAATTTTCGATAATTTTTGTTTCGGGAGCTCAGAGGCCTAAAAAACGTGTATTATATACCCTTCAATTCGAGCCGTTTAGGGTGGTCGGAGCGACCATTTTTAATTTCAGCCTGTTTTTCTACCACGTGTCCGAAATTGCATCATGAGATATCTTATTCGATTCTAGAACCTATAAACAACGATAAATCACTTTTACACGGTTATCCGAATTTCGGCCGAAATTGGTTTATAGCATACCGGTAACGTCAAATGTCTTCTGATGTTTTTACAAATTTTTGTGTCCGCTTTATCTGACTCGATTAACCATCCGTGCAATTTTCGATAATTTTCGTTTCGGGAGCTCAGAGCCCTAAAAAAGATGTATTATATATCTTTCAATTCGAGCTGTTTCGGGTGGTCGGAGCGGCCATTGTTATTTTTCAGCGTGTTTTTCTAACACGTGTCCGAAATCGCATCATGAGATATCTTATTCGATTCTAGACCCTATAAACAACAATAAATCACTTTTACACGGTTATCCGATTTGCGGCAGAAATTGGATCATACCGGTAACGTCAAATGTCTTCTGATGTTTTTGCCAATTTTTGTGCCCGCTTTATCTGACTTCATTAACCATTCTTGCAATTTTCGATAATTTTTGTTCGGGAGCTCAAAGGCCTAAAAAACGTATATTATATACCCTTCAATTCGAGCCTTTTAAGGTGGTCGGAGCGACCATTTTTAATTTCAGCCTGTTTTTCTACCACGTGTCCGAAACTGCATCATGAGATATCTTATTCGATTCTAGAACCTATAAACAACGATAAATCACTTTTACACGGTTATCCGAATTTCGGCCGAAATTGGTTTATAGCATACCGGTAACGTCAAATGTCTTCTGATGTTTTTACAAATTTTTGTGCCCGCTTTATCTTACTCGATTAACCATCCGTGCGATTTTCGGTCATTTTTGTTTCAGGAGTTCAGAGGCCTAAAAAACATGTATTATATATCCTTCAATTCGAGCTGTTTCGGGTGGTCGGAGCGGCCATTGTTAGTTTTCAGCGTGTTTTTCTTACACGTGTCCGAAATTGCATCATGAGATATCTTATTCGATTCTAGACCCTATAAACAACAATAAATCACTTTTACACGTTTATCCGATTTTCGGCCGAAATTGGTTTATAGCATACCGGTAAAGTTAAATGTCTTCTGATGTTTTTGCCAATTTTTGTGCCCGCTTTATCTGACTTGATTAACCATTCTTGAAATTTTCGATAATTTTCGTTTCAGGAGCTCAGAGGCCTAAAAAACGTGTATTATATACCCTTCAATTCGAGCCGTTTCAGGTGGTCGGAGCGACCATTTTTAATTTCAGCCTGTTGTTCCACCACGTGTACGAAATTGCATCATGAGATATCTTATTCGATTCTAGACTCTATAAACAACTATATATCACATTTTCACGGTTATCCGATTTTCGGCCGAAATTGGTTTATGGCATACCGGTAACGTCAAATGTCTTCTGATGTTTTTGATTTTGTGCCCGCTTCATCTGACTCGAATAACCATCCTTGTGATTTTCGGTAATTTTTGTTTCTGGAATTCAGAGGCCTAAAAAACGTGTATTATATATCCTACAGTTCGAGTTGTTTCGGTTGGTCGGAGCGGCCATTTTTATTTTTCAGCCAGTTTTATTACCAGGTGTCCGAAATTGCATCATGAGATATCTTATTCGATTCTTGACTCTATAAAGAACTATAAATCACTTTTACACGGTTATCAGATTTTCAGCCGAAATTGGTTTATATAATACCGGTAACGTCAAATGTCTTCTGATGTTTTTTAAAAATTTTGCGCCCGCTTTATCTGACTCGATTAACCATCAGTGCGATTTTCGGTAATTTTTGTTTCAGGAATTCAGAGGCCTAAAAAACGTGTATTATAAATCCTTCAATTAGAGCTTTTTCGGGTGGTCGGAGCGGCCATTTTTATTTTTCAGCTTGTTTTTCTGCTACCACGTGTCCGAAATCGCATCATGAGGTATCTTATTCGATTCTCAACCCTATAAACAAATATAAATAACTTTTACATGGTTATCCGATTTTCGGCCGAAAATGGTTTATAGCATACCGGTAAAGTCAAATGTGTTCCGGAGTTTTTGAAAATTTTTGAGTCCGCTTTATCTGACTCGATTAACAATACATGCGATTTTTCGACATTTTCGTTCCGGGGAGCTCAGAGGCCTAAAAAACTTGCATTATATACCCATTAATTCGAGCCGTTTCGGGTGGTCAGAGCGGCCATTGTTATTTTTCAGCCTATTTTTCTACCACGTGTCCGAAATTGCATCATGAGATATCTTATTCGATTCTATAACCTATAAACAACTTTAAATCACTTTTACACGGTTATCCGATTTTCGGCCGAAATTGGTTTATAGCATACCGGTAACGTCAAATGTCTTCTGACGTTTTTGTAAATTTTTGTGCCCGGTTTATCTGACATGATTAACCATTCTTGCAATTTTCGATAATTTTCGTTTCGGGAGCTCAGAGGCCTAAAAATCATGTATTATATACCCTTCAATTCGAGCCGTTTCAGGTGGTCGGAGCGACCATTTTTAATTTCAGCCCGTTTTTCTACCACGTGTCCGAAATTGCATCATGAGATATCTTATTCGATTCTTGAACCTATAAACAACGATAAATCACTTTTACACGGTTATCCGAATTTCGGCCGAAATTGGTTTATAGCATACCGGTAACGTCAAATTGTTGGGTTTAGTTATCTCATAATCTAATACTTTTAGTCATACTAACATAATTTTAATTAACATTTTAATTAACATATTATATGATCTTATGCATGCTTAATATATGCGGAAATAGGAGAGATTTCGAACCCTTACACACGGTCCAAATAATAGCAAGGACGATCCTCCAAGTATTCAACAAGAACACCTCCTTTGTGATGCACCAAGACAACCGTTGGTTGAACCGAAAATTTGAGTATGCTAGTACTAAAATCGATTTGTGGGGAATAAAACGCGTATTCGCCCTAAACTTGCAGGATTATAATGAAAAATACAATCGTGAATATGGTCATAAGATTAAAAAGATAAGAAAAGAAGTACAACCTTTGGTCCTTGTGCGAAAGGCCTAAGAACAGGAATTAACACAAATTCCCTCCTATAACTTGCACCCAAGACTTAGAATGAGACGTGGCCGCGTGTGCTAGAAATCCTCTCCAACTGCCTTGCAATATTGGGAGAGCTATTTAGGTTTTAGATGTGAGATCTGAGGTTTTGGGAGAAGAAAGCTCTCAAAACCCTAATTTTACCTTGAGATTACTTTATAGTGCAACAAGAGTAGTCTACATAAGGAGAGTCCTCCTCCTTATATAGACCACACGGCCGAAATACCCTAAGTAGGGTAAGGGTGGGATTTCCACTCTTACCTTATTCTGGTTCGTGATTCGACCCAATTAGCTTTAAGTTGTTCGCGGTATTTTTAATTATAAATCGTAACATGTTATCAGATATTAATACAGTCGATATATTAATATCAGTCTGATAAAATACGATATTGTATAATTACCCAAATTAATATAACTGTTTATATTAATACGCGAATACAATATTTAATTAAATATAACCATTTATATTTAATTTACGAATTAATCATGTAATCCGTATTAGCTAAAATTATTTAATCCGTATTAAATAATAATCTCAACATCTTATTGACTAATTTAATAGTCAATACCTCTGACTAACTGTTTAGTCATATCCGGCAAAATGTGACTGTATTTTCATACCTTCACATCTCTCAAACGTGTCCTATAGGTGTGACGTATAGGGACCAGTTGACCACCGCCATCCGTATGACAATAACGTCAAACTTATCTAGTAAGCCAACCGTTATTGATAAACGTGGATCAACTGGTAATAATACTGAAGTATGCCCTTGTGATCCTTAAAGAGATTTAATAAGTCATTGTACTTAATTGTCAAGGACACCAGCCCCAACAATCTCCCACTTGTCCGTACAAGGGTATGTGCAATGACGTTATCACACTACATGTGGAGGACACAAGCTCCAACAAACTCCCACTTGTCCGTACAAGTGTAGGTGCGATAACCGATTCTCATATCCTTTTAAAATTTCTCCCACTCAATGTAAGACAATTTGCAAATCCGCATTCGCAAATGTCGTATCTCACAAGCGATCTGTATCAAGAGTGGTTTCCCCGACTAGAGAGTAACTTAACTGATAAAACGAATCTGTATTCGAGCATGGCCATGCATTTCAGTTACTACTCCTCGAGTGGCCCAGAGAAATGATAAAATCCTGATAAGGGTTTGGATATTTCCCCCAACTCGAATCCTGCCGATATCGCGCAGCATGAAATAACCCAGAAAAAATCCTCTTGGCCCCTGTTACGGTGACCGTGGGAAAGAAACCAAAGTTACCCAAAATCTGCCTTAATCTCAAGAAGCAGTTGAAAGTCAAAAGACTCGACTCTAAGGAACACTATGGAGGTCCTATCCACGACATGGCACCCAATGTTATAAAACATTTAGGACTCCATAACGCTGTCACGGGGTGTCCTACGAGATATCCGTATAACTCGCCTTTGTGATTGGTCAGTCAGCCGCGTGACTTATGGCTCGTTGAACCCACCATCAACCAACGTCACAAAATGATTACCTGAGTTATCAGCTCAAGTGGGTAATCAAGGACCAAAACGATGTAATGTTAATCAGTTCACTTTGTGGTGTTCAAAATTGGCGTACAATTCCACATGAGAAACAAAACATTATATATCATAACAATAAGGTTGAATAGAGTACACGAGAAAATGAATTATTACATGAATTCATCAAAGAGTACTACAACTTAGGAACACATCCAATTCCCATGGAATGAATGTGCCCTTCATGCTTATCACGTGGTAATGCTTTTGTGAGAGGATCAGCTATGTTGTCATCCGTAGCTATCTTATCAATGAATATCTCCTTTTGCTCCACGTAATCTCTGATTAGATGAGCTTTCCGTTGTACATGTCTAGCCTTGCTGCTAGACTTATGCTCCTTAGCTTGGAAGATGGCACCGCTATTGTCACAATAAACGGTGATTGGGTCATTCGAACTAGGCACTACCGAGAGTCCTTGTAAGAATTGACGCATCCATATTGCTTCCTTAGCTGCTTCCGAGGCGGCATAGTACTCGGACTCAGTCGTAGAATCTACTGTAACACTCTGTTTAGAACTTTTCCAGCTGACAGCAGCGCCATTAAGAGTAAAAACGAATCCAGACTGAGATTTCGAGTCATCTCGATCCGTTTGGAAGCTAGCATCTGCGTAACCCGTGGCGCAGAGCGTCGAGTCGCCTCCGTAAGTCAATCCCCAATCTTTAGTCCTCCGTAGGTACTTAAGAATGTTTTTCACGGCCATCCAGTGTTGTTCATCTGGATGAGCTTGGAATCGACTTGTCATACTCAATGCATATGCAACGTCAGGACGTGTGCATATCATGGCATACATGATTGATCCTATTGCCGAAGCATAAGGAATCCGACTCATGCGCTCTTTCTCTTCCAATGACTTAGCTTCTTGAGTTTTGCTCAAGTGAAGCCCAGGAGTCATAGGAAGGAACCCCTTCTTGGAGTTCGTCATGCTGAATCTCTCCAGAATCTTATCTATATAAGACTCCTGACTGAGAGACAACATCCGTCGTGATCTATCCCTGTAGATACGGATGCCCAAAATTCTTTGTGCCTCTCCCAGATCTTTCATCTGGAAGTGGTTTTTCAACCATGCTTTAACCGAAGATAAGAGAGGTATGTCATTCCCAATCAAGAGTATGTCATCGACATACAGTACTAGGAATACAATCTTGCTCCCACTCGACTTGATATAGAGACATGGTTCCTCGACTGATCGAATGAACCCATTCTCTTTTATCACTTGGTCGAAGCGATGATTCCAACTCCGCGATGCTTGCTTAAGTCCATAGATGGAACGCTTAAGCTTGCAAACTTTCTTAGGATGTGCTGGATCGATAAAACCCTCGGGTTGTACCATGTACAACTCTTCCTCCAAATAACCGTTTAAGAAGGCGGTTTTAACGTCCATTTGCCATATTTCATAGTCATGAAATGCGGCGATCGCTAAGATAATCCGAATGGAACGTAGCATGACTACGGGTGCAAAGATCTCATCGTAGTGCAAGCCTGGCACTTGGGTGAAACCTTTAGCAACTAGTCTAGCCTTGTGGATATCTTGTTGTCCTTCCACGGCATGCTTTATCTTGTAAAGCCATTTGCATTGAAGGGGACGTACCTTTGCAGGTAGGTCCACAAGATCCCACACGTTGTACTCATACATGGAGTCCATCTCGGATTGCATGGCTTCTAGCCATAGCTTTGAGTCAGAACTGGTCATGGCACCTTTATAGGTTTTGGGTTCATTACCCTCTAGGATTAAGACGTCATCTGTATCATGTTCCTCGACCATACCAATGTATCTGTCCGGTGGAATAGAGACTCTTCCCGACCTCCTAGGTTCCTCAGGGATATCTACCGCAGCCTCGGTTGAAGGAACTGTTTCCTCCAATGGTTGCTCGGCAGTTGGTTCTTGAACCTCTGATAACTCGAAGGTTCTATTACTCGACTTGTTCGCGAGAAATTCTTTCTCTAAGAACGTCGCACTAGCCGCAACAAAAACACGTTGTTCGGTTGGCGAGTAGAAGTAATGACCTAAAGTTCCCTTTGGATAACCTATAAAGTATGTCTTGACCGATCGCGGGCCGAGCTTATCCTCGTGTCTCCACTTGACATAAGCCTCGCAGCCCCAAACCCGAATAAAGGACAAGTTAGGGACCGTTCCCTTCCATAATTCGTATGGAGTCTTGTCAACAGCTTTAGACGGACTTCGGTTAAGAATTAGAGCGGCCGACAAAAGAGCATAGCCCCATAATGAATCAGGCACAACGGTGTGACTCATCATGGATCGAACCATATCAAGTAAAGTTCGATTTCTCCGTTCGGACACACCATTTAATTGTGGTGTTCCAGGTGGAGTCAACTGTAGCACGATGCCACAGTCTTTAAAGTGTTGAACAAACTCGTGTGAAAGATATTCACCACCACGATCCGAACGTAGTGCTTTAATCTTTCTACCCAGCTGGTTCTGTACCCGATTCTGGTATTCTTTGAACTTGTCAAAGGATTCACTTTTATGTTTCATCAAGTAGACATAGCCATATCTACTCAAATCATCCGTGAAAGTGATGAAATACCTATAGCCTTCTCGTGCGTTGATCGACATAGGGCCACATACGTCCGTATGTATGAGTCCTAATAGGTCGGCAGCGCGCATTCCAACACCTTTGAAGGAAATACGAGTCATCTTGCCGATGAGACATGATTCACACGTGCCATATGATTCGAAATCAAAGGGCGAGATAGCTCCAATCTGTATGAGCTGTTTTACGCGTTTCTCATTTATGTGTCCCATACGACAATGCCATAGGTAAGTTTGATCTTTATCACCTACCTTTAATCTCTTGTTATTCACATGTAATATCTCGGTAGTTTGATCTAAAACATAAATTCCATTCATGGAAACTGCCTTGCCATAAATCATATTGTGTAAGGAGAAAATACAGCTATTATTCTCTATTACAAATGAAAAGCCGAGTTTGTCAAGTGCAGAAACTGAAATAATGTTTTTGGACAAACTAGGAACATAATAACAGTTATATAAAAATAACTCGAATCCACTTGGAAGCTGGATCACGTATGTTCCCTTCGAGACTGCAGCAACGCGTGCTCCATTCCCGACTCGCAGGTCCACCTCACCCTTGATTAGGGGTTCTTGGTTTCGGAGGCCCTGCACATGATTACATAGATGAGAACCACAACCAGTATCAAGTACCCAAGTTCCGCAACTTGCATGGTTAATCTCAATCATGTGAATAAAAGAAGAAGAAGACATACCAACAGGAGTAACACGGCCTGCCTTAATGTCCTCGCGATACACGGGGCATGAGCGCCTCCAATGCCCAGTCTTGTGGCAGTGGTGGCATTCCATGCTAGTATCCTTGCTCTTTGTCTTGCCCTGTGAGTTGCTCGACTCACCTGGCCCACTCTTAGCAAATCCTGGTTTCTTGAACCTGGGCTTACCTACTGCTAGGTCGCCCTGAGCTTTAGCCTTCCCTTTACCCTTTCCCTTACTGGAGATCATGAGAACATCCTGCTTCATGCTCCCACATAACTTTAGATCCTTCTCAGTCTGTACGAGAAGGGAGTGGAGCTCATGAGGAGTCTTCTTCATGTCGTTCATGTAGTAGTTGGCCCTAAAGAGGGCGAACCCATCATGAAGCGAATGAAGCATACGATCAACGATTATGTTCTCACTGATCTTGCAGTTTAGGGTCTCCAGTTTCTCGATATTCTCAATCATGTTGAGAATATGTGGGCTAAGAGCTTGGCCCTTCTGGAGTTTCGCCTCAAAGAAGCGACAGGTATGCTCATAAGAAACGATTCTCGGAGCCTTGGAGAATTCGTGCTAGCTTGGCACTTGGCATTGGGTCTTCACCAGCCATTTTAGTTATACAGCAGTTTTAAAGAACGTGTTCTACACTGAAAAAGAAGATAAAACAAAACCATATAAGCAACTTATTGTTGTGATTTAAGTCTATATTAAATTGAATTTAAACTCGTAGACTCATGCATTTATATAATTGATCTCCCTCAAGAATTATATAAACGATCCCAAGACTCAATTTCCGTATATTGATAAGCCCACAGTTTGGCTAATTCCAATCGTTGGAACTCTTGGTCGATAGATTTCCGTATATCCTATCTATTAGTCCATCTCAGTCACTAGATATTATCGAGTGACCATGATGTTGAGATAAAATAAATCATCTGTTCCCACTTACCCGACGTAGAAGGGGTCATATTATGCCTACCGACGAAGAAGGGATTCATGGGAGGCTGATTTATAAAGACTAATCTCAATTTTTGGTTATACGAGGAAGACCCCATCAACTTTTATTTATCCATATATAAGTGAACTAAAAACTAGCATTTGCGTGAATGAATTAAATAAAGTGATGGCTTTGCAATTGACATGTGACATCTGTATTGCCACAGAAAACTAACGCGTAACCTCTACATGAGTCAGTTTTCAGGCATGATATAGGTGGTTTGGTTTTAGGCGGAATATGATGAAAGCTATTATTGATGAAAGCATAAAGATAAATGCAATAAACGTAAATAAAAGTCCTAGTGTGGCCTATCCTACCAAAATAAACATAAAACAACTTGGAATCCACCGTTGGACCCTAGAAGCTTGTCTTGATGTTCCATCTTGGTCCTTGCAGTGGGAGTGAGCATCCGGTCTCCGTCTTTGGTCTTCACAAAATTACTAATTTAAATTACAAAAGTAGTCCTAGATACATTCTAATTTAAATACAAAAGTAATTACATGGCAAAAACCCAAAACCGGAGATTCAAGATCTCAAAATTACAAGCAAGACTGTGTCCCATCATTACGGTGACACAATCTTCTAAGGCCACACTAAGTTACAACCGTTTGCAAAAATTAAATACGTTATTGAAAGCATTCAAGGCATTCACAAGACGATAAATAAAATGCATCAACTAAATAAAATTTATACATGACATAATACTGTTATTATGATTAATAAATTTATACCAAACCACCTTTTAAGATTAAAATTATGTGACTATGCCGCTTTAATCACCAATTTTAATAAACATATAATCCATTATTTTAAACTGTTTTAAAACAATATGTATCAAACGAGGGTGAACCGTTTCACTAAATAATATACTATTTCCGTATACAGTATATTATTTTAAGCCATGTGAAAATAAGAAAACAAGTTATTTTCGAAAAAGATAGCCTGAAAGAAGAGCACTCGACCGAGCAACAGAGGCACTCGATCGAGTGTCAGTGTCAGTGTCACTCGATCGAGTGCAGCAGGGGCTCGATCGAGTGACTCGTTAAAACGCAAACGCTGCACTTTAAATCTAAACAAGTTTTTATCTTTTGATATAAAACATGAAAATCAAAAATAAAAACAACAAAAGATCCACATATTGCTAAAAATATCGATTAAATAACAATATGCGAATTAGAATCGAAAACAAGATCGATTACAACACAAAAGCACACGCACGAGGCCTGGTACAAGGGCACTCGATCGAGTGCAACAGAAACTCGATCGAGTGCCAAGGCATAGTGCACGGTTTTCTAAAGTTTTTAAAACTTATGAAAGACACAATTGTAAAATTTCATGGCCTAAGGCTCTGATACCACTTGTGGGGAATAAAACGCGTATTCGCCCTAAACTTGCAGGATTATAATGAAAAATACAATCGTGAATATGGTCATAAGATTAAAAAGATAAGAAAAGAAGTACAACCTTTGGTCCTTGTGCGAAAGGCCTAAGAACAGGAATTAACACAAATTCCCTCCTATAACTTGCACCCAAGACTTAGAATGAGACGTGGCCGCGTGTGCTAGAAATCCTCTCCAACTGCCTTGCAATATTGGGAGAGCTATTTAGGTTTTACATGTGAGATCTGAGGTTTTGGGAGAAGAAAGCTCTCAAAACCCTAATTTTACCTTGAGATTACTTTACAGTGCAACAAGAGTAGTCTACATAAGGAGAGTCCTCCTCCTTATATAGACCACACGGCCGAAATACCCTAAGTAGGGTAAGGGTGGGCTTTCCACTCTTACCTTATTCTGGTTCGTGATTCGACCCAATTAGCTTTAAGTTGTTCGCGGTATTTTTAATTATAAATCGTAACATGTTATCAGATATTAATACAGTCGATATATTAATATCAGTCTGATAAAATACGATATTGTATAATTACCCAAATTAATATAACTGTTTATATTAATACGCGAATACAATATTTAATTAAATATAACCATTTATATTTAATTTACGAATTAATCATGTAATCCGTATTAGCTAAAATTATTTAATCCGTATTAAATAATAATCTCAACATCTTATTGACTAATTTAATAGTCAATACCTCTGACTAACTGTTTAGTCATATCCGGCAAAATGTGACTGTATTTTCATACCTTCACATCTCTCAAACGTGTCCTATAGGTGTGACGTATAGGGACCAGTTGACCACCGCCATCCGTATGACAATAACGTCAAACTTATCTAGCAAGCCAACCGTTATTGATAAACGTGGATCAACTGGTAATAATACTGAAGTATGCCCTTGTGATCCTTAAAGAGATTTAATAAGTCATTGTACTTAATTGTCAAGGACACCAGCCCCAACACGATTTTCCTTAAAACAATTCTAATCTCTTTAATTAGAATTACTATACTAATATTATAACTTATTATTATTAGTATTCTTATTATTCTCACAATAATAATTTTAGAGGATTTTGTTTCTTTTCTTACCTTAGAAAAATATGCAAATTAGACCTAACTAATCTTGTGAGCTCACACACAAGATTTAAAGGGGTTGTCTTGGTTCTTAGGTGGCCGGGTATGGGGAGAAGCAAGAGGGAACGTTTTCTCTTTTCTATGCTCTTAGGGTGGCTATTTACAAGAGCACCCTAATGATGAACATTTAAAGAGTGTTATTTAAGAAGCATAAACACTCCTTAATATCTCACCCAAACCGTCCCAACATAAGCCATAATATGGACTTAATTTTATATTTTGTCAATCTTATAATTGTATGTCATGTGACATACAATATGTCACATTGTAAAATATACAATTGTTTTAATTTAAATATACATATTTATCAAATAAATATTATCTATAAATTAAATAAATCACATTTATCAAGTTGACAAGTAATTCGTAATTACAAATATAAAATGGTCATTTACAATAATCGTCAATACGATCTACAACCTTTGTATTAATTATAACCCGATTCATTCTAATTTCGATATTATATAAATATCGTTCAATGTTTAGTAATTGACACGTTTCAATTATAAACATAAATCTTACATGAAGATTTAACCTCTGATTTCTCGATATATGAGTTTAAGGAATATGATCAAGTCGTATCAATATACATTTGGTCACTTTATCAATTAAGGGAATTGTCCTAAAGGTGTGACCTAAAGGGATCAACTCACCACCACCGTCATACGACAGTAATGTCAAACTCCAGCTAGCCAATCATTACCGATTAATGTTGGTCAGTTGACTAATATATTTCGTATCATCCCTTGCGTATTCTCGTCATGAGATTTAATTACGTGATCACACTATTGTTGAGGACACATTTCCCAACAATCTCCCACTTGTCCTCGACAAGTGTGCGTCACCAATTCTCTTGTGCTATTACAATCTCCCACTCAATGCAAGATGTCTCTCTGAGGTCGTACTTGCATTCGATCATATCATGAGTGATTTCCTCGATCTGGAGAATAAATGTTTGACCGGAATTATCTACCATAGATACCTTCCGAGCGTGGCCACGCATTTCCAGTTAACTTCTCCTCGAGTGGCCTTGTGATTTGAACAACCCTGACAAGGGGTGGACAATTTCTATCGCACTACTTCCTTCAACCAGTCACAGTCAGTCACAACCCAAAGCAATCCCATTTGACTCTAGTTACGAAAAGTAGTAGAGAATGGATCAAGGTTATGCCTAAACTGTACTATCTTGGGAGAGTAGTCTTTAGTCTAAGAATTGACTCACAAGAATACTATAGCAGCTCTCGCCACGACCCGGCTATTATAAAATTTCCAGAACTCTATAAGCGGTCACTTTGCCCGACAGAGTGTCTCTTGCAGTCTGCCTATGTGATCGACTAGTCATATGACTCTATGGCACTTGAACTCGCCATCAGTCACCTCACATTCTAGTCGCTTTGAGATGTCACCTCATGTAAGCGGCTAGGGGCTATACTAAGTCAATCCAGTTCACTTATGGGGTTCAATATTGTCTCTCACAACCCATTTGGATTTTGACAAAGTATCTTTCATCTTGAGTTAATTATAACTCAAATGACATTGTCATGCAAAAATACTCAATACTATTTCATTGCATTTGATGCACGATCATTTATTTGCATTAGTGTTTTGCGAATAAACCTTTTATTCAGGATTGCAAAACTTACAAATTCTGGTCTCCTTCCGACTCATATTATCTCACATAATATGATCCTTTTTTGAGCACATATCTAGAACCCATTCTAGATCTTGAGATTCCTTTCCTGAGGGAAGCTCCCACTGTTATCTTATAACTTGTGACGTATTGATATACTATAGGTATTAAAGAATCACTCGAAATTATCTAGTCACTTATGTGCTGAAATCTATATTGTAGTCATTAATGATTTCATCACTCTTACTATTTTCAAACATCTTGGCTATTTGATCATGATTTTATCAATATGAATCATATCTAACCATTCTCATTTCTAATGGGCGACCTTTTATTATCAATATAATAAACCTTCCCGTAAAACTCCATCATCGTATGCTATAAGGTATTCGTTCATCTAGAATTGAAAACCTCTTATTCTTTACACTTTAAAGAATCACCCATCCTCTCTAAATGGTAGGTTCAATTCTTTAATGAATATCGCTCCCACTAAAATCAATATCACTCGATCTCTTAAATGAACCTTTCATTTCTTGCATGTAAATCTTGTTTATAACTTGAATCATTATCACTATCACTATCCCTATAGTGATCTACCTTTATTCAATCGTCATCATATGAATTCCCAACATCACTTTTCGATACAACATATACTACTGTCGGGGAACTGAGATGATTTCTCCTCTATTATCTTATAATCTTGAGAATATCATTATTTCAAGGAACCGATTTCCTTCCGATTTCATACGGGGTTTCATGTCTCCTCTCAATGAAACAATGAACATAAGGAACATTTCCTCTAGTGTCCTCCCGTAGTTTCTCCAGTGTCCTCTCGTAGTTTCTTCAATTCATTCATTTAGGGCTCTTCTTAAGTCTCCCATGTATGAATCTTCTCTAAGATCCTACATGTATATCATTGGTTTGTGAGCGAAATATTTTCTCCCACTCTATCCTTTTAACAATAACTTTTACTTGTATAAGGATAGCAATTTCGATTTAACCAATGCATATGAATGTTTGAAGTTTTATAGGTGTGATGTATACATTCTCATTTTCACTTAAAATGAAAATCTTATAATGAACTAATGATTTCTTAATTTGATTGAAAGTATCTCATGGGGTGTAGTTCTCTGTTTTAATCAACACTTTGATTATATTATATTGATCGAATCAATGTTTATTGCGTGACAAGATCACTATTATTCATGTTTTAACAAGGTATGCAATTTATTTTAGAAATCAAGTAATTGATTAAGAACAAAAGTAGTGACTTGGGTTGAAAGCCAAGTCAATAACATCCAAAATTACAACCATTGTTTTAGGATTTGAATCCTTGTCTTACAAGAAAATAAATTGTTCTTGGAATAAAATGCAAAATATGAAAGAAGCCAATATGAAAATTAGAGCCTAGCTCTTCAAGTCTTCGATCAATTGGATGCTACCATAGTCATCCAAGTAAGGAACTTCATGCTTCCTTCTCCTTGCCCTTATCATTAGGAAGTGGCCCTTTAAAACAATTAAAAAGGGTAAATATCAACAAATTTGTATCACTATACATAAGTTGATAAATGACATGAATTTAAACGAGAATTATTACCTACAGCGGTTGCTTTCCCATTTTTGAGATCGCTTAAGTACTTGGGGCAATTTCGCTTCCAATGACCTATCCTCGTGCAATAATGGCACTTATCTTCGGATTTCGAAGACGAGGTGGAAGCGCCTTTCGAAAAGGACTTTTCTTTGGTCGGTTTGGGCTTGAACGTTTTCTTGCCCTTGCCTTTGAAGGCATTCTTCTTGAAGCTCGTTTTCCCTTTCTTTTCGATGTTTAAAAGATCTTTAGTGGAACTTTCATGAAGTCCCATATCCCTCTCGGCTTGGACGAGCATCTTATGCAATTCGTCCAATGTGGTCTCTTGATTTCGCATATTGAAATTCACCCGGAATTGAGCATACGATTTCACCTTATTGAGCGAGTGAAGAACTCGGTCAATGATGAGAGAGTCGGGAACATCAACCCCTTGCACTTTAAGAGTTTCCGCTAGCTTAACGAGTTTGAGCACATGAGGGCTTATCTTTTGCCCTTCCTTCAAGCTAATGTCGAAGAAGGCGGAAGCCGCCTCATATTGTATCACCCTTGGAGTTTGCGAAAACATTGTCGCAAGCTTGGTGTATATCTCATATGATGTGGTCAACTTGATCATACTCCTTTGGAGATCCGGCTCCATGGAGAAGATGAACACATTTTTAAGAGCGGATGACTCTTTCATGTAGGCTTCATAGGCCTCACGAGTTTGGACCGCGGAACGAGCGGTCGGAGCGGCTTCGGTTAGGTAACGAGTCTTATCGTCACCTTGAGCGGCCAAAAGTAATTGCGCATCCCAATCCTTAAAATTTGAGCCATGCTTATTGAGTTTGCAACGATCCATAAAGGATCGAAGCCATGATACGTTAGTGAGAGGTGGAGCGTTGGTTGCCATTGTCGATGTTGAAAATTAAACTACAATAAAAATGAAGGAATTAAAACAACGTCATTTTCAAAACTCGTAAATAATTTTAAACAAGTTTTGTCTATTTACTTAATGATCTCTTACCCAATTAAGTAAACAATCCCGAGACCCAAACCCATACTAATTCGGGCACAGTATAGCATTCAACCCGTGTTGGTATAATTTGGTGGATTAACCTTTTAATCAGTTCTACCTTAGAACTCCCGGTGGACAATTTTCTAAAAATCGTCTTTAGCCCGAACTTATTGCAACTACGGTTACGAATACTTTCGTTGAGATCGACCAAATTTCAAGGTGTAATCTTATTACCCCACTTACCCAACGTGACAATATTAGTACCCCGGTATAGCCGAGCCTACGTTCTTGTGAAGAATTGATTCATGGGTCCATACTTTTTGGTAAGGCTAAGTCTCAATATTTATATGTAAGAGATCTAGTCAAATTATTATCTATCTCCGTTTAAGTGAACTAAGTCGGTGAATTATCGATAAAATAAATGACTAGGTCGACCAAATCGAACAATGCAGGAGACGATATATGACGATTTGGCTATGCATGCAAACATATAAAAAGCAAATAAAAGCATAAAAATAAACCCTAATATGGCCTTTCCTAGAAAAGAAATAATAAAAGTACAAATTCGGAAACCAACTCCTTTGGTCCCTTGAACTTCACGAGGCACGCACTTCGAGGTAAACACCGTCTTCGTCGGAACTCCTTTCCGAATGGCACCGTCTTCAAGGTTCTCCGGAATTTACAAAAATTACAACTTTTCTAGTCTACTTTATACATTATAATATAGAAATAAATTACAATTGGGTGATACGAGATCACAAAATTACAACCGAATCGGTAACCCCTTACATTACGGGAAATACCGATTTAAAAACTTAGGCCATACTAAGTATATTACATAATTCCCAAAATTACGTAAATAAATCATGACATTCTTAATAAAAAATATGCAATGCTTATGAATATATGAACTATCATGCAAACCCTAAGCCAAATCGTCCTATTTAAATATCAATTATGGAATTGCGTGTTTTAACGTTTAACAACACTATGCATAATGTGAATCGGAATTCACTCTTAAGTTAATCATCCCAACTCTTTTAGGTTTCAAAATTTAGTCTTACTCAAACTTTGAACATGACTTAACTTATTATATTTTAATATTGTTCGGTATTTAACTCGGTTTTGCGGGAAAATAATATAAAAATCAAAAAGAGTCATAAAAATTTCGAAAATTTCAAAATTCAAATTTTGAAAATTCAAGAATGTTCTTAAAATTTCAGAACTTTAAAAATATTAGTATTTATACGGTTTTAACATTTATTTCGAAAATAACGCTTAAAACGAGCATTTTTAGTCGGAAAATTAAATAAATAATTTCATAAATGCAAATAAAATACTAATAATATTTTTATACATTCCAAAACATTTTAAGAACATCAAATGGACAGAAAATTAAATGGAACATTGCCCAATGAGCCGAAATTATTAAATATGACTCTTATTATTCAATTTTAAATGCAACTTTTAACAAATCAAAATTAAATAAAAACAGAAACTTTTGGCTCCCAAGAATACTTTAGTGATGAACATATCATATATGACTATTATGGGATAAATTTTCCGGCCATTTTAACAACTATTGCAAATTTTAACGATTTTCGTCATATATCGTACGATTTTAACCTTTAAAATTATTTCTCAAGCATAAAATAAGATAAAAATCTCGAAATTTTTATACATGCTGGAAATAATATATATGACATCGTGTTAAATGTTTATGGCCAAATTCCAACTAAAACTATTAAAGTCGAAATAATGTCACTAATTACCCGATTTTTACATTAAAAATCTATAATAATGCAATATATGAGATAAATTTCTGGAAAATTCAACATACATTTTAAATATTGCATGTGACATACTCATAAATTTTTATAGTCAAATTCCTAATATAACTATACAAACCCATTTTTATTCATCTTATTGCATTTTAACATTTAAAATTCATATCACATGTATTAAAAGTCCATAATTTACGAAAATTCATATTCATAACATAGGATATACATGTGAAAACATACTGAAAAATCTCGGCCAAAGGATGATTTTAACTATTTTTCCCAAAATAAACAAGTTTTAACCATTAAAAATCAATAAAACCGAAAAATAAAATACCAATGAACAATATATATGCAAAATATATTCCAAATATTCTAAAAACATTTTAGAAACAATAGGTATTCATGCTTAATTAATTTCGGCCATCTCTTATATTAAACGAAATTCCAAATTTTATTTTGTTATCCTAATAACTTCGTAAAAACGTAAACGGAAAGCATGCAAACAACCTAGTTGCTCTGATACCAATTCTTGGGTTTAGTTATCTCATAATCAAATACTTTTAGTCACACTAACATAATTTTAATTAACATTTTAATTAACATATTATATGATCTTATGCATGCTTAATATATGCGGAAATAGGAGAGATTTCGAACCCTTACACACGGTCCAAATAATAGCAAGGATGATCCTCCAAGTATTCAACAAGAACACCTCCTTTGTGATGCACCAAGACAACCCTTGATTGAACCGAAAATTTGAGTATGCTAGTACTAAAATCGATTTTCCTTAAAACAATTCTAATCTCTTTAATTAGAATTACTATACTAATATTATCTTATTATTATTAGTATTCTTATTATTCTCACAATAATAATTTTAGAGGATTTTGTTTCTTTTCTTACCTTAGAAAAATATGCAAATTAGAACTAACTAATCTTGTGAGCTCACACACAATATTTAAAGGGGTTGTCTTGGTTCTTGGGTGGCCGGGTATGGGGAGAAGCAAGAGGGAACATTTTCTCTTTTCTATGCTCTTAGGGTGGCTCTAGGTCCTATTTACAAGAGCACCCTAATAATGAACATTTAAAGAGTGTTATTTAAGAAGCATAAACACTCCTTAATATCTCACCCAAACCGTCCCAACATAAGCCATAATATGGACTTAATTTTATATTTTGTCAATCTTATAATTGTATGTCATGTGACATACAATATGTCACATTGTAAAATATACAATTGTTTTAATTTAAATATACATATTTATCAAATAAATATTATCTATAAATTAAATAAATCACATTTATCAAGGTGACAAGTAATTCGTAATTACTAATATAAAATGGTCATTTACAATAATCGTCAATACGATCTACAACCTTTGTATTAATTATAACCCGATTCATTCTAATTTCGATATTATAAAATATCGTTCAATGTTTAGTAATTGACACGATTCAATTATAAACATAAATCTTACATTAAGATTTAATCTCTGATTTCTCGATATATGAGTTTAAGAAATATGATCAAATCGTATCAATATACATTTGGTCAGTTTATCAATTAAGGGAATTGTCCTAAAGGTCTGACCTAAAGGGATCAACTGACCACCACCGTCATACGACAGTAATGTCAAACTCTAGCTAGCCAATCATTACCGATTAATGTTGGTCAGTTGACTAATATATTTCGTATCATCCCTTGTTTATTCTCGTCATGAGATTTAATTACGTGATCGCACTATTGTTGAGGACACATTTCCCAACACAAATGTCTTCTGATGTTTTTACAAATTTTTGTGCCCGCTTTATCTGACTCGATTAACCATCCGTGCGATTTTCGGTAGATTTTGTTTTAGGAGTTCAGAGGCCTAAAAAACATGTATTATATATCCTTCAATTCGAGCTGTTTGGGGTGGTCGGAGCGGCCATTGTTATTTTTCAGCGTGTTTTTCTAACACGTGTCTGAAATTGCATCATGCGATATCTTATTCGGTTCTAGAACCAATAAACAACTATAAATCACTTTTACACGGTTATCCGATTTTCAGCCGAAATCGGTTTATATCATACCGATAACGTCAAATGTCTTCTGATGTTTTTGCAAATTTTTGTGTCTGCTTTATCTGACTTGATTAATTATTCTTGCAATTTTCGATAATTTTCATTTCGGGAGCTCAGAGGCCTAAAAATCGTGTATTATATACCCTTCAATTCGAGCCGTTTCAGGTGGTCGGAGCGACCATTTTTAATTTCAGCCTGTTTTTCTACCACGTGTCCGAAATTGCATCATGAGATATCTTATTCGATTCTGGACCCTATAAACAACTATAAATCACATTTACACGGTTATCCGATTTTCGGCCGAAATTGGTTTATAGCATACCGGTAACGTTAAATGTTTTCTGATGTTTTTAAAAAATTTTGTGCCCGCTTCATCTGACTCGATTAACCATCCGTGCGATTTTCGATAATTTTTGTTTCAGGAGTTCAGAGGCCTAAAAAACGTGTATTATATATCCTACAGTTCGAGCCGTTTCGGGTGGTCAGAGCGGCCATTTTTATTTTTCAGCCTGTTTTTCTACTACGTGTCCGAAATTGGATCATGAGATATCTTATTCGATTCTAGAACCTATAAACAACTATAAATCACTTTTACACGGTTATCCGATTTTCGGCCGAAATTGGTTTATAGCATACCGGGAACGTCAAATGTCTTCTGATGTTTTTGCCAATTTTTGTGCCCGCTTTATCTGACTTGATTAACCATTCTTGCAATTTTCGATAATTATCGTTTCGTGAGCTCAGAGGCCTAAAAAACGTGTATTATATACCCTTCAATTCGAGCCGTTTCAGATGGTCGGAGCGACCATTTTTAATTTCAGCCTGTTTTTCTACCACGAGTCCGAAATTGCATCATGAGATATCTTATTCGATTCTGGACCCTATAAACAACTATAAATCACATTTACACGGTTATCCGATTTTCGGCCGAAATTGGGTTATAGCATACCGGTAACGTTAAATGTTTTCTGATGTTTTTAAAAATTTTTGTGCCCGCTTCATCTGACTCGATTAACCATCCGTGCGATTTTCGATAATTTTTGTTTCAGGAGTTCAGAGGCCTAAAAAACGTGTATTATATATCCTACAGTTCGAGCCGTTTCGGGTGGTCAGAGCGGCCATTTTTATTTTTCAGCCTATTTTTCTACTACGTGTCCGAAATTGGATCATGAGATATCTTATTCGATTCTAGAACCTATAAACAACTATAAATCACTTTTACACGGTTATCCGATTTTCAGCCGAAATCGGTTTATATCATACCGATAACGTCAAATGTCTTCTGATGTTTTTGCAAATTTTTGTGTCTGCTTTATCTGACTTGATTAATTATTCTTGCAATTTTCGATAATTTTCATTTCGGGAGCTCAGAGGCCTAAAAAACGTGTATTATATACCCTTCAATTCGAGCCGTTTCAGGTGGTCGGAGCGACCATTTTTAATTTCAGCCTGTTTTTCTACCACGTGTCCGAAATTGCATCGTGAGATATCTTATTCGATTCTGGACCCTATAAACAACTATAAATCACATTTACACGGTTATCCGATTTTCGGCCGAAATTGGTTTATAGCATACCGGTAACGTTAAATGTTTTCTGATGTTTTTAAAAATTTTTGTGCCCGCTTCATCTGACTCGATTAACCATCCGTGCGATTTTCGATAATTTTTGTTTCAGGAGTTCAGAGGCCTAAAAAACGTGTATTATATATCCTACAGTTCGAGCCGTTTCGGGTGGTCAGAGCGGCCATTTTTATTTTTCAGCCTGTTTTTCTACTACGTGTCCGAAATTGGATCATGAGATATCTTATTCGATTCTAGAACCTATAAACAACTATAAATCACTTTTACACGGTTATCCGATTTTCGGCCGAAATTGGTTTATAGCATACCGGGAACGTCAAATGTCTTCTGATGTTTTTGCCAATTTTTGTGCCCGCTTTATCTGACTTGATTAACCATTCTTGCAATTTTCGATAATTATCGTTTCGTGAGTTCAGAGGCCTAAAAAATGTGTATTATATACCCTTCAATTCGAGCCGTTTCAGATGGTCGGAGCGACCATTTTTAATTTCAGCCTGTTTTTCTACCACGAGTCCGAAATTGCATCATGAGATATCTTATTCGATTCTGGACCCTATAAACAACTATAAATCACATTTACACGGTTATCCGATTTTCGGCCGAAATTGGGTTATAGCATACCGGTAACGTTAAATGTTTTCTGATGTTTTTAAAAATTTTTGTGCCCGCTTCATCTGACTCGATTAACCATCCGTGCGATTTTCGATAATTTTTGTTTCAGGAGTTCAGAGGCCTAAAAAACGTGTATTATATATCCTACAGTTCGAGCCGTTTCGGGTGGTCAGAGCGGCCATTTTTATTTTTCAGCCTATTTTTCTACTACGTGTCCGAAATTGGATCATGAGATATCTTATTCGATTCTAGAACCTATAAACAACTATAAATCACTTTTACACGGTTATCCGATTTTCAGCCGAAATCGGTTTATATCATACCGATAACGTCAAATGTCTTCTGATGTTTTTGCAAATTTTTGTGTCTGCTTTATCTGACTTGATTAATTATTCTTGCAATTTTCGATAATTTTCATTTCGGGAGCTCAGAGGCCTAAAAAACGTGTATTATATACCCTTCAATTCGAGCCGTTTCAGGTGGTCGGAGCGACCATTTTTAATTTCAGCCTGTTTTTCTACCACGTGTCCGAAATTGCATCGTGAGATATCTTATTCGATTCTGGACCCTATAAACAACTATAAATCACATTTACACGGTTATCCGATTTTCGGCCGAAATTGGTTTATAGCATACCGGTAACGTTAAATGTTTTCTGATGTTTTTAAAAATTTTTGTGCCCGCTTCATCTGACTCGATTAACCATCCGTGCGATTTTCGATAATTTTTGTTTCAGGAGTTCAGAGGCCTAAAAAACGTGTATTATATATCCTACAGTTCGAGCCGTTTCGGGTGGTCAGAGCGGCCATTTTTATTTTTCAGCCTGTTTTTCTACTACGTGTCCGAAATTGGATCACGAGATATCTTATTCGATTCTAGAACCTATAAACAACTATAAATCACTTTTACACGGTTATCCGATTTTCGGCCGAAATTGGTTTATAGCATACCGGGAACGTCAAATGTCTTCTGATGTTTTTGCCAATTTTTGTGCCCGCTTTATCTGACTTGATTAACCATTCTTGCAATTTTCGATAATTATCGTTTCGTGAGCTCAGAGGCCTAAAAAACGTGTATTATATACCCTTCAATTCGAGCCGTTTCAGATGGTCGGAGCGACCATTTTTAATTTCAGCCTGTTTTTCTACCACGAGTCCGAAATTGCATCATGAGATATCTTATTCGATTCTGGACCCTATAAACAACTATAAATCACATTTACACGGTTATCCGATTTTCGGCCGAAATTGGGTTATAGCATACCGGTAACGTTAAATGTTTTCTAATGTTTTTAAAAATTTTTGTGCCCGGTTCATCTGACTCGATTAACCATCCGTGCGATTTTCGATAATTTTTGTTTCAGGAGTTCAGAGGCCTAAAAAACGTGTATTATATATCCTACAGTTCGAGCCGTTTCGGGTGGTCAGAGCGGCCATTTTTATTTTTCAGCCTATTTTTCTACTACGTGTCCGAAATCGCATCATGAGATATCTTATTCTATTCTAGACCCTATAAACAACAATAAATCACTTTTACACGGTTGTCCGATTTTCAGCCGAAAATAGTTTATAGCATACCGGTAACGTCAAATGTCTTATGATGTTTTTGCCAATTTTTGTGCCCGCTTTATCTGACTTGATTAACCATTCTTGCAATTTTCGATAATTTTTGTTTCGGAAGCTCAGAGGCCTAAAAAACCTGTATTACATACCCTTCAATTCAAGCCGTTTCAGATGGTCGGAGCGACCATTTTTAATTTAAGCCTGTTTTTCTACCACGTGTCCTAAATTGCATCATGAGATATATTATTCGATTCTAGACCCTATAAACAACTATAAATCACATTTACACGATTATCCGATTTTCGGCCGAAATTGGTTTATAGCATACCGGTAACGTCAAATGTCTTATGTTGTTTTGAAAACTTTTGTGCCCGCTTCATCTGACTAGATTAACCACACGTGCGATTTTCGGTAATTTTTGTTTCAGGAGTTCAGAGGCCTAAAAAACGTGTATTATATATCCTTCAGTTCGAGCTGTTTCGGGTGGTCGGAGCGACCATTTTTATTTTTCAGCCAGTTTTTGTACCAGGTGTCCGAAATTGCATCATGAGATATCTTATTCGATTCTAGACCCTATAAACAACTATAAATCACTTTTACACGGTTATCCGATTTTCAACCGAAATTGGTTTATATCATATCGGTAACGTCAAATGTCTTCTAATGTTTTTGCAAATCTTTGTGCCCGCTTTATCTGACTCGATTAAGCATCCGTGCAATTTTCGGTAATTTTTGTTTCACGAGTTCAGAGGCCTAAAAAAAGAGTATTATATATCCTTCAATTCGAGCTTTTTCAGGTGGTCGGAGCGGCCATTGTTATTTTTCAGCTTGTTTTTCTACCACGTGTCCGAAATCGCATCATGAGGTATCTTATTCGATTGTAAACCCTATAAAAAACTATAAATAACTTTTACATGGTTATCCGATTTTCGGCCGAAAGTGGTTTATAGCATACCGGTAATGTAACATCCCGTATTTTTATAAAAGACATTTTAAGCGGTTTAATTATTTTAAGTAATAAAATAATATTTTAATAAATTATCGAAAAGTATTTTAAATAAATAGTAAGATCCGTCTTAAGAACCTTAAGTCCTTAAGACGAATACAAACTTGGTAAACTTAAGTTCACATCTTAAAACCGTTCAAGATAAACAAACCCGTTTCTTTTAAACGGAAAGGACAATCCTTGAACCCTCATAAAACCCATATGTCGACACATTCCTCCATCCTCAAAACAAAATAACAGTAAACACCATTTTCACAAACCTCCATAGAAATTCATCTTCTTTTGCTTATTTCTTCATCATCCGTTCATCAAATCAAGGTAATAATAACATTTTCGGAATCCTCATCGAATTTGCAAGCCATCTATCACTTTCGTTTTTCAAATCCTTCACTTCGAAAAATAGGCTGTTTTTCCTAAAACCGTTTTTTGGTCCGTTAAACTTGTTTTTCGTGATGTAGGTGTGGGCTTAGACGACCCGGAAGTGGATAGCTTCATCTTAGAGGAGGATCTTTGAGTCGGAATGCATTTGAGGTGACGATTACGAGTAACTCGGCCTTTTTGTTAAAATAGCAAGTTTTGTTGTGTTCTTGTTAATGTTTCTGATTTTTGTTTAAATTGATGATTAATGGACTTAGTAACATGTTAGGAATGTTGTTACTTGATGAATTCAAGCCTTGTTAATGTTTCACATGTTCTTAAGTTATTTTCAGAAATTTCATGTTTTGCGACGGATACATTATATAATCGTATGGAGGATTGTTATGGGTTGATTTGCTGTTAGTTAGTGTTATTGAGTGATTTGTGATGTTGGGTAAACTTTACATGTTGCGATTCTTAAGCTTAGTATCGATTTAATGGAGTTTTGAATAGGCTGAAATTGTGTTTTTCGCGATCAGGCTCTCTGCGCCGGTCGACCGATGGGCCGCCGGTCGACCGGCTGGGAGCATCTTTAGTAGTTTTGCAGATTTTTGGAGAAATTGGGTTTTTGAGCTGCCAGCCGGTAGGCCGGCTGCCTGCCGACCGGCTGGTAGCCTCTTTTGGGTTGTCTTGTGTAAATTTGTAAAGGTAGGGAATGAGGTGCCAGCCGGTAGACCGGCCGCCTGCCAACCGGCTGGGAACCTCATTGGTAAGTAAAATGTATGTTGGGATTGGGTTCCCAGCCGGTAAGCCGGCTACCTGCCGACCGGCTGGGAGTCCTTTTGGGCTGTTTTTGTTTTAAAGAAAGGGAAGGCTGAGATAGGTCACCAGCCGGTAGGCTGGCTGCCTGCCGACCGGCTGGGGACCCCTGTAGCTTGTTTTCATTTTTTAAATCGTTTATAACTTTTAGACGGTTGATCGGTTTTGATTGAAACTCGTTCCTTGTATCTTTGATATGTATTTGAGGTCCCCGGAGGATGGGCGACACTATATTGGGTTCGGGAATGGAGAGAGGATAGAGACCCCCCCTGTCGGCTAACCGAAAGGGAAACCGACTCTCCCTCAACTTAGTTCCCGGGATCAATTAAGTGTTGATTAGAAATTAAGAAAGTAGAACTATAGATTAGTTCATAGACTTTGATGATATTGTTTTGTTGCGTATTAAGTTATGCCTTAAGCTGGCCTCTGAACTTAATACGTGAGTTGTTTGTCATATATGGGGATATGCCTTAAGCTGGCCTCTGAGCCCTATATGTGTTTGTTTGTCGTGTCTGGAACATGCGTTGAGTTTTCGCCTCTGAGTCCAGACATGTTTGAGTGATCGCGTCAGGACATGCCTTAAGCTGGCCTCTGAGTCTGACGAGTAGAGCAACTGCACGACGGGGCAGTCAGGTTGTCATACCTTACCCGGAGTGCAGGTGTTTGGTGCTAGAACATGCGTTGAGTTTTCGCCTCTGAGTTTAGTACCTTGTGATGTAGTAGGGGAACATGCGTTGAGTTTTCGCCTCTGAGTTCCTTACTTGTGATTGTGAATTGAGTGCTAGTCTATGCGTTGAGTTTTCGCCTCTGAGTCTAGTATCTTATTGATAGCCGGTCCATGCGTTGAGTTTTCGCCTCTGAGTCCTTGCTAGATATTGTGAACTTGGTATCTAGGTTATGCGTTAAGATGTCGCCTCAGAACCTTTTTACTTGCTGAATGATTGGTATGTGGGTTATGTCTTAAGTTGACCGCTGAACCTCTTACTTGATGTTTATATCTGCTTGCCTAGAGTTTGGTACAGTGTCAGATATGCATGATGAAGTTGATGATTGTATTGCTTGAGTTATAGTTTGTTCATCCAAGGCATTGGATGACTCTATGATCGGTTTCATAAATAGTTGGACAGAAAGACCCCCCGACTGGGTAACCAGTAGGGAAACCGACTCTCCTTCCTAACGGTTTATGAAGTTGGTTGAGAGCCGTGCATTAGAGTTTGCATGATAGTATGAGATCAGTTGATGAGATATTTTATACTTCACATGTTGATATATGCTGGAGTATTCTGTTTGTATTTCTGTGTTACGTGTCGTTATAAAAGGTGGCTAGGAGAACTCTAGTCACTCCCCACTGATTGTGGCGTACATGTTTTCATGTATGTAGGTACATGCAGGTTGGCAGGGTTCACACGAGAGCTAGCGAGCGATGATCCTTTCATCATGACTTACACTTATATCGTTTAGCTAGACTCTTAGTTTTTGATACAGTTATCTTTTGGTGCCTGTAGGGATGTTCCATCCTAGGCTGTTGTACATATTTGGTTTTCAGTACTTTGAACTGTTACTTATCTATTTTGTTTATATCAGTTTCAGTTTCCAGCTTCGGTTTTAATTCTTCTCGCATGTTGTTTATGTTTAAAAAGTTTAAATTCCGCTACATTTTTAGTACTTTGTATGTTTTAATTTTCCGGTTTCGCGAGGGGTTTTACAGTTGGTATCAGAGCATTATTGCTCCCGACGCACTCATGTGACCCCCAACCTTAACTTGACCAAATAAACAAATAATGAATGATAGATGGGTAGATCTAAGGATTTATATTGTAGTCTATTTGTAACCCGACCCACCACGGTCGTAACACACCCACAATAAGATGAGAGGTATGCCTTTGGGCCCATTATTTGTCCTCACTTAAGCCCAAAAGCACAAGGTCTTGTTACTTAAGTGGTGGGTGGAAGTTATTATAAACATATCACAAGCCTCACATTCTACCGATGTGGGACAACTTTCCTCTCATACTCTTGGGGTGTTACAAACTCCCCCACTTAAAGAACACAACGTCCTCGTTGTGCCTCAAACTTGACCGCAGCCAAGCCCAGAATCCTCCCCCTCTAGGTTGGTGACCCGGGTACTCCCGACCACAGGCACACCACACGGTCGCAGGGTCGCTCTGATACCATTTGTAACAACCCGACCCACCACAGTCGTAACACACACCCAATAATATGAGAGGTATGCCTTTGGTCCCATTATTTGTCCTCACTTAAGCCCAAAAGCACAAGGTCTTGTTACTTAAGTGGTGGGTGGAAGTTATTATAAACATATCACAAGCCTCACATTCTACCGATGTGGGACAACTTTCCTCTCATACTCTTCGGGTGTTACACTATTTGTGAATGCTAATTGCTAAGTTAACACTTGTTTTCTCTTTTGAAGGATGGTGAGAACCACGGCTGCTGAGAACACTATAATGCAAGCACTTCATCAGTTGCTTGAGAACCAAAGACAGCAAGTAGGGACTGTTCCACCTCCTCCACCGCCAGGCAATGAGGCTAATCGTCCTGGTAGCTTCTCTTGGATAGCATCCCAGATGTCCAGGAGCCACGTGAAGACTTATGGAGGCGAGGTTGATCCGGTAGCTCTTACTGAGTGGTTCCGTGAGATGGAAAAGAGCTTTACCATGTATTCGGTGGTTAGAAAGGATAGAGTGCGGCTAGCCACTCACTTTTTGACCCTAGAGGCCGATAGATGGTGGGCATTGACCGGACCGACTTTCATTCTTGATCCTTTGTTCGATTGGGAGGCTTTTAAGGATAAGCTCGAGACGATGTTTTATCCTAAGGAGCTTAGATCACAGCGACTCAAGGAATTCATGGATTTGAAGCAGGGTAAGATGTCCATTCAGGAGTTCACCGACAGATTCAACCAGCTCGCACATTTTGCATCGAGGTTTGTTAGAGATGAGGCTGAGAGAGTTTACTTCTACCGTGGGAAGTTAGGACCGCGCATCGAGAGTATGGTTCGTTGTGACTCGACTTCTTTTGTGGAGGTATATGATGATGCTATTTGGGCCGAGAGTTCCATTCGTGCCATAGATGCTGAGACCCGAGCTGCTACTTCCAGTGTGACTTCTCACTAGAGATCAGTTTACCAGGGGAAGAGATTGTTTGTTCCTTCTACTTCTTCGCCTTCTTCTCAGAAGAAGCGATTTGAGAGGTTCTCTGCTCCGGTTGCTAAGACCACTTTTCACACCGACACTGCTTCTACTGTTTGCCGCCGTTGTGGTAAACCGCTTCATCCGGGTTTTGACTGTTTCAAGAATGCCTACAAGTGTTATACTTGTAATGGATTTGGGCATAGGTCCTTTGATTGTCCTGAGAAGGATACCGTTCTTGGCAAGGCTGCCACTGCTGCTGCAGCGACTAGAGGAGGAAAGCCGAAGGGGAAGATCTTCGTGATGACTAGGGCTGAGGCTGAGGCTCATCCAGATATTGTGGCTGGTATCTTTTCTGTCCTTGGCGCTGAGTGCCTTATTTTGTTCGATACTGGAGCTTCTCTTTCATTTATATCGACTCAGTTCGCAGACCGTTTAGCTCTTGAGTCTTCATTGGTTGAGGAGACTTCCATTTCATTACCTTCTGGAGACGTGTTTTCCTGCTCTTCGTCCCATAGGGATGTTCCGATTATTATTGGTCAAGCCACATTTCCAGCGGACTTACTGAGATTTTCTCTCGAGGAATTTGACATTATCCTCGGTATGGATTGGTTATCGCGATACCATGCTCGTTTCGAGTGTTGCGACCAGAAAATCTGCTTGAGGAGTTCTTCAGGAGTTCGTGTTTCCTATAGGGAACTCGCCCTAAAAAGGGTGTTCGTGTTATCTCTTCGATGAAAGCATCTCATCTTCTTAGGAAGGGTTGCCAAGCCTTCCTGTGTGTTGTTTCAGCTGCAAAGCCATCGCTACCGAAGCTTGAGGATGTAGCCATTGTTCGTGAGTTTCCAGATGTTTTCCCAGACGATTTGCCAGGGATACCGCCAGAGAGAGATGTGGAGTTTACCATTGAGCTTGTTCCAGGTACCAGACCGATATCCAAAGCTCCTTAACGTATGGCTCCACCAGAGTTGAAGCAATTGAAGCAACAATTGGAAGAGATGATCGAGAAAGGGTTCATTAGACCGAGTGCTTCTCCGTGGGGTGCTCCAGTTTTATTTGTCAAGAAGAAAGATGGTTCCATGAGACTTTGCATTGATTATAGAGAGCTGAACAGAGTGACCGTGAAGAATAGATATCCTTTGCCTAGGATAGATGATTTGTTTGATCAGTTGAGAGGTGCTTCTAGGTTTTCTAAGATTGATCTTCGATCGGGTTATCATCAGATTCCAGTGAGAGAGGCTGATATTGCGAAGACTGCTTTTCGTACCAGATATGGGCATTTTGAGTTCGTGGTTATGCCTTTTGGGTTGACTAATGCACCTGCTATTTTCATGGATCAGATGAACCGCACCTTTAGTGAGTTTCTTGACACTTGTGTTGTGGTGTTTATTGATGATATCCTCATTTACTCTAAGACCGATGAGGAGCATGCCGAGCATCTTAGATTGATTCTTGGGATTCTACGTTGACAGAAGTGGTTCGCGAAGTTCTCTAAGTGTGAGTTTTGGCTTTCTAAGGTTGCATTTCTTGGACATGTGATATCTAGTGAGGGAGTTATGGTTGATCCCGCGAAGATTGAGACCGTTGTTGATTGGGAGAGTCCCAAAGATGTGGGAGAGATCCGTAGTTTCCTTGCTTTAGCGGGTTATTATCGTAGATTTGTTGAGGATTTCTCTAGATTGGCGCGTCCGATGACTCAGTTACTGAAGAAGGAAGCTAAATTTGTTTGGACCGACAAGTGTGAGAGTTCTTTCCAGGAATTGAAGACTAGGTTGACTTCCGCTCCCGTTCTTGCTTTGCCAGAGATTGGAGTTGACTTTGATGTTTATTGCGATGCTTCGATGTTAGGGCTTGGATGTGTGTTGATGCAGAGTGGTAAGGTGATAGCTTACTCATCTAGATAGTTGCGAGTTCACGAGGTGAACTATCCGACCCATGATCTTGAGTTAGCTGCTGTTGTTCATGCCTTGAAGATGTGGCGTCATTACTTGATTGGATCTCATTGTCGCATTTTCACGGATCATAAGAGTTTGAAGTACATTTTCACACAGAAGGACCTTAATATGCGACAGCGACGTTGGCTAGAGTTGGTTAAGGATTATGACATTGAGTTATTGTATCATGAGGGTAAGGCCAATGTAGTTGCTGATGCGCTTAGCCGCAAGACTTCTCATTCGATGAGTGTTATGCGTGTATTTCCCGATGAGTTGTGTTCCGAGTTCCGGAAGCTGAGATTAGAGATGGTTGGTAGTGGTTTTGATTGGTTAGCTGCTATGTCTGCCGAGCCGTCCTTATATTGGGAGATTCGCCGGAGTTTACCTTCAGATGCTGATTTTAAGAAGTTAGAGGCTAAGATTTCGAGTGGTGTTGCACCAGACTTAGTGATTGATGCTGATGGTTTCCTTAGGTTCCGAGGTCGGATGTATATTCCAGATATGCCAGACTTGAGGAAGAGAGTTCTTGATGAGGCTCACTTGACACCGTATTCAGTTCATCCGGGCGGAGAGAAGATGCACAAGGACTTTAGACTTATATTTTGGTGGCCCGGAATGAAGAAAGACATTTTGGATTACGTGAGTAGGTGCTTGACTTGTCAACAAGTCAAGATAGAGCATAGGAGGTCAGGTGGTTTGTTACAGCCGCTTCCCGTCCCTCAGTGGAAGTGGGAGTGTATATCGATGGATTTTGTGACTGCATTGCCTAAGACAGTTGGAGGCAAGGATGCGATTTGGGTTGTGGTTGATAGGCTAACTAAGTGTGCCAGATTTGTGCCTATCAGAGAGACATGGGATATGGACCGTTTAGCCAGGGCTTATATTGCAGAGGTAGTCTGTTACCATGGTGTCCCGAGAGAGATCGTTTCCGATCGTGATCCTCGTTTCTGCTCCAGATTTTGGAAGGCTTTACAGGAGGCTGTGGGTAGTCGTTTGCTGATGAGTACCGCATTCCATGCCGCGAATGATGGTCAGTCCGAGAGGACTATTCAGACATTAGAGGACTTGTTCCGTGCTTGTGCACTTGATTTCCAGAGTTCTTGGGAGCAGTGTCTACCGTTAGTTGAGTTTTCTTACAACAACAGTTACCATTCATCTATTGGTATGGCTCCGTACGAGGCTCTTTATGGTAGGAAGTGCCGTAGTCCGATCTGTTGGGATCAGGCGAGTGACATGCACGACCTAGGACCGGACCAGTTAGTTGTTACGATTGATCAGGTTAAGCTTATCAGGGGTAGGATGAAGGCCGCACAGGATCGGCAGAAATCCTATGCTGATGTTCGCCGTAGACCTCTCGAGTTTGAGGTGGGTGACAGAGTCTTCTTGAGAGTTTCACCGATGAAGGGCGTTAAGAGGTTTGGAGTTAAGGGCAAGTTGAGTCCTAAGTATATTGGGCCTTTTGAGATCGTGAAGAGGATTGGTGCCGCTGCTTATCGTTTGGACTTGCCTCCTAGTTTGGGGAAGGTTCATAGTGTCTTTCATGCTTCTCAGCTCTGTAAGTATGTTAGTGATCCGAGTCATGTTCTGCCTAGAGAGATCGAGAACTTGGAGCCGAGTCTTGCTTTCGAGGAGCGTCCCGTGAAGATCCTTGACCGACAGGATAGGAAGCTTAGGAGCAAGGTGGTGCCTTTAGTGAAGATCCTTTGGCGTTGCGGTGATGTTGAGGAGCAGACGTGGGAGACCGAGACATCGATGCGTGCTGCGCGTCCTTCTCTTTTCGATTGAGGTATAGTTAGTTAGAATTTATCTTCGTTCGAGTTTCGAGGACGAAACTTTTTGAAGTTGGGGTGATTGTAACATCCCGTATTTTTATAAAAAGACATTTTAAGCGTTTTAATTATTTTAAGTAATAAAATAATATTTTAATAAATTATCGAAAAGTATTTTAAATAAATAGTAAGATCCGTCGTAAGAACCGTAAGTCCTTAAGACGAATACAAACTTGGTAAACTTAAGTTCACATCTTAAAACCGTTCAAGATAAACAAACCCGTTTCTTTTAAACGGAAAGGACAATCCTTGAACCCTCATAAAACCCATATGTCGACACATTCCTCCATCCTCAAAACAAAATAACAGTAAACACCATTTTCACAAACCTCCATAGAAATTCATCTTCTTTTGCTTATTTCTTCATCATCCGTTCATCAAATCAAGGTAATAATAACATTCTTGGAATCCTCATCGAATTTGCAAGCCATCTATCACTTTCGTTTTTCAAATCCTTCATTTCGAAAATCTGACTGTTTTCCTAAGATTCGATTTTCGGTCCGTTAAACTTGTTTTTCGTGATGTAGGTGTGGGCTTAGACGACCCGGAAGTGGATAGCTTCATCTTAGAGGAGGATCTTTGAGCCGGATTGCATTTGAGGTGACGATTACGAGTAACTCGGCCTTTTTGTTAAAATAGCAAGTTTTGTTGTGTTCTTGTTAATGTTTCTGATTTTTGTTTAAGTTTGATGATTAATGGACTTAGTAACATGTTAGGAATGTTGTTACTTGATGAATTCATGCCTTGTTATTGTTTCACATGTTCTTAAGTTATTTTCAGAAATTTCATGTTTTGCGACGGATACATTCACTACAACAAAATGACACTTGCGCCACGATTTATGTCACGGGAATTCATAATTCGTGACCTAAATTTGCTTAGTCACGGGAAAAAAAGTCATCTTCCTTCAAAATTAATTGCTAAAAAAATTTATGTCACGGGAAAATATATCCGTGACAAATAATTATTTTTAGTCACGAATTAAGCCATGACCGTGGCTAAAAAATGCGTTTAGTCACGCATCAAGTCACGAACGTGGCTAATAGTTATTTTTAGCCACAATGTCGTGGCTAATTATGACTTATTGTCACACGTAAGTTAACCGTGACTAATTAGTGTGCTTAGCCACACTGAATTCTTAACGTGGCTAATTATGATTTATTGTCACAGCTAAATTATCCGTGACTATATTGCTCTTAGCCACACACTGAATTCTTACCGTGGCTAATTGTGATTTATTGTCACAAGTAAATTACCCGTGACTAATTATTGCTCTTAGCTACGCACTGGATTTTTACTGTGACTAATATTTTTGATATGATAACTAATAATAGTACAAAATTATTAGTGCAACATGCTATGTACTGTGACATCAAGATGATTGCGCCGTATTATTGCGAGATGTGAACAATATTCGTACTTAATGTTTTTCACTATTGACGTAAATGATCTTATTATGATTATTCTTATTATTGGATTTAGTCTGTCACAAGTGAGAATTTGTGCAATTTATTATGATTATTCTTATTAACACTACTGACTTGAAAATGAATATAATTATATGAATAAATGATTGTTGTTTAACAATTTATTTTGCTTTATTTTGTCTAGTCACGGGAAAAATTTATTCACTATTTTAGAAAAATTTTATGCCACGGGAAAAATTTTCCCATGGCAAAAAGTCAATTGCGCCACAATTTAGGTTACAGTCGTGGCTAATAATCATTTTTGCCACGAACAATGTCACACCCATGGCAAATATATATTTATAATTCTTTTTTGTTAAATTTATAATATTGAATAACATTATTTAGAGACTGCATCACATTTAAAGAAAAAGTATGTCCAATTAAATAATTAACTTATTAACACCCCTATCATTGAGAAGTCTGATACTAATATATTGTTAAATAAGCTTTTCATTAGAAAATTGATTTACAACTTTATTTGTAAAATATTTCTACAAGAACTTGAATTCGAGATGTTAAATTGGAAAAAAATTGGGGAAGTTTTTAAGGAGAAAAAAAAGACAATTAGATTTAAAATATGATTAAATAAAAAAAAGTAGTCTAAACAATTAAATTCAAAATGATTTCCAACAAATCATTCAATAAAATGGAAAAAAAAAACATATTGATGAAATAACCGATATAAAAAAATCAATATAGAAAAAAATTTTAATTATTGAAAATGAGCGTATCACACCGAAAGTAAAATGGAAATTAAAATAATAAATTTACATGTGTAAATAATGTGAAATTTTGTTGACAAAAAGAAATATCAAGAATAATGAAAAGAAATCAATTTAGAGAAAACAAATTTTTATACGCTATTTTCTGTGTCTTTTGGCAAAAACTGATTATTTTCGAGTTAATAATGTCTTGGTCATTTATTTTAGTAATAAAACTCGGTCATTGATACCCATATGTAATCATTATTCAAAAGTGATCATTATTTAGTAAAAAGTGATTAAACTTTTTTTCGTTACAAATACGACGATCTTACAAATAGTATTTGTGTGGAAAAATATATGAATAAATGGATAAAAGAAAAATAAAATAAAAATGCCGACAAATGAAAAAAAAAATAAAAAAAAAATATATTAGGGAAAAAAATATAAGGAAAATGTGATTAAATAGTTTGGAGAAAATGGTTTTGTTGACTCGGGCAAAAAATGACCCGAGCATCATTAGTCGGGAGGTCAACATTGAAAACTCGAGTAATTTGAGAAAAATAATATTTTTTTCACAAAAATATGTAAATCATTTAATATTTTCTCGCAAAACTAATAGTGAAGTTAATTTAGAAAAAAAAGGAATATAATTTAAAGAGGTTTCAAAGTGTTAACTATATCAACAAGCTTAAGATTCATTTTCGGTAACTCATCATAAGTACTCCACAGTTAAGCGTGCTCAGGTGAGAGTAGTCTTGGGATCAGTGACCTCCTGGGGAGGATATACGATTCGCAAAAGTGAATGACTTGTGATTGTAAGTAACGAGTTGAGATAACTAACCAAGCAAGGATTAAAGCTTGACAAAATTCCATATGTAACCAAATGTGTTTGGTAGTGTGGTGGTTGCTCACCTCATCCCTTAACCATGAGGTCAGGGGTTCGAATCCTACCCATGGGAGTGGAGCAACTCTTTGGCAAGCTATTTACCTCTTCGCGAGAGAGCTCGTGGCGAGGGGATTATACACCGTTGTCGACACCCCGGTTTAGACCAAAAAAATATTGTGAAAATATTTTCATTATAATTAAAAAATAATATATTGCATTTTCTTTATTTATTTTTTATATTTTTGTTTGTCACGGGAATAAATTTGGCCACGAGAATTAATTTTTGGTCACGGGAATTATTAGCCACGTGAGAATCTGTGGCTAAAAATATAATTTTAGCCACGTTCTTGTTTTTCCCGTGGCTATCTGTTAGCCACGGCCACTTGGGTCACGGAAGGTATTTCCGTGACAAAGAGCTTTAGCCACGGGAAATTAGTACTTGCGCCACGAATTTAGTCGTGGCCCAAGTGCTTAATTGTAGTAGTGATTATATAATCGTATTGAGGATTGTTATTGGTTGATTTGCTGTTAGTTAGTGTTATTGAGTGATTTGTGATGTTGGGTAAACTTTACATGTTGCGATTCTTAAGCTTAGTATCGATTTAATGTTGTTTTGAATAGGCTGGAAATTGTGTTTTTCGCGATCAGGCTCTCTGAGCCGGTCGACCGACCGGCCACCGGTCGGCCGGCTGGGAGCGTCTTTAGTAGTTTTGCGGATTTTTGGAGAAATTGGGTTTTGAGCTGCCAGCCGGTAGGCCGGCTGCCCGCCGACCGGCTGGTAGCCTCTTTTGGGTTGTCTTGTGTAAATTTGTAAAGGTAGGGAATGAGGTGCCAGCCGGTAGACCGGCCGCCTGCCAACCGGCTGAGAACCTCATTGGTAAGTAAAACGTATGTTGGGATTGGGTTCCCAGCCGGTAGGCCGGCTGCCTGCCGACCGGCTGGGAGTCCTTTTGGGCTGTTTTTGTTTTAAAGAAAGGGAAGGCTGAGATAGGTCACCAGCCAGTAGGCTGGCTGCCTGCCGACCGGCTGAGGACCTCTGTAGCTTGTTTTCATTTTGTAAATCGTTTATAACTTTTAGACGGTTGATCGGTTTTGATTGAAACTCATTCCTTGTATCTTTGATATGTATCCGAGGTCCCCAGAGGATGGGCGACACTATATTGGGTTCGGGAATGGAGAGAGGATAGAGACCCCTCGGTCGGTTAACCGAAAGGGAAACCGGCTCTCCCTCAACTTAGTTCCCAGTGGCAATTAAGTGTTGATTAGAAGTTAAGAAAGTAGAACTATAGATTAGTTCATAGACTTTAATGATATTGTTTTGTTGCGTATTAAGTTATGCCTTAAGCTGGCCTCTGAACTTAATACGTGAGTTGTTTGTCATATATGGGGATATGCCTTAAGCTGGCCTTTGAGCCATATATGTGTTTGTTTGTCGTGTCTGGGACATGCGTTGAGTTTTCGCCTCTGAGTCCAGACATGTTTGAGTGATCGCGTCAGGACATGCCTTAAGCTGGCCTCTGAGTCTGACGAGTAGAGCAACTGCACGACGGGGCAGTCAGGTTATCATACCTTACCCGGAGTGCAGGTGTTTGGTGCTAGAACATGCGTTGAGTTTTCGCCTCTGAGTTTAGTACCTTGTGATGTAGTAGGGGAACATGCGTTGAGTTTTCGCCTCGGAGTTCCTTACTTGTGATTTTGAATTGAGTGCTAGTCCATGCGTTGAGTTTTCGCCTCCGAGTCTAGTATCTTATTGATAGTCGGTCCATGCGTTGAGTTTTCGCCTCTGAGTCCTTGCTTGATATTGTGAACTTGGTATCTAGGTTATGCGTTAAGATGTCGCCTCAGAACCTTTTTACTTGCTGAATGATTGGTATGTGGGTTATGTTTTAAGTTGATCGTTGAACCTCTTACTTGATGTTTATATCTGCTTGCCTAGAGTTTGGTACAGTGTCAGATATGCATGATGAAGTTGTTGATTGTATTGCTTGAGTTATAGTTTGTTCATCCAAGGCATTGGATGACTCTATGATGGGTTTCATAAATAGTTGGACTGAAAGACCCCCCGACTGGGTAACCAGTAGGGAAACCGGCTCTCCTTCCTAACGGTTTATGAAGTTGGTTGAGAGCCGTGCATTAGAGTTTGCATGATAGTATGAGATCAGTTGATGAGATATTTTATACTTCACATGTTGATATATGCTGGAGTATTCTGTTTGTATTTCTGTGTTACGTGTCGTTACAAAAGGTGGGTAGGAGAACTCTAGTCACTCCCCACTGATTGTGGCGTACATGTTTTCATGTATGTAGATACATGCAGGTTGGCAGGGTTCACAAGAGAGCTAGCGAGCGATGATCCTTTCATCATGACTTACACTTATATTGTTTAGCTAGACTCTTAGTTTTTGATACATTTATCTTTTGGTGCCTGTAGGGATGTTCCATCCCAGGCTGTTGTACATATTTGGTTTTCACTACTTCGAACTGTTACTTATCTATTTTGTTTATATCAGTTTCAGTTTCCAGTTTCGGTTTTAATTCTTCTCGCATGTTGTTTATGTTTAAAAAGTTTAAATTCCGCTGCATTTTTAGCACTTTGTATGTTTTAATTTTCCGCTTTCGCGAGGGGTTTTACAGGTAATGTCAAAGGTCTTCTGATGTTTTTGCAAATTTTTGTGCCCGCTTTATTTGACATGATTAACCATTCTTGCAATTTTCGATAATTTTCGTTTCGGGAGCTCAGAGGCCTAAAAAACGTGTATTATATACCCTTCAAATCGAGCCGTTTCAGGTGGTCGGAGCGACCGTTTTTAATTTCAGCCCGTTTTTCTACCACGTGTCCGAAATTGCAACATGAGATATATTATTCGATTCTAGACCCTATAAACAACTATAAATCATAATTACACGGTTATCCGATTTTCGGCCGAAATTGGTTTATAGCATACCGGTAACGTCAAATGTCATCTGTTGTTTTTACTAATTTTTGTGCCCGCGTTATCTGACTCTATTACCATCCGTGCGATTTTCGGTAATTTTTGTTTCCGGAGTTCAGAGGCCTAAAAAACATGTATTATATATCCTTCAATTCGAGCTGTCTCGGGTGGTCAGAGCGGCCATTATTGTAACACCCCAAGAGTATGAGAGGAAAGTTGTCCCACATCGGTAGAATGTGAGATTTGTGATATGTTTATAATAACTTCTACCCACCCCTTAGTAACAAGGCCTTGTGCTTTTGGGCTTAAGTGAGGACAAATAATGGGCCCAAAAGTGTGCACCCATCTTATTGGGGTTGTGTTACGACCGTGGAGGGTCGGGTTGTTACAAATGGTATCAGAGCGACCCTGCGACCGTGTGGTGAGCCTGTGGTCAGGAGTACCCGGGTCACACACCTAGCGGGGGAAGATTCTGGCCCTGGTTGTGGTCAAGTTTGAGGCACAACGAGGACGTTGTGTTCTTTAAGTGGGGGAGTTTGTAACACCCCAGGAGTATGAGAGGAAAGTTGTCCCACATCGGTAGAATGTGAGATTTGTGATATGTTTATAATAACTTCTACCCACCACTTAGTAACAAGGCCTTGTGCTTTTGGGCTTAAGTGAGGACAAATAATGGGCCCAAAAGTGTGCACCCATCTTATTGGGGTTGTGTTACGACCGTGGAGGGTCGGGTTGTTACAAAAGGTATCAGAGCGACCCTGCGACCGTGTGGTGAGCCTGTGGTCGGGAGTACCCGGGTCACACACCTAGCGGGGGAGGATTCTGGCCCTGGTTGTGGTCAAGTTTGAGGCACAACGAGGACGTTGTGTTCTTTAAGTGGGGGAGTTTGTAACACCCCAAGAGTATGAGAGGAGATTTGTCCCACATCGGTAGAATGTGAGGCTTGTGATATGTTATAATAGCTTCCACCCACCACTTGGTGACAAGGCCTTGTGCTTTTGAGCTTAAGTGAGGACAAACAATGAGCCCAAAAGCATATCTCCCATCTTATTGGGGGTGTGTTACGACCGTGGTGGGTCGAGTTGTTACAAATGATATCAGAGCGACCCTGCGACCGTGTGGTGAGCCTGTGGTCGGGAGTACCCGGGTCACACACCTAGCGGGGGAAGATTCTGGCTTGGGTCACACACCTAGCGGGGGAGGATTCTGGCTTGGTTGCGGTCAAGTTTGAGGCACAACGAGGACGTTGTGTTCTTTAAGTGGGGGAGTTTGTAACACCCCAAGAGTTTGAGAGGAAAGTTGTCCAACATCGGTAGAATGTGAGGCTTGTGATATGTTATAATAGCTTCCACCCACCACTTGGTAACAAGGCCTTGTGCTTTTGAGCTTAAGTGAGGACAAACAATGAGCCCAAAAGCATATCTCCCATCTTATTGGGGGTGTGTTACGACCGTGGTGGGTCGAGTTGTTACAAATGATATCAGAGCGACCCTGCGACCGTGTGGTGAGCCTGTGGTCGGGAGTACCCGGGTCACACACCTAGTGAGGGAAGATTCTGGCCCTAGTTGTGGTCAAGTTTGAGGCACAACGAGGACGTTGTGTTCTTTAAGTGGGGGAGTTTGTAACACCCCAAGAGTATGAGAGGAAAGTTGTCCCACATCGGTAGAATGTGAGATTTGTGATATGTTTATAATAACTTCTACCCACCACTTAGTAACAAGGCCTTGTGCTTTTGGGCTTAAGTGAGGACAAATAATGGGACCAAAGGCTTAGCTCCCATCTTATTGGGGGTGTGTTACGACCGTGGTGGGGCGGGTTGTTACAAATGGTATCAGAGCGACCCTGCGACCGTGTGGTGAGCCTGTGGTCGGGAGTACCCGGGTCACACACCTAGCGGGGGAGGATTCTGGCCCTGGTTGTGGTCAAGTTTGAGGCACAACGAGGACGTTGTGTTCTTTAAGTGGGGGAGTTTGTAACACCCCAAGAGTATGAGAGGAGATTTGTCCCACATCGGTAGATTGAGAGGCTTGTGATATGTTTATAATAGCTTCCACCCACCACTTAGTAACAAGGCCTTGTGCTTTTGCGCTTAAGTGAGGACAAATAATGGGCCCAAAGGCATACCTCCTATCTTATTGGGGGTGTGTTACGACCGTGGTGGGTCGGGTTGTTACAAATGGTATCAGAGCGACCCTGCGACCGTGTGGTGAGCCTGTGGTCAGGAGTACCCGGGTCACACACCTAGCGGGGGAAGATTCTGGCCCTGGTTGTGGTCAAGTTTGAGGCACAACGAGGACGTTGTGTTCTTTAAGTGGGGGAGTTTGTAACACCCCAAGAGTATGAGAGGAAAGTTGTCCCACATTGGTAGAATGTGAGATTTGTGATATGTTTATAATAACTTCTACCCACCACTTAGTAACAAGGCCTTGTGCTTTTGGGCTTAAGTGAGGACAAATAATGGGCCCAAAAGTGTGCACCCATCTTATTGGGGTTGTGTTACGACCGTGGAGGGTCGGGTTGTTACAATTGTTATTTTTCAGCGTGTTTTTCTAACACATGTCCGAAATCGCATCATGAGATATCTTATTCGATTCTAGACCCTATAAACAACAGTAAATCACTTTTACACGGTTATCCGATTTTCAGCCGATATTAGTTTATAGCATACCGGTAACGTCAAATGTCTTCTGATGTTTTTGGCAATTTTTGTGCCCGCTTTATCTGACTTGATTAACCATTCTTGCAATTTTCGATAATTTTCGTTTCGGGAGCTCAGAGGCCTAAAAACCTGTATTCTATACCCTTCAATTCGAGCCGTTTTAGATGGTCGGAGCGACCATTTTTAATTTAAGCCTGTTTTTGTACCAGGTGTCCGAAATTGCATCATGAGATATCTTATTCGATTCTAGACCCTATAAACAACTATAAATCACATTTACATGGTTATCCGATTTTCGGCCGAAATTGGTTTATAGCATACCGGTAACGTCAAATGTCTTCCGATGTTTTTGAAAATTTTTGTGCCCGTTTTATCTGAATCGATTAACCATCCGTGTAATTTTCGGTAATTTTTGTTTCCCGAGTTCGGAGGCCTAAAAAACGTGTATTAAATACCCTTCAATTCGAGCCGTTTCATGTGTTCGGAGCGACCATTTTTAATTTCAGCCTGTTTTTCTACCACGTTTCCGAAATTGTATCATGCGATATCTTATTCGATTCTAGACCCTATAAACAACTATAAATCACAATTACACGGTTATCCGATTTTCGGCCGAAATTGGTTTATAGCATACCGGTAACGTCAAATGTCATCTGATGTTTTTACTAATTTTTGTGCCCGCGTTATCTGACTCTATTACCATCCGTGCGATTTTCGGTAATTTTTGTTTCCGGAGTTCAGAGGCCTAAAAAACATGTATTATATATCCTTCAATTCGAGCTGTCTCGGGTGGTCAGAGCGGCCATTGTTATTTTTCCGCGTGTTTTTCTAACACATGTCCGAAATCGCATCATGAGATATCTTATTCGATTCTAGACCCTGATGCGGGAGCATTACCACGGATTAGAGGTCGTGACCAACGACCCATAAAAAGATTAAAAATGTTCGATTTGGGTTCAATACGGATTTTTAAGTTAGTTTGGGAAGACGTATTGAAGGAACAAGGGAAGATGCGGGGAAAGTCCCTTGGGACGTGTGCCACGGATCCACGTGTGGTCCCACACGTCTAGGGTTTCCTAGTTGTGTTAGGGTTTGTGTTTTTATCTTATTTTATTTAATTTACTAAGTTTGTTATTTAATTAGCTAAGTTTGTTACAAGTTAGTTATGGTTGTTACAAAGTTAGTTACAAGGTTGTTAGGGTTAGTTATTAAGTTGTTAGGAGTTTGTTACAACTTAATCTTTTCTTTTATTATTTTATCTTTTAGATTTAAATAAGGATTATTTTAATCCATAAGATAGAATTAGGGAACCCTAAGTTTAAGAGGGTTACACGGTTTTTTTCGTGCATTGGGAACCGTGTAGGTGTCTTGGTTGTTTCCTATTTTGAGTCAGTTTTGTGACGGATGACCTTACTATAAATATGCATCCTTAGTTATTGTTTTCGGCATTCAAGTTATAAAATAAACTCTCTTTGTTAAGTTTTACTTACAAAAATCTATATTATCTGTGTGAGCTTTAACCCCGAAGATTATCCTATCCTTCGAATATACATAATTCATTCATTACATCGTCTTATCAATCTTTCAAGTATTAAGTGTTGTGCCTTACTACGTCATCAACAATCACCATCATCAAGAACATCATCAACGTTCAAGAACCACCACCACCGACCATCGTCGACCACCACGTGACCACCGTCTACGTCGGAGTGTCACGTCACCATCACTGAGCATCCATTCGTTCACCATCCATCGTTCTTTGTTATTTTTCGTTCTTTATTCGTTCTAAGTTGTATTATTTCGCAAGTATATTTATTCCGCTGCAACATACGTATTTTTGTTGATCGTCTTAATTGATTATCACCCCAAATACGCATCAAATTGGTATCAGAGCTTCGGCTCTTGGTCTAATTTTTATTGCACCAGTTCTTGGGAAAGTTTATCACCATGGTAGGATCTCAAGACGGAGATGGAGAGGAGAAGTCATGGGAGGCGAGCAACATGGAATTAAAATCAGAAATTCAAGAGCTCAAATACCTCATAAAGACTATGATGACCAAAGGAGGTCATAAAAAGACGGGAGAGTCCTCATCTAGGGCGAGTGACTCGGAAGAAGAGGCAGAATTCAAGGGCAAGGTTTGGGATAAAAACGAAGATGTTAGAGGTCTCAAACTTGACATCCCTGAATTCAAGGGAGATATGGATCCGGAAGATTTCTTGGAATGGCTTAGACAAACTGAAAGAGTCTTTGAATACAAGGAACACGACGACCGGAAACAGTTCAAAGTTGCTATCTTGAAACTTACAAAATATGCTTCGTTATGGTATGAGAATCTTGTGAAGCAAAGAAAGAATCAACGTCAAGAAAAGATTAAATCTTGGGCAAAATTAAAAAAACACATGATAAAGAAATTTTTGCCAAAAGATTATAATCAAGAAAACTATTTAAAACTCCATTCTTTAACTCAAGATAATATGACCGTCTCAGAATACATTAGGGAGTTTGAAAAGATGACCATTGTATGTGATTTAGATGAGAGGGAGGAATTAAAAGTTGCTAGATTCATTCGTGGGTTAGTACCAACCTTAGCTTCCAGGGTTGAGATACAAAACTATGAAGATTATTATGATGTGTGCAGGATAGCCTTAAAATTTGAAAGGCATGACAAGGCAAGGAAGGTAAATTCTTATCGAAGAACAAGAGTCGGAGAGGGCTCATCATCATCCTATACTTCAAATTAGGGCTGAGTAAGAAATCCGATTATCCGAATTATCTGATATCCGATCCGTATCTGATCCGAAATAATGGATATCTGATCCGAAAAGTGGTTCGGTTTGGATACCCGTATCCGAAATATTTGGATATCGGATCAAATACGGATATCAGGTTTAAAAATTTGGATATCCGATATCCGAAAGTTATTGGATTATATATCAAATATCGGATCGGATACCCGATATCCGTTAATATCCGATTCGTATCCGAGATTTGATCCATAAATAGTGCTAGCTAATTTCACAAAATCGTAAATAAACCTATCCACAATTTTAAGTACTAGCTAATTTCAGTTATCCGATATCCGATATCCACAATATTACGCTAGTTTTGCTTGATAGGTAGCGAGTTTATGTTTTGTAATATATACCGAATGAAATTAGTATTACGCTAGTTTTCTTTTTTATTACAGTTTGACAATATATAAAATACACAGAGCGGATATCGGATATCGGATAACTGATCCGAAATTTTCGGATATTTTCGGATACTAAATTTCGGATATCCGATCATTTCGGATCAGATCACGGATACTAAAAATTTGGATTTTCGGATCGGATATCCGATTCGAAGTAGGGTTTCGGATCGGATATCCGATCCATACTCTGCCCTACTTCAAATGCCACGCCAAAATCAAAAGAGGCGGCTAAGGAGGAAGTGGCCGAGAAGGCCAAGGGTACGTTCAAGCCTAGTATTCCTGATCCTAGAGGGAGTACGATTAGAAGATGCTACAAGTGTCAAGGCTATGGACACATTGCTACAGATTGCCCTCAAAAGAGGACCTTATCAATTCAAGAACTTCAAGGTATGTTTCCAAACTTTGTTGTACCTGAATTAATTGAGGAGGAGAAATTTGAGGAGGAAAAGAAAGAAAAGGAGAGACCGTAGTAGCGGAGAGTGAGGACGAGGGGGATTGCCTCGTAGTGCGTGCATTGCACGTGGAGTCCACAACAGAAGGAGAAGAGCAAAGGAATAATGTTTTCCATACTCGTTGTAAGGTTGAGGGGAAAAAGTGCAACTTGATTATAGATAGCGGGTCTTGCACTAATGTTGTATCAAAAACCTTAGTCTCGGAGTTGGAACTAAGTATTAGGGCTAGGGAGAAACCGTACGAATTACAATGGTTAGATGGGAACCAAGGAGTACGGGTGGAAAAACAAGCCTTGATAGCATTCAATATAGGGCCATATGAAGATAGGTTGTGGTGTGATGTCGTCCCTATGAACGCATGTCACATACTACTTGGGAGGCCATGGCAATTCGATAGGAACGTTGTACACGATGGAAGGACTAATGTGTATAGCGTTACTAAAGGAAAGTCTATTTATCATCTCCAACCATTAACAAGAATAAAACCTAGACCACCTAATTCAAAGAAAAGCTTGTTCATGGTGTAGGAGAGGGAGCACCAAGCGAGGGAACCGAGGAGATGGGGGAGCGTGGTGTTGGGTTAGGAGAGATTCATGGAGGAGATAGGAGTTGTGAAGGGTTGCCTAGCATGGTGGAGCAAGGAGGCCGCGAGGAGTTGAGGATCGTGAGAATCACTGGGATTGAAGGCCGCGAGGTTGGGCAGGCCGCGGGTATTAGAGTTTGGGGAGAGTGGTTGGTTGCTAACACCAACGAGCACAAGGGGTTCAAGGAACATGGAAACCCTAGGAGCTTGGGTTTCATGGCTAGAGGAAACTATGGTCTAGTCAAGACAAAAGCAAGCATGGCTAGGTCTACTCAAGACATACTCGATCTTAATTTGAGGTCAAATTCTCAAAAACTGAGAGAGTATGATGCGGGAGCATTACCACGGATAAGAGGTCGTGACCCAAATGTTCGATTTGGGTTCAATACGGATTTTTAAGTTAGCTTGGGAAGACGTATTGAAGGAACAAGGGAAGATGCGGGGAAAGTCCCTTGGGACGTGTGCCACGGATCCACGTGTGGTCCCACACGTCTAGGGTTTCCTAGTTGTGTTAGGGTTTGTGTTTTTATCTTATTTTATTTTATTTACTAAGTTTGTTATAATTAGCTAAGTTTGTTACAAGTTAGTTAAGGTTGTTACAAAGTTAGTTACAAGGTTGTTAGGGTTAGTTATTAAGTTGTTAGGAGTTTGTTACAACTTAATCTTTTCTTTTATTATTTTATCTTTTAGATTTAAATAAGGATTATTTTAATGCATAAGATAGAATTAGGGAACCCTAAGTTTAAGAGGGTTACACGGGTTTTTTCGTGCATTGTTGGGAACCGTGTAGGTGTCTTGGTTGTTTCCTATTTTGAGTCAGTTTTGTGACGGATGACCTTACTATAAATAGGCATCCTTAGTTATTGTTTTAGTCATTCAAGTTATAAAATAAATTCTCTTTTTTAAGTTTTACTTACAGAAACCTAAAGTATATGTGTGAGCTTTAACCCCGAAGTATCTGTGTGAGCTTCAAAATAATTGAGAGAGTATCTGTGTGAGCTTAATCAATTATCCTATCCTTCGAATATACATAATTCATTCATTACATCGTCTCATCAAGCTTTCAAGTATTAAGTGTTGTGCCTTACTACGTCATCAACAATCTACATCATCATGAACATCATCAACGTTCAAGAACCACCACCACCGACCACCGTCGACCACCACGTGACCACCGTCCACGTCGGAGTGCAACGTCACCATCACCGAGCACCCATTCGTTCACCATTCATCGTTCTTTGTTATTTTTTGTTCTTTATTCGTTCTAAGTTGTATTATTTCGCAAGTATATTTATTCCACTGCAACATACGTATTTTTGTTAATCGTCTTAATTGATTATCACCCCAAATACGCATCATACCCTATAAACAACAATAAATCAGTTTTACACGATTATCCGATTTTCGGCCGAAATTGGTTTACAGAATACCGGTAACGTCAAATGTCTTCTGATCTTTTTGCCAATTTTTGTGCCTTCTTTATCTGACTTGATTAACCATTCTTGAAATTTTCGATAATTTTCGTTTCGGGAGCTCAGAGGCCTAAAAAACGTGTATTATATACCCTTCAATTCGAGCCGTTTCAGATGGTCGGAGCGATCATTTTTAATTTAAGCCTGTTTTTCTACCACGTGTCCGAAATTGCATCATAAGATATCTTATTCGATTCTAGACCCTATAAACAACTATAAATCACATTTACACGGTTATCCGATTTTCGGCCGAAATTGGTTTATAGCATACCGGTAACGTCAAATGTCTTCTGATGTTTTTGAATATTTTTGTGCCCGCTTCATCTGACTCGATTAACCACTCGTGCGATTTTCGGTAATTTTTGTTTCAGGAGTTCAGAGGCCTAAAAAACGTGTATTATATATCCTTCAGTTCGAGCTGTTTCGGGTGGTCGGAGCGGCCATTGTTATTTTTCTGCCAGTTTTTGTACCAGGTTTCCGAAATTGCATCATGAGATATATTATTCGATTCTAGACCCTATAAACAACTATAAATCATTTTTACACGGTTATCCGATTTTCAGCCGAAATTGGTTTATATCATACCGGTAACGTCAAATGTCTTCTACTGTTTTTGCAAATTTTTGTGCCCGCTTTATCTGAATCAATTAACCATCCGTGCGATTTTCGGTAATTTTTGTTTCACGAGTTCAGAGGCCTAAAAAACGTGTATTATATATCATTCAATTCGAGCTTTTTTAGGTGGTCGGAGCGGCCATTTTTATTTTTCAGCTTGTTTTTCTACCACTTGTCCGAAATCGCATCATGAGGTATCTTATTCGATTCTAAACCCTATGAACAACTATAAATAACTTATACACGGTTATCCGATTTTCGGCCGAAACTGGTTTATAGCATACCGGTAAAGTCAAATGTCATCCGGAGTTTTTGAAAACTTTTGTGTGCGCATTATCTGACTCGATTAACAATACATGCGATTTTCGGAGATATTCGTTCCGGGGAGCTAAGAGGCCTAAAAAACATGTATTATGTATCAATTAATTCGAGCCATTTCGGGTGGTAGGAGCGGCCATTGTTATTTTTCAGCCTGTTTTCTACCACGTGTCCGAAATTGCATCATGAGATATCTTATTCGATTCTAGAACCTATAAACAACTATAAATCACTTTTACACGGTTATCCGATTTTCGGCCGAAATTGGTTTAGCATACCGGTAACGGCAAATGTCTTCTGATGTTTTTGCCAATTTTTGGGCCCGCTTTAACTGACTTGATTAACCATTCTTGCAATTTTCGATAATTTTCGTTTCGGGAGCTCAGAGGCCTAAAAAACGTGTATTATATACCCTTCAATTCGAGCCGTTTCAGGTGGTCGGAGCGAACATTATAAATTTCAGCCTGTTTTTTTTTTTACCACGTGACCGAAACTGCATCATGAGATATCTTATTTGATTCGAGACCCTATAAACAACTATAAATTACAATTACATGGTTATCCGAATTTCGGCCGAAATTGGTTTATAGCATACCGGTAACGTTAAATGTCTTCTAATGTTTTTGCCTATTTTTGTGCCCTTTTTATCTGACTTGATTAACCATTCTTGCAATTTTCGATAATATTCGTTTCGGGAGCTCAGAGGCCTAAAAAACATTGTATTATATACCCTCCAATTCGAGCCGTTTAAGGTGGTCGGAGCGACCATTTTTAATTTCAGCCTGTTTTTTTACCACGTTTCCGAAATCGTATCATGAGGTACCTTTTTGGATTCTAGTCCCTATAAACAATTATAAATCACTTTTACACGGTTATCCGATTTTCGACCGAAACTGGTTTATAGCATACCGGTAACGTCAAATGTCTTCTGATGTTTTTGATAAATTTTTGTGCCCACTTCATCTAACTCGATTAACCATCCGTGCGATTTTCGGTAATTTTTGTTTCAGAAGTTCAGAGGCCTAAAAACCGTATATTATATATCCTTCAGTTCGAGCTGTTTCGGGCGGTCGGAGTGGCCATTTTTAATTTTCCGCCCGTTTTTGTACCAGGTGTCCTAAATTGCATCATGAGATATCTTATTCGATTCTAGATTCTATAAACAACTATAAATCATTTTTACACGGTTATCCGATTTTCGGCCGAAATTGGTTTATATCATACCAGTAACGTCAAATGTCTTCTGAGATTTTTGCAAATTTTTGTGTCCGCTGTATCTGAGTGGATTAAACATCCGTGCGATTTTCGGTAATTTTTGTTTCAGGAGTTCAGAGGCCATAAAAACGTGTTATATATATCATTCAGTTCGAGCTTTTTCGGGTGGTCGGAACGGCCATTTTTATTTTTCAGCTTGTTTTTCTACCACGTGTCCGAAATCGCATTATGAGGTATCTTATTAGATTCTAAACCCTATAAACAACTATAAATAACTTTTAAATGGTTATCCGATTTTCCGCCGAAACTGGTTTATAGCTTACCGGTAAAGTCAAATGTCATCCGGAGTTTTTGAAATTTTTTGAGTCCGCTTTATCTGACTCGATTAACAATACATTTGATATTCGGACATATTCGTTCCGGGGAGCTCAGAGGCCCAAACAACGTGTATTACCCATCAATTCGAGCCGTTTCGGGTGGTCGGAGCGGCCATTGTTATTTTCCAGCGTGTGTTTCTACCACATGTCCGAAATGGCATCATGAGATATCTTATTCGATTCTAGAACCTATAAACAACTATAAATCACTTTTACACGGTTATCCGATTTTCGGCCGAAATTGGTTTATAGCATACCGGTAACGTCAAATGTCTTCTGATGTTTTTGCCAATTTTTGGGCCCGCTTTATCTGACTTGATTAACCATTCTTGCAATTTTCGATAATTTTCGTTTCGGGAGCTCAGAAGCCTAAAAAACGTGTATTATATACCCTTCAATTCGAGCCGTTTCAGGTGGTTGGAACGACCATTTTAAATTTCAGCCTGTTTTTTTTACCACGTGACCGAAATTGCATCATGAGATATCTTATTCGATTCTAGACCCTATACAAAACAATAAATCACTTTTACACGGTTATCCGATTTTCGGCCGAAATTGGTTTATAGCATACCGGTAACGTCAAATGTCTTCTGATGTTTTTGCCAATTTTTGTGCCCGCTTTATCTGACTTGATTAACCATTCTTGCAATTTTCGATAATTTTCGTTACGGGAGCTCATAGGCCTGAAAAACATTGTATTATGTACCCTTCAATTCGAGCCGTTTCAGGTGGTCGGAGCGACCATTTTAAATTTCAGCCTGTTTTTTTACCACGTGACCGAAATTGCATCATGAGATATCTTATTCGATTCTAGACACTATAAACAACTATAAATCACAATTACACGGTTATCCGATTTTCGGCCGAAATTGGTTTATAGTATACCGGTAACGTCCAATGTCTTCTAATGTCTTTGCCAATTTTTGTGTCCGCTTTATCTGACTTGATTAACCATTCTTCCAATTTTCGATAATTTTCGTTTCGGGAGCTCAAAGGCCTTAAAAACATTGTATTATATACCCTTCAATTCGAGCCGTTTCAGGTGGTCGGAGCGACCATTTTTAATTTCAGCCTGTTTTTTACTACGTTTCTGAAATCGTATCATGAGGTACCTTTTTGGATTCTAGACCCTATAAACAATTATAATTCACTTTTACACGGTTATCCGATTTTCGGCCGAAATTGGTTTATAACATACCGGTAACGTCAAATGTCTTCTGATGCTTTTGCAAATTTTTGTGTCCGCTTTATCTGACTCGATTAACCATCCGTGCAGTTTTAGGTAATTTTTGTTTCAGGAGTTCAGAGGCCTAAAAAACATGTATTATATATCCTTCAATTCGAGCTGTTTTGGGTGGTCAGAGCGGCCATTGTTATTTTTCAGCGTGTTTTTCTAACACGTGTCCGAAATCCAATCATGAGATATCTTATTCGATTCTAAACCCTATAAACAACTATAAATCACTTTTACACGGTTATCCGATTTTCGGCCGAAATTGGTTTATAGCATACCGCTAACGTCAAATGTCTTCTGATGTTTTTCCTAATTTTTGTGCCCGCTTTATCTGACGTCATTCACCATTCTAGCAATTTTCGATAATTTTCGTTTCGGGAGCTCAGAGGACTAAAAAACATTGTTTTATATACCCTTCAATTCGAGCCGTTTCAGGTGGTCGGAGCGACCATTTTTAATCTCAGCCTGTTTTTTACCACGTGTCCGAAATCGTATCAAGAGGTATCTTTTTCGATTCTAGACCCTATAAACAATTATAAATCACTTTTACACGGATATCCGATTTTCGACCGAAATTGGTTTATAGCATACCGGTAAGGTCAAATGTCTTCTGATGTTTTTGAAATTTTTTGTGCCCGCTTCATCTTACTCGATTAACCATCCGTGTGATTTTCGGTAATTTTTGTTTCAGGAGTTCAGAGGTCTAAAAAACGTGTATTATATATCCTTCAGTTCGAGCTGTTTCGGGTGGCCAAGGCGGCCATTTTTATTTCTCAGCCAGTTTTTGTACCAGGTGTCCGAAATTGCATCATGAAATATCTTATTCGATTCTAGACCTTATAAACAACGACAAATCACTTTTACACGGTTATCCGATTTTCGGCCGAAATTGGTTTATATCATACCGGTAACGTCAAATGTCTTCTGATGTTTTTGCAAATTTTTGTGCCCGCTTTATCTACCTCGATTAACCATCCGTTCGATTTTCGGTAATTTTTGTTTGAGGAGTTCAGAGGCCCAAAAAACGTGTATTACCCATCAATTCGAGCGGTTTCGGGTGGTCGGAGCGGCCAATGTTATTTTTCAGCCTGTTTTTCTACCACGTGTCCGAAATTGCATCATGAGATATCTTATTCGATTCTAGAACCTATAAACAACTATAAATCACTTTTACACGGTTATCTGATTTTCGGCCGAAATTGGTTTATAGCATACCAGTAACGTTAAATGTCTTCTGATGTTTTTGCCAATTTTTGTGCCCGCTTTATCTGACTTGATTAACCATTCTTGCAATTTTCGATAATTTTTGTTTCGGGAGTTCAAAGGCCTAAAAAACGTGTATAATATACCCTTCAATTCGAGCCGTTTCAGGTGGTCGGAGCGACCATTTTAAATTTCAGCCTGTTTTTTTTACAACGTGACCGAAATTGCATCATGAGATATCTTATTCGATTCTAGACCCTATAAACAACTATAAATCACAATTACATGGTTATCCAATTTTCGGCCGAAATTGGTTTATAGCATACCGGTAACGTCAAATGTCTTCTGATGTTTTTGCCAATTTTTGTGCCCGCTTTATCTGACTTGATTAACCATTCTTGCAATTTTCGATAATTTTCGTTTCGGGAGCTCAGAGGCCTAAAAACCATTGTATTATGTACCCTTCAATTCGAGCCGTTTCAGGTGGTCGGAGCGACCATTTTAAATTTCTGCCTGTTTTTACTACGTTTCCGAAATCGTATCATGAGGTACAATTTGGATTCTAGACCCTATAAACAATTATAATTCACTTTTACACGGTTATCCGATTTTCGACCGAAACTGGTTTATAGCATACCGGTAACGTCAAATGGCTTCTGATGTTTTCGAAAAGTTTTTGTGCCCGCTTCATCTAACTCGATTAACCATCCGTGCGATTTTCGGAATTTTTGTTTCAGAAGTTCAGAGGCCTAAAAAACGTGTATTATATAGGCAGTTCGAGCTGTTTCGGGTTGTAACACCCCCATTTATTTAAGAGCCTTTAGCAAGACATTCTCAAATAAATAGAGTTGTTACCATCTCGGAATGTCCGAGGTAGCGAATAACTAAGTAAACAAACCAAAGTACGTACATAAAAACTGATCAAATTTAAACTTTAGATATTACAACTAATACGTAAAGAATAAAAGTACAACTGATAACATCTAAGTATGTAGTCTAATTCTAAGTAGGTCCAAGCCATGTCTCACTATTCCGGATCATCGTAGGTGTACACGAATACACTGTCAACCTCGCGGTTGAGTAGGGTAACACATAAATAATAATGCAACAGATACATGATATGCAAATGCCATGATATGCTCGAGCTCAATCACAATCTCAATCTCAACCCGAAACACCAATCTCAAACCTGAAACACCTAGCCATACCGAACCTCCCGGCAGACTATAATCGGCCGTCGCCGAATACCAGCATAACAGCTGAGGTCACTAGGTCTAGCCCTGCAGAACTAGCCTGGGCCCAATAATATCTCATCACCTCAAATCCGTATCCAATGAACATGCCACACTTGTAAATGCAACAATACTCTTAATCAATCATGCTATTAAATAATGCAATGCACATACCAACAATAATAATAATAATCAATATTCAATCAAACCAATAACATTCTCATATCAATCATACTCAGCATCCATAAGACATAATACCACATCCATTCATAACACATCATAGAGTGTAAGGTCAGTGTATCCTACCTGGATAGCAATATAATCCAATAGCAAGCCAGCAAGTAAACAGGGTTATGCCACTTCAAAATCGTCACCTAACAAATATAATATACGTAATTACTGACTAATACAATTCCGCAAATTAATATAATAAATCAATTATTTAAATTAACTATTTAAATAATATATTACGTATAACGAGACCGTATTGAACACGACTACTTCAAATAATTTGACTAACCTGTCTTTATTACTTTTATAACTAACTTCCATTAATAAATGAACATAGAAATGTTGGGAAATGTGTCCTCAACAATAGTGCGATCACGTAATTAAATCTCATAACGAGAATGCGCAAGGGATGATACGAATTATTAGTCAACTGACCAACATTAATCGGTAATGATTGGCTAGCTAGAGTTTGACATTACTGTCGTGTGACGGTGATGGTCAGTTGATCCCTTTAGGTCACACCTTTAGGACAATTCCCTTAATTGATAAAATGATCAAATGTATATTGATACGATTTGATCATATTCCTTAAACTCGTATATCGAGACATTAGAGGTTAAATCTTATTGTAAGATTTATGTTTAAAATTGAAATGTGTCAATTGTTAAACATTAAACGATATTTTATTATATCGTTATTAGGATGATTCGAGCTATAATTAATACAAAGGTTGTAAATCGTATTGACGATTAAATTGTCATTTCATAATTGTAATTTCGAATTACATGTCAATTATAAATATGATTTATTTAATATACAATATTTATATGATAAATATTTATATTATTGTTATTGTATTACCTAGTGACTTATAAGATGTCACATTGTGTACAAATTGAATAATTGACATATTATAAAATGGAATCCATTTTACACTTAAAATGGACGGTTAGTGAAGGTGGGTATGAGCATGTTTAAGGTGTTAAACACACCTTAATGATTATGTTTAAGAGGATATCTTGGAAACACAATCTAGGCCACCCTAAGTAGCATGGGTTAGAGAACTTGTCTCTTTTTGATGCTCCCCATACCCGGCCTCCCACTTACCAAAACAACACCATTTAAAATGTTGTTGCATGCTCAAATCAAACACTAATGCTAATACAATATTTTCTAAGTGTGTAGAAAACTCAAAAACTCTCTAAACCTAGCCGAGATACACTAAGTGTAAGAGAGATTTTATAACCTCAAAACATATATTATAAAGATAATATCAACATACTAGTAGTAGTATTGCATATATATTCTAATAAGAGTGATTAGAATTATTAAGGAAAAATCCGATTCCTAGTCTAGCACTAATTAGGGTTCGGTTTGTTGAGGGCTTGTCTTGGTGCATCCGGAGGAGGTATTCTAATTTGGGTACTCGGAGGATCATCCTAGCATATTCTTGGACCGTGTGTAAGGGTTCATTTTCTCCTCTTTCCGCATATAGTAGCATGCATAAGATCTTATAAACGAGTTTATAAATATGTTAATTAAAAGTTAATTAAAGGGTTTTGTTAGTATGACTAAATTAGTTTATGAGCAACTAGTTAAACCTAACAAGAAAAATATAGTGAACTATCGATAACCGTCACATTCTTGTATAACAAAATTACTTACTAACTTAATCATTAATTATTATGAACAATATTACTAATAATAATAAACATACTATTCTAATAATAACAATAATACAAAATTAGTTAAATAATAATATTAATAATAATAATAACAACATTACCATAACAATAATAATAATAATAATAATAATAATAATAATAATAATAATATTAATAGTAATATACGGACAAAGCATCCTTAGCATCACTAATAATAATAATATAAAAATAATCATAAACATCATAATCATAAACATACAAACCCAACGCAATACGACACAAACAAACACCCTCCTTTTACAGCCCGCACACCCCATTTCAGGACCACGCCACCACCGGCCAGGCCGCCTATGGTCAGCACCAATGGTCTCATCCTCTCCCCCGCACCGCCAAGCACGTATCCCACGTTCTGGTCACCACTGACACTCCTCACGACCACCACAAAACTCTGCCCTAATCACCTGTACGAAATACCGAAACCGCGTTCTGAGCTCCTGCTTCGGCAACCAACACGCGAAACACCACACCCACCACCTAATACGTCTACCCATAACCGCAACCCCAACTATAACCTAACCTCTGAAACCACCGTCCCACCTAGTGGTCCCCACCACGACAAACCCCTCCTTAAAATCTCACGGCCTTACCCCTTGTTTGTCCCTGTTTTCGCTCAAATCCTGAAACCCACCGCGGTGGTGTACTCCACCACCACCGACCACCATGTCCCGCTCCTATGGGTCACTCAAACTACGTCAACTCTCCAACTAAACCAAAAATTCAATACACAGTTCAAAAGAAATAAAAAAAAACGACACAAGGAAAGGCTTACCGAAATGACGAGATGATGGTGAAGACGATGATGGTGGTACGGTCCCCTCGGTGTTCATAGGTCTCACGGTGATGCAGGGTGTCGGTATTGGGTTTTGACTGTCGCTATTGGGAGGTAGGGTTTTGGTAGCTAGTATGGTATGATATGTCGACAAAAGGAATTAGAATTAGGGTAAACGTTGGGCTAGTCCATCTATCTTATTTATTCGGTCTGTCTTGAGGCTATATCCCGCTCTCACCCCGTAACTCAAAATAAACGAGTACGTATAAATTATTTATATTTATTAAATTATGTAATTAGTACTAGTAAATATAAATCAAATTAATTATAAGAATATATAAAGAATATAGAATTTAAATATAATTACGACTTAATTAAATAAAATAGAAATTAAGTTTAGATGAGAATTAAATATATAAAATAGGAAATATATATTAAATTATAAATGTATTATTAAAATTAAATAAATACAAAAGAAATAACGTTTCATGAAATTATCACCAAATATAAAATGATTATGAAATACGAAATAACCGTAGAAATACGATTTATAAAATAATAACAGTTTACGTAAAAAGCTTTATAAACTTTCTCTTTGAAATACGTGTATAAAACATGGTTTGACTTCCATTGACTGAGGCTAACATACGAGGTATTACAGTCTTCCCTCCTTAAAATGAACTTCGTCCCGAAGTTCGCTACCCGGTAACGACGATAAGGAAACACATAACAAGCATGAAACAACTACAAGTAGCACTTATATAGACTTGAAAACACGAAATGTTACACGGGTGGTCGGAGCGACCATTTTTAATTTTCAGCCAGTTTTCGTACCAGGTGTCCGAAATTGCATCATGAGATATCTTATTCGATTCTAGACCCTATAAACAACTATAAATCATTTTTACACGGTTTTCTGATTTTCGGCCGAAATTGGTTTATATCATACCAGTAATGTCAAATGTCTTCTGATGTTTTTGCAAATTTTTGTGCCCGCTTTATCTGACTGGATTAACCATCCGTGCAATTTTCGGACATTTTCGTTCCAGGGAGCTCACGGGCCTAAAAATCTTGTATTATATACCCATTAATTCGAGCCGTTTCGCGTGGTCGGAGCGGTCATTTTTATTTTTCAGCCTGTTTTTATACCACGTGTCCGAAATTGCATCATGAGATATCTTATTCGATTCTAGAACCGATAAACAACTGTAAATCACTTTTATACGGTTATCCGATTTTGGGCCGAAATTGGTTTATAGCATACCGGTAACGTCAAATGTCTTCTGATGCTTTTGCAAAATTTTGTGTCCGCTTTATCTGACTCGATTAACCATCCGTGCAATTTTCATTAATTTTTGTTTCAGGAGTTCAGCGGCCTAAAAAACATGTATTATATATCCTTCAATTCGAGCTGTTTTGGGTGGTTAGAGCGGCCATTGTTATTTTTCAGCGTGTTTATCTAACACGTGTCTGAAATCGCATCATGAGATATCTTATTCGATTCTAAACCCTATATACAACAATAAATCACTTTTACACGGTTTTCCGATTTTCGGCCGAAATTGGTTTATAGCGAACCGGTAACGTCAAATGTCTTCTGATGTTTTTGCCAATTTTTGTGCCCGCTTTATCTGACTTGATTAACCATTCTTGCAATTTTCGATAATTTTCTTTTCGGGAGCTCAGAGGACTAAAAAACATTGTATTATATACCCTTCAAGTCGAGCCGTTTCAGGTGGTCGGAACGACCATTTTTAATCTCAGCCTGTTTTTTTACCACGTGTCCGAAATCGTATCATGAGGTACCTTCTTCGATTCTAGACCCTATAAACAATTATAAATCACTTTTACACGGTTATCCGATTTTCGACCGAAACTGGTTTATAGCATACCGGTAAGGTCAAATGTCTTCTGATGTTTTTGAAAATTTTTGTGCCTGCTTCATCTTACTCGATTAACCATCCGTGCGATTTTCGGTAATTTTTGTTTCAAGAGTTCAGAGGCCTAAAAAACGTGTATTATATACCCTTCAATTCGAGCCGGTTCAGGTGGTCGTTGTGACGATTTTGAATTTCAGCCTGTTTTTCTACCACGTGTCCGAAATTGCATCATGAGATATCTTATTCGATTCTAGACCCTATAAACAACTATAAATTACTTTTACACGGTTATCTGATTTTCGGCCGAAATTGGTTTATAGCATAACGGTAACGTCAAATGTCTTCTGATGTTTTTGCCAATTTTTGTGCCCGCTTTATCTGACTTGATTAACCATTCTTGCAATTTTCGATAATTTTTGTTTCGGGAGTTCAAAGGCCTAAAAAACGGGTATAATATACCCTTCAATTCGAGCCGTTTCAGGTGGTCGGAGCGACCATTTTAAATTTCAGCCTGTTTTTTTACAACGTGACCGAAATTGCATCATGAGATATCTTATTCGATTCTAGACCCTATAAACAACTATAAATCACAATTACACAGTTATCCGATTTTCGGCCGAAATTGGTTTATAGCATACGGTAACGTCAAATGTCTTCTGATGTTTTTGCCAATTTTTGTGCCCGCTTTATCTGACTTGATTAACCATTCTTGCAATTTTCGATAATTTTCGTTTCGGGAGCTCAGAGGCCTAAAAACCATTGTATTATATACCCTTCAATTCGAGCCGTTTCAGGTGGTCGGAGTGACCATTTTTAATTTCTGCCTGTTTTTTACTACGTTTCCGAAATCGTATCATGAGGTACCTTTTTGGATTCTAGACCCTATAAACAAATATAATTCACTTTTACACGGTTATCCGATTTTCGACCGAAACTGGTTTATAGCATACCGGTAACGTCAAATGTCTTCTGATGTTTTTGAAAAGTTTTTGTGCCCGCTTCATCTAACTCGATTAACCATCCGTGCGATTTTCGGAATTTTTGTTTTAGAAGTTCAGAGGCCTAAAAAACGTGTATTATATATCCTTCAGTTCGAGCTGTTTCGGGTGGTCGGAGCGACCATTTTTAATTTTCAGCCAGTTTTCGTACCAGGTGTCCGAAATTGCATCATGAGATATCTTATTCGATTCTAGACCCTATAAACAACTATAAATCATTTTTACACGGTTTTCCAATTTTCGGCCGAAATTGGTTTATATCATACCAGTAACGTCAAATGTCTTCTGATGTTTTTGCAAATTTTTGTGCCCGCTTTATCTGACTGGATTAACCATCCGTGCAATTTTCGGACATTTTCGTTCCAGGGAGCTCAGACGCCTAAAAATCTTGTATTATATACCCATTAATTCGAGCCGTTTCGCGTGGTCGGAGCGGTCATTTTTATTTTTCAGCCTGTTTTTATACCACGTGTCCGAAATTGCATCAGATCATGAGATATCTTATTCGATTCTAGAACCAATAAACAACTGTAAATCACTTTTACACGGTTATCCGATTTTGGGCCGAAATTGGTTTATAGCATACCGGTTACGTCAAATGTCTTCTGATGCTTTTGCAAAATTTTGTGTCCGCTTTATCTGACTCGATTAACCATCCGTGCAATTTTCGGTAATTTTTGTTTCAGGAGTTCAGAGGCCTAGAAAACATGTATTATATATCCTTCAATTCGAGCTGTTTTGGGTGGTTAGAGCGGCCATTATTATTTTTCAGCATGTTTATCTAACACGTGTCCGAAATCGCATCATGAGATATCTTATTCGATTCTAAACCCTATATACAACTATAAATCACTTTTACACGGTTATCCGATTTTCGGCCGAAATTGGTTTATAGCGAACCGGTAACGTCAAATGTCTTCTGATGTTTTTGCCAATTTTTGTGCCCGCTTTATCTGACTTGATTAACCATTCTTGCAATTTTCGATAATTTTCTTTTCGGGAGCTCAGAGGACTAAAAAACATTGTATTATATACCCTTCAAGTCGAGCCGTTTCAGGTGGTCGGAGCGACCATTTTTAATCTCAGCCTGTTTTTTTACCACGTGTCCGAAATCGTATCATGAGGTACCTTCTTCGATTCTAGACCCTATAAACAATTATAAATCACTTTTACACGGTTATCCGATTTTCGACCGAAATTGGTTTATAGCATACCGGTAACGTCAAATGTCTTCTGATGTTTTTGCCAATTTTTGTGCCCGCTTTATCTGACTTGATTAACCATTCTTGCAATTTTCGATAATTTTCGTTTCGGGAGCTCAGAGGCCTAAAAACCATTGTATTATATACCCTTCAATTCGAGCCGTTTCAGGTGGTCGGAGCGACCATTTTTAATTTCTGCCTGTTTTTTACTACGTTTCCGAAATCGTATCACGAGGTACCTTTTTGGATTCTAGACCCTATAAACAAATATAATTCACTTTTACACGGTTATCCGATTTTCGACCGAAACTGGTTTATAGCATACTGGTAACGTCAAATGTCTTCTGACGTTTTTGAAAAGTTTTTGTGCCCGCTTCATCTAACTCGATTAACCATCCGTGCGATTTTCGGAATTTTTGTTTCAGAAGTTCAGAGGCCTAAAAAACGTGTATTATATATCCTTCAGTTCGAGCTGTTTCGGGTGGTCGGAGCGACCATTTTTAATTTTCAGCCAGTTTTCGTACCAGGTGTCCGAAATTGCATCATGAGATATCTTATTCGATTCTAGACCCTAAAAACAACTATAAATCATTTTTACACGGTTTTCCAATTTTCGGCCGAAATTGGTTTATATCATACCAGTAACGTCAAATGTCTTCTGATGTTTTTGCAAATTTTTGTGCCCGCTTTATCTGACTGGATTAACCATTCGTGCAATTTTCGGACAGTTTCGTTCCAGGGAGCTCAGACGCCTAAAAATCTTGTATTATATACCCATTAATTCGAGCCGTTTCGCGTGGTCGGAGCGGTCATTTTTTTTTTTCAGCCTGTTTTTATACCACGTGTCCGAAATTGCATCAGATCATGAGATATCTTATTCGATTCTAGAACCGATAAACAACTGTAAATCACTTTTACACGGTTATCCGATTTTGGGCCGAAATTGGTTTACAGCATACCGGTAACGTCAAATGTCTTCTGATACTTTTGCAAAATTTTGTGTCCGCTTTATCTAACTCGATTAACCATCCGTGCAATTTTCGGTAATTTTTGTTTCAGGAGTTCAGAGGCCTAAAAAACATGTATTATATATCCTTCAAATCGAGCTGTTTTGGGTGGTTAGAGCGGCCATTGTTATTTTTCAGCGTGTTTATCTAACACGTGTCCGAAATCGCATCATGAGATATCTTATTCGATTCTAAACCCTATATACAACTATAAATCACTTTTACACGGTTATCCGATTTTCGGCCGAAATTGGTTTATAGCGAACCAGTAACGTCAAATGTCTTCTGATGTTTTTGCCAATTTTTGTGCCCGCTTTATCTGACTTGATTAACCATTCTTGCAATTTTCGATAATTTTCTTTTCGGGAGCTCAGAGGACTAAAAAACATTGTATTATATACCCTTCAAGTCGAGCCGTTTCAGGTGGTCGGAGCGACCATTTTTAATCTCAGCCTGTTTTTTTACCACGTGTCCGAAATCGTATCATGAGGTACCTTCTTCGATTCTAGACCCTATAAACAATTATAAATCACTTTTACACGGTTATCCGATTTTCGACCGAAACTGGTTTATAGCATACCGGTAAGGTCAAATGTCTTCTGATGTTTTTGAAAATTTTTGTGCCCGCTTCATCTTACTCGATTAACCATCCGTGCGATTTTCGGTAATTTTTGTTTCAAGAGTTCAGAGGCCTAAAAAACGTGTATTATATACCCTTCAATTCGAGCCAGTGCAGGTGGTCGTTGTGACCATTTTGAATTTCAGCCTGTTTTTCTACCACGTGTCCGAAATTGCATCATGAGATATCTTATCCGATTCTAGACCCTATAAACAACTATAAATCACTTTTACACGGTTATCTGATTTTCGGCCGAAATTGGTTTATAGCATAACGGTAACGTCAAATGTCTTCTGATGTTTTTGCCAATTTTTGTGCCCGCTTTATCTGACTTGATTAACCATTCTTGCAATTTTCGATAATTTTCGTTTCGGGAGCTCAGAGGCCTAAAAACCATTGTATTATATACCCTTCAATTCGAGCCATTTCAGGTGGTCGGAGCGACCATTTTAAATTTCAGCCTGTTTTTTTACAACGTGACCGAAATTGCATCATGAGATATCTTATTCGATTCTAGACCCTATAAACAACTATAAATCACAATTACACGGTTATCCGATTTTCGGCCGAAATTGGTTTATAGCATACCGGTAACGTCAAATGTCTTCTGATGTTTTTGCCAATTTTTGTGCCCGCTTTATCTGACTTGATTAACCATTCTTGCAATTTTCGATAATTTTCGTTTCGGGAGCTCAGAGGCCTAAAAACCATTGTATTATATACCCTTCAATTCGAGCCGTTTCAGGTGGTCGGAGCGACCATTTTTAATTTCTGCCTGTTTTTTACTACGTTTCCGAAATCGTATCATGAGGTACCTTTTTGGATTCTAGACCCTATAAACAAATATAATTCACTTTTACACGGTTATCCGATTTTCGACCGAAACTGGTTTATAGCATACCGGTAACGTCAAATGTCTTCTGACGTTTTTGAAAAGTTTTTGTGCCCGCTTCATCTAACTCGATTAACCATCCGTGCGATTTTCGGAATTTTTGTTTCAGAAGTTCAGAGGCCTAAAAAACGTGTATTATATATCCTTCAGTTCGAGCTGTTTCGGGTGGTCGGAGCGACCATTTTTAATTTTCAGCCAGTTTTCGTACCAGGTGTCCGAAATTGCATCATGAGATATCTTATTCGATTCTAGACCCTATAAACAACTATAAATCATTTTTACACGGTTTTCCAATTTTCGGCCGAAATTGGTTTATATCATACCAGTAACGTCAAATGTCTTCTGATGTTTTTGCAAATTTTTGTGCCCGCTTTATCTGACTGGATTAACCATCTGTGCAATTTTCGGACATTTTCGTTCCAGGGAGCTCAGACGCCTAAAAATCTTGTATTATATACCCATTAATTCGAGCCGTTTCGCGTGGTCGGAGCGGTCATTTTTATTTTTCAGCCTGTGTTTATACCACGTGTCCGAAATTGCATCAGATCATGAGATATCTTATTCGATTCTAGAACCGATAAACAACTGTAAATCACTTTTACACGGTTATCCGATTTTGGGCCGAAATTGGTTTATACCATACCGGTAACGTCAAATGTCTTCTGATGCTTTTGCAAAATTTTGTGTCCGCTTTATCTGACTCGATTAACCATCCGTGCAATTTTCGGTAATTTTTGTTTCAGGAGTTCAAAGGCCTAAAAAACATGTATTATATATCCTTCAATTCGAGCTGTTTTGGGTGGTTAGAGCGGCCATTGTTATTTTTCAGCGTGTTTATCTAACACGTGTCCGAAATCGCATCATGAGATATCTTATTCGATTCTAAACCCTATATACAACTACAAATCACTTTTACACGGTTATCCGATTTTCGCCCGAAATTGGTTTATAGCGAACCGGTAACGTCAAATGTCTTCTGATGTTTTTGCCAATTTTTGTGCCCGCTTTATCTGACTTGATTAACCATTCTTGCAATTTTCGATAATTTTCTTTTCGGGAGCTCAGAGGACTGAAAAACATTGTATTATATACCCATCAAGTCGAGCCGTTTCAGGTGGTCGGAGCGACCATTTTTAATCTCAGCCTGTTTTTTTACCACGTGTCCGAAATCGTATCATGAGGTACCTTCTTCGATTCTAGACCCTATAAACAATTATAAATCACTTTTACACGGTTATCCGATTTTCGACCGAAACTGGTTTATAGCATACCGGTAAGGTCAAATGTCTTCTGATGTTTTTGAAAATTTTTGTGCCCGCTTCATCTTACTCGATTAACCATCCGTGCGATTTTCGGTAATTTTTGTTTCAAGAGTTCAGAGGCCTAAAAAACGTGTATTATATACCCTTCTATTCGAGCCGGTTCAGGTGGTCGTTGTGACCATTTTGAATTTCAGCCTGTTTTTCTACCACGTGTCCGAAATTGTATCATGAGATATCTTATTCGATTCTAGACCCTATAAACAACTTAAAATCACAATTACACAGTTATCCGATTTTCGGCCGAAATTGGTTTATAGCATACCGGTAACGTCAAATGTCTTCTGATGTTTTTGCCAATTTTTGTGCCCGCTTTATCTGACTTGATTAACCCTTCTTGCAATTCTCGATAATTTTCGTTTCGGGAGCTCAGAGGCCTAAAAACCATTGTATTATATACCCTTCAATTCGAGCCGTTTCAGGTGGTCGGAGCGACCATTTTTAATTTCTGCCTGTTTTTTACTACGTTTCCGAAATCGTATCATGAGGTACCTTTTTGGATTCTAGACCCTATAAACAAATATAATTCACTTTTACACGGTTATCCGATTTTCGACCGAAACTGGTTTATAGCATACCGGTAACGTCAAATGTCTTCTGACGTTTTTGAAAAGTTTTTGTGCCCGCTTCATCTAACTCGATTAACCATCCGTGCGATTTTCGGAATTTTTGTTTCAGAAGTTCAGAGGCCTAAAAAACGTGTATTATATATCCTTCAGTTCGAGCTGTTTCGGGTGGTCGGAGCGACCATTTTTAATTTTCAGCCAGTTTTCGTACCAGGTGTCCGAAATTGCATCATGAGATATCTTATTCGATTCTAGACCCTATAAACAACTATAAATCATTTTTACACGGTTTTCCAATTTTCGGCCGAAATTGGTTTATATCATACCAGTAACGTCAAATGTCTTCTGATGTTTTTGCAAATTTTTGTGCCCGCTTTATCTGACTGGATTAACCATCCGTGCAATTTTCGGACATTTTCGTTCCAGGGAGCTCAGACGCCTAAAAATCTTGTATTATATACCCATTAATTCGAGCCGTTTCGCGTGGTCGGAGCGGTCATTTTTATTTTTCAGCCTGTTTTTATACCACGTGTCCGAAATTGCATCAGATCATGAGATATCTTATTCGATTCTAGAACCGATAAACAACTGTAAATCACTTTTACACGGTTATCCGATTTTGGGCCGAAATTGGTTTATAGCATACCGGTAACGTCAAATGTCTTCTGATGCTTTTGCAAAATTTTGTGTCCGCTTTATCTGACTCGATTAACCATCCGTGCAATTTTCGGTAATTTTTGTTTCAGGAGTTCAGAGGCCTAAAAAACATGTATTATATATCCTTCAATTCGAGCTGTTTTGGGTGGTTAGAGCGGCCATTGTTATTTTTCAGCGTGTTTATCTAACACGTGTCCGAAATCGCATCATGAGATATCTTATTCGATTCTAAACCCTATATACAACTACAAATCACTTTTACACGGTTATCCGATTTTCGGCCGAAATTGGTTTATAGCGAACCGGTAACGTCAAATGTCTTCTGATGTTTTTGCCAATTTTTGTGCCCGCTTTATCTGAGTTGATTAACCATTCTTGCAATTTTCGATAATTTTCTTTTCGGGAGCCCAGAGGACTAAAAAACATTGTATTATATACCCTTCAAGTCGAGCCGTTTCAGGTGGTCGGAGCGACCATTTTTAATCTCAGCCTGTTTTTTTACCACGTGTCCGAAATCGTATCATGAGGTACCTTCTTCGATTCTAGACCCTATAAACAATTATAAATCACTTTTACACGGTTATCCGATTTTCGACCGAAACTGGTTTATAGCATACCGGTAAGGTCAAATGTCTTCTGATGTTTTTGAAAATTTTTGTGCCCGCTTCATCTTACTCGATTAACCATCCGTGCGATTTTCGGTAATTTTTGTTTCAAGAGTTCAGAGGCCTAAAAAACGTGTATTATATACCCTTCAATTTGAGCCGGTTCAGGTGGTCGTTGTGACCATTTTGAATTTCAGCCTGTTTTTCTACCACGTGTCCGAAATTGCATCATGAGATATCTTATTCGATTCTAGACCCTATAAACAACTATAAATCACTTTTACACGGTTATCTGATTTTCGGCCGAAATTGGTTTATAGCATAACGGTAACGTCAAATGTCTTCTGATGTTTTTGCCAATTTTTGTGCCCGCTTTATCTGACTTGATTAACAATTCTTGCAATTTTCGATAATTTTTGTTTCGGGAGTTCAAAGGCCTAAAAAACGTGTATAATATACCCTTCAATTCGAGCCGTTTCAGGTGGTCGGAGCGACCATTTTTAATTTCTGCCTGTTTTTTACTACGTTTCCGAAATCGTATCATGAGGTACCTTTTTGGATTCTAGACCCTATAAACAAATATAATTCACTTTTACACGGTTATCCGATTTTCGACCGAAACTGGTTTATAGCATACCGGTAACGTCAAATGTCTTCTGACGTTTTTGAAAAGTTTTTGTGCCCGCTTCATCTAACTCGATTAACCATCCGTGCGATTTTCGGAATTTTTGTTTCAGAAGTTCAGAGGCCTAAAAAACGTGTATTATATATCCTTCAGTTCGAGCTGTTTCGGGTGGTCGGAGCGACCATTTTTAATTTTCAGCCAGTTTTCGTACCAGGTGTCCGAAATTGCATCATGAGATATCTTATTCGATTCTAGACCCTATAAACAACTATAAATCATTTTTACACGGTTTTCCAATTTTCGCCCGAAATTGGTTTATATCATACCAGTAACGTCAAATGTCTTCTGATGTTTTTGCAAATTTTTGTGCCCGCTTTATCTGACTGGATTAACCATCCGTGCAATTTTCGGACATTTTCGTTCCAGGGAGCTCAGACGCCTAAAAATCTTGTATTATATACCCATTACTTCGAGCCGTTTCGCGTGGTCGGAGCGGTCATTTTTATTTTTCAGCCTGTTTTTATACCACGTGTCCGAAATTGCATCAGATCATGAGATATCTTATTCGATTCTAGAACCGATAAACAACTGTAAATCACTTTTACACGGTTATCCGATTTTGGGCCGAAATTGGTTTATAGCATACCGGTAACGTCAAATGTCTTCTGATGCTTTTGCAAAATTTTGTGTCCGCTTTATCTGACTCGATTAACCATCCGTGCAATTTTCGGTAATTTTTGTTTCAGGAGTTCAGAGGCCTAAAAAACATGTATTATATATCCTTCAATTCGAGCTGTTTTGGGTGGTTAGAGCGGCCATTGTTATTTTTCAGCGTGTTTATCTAACACGTGTCCGAAATCGCATCATGAAATATCTTATTCGATTCTAAACCCTATATACAACTACAAATCACTTTTACACGGTTATCCGATTTTCGGCCGAAATTGGTTTATAGCGAACCGGTAACGTCAAATGTCTTCTGATGTTTTTGCCAATTTTTGTGCCCGCTTTATCTGAGTTGATTAACCATTCTTGCAATTTTCGATAATTTTCTTTTCGGGAGCCCAGAGGACTAAAAAACATTGTATTATATACCCTTCAAGTCGAGCCGTTTCAGGTGGTCGGAGCGACCATTTTTAATCTCAGCCTGTTTTTTTACCACGTGTCCGAAATCGTATCATGAGGTACCTTCTTCGATTCTAGACCCTATAAACAATTATAAATCACTTTTACACGGTTATCCGATTTTCGACCGAAACTGGTTTATAGCATACCGGTAAGGTCAAATGTCTTCTGATGTTTTTGAAAATTTTTGTGCCCGCTTCATCTTACTCGATTAACCATCCGTGCGATTTTCGGTAATTTTTGTTTCAAGAGTTCAGAGGCCTAAAAAACGTGTATTATATACCCTTCAATTCGAGCCGGTTCAGGTGGTCGTTGTGACCATTTTGAATTTCAGCCTGTTTTTCTACCACGTGTCCGAAATTGCATCATGAGATATCTTATTCGATTCTAGACCCTATAAACAACTATAAATCACTTTTACACGGTTATCTGATTTTCGGCCGAAATTGGTTTATAGCATAACGGTAACGTCAAATGTCTTCTGATGTTTTTGCCAATTTTTGTGCCCGCTTTATCTGACTTGATTAACAATTCTTGCAATTTTCGATAATTTTTGTTTCGGGAGTTCAAAGGCCTAAAAAACGTGTATAATATACCCTTCAATTCGAGCCGTTTCAGGTGGTCGGAGCGACCATTTTAAATTTCAGCCTGTTTTTTTTACAACGTGACCGAAATTGCATCATGAGATATCTTATTCGATTCTAGACCCTATAAACAACTATAAATCACAATTACACGGTTATCCGATTTTCGGCCGAAATTGGTTTATAGCATACCGGTAACGTCAAATGTCTTCTGATGTTTTTGCCAATTTTTGTGCCCGCTTTATCTGACTTGATTAACCATTCTTGCAATTTTCGATAATTTTCGTTTCGGGAGCTGAGAGGCCTAAAAACCATTGTATTATATACCCTTCAATTCGAGCCGTTTCAGGTGGTCGGAGCGACCATTTTCAATTTCTGCCTGTTTTTTACTACGTTTCCGAAATCGTATCATGAGGTACCTTTTTGGATTCTAGACCCTATAAACAAATATAATTCACTTTTACACGGTTATCCGATTTTCGACCGAAACTGGTTTATAGCATACCGGTAACGTCAAATGTCTTCTGACGTTTTTGAAAAGTTTTTGTGCCCGCTTCATCTAACTCGATTAACCATCCGTGCGATTTTCGGAATTTTTGTTTCAGAAGTTCAGAGGCCTAAAAAACGTGTATTATATATCCTTCAGTTCGAGCTGTTTCGGGTGGTCGGAGCGACCATTTTTAATTTTCAGCCAGTTTTCGTACCAGGTGTCCGAAATTGCATCATGAGATATTTTATTCGATTCTAGACCTTATAAACAACTATAAATCATTTTTACACGGTTTTCCAATTTTCGGCCGAAATTGGTTTATATCATACCAGTAACGTCAAATGTCTTCTGATGTTTTTGCAAATTTTTGTGCCCGCTTTATCTGACTGGATTAACCATCCGTGCGATTTTCGGTAATTTTTGTTTCAAGAGTTCAGAGGCCTAAAAAACGTGTATTATATACCCTTCAATTCGAGCCGGTTCAGGTGGTCGTTGTGACCATTTTGAATTTCAGCCTGTTTTTCTACCACGTGTCCGAAATTGCATCATGAGATATCTTATTCGATTCTAGACCCTATAAACAACTATAAATCACTTTTACACGGTTATCTGATTTTCGGCCGAAATTGGTTTATAGCATAACGGTAACGTCAAATGTCTTCTGATGTTTTTGCCAATTTTTGTGCCCGCTTTATCTGACTTGATTAACCATTCTTGCAATTTTCTATAATTTTTGTTTCGGGAGTTCAAAGGCCTAAAAAACGTGTATAATATACCCTTCAATTCGAGCCGTTTCAGGTGGTCGGAGCGACCATTTTAAATTTCAGCCTGTTTTTTTACAACGTGACCGAAATTGCATCATGAGATATCTTATTCGATTCTAGACCCTATAAACAACTATAAATCACAATTACACGGTTATCCGATTTTCGGCCGAAATTGGTTTATAGCATACCGGTAACGTCAAATGTCTTCTGATGTTTTTGCCAATTTTTGTGCCCGCTTTATCTGATTTGATTAACCATTCTTGCAATTTTCGATAATTTTCGTTTCGGGAGCTCAGAGGCCTAAAAACCATTGTATTATATACCCTTCAATTCGAGCCGTTTCAGGTGGTCGGAGCGACCATTTTTAATTTCTGCCTGTTTTTTGCTACGTTTCTGAAATCGTATCATGAGGTACCTTTTTGGATTCTAGACCCTATAAACAAATATAATTCACTTTTACACGGTTATCCGATTTTCGACCGAAACTGGTTTATAGCATACCGGTAACGTCAAATGTCTTCTGACGTTTTTGAAAAGTTTTTGTGCCCGCTTCATCTAACTCGATTAACCATCCGTGCGATTTTCGGAATTTTTGTTTCTGAAGTTCAGAGGCCTAAAAAACGTGTATTATATATCCTTCAGTTCGAGCTGTTTCGGGTGGTCGGAGTGACCATTTTTAATTTTCAGCCAGTTTTCGTACCAGGTGTCCGAAATTGCATCATGAGATATCTTATTCGATTCTAGACCCTATAAACAACTATAAATCATTTTTACACGGTTTTCCAATTTTCGGCCGAAATTGGTTTATATCATACCAGTAACGTCAAATCTCTTCTGATGTTTTTGCAAATTTTTGTGCCCGCTTTATCTGACTGGATTAACCATCCGTGCAATTTTCGGACATTTTCGTTCCAGGGAGCTCAGACGCCTAAAAATCTTGTATTATATACCCATTAATTCGAGCCGTTTCGCGTGGTCGGAGCGGTTATTTTTATTTTTCAGCCTGTTTTTATACCACGTGTCCGAAATTGCATCAGATCATGAGATATCTTATTCGATTCTAGAACCGATAAACAACTGTAAATCACTTTTACACGGTTATCAGATTTTGGGCCGAAATTGGTTTATAGCATACCGGTAACGTCAAATGTCTTCTGATGCTTTTGCAAAATTTTGTGTCCGCTTTATCTGACTCGATTAACCATCCGTGCAATTTTCGGTAATTTTTGTTTCAGGAGTTCAGAGGCCTAAAAAACATGTAATATATATACTTCAATTCGAGCTGTTTTGGGTGGTTAGAGCGGCCATTGTTATTTTTCAGCGTGTTTATCTAACACGTGTCCGAAATCGCATCATGAGATATCTTATTCGATTCTAAACCCTATATACAACTATAAATCACTTTTACACGGTTATCCGATTTTCGGCCGAAATTGGTTTATAGCGAACCGGTAACGTCAAATGTCTTCTGATGTTTTTGCCAATTTTTGTGCCCGCTTTATCTGACTTGATTAACCATTCTTGCAATTTTCGATAATTTTCTTTTCGGGAGCTCAGAGGACAGAAAAACATTGTATTATATACCCTTCAAGTCGAGCCGTTTCAGGTGGTCGGAGCGACCATTTTTAATCTCAGCCTGTTTTTTTACCACGTGTCCGAAATCGTATCATGAGGTACCTTCTTCGATTCTAGACCCTATAAACAATTATAAATCACTTTTACACGGTTATCCGATTTTCGACCGAAACTGGTTTATAGCATACCGGTAAGGTCAAATGTCTTCTGATGTTTTTGAAAATTTTTGTGCCCGCTTCATCTTACTCGATTAACCATCCGTGCGATTTTCGGTAATTTTTGTTTCAAGAGTTCAGAGGCCTAAAAAACGTGTATTATATACCCTTCAATTCGAGCCGGTTCAGGTGGTCGTTGTGACCATTTTGAATTTCAGCCTGTTTTTCTACCACGTGTCCGAAATTGCATCATGAGATATCTTATTCGATTCTAGACCCTATAAACAACTATAAATCACTTTTACACGGTTATCTGATTTTCGGCCGAAATTGGTTTATAGCATAACGGTAACGTCAAATGTCTTCTGATGTTTTTGCCAATTTTTGTGCCCGCTTTATCTGACTTGATTAACAATTCTTGCAATTTTCGATAATTTTTGTTTCGGGAGTTCAAAGGCCTAAAAAACGTGTATAATATACCCTTCAATTCGAGCCGTTTCAGGTGGTCGGAGCGACCATTTTAAATTTCAGCCTGTTTTTTTACAACGTGACCGAAATTGCATCATGAGATATCTTATTCGATTCTAGACCCTATAAACAACTATAAATCACAATTACACGGTTATCCGATTTTCGGCCGAAATTGGTTTATAGCATACCGGTAACGTCAAATGTCTTCTGATGTTTTTGCCAATTTTTGTGCCCGCTTTATCTGACTTGATTAACCATTCTTGCAATTTTCGATAATTTTCGTTTCGGGAGCTCAGAGGCCTAAAAACCATTGTATTATATACCCTTCAATTCGAGCCGTTTCAGGTGGTCGGAGCGACCATTTTTAATTTCTGCCTGTTTTTTGCTACGTTTCCGAAATCGTATCATGAGGTACCTTTTTGGATTCTAGACCCTATAAACAAATATAATTCACTTTTACACGGTTATCCGATTTTCGACCGAAACTGGTTTATAGCATACCGGTAACGTCAAATGTCTTCTGACGTTTTTGAAAAGTTTTTGTGCCCGCTTCATCTAACTCGATTAACCATCCGTGCGATTTTCGGAATTTTTGTTTCTGAAGTTCAGAGGCCTAAAAAACGTGTATTATATATCCTTCAGTTCGAGCTGTTTCGGGTGGTCGGAGCGACCATTTTTAATTTTCAGCCAGTTTTCGTACCAGGTGTCCGAAATTGCATCATGAGATATGTTATTCGATTCTAGACCCTATAAACAACTATAAATCATTTTTACACGGTTTTCCAATTTTCGGCCGAAATTGGTTTATATTATACCAGTAACGTCAAATGTCTTCTGATGTTTTTGCAAATTTTTGTGCCCGCTTTATCTGACTGGATTAACCATCCGTGCAATTTTCGGACATTTTCGTTCCAGGGAGCTCAGACGCCTAAAAATCTTGTATTATATACCCATTAATTCGAGCCGTTTCGCGTGGTCGGAGCGGTTATTTTTATTTTTCAGCCTGTTTTTATACCACGTGTCCGAAATTGCATCAGATCATGAGATATCTTATTCGATTCTAGAACCGATAAACAACTGTAAATCACTTTTACACGGTTATCAGATTTTGGGCCGAAATTGGTTTATAGCATACCGGTAACGTCAAATGTCTTCTGATGCTTTTGCAAAATTTTGTGTCCGCTTTATCTGACTCGATTAACCATCCGTGCAATTTTCGGTAATTTTTGTTTCAGGAGTTCAGAGGCCTAAAAAACATGTAATATATATCCTTCAATTCGAGCTGTTTTGGGTGGTTAGAGCGGCCATTGTTATTTTTCAGCGTGTTTATCTAACACGTGTCCGAAATCGCATCATGAGATATCTTATTCGATTCTAAACCCTATATACAACTATAAATCACTTTTACACGGTTATCCGATTTTCGGCCGAAATTGGTTTATAGCGAACCGGTAACGTCAAATGTCTTCTGATGTTTTTGCCAATTTTTGTGCCCGCTTTATCTGACTTGATTAACCATTCTTGCAATTTTCGATAATTTTCTTTTCGGGAGCTCAGAGGACTGAAAAACATTGTATTATATACCCTTCAAGTCGAGCCGTTTCAGGTGGTCGGAGCGACCATTTTTAATCTCAGCCTGTTTTTTTACCACGTGTCCGAAATCGTATCATGAGGTACCTTCTTCGATTCTAGACCCTATAAACAATTATAAATCACTTTTACACGGTTATCCGATTTTCGACCGAAACTGGTTTATGGCATACCGGTAAGGTCAAATGTCTTCTGATGTTTTTGAAAATTTTTGTGCCCGCTTCATCTTACTCGATTAACCATCCGTGCGATTTTCGGTAATTTTTGTTTCAAGAGTTCAGAGGCCTAAAAAACGTGTATTATATACCCTTCAATTCGAGCCGGTTCAGGTGGTCGTTGTGACCATTTTGAATTTCGGCCTGTTTTTCTACCACGTGTCCGAAATTGCATCTTGAGATATCTTATTCGATTCTAGACCCTATAAACAACTATAAATCACTTTTACACGGTTATCTGATTTTCGGCCGAAATTGGTTTATAGCATAACGGTAACGTCAAATGTCTTCTGATGTTTTTGCCAATTTTTGTGCCCGCTTTATCTGACTTGATTAACCATTCTTGCAATTTTCGATAATTTTTGTTTCGGGAGTTCAAAGGCCTAAAAAACATGTATAATATACCCTTCAATTCGAGCCGTTTCAGGTGGTCGGAGCGACCATTTTAAATTTCAGCCTGTTTTTTTACAACGTGACCGAAATTGCATCATGAGATATCTTATTCGATTCTAGACCCTATAAACAACTATAAATCACAATTACACGGTTATCCGATTTTCGGCCGAAATTGGTTTATAGCATACCGGTAACGTCAAATGTCTTCTGATGTTTTTGCCAATTTTTGTGCCCGCTTTATCTGACTTGATTAACCATTCTTGCAATTTTCGATAATTTTCGTTTCGGGAGCTCAGAGGCCTAAAAACCATTGTATTATATACCCTTCAATTCGAGCCGTTTCAGGTGGTCGGAGCGACCATTTTTAATTTCTGCCTGTTTTTTACTACGTTTCCGAAATCGTATCATGAGGTACCTTTTTGGATTCTAGACCCTATAAACAAATATAATTCACTTTTACACGGTTATCCGATTTTCGACCGAAACTGGTTTATAGCATACCGGTAACGTCAAATGTCTTCTGACGTTTTTGAAAAGTTTTTGTGCCCGCTTCATCTAACTCGATTAACCATCCGTGCGATTTTCGGAATTTTTGTTTCTGAAGTTCAGAGGCCTAAAAAACGTGTATTATATATCCTTCAGTTCGAGCTGTTTCGGGTGGTCGGAGCGACCATTTTTAATTTTCAGCCAGTTTTCGTACCAGGTGTCCGAAATTGCATCATGAGATATCTTATTCGATTCTAGACCCTATAAACAACTATAAATCATTTTTACACGGTTTTCCAATTTTCGGGCGAAATTGGTTTATATCATACCAGTAACGTCAAATGTCTTCTGATGTTTTTGCAAATTTTTGTGCCCGCTTTATCTGACTGGATTAACCATCCGTGCAATTTTCGGACATTTTCGTTCCAGGGAGCTCAGACGCCTAAAAATCTTGTATTATATACCCATTAATTCGAGCCGTTTCGCGTGGTCGGAGCGGTTATTTTTATTTTTCAGCCTGTTTTTATACCACATGTCCGAAATTGCATCAGATCATGAGATATCTTATTCGATTCTAGAACCGATAAACAACTGTAAATCACTTTTACACGGTTATCCGATTTTGGGTCGAAATTGGTTTATAGCATACCGGTAACGTCAAATGTCTTCTGATGCTTTTGCAAAAGTTTGTGTCCGCTTTATCTGACTCGATTAACCATCCGTGCAATTTTCGGTAATTTTTGTTTCAGGAGTTCAGAGGCCTAAAAAACATGTATTATATATCCTTCAATTCGAGCTGTTTTGGGTGGTTAGAGCGGCCATTGTTATTTTTCAGCGTGTTTATCTAACACGTGTCCGAAATCGCATCATGAGATATCTTATTCGATTCTAAACCCTATATACAACTATAAATCACTTTTACACGGTTATCCGATTTTCGGCCGAAATTGGTTTATAGCGAACCGGTAACGTCAAATGTCTTCTGATGTTTTTGCCAATTTTTGTGCCCGCTTTATCTGACTTGATTAACCATTCTTGCAATTTTCGATAATTTTCTTTTCGGGAGCTCAGAGGACTGAAAAACATTGTATTATATACCCTTCAAGTCGAGCCGTTTCAGGTGGTCGGAGCGACCATTTTTAATCTCAGCCTGTTTTTTTACCACGTGTCCGAAATCGTATCATGAGGTACCTTCTTCGATTCTAGACCCTATAAACAATTATAAATCACTTTTACACGGTTATCCGATTTTCGACCGAAACTGGATTATAGCATACCGGTAAGGTCAAATGTCTTCTGATGTTTTATAAAATTTTTGTGCCCGCTTCATCTTACTCGATTAACCATCCGTGCGATTTTCGGTAATTTTTGTTTCAAGAGTTCAGAGGCCTAAAAAACGTGTATTATATACCCTTCAATTCGAGCCGGTTCAGGTGGTCGTTGTGACCATTTTGAATTTCAGCCTGTTTTTCTACCACGTGTCCGAAATTGCATCATGAGATATCTTATTCGATTCTAGACCCTATAAACAACTATAAATCACTTTTACACGGTTATCTGATTTTCGGCCGAAATTGGTTTATAGCATAACGGTAACGTCAAATGTCTTCTGATGTTTTTGCCAATTTTTGTGCCCGCTTTATCTGACTTGATTTACCATTCTTGCAATATTCGATAATTTTTGTTTCGGGTGTTCAAAGGCCTAAAAAACGTGTATAATATACCCTTCAATTCGAGCCGTTTCAGGTGGTCGGAGCGACCATTTTAAATTTCAGCCTGTTTTTTTATAACGTGACCGAAATTGCATCATGAGATATCTTATTCGATTCTAGACCCTATAAACAACTATAAATCACAATTACACGGTTATCCGATTTTCGGCCGAAATTGGTTTATAGCATACCGGTAACGTCAAATGTCTTCTGATGTTTTTGCCAATTTTTGTGCCCGCTTTATCTGACTTGATTAACCATTCTTGCAATTTTCGATAATTTTCGTTTCGGGAGCTCAGAGGCCTAAAAACCATTGTATTATATACCCTTCAATTCGAGCCGTTTCAGGTGGTCGGAGCGACCATTTTAAATTTCAGCCTGTTTTTTTACAACGTGACCGAAATTGCATCATGAGATATCTTATTCGATTCTAGACCCTATAAACAACTATAAATCACAATTACACGGTTATCCGATTTTCGGCCGAAATTGGTTTATAGCATACCGGTAACGTCAAATGTCTTCTGATGTTTTTGCCAATTTTTGTGCCCGCTTTATCTGACTTGATTAACCATTCTTGCAATTTTCGATAATTTTCGTTTCGGGAGCTCAGAGGCCTAAAAACCATTGTATTATATACCCTTCAATTCGAGCCATTTCAGGTGGTCGGTGCGACCATTTTTAATTTCTGCCTGTTTTTTACTACGTTTCCGAAATCGTATCATGAGGTACCTTTTTGGATTCTAGACCCTATAAACAAATGAAATTCACTTTTACACGGTTATCCGATTTTCGACCGAAACTGGTTTATAGCATACCGGTAACGTCAAATGTCTTCTGACGTTTTTGAAAAGTTTTTGTGCCCGCTTCATCTAACTCGATTAACCATCCGTGCGATTTTCGGAATTTTTGTTTCTGAAGTTCAGAGGCCTAAAAAACGTGTATTATATATCCTTCAGTTCGAGCTGTTTCGGGTGGTCGGAGCGACCATTTTTAATTTTCAGCCAGTTTTCGTACCAGGTGTCCGAAATTGCATCATGAGATATCTTATTCGATTCTAGACCCTATAAACAACTATAAATCATTTTTACACGGTTTTCCAATTTTCGGGCGAAATTGGTTTATATCATACCAGTAACGTCAAATGTCTTCTGATGTTTTTGCAAATTTTTGTGCCCGCTTTATCTGACTGGATTAACCATCCGTGCAATTTTCGGACATTTTCGTTCCAGGGAGCTCAGACGCCTAAAAATCTTGTATTATATACCCATTAATTCGAGCCGTTTCGCGTGGTCGGAGCGGTTATTTTTATTTTTCAGCCTGTTTTTATACCACATGTCCGAAATTGCATCAGATCATGAGATATCTTATTCGATTCTAGAACCGATAAACAACTGTAAATCACTTTTACACGGTTATCCGATTTTGGGTCGAAATTGGTTTATAGCATACCGGTAACGTCAAATGTCTTCTGATGCTTTTGCAAAAGTTTGTGTCCGCTTTATCTGACTCGATTAACCATCCGTGCAATTTTCGGTAATTTTTGTTTCAGGAGTTCAGAGGCCTAAAAAACATGTATTATATATCCTTCAATTCGAGCTGTTTTGGGTGGTTAGAGCGGCCATTGTTATTTTTCAGCGTGTTTATCTAACACGTGTCCGAAATCGCATCATGAGATATCTTATTCGATTCTAAACCCTATATACAACTATAAATCACTTTTACACGGTTATCCGATTTTCGGCCGAAATTGGTTTATAGCGAACCGGTAACGTCAAATGTCTTCTGATGTTTTTGCCAATTTTTGTGCCCGCTTTATCTGACTTGATTAACCATTCTTGCAATTTTCGATAATTTTCTTTTCGGGAGCTCAGAGGACTGAAAAACATTGTATTATATACCCTTCAAGTCGAGCCATTTCAGGTGGTCGGAGCGACCATTTTTAATCTCAGCCTGTTTTTTTACCACGTGTCCGAAATCGTATCATGAGGTACCTTCTTCGATTCTAGACCCTATAAACAATTATAAATCACTTTTACACGGTTATCCGATTTTCGACCGAAACTGGTTTATAGCATACCGGTAAGGTCAAATGTCTTCTGATGTTTTTGAAAATTTTTGTGCCCGCTTCATCTTACTCGATTAACCATCCGTGCGATTTTCGGTAATTTTTGTTTCAAGAGTTCAGAGGCCTAAAAAACGTGTATTATATACCCTTCAATTCGAGCCGGTTCAGGTGGTCGTTGTGACCATTTTGAATTTCGGCCTGTTTTTCTACCACGTGTCCGAAATTGCATCATGAGATATCTTATTCGATTCTAGACCCTATAAACAACTATAAATCACTTTTACACGGTTATCTGATTTTCGGCCGAAATTGGTTTATAGCATAACGGTAACGTCAAATGTCTTCTGATGTTTTTGCCAATTTTTGTGCCCGCTTTATCTGACTTGATTAACCATTCTTGCAATTTTCGATAATTTTTGTTTCGGGTGTTCAAAGGCCTAAAAAACGTGTATAATATACCCTTCAATTCGAGCCGTTTCAGGTGGTCGGAGCGACCATTTTAAATTTCAGCCTGTTTTTTTATAACGTGACCGAAATTGCATCATGAGATATCTTATTCGATTCTAGACCCTATAAACACCTATAAATCACAATTACACGGTTATCCGATTTTCGGCCGAAATTGGTTTATAGCATACCGGTAACGTCAAATGTCTTCTGATGTTTTTGCCAATTTTTGTGCCCGCTTTATCTGACTTGATTAACCATTCTTGCAATTTTCGATAATTTTCGTTTCGGGAGCTCAGAGGCCTAAAAACCATTGTATTATATACCCTTCAATTCGAGCCGTTTCAGGTGGTCGGAGCGACCATTTTAAATTTCAGCCTGTTTTTTTACAACGTGACCGAAATTGCATCATGAGATATCTTATTCGATTCTAGACCCTATAAACAACTATAAATCACAATTACACGGTTATCCGATTTTCGGCCGAAATTGGTTTATAGCATACCGGTAACGTCAAATGTCTTCTGATGTTTTTGCCAATTTTTGTGCCCGCTTTATCTGACTTGATTAACCATTCTTGCAATTTTCGATAATTTTCGTTTCGGGAGCTCAGAGGCCTCAAAACCATTGTATTATATACCCTTCAATTCGAGCCGTTTCAGGTGGTCGGAGCGACCATTTTTAATTTCTGCCTGTTTTTTACTACGTTTCCGAAATCGTATCATGAGGTACCTTTTTGGATTCTAGACCCTATAAACAAATATAATTCACTTTTACACGGTTATCCGATTTTCGACCGAAACTGGTTTATAGCATACCGGTAACGTCAAATGTCTTCTGACGTTTTTGAAAAGTTTTTGTGCCCGCTTCATCTAACTCGATTAACCATCCGTGCGATTTTCGGAATTTTTGTTTCAGAAGTTCAGAGGCCTAAAAAACGTGTATTATATATCCTTCAGTTCGAGCTGTTTCGGGTGGTCGGAGCGACCATTTTTAATTTTCAGCCAGTTTTCGTACCAGGTGTCCGAAATTGCATCATGAGATATCTTATTCGATTCTAGACCCTATAAACAACTATAAATCATTTTTACACGGTTTTCCAATTTTCGGCCGAAATTGGTTTATATCATACCAGTAACGTCAAATGTCTTCTGATGTTTTTGCAAATTTTTGTGCCCGCTTTATCTGACTGGATTAACCATCCGTGCAATTTTCGGACATTTTCGTTCCAGGGAGCTCAGACGCCTAAAAATCTTGTATTATATACCCATTAATTCGAGCCGTTTCGCGTGGTCGGAGCGGTCATTTTTATTTTTCAGCCTGTTTTTATACCACGTGTCCGAAATTGCATCAGATCATGAGATATCTTATTCGATTCTAGAACCGATAAACAACTGTAAATCACTTTTACACGGTTATCCGATTTTGGGCCGAAATTGGTTTATAGCATACCGGTAACGTCAAATGTCTTCTGATGCTTTTGCAAAATTTTGTGTCCGCTTTATCTGACTCGATTAACCATCCGTGCAATTTTCGGTAATTTTTGTTTCAGGAGTTCAGAGGCCTAAAAAACATGTATTATATATCCTTCAATTCGAGCTGTTTTGGGTGGTTAGAGCGGCCATTGTTATTTTTCAGCGTGTTTATCTAACACGTGTCCGAAATCGCATCATGAGATATCTTATTCGATTCTAAACCCTATATACAACTACAAATCACTTTTACACGGTTATCCGATTTTCGGCCGAAATTGGTTTATAGCGAACCGGTAACGTCAAATGTCTTCTGATGTTTTTGCCAATTTTTGTGCCCGCTTATCTGACTTGATTAAACATTCTTGCAATTTTCGATAATTTTCTTTTCGGGAGCTCAGAGGACTAAAAAACATTGTATTATATACCCTTCAAGTCGAGCCGTTTCAGGTGGTCGGAGCGACCATTTTTAATCTCAGCCTGTTTTTTTACCACGTGTCCGAAATCGTATCATGAGGTACCTTCTTCGATTCTAGACCCTATAAACAATTATAAATCACTTTTACACGGTTATCCGATTTTCGACCGAAACTGGTTTATAGCATACACGTTTTTTAGGCCTCTGAACTTCTCGAATTGAATGATATATAATACACGTTTTTTAGGCCTCTGAACTCCTGAAACAAAAATTATCGAAAATCGCACGGATGGTTAATTGAGTCTGATAATTCGGGCACAAAAATTTGCAAAAACATCAAAAGACATTTAACGGTACCGGTATGCTATAAACTAATTTCGGCCGAAAATCGGATAACCGTTTAAAAGTGATTTATAGTCGTTTATAGGTTCTAGAATCGAAAAAGATATCTCATCATGCAATTTCGGACACATGGTAGAAAAACAAACTAAAAAATAACAATGGCCGCTCCGACCACCCGAAACGGCTCGAATTGATGGTTATATAATACACGTTTTTTAGGCCTCTGAGCTCCCCGGAACGAAAATGTCCGAAAATCGCATGGATTGTTAATCGAGTCAGATAAAACGGACTCAAAATTTCAAAAACTCCTGAAAACATTTGAGTTTATAGGTATGCTATAAACCAGTTTCGGCCGAAAATCGGATAACCATGTAAAAGTTATTATAGTTGTTTATTGAGTTTAGAATCGAATAAGATACCTCATGATGCGATTTCGGACACGTGGTTGAAAAACAAGCTGAAAAATAAAAATGGCCGCTCCGACCACTGAAAACAGCTCGAATTGAAGAATATATAATACACGTTTTTTAGGCCTCTGAACTCCTGAAACAAAAATTACCGAAAATCGCACGGTTGGTTAATGAAATCAGATAAAGCGGGCAAAAAAATTTGCAAAAACACCAGAAGACATTTGACGTTACCGGTATGCTATTAACCAATTTCGGCCGAAAATCGGATAACCGTGTTAAAGTGATTTATAGTTGTTTATAGGGTCTAAAATCGAATAAGATATCTAATGATGCTATTTCGGACACGTGGTAGAAAAACAGGCTGAAAAATAACAATGGCCGCTCCGACCTCCCGAAACAGCTCGAAGTGAAGGATATATAATACACGTTTTTTAGGCCCCTGAACTCCTGAAACAAAAATTACCGAAAATCGCACGGATGGTTAATCGAGTCAGATAAAGCGGGCACAAAATTTTCAAAAACATCAGAAGACATTTGACGTTACCGGTATGTTATAAACCAGTTTCGGTCGAAAATCGGATAACCGTGTAAAAGTGATTTATAATTGTTTATAGGGTCTAGAATCGAAAAAGATACCTCATGATACGATTTAGGACACGTGGTAAAAAAACAGGCTGAAATTAAATGGTCGCTCCGACCACCTGAAACGGCTCGAATAGAAGGGTATATAGTACACGTTTTTTTGGCCTCTGAGCTACCGAAACGAAAATTATCGAAAATTGGAAGAATGGTTAATCAAGTCAGATAAAGCGGGCAAAAAAAATTGCAAATACATCTGAAGATATTTGGCGTTACCGGTATGCTATAAACCAATTTTCGGCCGAAAATCGGATAACTGTGTAAAAGTGATTTATAGTTGTTTATAGGGTCTAGAATCAAATAAGATATCTCATGATGCGATTATGGACACGTGGTAGAAAAACACGCTGAAAAATAAAAATGGCCGCTCCGACCACCCGAAACAGCTCGAATTTGAGGATAAATAATACACGTTTTTTAGGCCTTTCAACTCCTGAAACAAAAATTATCGAAAATCGCACGGATGGTTAATCGAGTCAGATAAAGCGGGCACAAATTTTTTAAAAACATTAGAAGACATTTCACGTTACGGTATGCTATAACCAATTTCGGTCGAAAATCGGATAACCGTGTAAAAGTGATTTAGAAGATGTTAGCAAGTAGACATAAGATTTCAGAATTTGTCAACACTAAAAACCCAAATTCAACTAAGCCCTTCATCATATACTTTAACCCACAATTTATACATCATATTCACTTTCAAAACCACATAAACATTCATAAAAACAAATGTCACCTCAAAGCGGTTTAAGCTCCGAAATCTTCTTCCACCACGAGCAAGGCAACCTCGGGATCGACTAGGCTAACTCCTACGAACACCAAGGACGGAAATTATAAGCTTAAAAACGAATTGGGGGCAAAACAGCCCAAAAATGAAAGTGAACGAAATGAAAATCGGAAGTGATAGAAAGATCTCCAAATTTCGAGAGGATTCCGAAAATATAAAATTTACCTTGATTCGAGTTGAGGAAAGGCTCGAGATGATCTTTTGAAGTTTCTTAAAGAAGATGAAAATGGTGTTTTGTTGTTACTGTGAAAAGAGTTTTGAAGAAATGATATGTCGATGAGTGAATTAGGGTATGTGTCCTTTTTATACTTGAGTCGGATTTGTTTTACTTAAATGAAGCGGAACTCAAGTCGGGAAATGCCAAGTGAAAGCGTATCTTAAGATTTAGAACAATCTTAAGACGGAACTTATCGGAAAACTTAAAAGGAAACTTACGATTTATTAATAAAATATTAAATTTCCGAAATTACTTTTATAATACTAAAATATTATTTAACAAAAATGCGGGATGTTACAATCACCCCATTTTTCAAAAAGTTTCGTCCTCGGAACTTGAAGACAGAAATAAGTACGAAAACAACTCTAGCTATCAAAGCGTACTACCCGGGTTATGGTAACCCAAAACTTTATCTTTCAAAAAGGTTTCAAGAAGAAAAGATTCCAGGGCACGAGTCTTTGTCAATGGACATTGGGATTCTCGTTACGTATTCAACAGTCTGACATTCCAAATCCGAGACAAGTCCCAAATTTAAATCAGTTAATATTCAAAATTTATATCGATCCGGTGTCGGTAAGCATAGTTCAGGTTATCAGACGTCTCCAATAACGAGTTCAAATAACAAATCGACGCTGAGATCAATCAAATTGCAAATCAATCAGTTCTTTTAAAACTAAATTTCCCAAAATCAACCTTCATTTTCGATTCCATAAATGAGCAAAATTGCAACAACGACAAAAGGTCACTTTCAACAAGAGAGGGAGCGGTTTCTGATGCGAGTCAAGTCAATGATGAGGACATGGAGGAAGAGCTCGTGTTAAGCACGAAAATGGGCAGTAGCATTGAACACTACTTGGGCTTGTCTACACCTTGTTATGTGTCATTGCTTACTTGGACAATGGGCTGATTTTGAAGGTGTGGTTGATGGGCTGATTTTGACAAAAGGAAGCATGGTCCATAAGAGCTTGGCACACGCTCCAATGCAGCCTATCACACGGTGCATGCTACAAAAATAAAATACTACAAGTTTACAATTTTATGTTATCTTATGTTTAGATATTTTGTGAAGCCTCTCATTATTACATGCATTATGAATGTGATTATGAGGGCTCTTTTATTATATCAATTATGGATGTATTAAGTAGTATTAAGTGAAGAGATAATGTTTACCTCTTCACCTAGCCGGTTGTAGTTTCATCCTAGGCTACTATATAAAGCCTTGGACTACTTTGAATAAAGACGACGAATGTTTAAGACAAAACTTGTGTTATTTCACAAAATCGTTTTCTTGCGTAGAGAACAAAACTTGGTTCAATCCGAGACGCGATCTTGGTTGAATTCTCTGATTATAGATCAATAGGTCTTGGTCTTAATCAACCCTTGTCAAGTAATAGGTCTTACTTGTCGAGATACTATCCTTACAAAACAGGTCTGCGCGTACCTAGTACGAACAGTCCGCAAAACCGTTCAAAAAAGTACAAGTTCAATTGCAGTTTCATATTCTCAGAACCATCAGACAGTTCGTGTGACTGTCTAATAGTTGTGTAAGTCAGACTTCCGCTGTTAAATCGCATCATAAGTGGTATCAGAGCTTCGGCTCCTGATCCTAATTTGGAAGATGAATTTTGATGACCCAAATTTCATGGAGAATTTGCGTGATGCCCTACGCAATCTCCAAGACGGAGGACCACGTTGGCAACCCAGGCGTGGTGAGAGAGTGAATGAAATATTCAAGGTGAACGAACTTCCTGAGTTCGTTGGAGGGGCTGATCCCGAGGCATATTTGGAGTGGGAAAGGAAAATGGAACGTATGTTCGAATTCAAGGACTTAGAAGATGATCAGAGATGCAAGTACGCAATTCTGAAGTTGAGCAAGGGAGCATCTCTCTGGTTTGATGGGTTGAAGGCCAAGAGGGTGCGTGAGGGAAAGGAGAAGATCGACTCTTGGGAGTCCTTGAAACGTAAACTTCGTAAAAGGTATGTACCAGCGACCCATAGATTAACTACATACCGTAAGATTGCTGATTTAAGACAAGGAAAAATGAGTGTTGGTGAATATGTTGATGAATTTGAGAACTTGTCTTTAATGGGTGGATTAGAGGAAGTAGAAGAGCAGAAAATGTCTCGATTCTTACGGGGATTAAATTATAATATTGCTAATACCGTTGAGTTGTACCCATATTCTGATTTTGATACTCTTTGTAGTCTTTGTTTAAAAGTGGAGTCACAAGGGAAGCCTAAATATGGGGGAGGGTCAAGTTCAGAGTCGGGTAAGGGGAAGTTTGTAGCCAAAAATGAAAATGAATTAAAAATTGACACACCTAGCAAAGCTACGTCATACCCAAATTCGACCCATAAAACCACGGCTAAGGAGACCAGTTTGTCAAAAGTAAGGTGTTTCAAATGTCAAGGCTTTGGTCATTATCAAAGTACTTGCCCAAACAAACGAGTTGTGACCTTGAGAGAAGCCGTAGATTGTAGGGATGAGATACTGGCTGAGGAAGAACAGTTGGGCGAACTGTTCAATTTTGTGGAGGGAGAGGAGGACGAGTTGGTAGAGAGTTATGAGGCACCAAATTATGATACCAACCTGGTTTTGCGTACCCTACAAGTTAAGGCCTCACCTAATGAGTCGGAGCAACGAAATCAATTGTTTCATACCAAATGTCGAGTGGGGAATAAGTGGTGTAGCCTAATTATCGACGGGGGTAGTTGTACTAATGTAGCCTCTTCCGAAATGGTGTCTAAATTGGGTCTTGTGACCATTGATCATCCACACCCTTATGCTTTACATTGGCTAGATGATGGTAATAGTGTGAAGGTGTCAAAACAGACCCGTGTTGATTTGACTATGGGTTCCTATGTCGATGAGGTGTTGTGTGACGTTATTCCCATGGATGCTTGTCATATTTTGTTGGGACGGCCTTGGCAATATGATCGAGATGTTTTACATAGAGGGAGGAGTAACGAGTATGAGTTGAGGGATAAGGGAAAACGAGTTGTGCTTAAACCAATGTCACCACAAGCCGTTCGTGGTGCTAATCCTAAGCCGAATCCCAAAGCTCACACCGCTATGCTAATTGGAGAACGGGAGGTGGAGCGTGCTATTGATCATGGAGAGCAAGTTTACTTGCTTATTGCTAACGAAAGGCCGAGTACCAATGTCGTTTTACAGGAACATAGCCCAATTGATGATCTACTTGGTGAATTTGGGGACGTGTTTCCCGAGGAGTTACCGGCTGGTTTGCCTCCTATTCGAGGCATTGAGCACCAAATCGATCTTGTTCCAGGTTCATCCATTCCTAATAAGGCTGCCTATCGTTGTAATCCGGAAGAAACAAAGGAGCTTCAAAGACAGATTGATGAATTGATGGCTAGGGGTTATGTGCGTGAGAGTCTTAGTCCTTGTGCCGTTCCGGTGTTGCTCGTGCCAAAGAAAGATGGGACATGGCGGATGTGCATTGATAGTCGTGCCGTGAACAACATTACCATCAAGTATCGTTTCCCAATTCCGAGACTTGATGATATGCTCGATGAACTCCATGGTTCGGTGGTGTTTTCAAAGATAGACTTAAGGAGTGGATACCATCAAATAAGAATGCGTGAAGGTGATGAATGGAAGACGGCTTTCAAAACAAAGCATGGATTGTATGAATGGACCGTCATGCCTTTCGGTCTTACTAATGCTCCAAGTACCTTCATGAGGTTGATGAACGAGGTACTTAAATCTTTCTTGGGCAGATTCATAGTTGTTTATCTTGACGACATATTGGTGTATAGCAAGAGTATTGGAGATCATATTGAACACTTGCGACTACTGTTCAATACCTTGCGCAATCAGAAGCTTTATGGGAAGCGCGAGAAGTGCTCTTTTCTTGTGGAGAGTGTGGTGTTCTTGGGGTACGTGGTATCCAAGGATGGGGTTTCTGTTGATCAATCAAAAATTGAAGCAATTAGATCATGGCCAGAACCTAAAACCGTGAGTGAGGTACGGTCTTTTCATGGGCTTGCATCTTTTTACCGTCGATTTATTCGAGACTTTAGCACCATAACCAGCCCTATCACAGAGTGTTTAAAGAAAGGGGGGTTTGAATGGGGTGTGGCAGCCAGGCAGGCTTTTGAGGAGATTAAGGAACGGTTGTGTACCGCTCCTATTTTGGCATTACCCAACTTTACCCAACCATTTGAAGTAGAGTGTGATGCTAGTGGGGTGGGTATAGGGGCTGTTTTGATTCAAGGGAAAAGACCTATAGCTTACTTCTCAGAAAAATTGGGTGGGGCTCGTTTGAACTATTGCACATATGATAAGGAGTTTTATGCAATCGTTCGAGCTCTCGATCATTGGAGTCACTACCTTCGTCCTAATCACTTTATATTGCATTCCGATCATGAATCCTTGAAGTACATTAATGGGCAACAAAAATTGAGTCCAAGGCACGCAAAGTGGGTTGAATTCTTGCAATCTTTCCATTTCTCATCTAAATATAAGGATGGAAAGAGCAATGTGGTGGCCGATGCCTTATCCCGACGCTATACCTTGTTGTCCACGTTGGATGTGCGTCTTTTGGGGTTTGAAACATTGAAGGGTTATTATGAGGAGGATGAACAGTTCGGGGCACTGTTCAGTGAGTGCAAATCAGGGGCTAAAGGGAAGTATTTGATCCAAGACGGTTTTCTCTTCAAGGGGAACCAACTTTGTGTACCAAAACATCCTATTAGAGAGTTACTTGTTAGAGAAGCACATGGAGGTGGGTTGGCTGGGCATTTTGGGGTTGCTAAGACTTTGGAGGTATTGAAGGAACATTTCGTGTGGCCAAGAATGCAAGGGGATGTGCATAACATCATAGGCAAGTGTGTTACTTGTCAAATTTCGAAAAGCAAGTTCAAACCAGGGGAATATACTCCATTACCGGTTCCAGTCAGACCTTGGGATGATGTTTCCATGGATTTCGTTGTTGCTTTGCCACGGACCCAACGTGGTATGGATGCTATCATGGTGGTGGTAGATCGGTTTTCAAAGATGGCTCATTTTGTGGCTTGCCATAAAACCGATGATGCTTCAAATGTGGCTGATTTATATTATAGAGAGATTGTGAGATTGCACGGAATTCCAAAGACGATTGTGTCAGATCGTGATTCAAAGTTCTTGAGCTATTTCTGGAATACATTGTGGCGGAAAGTGGGAACAAAGTTGTTGTTTAGTACCTCTCACCATCCCCAAACGGATGGACAAACAGAAGTCACGAATAGGACTTTGGGAACCTTGTTGCGTGGGCTTGTAAGCAAGACACAAAAGGATTGGGATCTCAAGCTTTCTCATGCCGAATTTGCTTATAATCGATCACCTACTCATGCTACGGGCCATTCACCATTTGAAGTTGTGTACGGTGTTAATCCTTATCTTCCTTTGGATTTAATTCCATTACCAAACGAAGAATTGGTCCATAAAGATGCCGAGGCTAAGTTGAAGGCAATGTTGAAATTACATGAGCAAGTGCGTCACCGTATTGAGGCCGTGAATGCTACTTACAAACGCAAGTCAAGCAATAATAAGAAGCCAAGGGTGTTTGATGTTGGAGACTTGGTTTGGGTGCACTTGAGAAAGGAGCGATTTCCAAGCAAACGAAAGAACAAACTAATGCCTAGAGCAGAAGGTCCTTACAAGATTGTTGGACGAGTCAACAACAATGCTTATAAAGTTGAACTTCCAGGAGATTATGGTGTGCACGCTACCTTTAACGTTGGGGATCTCTCTCCTTACTTGGATGATGATGGCATAGCTGAATTGAGGTCAATTCCTTTCAAAGGGGGAGGGGATGATGCGAGTCAAGTCAATGATGAGGACATGGAGGAAGAGCTCGTGTTAAGCACGAAAATGGGCAGTAGCATTGAACACTACTTGGGCTTGTCTACACCTTGTTATGTGTCATTGCTTACTTGGACAATGGGCTGATTTTGAAGGTGTGGTTGATGGGCTGATTTTGACAAAAGGAAGCATGGTCCATAAGAGCTTGGCACACGCTCCAATGCAGCCTATCACACGGTGCATGCTACAAAAATAAAATACTACAAGTTTACAATTTTATGTTATCTTATGTTTAGATATTTTGTGAAGCCTCTCATTATTACATGCATTATGAATGTGATTATGAGGGCTCTTTTATTATATCAATTATGGATGTATTAAGTAGTATTAAGTGAAGAGATAATGTTTACCTCTTCACCTAGCCGGTTGTAGTTTCATCCTAGGCTACTATATAAAGCCTTGGACTACTTTGAATAAAGACGACGAATGTTTAAGACAAAACTTGTGTTATTTCACAAAATCGTTTTCTTGCGTAGAGAACAAAACTTGGTTCAATCCGAGACGCGATCTTGGTTGAATTCTCTGATTATAGATCAATAGGTCTTGGTCTTAATCAACCCTTGTCAAGTAATAGGTCTTACTTGTCGAGATACTATCCTTACAAAACAGGTCTGCGCGTACCTAGTACGAACAGTCCGCAAAACCGTTCAAAAAAGTACAAGTTCAATTGCAGTTTCATATTCTCAGAACCATCAGACAGTTCGTGTGACTGTCTAATAGTTGTGTAAGTCAGACTTCCGCTGTTAAATCGCATCAGTTTCAAATTCTCAAAACAATTAAGATTTTCCAAAAAATGCAAACCTTCAAAGTTAACAATGGGAAACATATTTCAAAAACAGTCACTGAGAACGTAGAAACAATCATAGAGATTACTTACTACACGAAGGATTATATGTTTCCAGTTTCACCGCTAGCAAAACATACTAGGGTGGATCGAAGGAACGAAAACAACCAGGCTAAAGGTCTAGGAAGACAATAGCTTTGCAAGATACGGGAACATTAACCACTCGATCCACAATTAAAACATCGTTACAACGATTCCTAATATATCCCATGGAGGACGATTCAAGTGACTTCTAGACTCACAATGGTTTCACGATCCCTCTTACCATTATCTCATCCACAAAACAAGGTATTCCTCAACAAGAAGGGATTCCAAACACCTCATTCGACTCACACTATCCTGAAATTTCCACAAAAATGAGGTCGGCCACGAGGATTAGCTCACACTAAAATTCGTTCAACCGCAGTTAAGGATCTCTCACTCAGGGTGGAAGCTTAAGCACATATCCTAGACCAAGGTTCACACACTTTCAACACTCTAAACCTGTAACACCCTCATTTATTCAAGAGCCTTTAGCAAGACATTCTCAAATAAATAAACTTTGATATTACAAAAACTATGCAACAGAATAAAAGTACAACTGATGACCACTCTACAGGGGATATAATTCTAAGTCAGTCTCAAGTCTGCATCTCACATTTCCGTCCCAGCTTCTAGCTCATCTGTCTCTTTCCTGTAGAATCTACTCCCTATTCCGGATCATCGTAGGTGTCACACGAATACACAGGGTCAACCACGAGGTTGAGTAGGAAGATGAATAAAACATAACAACAATAGGAATGCATATTCCTCTATCTCCATAACATTCAGTCATCCGCTTCACCTTCACCACACCACCACTTGTGGGGAATAAAGCATGTATTCGCCCTAAACTTGCAGGATTATAATGAAAATTACAGTTGTGATTATTGTCATAAGATAAATAAAAACATGAAAAAGAGTACAACCTTGGGTCCTTGCTTGAATAGGCCTAAGAACAGGAATTAAAGTAAATTCCCTCCTATAACTTGCGCCCAAGACTTTGTTTGAGATGATGCCGCGTGTGCTAGAAAATACTCTCCAATTGCCTTGCAATATGGGGAGAGCCTTTAAGGTTTTAGATGTGAGATCTGAGTTTTGGGAGAAGAATGCTCTCAAAACCCTAATTGTGAGAATTGTGATTCAACAGTTACTGACAAAAGGAGAAAGACTCTCCTTTCGTAGTATATGGGTCGGCCGGCCGAATGGGTATAGGGTAAGAGTGGGCTTTTCCAATCTTACCTTATTCCTTTGCGTGATTCGACCCGATTTGCTAAAATATTATTTGCGGGATTTTTATTATAAATCGCATACGTGTTATCAGATATTAATGCAGTCGATGTATTAATAATGGTCTGATAAAATTACGATATTGTATAATTACCCAAATTAATATAACTGTTTATATTAATACGCGAAATTAATATTTAATTAAATATAACTGCTTATATTTAATTTACGAATTAAACATGTAATCCGTATTAGCTAAAATTATTTAATCTGTATTAAATAATAATCTCAACATCTTATTGACTAATTTAATAGTCAATACCTCTGACTAACTGTTTAGTCGTATCCGGCATAAATGTGATTGTATTTTCATACCTTCACATCTCTCAAACGTGTCCTATAGGTGTGACGTATAGGGACCAGTTGATCACCGCCATCCGTATGACAATAACGTCAAACTTATCTAGCAAGCCAACCGTTATTGATAAACGTGGATCAACTGGTAATAATACTGAAGTATGCCCTTGTGATCCTTAAAGAGATTTAATAAGTCATTGTACTTAATTGTCAAGGACACCAGCCCCAACAATCTCCCACTTGTCCGTACAAGGGTATGTGCAATGACGTTATCACACTACATGTGGAGGACACAAGGCTCCAACAAACTCCCACTTGTCCGTACAAGTGTAGGTGTGATAACCGATTCTCATATCCTTTTAAAATTTCTCCCACTCAATGTAAGACAATTTGCAAATCCGCATTCGCAAAGGTCGTATCTCACAAGCGATCTGTATCAAGAGTGGTTGCCCCGACTAGAGAGTAACTTAACTGATAAAACGAATCTGTATTCGAGCATGGCCATGCATTTCAGTTACTACTCCTCGAGTGGCCCTGAGAAATGATAAAATCCTGATAAGGGTTTGGATATTTCCCTCAACTCGAATCCTGCCAATTTTCGCGCAGCATGAAATAACCCAGAAAAAATCCTCTTGGCCCCTGTTACGATGACCGTGGGAAAGAAACCAAAGTTACCCAAAATCTGCCTTAATCTCAAGAGACAGTGGAAAGTCAAAAGACTCGACTCTAAGGAACACTATGGAGGTCCTATCCACGACCTGGCACCCAATGTTATAAAACATTTAGGACTCCATAACGTTGTCACGGGGTGTCCTACGAGATATCCGTATAACTCGCCTTTGTGATTGGTCAGTCATCCGCGTGACTTATGGCTCGTTGAACCCACCATCAACCAACGTCACAAAATGATTACCTGAGTTATCAGCTCAAGTGGGTAATCAAGGACTAAAACGATGTAATGTTATTCAGTTCACTTTGTGGTGTTCAAAATTTGGCGTACAATTCCACATGAAAAACAAAACATTATATATCATAACAATGAGGTTGAATAGAGTACACAAGAAAATGAATTATTACATGAATTCATAAAAGAGTACTACAACTTAGGAACACATCTAATTCCCATGGAATGAATGTGCCCTTCATGCTTATCACGTGGTAATGCTTTAGTGAAAGGATCAGCTATGTTGTCATCCGTAGCGATCTTATCAGTGAATATCTCCTTTTACACGGACTCAGATGTAGAATCTGCTATAACAATCTGTTTAGAACTTTTCCAGCTGACAGCAGCGCCATTAAGAGTAAAAACGAATCCAGACTGAGATTTCGAGTAATCTCGATCCGTTTGGAAGCTAGCATCTGCGTAACCCGTGGCGCAGAGCGTTGAGTCACCTCCATAAGTCAATCCCCAATCTTTAGTCCTCCGTAGGTACTTAAGAATGTTTTTCACGGGCCATCCAGTGTTGTTCACCTGGATGAGCTTGGAATCGACTGGTCATACTCAATGCATATGCAACGTCTGGACGTGTGCATATCATGGCATACATGATCGATCCTATTGCCGAAGCATAAGGAATCCGACTCATGCGCTCTTTCTCTTCCAATGTCTTAGCTTCTTGAGACTTGCTCAAGTGAAGCCCAGTAGTCATAGGAAGGAACCCTTTCTTGGAGTTCGTCATGCTGAATCTCTCTAGAATCTTATCTATGTAAGACTCCTGACTGAGAGACAACATCCGTCGTGATCTATCCCTGTAGATACGGATGCCCAAAATTCTTTGTGCCTCTCCCAGATCTTTCATCTGGAAATGGTTTTTCAACCATGCTTTAACCGAAGAAAGGAGAGGTATGTCATTCCCAATCAAGAGTATGTCATCGACATACAGTACTAGGAAGACAATCTTGCTCCCACTCGACTTGATATAGAGACATGGTTCCTCGACTGATCGAACGAATCCATTCTCTTTTATCACTTGGTCGAAGCGATGATTCCAACTCCGCGATGCTTGCTTAAGTCCATAGATGGAACGCTTAAGCTTGCAAACCTTCTTAGGATGTTCTGGACAAATAAAACCCTCGGGTTGTACCATGTACAACTCTTCCTCCAAATAACCGTTTAAGAAGGCGGTTTTAACGTCCATTTGCCATATTTCATAGTCATGAAATGCGGCTATCGCTAAGATAATCCGAATGGAACGTAGCATGACTACGGGTGCAAAGATCTCATCGTAGTGCAAGCCTGGCACTTGGGTGAAACCTTTAGCAACTAGTCTTGCCTTGTGGATGTCTTGTTTACCTTCCACGACATGCTTTATCTTGTAAAGCCATTTGCATTGAAGGGGGCGTACCTTTGCAGGTAGGTCCACAAGATCCCACACGTTGTTCTCATACATGGAGTCCATCTCGGATTGCATGGCTTCTAGCCATAGCTTTGAGTCAGAACTAGTCATGGCACCTTTATAGGTTGAGGGTTCATTACCCTCTAGGAGTAAGACGTCATCCATATCATGTTCCTCGACCATACCAATGTATCTGTCCGGAGGAATGGAGACTCTTCCCGACCTCCTAGGTTCCTCAGGAATATCTACCGCAGCCTCGGTTGAAGGAACTGTTTCCTCCAATGGTTGCTCGGTAGTTGGTTCTTGAACCTCCGATAAATCGAAGGTTCTATTACTCGACTTGTTCTCGAGAAATTCTTTCTCTAAGAACGTCGCACTAGCCGCAACAAAAACACGTTGTTCGGTTGGCGAGTAGAAGTAGTGACCAAAAGTTCCCTTTGGATAGCCTATAAAGTATGTCTTGACCGATCGCGGGCCGAGCTTATCCTCGTGTCTCCACTTGACATAAGCCTCGCAGCCCCAAACCCGAATAAAGGACAAGTTAGGGACCGTTCCCTTCCATAATTCGTATGGAGACTTGTCAACAGCTTTAGACGGACTTCAGTTAAGTATTAGAGCGGCCGACAAAAGAGCATAGCCCCACAATGAATCAGGCACAACGGTGTTACTCATCATGGATCGAACCATATCAAGTAAAGTTCGATTTCTCCGTTCGGACACACCATTTAATTGTGGTGTTCCAGGTGGAGTCAACTGTAGCACGATGCCACAGTCTTTAAGGTGTTGATCAAACTTGTGTGAAAGATACTCACCACCACGATCAGAACGTAGTGCTTTAATCTTTCTTCCCAGCTGGTTCTGTACCCGATTCTGGTATTCTTTGAACTTGTCAAAGGATTCACTTTTATGTTTCATCAAGTAGACATAGCCATATCTACTCAAATCATCCGTGAAAGTGATGAAATACCTATAGCCTTCTCGTGCGTTGATCGACATAGGGCCACATACGTCCGTATGTATGAGTCCTTATAGGTCGGCAGCGCGCATTCCAACACCTTTGAAGGAAATACGAGTCATTTTACCGATGAGACATGATTCACACGTGCCATATGATCCGAAATCAAAGGCCGAGATAGCTCCATTCTGTATGAGCTGTTTTACGCGTTTCTCATTTATGTGTCCCATACGACAATGCCATAGATAAGTTTGATCTTTGTCACCTACCTTTAATCTCTTATTATTCACATGTAATATTTCGGTGGTTTGATCTAAAACATAAATTTCATTCATGGAAACTGCCTTGCCATAAATCATATTGTGTAAGGAGAAAATACAGCTATTATTCTCTATTACAAATGAAAAACCGAGTTTGTCAAGCGCAGAAACTGAAATAATGTTTTTGGACAAACAAGGAACATAATAACAGTTATATAAAGATAACTCGAATCCACTTGGAAGCTGGATCACGTATGTTCCCCTCGAGATTGCAGCAACACGTGCTCCATTCCCGACACGCAGGTCAACCTCACCCTTGATTAGGGGTTCTTGGTTTCGGAGGCCCTGCACATGATTACATAGATGAGAACCACAACCAGTATCTAGTACCCAAGTTCCGTAACTTGCATGGTTAATCTCAATCATGTGAATAAAAGAAGAAGAAGACATACCAACAGGAGTAACACGGCCTGCCTTAATGTCCTCACGATACACGGGGCATGAGCGCCTCCAATGCCCAGTCTTGTTGCAATGGTGGCATTCCATGCTAGTATCCTTGCTCTTTGTTTTGCCCTGTGAGTTGCTCGACTCACCTGGCCCACTCTTAGTAAATCCTGACTTCTTAAACTTGGGCTTGCCTACTGTTAGGTCGCCCTGAGCTTTAGCTTTACCCTTACCCTTACCCTTACTGGAAATCATGAGAACATCTTGCTTCACGCTCCCACTTAATTTCAGATCCTTCTCGGTCTGTACGAGAAGGGAGTGGAGCTCATGAGGAGTCTTCTTCATGTCGTTCATGTAATAGTTGGCCCTAAAGAGGGCGAACCCATCATGAAGCGAATGAAGCATTCGATCAACGATTATGTTCTCACTGATCTTGCAGTTTAGGGCCTCCAGTTTTTCGATATTCTCAATCATGTGAAGAATATGTGGGCTAGCAGCTTGGCCCTTCTGGAGTTTCGCCTCAAAGAAGCGACAGGTATGCTCATAAGAAACGATCCTCGGAGCCTTTGAGAATTCGTTAGTGAGCGTGGTGAAAATCTTGTTTGCACCATGGGCTATGAAGCGTCTTTGCAAATTGGATTCCATTGCATAGATGAGTACGTTCTTTATCGCACCCGCTTCCATGACGAAGTCGCTATGAGCGCGAACTTCGTTAGCTCTAGCTCCAGATCCTGGGTGTGCCGGAATTGGCTCAGTTAAGTACTTAAGCTTTCCGTCAGCAATGGCAGCATTCCGTAGTGCTGCCTCCCAGTCAGAGAAGTTTGACCCATCATTCCTCAGTCTAGTAGACTGATTCATGGAGTCCATGAAGGCTTTTAGCCAGGATTCACGTGCTAGCTTGACACTTGGCATTGGGTCTTCACCAACCATTAGTTATACAGCAGTTTAATTTGAACGTGTTCTACACTGAAAAGAAGATAAAACAGAACCATATAAGCAACTCATTGTTGTGATTTAAGTCTATATTAAAGTGTATTTAAACTCGTAGACTCATGCATTTATATAATTGATCTCCCTCAAGAATTATATAAACGATCCCAAGACTCAATTTCCGTATATTGATAAGCCCACATCTTGGCTAATTCCACCGTTGGAACTCTTGGTCGATAGATTTCCGTAAATCCTATCTATTAGTCCATCTCAGTCGCTAGATAGTATCGAGTGACCATGATGTTGAGATAAAATAAATCATCTGTTCCCACTTACCCGACGTAGAAGGGGTCATATTATGCCTACCGACGAAGAAGGGATTCATGGGAGTCTGATTTATAAAGACTAGTCTCAATTTTTGGTTATACGAGGAAGACCCCATCAACTTATATTTATCCATTTTAAGTGAACTAATATCTAGCATATGCGTGAATGAATTAAATAAAGTGATGGCTTTGCAATTGACATGTGACATCTGTATTGTCACAAAAAACTAACGCGTAACCTCTACATGAGTCAGTTTTCAGGCATGTTATAGGTGGTTTGGTTTTAGGCGGAATATGATGCAAGCTATTATCGATGAAAGCATAAAATAAATGCGATAAACGTAAATAAAAGTCTTAGTGTGGCCTATCCTACCAAAATAAACATAAAAACAACTTTGGAATCCACCGTTGGACCCTAGAAGCTTGTCTTGATGTTCCATCTTGGTCCTTGCAGCGGGAGTGAGCATCCGGTCTCCGTCTTCGGTCTTCACAAAATTACTAATTTAAAATACAAATATAACCTATTTACATTCTAATTTAAATACAAAAGTAATTACATGGCAAAAACCCAAAACGGAGATTCAAGATCTCAAAATTACAAGCAAGACTGTGTCCCATCATTGCGGTGACACAGTCTTCTAAGGCCACACTAAGTTACAACCGTTTGCAAAAATAAATACGTTATTGAAAGCATTCACAAGGCATTCAATAAGACGATAAATAAAATGCATCAACTAAATAAAATTCATACATGACATAATACTGATATTATGATTAACAAATTTTACCAAACCACCTTACGGGATTAAATTTATGTGATTATACCGTTTTAATCACCCAATTTTAATAAATTTATAATCCATTATCTTAAACCGCTTTAAAATAATATGTATCAAACGAGTGTGAATCGTGTCACAAAATTAATAATATACTATTTCCGTATATAGTATATTACTAAGGGCCATGGGAAAATAAAATAGGTTATTTTCGAAAAGGGAAAAAAAAAACGACGCCTGTTACAGGGGGGGAGGTCGACCGACCACAACATGGGGTCGACCGACCTCCAGACGAGAAACATGAATTTTCTGCAACAGCATAAGCGGTCGACCGACCTATCAATCAGGTCGACCGACCACCAGATAGTAAAAACAAATTTCAAAAAACGCAAAACGCTGCAACTTTTGAAATCAAAACAAGTTTTTACCTTTTAAACTTTGATTAAAACAAGTAAATCAAAATTAACATCAACAAGGGTTCACATATTGTCAAGAATATCGATTAATTAACAATATGTAAACAGGAATCGTAAAACAAGATCGATTACTCACAAAAGAAAAACTTTCGAAACAGAAAATTACACAGGAGGCGGTCGACCGACCGCGACAGGGGGTCGATCGACCGACTCAGCGACAGCACACGAATTTTCTGATTTTAAAACTTATGAAAAACACAAAAGTAAAATTTTCATGGCCTGGCTCTGATACCACTTGTGGGGAATAAAGCATGTATTCGCCCTAAACTTGCAGGATTATAATGAAAATTACAGTTGTGATTATTGTCATAAGATAAATAAAAACATGAAAAAGAGTACAACCTTGGGTCCTTGCTTGAATAGGCCTAAGAACAGGAATTAAAGTAAATTCCCTCCTATAACTTGCACCCAAGACTTTGTTTGAGATGATGCCGCGTGTGCTAGAAAATACTCTCCAATTGCCTTGCAATATGGGGAGAGCCTTTAAGGTTTTAGATGTGAGATCTGAGTTTTGGGAGAAGAATGCTCTCAAAACCCTAATTGTGAGAATTGTGATTCAACAGTTACTGACAAAAGGAGAAAGACTCTCCTTTCGTAGTATATGGGTCGGCCGGCCAAATGGGTATAGGGTAAGAGTGGGCTTTTCCAATCTTACCTTATTCCTTTGCGTGATTCGACCCGATTTGCTAAAATATTATTTGCGGGATTTTTATTATAAACCGCATACGTGTTATCAGATATTAATGCAGTCGATGTATTAATAATGGTCTGATAAAATTACGATATTGTATAATTACCCAAATTAATATAACTGTTTATATTAATACGCGAAATTAATATTTAATTAAATATATCTGCTTATATTTAATTTACGAATTAAACATGTAATCCGTATTAGCTAAAATTATTTAATCCGTATTAAATAATAATCTCAACATCTTATTGACTAATTTAATAGTCAATACCTCTGACTAACTGTTTAGTCGTATCCGGCATAAATGTGATTGTATTTTCATACCTTCACATCTCTCAAACGTGTCCTATAGGTGTGACGTATAGGGACCAGTTGATCACCGCCATCCGTATGACAATAACGTCAAACTTATCTAGCAAGCCAACCGTTATTGATAAACGTGGATCAACTGGTAATAATACTGAAGTATGCCCTTGTGATCCTTAAAGAGATTTAATAAGTCATTGTACTTAATTGTCAAGGACACCAGCCCCAACACCACTTCCATCACACCACACCTTCCATCACACCACACCTTCCCATCACACCACACCTTCCCATGGCCATATCACAAGTCCCTTATCACAAGACCCATATCACAAGACCCATTTCACAAGCCCCGATCTCCACGATAATCAATAATAATCAACAATCCACAATACATTCATAATCAGTTATATCAACCTTATAATACGCAACACACACAATTCACGTCATAACACGACCACAGATATACATATATCCCCTACCTGGAGTTGCAGAATGACAACCGAACAGCTGCTAGAATCGTTCCACCTCGAACTCAGTTCCAACTTCTTTGTCCAAACGAACCACCCTCAACCACCTTAGGCCACCGTGTGAACCCTTTTCCTCAATCTTGGATGTGGCGGCAGAGGTGTAGGCGTGTGTATGTTCGTTGATTAGGGTTAGAGGTAGGGTTTTAGTGAGTTACAATGTGGCGGCATACACAGGGTGTGGTGAGGTGTTTGTGAAATTATGAATAATTGAGGTGGGCTGCTCACATAAGGCACGCACTCCTAGGCCCATTTGACATTAAAACACGGTTTACCAACCAACACGCATGCTCGACCTCTCATTAACACATATAGCATAAAAACCCTTATTCGATAATTAACTAACGAGTATAAACGTTCAAATAACCATCTATTCGTCCAAATAATTAATAAATACTTTAATAAAATCCCAGGTATTACAAAACCAGAATTCCATCACCATAACATCGAACCTCAAAACCCAGGATATAGTATTCATTATCCCGTAACCTCTTTTCCATTAAGGGACCATAACAAGATCATCCCTAATCTAAACAACTCGATCCCATCGAACTTATTCCACGGGTATCTCGAAATCCTCAAATCCCAAATTTTATTACCAAAGAGAACATTCAAATCAAGACCTTACTAAGGTAACAACTTCTAAATCCTCTGGTTTCTAACCACTTACCAATAGTATACATCCCAAAGAAAAGTTCCAAGGAAGTAACAACTTTCACTCCTATAGTTTTCATAAGACTTAGTTATTCACATTCCGAGATTCCTCAAGTGGCACTTCAAAATCTACAAATATCACTTACACACCGATCAATCTAACATGGAACTCTCAAGATGGCACACTATCCAATATCGCCCGAACATTATTATCATAAACTTTCTCAACCAAATTCGGACAACGCAAAACCAAGCATTCCTCAAGGCATGTATGTAAAACCCCTCGTCGCAGCGGAAAAATAAAACATACAACATGCCAAAATTTACGTGGAATTTAAACTTTAACATGCGTAAAAACGAGGTGAATTAAAACTGAAACGGAAACAACTGATATAAACAGAAACATAAATTAAATGAAATATTCTCACATAAATTAATCAGTTATTTAAATGAAATACCAAGAATTACGAAATATAAATTATTTCTCGAACTTGAACTTAAAATCTTTAAAATTCCAGCTCCCGAAATATTGGGATGTTACAATGTATCACTACTCCAAGAACAAGTCAACCTCGCCACTAATCTAAATGAAAGGGACAAGGCTCACAGAAGAGGTGATGAGATACGAACTTCAGGGACAAACATGATACAGATCTCGAGGGAGTTATACGAAAACGGCTCGAGGAACAACGAGACGACAAGGTAAGGATCTTAGGCTCTGGACTCCAATAAAATTGAAGCCAAGATCAGAAGGAGAAGCAAGGGAGAAGAAAGGAGAGAAGCGGTATGAAAGGAACGATTACGGAAATCTCCCAAGGTGCGGGTCTCTTACTATTCTCACGGGGTTCTCACTTCTTATCTCCCAAATCAAGCCATTCAATTATCGGTTCTCACGAACCAATTCCTCAAATGATTTATATACCCTAATCCTCCAATCTTTAAACAATATCATCATTACAGTCACCTATCCCCAAAAGTTTTAGATGTCCCATCTCTGCTGGTTCCTCAAATGACAATTCAATAACACTTTCAGGCCATCACTATATGCTATATACACTTTGCTTACCTCACTGTCCACCAGATAACAATTCTTAAACCATCAGGTTTTCCGAACTTTCATCTCCCAATAAATTACTTTATTCTATCCACATACCGGTGGTGTATTCTCAAATTCCCCTTAGTCTCTTCAATGGAAAAACGCTAAGATCCATTAAATAACCTAAGTTCAGATAAGGATTCACTTCCTCCAAGTTGAAATCATAAATTCTTCGAGTATTCGACTATTATTGCAAATGACTCGTATCCTCAACAACGGGCCTTTCTTAGCTCAATCACTCACCTAAGTCAAGTGATACTAACTCACTTCACTCATCCACTCGTCATCCTTAGCATCTTAAGCCTATTCTTCCAGGTCGCTCTATATCCTCAAGTATTTTATCTAACTCCTTAAACAGTACTCTTCAATCCACAAATTTTCACAATCTAAGTATGGTTCTCAAGATTAAGTTCCACCGAATACTAAGTATACAACTCAACATTCAAGCAAGCACCCCATCACTCACTTTCACTCTCCCAATTGGATAGACAACTAGACACTTGGATCATCAAAACATGTCTCTCGATACCTCTTAAGTTTTTCCTCAAATAACAACCTTCTCATCACACAGATTTACTGTTATACTGTGACTAGTTCCTCAAAATTCTACAAAAGGAAGATTACCTACAAGGCACCTTGAGAAAGCAAGCAACAAGGTTAAGTTGAAAAGATATGAAGATCTGTTCAAGTAAGATAGACAAATATTCTAAAAGAAGGATGTGTATCCGGAGTTATCAAAGAAGGTGATGCACAAAGAAAGAGGAGTATCTTCAAGGGTCAGAACCATTCTCCAACAGTAGCACGAACCTTCTATCTTCGATAGAAACTCTGGTCTCAATCGCCAAATGGATAGGTTCACGGTTCGTCGATTCAACGATATAAAAGGGAAATCAATGACAATCAACAAACATGTTAAAACCTAATAAAAGCAATCATTAAAACAGACTACAATATAAGTCCCTAAATCTACCCCATCTCTCATTCATTATTTAATTATATGGTCAAGTTAAGGTTAGGGGTTACATGAGTGCGTCGGGAGCGATAACGCTCTGATACCAACTGTAAAACCCCTCGTCGCAGCGGAAAAGTAAATCATACAAATATGCCAAAATTTACGCGGAATTGAAACTTTAACATGCAAGATAAAACGAGGTGAATTAAAACAAACTGTACAAACTGAAATGATCAAAACATAGATAAGTATATAGTTCTAAGTATGAAACATAAGTAGAAAACACAGCCTGGGATGGTACATCCCTACATGCACTCAAATGTATAACCAAAAGAAACTAGGTCTAGCTAAACGATAACGGGTATGTCATCGATGATAGGATCATCGCTCGCTAGCCTCATTAACCCTCCAGCAACCTGTCATATACCTACATACATGAAAACATGTACGCCACAATCAGTGGGGAGTGACTAGAGTTCTCATAGCCACCTATTGTCAATAACACATAACACATAAGGCATCCAACATACTCCAACATTTATAACAAGCGAAGTATTTACATCAACATCAACATGCATCACTTATGCAAAGGCTCTCAACTAACTTCGGAAACTATTTTAAATGAGAGCCAGTCTCCCTTCCGGTTGCCCGGCCGGGGGGTCTTTCACTCCAAACCATTTACGAAACCAAACTAAGAGTCCTCCAATGCCTTGGACGAACAATACTAAGATGAACAATACTCTATAAACACACAATCAATCAGCAACATCTGACACTGTACCCGAACTTAGGCAAGCAGATGCAATCAACAGTATCTTGAACCTACCCCAACTCAGGCAAGAACTAAACACAATCAGCAGTGTCCAAGTCACACCCCAACTCAAGTAAACTTGGTACACAAGTTAGCAAGCATACACCCGTGAACACCTGCTCAGGCACAGATGGATACCAATCAGCTAATAATGGTTCATTGACCCTGCTCAGTCGTGACCATTACCTTTCGTAGTGAATCAGAATCCCAACTCAGACCCAATTCACCACGGTCATACAAACTCACGGAAGGACAGTAGTTGTTGTTGTTGTTGTTGTTGTTGTTGTTGTAGTTGTTGTAGTTGTTGTTCTTGTTGTTGTTATTGCCGTTGTTGTTGTGGTTGTTGTCCTTACTGTTGTTGTTGTTGTTGTTAATGTTGTTGTTGGTGGTGGTGGTGGTGTTGTTGTCGTAGTTGTTGTTGTTGTTGTTATTGATGCGGGAGCATGTCTAAACTTTCCTAATAATAAGTCTAAGTCAAGATTCACACCAAATGGGTTCGAGCATGGATCCGTAAGATTATTCAAGTTAACTTTACAAGGAATACAAGAAGATTCTAGAAGTTCCGGAAGACTTTGGAACATCCTTGGTTATTACTTCCTAAAGGCTACACGAAGAATGGTACAATTGAAGCTTTGATCAAGACTAACCTAGGGCACGAGAGGGACCTTGGGACGCGCGCCTAATGCACGGCCACGCCTAAGGTTTCGGCCAAAACTAGGGTTTCTTATTTTGTTTATTTTATTTGTGTTAAAATAAAAGAGATTGGGAAGTTATGTTTCCTAGTCTTAATAGGATTAGTATTACGTTTCCTAATTGTAATAGGATTTACATTCCTATGTTTAATAGGAGTCCTAGTAGAAGTAGGTTTCACAATTCTAGTGGAATTAGGAATCCTAATTGTTGTAGGATTCATAGTTCTAGTAGGGTAAGGAATCCTAATTGTTATAGGATTCATAATTATGTTAGGAATATGAGTCTTAACTATATTAGGAATAGGAGTCTTAATCCTAGTCAAACTATTTGTTTGAACCTAAGTAGGATTAGGGTTTTCTAGTGAGGATTAATTAAGGTATTCATATCTTAATTAGGGTAGCTTTTACACGGTTGTAAGGCCTATATAAGGCAGCCGTTATTTCGTTTTTATCATACAAGTTTGAGTTGAGAATTCAAAAAAATCATAAGTTTCTGTGTGAGCTTTTGAGTGGTATTAATTAAGTTTACGAGCTTAGTTTTTAGGATCGACTTTGCGAGGTTGATTTGCAGGGTGTTAGCCAATTCCATCTTTTGCGAGAGAAGGTTGAGGGTACATCGTCTATCCATCGACAATCCATCATCCACGGTTCATCAAGCTTTCGTCCATCAACCACCGTTCACAAGTTCGTTCGTCCAAGCCTTGAAGTCCGAGCCTTGTCCGTCGTTCATCATTGTTTCGTTCATCATTGTTGTTCATCGTTCACTATTCGTTCATCCATCATCCATAGTTCGTTCATATTTGTATTCTTATTCATTGAAGTTACTAACAAGTTCGTTATTGATCTTAAGAGTGTAATTCCGCAGCACATCGATTCTTAAGAAGGATCATCTACATCAATTCAAGCTAGAGATCCGCATCCGTTGTCGTTGTTGTTGTCGTTGTAGTAGTAGTAGTAGTAATAGTAGTAGTAGTGGAAGTAGTTGTTGTTGTTGTTATTGTTGGTTTTGTTGTCGTTGTAGTAGTAGTAGTAATTGTAGTAGTAGTGGTAGTAGTTGTAGTTGTTGTTGTTGTCGTCGTTGTTGTAGTTGTTGTAGTTGTTTTTGTGGATGTTGTTGTTGTTTTTTTTGTTATCGTAGTAGCAGTGGTAGTAGTAGTAGTATTAGTGGTTGTTGTTGTTGTTGTTGTTGTTGTTGTTGACACCCGTCGTTGAGGGGTGCCAAAGATAAGATTTATAAAACCTCAGCTTAAACTAGATAGGATAAGTCAAGGGTCGAACCACAAGGAGACAAGGTTAATTATGTTTGCGAATTTAAAGTCTAATACAAGTAACCAAAAGGGGGGTTTGATGTGAGATGTAAACTAATAACTAAAAGGACAAAATAAACAAGAGAAATAAAACAAAGTAAAAAGGAGATTAGGAACTTTGGTTCCCCATGGTTAAAACAAGTCAATGAAAGGTAAAATAACCAAATAACACAATCCCAAGGAACAAAGAATAAACCTTTAGGTCAATATTCTACCCAATCCTTACGGTCTTAGGGTTCCTAGAAAAGCACTAAACTTTCGTTCAAGGGCAATCCCAATGTTGTTGTTAAAGTAATCCTAATAATCTTTCAATCCTAAGGATTAGTTCACCAACAACAATGGGGGATTGGTAATTCAATCATTAAACTATCAAATCAATTCTTTACCATGGTTCCCCTAATTCCTAATCACAAGAATTAGCTATGCATACTTTTAATTATGAAACTAACAATAACAAGAACAAAGAACATTAAAGGAATCAACATAATTAAAGATGATAATAAAAGAGAAAACATGAATTGAGAAACAACAATAAGATGAACAACAAGATTTAAATTAAAGGAAAGATTAATTGTAGCAAACTTACAACTTGATTGGAATTAAGAACAAAAGATGAAAACTTGGAATAAAATCTCTTTCTAAACTATGGAGTTCTTCAATAACATGGAGTGCCTTCTAACATATTGCTTAAAGTAAATTTCTTGTTAACCTAATTTTAGAGTTTTGGTCTTCTTAAATAAGTTATAATTACAAGATTAGGTAAGTAAAAACACGAAACAAACGTCCCGGGTACAGCTCCTGGTCGGTCGACCTCTTTTGCGGGTCGGTCGACCGCTTCTGTCGATGCTGGGCTTTTCCGCGAATTGGGCTTAGGTCGGTCGACCTCTCTGATGGGTCGGTCGACCGCTTCTTGGTCATTTCAGCTTGAATTTGGCCCAATAATAAAACTCGGGTGTGTAATCCGGATCCTTGCTCCGCATTATCACTCAAAACAGCTTCCGAAAGGCAAATAAAGTTCAGTTTTGCTCACTTCCGCGTATTCCTACATTTAAAACATAGAAATGCCAAAGTAAACCGTTTCGGGAGAAAAAGCAACTAAAAGTCACGAAAATATAAGAAAATACGTGCCGGAAGAATAAATAAAATGCATAAAATAGGCACGTATCAAACTCCCCAAACCAAACCTTGCTTGTCCTCAAGCAAGCACTAAGACTCAAAAGAAAAGAAAAACTTCTAATGGAACGGATTTTACACTTTTTACAACCAAACATAACACTATGCCTAACCAATTTAATGCAACCTTCAAATATAACCAAGCATAATGTCAAAAGCAAAACGAATTGGACATGTTGGAATAACATGCTAAATTTTCAACCTTGCAAGACTCATTCTAATTGGACTCTCGCGGTACGCTCGAGACACTCATGAAAGCAAAGGGTCAAATGTATATGTGAAAGATAAGAAGATAAATAAAAGTAAAGACTCTCACCTATCTGCGACCCGTAAGAACATGCCTGCAATCTAACATGAATAAAATCTCTACAACCGTACATATGCATTCCCACACTAGATAACCATGACACATGCCGAGGCAATTTTTGGAATTGTGAGGCTAAAGGTAAGAAGGGGTTTAAAATAAGTTATGGGAAGAGGGGTTAAAACCGAGCTAACAACCGTCTATCCATACTATAAGATCACTTCTTTTACTTTTTCATACATGCCAATGCTCAAAATTTGGGAGCAAAAATCACAACCTTTTTTTTTCAAATTTTCTCCTTCCTCTTTTTTTTCTTTCTTCTTTCTTCCTTTCTCTTTTTTTTTTTTTCAGAAACAGCCTGCTCAATGGTCGTGGTCGACCGACCCAGAATGCAGGTCGACCGACCACCCTTGAAAACAGGCAGACTCGTTTTTTTTTTTTTTTTTTTTTCATTTGATTCCTCATTATTTTTTTCGTATCTTCCTCTTTTCTCTTTCTCCTTTCCACCATTCTCACAAATTCGATATTTAACAATGAAGCACAAACCAAAGGATGGCCAAAATAGTCCCATCACTATATTACTAGCTCGGCTATGGTAGGCAATTTTTAGGATGTAGCAAATGGGTTAAAAGATTCAATTTGGCTATGTGAGGATTATGGGTAAAATGAGAAAGAGGGACCTCTACCACATGTGTCAACAAACCACAGACCCGAATGCATACAGGTATTAAGTAGACAAAATTCATGCTTATGCATATTGATATGACATGCCTCAAGAGGAGAAACTACTCACAAACCTACATGAAATCGGTCATGGATATCACCGATTTATTAAGCTCTAATCCTTAGAATATGTAGTAGCTTGTCAAGAAAGGAGTCAAGTCTAATAATTTAGCATGAAATCAACAAAAACTCGTAGATAATGCAAAAGACTAGCTTGAAAATTTTTGAAAAATGCAAGGCAAGGCAATATGAGATATGTGAGGCATAAATTGTACTCGTCCATTCCGACTCGACCTAAAAACTTAAGACAGAGAAGAACGCGCGACAGGGAAGAACATGTGATAAAAGAAAACGAAAATAAGAAAAACACCTAAAGGAATGAAAAACAAAAGATACAAAGACAATTGCATACTCACAAAGGAGTATGCAAACACCCTCCCCAAACCAAAACGCACAATGCCCCCATTGTGCTCATCAGCATACAACCACAGCATAGGGATGGGGATAAGCAGAAAAGAAACAAACAAAGAAAGGAAAAGGAAAAAGACTAGAAATTACAAAAAGAGTCTAAGGAGGAAGGAGGGGAAAACTGGAAATCTAGAGGAAAAACTGGAAATCTAAAGGGAAATAAAAGAAAAAACTACTTACAGAAAATGGGGACCTCCCCAAACCGAACCCCAAAGAGGGTAAGGTCAAGCATGTCCCTAGGATTCTGAGTCGAAATCCGGCTCAGAGCCCTCTCCTCCTTCCTCCTCCTCGTCCTCCGCTTCAGACCCTATGCATGTTCTCGAGGCAGAGCCTGAAGCATCACCGTGGTCACGACCGCCTGCGACATACTGGCCATTGACTTTGAACCTCTCACCTAGGGATGGCAATTTGTCCATTACCGAACCGAAACCGAACCGATCCGAGGAAAATTTACCGATCCAAATCCATCGTTTGAAAACCCATATCCATATCCATTAGTTGGAACCCGAATCCAAATCCACCCAAAAAATACCCGAACCGAATCCACGCCGATCCATTTCATAACCATAACCGAACCGATCCACCCGATCCACTTGAGATCCATAACCGATCCAAAACCGATTCATATCAACCTTTAACCCGATCCAAATTTGATCCATATCCATTTTTTCCAATATTCAGACCCATTTAAACTACCAAATCGACCCAGATTCTTTTCACAAGCGAAATACTAATATTAATTAATCTCGGTTTTTTTTAAAAAAATATTATTTTTATTAATTTATTTTTTGTTATGAGGTGTTTAATCCCCGGGCCCATACATTCCCGCACCACCATATGCACCATGTAAACCACCCTTCGCGGCTGCAGCGGCCAAGTGGTCATCGAACCTGAGACCACTCAACTCCTACATCTCTGCAAGCTTTAAGGTTTAAACTCAGTTACCACTGGACTAACATCACTTGGTTTATTATTATTATTATTATTATTATTATTACTATAAACGAGGACTTTTATTAAAACCGGAAAGAAGGATTACATGAGATTGGTGAAATAGGTCATTTTATTAATAATTCAACTTGATCATTAAAAAGAATACAAATTTACATTAAAGCTCAAAAATTTACATTAATAAAGCTCATAAATTTTACAATAATAAAGCTCATAAACTATTCATAATTCTAATGATACTATCACTACTAAATGTTCAAATTATCTTTTAAGACGAACTAAATTATAATTAGGAAAAACCTTGTTCTTTTGAATTTAAATTTGCTGAATTAAACTTATATCAACTGAAATGAACTTAGAGGAGCTGAGTTGAACCTGAACTTCTTTAGGAACTAAACTAAACTTATTGGAGTTAAAATGGATTTATAGAAGCTGAAGTTGTAGGAAAATAAGTATGAATTGAACTAAACTTTAATTTTCTGAATTGAACTTATAGGAGTTAAACTTAGCTTATATAAGCTCAATTGAGCTAAACTGAATTAAACTTGAAAGAGTTGAATTATATTGACATTATCGTATAGAGTTGAACTGAACTTAATAAAGAGTAAGATTTCAAGTATAAAAGAATAAGGTGTGCATGAGACATTATATTGTTGTTTTTGTTCAAGACATTTAACAACTTCATTTTGTGGGGATTTTATTTTCTTTGTATTTGGAGTTTTATATTTTCTTACTAGTTCAACTTCTACTCTATATTACTCCGTATTACTTTTCGCTAAAAATGTGATTTTATGATGGCCATTTTTCTGCCTTAACTATGAAAGCAAGTAGATGGGAAAAGTGCAAGAAATATATATTATATATTAATGTGTATACCAAAAAAGCGGAATTACAATTATAGTGTGTGCGCTTTGAAATAGCCAAATAGGTATGAATTGGTTTTTGAAATGGGTATGGATCGGGTTTGAAATGGATATGGATCGGGTTATGGATATGGTTTTGGATTGGATCATGGATCGGGTATGGATATGGATGATAAAAAAATGGTGGATTGGATATGGATCATTGACTTTTGGATATGGATCGGGTTTGGATATGAATCGATGATCCACTAAATAAGTGGATTGGATTTGGATCTTGCAAAACCCGATCCATCCCGATCCATTGCCATCCCTACTCTCACCAGATGAGGTTTCTAACTCTATTGACCCGAATTTTGAGACAGCTGTGATGGTGTAGGGTCCGCTCCACCTGGATTTCAGCTTACCAGGAAAAAGACGAATACGAGCATTAAAAAGCAACACCCTATCAACTACCTGAAAATCACGCCTAATGATTCTCTTGTCATGCCAGCGCTTTGTTTTCTCCTTGTAAATCCTGGCATTGTCATAAGCTAACAACCTGAATTCTTCTAACTCATTGAGCTGCAACAAACGTTTCTCACGGTAAAGATTAGGGTCTAAATTAAGATCACATATAGCCCACCAAGACTTACGTTCTAACTCTACTGGTAAATGACAAGTCTTACCATAAATCAATCGGAATGACGACATTCCTATTGGGGTTTTGAACGCGGTTCTATAGGCCCATAAAACATCATCAAGTTTTAGACTCCAATCTTTCCTAGACTTAGAAACTACTTTGGCTAGGGTCTCCTTGAGTTCCCTATTAGAGATCTCAACTTGACCACTAGTCTGAGGGTGATAAGCTAAACCCCTACGGTGTTGGACACCGAATTTATTTAACAAATCACCTAAGCGTTTCTCCTTAAAATGCATACCTCCATCACTTATGACAACCCTAGGGACACCAAAACGAGGAAATATGATTTTTTTTAAACATCTTAATAACAGCCTTTGCGTCACTATGGGGAGTAGCAATAGCTTCTACCCACTTAGACACATAATCAACAGCCACAAGAATATACCTGTTACCTTGACTACTAAGAAAAGGTCCTTGATAATCAATGCCCCAGACATCAAAAATCTCTACCTCTAAAATACCAACCTGCGGCATCTCATGTCTTTTTGAGACATTCCCAGTTCTTTGACAAGCATCACAGTTACCTACAAAATTCCTACAGTCAGCATGCAAAGTAGGCCAATAAAAACCAGACTGTAGTACCTTGGCCACGGTCCTAGATGGACCGTGGTGACCACCGTATGCAGAAGAGTGACATGCTTCCAGAATGTCTTTCACCTCCCATTGGGGAACGCATCTCCGGATGAGTCCATCTCCGCATTCTTTGAAAACATAAGGGTCATCCCAAAAATACTGTTTTGCATCGAACATAAATCTCTTATTTTGTTGCCAAGACAACTCAGGAGGGATTTTACCTGTGACAGCAAAATTAGCAAAATCAGCATACCAAGGAGGGGGATAAGAACCTGAACTATTAATGATAAATAAGCTCTCATCAGGAAATGAATCATCAATAGGTAAAGAATCTTCTCCATCAGTCAGCTGTAGGCGAGATAGGTGGTCAGCTACCACGTTTTCCGCGCCTTTCTTGTCCCTAATCTCAATGTCAAACTCTTGGAGAAGGAGTATCCACCTTAAAAGTCTTGGCTTTGAATCCTTCTTCTGAAAAAGACCTTTCAAAGCTTCATGGTCAGTGTAAACAATTACCTTATTACCTACTAAATAGGACCTGAATTTTTCTAAGGCAAATATTACAGCTAGCATCTCCTTCTCAGTAGTGAAATAGTTGACTTGAGTCTCATCTAGGGTGCGGCTCGCATAGCATATGGCATTAAGAGCCTTGTTCTTCCTTTGACCTAGCACAACACCTACAGCGTAGTCACTAGCATCGCACATGATCTCAAATGGGAGATCCCAATCTGGTGGCTGGATGATTGGTGCTGAGATCAAAGCTTCCTTCAACCTGTTAAAAGCTGAGAGGCACTCATCAGTAAAATCAAAGATGGCATCTTTAAGAAGCAACTGTGTAAGTGGTTTAGTAATTTTAGAGAAATTGATGTGTATTTGGGGTGATAATCAATAAAGATAATCAACAAAAATACGGATGTTGCAGCGGAATAAAAATACTAGTAAAATATTACAATCTTGAACGAATAAAGAACGAAAAGTAACCAAGAATGATGAAAGAAAGATGGACGGACGGACGGTGGTGGTGACGTGGCACACGGTGGTCAATGGTGGTCACGGTTGTCGATGGATCTTGGTGTTTCTTGATGTTCTTGAATAAAGATTGTTGAATCTTGATGACGTAATAAGGCACAGCACTTAATACTTGAAAGATTTGTGAAACGATTTGATGAATGAATTATGTATGTCGATGGATAGGATAATTGATCAAACTCACACAGATATTCTCTCAATTATTTTGAAGCTCACACAGATACTTCGGGGTTAAAGCTCACACAGATACTTTAGATTTGTAAGTAAAACTTAACAAAAGGTTTTTAATTTTATAACTTGAATGAATAAAACAAACAACTAAGGATGCCTATTTATAGTAAGGCCATCCGTCACAAACTAGAATCGAAATAGGAAAGAACAAAGAACCCTACACGATCCCCAAGTGCTCGGCCAAACCGTGTACTACTACTCTTCTTAGGGTTTCTATTCCTATCCTATGGATTAAAGATAATCCTTATTTAATCTAAAAGATAAAATAACAAATAAAAGATTAAGTTGTAGTAACAAACCCTAACAACTTAATAATAAACTCATAACTAACTAATAACTAACTTTTGTAACCACCTTGTAACAACTTTAACAAACTAGTTGTAACAAACTAGTAACAAAAATTAACTAACTAATGAAAATAACAAAAAGAATAAAACACAAACCCTAATTGACCTAGGGTTTCGTGCCTTCCATGTCGCCACCCTTGGCACGACTTCCAAGGTAGTTTCCCGCTACCTTCCCTTGTTCTTTCAATACGTCTTTCCAAGCTAACTTAAAAATCCGTATCGAACCCATATCGAACATTTTTAATCTTTCTTTGGGTCGTGGGTCACGACCTCGAATCCTTGCTAATGCTCCCGCATCATACTCTCTCAGTTTTTGAGAATTTGACCTCAAATTAAGATCATGTAACTCTCGAGCAGACTTGGATATGTTAGCCCTTGATTTGTTGAGAACACGGTTTCCTTGACTTACCAAACCCATGCTCCGAGACTCCTTGTGCTCGTTGGTGTTAGCAACCAACCTTCCTTCTCGAACTCCAACACTCACGGCCTGCCCAAGCTCGCGGCCTCCGACCTCCGTGATGCTCACGGCGCTCTCACCCTCACAACCTCCGTGCTCCTCCTTGCTCGGCAACCCCTCACAACTACCATCTCCCCCATGAATCTCAACCAACCCAACATCTCGCTTAACCGACCCCGCGGCCTCCTCGCTTGGTGACCCCTCTCCTACCTCCATAAACAAACTCTTCTTTGACTTAGGAGATCTAGGTTTTAATCTTGTCAACGGTTGGAGATCATAGATGGTACTTCCTTTAGTAACGCTATACACATTTGTTCTCCCATCATGTACAACGTTCCTATCGTATTGCCATGGCCTTCCAAGTAATATATGACAAGCGTTCATAGGGACGATGTCACACCACAGTTTATCTTCATAAGGCCCAATGTTAAAAGAAATTAAGGCTTGCTTCTCCACCCGTACTCCTTGGTTCCCATCTAACCACTGCAACTTGTACGGTTTCTCCCTAGCCCTAATACTCAACTCCAACTCCGAAACTAAGGTTTTCGAAACAACATTAGTGCAAGACCCACTATCAATAATTAAGTCGCACTTCTTCCCCTCAACCTTACAACGAGTATGGAACACATTATCCCTTTGTTCCTCACCTTCCATCGTGGACTCCACATGTAAAGCACGGACTACGAGAAAATCCCCCTCGTCCTCACTCTCGGCTCCCACGACTTTTCGGTCCTCCTCTTCCTCCTCAATTTTCTCCTCTTCAACAATTTCAGGTACAACAAAGTTCGGAACCATACCTTGAAGTTCTTGAATGGATAAGGTTCTCCTTTGAGGGCAATCCGTAGCGATGTGTCCATAGCCTTGACACTTATAACATCTTCTAATTGTACTCCCTTTAGGATCAGGAATACTTGGCTTGAATGCTCCTTTGGCCCTTTCGGCCGCCTCTTCCTTCGACGCCTCCTTGGTTTTAGGCGTGGTAGTGGTAGTGTATGATGATGAGCCTTCTCCGACTCTCGTGCTTTTATAAGAACTTGTTTTCCTTGCTTTGTCATGTCTTTCGAACTTTAAAGCAATCCTGCACACATCATAGTAATCTTCATAGTTTTGAATCTCAACCCTTGAAGCTAGGGTTGGTACTAAGCCACGAATAAATCTAGCAACTTTCAACTCCTCCCTCTCATCTAGATCACATACAATGGTCATCTTTTCAAATTCCCGAATGTATTCTGAGACGGTCATATTATCTTGCGTTAAAGAATGGAGTTTCAAGTAATTTTCTTGATTGTAATCCTTTGGCAAGAATTTCTTCACCATGTGTTTTTTCAACTTTGCCCAAGACTTAATCTTTTCTTTGTGTTGCTTCTTTCTTTGCCTCACAAGGTTTTCATACCATAGCGAAGCGTACTTGGTAAGTTTTAAGATTGCAACTTTGAATTGTTTCCGGTCATCGTATTCCTTGTACTCAAAGACTCTCTCCGTTTGTCTTAGCCACTCCAAGAAATCCTCCGGATCCATGTCTCCTTTGAATTCAGGGATGTCAAGTTTGAGACCTCTATCATCATCATTCTTGTCCCAAGTCTTGCCCTTAAATTCAGCCTCTTCTTCCGAGTCACTCGCCCTAGATGAGGACTCTCCCGTCTTCTTATGACCTCCTTTGGTCATCATAGTCTTTATGAGATACTTGAGCTCTTGGATTTCGGACTTTAATTCCATGTTGCTCTCCTCCCATGATTTTTCTTCTCCGTCTTGAGATCCTACCATGCTGACAAAACTTTCCCAAGAACTGGTGTAATAAAAATTAGACCAAGAGCCGAAGCTCTGATACCAATTTGATGTGTATTTGGGGTGATAATCAATAAAGATAATCAACAAAAATACGGATGTTGCAGCGGAATAAAAATACTAGTAAAATATTACAATCTTGAACGAATAAAGAACGAAAAGTAACCAAGAATGATGAAAGAAAGATGGACGGACGGACGGTGGTGGTGACGTGGCACACGGTGGTCAATGGTGGTCACGGTTGTCGATGGATCTTGGTGTTTCTTGATGTTCTTGAATAAAGATTGTTGAATCTTGATGACGTAATAAGGCACAGCACTTAATACTTGAAAGATTTGTGAAACGATTTGATGAATGAATTATGTATGTCGATGGATAGGATAATTGATCAAACTCACACAGATATTCTCTCAATTATTTTGAAGCTCACACAGATACTTCGGGGTTAAAGCTCACACAAATACTTTAGATTTGTAAGTAAAACTTAACAAAAGGTTTTTAATTTTATAACTTGAATGAATAAAACAAACAACTAAGGATGCCTATTTATAGTAAGGCCATCCGTCACAAACTAGAATCGAAATAGGAAAGAACAAAGAACCCTACACGATCCCCAAGTGCTCGGCCAAACCGTGTACTACTACTCTTCTTAGGGTTTCTATTCCTATCCTATGGATTAAAGATAATCCTTATTTAATCTAAAAGATAAAATAACAAATAAAAGATTAAGTTGTAGTAACAAACCCTAACAACTTAATAATAAACTCATAACTAACTAATAACTAACTTTTGTAACCACCTTGTAACAACTTTAACAAACTAGTTGTAACAAACTAGTAACAAAAATTAACTAACTAATTAAAATAACAAAAAGAATAAAACACAAACCCTAATTGACCTAGGGTTTCGTGCCTTCCATGTCGCCACCCTTGGCACGACTTCCAAGGTAGTTTCCCGCTACCTTCCCTTGTTCTTTCAATACGTCTTTCCAAGCTAACTTAAAAATCCGTATCGAACCCATATCGAACATTTTTAATCTTTCTTTGGGTCGTGGGTCACGACCTCGAATCCTTGCTAATGCTCCCGCATCATACTCTCTCAGTTTTTGAGAATTTGACCTCAAATTAAGATCATGTAACTCTCGAGCAGACTTGGATATGTTAGCCCTTGATTTGTTGAGAACACGGTTTCCTTGACTTACCAAACCCATGCTCCGAGACTCCTTGTGCTCGTTGGTGTTAGCAACCAACCTTCCTTCTCGAACTCCAACACTCACGGCCTGCCCAAGCTCGCGGCCTCCGACCTCCGTGATGCTCACGGCGCTCTCACCCTCACAACCTCCGTGCTCCTCCTTGCTCGGCAACCCCTCACAACTACCATCTCCCCCATGAATCTCAACCAACCCAACATCTCGCTTAACCGACCCCGCGGCCTCCTCGCTTGGTGACCCCTCTCCTACCTCCATAAACAAACTCTTCTTTGACTTAGGAGATCTAGGTTTTAATCTTGTCAACGGTTGGAGATCATAGATGGTACTTCCTTTAGTAACGCTATACACATTTGTTCTCCCATCATGTACAACGTTCCTATCGTATTGCCATGGCCTTCCAAGTAATATATGACAAGCGTTCATAGGGACGATGTCACACCACAGTTTATCTTCATAAGGCCCAATGTTAAAAGAAATTAAGGCTTGCTTCTCCACCCGTACTCCTTGGTTCCCATCTAACCACTGCAACTTGTACGGTTTCTCCCTAGCCCTAATACTCAACTCCAACTCCGAAACTAAGGTTTTCGAAACAACATTAGTGCAAGACCCACTATCAATAATTAAGTCGCACTTCTTCCCCTCAACCTTACAACGAGTATGGAACACATTATCCCTTTGTTCCTCACCTTCCATCGTGGACTCCACATGTAAAGCACGGACTACGAGAAAATCCCCCTCGTCCTCACTCTCGGCTCCCACGACTTTTCGGTCCTCCTCTTCCTCCTCAATTTTCTCCTCTTCAACAATTTCAGGTACAACAAAGTTCGGAACCATACCTTGAAGTTCTTGAATGGATAAGGTTCTCCTTTGAGGGCAATCCGTAGCGATGTGTCCATAGCCTTGACACTTATAACATCTTCTAATTGTACTCCCTTTAGGATCAGGAATACTTGGCTTGAATGCTCCTTTGGCCCTTTCGGCCGCCTCTTCCTTCGACGCCTCCTTGGTTTTAGGCGTGGTAGTGGTAGTGTATGATGATGAGCCTTCTCCGACTCTCGTGCTTTTATAAGAACTTGTTTTCCTTGCTTTGTCATGTCTTTCGAACTTTAAAGCAATCCTGCACACATCATAGTAATCTTCATAGTTTTGAATCTCAACCCTTGAAGCTAGGGTTGGTACTAAGCCACGAATAAATCTAGCAACTTTCAACTCCTCCCTCTCATCTAGATCACATACAATGGTCATCTTTTCAAATTCCCGAATGTATTCTGAGACGGTCATATTATCTTGCGTTAAAGAATGGAGTTTCAAGTAATTTTCTTGATTGTAATCCTTTGGCAAGAATTTCTTCACCATGTGTTTTTTCAACTTTGCCCAAGACTTAATCTTTTCTTTGTGTTGCTTCTTTCTTTGCCTCACAAGGTTTTCATACCATAGCGAAGCGTACTTGGTAAGTTTTAAGATTGCAACTTTGAATTGTTTCCGGTCATCGTATTCCTTGTACTCAAAGACTCTCTCCGTTTGTCTTAGCCACTCCAAGAAATCCTCCGGATCCATGTCTCCTTTGAATTCAGGGATGTCAAGTTTGAGACCTCTATCATCATCATTCTTGTCCCAAGTCTTGCCCTTAAATTCAGCCTCTTCTTCCGAGTCACTCGCCCTAGATGAGGACTCTCCCGTCTTCTTATGACCTCCTTTGGTCATCATAGTCTTTATGAGATACTTGAGCTCTTGGATTTCGGACTTTAATTCCATGTTGCTCTCCTCCCATGATTTTTCTTCTCCGTCTTGAGATCCTACCATGCTGACAAAACTTTCCCAAGAACTGGTGTAATAAAAATTAGACCAAGAGCCGAAGCTCTGATACCAATTTGATGTGTATTTGGGGTGATAATCAATAAAGATAATCAACAAAAATACGGATGTTGCAGCGGAATAAAAATACTAGTAAAATATTACAATCTTGAACGAATAAAGAACGAAAAGTAACCAAGAATGATGAAAGAAAGATGGACGGACGGACGGTGGTGGTGACGTGGCACACGGTGGTCAATGGTGGTCACGGTTGTCGATGGATCTTGGTGTTTCTTGATGTTCTTGAATAAAGATTGTTGAATCTTGATGACGTAATAAGGCACAGCACTTAATACTTGAAAGATTTGTGAAACGATTTGATGAATGAATTATGTATGTCGATGGATAGGATAATTGATCAAACTCACACAGATATTCTCTCAATTATTTTGAAGCTCACACAGATACTTCGGGGTTAAAGCTCACACAAATACTTTAGATTTGTAAGTAAAACTTAACAAAAGGTTTTTAATTTTATAACTTGAATGAATAAAACAAACAACTAAGGATGCCTATTTATAGTAAGGCCATCCGTCACAAACTAGAATCGAAATAGGAAAGAACAAAGAACCCTACACGATCCCCAAGTGCTCGGCCAAACCGTGTACTACTACTCTTCTTAGGGTTTCTATTCCTATCCTATGGATTAAAGATAATCCTTATTTAATCTAAAAGATAAAATAACAAATAAAAGATTAAGTTGTAGTAACAAACCCTAACAACTTAATAATAAACTCATAACTAACTAATAACTAACTTTTGTAACCACCTTGTAACAACTTTAACAAACTAGTTGTAACAAACTAGTAACAAAAATTAACTAACTAATTAAAATAACAAAAAGAATAAAACACAAACCCTAATTGACCTAGGGTTTCGTGCCTTCCATGTCGCCACCCTTGGCACGACTTCCAAGGTAGTTTCCCGCTACCTTCCCTTGTTCTTTCAATACGTCTTTCCAAGCTAACTTAAAAATCCGTATCGAACCCATATCGAACATTTTTAATCTTTCTTTGGGTCGTGGGTCACGACCTCGAATCCTTGCTAATGCTCCCGCATCATACTCTCTCAGTTTTTGAGAATTTGACCTCAAATTAAGATCATGTAACTCTCGAGCAGACTTGGATATGTTAGCCCTTGATTTGTTGAGAACACGGTTTCCTTGACTTACCAAACCCATGCTCCGAGACTCCTTGTGCTCGTTGGTGTTAGCAACCAACCTTCCTTCTCGAACTCCAACACTCACGGCCTGCCCAAGCTCGCGGCCTCCGACCTCCGTGATGCTCACGGCGCTCTCACCCTCACAACCTCCGTGCTCCTCCTTGCTCGGCAACCCCTCACAACTACCATCTCCCCCATGAATCTCAACCAACCCAACATCTCGCTTAACCGACCCCGCGGCCTCCTCGCTTGGTGACCCCTCTCCTACCTCCATAAACAAACTCTTCTTTGACTTAGGAGATCTAGGTTTTAATCTTGTCAACGGTTGGAGATCATAGATGGTACTTCCTTTAGTAACGCTATACACATTTGTTCTCCCATCATGTACAACGTTCCTATCGTATTGCCATGGCCTTCCAAGTAATATATGACAAGCGTTCATAGGGACGATGTCACACCACAGTTTATCTTCATAAGGCCCAATGTTAAAAGAAATTAAGGCTTGCTTCTCCACCCGTACTCCTTGGTTCCCATCTAACCACTGCAACTTGTACGGTTTCTCCCTAGCCCTAATACTCAACTCCAACTCCGAAACTAAGGTTTTCGAAACAACATTAGTGCAAGACCCACTATCAATAATTAAGTCGCACTTCTTCCCCTCAACCTTACAACGAGTATGGAACACATTATCCCTTTGTTCCTCACCTTCCATCGTGGACTCCACATGTAAAGCACGGACTACGAGAAAATCCCCCTCGTCCTCACTCTCGGCTCCCACGACTTTTCGGTCCTCCTCTTCCTCCTCAATTTTCTCCTCTTCAACAATTTCAGGTACAACAAAGTTCGGAACCATACCTTGAAGTTCTTGAATGGATAAGGTTCTCCTTTGAGGGCAATCCGTAGCGATGTGTCCATAGCCTTGACACTTATAACATCTTCTAATTGTACTCCCTTTAGGATCAGGAATACTTGGCTTGAATGCTCCTTTGGCCCTTTCGGCCGCCTCTTCCTTCGACGCCTCCTTGGTTTTAGGCGTGGTAGTGGTAGTGTATGATGATGAGCCTTCTCCGACTCTCGTGCTTTTATAAGAACTTGTTTTCCTTGCTTTGTCATGTCTTTCGAACTTTAAAGCAATCCTGCACACATCATAGTAATCTTCATAGTTTTGAATCTCAACCCTTGAAGCTAGGGTTGGTACTAAGCCACGAATAAATCTAGCAACTTTCAACTCCTCCCTCTCATCTAGATCACATACAATGGTCATCTTTTCAAATTCCCGAATGTATTCTGAGACGGTCATATTATCTTGCGTTAAAGAATGGAGTTTCAAGTAATTTTCTTGATTGTAATCCTTTGGCAAGAATTTCTTCACCATGTGTTTTTTCAACTTTGCCCAAGACTTAATCTTTTCTTTGTGTTGCTTCTTTCTTTGCCTCACAAGGTTTTCATACCATAGCGAAGCGTACTTGGTAAGTTTTAAGATTGCAACTTTGAATTGTTTCCGGTCATCGTATTCCTTGTACTCAAAGACTCTCTCCGTTTGTCTTAGCCACTCCAAGAAATCCTCCGGATCCATGTCTCCTTTGAATTCAGGGATGTCAAGTTTGAGACCTCTATCATCATCATTCTTGTCCCAAGTCTTGCCCTTAAATTCAGCCTCTTCTTCCGAGTCACTCGCCCTAGATGAGGACTCTCCCGTCTTCTTATGACCTCCTTTGGTCATCATAGTCTTTATGAGATACTTGAGCTCTTGGATTTCGGACTTTAATTCCATGTTGCTCTCCTCCCATGATTTTTCTTCTCCGTCTTGAGATCCTACCATGCTGACAAAACTTTCCCAAGAACTGGTGTAATAAAAATTAGACCAAGAGCCGAAGCTCTGATACCAATTTGATGTGTATTTGGGGTGATAATCAATAAAGATAATCAACAAAAATACGGATGTTGCAGCGGAATAAAAATACTAGTAAAATATTACAATCTTGAACGAATAAAGAACGAAAAGTAACCAAGAATGATGAAAGAAAGATGGACGGACGGACGGTGGTGGTGACGTGGCACACGGTGGTCAATGGTGGTCACGGTTGTCGATGGATCTTGGTGTTTCTTGATGTTCTTGAATAAAGATTGTTGAATCTTGATGACGTAATAAGGCACAGCACTTAATACTTGAAAGATTTGTGAAACGATTTGATGAATGAATTATGTATGTCGATGGATAGGATAATTGATCAAACTCACACAGATATTCTCTCAATTATTTTGAAGCTCACACAGATACTTCGGGGTTAAAGCTCACACAAATACTTTAGATTTGTAAGTAAAACTTAACAAAAGGTTTTTAATTTTATAACTTGAATGAATAAAACAAACAACTAAGGATGCCTATTTATAGTAAGGCCATCCGTCACAAACTAGAATCGAAATAGGAAAGAACAAAGAACCCTACACGATCCCCAAGTGCTCGGCCAAACCGTGTACTACTACTCTTCTTAGGGTTTCTATTCCTATCCTATGGATTAAAGATAATCCTTATTTAATCTAAAAGATAAAATAACAAATAAAAGATTAAGTTGTAGTAACAAACCCTAACAACTTAATAATAAACTCATAACTAACTAATAACTAACTTTTGTAACCACCTTGTAACAACTTTAACAAACTAGTTGTAACAAACTAGTAACAAAAATTAACTAACTAATTAAAATAACAAAAAGAATAAAACACAAACCCTAATTGACCTAGGGTTTCGTGCCTTCCATGTCGCCACCCTTGGCACGACTTCCAAGGTAGTTTCCCGCTACCTTCCCTTGTTCTTTCAATACGTCTTTCCAAGCTAACTTAAAAATCCGTATCGAACCCATATCGAACATTTTTAATCTTTCTTTGGGTCGTGGGTCACGACCTCGAATCCTTGCTAATGCTCCCGCATCAGAAATCCTTAATGAAACGCCTGTAAAAACCTGCGTGTCCTAAGAAACTCCCCACCCCCTTAACATTAACAGGAGGAGGTAATTGCTCAATCACTTGCACCTTTGCTTTATCTACATGTATACCTTTGTCAGAAATTAGATGCCCTAACACTACCCCTTCAGTAACCATAAACTGACACTTTTCTCAATTTAAGACAAGGTTTACATCAATACATCGCTGCAAGACTTTATCAAGATTAGCTAAGCATTGATCAAAAGCATTACCATAAACAGAGAAATCATCCATAAATACCTCCATAATGTTTTCTATAAAGTCAGAAAAGATACCCATCATACACCTTTGAAAGGTAGCAGGAGCATTGCATAACCCAAAAGGCATCCTGCGATAAGCAAAAACACCCTGTGGACATGTAAAAGTAGTCTTACTCTGATCATCAGGATGGATGGGAATCTGGAAAAAACCTGAATAACCATCTAGAAAACAGAAGAATTTATTAGAAGCCAGTCTTTCAGTCATTTGGTCAACAAAAGGAAGGGGGAAATGGTCTTTCTTGGTGGCGGCATTTAATTGTCTATAATCAATGCACATCCGCCACCCAGTTACAACTCTAGTTGGTATTAGCTCATTTTTATCATTCTTGACCACTGTGGTCCCTCCTTTCTTAGGAACCACCTGAACTGGGCTAACCCACTTAGAGTTGCCAACTGAATAGATAATACCTGCATCAAGAAGTTTCATTACCTCAGCCATAACCACATCCTGCATCTTAGGATTCAACTTACGATGTCCCTGTCTACAAGGCTTATGTCCTTCTTCTAACTCTATTCTATGCATGCAAACATCAGGGCTTATGCCCTTAATATCATCCAAAGAGTAACCTAAAGCTTTCCTATTCTTTTTGAGAACAGTCATTAAGGCAGAAAGTTGGTCAGAATTAAGTTTAGAACGAACAATTGCAGGGTACTGTTCAGTATCATCTAAGAAAACATACTTAAGATTAGGAGGAAGTGGCTTACGCTCTGGTACCTTTACCTCAATGGCCTGAACAGAATCAGTACTAATAGAGTAGCACATGTTTACCAGATTCACATTAGCTAGGCTTATGAGCTTCTCATTCTCTTCTTCAGTGAACTCATACTCCTCTTCCTCTTCTTCTATCACATCCAGCTCTTCAACATCTTCAGCTGGATTACCTGCATACTTATCCAAAACTGTCAGATCATCTAAGGGATCCTTTGGTCAAGGATTCCCTCCAATTAAGGATAACATTCCTGTCTATAATATCAATGGAGCAACAAGTATCATCAGTAGGAATAGTTGCCTTATGGGCAAGACTAAACTCGATAGTGTCATCTCCAATCTCTAGAGTAATGATCCCGCGTTTGACATCTATTACAGCCTCAGCTGTGTGTAAAAAAGGTCTACCTAAAATAATAGGTATTTGACTATCCTCAGCAATGTCTAAAACAACGAAATCAACAGGAATGAAGAACTTTCCCACTCTAACTGGGACATCCTCCAAGACCCCTAATGGTCTTTGGGTTGATCTATCAGCCATCTGTAGGGTAATATTGGTGACTTTAAGTCTACCTAAACCAAGTCTTTCACATACAGAATAAGGTATAACACTGACACTAGCCCCTAGATCACAAAGGGCTTTCCCTATAACATGATTACCTATGGTACAAGGGATAGAAAAGCTATCTGGGTCCTTTAACTTGGGTGCTATATTATTCTGTGAAAGAACATAACATTCTTCCACAAAAGCAACAACACCGTCGTCCTGAAAATTCCTCTTACGACTCAAAATATCTTTCATGAATTTAGCATAAGAAGGTACATGGGTAATTAAATCAGTAAAAGGGATGGTTACCTCAAGATTCTTCACCATCTCCAAAAACTTACCGAATTTCCGATCCTCTTTTGAATTTTTCAGTCTTTCGGGATAAGGAATGGTAACATTAGCCATAGGATCAGCAACCTTTGGCTTTTTCAGTTGTAATATCTCGGTGAGGCCTTGAATGAAGGAAGAATCCAGCGATTCCGGAGTTAAAACAACATTCTGCTCAGGAACGTCGGTCGGTCGACCTACAGCAGGGGTCGGCCGACCAGACTCTGCAACATCTGAAATTTTCTGTTCTCCAGAAATTGATCTCACGTCAGGAATCGAGGTCGGTCGACCTACAGTAGGGGTCGGTCGACCTCCTGACCTGTTGACGGGATCAGTTTCTTTGTTTTGAACTTCGGCAGAATTATCTTTTTGGGCTGATCCTTCACAAACACGACCACTCCTAAGATTTATGGCGTTCAACGTCTCCATGGGTCCGTCACAACTAGCTGGAGAGCTAGTTATTCGGTTGGCTATGTTTATCAAGTGTTCTTCAAAAGCCTTTGTGGAGGCAATTTGAGCCTTTCCCATCTCTATAACCTGTTTTGTTAGAACATCAACAAGAGCTCTTAATCTCTCAATCTCACCCGTGCTGTCGACCGTAGTAACTAGGTTCGCACTTTCAAGCTTCAGCTGGGTTGCCTCAAGCATTTCAAAACGGGCTTCAACTGTTGTCTCAAGAGCCATCACTCTATTCATCTCCACATTCAGCCTCCGAGAATTCCCACGTGAACTCCTAAAGGCGGCCCTATGCACCGCCATGTCTTCAATGGTTTCCCAACCCTTCATATGGTCGGTGTTATTCTGGAATCTCCCATTGGCGGCCGCATCAAGAATCATCTTATAGTCATCGTAAAAGGGCGTTGTAAAATTGGTTACATAAGTACCATTGTTGAAAGTTATGGTGAGGGATAGAACGGACCAATTTCTTGAACCGATCCCATGCTTCACAAAATCCTTCATCAGGCCCTTGTTGAAAGTTAGTGATTTGGCTTCTCAAGTCCTCGGCTTTTGCAAGGGGAAAGTATTTCTTGTAAAAAGTCAATGCCAAGGAAGTCCAATCCGTAACCTTCTCAGCTGCCCTATCAAGGTAGCGGTACCAATCTCGCGCGACATCTTTTAATGAGAACAGGAACATCATTGCCAGCACCTCATCTCGAGTCACCCCATCAGGTATGGGTATGGAACAGCAATAATCCGTGAAGGTCGTAACATGCTTCAAACGGATCCTCGTTGGGTAGACCAGAAAACTGACTCCGTTCCACCATAAAGATGTTATTTGGGTGGAGCACAAAGGAGCCAGTGGTGGGGGTAGGCAAGGCGAATCCCTTCGGTAAATCTTGAGCCTTTGGCTGTAGGTGGTCATAAATAGAATCCATGTCTAAACAAGAGAGTACTCAAGCCTTCCTCTCAAAAACCTGTCTTCTAAAGCAAAACTAGAAGAAAAGGTAAGCAACGGTCTTAAGGAACCTAAGTTCCTTAAGACAAGAAAAATAAACTAAAATTAACAAACAAAATTATACCGTCTCCCCGGCAACGGCGCCAAAATTTGACACCCGTCGTTGAGGGGTGCCAAAGATAAGATTTATAAAACCTCAGCTTAAACTAGATAGGATAAGTCAAGGGTCGAACCACAAGGAGACAAGGTTAATTATGTTTGCGAATTTAAAGTCTAATACAAGTAACCAAAAGGGGGGTTTGATGTGAGATTTAAACTAATAACTAAAAGGACAAAATAAACAAGAAAAATAAAACAAAGTAAGAAGGAGATTAGGAACTTTGGTTCCCCATGGTTAAAACAAGTCAATGAAAGGTAAAATAACCAAATAACACAATCCCAAGGAACAAAGAATAAACCTTTAGGTCAATATTCTACCCAATCCTTACGGTCTTAGGGTTCCTAGAAAAGCACTTAACTTTCGTTCAAGGGCAATCCCAATGTTGTTGTTAAACTAATCCTAATAATCTTTCAATCCTAAGGATTAGTTCACCAACAACAATGGGGGATTGGTAATTCAATCATTAAACTATCAAATCAATTCTTTACCATGGTTCCCCTAATTCCTAATCACAAGAATTAGCTATGTATACTTTTAATTATGAAACTAACAATAACAAGAACAAAGAACATTAAAGGAATCAACATAATTAAAGATGATAATAAAAGGGAAAAAATGAATTGAGAAACAACAATAAGATGAACAACAAGATTTAAATTAAAGGAAAGATTAATTGTAGCAAGCTTACAACTTGATTGGAATTAAGAACAAAAGATGAAAACTTGGAATAAAATCTCTTTCTAAACTATGGAGTTCTTCAATAACATGGAGTGCTTTCTAACATATTGCTTAAAGTAAATTGCTTGTTAACCTAATTTTAGAGTTTTGGTCTTCTTAAATAAGTTATAATTACAAGATTAGGTAAGTAAAAACACGAAACAAAAGTCCCGGGTACAGCTCCTGGTCAGTCGACCTCTTTTGCGGGTCGGTCTATCGCTTCTGTCGATGCTGGGCTTTTCCGCGAATTGGGCTTAGGTCGGTCGACCTCTCTGATGGGTCGGTCGACTGCTTCTTGGTCATATCAGCTTGAATCTGGCCTAATAATAACACCCGGGTGTGTAATCCGGATCCTTGCTCCGCATTATCACTCAAAACAGCTTCCGAAAGGCAAATAAAGTTCAATTTTGCTCACTTCCGCGTATTCCTACATTTAAAACATAGAAATGCCAAAGTAAACCGTTTCGGGAGAAAAAGCAACTAAAAGTCACGAAAATATAAGAAAATACGTGCCGGAAGAATAAATAAAATGCATAAAATAGGCACGTATCAGTTGTCGTCGTCGTCGTAGTTGTTGTTGTTGCTGTTTTTATTTTTGTTGTTGTTGTAGTTGTTTGTTGTTATTGTTGTTGTTTATGTGGTAGTTGTTGTAGTTGTTGTTGTTATTGTTGTTGTTGTCGTTGTAGTAATAGTAGTAGTGGTTGTTGTTGTTGTTGTTGTTGTCGTCGTAGTTGTTCTCAATGTAGTTGTTTTGGTGGTTGTTTTTGTTGTCGTTGTTATTGTTATTGTTGTCGTTGTAGTAGTAATAGTAATAGTAGTAGTTGTTGTTGTTGTGGTGGTGGTGGTTCTTGTTGTGTCGTTGTTCTTGTGGTTGTTATTGTCCTTGTTGTTGTTGTTGTAGTTGTTGTTGTCGTTGTTGTTGTTGTCGTTATTGTCCTTATTGTTGTTGATGTCCTTGTTGTTGTTGTTGTCGTTGTAGTTGTTTGGTTTTGTGGTTGTTGTGGTTGTTGTCATTGTTGTTGTTGTTGTTGTGGCAGTTGTTGTTGTTGTTGTTGTTGTCGTTGTTATTGGTGTTGTTGTTGTAGTAGTAGTAGTAGTAGTAGTAGTAGTAGTAGTAGTAGTAGTAGTAGTAGTAGTAGTAGTAGTAGTAGTTGTTGTTGTTGTTGTGGTAGTTGTTGTTGTTGTCGTTGTAGTAGTAGTAGTAGTAGTAGTAGTAGTAATTGTAGTACTAGTTGTTGTTATTGTTGTTGTTGTCGTCGATGTTGTTGTCGTTGTAGTTGTTTTTGTGGTTGTTGTTGTTGCTGTTGTTGTTGTGGTAGTTGTTGTTGTAGTTGTTGTTGTGGTAGTTGTCGTCTTTCTTGTTGTTGTCGTTGTTGTTGTTGTTGTTGATGTGGTTGTTGTTGTTGTTGTCGTTGTTGTTGTCGTCGTTGTTGTTGTCATTGTAGTTGTTGTTATGGTTGTCGTTGTTGTTGGTGTGGTTGTTGTTGTTGTTGTTGTTGTTGTTGTTGTTGTTGTTGTTGTTGTTGTCGTCGTAGTTGTTGTTGTCGTTGTTGTTGTTCCCGTTGTTGTTGTTGTCGTTGTAGTTGTCTGGTTTTGTAGTTGTTGTAGTTGGTGTTGTTGTTGTGGTTGTTGTGGTTGTTGCCGTTGTTGTTGTTGTGGCATTTGTTTTTGTTGTTGTTGTTGTTGTGGTTGTTGTTGTTGTAGTTGTTGTTGTTGGTGTTGTAGTTGTTGTCTTTGTAGTAGTAGTAGTTGTTATTGTTGTAGTTGTTGTTGTAGTCGTTATTGTTGTCGTTGTCGTTGTTGTTGTTGTTGTTGTTGTGCTAGTCCTTCTTCTTGTTGTTGTTGTTGTAGTTGTTGTTGTTGCTGTGGCAATTGTTGTTGTTGTTGTTGTTGTTGTTGTTATTGTTGTTGTTGTTGTTGTTGTTTTTGTTGTTGTTGTTGTTGTTGTTGTCTTTGTAGTAGTAGGAGTAGTTGTTATTGTTGTAATTGTTGTTGTTGTAGGTGTTGTTGTTGTCATTGTCGTTGTTGTTGTTGTCGTTGTCGTTGTTGTTTGTGTTGTCCTTGTTGTTGTTGTTGTAGTTGTTATTGTTGTTGATGTCCTTGTTGTTGTTGTTGTTATTGTTGTTGTTGTTGTTGTCGTTGTAGTAGTAATAGTAGTAGTAGTAGTAGTAGTTGTAGTTGTTGTTGTTGTTGTACTAGTTGTTGTTGTCGTCGTCGTCGTTGTTGTTTTTGTAGTTGTTGTTGTCCTTGTTGTTCTTGTTGTTGTTGTTGTTGTCGTTGTTGTGCTTGTTGTTGTTGATGTTGTTGTTGTTGTTGATGACCTTGTTGTTATTGTTGTTGTTGTTGTTGTTGTTATTGTTGGTGTTGTTGTTATTCCTTTTGTTGTTGTTGTTGTTGTTGTTGTTGTTGTTGTTGTTGTTGTTGTTGTTGTTGTTGTGGTTGTTGTTGTTGTGGTTGTTGTTGTTGTCGTTGTAGTTGTTGTTGTGGATGTTGTTGTTATTGTGGTTGTTGTTGGTGTTGTTGTGGTGTTGTTGTTGTTGTTGTTGTTGTTGTTGTTGTTGTTGTTGTTGTTGTTGTTGTCGTTGTAGTTGTTGTTGTGGATGATGTGGTTGTTGTTGTTGTTGTTGTTGTGGTGTTGTTGTTTTGGTGGTGTTTGTTGTTGTTGTTGTTGTTGTTGTTGTTGTTGTTGTTGTTGTTGTTGTTGTCGTTGTCGTTGTTGTTGTTGTTTTAGTTGTTGTTCTTTTTGTTGCCATTGTCGTTGTTGTTGTGGTTGTTGTTGTCCTTGTTGTTGTTGTTGTTGTTGTACTAGTTGTTGTTGTCGTCGTCGTCGTTGTTGTTGTTGTAGTTGTTGTTGTCCTTGTTGTTCTTGTTGTTGTTTTTGTTGTCGTTGTTGTGCTTGTTGTTGTTGATGTTGTTGTTGTTGTTGTTGATGACCTTGTTGTTATTGTTGTTGTTGTTGTTGTTGTTGTTATTGTTGGTGTTGTTGTTATTCCTTTTGTTGTTGTTGTTGTTGTTGTTGTTGTTGTTGTGGTTGTTGTTGTTGTGGTTGTTGTTGTTGTTGTCGTTGTAGTTTTTGTTGTGGATGTTGTTGTTATTGTGGTTGTTGTTGGTGTTGTTGTGGTGTTGTTGTGTTGTTGTTGTTGTTGTTGTTGTGGTGGTGGTGGTTCTTGTTGTGTCGTTGTTCTTGTGGTTGTTATTGTCCTTGTTGTTGTTGTTGTAGTTGTTGTTGTCGTTGTTGTTGTTGTCGTTATTGTCCTTATTGTTGTTGATGTCCTTGTTGTTGTTGTTGTCGTTGTAGTTGTTGTTGTGGATGTTGTGGTTGTTGTTGTTGTTGTTGTTGTTGTTGTTGTTGTTGTTGTTGTTGTTGTTGTTGTCGTTGTTGTTGTTGTTGTTGTTGTTGTTGTTGTGTTGTTGTGTTGTTGAGGTTGTTGTGGTTGTTGTTGTTGTGGCAGTTGTTGTTGTTGTTGTCGTTGTAGTAGTAGTAGTAGTAATTAGTAGTAGTAGTAGTAGTTGTTGTTGTTTTGGTGGTGGTGGTGGTTGTTGTTTTTTTTTTTTTTTTTTTTTTGGCAAGAAAAGTTAGCTCATTTTATTCATCCATGTAGGGGAAAGAAATGAGATGAGGTATCTTACAAAAGCAATAGCGAAAAAGAGCAAAGGACCACAACAAAAGGTATTTAAAGACGTTACATTACATTACACTAAGCCATCTAAGAATTTTAGAATCAACACTTGTACCGAGCCTTGTTTTGACGTCAGTTTGGACAGCAAGTATCACCTGCTCACTCGTTAGTTTCTGCCCACCAAAAATCTGCTTGTTCCTAGCATTCCAAATATTGTAAACCATACTAGCAACACAGCTACTAATAATTTTCCTCCTCCATTTGCCACGGTATTTGTTAGCCCATAAAGTATGCATCCAATTCTTCAAATCATCATCAGCCCCTGTCCATTTAAACCCAAGCCAACATAGAATATTGCACTTGACAGTCAGTGAAAAGGTGCAGCGAAAAAATAAGTGACGGTGAGATTCGGCAGCCTGTTTACAGAGAACGCATCTGTTTGCGAGTTGGAAGCCTCGGGCACAGATATTATCTAGCGTGGGAAGCTTCCTTTGGACCGCCTGTGTGGTGGTGATTCGGTGCTTTGGCACAATTCCAGGGATGGTCAGAGGCACGGTCCAGCCCAGAAGTCTACGTTTTTGCCTGAAAATATGGTAAGCTTTACTCATCGAAAAAACTCCGTTTTGGGTGCATGAGTTCAGAAGGTGCATGGCATTAGGGTGCCCCCCGGCAATGGATAGCAAGGTGTCCTTCGTATTAACAATGCTCTTCCAAGATTCAGTATGATGCGGCCTGTAATTAGCATCCAAAATGTGGGTACCTTTGAGGTTATAAGCTTGAGTCCATTGTTGCCAAATACCATCTCCTCTTTGCGCCAGACTCCACATCCACTTACTTATCAGTGCCTTGTTCCAACTTAGGATCTCCTTGACATTGAAACCCCCTTCATTCCACGGGGAGCAGATGGAGGCCCATCTTTTAAACACCATCCGTCGCTTCCCATTGCCAATCCCCCAAAAGAAATTTTTGCAAAGTTTGTTGACCATTTTTGTGACATACTTCGGGATCAAGATGACGGAGCAGCAGTAGTTTTCAAGCCCAAACACAACAGAGTTAATAAGTTGGAGCTTTCCTGCATAAGACAAGAGGTTGCCAGTCCAACATTGGATAGAACTTTGAATTTTGTCAAGCATTAGGTTGTACATAGTGGGTGAGAGCCTTCCCGGGTTTAGGGTAATGCCCAGATACCGGAATGGGAAAGTGTCTTCTTTGTACCCCGTGACTGCGTTTATCTGACTTTTGATGAGATGGTGAACACCTCCATAGTAAATGCTTGTTTTTGATGGGTTGGCATGTAATCCTGAGATCCGGGCAAAATCCTTAAGACAGTGGGAAGCCGCAGTAACAGTAGGCACGTCACCACGCAAGAATAGCATGAGGTCATCGGCGAATATAAGATGATTGAGCTTGATTTTGGCACATTTAGGGTGATAGGACACCTGGTCAATGGAGTGGATGGTTCGAAGGTGTCTCGAGAGGATTTCCATGGCAAGGACGAAGATATAGGGTGAGATAGGGTCACCTTGGCGAATGCCCGCCTTTCCGGGGAAGAAACCACAGTGATGTCCATTAACTTTCAGAGAGAACCAAGGCGAGGTGATACAGCCCATGATCCAAGTAACAAAAATAGGAGGAAAATGGAGACCCAAAAGCATATCTCGGATGAAATTCCATTGGAGGGTATCAAAAGCTTTCCGAATGTCAAATTTGATGAGGCATCGCGGGGTGACTGTCTTTTTATTATACTTCTTGATGAGGTTTTGGGGCATCATGATGTTTTCAAAAATGCTCCTCCCTTTGATGAAAGCAGCTTGCTCGATTCCCACAATGTCAGGGAGCACTGTTTTGAGCCTATTTGCAATAATCTTTCTGATAGTTTTGTAGACCACAGAACAGCAGGCAATGGGTCTGAAATCAAGGACAGAAGAAGGAGTTTGGGTTTTAGGGATTAGCGCAAGTAAAGTAGTGTTGACCTTTTTCATCATCCGGCCCTTAGAAAAATATTCCTTAATAGCTGCACAAAACGACTCCTGAACAGTGTCCCAGGATCCCTTGAAAAAGGCAGAGGAGAAGCCATCCTGACCCGGGCTCTTATTCGAACCAATGCTGAAAAGAGCTTTTTTTATGTCTGTATTGTTGATGGGGACGGTGAGGGAGATGGCTGCTTCATCAGAGATCAAGGCTCCAGCATTAAAAATGTGATCATCAATGGGTGTAGTAACCGTGGGCTTACCGAGGAGGTCGGTGTAGTAATCAACAAAAGCTGCATTAACGTCAGGGACCCCTTGCCTTGTTATACCATTCCGGTTTTTGATTTCACCGATTGTACTCATATGCTTTCTTTTGGCTATCTTTGCAAAAAAATAGCCTGTTGAGCTATCACCCTTTTTGATATTGTCAATTTTTGCCCGCTGTTAAAGCATATCAATTTCCATGCTACTAAGTTTCTTGTAGTGCTTGATGAGGTCTCGTTCATTGGAGATGAGGTGCGCATCAAAGGGGGAATTTTGGAGCTTAGTTTGGCATTCCTGAAGGTCTTGTCTAGCACAAGTGACTCTATGAGAGATACCCGAATAGTCTGATATGTGAAGGCCTTTGAGAACAAGCCTTACTGCTTTGAGCTTACAGAAAAGAGTGTGAGTAGGTGTTCCTTTATAGGCTGTGTTCCAGGCAGAACTGACCAAGGAGGTGTCGCGAGGGTGCTGTTGCCAGGCATTAAGAAAACTGAAGTGCTTGGGAACTTTGGCAGTAGGGTGATTGAGTGAGATCAGCAGAGGGGAGTTGTCAGAGGTCACTTGAGAAATAATTTTAAATGTTAAAATCGTACGATATATGACGAAAATCGTTAAAATTTGCAATAGTTGTTAAAATGGCAGAAAATTTGAACCCATATTAGTCATATATGATATGTTCATCATGAAAATTTTCTTGGGAGCCAAAAGTTTCAGATTTGATTTAATTTTAATTTGTTAAAGGTAGCATTTAAAAATTGAATATTTAGAGTCATCATTTAAAATTTTCGGCTATGGGGATATGTGCCATTTAATTTTCTGTCCATTTTGTGTTCTTAAAATGTTTTGGAAGGTATAAAAATATTATTAGTATTTAATTTGCATTTATGAAGTTAATTATTGAATTTTCCGACTTAAATTGCTCGTTTTACGTCTTATTTACGAAATAATGTTAAAACCGTATAAAATACTAATATTTTAACATTCTGAAAATTTTAAGAACATTCTGGATTTTTCAAAATTTGAATTTTGAATTTTCGAAATTTTTATGACTCTTTTGGATTTTTATATTATTTTTTCCCGTAAAACCGAGTAATACCGATCAATATTGAAATATATTAAGTTAAGTCATGTTCAAAGTTTGAGTAAGACTAAATTTTGAATCCTATGCGAGTTAGGATGATTAACTTAAGGATGAAAACTGTTTCATATAATGCATAGTGTTGTTAATCGTTAAAACACGCGATTCCATAAACCAAGGTTTACGATAACTATTTAAATAAGTGTTTTAAATAGGACGATTTGGCTTAGGGTTTGCATGTTAATTCATATTTACATAAGCATTGCATACTTTATTATGAATGTCATGATTTTATTTACGTAATTTTGGGAATTATGTAATTTACTTAGTATGGCCTTAGTTTTGAAATCAGTATTTCCCGTAATGAAAGGGGTTACCGATTGGGTTGTAATTTTGTGATCTCGTATCACCCAATTGTAATTTATTTCTATTTTATAATGTATAAAGTAGACTAGAAAAATTGTAATTTTTGTAAAATTCCGGAGTTCCTTGAAGACGGTGTCATTCGGAAAGGAGTTCCGACAAGACGGTGTTTACCTCGAAGTGCGTGCCGCGTGAAGTTCAAGGGACCAAAGGAGTTGGTTTCCGAATTTGTACTTTGTTATTTCTTTTCTAGGAAAGGCCATACTAGGGTTTATTTTATACTTTTATTTTGCTTTTATATGTTTGCATGCATAGCCAAATCGTCATACATCGTATCATGCATTTTTCGACCTAGTCGACCTAGTCATTTATTTTATCGATAATTCACCGACTTAGTTCACTTAAACGGAGATAGATAATAATTTGACTAGATCTCTTACAAAGAAATATTGAGACTTAGCCTTACCAAAAAGTACGGACCCATGAATCCCTTCTTCACAAAGAACGTAGGCTCGGCTACACCGGGGTACTAAAATTGTCACGTTGGGTAAGTGGGGTAATAAGATTACACCTTGAAATTTGGTTGATCTCAACGAAAGTATTCGTAACCGTAGTTGCAATAAGTTCGGGCTAAAGATAATTTTAAGAAAATTGTCGACCGAGAGTTCTAAGAGTAGAACCGATTAAAGGGTTAATCCACCAAATTATACCGATACGGGTTGAATCGGCTACACCGTGCCCGGATTAGTATGGGTTTGGGTCTCGGGATTGTTTACTTAATTGGGTAAGAGATCATTAAGTAAATATATAACTAAACTTGTTAAAGTTTCTAGTTTAAATTACGAATTTTAAAATGATGTTGTTTTTCCTTTTATTATTGTAGTTTAATTTTCAACATCATCAATGGCAACCAACGCTCCACCTCTCACTAACGTATCATGGCTTCGATCCTTTATGGATCCTTGCAAACTCGATAAGCATGGTTCCAATTTTAAGGATTGGGATGCGCAATTACTTTTGGCCGCTCAAGGTGACGATAAGAGTCGTTACCTATCCGAAGCCGCTCCTCCCGCTCCGACCGCTCGTTCGTCGGCCCAAACTCGTGAGGCCTATGAAGCCTACATGAAAGAGTCCTCCGCTCTTAAAAATGTGCTCATCTTCCCCATGGAGCCGGATCTCCAAAGGAGTATGATTAAGTTGACCACATCGTATGAGATATACACCAAGCTTGCGACCATGTTTTCGTAAACTCCAAGGGTGATTCAATATGAGGCGGCTTCCGCCTTCTTTGACATTACATTCAAGGAAGGGCAAAAGATAAGCCCTCATGTGCTCAAACTCGTTGAGCTCGCGGAGACTCTAAAAGCTCAAAATGTTGATGTTCCCCACTCTCTATTTATTGACCGAGTTCTTCACTCGCTCAATAAGGTTAAGGCGTATGCTCAATTCCGGGTGAATTTTAATATGCGAAACCAAGAGACCACGTTGGATGAGTTGCATAAGATGCTCGTCCAAGCCGAAAGGGACATGGGACTTCATGAAAGTTCCACCAAGGATGTTTTGAACATCGAAAAGAAAGGGAAAACGAGCTTCAAAAGGTATGCCTCGAAAGGCAAGGGCAAGAAAACGTTCAAACCCAAAGCGACCAAAGAAAAGACCTTTTCGAAAGGCGCTTCCACCTCGTCTTCAAAAGAGCAAGACAAGTGCCACTATTGCACGAGGATCGGTCATTGGAAGCGTAATTGCCCCAAATACTTAAGCAATCTCAAAAATGGGAAGGCAACCGCCGTAGGTAATAATTCTCGTTTAAATTCATGTCATTTATCAACTTATGTATAATGATACAAGTGTGTTGATATTTACCCTTTTTATTTGTTTTAAAGGGGCGCCTCCTAATAATGATAAGGGCAAGGAGAAGGAAGCATGAAGTTCCTTACTTGGATGGCTATGGTAGCATCCAAATTGATCGAAGACTTGAAGAGCTAGCCTCTAATTTTCATATCGTCTTCTTTCATCTTTTGCATTTATTTATGGAACAATTTATTTTCTTGTAAGACAAGGATTAAAATCCTAAAACAATGGTTGTAATTTTGGATATTGGTGACTTGGTTTTCAACCCGAGTCACTACTTTTGTTCTTAATCATGTTTTGATTTATCAAATAAATTGCATACCTTGCTTAAACATAAATAATGGTGATTTTATCACGCAATAAACCTTGATACGATCAATTTAAGACAATCAAAGTGTTGATTAAAACGGAGAACTACACCCAATGAGATACTTTCAATCAAAATGAGACAATATTAGTTCATTATAAGATTTTCATTTTAAGTGAAAATGAGAATGTATTCATCATACCTGTAAAACTTCAAACATTCATATACATTGGTTAATCGAAATAGCTATCCTTATACGAATAAAGGTTATTGTTAGAAGGATAGAGTGGGAGAAAATATTTCGCTCACAGACCAATGAGATAAATAACGGATCTTAGAGAAGATTCCTACTTGGGAGTCTTAAGAAGAGCCCTAAATGATTTGAAGAAACTACGAGAGGACACTGAAGAAACTACGGGAAGACACTCGAAGAAAGATTCTTTATGTTCATTGTTTCAAAGAGAGGAGACATGAAACCCCGTATGAATTCGGAAGGAATATCGGCTCCTTGAGATAATGATTTTTCAAAGATTATAAGATAATTGAGGAGAAATCATCTATCTATACGGGGGGAAAGACCGGTTCCTTAAATAAATGATTTTTCTAAGTTTATAAGATAAAAGAGAAGAAATCATCTCAATTCTCGCAATGTAGTTATAAGGAAATTATCATGTCATTTTCGTCTCGAGGAAACGAAGACATGATAAGAGGGTAATGATTGATTGAATGGAAACAGATCACTATAGGGATAGTGATAGTGATAATGATTCGAGTAATAGTTTAACATGCGAGAAATGAAAGTTTCATTTAAGAAATCGAGGGATATTGTTTTCAATGGGAGCAATATTCATTAAAGAATTGAAACCTGCCATTTAGAGAGAATGGGTGATTCTTTAAGAGTAAAGAATAAGAGGTACTCAATTTACATGAATAAAATAATTTGTATAATATGATGATGGAGTTTTAATGGGAAGGTTTATTATATGGATAATAAAAGGTCGTCCACTAGAAGTTAGAATGGTTGGATACATTATTCATAACGATGAATGAAACCATTATCAAATAGCCAAGATGAGTGAAAATTATTAGAATGATAAAATCATAAATAGACTACAATGTAGATTTCAGTACATAAGTGACTAAAGAGAGTGATTCCTTAATCCCTCCAGTATAACGATACGTCACAAGTTATAAGATAACAGTGGGAGCTTTCCTCCTGAAAGGAAACTCAAAATCTAGAAAGAGTTCTAGATATGTACTCAAATAGAATCATATTATACGGGATAATATGAGAATGAAGGAGACCAAAATTTGTAAGTTTTGCAAATTATGAATAAAGGTTATTCGCAAAACACATTCAAATTGATGATTGTGCATCAAATGCAATGTAATAGTATTGACTATTGTTGCATGACAACATCATTTGAGTTATAATTAACTCAAAGTAAAATATACTTTGTCGAAATCCAAATGGGTTGTAAGAGACAATATAGAACCCCATAAGTGAACTGGATTGACTTAGTATAGCCCCTAGCCGCTTACATGAGGTGACGTCTCAAAGCAACTAGAGTGTGAGGCGATTGATGGCAAGTTCAAGTGCCATAGAGTCATATGTGTGTTGGAGTGAGTGTCCTCGACAATAGTGTGATCACGTCAATTATATTAATTATATTGACAAAACTCTATAAAAGAATATTCATGGGATGATTCTTATCATAAGTCAACTGGTCAACATTAATCGGTAATGATTGGCTTGCTAGAGTTTGACATTACTGTCGTAATGACGGTGGTGACCAGTTGATCCCTTTAGGTCACACCTTTAGGACAGCTATCTCAATATTAAATGTAACAACTGTATAATGATACGAGTTAATACATTTCTAGATTATAAATAAAAGGAGGAAATAATTTATAATAAGATTATAAATTATCTTAGTGATCGAAATATCATCACTATTAATTATCTGTTTTATGAAACATGATAATAAAATGAATGAATTGAATTAACTACAATTGTTGTAGAATACGATTAAATAATTATATGAAATTATTTAATTACTAATTTACGATAAAAGGTTTAAAATGTTAAACTACGTAAATAATATAATCGTAATGTTAAGTCACGGATGGGATCCGTTTTGGTCATGGTGACCGTGTGATATGTCACACTTATACCTACACATTTTATATAATACATTATGTATTAGGAACATAAGGGAAACATGCAATTAATATGATAAGGCATGCTTGGGACATTTGAGAGAATAGAGAGCCAAGTGATTGGGCACTCTACCCTTGGTCTCGGCCGTCCCAAAGAGAGAACAAAAGAGAGTTTTTGTTCCCTCTTCTCTAGTTCATACATTCATTCTATTCACAACTAGGGTTTTGTTTTTGTGAGAGAAAAACATAAGAAAAGAAAGAAAAATAATTCCTTCTTGTATAACCCTAGCCGTGTGCCTCATTCAATCTAGTAAGCTTGTGTGTTGGTTCTAGCAAAACAATATACAAACATTGAGAGTTAGTGTGTCTTGGTGTTCATCTTTTGGAGGCCATCATCTCTTTGAAGGTTCAAGGAGGATCATCCACACATTAAGCTCAAGAACAAGTGAAGAAGGTGACTTCACTTGTGCCCTTATTTTGCCGAGATATCCAATGTAAGGGAGCTTATTCTTACTCCTTAATCTCGTCACAATCACTTGTTAAGCATGCTAAAGATCTATAATTTATATGATAAATAAAAACTAGTATGACTATATAGGTATATGAACCTAACAATTGGTATCAGAGCACTTGTTGTTGCATGCTTAATCGGTTTATAGTTTTTCCGAGTTTTTGAGACTTAAAACAAAACTTATATTTAAAGACCCTTATATATATCACTCGAATTTTTGGCATGTAAATTAAATCTGGTCCTAAAATGTTTTTAGGTTATATGATAATTTATGAGATTTAATATATTGTTCATAATTAAGATTTTAATCGTTTAAATGCATTTTATGACAAAATCGAGTTAAATGATTAAAATAGAAAGAAAATGTTTCTAGCCTTGTAATTTTCACACGACCTCACATGCTAATTTTACTTAATGTATGTAAAATTTTGGTACAATAAGACTTTGTATAGCATGTTTTACGATTTAATTGTTAAAACCGTAAAAAGAGGTAATTTGGCCATTTATATACGATATTTCGAAATTTATTTCGGTTAAAATGACCAAATTTTTACATTATAAATATTCAAGTAATATTTTCAGAATGTTAGTGAAAATGAAAATCCAAAATTTCGAATTTTATAATTGTTTGGATTTAATTCGTAAATGTTATACATTTTAAAGGCATTATGAACGATGTTAAAATAATTAAAATGTTAATTATTATCAAAATTATTTATGACTAATTTTGAATCCTAAAATGTGTTAGGATATTATTTAGAACATAAGTTGTGTATGTTTTAAATTTATGCTTTTTTAAAAGAGTTAAAAATGCTAAAATCTCATAAAACCGGGTTAATTTCGACATAAAGAGTTATTAGGGCGATTTGGCATTAAAATGAACATATTTATAACATGTTATATTGCTGCGTTTTCCTTATGAATGTCATTTTATATTGCATAATTTTGAATCATGTAATTATTCTAGTATGGCCTTAGTTTTAAATTGGTATTTCCCGTAATGTAAGGGGTTACCAATTCGGTTGTAATTTTGTGATCTCGTATCACCCAATTGTAATTTATTTCTATTTTATAATGTATAAAGTAGACTAGAAAAGTTGTAATATTTGTAAAATCCGGAGTTCCTTGAAGACGGTGCCATTCGGAAAGGAGTTCCGATCAAGACGGTGTTTGCCTCGATTTGCGTGCCTAGTCAAGATCAAGGGACCATAGGAGTTGGTTTCCGAATTTGTACTCTTGTTATTTCTTTTCTAGGATAAGGCCATACTAGGAATTTATCGCTTGCTTTATTTTGTTTTAATATGTTGCATGCATAGCCAAATCGCCATTAACATATCATGCATATCGAGTATCGGGTCTTCAACGTATCAATTTTATTATCGATTATTCACCTAAATTAGTTCACTTAAAAGGAGATAGATAATAATTGATAAGATCTCTTACGTTTAAAATATTGAGACTTAGCCTTACCAAAGAGTATGGACCCATGAATCCCTTCTTCACAAATATGTAGGCTCGGCTAAACCGGGGTACTAAAATTGTCACGTTGGGTAAGTGGGGTAATGACGATTACACCTTGAAATTTGGTCGATCTCAACGAAGGTATTCGTAACCGTAGTTGCAATAAGTTCGGGCTATAGATAATTTTGAGAAAATTGTCGACCGAGAGTTCTAAAAGTAGAACCGATTAAAGGGTTAATCCACCAAACTATACCAATACGGGTTGAATCGGCTACACCGTGCCCGGATTAGTATGGGTTTGGGTCTCGGGTTTATTTACTTAATTGTGTAAGAGATCGTTAAGTAAATACTTAACTTGTTTAAAACGTTTAACAAGTTTTTAATGATGAACGTTAATTTTCCTTCAGTTCCGTTTTTGTACTTATTTTATCGCAATGGATTCATTCAACCCTATCACTATTGATTCTTGTCATAATGTTTTCGACAATATTTGCAACCAAAACAACATTGATACTACTAGAGAAGTTCATTTCGGAACGGGTCCGGATGGCAGTATTAACTTCATTTCTTCTCTCCCACCTCCCAAAGGTTCATTTCCTGACACGGCTTATTTAGATGAGCTAAATGAAGAAATGGACGCCTTATACTTGAAGGAAAGAGCTTATGATGAAGCTAGTGGGAGTTCTAGCAAGAAAGGTCTTGCAAAGAATAAAAGGAAGAAGAGAAAGTTAGAGAAAGGGCGATGCCACTATTGTAGTGTCATGGGCCATTGGAGGAGGAATTGCCCCAAGTACTTACGTCATATCCAAGAAGGTCTTGTGATCCCGTTAGGTAATTCCAAATCTGAAATTTTTGTTATTGACATAAATTTTACATCCAACACATCATGGGTATTGGATACCGGATGTGGTTCTCACCTTTGTAATCGTTTGCAGGGTTTAAGAGAAGTGGAGAAGGTAGACAAGGGTGATATGGATCTCCGACTTGGAAATGGAGCTCGGGTAGCGGCCACTTCAAAAGGAACTTGCACTCTTGCCTTGACGAGTGGATATGAGCTCAAACTCAATAATTGTTATTTTGTACCGTCTCTTTCCAAAAACATTATTTCTGTCGCAATGTTAGACATTGAAGGATATGATTTTTCCATTAAAAACAATTGTTGTGTAATTTCAAAGAATGACATGGTAGTTGGCCGTGCCAATTCTATTAATGGAATCTATGTTTTGGAAACTTCCGACTCGTCTAATAATGTCTACAACGTCAATAACAAAAGAATTAAAACAAATGATCCAAATGAATCATATGTTTGGCATTGTCGACTTGGTCACATAAATGAAAATCGCATTAAAAGATTGGTAAAGACCAACATAATCAAACCATTCGAATATGAATCTTATGGAACATGCGAGGCTTGCCTTCTAGGGAAGATGACTCGTAACCCCTTTAGTGGTAAAGGGACACGAGCAAGTGAGTTATTGGGACTTATACATACGGATGTATGCGGACCATTATCTATCACCGCTAGAGGCAACTATGACTATTTCATCACCTTCACCGATGATTTAAGTAGGTATGGGTATATCTACTTAATGAAGCATAAGAGTGAAGCTTTTACGAAATTCAAAGAATTTCAGAATGAAGTAGAGAACCAACTCGATAGGAAGATTAAAACATTACGATCCGATCGTGGTGGAGAATATCTTAGTAATGAATTTGATTCACATCTAAAGAAATGTGGCATTGTGTCACAACTTTCACCTCCAGGAACACCACAACTTAATGGTGTGGCTGAAAGGAGGAATCGAACCTTATTGGATATGGTCCGATCAATGATGAGCCAAACTAATTTACCCAATTCATTTTGGGGATTTGCGATCCTCACCGCCATCAAATCGTTGAACAATAGTCCAACGAAAGCGACCGATAAGACTCCATATGAGATGTGGAAAGGAAAGGTTCCCAACTTATCCTATATGAAGATATGGGGGTGCGATGCTTATGTCAAGTCGAAAAACGATGACAAACTCGCACCAAGATCCGAAAAATGCATATTTGTTGGTTATCCAACCACCTCTCGTGGCTACCACTTTTACAAACCTCAAGAAAACAAAGTGTTTGTGTCTTCTGAGGCTGTCTTCTTAGAAAAGGAGTTTATTTCTAAGAGACAGAGTGGGAGAAATTTTGAACTTAATGAAGTTCGAGAAGTTCAAGAGCCACAAACTGAAGCTGAGACTGAAGAAGATGTTCCTTCTTCATCCACTTTGGTACCTATTCCACCTAGGAGGTCGAGTAGGGTCCCACATCAACCTGATAGGTATGTTGGACTTATTGAGGAAGATGGTAGCCTGGACGTTTTACTTTTGGAAAGTGACGAGCCTACCACTTACAAAGCTGCAATCTCTAGTCCCGACTCCATAAAATGGCATGAGGCCATGGTATCTGAAATGGATTCTATGCATCAAAACCAAGTATGGGACTTGGTAGACTTGACTAAGGAGATGAGACCTCTCCAATGCAAGTGGATCTTCAAGGTGAAGAATGGCATAGAAGGACATGATGATGTCTATAAAGCTAGGCTAGTAGCTAAGGGTTTCTCCCAAGTCCAAGGTCTTCATTATGATGAAACCTTTGCTCCGGTAGCCATGCTAAGATCCATTAGGATAATGTTAGCGATTGCCGCATTTCATGACTATGAAGTGTGGCAAATGGATGTCAAAACCGCCTTCTTAAATGGGCATTTAAAGGAGGATGTGTATATGATACAACCCGAAGGTTTTGAAGATCCTAAAAATCCTAACAAGGTATGCAAGCTTAAGAAGTCCATCTATGGTCTTAAGCAAGCATCAAGGAGTTGGAATCATCGCTTCAATGAAGTCATAAAAGAAAATGGTTTCACTCGAAGTGTCGAGGAACCTTGTCTATATATGAAGTTCAGTGGGAGCAATGTTGTATTCCTGATCTTGTATGTGGATGACATACTGCTCATTGGAAATGATGTTCCAATGCTTTCATCAGTGAAAGGATGGTTAGGTAACCATTTTCAGATGAAAGATCTAGGAAATGCACAATGCATATTAGGTATCCGGATCTATAGAGATAGATCCAAGAGGATATTGGCACTAAATCAAGAACCTTACATCGATAAGATTCTTCGACGATTCAGCATGGGAAATTCCAAGAGAGGGTTTATCCCCATGGGAAGTGGCATTATATTGAGAAAGTCTCAATCACCCACTGAGCCCAAGGATGTTGAACGCATGAAAACGATCCCTTATGCTTCCGCCGTGGGATCTATCATGTACGCCATGATATGCACTCGTCCTGATGTCTCGTATGCTTTGAGCATGACTAGTAGATATCAAGCAAATCCAGGTGAAAGTCACTGGATTGCTGTCAAGAACATCCTTAAGTACTTAAGAAGAACTAAGGATTCATACTTAGTGTTTGGAGGGGAAGAAGATTTATGTGTAAAGGGTTACACAGATGCAAGCTTCCAAACAGATAAAGACGATTTTAAATCCCAGGCTGGATTTGTCTTTATCTTGAATGGTGGTGCCATTAGTTGGAAGAGCTTCAAAGAACCAGTCGTTGCGGATTCTACAACGGAAGCAGAGTACATCGCAGCATCAGAAGCTGCTAAAGAGGCAGTATGGATAAGGCAATTTATCGAGGGACTAAGGGTAGTTCCAAATGCTGAAGATCCTATCACCCTGTACTGTGATAACAGTGGTGCTGTCTTTCAGGCTAAGGAGCCGAAGTCTAGTAATAAGTCTAGACATGTACCAAGAAAATATCATGTAATACGGGATTTCATTGATAGGAAGGAAATAGCGATATGTAAGGTTAGGACAGACGATAATGTGGCTGATCCTTTAACCAAACCCTTGTCGCAGACTAAGCATGATTCTCATGCTCGTTCTATGGGTCTTAAGAGTTTACCCAATGTGTAACCGATTATGCGATATGAAATGAAAAATGTTGTTTTTACGTTCATATAAGATAATCTCGTTCATCATTTAAAGTTTTATACAACTTGTTTATTTTATATATACTTTGTTAAATCCAACAGGATTGTAGGACAATTGTTGAACCCTGTTCAAGTGAACTGGATTAACTTAGTATTGCCCCTAGTCACTTATATGAGGTGACGTCTCGAAAGTGACTAGATTATGATGCGATTGATGGTGAGTTCTTACACCATAGAGTCATAAGGGATGACTAGTCGATCATATAGACAACTGTAAAGTACACTTGTGTCGGGCAGTGACCGCTTATAGAGTTCTTTAGAATTCAATGGAGCCTGGTCGTGGCAAGAGCTGCTATATATATTCTTATGAGTCGATTCTTAGACTGGAGACTGGTTGCTCTAGAGGTAACATTATTCAGAATGACTTTGATTTATATTCTACGATCTTCCGTAAAAGGGGTCAAATGGATATATTTTGGGTCACAATGGATGATGTTGACCAAGGAGAACAGTTGGAAAGAAATTGTTCTGCCCCTTGTCAGGGTTATCTTAAATCTCAAGGCCACTCGAGGAGTAGTGAACTGAAAATGCGTGGCCACGCTCGGAGACTGTCTATGGTAGATAATTCCGGTCAAACAGTTACACTCCATGTCGAGAAAAACCACTATTGATTTGATCACGTGCAAGTACGACCTGAAAGACACCTTGCATTGAGTGGGAGATGATGTAATAGAACAAGAGAATTGGTGATCCACACTTGTGAGGACAAGTGGGAGATTGTTGGAGTGAGTGTCCTCGACAATAGTGTGATCACGTCAATTATATTAATTATATTGACAAAACTCTATAAAAGAATATTCATGGGATGATTCTTATCATAAGTCAACTGGTCAACATTAATCGGTAATGATTGGCTTGCTAGAGTTTGACATTACTGTCGTAATGACGGTGGTGACCAGTTGATCCCTTTAGGTCACACCTTTAGGACAGCTATCTCAATATTAAATGTAACAACTGTATAATGATACGAGTTAATACATTTCTAGATTATAAATAAAAGGAGGAAATAATTCATAATAAGATTATAAATTATCTTAGTGATCGAAATATCATCACTATTAATTATCTGTTTTATGAAACATGATAATAAAATGAATGAATTGAATTAACTACAATTGTTGTAGAATACGATTAAATAATTATATGAAATTATTTAATTACTAATTTACGATAAAAGGTTTAAAATGTTAAACTACGTAAATAATATAATCGTAATGTTAAGTCACGGATGGGATCCGTTTTGGTCATGGTGACCGTGTGATGTGTCACACTTATACCTACACATTTTATATAATACATTATGTATTAGGAACATAAGGGAAACATGCAATTAATATGATAAGGCATGCTTGGGACATTTGAGAGAATAGAGAGCCAAGTGATTGGGCACTCTACCCTTGGTCTCGGCCGTCCCAAAGAGAGAACAAAAGAGAGTTTTTGTTCCCTCTTCTCTAGTTCATACATTCATTCTATTCACAACTAGGGTTTTGTTTTTGTGAGAGAAAAACATAAGAAAAGAAAGAAAAATAATTCCTTCTTGTATAACCCTAGCCGTGTGCCTCATTCAATCTAGTAAGCTTGTGTGTTGGTTCTAGCAAAACAATATACAAACATTGAGAGTTAGTGTGTCTTGGTGTTCATCTTTTGGAGGCCATCATCTCTTTGAAGGTTCAAGGAGGATCATCCACACATTAAGCTCAAAACAAGTGAAGAAGGTGACTTCACTTGTGCCCTTATTTTGCCGAGATATCCAATGTAAGGGAGCTTATTCTTACTCCTTAATCTCGTCACAATCACTTGTTAAGCATGCTAAAGATCTATAATTTATATGATAAATAAAAACTAGTATGACTATATAGGTATATGAACCTAACAATGTGATGACTAGTCGATCACATAGGCAGACTGTAAGAGACACTTTGTCGGGCAATGTGACCGCTTATAGAGTTCTGGAAATTTTAATGCCGGGTCGTGGCGAGAGCTGCTTATAGTATTCTTATGAGTCAATTCTTAGACTAAAGACTACTCTCCCAAGATGGTACAGTTTAGGCATAACCTTGATCCATTCTCTACGACTTTTCGTAACTGGAGTCAAATGGGATTGTTTTGGGTTGTGACTAACTGTGACTAGTTGAAGGAAGTAGTGCGATAGGAATTGTCCACCCCTTGTCAGGGTTGTTCAAATCTCAGGGCCACTCGAGGAGAAGTTAACTGGAAATGCGTGGCCACGCTCGGAAGGTATCTATGGTAGATAATTCTGGTCAAACAGATATTCTCCAGATCGAGGAAACCACTCATGATATGATCAAATGCAAGTACGACCTCAGAGAGACATCTTGCATTAAGTGGGAGATTGTAATAGGACAAGAGAATTGGTGACGCACACTTGTCGAGGACAAGTGGGAGATTGTTAGGAAATGTGTCCTCAACAATAGTGCGATCACGTAATTAAATCTCATAACGAGAATGCGCAAGGGATGATACGATTTTATATTAGTCAACTGACCAACATTAATCGGTAATGATTGGCTAGCTAGAGTTTGACATTACTGTCGTATGACGGTGGTGGTCAGTTGATCCCTTTAGGTCACACCTTTAGGACAATTCCCTTAATTGATAAAGTGATCAAATGTATATTGATACGATTTGATCATATTCCTTAAACTCGTATATCGAGAAATTAGAGGTTAAATCTTATTGTAAGATTTATGTTTAAAATTGAAGCGTATCAATTATTAAACATTGAACGATATTTTATTATATCGTAATTAGAATGAATTGGGTTATAATTAATACAAAGGTTGTAAATCGTGTTGACGATAATTATAAAATGTCATTTTACAACTGTAATTTCGAATTACTTGCTAATTAATAAATATGATTTATTTGTGAACAATATTTATAAGATAAATATTTATATGTTTTTAAATGTTCTAAAACATTTTATATCTTAATAACATATGAGATGTCACACCTTGTACAAATTGTACAATTGACAAATTGTAAAATGAAATCCATAATATGGATTAAGGGTGCCGGTTTTAGGTGAGGATGGTTAATAGCATGATTAGTGTTTATTAATGTAAATAAACATAATCATTAAAGGTGTCTTGAAAGACTACCTATAGCCACCCTAAGATGCCTTGAGAAGAGAAGTTGTCCCTTGTTGCTCTTCCCTAAGGCCGGCTACCCCCCTCCCCATGCACCTTGTGTAAATTGTTTAACAAGCTAGTGCATGTGTGTTATATAATAAACACAAAACCCTCATTCATCTCTTCTCTTCTTAGCCGAAAAATTCACTAAAGAAGAGAGAATTTTTCCAACCTCTAAATTGATATTATAAGATAATAAAACATACTAATAGTAGTATTGTAATAACATTCTAATTAGAGAGATTAGAGTTGTTTAAGGAAATCCGTTTTCTTGTGCTAGCCTACTCGAGATTTCGGATCATTCAAATGGTTGTCTTGGTGCATCCAAAGGAGGTATTCTTATTTGGGTACTAGGAGGATCATCCTTGCCTTGCATTTGGACCGAGTGTAAGACTCATAATCTCTCCCATTTCCGCAACTATTTGCATGCATAAGATTTAAACAAATTAATTAGAAGGTTATGTTAGTATGACTAAAAGATTAGTTTATGAGTAACTAATAAACCTAACACGCATGTCATCTAAGTAACACTTGGTGAGACAAGCATTGAAATCAAAAATGTCCTTGAGAGAAGGAGGGTGTGGTCTTAAACGCTCATTGAGAGCCCGCACAACATTGAAATCCCCGAGGGCAATCCAAGGTTGGTTTAGGGTGGAGACAGAGATCAGCATATCCCAAAGCCTGAGACGGTCATGAGGGTCATTCTTCCCATAAACAAAAGAGATTGCAATCTGAGTATTGCTGGTTTTGGAAGTGGCATTACAGTGAATGAGTTGACCATGCACAACTACATTGGTGATCGACACGGTAGAAGGTTTATAGAAAAGCCAAATTCTACCGTGAGTATTGCTAAGGATGGTGTAGTTGGGGAATTTATTCATGATGCTTCTCTCCTTATTAGCCTTGACGTGAGTCTCCAGAATCCAAAAATGTCAAGGTTGTTGGTACGCAAAAAGTAGATAACCTCATTATGTTTTAGGCTATCGTTGAAGCCCCTAATGTTCCAAGACGCTATCCGCATTTTTATCAGGGGGGTTGGTTCTTGGACCTCCACTAATCCTAACGTATCATCATTGATGAACTTTTCCGCCTCATCCTCATCATTGACTAAGTCGAATTTGTTTTGGGTAGGGGTGTTAGATGTGGGCTTTGTTGGGGGGTAGTTTTGTGTGAGGTTTTGGTCGGGGTAAGAAAATCCTCCACCATCGGGGCAGCCCCTACCGTTTCAGTAAAGGGAACAGTAGTGGTGTCCTGAATGGATGGGGTAGGGGCCTGGGTGGTAGCTGGTGCCTTTGGTTTCCAGATAGTTTTTGGGGGGGCATTTTTGTTGAGTCTACAGTGAGTATCAGTGTGTCCCATTTTCTTACAGCATCCACAATAATAAGGTTTCCATTCATAAGTAATAGGTTGAGTGATTTGGCCGTGGTAGGGTGTATTGAGGACAACACTCTCCGGGAGATCAGTAGCCAGATCCGCTTCTACCAGGACACGAGCAAAGGAGAGCCTAGCTTTTGAGGTGGTGGTCATATCCGCATATAATGGTTTGCCAACCTTGCTAGCTAGCTTGCTTAAAACAGCGTCCGACCATAGAAACGGGTCTAGATCAGGGAAGTGATGCGGGAGCATTAGCAAGGATTCGAGGTCGTGACCCACGACCCAAAGAAAGGTTAAAAATGTTCGATATGGGTTCAATACGGATTTTCAAGTTAGCTTGGGAGGACGTATTAAAGGAACAAAAGAAGGATCCGGGTAGGGATCTTGGGAACCGTGCCCAACGTGTGGGACCACACGGTTAAGGCTTCCTAATTTTATTAGGGTTTGTGTGATTTAATTTATCTTGTTTTTATTTTATTTAATTAATTAAGTTTGTTACTAGTTTGTTACAACAAGGTTGTTAAGGTTGTTACAAGGTGGTTACAAAGTTAGTTATTAGTTTATTAGAGTTTGTTATTAAGTTGTTAGGGTTTGTTACTACAACTTAATCTTTTATTTGTTATTTTATCTTTTAGATTAAATAAGGATTATCTTTAATCCATAGGATAGAAATAGAAACCCTAAGAAGAGTAGGACACACGTTTTGGCCGAGCACTTGGGAACCGTGTAGGGTTCTTTTGTTTTCCTATTTCGATTCTAGTTTGTGACGGATGACCTTACTATAAATAGGCATCCTTAGTTATTGTTTTGAGAATCATATATTCAAGTTATAAAATTAAAACCTTTTGTTAAGTTTTACTTACAAATCTAAAGTATCTGTGTGAGCTTTAAAACCTGAAGTATCTGTGTGAGCTTCAAAAATAATTGAGAGAATATCTGTGTGAGTTTGATCGATTATCCTATCCTTCGACATACATAATTCATTCATCAAATCGTTTCACAAATCTTTCAAGTATTAAGTGCTGTGCCTTATTACGTCATCAAGATTCATCAATCAAGAACTTCAAGAACCACCGTCCAAGAAACGCCACCACCGTGACCACCGTGCCACGTCACATCGACGGCCACCATCACCGGCCACCCTTCGTTCATTCTTTCATCGTTCTTGGTTACTTTTCGTTCTTTATTCGTTCAAGATTGTATTATTTTATTAGTATTTTTATTCCGCTGCAACATTCGTATTTTTGTTGATTATCTTTATTGATTATCACCCCAAATACGCATCAAATTGGTATCAGAGCTTCGGCTCTTGGTCTAATTTTTATTACACCAGTTCTTGGGAAAGTTTGTCAACATGGTAGGATCTCAAGACGGAGAAGAAAAATCATGGGAGGAGAGCAACATGGAATTAAAGTCCGAAATCCAGGAGCTCAAATATCTCATAAAGACTATGATGACTAAAGGAGGTCATAAAAAGACGGGAGAGTCCTCATCTAGGGCGAGTGACTCGGAAGAAGAGGCTGAATTTAAGGGCAAGACTTGGGACAAGAACGATGATGATAGAGGTCTCAAACTTGACATCCCTGAATTCAAAGGAGACATGGATCCGGAGGATTTCTTGGAGTGGCTAAGACAAACGGAGAGAGTCTTTGAGTACAAGGAATACGATGACCGGAAACAATTCAAAGTTGCGATCTTAAAACTTACCAAGTACGCTTCGCTATGGTATGAAAACCTTGTGAGGCAAAGAAAGAAGCAACACAAAGAAAAGATTAAGTCTTGGGCAAAGTTAAAAAAACACATGGTAAAGAAGTTTTTGCCAAAGGACTACAATCAAGAAAACTACCTAAAACTCCATTCTTTAACCCAAGATAATATGACCGTCTCAGAGTACATTCGGGAATTTGAAAAGATGACCATTGTATGTGATCTAGATGAGAGGGAGGAGTTGAAAGTTGCTAGATTTATTCGTGGTTTAGTACCAACCCTAGCTTCAAGGGTTGAGATTCAAAACTATGAAGATTATTATGATGTGTGCAGGATTGCTTTAAAGTTCGAAAGACATGACAAAGCAAGGAAAACAAGTTCTTATAAAAGCACGAGAGTCGGAGAAGGCTCATCATCATACACTACCACTACCACGCCTAAGACCAAGGAGGCATCTAAGGAAGAGGGGGCCGAAAAGGCCAAAGGATCATTCAAGCAAAGTATTCCTGATCCTAGAGGGAGTACAATTAGGAGATGCTATAAGTGTCAAGGCTATGGACACATCGCTACGAATTGCCCTCAAAAGAGAACCTTATCCATTCAAGAACTTCAAGGTATGGTTCCAAACTTTGTTGTACCTGAATTAGTTGAGGAGGAGAAAATTGAGGAGGAAAAGGTAGACAGAAAAACCGTGGGAGCCGAGAGTGAGGACGAGGGGGATTGCCTCGTGGTACGTGCTTTACATGTGGAGTCCACGACGGAAGGTGAGGAACAAAGGGATAATGTGTTCCATACTCGTTGTAAGGTTGAAGGAAAAAAGTGCGACTTGATTATTGATAGCGGGTCTTGCACTAATGTTGTTTCAAAAACCTTAGTCTCGGAGTTGGAGTTAAGTATTAGGGCTAGAGAAAAACCGTACAAATTACTGATACGTGCCTATTTTATGCATTTTATTTATTCTTTTGGCACGTATTTTCTTACGTTTTCATGACTTTTAGTTGCTTTTTCTCCCGAAACGGTTTACTTTGGCATTTCTATGTTTTATATGTAGGAATATGCGAAAGTGAGCAAAACTGAGCCTTATTTGCCTTTCGGAAGTTGTTTTGAGTACTAATACGGAGCAAGGATCCGGATTGCATGTCCGATTGTTGTTATTGGGCCTGATTAAAGCTGGAACGGACAAGAAGCGGTCGACCGACCTGCATCAGAGGTCGACCGACCGAAGCCCAGTTCCTGACCAAAGCAAATTCGCATAAAAGCCCAGCAATGCTTAAAGCGGTCGACCGACCCGCATCATAGGTCGACCGACCAGAAGCTGACCCGAGGATCTTTTTGTTTCGTTTTTTTCTACTTTCCTAATCTTGTAATTAATCTTATTTAAGGAGACCTAAACTCTTCAATTAGGTCAAGCTTTTTATTAGAACAAAATTATATTATTTATCAAGCACTTTGTGTTGGAAGAACTCCATAGTTAGATTTTTGGTACCAAGCTTTCATCTTTGTTCTTAGATTTTCCAATTAAGTTGTAAGTTGCTACAATTAATCTTCCCTTTTAATTAATCTTGTTGTTCATCTTATTGTTGTTCTTTAATTCATGTTTTCTCTTTTATCATCATCTTTATTTATGTTGGTTCCTTTGATGTTCTTAATTCTTGTTATTGTTAATTTTATGATTAAGATTATGCATAGCTAATTCTTGTGATTAGGAATTAGGGGAACCATGGTAAAGACTTGATTTTGATAGTTTAATGATTGAATTACCAATCCCCCATTGTTGTTGGTGAACTGATCCTTAGGATTGAAAGATTACTAGGATTAGTTTAACAACAACTTTGGGATTGCCCTTGAACGAAAGTTTAGTGCTTTTCTAGGAACCCTAAGACCGTAAGGATTGGGTAGAATATTGACCTAAAGGTTTATTCTTTGTTCCTTGGGATTGTGTTATTTGATTATTTTACCTTTCATTGGCTTATTTTGACCATGGCGAACCAAAGTTCCTAATCTCCTTTTACCTTATTTTATTTCTCTTGTTTATTTTGTCCTTTTAGTTATTAGTTTAAATCACAAATCAAACCCCCCTTTTTTTGGTTACTTGCAATAGACTTTAAATTCACAAACATAATTAACCTTGTCTCTCTGTGGTTCGACCCTTGACTTATCCTATCTAAGTTTAAGCTGAGGTTTTATAAATCTTATCTTTGGCACCCCTCAACGACGGGTGTCAAATTTTGGCGCCGTTGCCGGGGAGACGGTATAATTTTGTTTGTTAAATTTTTAGTTTATTTTTCTTGTCTTAAGGAACTTAGGTTCCTTAAGACCGTTTCTTACCTTTTCTTCTAGTTTTGTTTTAGAAGACAGGTTTTTGAGAGGAAGGCTTGAGTACTCTCTTGTTTTAGATATGGATTCTATTTATGCCCACCTACAGCCGAAAGCTCAAGATTTACCGAAGGGATTCGCCTTGCCTACCCCCACCACTGGCTCCTTTGAACTCCGCCCAAATAATATTTTTTTGGTGGAACGGAGTCAATTTTCTGGTCTACCCGACGAAGATCCAATGAAGCATGTTACAACCTTCACAGATTATTGTTGTGCTATACCCCTACCTGAAGGGGTGACTAGAGACGAGGTGCTGGCAACGATGTTCCTGTTCTCATTAAAAGATGACGCGCGAGATTGGTACCGGTACCTTGATAGGGTGATACGAATTCTTGATCAAAGAACTCGTCCGCGGAAGCCTTCTTGTAAATCTTGGAAACAATCTTGAATAAATTAATAAAGTAGAACAAATAAAGAATAATCTTGGATGAATCTTGAAATAATAATGAACGAACGGGTGATGAACGGTGGTGATGATGTCGGTTTGGTGGTGGTGGTCCGTCGATGGTGGTGGTCTTGGTGGTTGTTGTTGTAGTTGTGACGGTCTTGAGGTGAATCCCCAAGGTAGAAGGATATTTGTTTGCCCTAGACCTATAGGACACCCAATGGTGAATTACTCCCTAGACCTATAGTTTGTAATTCGTGCTAATATTTGAAACGCGACAAATACTAACGGTTCGGATCAACACTCGATGAGTCCTTGAGATTTCTTTAAGAATGCCTTAAAAAGAAAACTTGTAAATTTTATTGATTGAATGATAAACTGACTAACAAGAGAGGATCATGTGCCTATTTATAGTAAGGTCACACGTCCCAAATCACACGCCTCCCATAACTCGGATTCTTGAATCCGTCTTTGAATAGGAGTCCTAAAATCTATCTAAATGGATTAAATATAATCCTTATTAAAATAAAAAAACCTATCCTAAGAATTAAAAGAATTAAATAACTAACCCTAATAATCCTAGGATAACAAACTAATAAGATAATAACTAATTTGTAACAACCTTGTAACAAACTAGTAACTACCTTAACAAATTAACAAACTATCCTAACAACTTTTAAGATAATAAAAATAACAAAGAAATTAAATATACTCCAAATCCTAACAAGAACCCAAGATGGCCGAGCCACCTTAATTGATGCCCGAGCAACCGTCCGCCTGTGTCCGAGCCATGGCCGAGCCATGATCAGGTCATGGCCGAGCACTCCTTGGCCCATGGGCCACGTCTTTTCGCATCTTCCTTTTCTTGGACTCGAGTTGTTTCTTGATCTTCTTTTATTAGCCCAAGGTTTCAAGGCCCAATGAATCTTTAATAGCCAAGATACTAACCATATGATAATTATAGCTAAAAGAAATTGCTTTATTGATCTTGGATTAAAGTGATGAATGAATGCCCTATCCATAATCGGATCATAGGGCAACTGAGGAGGTTACGGATTGGACTTCCTTGGCATTGGCCTTTTACAAGAAATACTTCCCTCTTGCAAAAGCCGAAGACTTGAGAAGCCAAATCCGTAACTTTCAACAGGGACCTGATGAAGGATTTTGTGAAGCATGGGATCGGTTCAAGAAATTGGTCCGTTCTATCCCTCACCATAACTTTCAACAATGGGACCTGTGCAACCGATTTTACAACGCTCTTTACGATGATTATAAGATGATTCTTGATGCGGCCGCCAATGAAGGGTTGGAAAACCATTGAAGACATGGCAGTGCATAGGGCTACTTTTAAGAGTTCACGAGGGAATTCAAGAAGGCTGAATGTGGAGATGAATAGAGTGATGGCTCTTGAGACAACAGTTGAAGCCCGTTTTGAAAAGCTCGAGGCAACCCAGCTGAAGCTTGAAAGTGCGAACCTAGTTACTAGGGTTGACAACACGGGTGAAATTGAGAACTTGAGAGCCCTTGTTGATGATTTAACAAGGACGGTTATGGAGATGAGTAAGGCTCAATTTGCCTCCTCAAAAGTTTTTGAAGAACACTTGATAAACATAGCCAACCGAATGACCAGCTCTCCAGCTAGTTGTGAGGGACCCATGGAGACATTAAACGCCATAAATCTTAGGAGTGGTCGTGTTTGTGAAGAATCAACCCAAAAAGAAGATTCTGCCGAGGTTCAAAGCAAGAAATCTGATCCCGTCAACGGATCAGGAGGTCGACCGACCGCTACAGTAGGTCGACCGACCTCGGTTCCTGACGCGAGATCAGATTCTGGAAAAGAGAAAATTTCGGATGTTACAGATTCTGGTCGACCGACCGCTGCTGTTGGTCGACCGACCGAAGTTCCTGAGCAGAGTGTTGTTTTGACTCCGGAATCGCTGGATTCCTCCTTCATTCAAGGCCTCACCGAAATTTTACAGCTGAAAAAGCCAAAGGTTGTTGATCCTATGGCTAATGCCACCGCTCCTTATCCCGAAAGACTGAAAAATTCAAAAGAGGATCGGAAATATGGCAAGTTTTTGGAGATGGTGAAGAATCTTGAGGTAACCATCCCTTTCACTGATTTAATTACCCAGGTACCTTCTTATGCTAAATTCATGAAAGATATTTTGAGTCGTAAGAGGAATTTTCAGGACGACGGTGCTGTTGCTTTTGTGGAAGAATGTTATGTTCTTTCACAAAATAATATAGCACCCAAGTTAAAAGACCCAAGTAGTTTTTCAATCCCTTGTACCATAGGTAATCATGTTATAGGGAAAGCCCTTTGTGATCTAGGGGCTAGTGTCAGTGTTATACCCTATTCTGTATGTGAAAGACTTGGTTTAGGTAGACTTAAAGTCACCAATATTACCCTACAGATGGCTGATAGATCAACCCAAAGACCATTAGGGGTCTTGGAGGATGTCCTAGTAAGAGTGGGAAAATTCTTTATTCCTGTAGATTTCGTTGTTTTAGACATTGCTGAGGATAGTCAAATACCTATTATTCTAGGTAGACCATTTTTACACACAGCTGGGGCTGTGATAGATGTCAAACGCGGGACCATTACTTTAGAGATTGGGGATGACACTATCGAGTTTAGTCTTGCCCATAAGGCAACTATTCCTACTGATGATACTTGTTGTTCCATCGATATTATAGACAGGAATGTTATCCTTAATTGGAGGGAATCCTTGACCAAGGATCCCTTAGATGATCTGACGGTTTTGGATAAGTGTGCAGGTAATCCAGCTGAAAATGCTGAAGAGCTGGATTTGATAGAAGAAGAGGAAGAGGAATATGAGCTCACTGAAGAAGAGAATGAGAAGCTCATAAGCCTAGCTAATGCAAGTCTGGTAAACATGTGCTATTCTATTGATACTAATTCTGTTCAGGCAGTTGAGGTAAAAACACCAGAGCGTAAGCCACTTCCTCCTAATCTTAAGTATGTTTTCCTAGATGATACTGAACAGTACCCTGCGATTGTTAGCTCTAAACTTAGTCCTGACCAACTTTCTGCCTTAATGACTGTTCTTAAAAAGAATAGAAAAGCTCTAGGTTATTCTTTGGATGATATTAAGGGCATAAGCCCTGACGTTTGCATGCATAGAATAGAGTTGGAAGAAGGGCATAAGCCTTATAGACAGGGACAGCGCAAGTTGAATCCTAAGATGCAGGATGTGGTTATGGCTGAGGTAATGAAACTCCTTGATGCAGGTATTATCTATTCAGTTGGCAACTCTAAGTGGGTTAGCCCAGTTCAGGTGGTTCCTAAGAAAGGAGGAACCACAGTAGTCAAAGATGATAAAAATGAGTTAATACCAACTAGAGTTGTAACTGGGTGGCGGATGTGCATTGATTATAGACAGTTAAATGCCGCCACCAAGAAAGACCATTTCCCCCTTCCTTTTGTTGACCAAATGACTGAAAGACTGGCTTCTAATAAATTCTTCTGTTTTCTAGATGGGTTATTCAGGTTTTTTTCAGATTCCCATCCATCCTGATGATCAGAGTAAGACTACTTTTACTTGTCCACAGGGTGTTTTTGCTTATCGAAGGATGCCTTTTGGGTTATGCAATGCTCCTGCTACCTTTCAAAGGTGTATGATGGGTATCTTCTCTGACTTTATAGAAAACATCATGGAGGTATTTATGGATGACTTCTCTGTTTATGGTAATGCTTTTGATCAATGCTTAGCTAATCTTGATAAAGTCTTGCAGCGATGTATTGATGTAAACCTTGTCTTAAATTGGGAAAAGTGTCATTTTATGGTTACTGAAGGGGTAGTGCTAGGGCATCTAATTTCTGACAAAGGTATACATGTAGATAAAGCAAAGGTGCAGGTGATTGAGCAATTACCCCCTCCTGTTAATGTCAAAGGGGTGAGAAGTTTCTTAGGACACGCAGGTTTCTACAGGCGTTTCATTAAGGACTTCTCCAAAATTGCTAAACCACTCACACAATTGCTTCTTAAAGATGCCATCTTTGATTTTACTGATGAGTGCCTCTCAGCTTTTAACAGGTTGAAGGAAGCTTTGATCTCAGCACCAATCATCCAGCCAGCAGATTGGGATCTCCCATTTGAGATCATGTGCGATGCTAGTGACTACGCTGTAGGTGCTGTGCTAGGTCAAAGGAAGGACAAGGCTCTTAATGCTATATACTATGCGAGCCGCACCCTAGATGAGACTCAAGTCAACTATTTCACTACCGAGAAGGAGATGCTAGCTGTCATATTTGCCTTAGAAAAATTCAGGTCATATTTAGTAGGTAATAAGGTAATTGTTTACACTGACCATGCAGCTTTAAAAGGCCTTTTTCAGAAGAAGGATTCAAAGCCAAGGCTTTTAAGGTGGATACTCCTTCTACAAGAGTTTGACATTGAGATTAGGGACAAGAAAGGCGCGGAAAACGTGGTAGCTGACCACCTATCTCGCCTACAGTTGACTGATAGGGAAGATTCTTTACCTATTGATGATTCATTTCCTGATGAGAGTTTATTTATCATTAATAGTTCAGGTTCTTATCCCCCTCCTTGGTATGTTGATTTTGCTAATTTTGCTGTTACAGGTAAAATCCCTCCTGAGTTGTCATGGCAACAAAAGAAGAGATTTATGTTTGATGCAAAACAATATTTTTGGGACGACCCCTATGTTTTTAAAGAATGCGGAGATGGACTCATCCAGAGATGCGTTCCCCAATGGGAGGTGAAGGACATTCTGGAAGCATGTCACTCTTCTGCATATGGTGGTCACCACGGTCCATCTAGGACCGTGGCCAAGGTATTGCAGTCTGGTTTTTATTGGCCCACTTTACATGCTGACTGTAGAAAGTTTGTAGGTAACTGTGATGCCTGTCAAAGAACTGGGAATGTCTCAAAAAGACATGAGATGCCGCAGGTTGGTATTTTGGAGGTAGAGATTTTTGACGTCTGGGGCATTGATTATCAAGGACCTTTTCCTAGTAGTCAAGGTAACATGTATATTCTTGTGGCTGTTGATTATGTGTCTAAGTGGGTAGAAACTATTGCTACTCCCCATTGTGATGCAAAGGCTGTTATAAAAATGTTTAAAAAAATCATATTTCCTCGTTTTGGTGTCCCTAGGGTTGTAATAAGTGACGGAGGTATGCATTTTAAGGAGAAACGCTTAGGTGACTTGTTAAATAAATTCGGTGTCCAACACCGTAGGGGTTTAGCTTATCACCCTCAGACTAGTGGTCAAGTTGAGATCTCTAATAGGGAACTCAAGGAGACCCTAGCCAAGGTAGTTTCTAAGTCTAGGAAAGATTGGAGCCTAAAACTTGATGATGTTTTATGGGCCTATAGAACCGCGTTCAAAACCCCAATAGGAATGTCACCATTCCGATTGATTTATGGTAAGACTTGTCATTTACCAGTAGAGTTAGAACGTAAGTCTTGGTGGGCTATATGTAATCTTAATTTAGACCCCAATCTTTCCCGTGAGAAACGTTTGATGCAGCTCAATGAGTTAGAAGAATTCAGGTTGTTAGCCTATGACAATGCCAGGATTTACAAGGAAAAAACAAAGCGCTGGCATGACAAAAGAATCATTAAACGTGATTTTCAGGTAGGTGATAGGGTATTGCTTTTTAATGCTCGTATTCGTCTTTTTCCTGGTAAGCTGAAGTCCAGGTGGAGCGGACCCTACACCATCACAGCTGTCTCAAAATTCGGGTCAATCGAATTAGAAACCTCATCTGGTGAGAGGTTCAAAGTCAATGGCCAATATGTGAAGCACTTCCGAGGAGAAAATGAATTTGTCGGAAAGGTCGAAGTTTCTTACTTTGACCCTTTTTAGGATGCTTCACGACAGGTAAAAAGGTCGTGCGGGACCTCTTAAACCAGCGCTACACGGGAGGCAACCCGTGCTGTTTTTTTAGTTTGTTTTTTTTTTATTTTTCGTTTTATCCTTGATGAAAATTTGAAATCTCTGCAGAAAAAGTAAAATAAAAGGAATCCGTCAGTACAAGCGGTCGACCAACCGAGTTACTAGGTCGACCGACCAACTGGCAGCTTTAATTACTTTTCCTGACAGACTAAGTAAAAATTGCAGAGCAGGTAAAAGGACGTCGGTCGACCGACCGAGTATTTTGGTCGACCGACCGCGTGTTTTTTCCGGTTTTTTTTCTTTTGAGTCAAGGGTCACGGGTCTTTTGTGTTTTTGAAAACACAATAATTGCTTCACCTCCTCACTTTCCCTGCATTCCCTTTCTCTCTTAAAACCCTAAAACAACACCCACCTTCTTCATCCTCCACCAATTTACTTGCTTTCTTTCAATTTCCTCATTCAAGGTATGATTTTCTTAGTTTTTCTTTCTTTCTTTTTCGTTTTTATCATCTTAATTCCGTTTTAGGTAGTATTAATTTGTTTTTTTAGTTTATTTTGCTCTTAATTCCGTTTCCATGCTTGTTTGTGTGTTTTTATCTTAGTTTTCTGCTTCCTTTTGATTTTATATGCTTAGATCTGTAACTTTTGGGTGATTTCGTGCTGATTAGGGTTAGTTTAATTCCTCTTTTAATTTTTATGCCCTTTTCCGCGCGTTTTCAGTCACGAAAATCCGACGCTGGCACTGTTCATGGTCGACCGACCGGAAACGGAGGTCGGCCGACCAAAAATTTGAAATTTCTGGGTTTCTAATTTACAGATCTGCATTTTTCTGACGATAGTAGGTCGACCGACCCGAAAATGAGGTCGGCCGACCAGAACCGTATTTTTCCTGAGTTTAATTTTTGCGGTTTCCGAGTTTTCTTCGCTAACTGGTCGACCGACCTAGGTTTACGGTCGACCGACCGATTGTGCAATGGAAATAATGAGTTTCGCGCAAATATGGTCGACCGACTTATCTGTGAAGTCGGCCGACCGATATTGTTTCATAAGTTTCTGTTCCTGCAAATTTTCGTGCCTATATATGTTAAAGTAATATTTTCATATGCATTTTATTTATTCTTTTGGCACGTATTTTCTTACGTTTTCATGACTTTTAGTTGCTTTTTCTCCCGAAACGGTTTACTTTGGCATTTCTATGTTTTATATGTAGGAATACGCGAAAGTGAGCAAAACTGAGCCTTATTTGCCTTTCGGAAGTTGTTTTGAGTACTAATACGGAGCAAGGATCCGGATTGCATGTCCGATTGTTGTTATTGGGCCTGATTAAAGCTGGAACGGACAAGAAGCGGTCGACCGACCTGCATCAGAGGTCGACCGACCGAAGCCCAGTTCCTGACCAAAGCAAATTCGCATAAAAGCCCAGCAATGCTTAAAGCGGTCGACCGACCCGCATCATAGGTCGACCGACCAGAAGCTGACCCGAGGATCTTTTTGTTTCGTTTTTTTCTACTTTCCTAATCTTGTAATTAATCTTATTTAAGGAGACCTAAACTCTTCAATTAGGTCAAGCTTTTTATTAGAACAAAATTATATTATTTATCAAGCACTTTGTGTTGGAAGAACTCCATAGTTAGATTTTTGGTACCAAGCTTTCATCTTTGTTCTTAGATTTTCCAATTAAGTTGTAAGTTGCTACAATTAATCTTCCCTTTTAATTAATATTGTTGTTCATCTTATTGTTGTTCTTTAATTCATGTTTTCTCTTTTATCATCATCTTTATTTATGTTGGTTCCTTTGATGTTCTTAATTCTTGTTATTGTTAATTTTATGATTAAGATTATGCATAGCTAATTCTTGTGATTAGGAATTAGGGGAACCATGGTAAAGACTTGATTTTGATAGTTTAATGATTGAATTACCAATCCCCCATTGTTGTTGGTGAACTGATCCTTAGGATTGAAAGATTACTAGGATTAGTTTAACAACAACTTTGGGATTGCCCTTGAACGAAAGTTTAGTGCTTTTCTAGGAACCCTAAGACCGTAAGGATTGGGTAGAATATTGACCTAAAGGTTTATTCTTTGTTCCTTGGGATTGTGTTATTTGATTATTTTACCTTTCATTGGCTTATTTTGACCATGGCGAACCAAAGTTCCTAATCTCCTTTTACCTTATTTTATTTCTCTTGTTTATTTTGTCCTTTTAGTTATTAGTTTAAATCACAAATCAAACCCCCCTTTTTTTGGTTACTTGCAATAGACTTTAAATTCACAAACATAATTAACCTTGTCTCTCTGTGGTTCGACCCTTGACTTATCCTATCTAAGTTTAAGCTGAGGTTTTATAAATCTTATCTTTGGCACCCCTCAACGACGGGTGTCAATTACAATGGTTGGATGGGAACCAAGGGGTACGGGTTGAGAAACAAGCCTTAATTTCTTTTAACATTGGGCCTTATGAAGATAAACTGTGGTGTGACATCGTCCCTATGAACGCATGTCATATATTACTTGGAAGGCCATGGCAGTATGATAGAAACGTTACACATGATGGGAGAACGAATGTGTATAGCGTTACTAAAGAAGGTACCATCTATGATCTCCAACCTTTAGCAAGAATCAAACCTAGACCACCTAATTCAAAGAAAAGTTTATTTATGGAGTTAGGAGAAGGGACACCGAGCGTCGGGAATGAAGAGTCGAGAGCGTGTGGTGTTGGGTTGGTCGAGATTCATGGGGGACATGGAGGTTGTGAGGGGTTGCCAAGTAGGGAGGAACGTGAGAGGCGTGAGGAGCCGAGGACCGTGAGCATCCCTGAGGTCGAGGGCCGCAAGGTGGAACGAGCCGTGGGTGTTGGAGGTCGGGAAGGATGGTTGGTTGCTAACACCAACGAGCACAAGGAGCCTCGGGACATGGGTTTGATAAATCAAGAAAACCGTGTTCTCATCAAATCAAGAGCTAGCATATCCAAGTCTACTCGAGAGCTACGTGATCTTAATTTGAGGTCAAATTCTCAAAAACTGAGAGAGTATGATGCGGGAGCATTAGCAAGGATTCGAGGTCGTGACCCACGACCCAAAGAAAGGTTAAAAATGTTCGAAATGGGTTCAATACGGATTTTCAAGTTAGCTTGGGAGGACGTATTAAAGGAACAAAAGAAGGATCCGGGAAGGGATCTTGGGAACCGTGCCCAACGTGTGGGACCACACGGTTAAGGCTTCCTGATTTTATTAGGGTTTGTGTGATTTAATTTATCTTGTTTTTATTTTATTTAATTAATTAAGTTTGTTACTAGTTTGTTACAACAAGGTTGTTAAGGTTGTTACAAGGTGGTTACAAAGTTAGTTATTAGTTTATTAGAGTTTGTTATTAAGTTGTTAGGGTTTGTTACTACAACTTAATCTTTTATTTGTTATTTTATCTTTTAGATTAAATAAGGATTATCTTTAATCCATAGGATAGAAATAGAAACCCTAAGAAGAGTAGGACACACGTTTTGGCCGAGCACTTGGGAACCGTGTAGGGTTCTTTTGTTTTCCTATTTTGATTCTAGTTTGTGACGGATGACCTTACTATAAATAGGCATCCTTAGTTATTGTTTTGAGAATCATATATTCAAGTTATAAAATTAAAACCTTTTGTTAAGTTTTACTTACAAATCTAAAGTATCTGTGTGAGCTTTAAAACCCGAAGTATCTGTGTGAGCTTCAAAAATAATTGAGAGAATATCTGTGTGAGTTTGATCAATTATCCTATCCTTCGACATACATAATTCATTCATCAAATCGTTTCACAAATCTTTCAAGTATTAAGTGTTGTGCCTTATTACGTCATCAAGATTCATCAATCAAGAACTTCAAGAACCACCGTCCAAGAAACGCCACCACCGTGACCATCGTGCCACGTCACATCGACGGCCACCATCACCGGCCACCCTTCGTTCATTCTTTCATCGTTCTTGGTTACTTTTCGTTCTTTATTCGTTCAAGATTGTATTATTTTATTAGTATTTTTATTCCGCTGCAACATCCGTATTTTTGTTGATTATCTTTATTGATTATCACCCCAAATACGCATCAGGAAGAGTATCCAAATAGGAACTATAGAAATTCTGTCCATTTCCTGTGAAAAGTTTGGTGACCATTGTTTTAGGATTAGAGAGTTATTTCCCATGGTCCAGGGCCCCCCACGCAGAACCTCATCTATGTAATTTTTGTCAGAGAACCGGATTGCAAACCAGCCCTTCCGGAAGTATTGGACCAATGGGTTGGAGACATGGTTCCAATACTTATTTACATAGGACTGCACCTGAGCAACCGAGTGCCTAGCACCCAAAACATTACACATTAGTGAATTTTCCCAGAATTTGGGTTCCCCTGCAACATCATCTTCGCTTATTTCGACTTCCGTCGAGCTCGCATTATGGGGGCAATAGTGTAAACTCATTCCCAGCTTAGCCTTAGCAATTTTGTTCCAACTAGGAGCCAGTGGTTTTGAAGTGTGTTGCCCCACATTCCCCGATTCTTGCTTAGTATCCAGGCCTTCATTAAACCCAGTAGTTTTTCCCTCACTATTAGTCACTAAGGTTCCACCATCCTCTTTCCTACCATCAGATTCCAACCCAGTATTAGCACACCCCACAGAGTTCCCAGTATCCACATTCTTACCCGGTAATTGACCCATTTCATCCACCAAAAGAGGAGCGGGGGTCGGAGAAATAGGGTGAATAGCAAGTATTTGCTCATTCCCCTCCACATTAATTGAAGTAATTACAGGTTTCGGAGCAGCCGATCGTGATTATGACCGGAAAGCAGACGAGATAAGGTCGTTAATCACTAAAGGAGTATGAGAGACATTACCTGGTTCATCGTCGGAGTCCTCGCACGCGCTTACGAGGTCGGTTGCTGGTGCCAGACGTTGGTCTTGCAGTCGTCCACGGCCACGGCCGCGCGGCCGTGCCATGAGGCGGTGGTTGAGTTGACAGAAGAGAGAAAGCGAATTGGGGATTAGGGTAATCGCCTCAAATCGCCATAGCGTCCTTCTCTCTCTTCGATTGTTTTCATTATTTAGAAACTTGTTTTTTTTTAGAAAATGT